>CM033697.1:10851791-12157016 GCA_019514585.1 Dendrobium officinale
AGTGAAAACATAAGGTGCAATCATAAGGTCTCTGCGTCAATCCCTACTCCATTCACAACATAGAATAATTCAATGAGTGCTAACGCCATGTGTATGAATTTTGTCTCACCATCTTTCTATCATAATTTGCCTTAATTTAACCACCCCCCAAAATGGAAAAAACCCCCCCCCCCCCAAGGGTATTAGGCACAAAGATTGTAATATTAACATTGAACAACTTCCCACCTCTAACACACTAAAAGGTATTCGTAAAATCATCATCATCATAAATGAAAACACATTTGAATTCAAACAATAAAATTTTCGGATTGTGGCAACAAATAGGGGGTAAGGTGAACCAAAAAAAATTGATGCTAAGCTCAACTCACAAATGGTTCAATTTCAACAAGAAAAAAATGAACTCAAGCCATATAATGAGAGGATTCCTTTTCTTTCAAATAATAAGCAAAATAAAAATGACATTTTGTAATTATGTTATTGGGTAGAATGTACAAATTATGTCCTCCCAAACCACATCCATTTTGTGTTAGATTGAAACTTAACCAATACAACTCAACTACTTCTCATACACCTCGAGTCGAGTTTCAGTTTCATCAAATGAGATCAAGTTGAAATTCCACCCAATTTGATAAAAATGCTATATTTGGGTTAGCTCAATATTAGTTGCAGTCATTTTCAGGTCAAACCTAAGAACAAACAACATCAAGCCTTTATCCCACTATAAAGAGGTCAGCTACATGAATCCTTTTTCTCCATTGTGCCTATTAAGAGTAAAATTCTCATTTAAATCTAATAAAAAAAATGTCATTTCTAATATTTTCTAACCAAGTCTTTTTAGGTCTACCTCCACTTTTTTTAACATAAGTCAAATCTAATACATCTACTTTCCTAACCGGGTCATCAAAAGGCCACCGTTTTATGTGACCAAACCATCTAAACGACTCTCTCTAATCTTATCTTCCACTGGAGCTACTCCAATCTTTTCACGTATATGCTCATTTGGTATCATGTCTCTAAGAGTAAAGCCACTCATCCACCTTAGCATCCTCATCTCTCCAATATTTAACTTTATATTATGTTTCTCTTTTAATGGTCAACATTATACACCATAAAACATTACAGATCTAACCACCACCTTATAGAATTTTTCCTTAAGTTTGAGAGGGACTTTTTTATCACACAAGCCTGATACATTCCTCCACTTCAACCATCCAACATGAATTCTACAAATAATATCCTCATCTATTTAACCATCACTCTGAACAATACACCCAAGATAATGAAAATGTGCACTATTATTAATGACTTGATAACCCAAAGTCACAATCACCCACTAGATCTATTATTACTAAAATTACACTCCATATATTCAGTTTTAGATATACTCAAACGAAAGCCTTTAGACTCTAAGGTTGACCTCCATAATTCAAGTTTACCTTCAACCCCCTCTCTAGTATTATCAACAAGAAGAATGTCATCAGCCAAAAGCATACACCAAGGTCCAACCTCTTGCAAATGTCTAGTGAGAACATCCATGACTAAAGCAAAAAGATTTGGCTTAAGGCTAGTCCTTTAGGTCAAGCCTAAGCCCAAATGGTTAAAATGGAATAAACACATTTAGTAAAATTTATCCCAATTATTTTGAGTGAGCATTAAGAATCTTCACCTCCATGCTCCACGAGTGCTACTTAAGATATTAAATTTATTTGTTTGTATCTCAACTCAATAAATGTTTTACTAAACCTAAGCCCCTAATCTTCTAAATATTTCAGGACTTCTTCCAACTTTTCATTAATATCAACAAATGGCTCACCAGTTAGAATTATGCAGGTCATGATATCTAACTTTTAATATCCTTAAGAAGCATCTACATTACTAAAAAAAAAATACACACTTGATTTTGATAATTAATGTAAAAATATTTTGATTGAGAACTACGTGGAATACGTATAATGCTAATCAATATTCTATCATATTACATTCTTAATAATTTGAACATACCTCTAACTTTTTATTGTTAAGGCTCGCCAAATTAACTTTTTTGTGATGCTTGATCACATGCCTTTTCAAGATCAATTAAAACCCAAATGTATGAATTTTTTGCACTATATATTTATATATTAATTTTGTCTGTAGGAAAATTGCATCCACCCTGAATCTTTATAGCATAAATCTAAATTGATTCTCCAATCCAAATAACAAGTCCTAATTATGTTTTTGGGTTGGTGTGTACAAATTGTGTCATCGTGTTTATTTTTTTATTAAGGTTGAAACTAGCATAACATGAAACAACTACTTCTATCACATCAAGTCGAGTTTCAACTTTATTGAGTCAAATTCAGGTTGAAATTTCCAAATTATTTAACAAAAAGGCCATATTTTGATTATCTCGATATAGGTTGCAGTCACTTTCAAACTCTTAGAATAGATAAATACATGTACTCAACTTTATCCTAAATATTTTGAGTCAGCTTTAAGAGTCGTCATATTCCATGTGTTACTGTTGAGTACTACTTCAGATTTAATTTTATTTAACTACATCATTTTGCATAAGTTCTATCCATGTTAACTTTGGTATATCTTCCAGCCTAATAATATCATATTAATTGAAAAACATATAATGTTGGTGCCTCTTCTACCCACTATTAGGCATGTCTAAATGACCTATATTTATTTTTAGTTATCTTATCTTTAATATGTGGTACTCCTATAATTACACCCAAATAATATTATCTTTATTTATCCTAGTTTTACGTTACATCCCAAGATTCACATTTTTGTCAAACTCAACTTGATTATTAGTGACTTCATTACGACCAAAAAATTTGATCCATATAACATAGTTCATTTTTTATTCCAGTTTAAAAAAAAAAAAATTCTTTTCATGATATTCTCCTATCACATAATACACCCAATGTGTATCAACAATTAAATAAACACGAAGAATCTATATTCTCATCTTGTTAGATGATAGATTAAAAATAAAATCTATCACGCATAAATATCACAATCTTCTAGCAATATTAACCCAAAAATTATCAATTTCATAGCCGCGCCCAAATTGCACATCAAGTCAAGCTTTATTCTGCTAATCCTAAGCCCTAAATCCTCAAATCATTCCCTGTATTATTCCAAATTTTCACTTATATCAAATGAGAACTCGACGATTAGAGCTATCATCTACAAATAATATATGCAATGATGCCTTAATTTGAATATCCTTATGAAATATCTCCATAACTAATATAAGAAAATAAAAACTTAATTTTTATTGCTATGTAAAACTATTGTGATTAGAAACTTCTTAGTCACTCCACCACTGTTTCTAATGCTAATCAATATTATGTCATACAAATTTTTAATAACTTAAACATTCCTTTAATACACTCTTTTTTTAAGGCTCACTAAATCAAATCTTGTGATTCTTGTTAGCGATATGGCTTCCCAAGATCAATAAAAAAAATTCATATTTTTCTCTCTATGTTTATCCCATTAATTTCCCAAACATAAAGATTGCATCTTCTTTCCAGCATAAATCCTAATTAATTCTCCAATCCTAACATAATTTTTCTAAAACTATGCTACATTATCATCTCTCATATAATTCTGATGAATTAAAATTAAAAACCGAATATAACAAATAGAAACAAGAATATAAATTAGCTAAAAACAAGTTGCCTTGCTGATTTTCTGATTTTTTTGCCATAACAAAAACAAAATTTAGGAGGCATTTCTAAGTCTGATGCATGTATCCAAAATACGAAGATATAGTTGAAGGCCGAAAAACAAAACAAAGTGATGGGAAAGAAAGGGGGAAAAAATACCAGCACTATCAAAAGTGATAAATCCAATACCACGGTGCCCTTTAGAACCTTGATCCTGCAGATAATAAAGATAATGATCATCATATGGCATTCTAGTGTGAACTTGTCATTACCATTTAAGTAGGCTTTCCCCAACAGTAGCATTGCAAATCAGAAAATGATGGTCAAATAATTACCAATAAAATAAATTTTAAAAAAAATTACACACACAATGGGGCCTAGAAAACCTTATAAGCAGGTCACCAAATGAAGCAAGAAAAAATCATCGAGGATAAAGAAAAAAGAGTGGAATTCAATAAATATGGTGGCGATGATATCACGACAGACAACGAACAAGTATGTTTGCACGACTTGAAAACTCATAAGGCTTCAAAGAATATCCGGAGCCTTATCCTAGTTGCAGTATCCAAGTACACTTCAAACAAGATTCCCATCATATGAAATACCATGTATGGATATGGTTCTCACGTCCTTCGAAAAATTATATTCAATAAAAACAACAAAATTTGCCAGACATGTATATCAAATAAAAAAAAATCATCATATAACGATTAAATGACGCCTAACTATCAACCTTTTCACCACCAACCTGTCCTCCAAATATCTAGGGCTTACCTAGGTAAATTATTCAACGCTAGCAAGACATGCATGTCGCTGAACAATAAGTTATGGTAATGTCTAATAAGGCATCATTTCTGAGGATGAACGTAGCCCAAGTCAAAAATCATGGCTATGCCCAAATTTAAGTTGAACCAAAACAGTTCATGACATTAAATTGTATTTCTTTTATAAGTTAGTTTATTTTAGTTAGGTAGATAATATCCTGTCAGATAATTTTGGGGGCATATTTCCTTTAATTGTTAGGATTAGATTTCAATTTTGACAAGATTAATTCTGAATTTAATTTGTATCCCTATTTATATATATATAGCGAGTAAAATGGATGTATTTTTATTATGATGCATTGAATTAAAAACTACTCAAAATTTTCTTCTTTCTTTCCCCTCACTCATCAGCCAGCAATTTCCAACCTTCTCTCTCCCGCCTCCCCTAACTCTCTAACATGATTGATTATCGACTCCTTTTTTCTTGTACTGATCACATCACCTCTATAGCAAAACAAAATTTTTGTCCCTACCAAGTATCCAACATCGCTTATTAGTATTGAACTTTAAAATGAAGAGGCGGAATATAAAAAATAAAGTAAACCGTTGTTCTAGGATTAGATGGAGGCATTTAAAGAATATTAATAAAAATATTTTTATGAGTAAGATTCTAGATTTTAAGATTTTGTCAAATACATGAAAAAGCTAATGTTATGTGGGAAAACGTAGCTAGTGATATTAAGAATGTTGCAAAGGATGGGTTTGGAGTATCAAAGGGAAAAGCTCGTTATAGTAAAAAACAGTTGGTGGTGGAATCAAATGTGCAAGAAAATATAAAATAAGAAACTTCGTTATAAAAATTGGTTTATATAAAAAAACTTTGATAATTGGGAAAGATACAAAGATGTTTGTAAGAAGTCTAAAAAAACAATATACGATGCAAAGACTTTAGCTTTTAATGATTTATATAATAGATTAGATACAAACGAGGTGAAAGATAGATGTATAAGTTAGCCAAATGAAGAGATGAGAGTAGTAAAAATTTAGTTCAAATGAAGTGCATTAAGGATGAAGATCAAAAAGTACTTTTATTAGAAGAAGATATTCAACAAAAATGGATAAAATATTTTGTTAAGCATTTTAATGAAGATTGTGAGAATATGATTGACTTTAGTGACCTAAATGAAAAAAAAAATTATTTTTATCGACAAATTAGTAATACTGAAGTTAGAGAGTCTATAAAAAAAAGGAAATGTGGAAAAGCTATTAGACTTGATAATATTCAAATAGAGGTATGAAAATGCAAAGCAGATGAAGGAATTTCTCAACTTACTAAATGTTTTAATATTCTTTTGAAGATCAAAAAAGATGTCAGATGAGCGAAGAATGAGTGTGTTGATTCCCATTTTTAAGAATAAAGGCGATGTACAAGATTGTGCAAATTATAGAGGAATTAGGTTAATTTGTCATGCTTTAAAACTATAGGAGAAAGTTATTGAGCATAGGTTACGACGTGATACTAATGCTTCTCAAAATCAATTTGGATTCATGTCAGGTATGTCTAATATGGAAGTTATAAATTTATTGAGAGGTTTGATGGAGAAATATAGAGAGAATAAGGAGGACCAATATGTGATATTAATTGATTTAGAGAAAGCATATGATAAAGTTCCAAGAGAAGTGCTATGGAGAGTTCTAGAAAAGAAAGGGATTAATATAATGTTTATTCAAGTCATTAAGGATATGTATATATATAGGAGTTGTTACTTGTGTTCAAACACAAGGTGATTTGACTATGTAATTTCCTATTCCAATTGGATTACATCAAGGATCAACCTTGAGTTCTTATCTTTTTGCTTTAATCATGGATGTTCTCACTAGACATTTGCAAGAGGTCGTACCCTGGTATAAGCTTTTTGTTGATGATATTTTTCTTCTTGATAAGAATAGAGAGGGAGTTGAAAGTAAACTTTAATTATGGAGGTGAACCTTAGAGTCTAAAGATTTTCATTTTAGTAGATCTAAATCCGAATGTATAGAGTGTAATTTTAGTAATAATAGATCTAGTGAGAGAATTGTGACTTTGGGCGATCAAGTCATTAATAAGAGTATATGTTTAGATATATTGGGTCTATTGTTCATAGTGGGATGGTGAAATAGATGGAGATATTATTTGTAGAATTCAAGTTGGCTGGTTGAAGTGGAGGAATGCATCGGGCTTGTTGTGTGATAGAAAAGTCTCCCTCAAACTCAAGGGAAAATTCTATAAGATGTTAATGAGACCTGCAATGCTTTTATGGTTTAGAATGTTGGCCATTAAAAGAGAAGCGCAATATTAAGTTAAATGTTGCAGAGATGATGATGCTCAGGTGGATGAGTGGTTTTACTATTGGAGACAATATATGAAACGAGCATATACGTGGAAAGGTTGGAGTAGCTCCAGTAGAAGATATAATTAGAAAGAGTCGCCTTATATGGTTTGGTCACATAAAATGGCGGCCTTCAGATGACCTGATTAAGAGAGTAGATGTATTAGATTTAGTTTATGTTAAGAAAGGTAGAGGTAGACCTAAAATGACTTGGTTAGAAAATATTAGAAATGTCCTTTTTTTATTAGATTTAAGTGAGAATTTGACTCTTAATAGAAAATAATGAAAAAAAATATTCATGTAGCTAATCCCACATAGTGGGATAAAGGTTTGATGTTGTTGTTGTTGTTGTTGTTGTTGTAGAATATAGTAAAACATATGAACATTGGCATGATGGCATCATAACATTGAATTATACACTTTTTAATACAGCACTCATTATATAACTAGACCTCATGTGTATTATCACTTCTAATTGCAACTATGAATTTGGCTTGAAAAAGAATTTCAATCAAAAATTGGATCTAGTTTTAGCTCGGATTGAACTCAAATTGAAGTCATCGATCCAATTTATAAGCTAAGCCTGGCTCGAATCAAACTTGACTTGACTTGAGCCTAGATTATATAAAGTAAGCTTAGCTTGAATCAAAATGCATAAGGTATTACATTGTGACTCTAGGGTTTTTTTTTTGTGTCCTGGACCATGAAACACGAACATGACAGAAACATGGGATATGAAAATACTTATAAACAGTAAAACACAAAAACACCCTGAACACTTATTTTATGAAATGCATAATCAATACATCTAATGCAAATATTTTCTATTTAAAAACTTACTGCAATAATTTATAATATCACATGAATCATATAGAAAGCTTAAGTCTCACCAAAATAAGATTATAATTATATTTCAATATTTATCAACTGTACTTATCCCCATTTACACACCGACAATAACACTAATCATTAGATATTATTTTTAACCTTATGTTGTAACACAAAATACAAAAACCCCAAAAAAAGAGTGTACAACCTTCAAAATAACTAGCATTGTATTGTCTAATTGAATCTAATAAACTCAACACCGAAGCAATCCAACCTGAGCCACAAATTTACTAAACCAAAATAGCTTACACATGTTGCATTGCATTTCTTGGTCATCTTGGGTCAAGTCTTGTCCATATACAACTTCAAGTTTTGAATGAAAACATCAGACATGATTTTCAATATATCAGGCATGTGACAAAGCATGTAATGTCAGGCATCTATACAACAGGAACACGAAGACTTTTTGAAGTGCCAATGCCTCGTAAGTCACAGGGGCAATGATGATCAAGAATCATAGCTGGAGACAAGTCTAGATTAAACTAGATTAATTCATGAAATTAAATTGTATTTCTTTTATTAGTTTATTTTATTTTATTTAGGTAGACATTATCTTTTTGTACCATATTGGGTTTAAATTTTAATTAATTATTAGGACTTATTTTCTAATTTTGAAAATATTAGTTTTGAATATGAATTGTAACCCTCTTTCAGTAATAGGGTACAAAATATGCAGCATACCAAATAGCTGAATTTTCAAAACACATGCATTTGATTTACACTACACTAGTAATGCAACAAACCAAATAATCCCTTAATCAAGATCAAATTCCATAGATGAACGCATGCATCCCTATCACTCCTAAACTAATGCACATTAATTAATTATTACAGACTTATGGACCATCTACACTTATTTAATTTTAAATTCCTATAATATAAGCCACTATTATACCATCTCCAAAACAATCACCTAAGCACAAACCAGTTAACACTCATAACATAACTAATACCTTTTTAAACAATTTTATTTACCACTCTAACTATGACATGTAATAGAATCGTGTAGCCAACATACCAAGTGCAATACTATTGATCACTAACCCACCTCCAGACCCGCCCAAACCCAACTTCCCTTTGGTCGCACGAACCCAGCCGATCACGCACATTTTGCCCAAACGACACAACTATTCGCTCAACCGACACAACCGCTCTCTCATTTCCTCAAAATACACGCATGAGCGCTTGGGAGGATTCATTCGGTTCATTCGCATGCAAGCCCGCTCCTTCTTATCTTCCTCAGCCACACACGAGATCCCCAAACCGCTGGAGCCTTCACGCTTGCCCGACTCCGCTCATCTCCAGTTCGCGCAAGTGCTTGCTCCCTCTCGCTCGATCATCATGCACGCAACAGACCCGCACGAGCCCACCTTGTCAACCCGTTTTACCCATAGCTATCAACCAGCACGGCCACGTGAACATGACCCACTTTCGTGCTCTCCGTCTGTTTCGGTGACCGTCTCAATTTGGTGTCGTGCACAGCCTACTCTCCCCGTCTTCATATGATCTAGCCTGACCCAGCCTGATGTCCATTATATCTTCAATTCGTTTCCTATTCCATAAGTGACCAACAAGTTTGCAAGAGAGAGGAAACAACTATCGCAAGCAATTGAAGATCCGAAGATTTCTACCGGGACCAATTGTCCCAAAGCTCTTGGTCGTCGAATCTTTAATCCAGTCGGGAGGATTTGAAAGGTAATTGCCTTTCCAACCTCCCTTCGCTGGGAGGGGATGCCGGGAGGCAGGCTAAATTTTCAAGAAAAATAAAAAAATAGCATTTTTCAATTAAATCATATTTAATTAACAGGTACCGCGAGCAAATTGAAGACTTGAAGACCTATGTCGGCATCAATCGTCCCAAAGCCCTCGATCGACGAATCTTTATAATTTGATTTGATCGAGCAAATTTGAAAGGCAATTGCCTCCCAACCTCCCTTCGCGAGAAGGAGAAGCTGGAAGGCAACCGAAATTTAGAACAGAATAAATGACCCTCTCATAATTAATTTCAAACAAAATTTATAACTTTAAATGATTATATATATATAAATGAATATATATATATATATATATATATATATATATATATATATATATATATATATATATATATATATATATATATATAACTAATTAATTGTATCATTCCAATAATTAAAAAGGGTCCACACCACCAAAAATTGGTTTTCATGTAGTCAGACTATATATTCTAAGAAGCATATTTGGTTTCATAACTCATAAAACTATTCTATGAAGATGAAACATGAATATGGAAATCCAATTAAAGTAATCAGGTGTACGATGCAGCTATTATGAACACTAGTCCATAATAAGTCAAATAGACAAAACTTAGTGTATTTAGATAATTCAATAAAAATACATTAGTTTAACATGAGAAAGATGCAAGGTCACATTAAGTATCATTTATACATATCACAAAAGATGCATCAAGAAAACCACAAAAGAAGCCTAATTTACATAGTTAAAGCCATATATATATCAAAGGATGACATTTGAAAAGGCTCATATCATTAATATTTTATCATGAACATTAGACAATTTAGAGAATCTATACAGTTCAATCAAACTAGATCTATTTTTGTGTGGATGTGTTTTAAGGATAAATAATCCAATTTGCAGTCAGCAATGCCATGAGAAGATTTACTCATTAATAAAAACATAAAGAGGATTGTCTCATGCAGGAGATTCCAATCAATTGAAACTTACAAAATAAGTGTGGGGAAAAATGTATTACAACCCATAGGCCATTAACCAAATAAAAGTGCACCTAATAATGACTTATAAGGTAGTTGTCTATACAAGCAAATCAAAAAATAACATTAAATCAATCCAAATCTGGCAGTGCAGGTTGTTTCAATGGCAAAGGGCTCATCCTGTTTCTAGAATTGAAGAAAATTAACAATTTGTTATAACTTCAATGCAAGACTCATGAAAAATTTTGAAATATACAACCTTGAGGTAGCATAAGACCAACGCATATAGGTTCCATGCATCCCTTAGCCAAACTGGAATCATGCCTATATGGTCTTTGCTTGAGAACAACCATCTCCTCCTGTCTTAGAAATGTATGACTAGAGTTTGATTCTTCAAGAAATTTGAGAAACAAATCTCTATTTGAACTAAGAACCTCAAGAGCATCTTTCGACTCTCTTTGAGCCTTTTGGATAAGCCTTTTTTTATGATGAATTTTTGATGCACAAGAGACATTCTATTGTCCATCAGATTTGCATGACATTTTTTCATGTTGTAGATAATTCTTTACTTGACCATTTGATGAAAGATGTTGCTTTACTCACAACCTTGCACTTCTCATGCATGCAACATTCAATGTTGTAGTGCATCTGATGATTACAAGAACTTTCTTCTGACAACCAATAGTCTTTGAGAGATCTATTCAAAGAGTCATGTCAATACCAAGAGATGTCTCCTTCAACTCAAATGCACTAAACCACTCCAGTGCTATTAGCATCTTAATAGGAGCATCACTTGGCTTCTTTCCAACACACTTCCATGATTGTTACCCATCATCAAATTAATCATCGAATACAAATAAAGCCTTTTAGATGACATTTCACAATTTTGAACAAAGATTAATGTGCAACTAACTGAGAACGAATTAAATAAATTACTTTCTTTACGAAATATCGCTGCTTCCGCATATGCTCTGATCTTTATGTCAAGCTCATAAATGCAAGATATGAGAATGCTTCACGGATTCGTTAGAAAAATCCCGACTATAGGTCCAAACTATACACTAAATAAGCTCCGGTCTCTACGTCAAGCTCCTAAATGCAAAATCTGAGAATGCTTCGCAGAATTGTTAAAAATATTGAAATATCCTTATGATGGCCGTGTTGAAAGAAAATCTCAACCATAGGAGATCCCAAACTTTCAAGATGCCTTCCAAACTCTTACAAAATACAAATACATTTTCAAATGATAACCAAATCACCACGATGATGATTGTGTTGAAAGTTAATCTTAACCGGAGGGAATTATACTTTTTTTAGATGGTTTCAAATTCATACAAAATACATATATTTTCAACACCCTGATGTTGGTCGTGTTAAATTCTCAACTGGATGAGACCTTGCCTTTCAAAATATCCATGAACCTTAATGAAAATACAAATGTTTAAAATGACTTCAACATCACCCCGATAATAGTTGTATTCAACATAAATCTCAACCGGAGGTTTCACAAAAAATTTTAAATAGATGCCCTCAAAACTCTAAAATCATACAATCAAAACCTAAACTCAAATCCTACTAAAAATCTAAACCCTCGAAATAAAATCTATCATCAAAAACATAAAATCAAAATCCATTCACACTTCGCAATAAATTTGGCAAGGATGATGAATTGAAGAATAACTTCAGCTCACAAATAGCATATGTTTTATTGAATGTATTACTAAAATTCAACCTCAAATGATTTATCGCTAGTATGGACATGGAACGTGCCCTCTGATCTGCTATATTTGTCGTAAAATGACACTACTATATTACGATCACGGCCAAAGTCTGGATGTTCCCTAATGGTTAAAAGCCCTTGATTAATGAATTATAGGGTAATCTTAATAAGATATAAAGCACTCTGTTAGCTATGATTGACTTAAACTCATCACCTTAGACAAACATCCACCCCAGATTTACAAGATATCCTTAAACTAAGCAACTCATGGTTGCCGACAAAGTTCCTTCTCTCAGGTTGGGTCAACTACCTCCACTGACTAAGTTGACCAAGGACATGACAACACGGGATAACGGAACAATGAGATCTTGATCGGGCTCGTCCATTCCTCCATCACTGTTTTAAGTTTATGGTGATGAATTTCAAATCAAGAACTCTAAAATTCAAGCCCTGAAATTGTCGTTACTATGCGCTCGGTAATTATTATGACTAGCCATAATCAAAAGTTCTCTTGTCAATGGGAAGCGTAATTAACCATAGGGGCTTGCACCTATGAGAAACTAGAACTCAAATCATAAAGTCCTTGCAAAATGAGGGTGAAAACTCTGGGTGATGTCTTATTTACAAACTCAATCTGCCTTCTAAAAATCTACTCCGGAACATAAATCCGTTAAAACATTCCCCGTCAAGAAAAGAAGGCGCGGAGAGGCCAAGGCACGAATTTTCGGAGCCCACAAATACATCCCAAAACCTTAGTCTTCATCCATGAATCAACTCTTTTATGTTTTATTTTAATGGTTAAATGCAAAATATAAAGATGCTTTATGTTGAGTCATTAAGAAACGGTGCAAAAAAAGATGGGAAGCAATTTCAAAATTGAGATAGAACTTTCTCTGAGTCTCACTGCTCCTGAGATCACATTCTGTGTTTATGTTCTTTTGTCATCTCCAGGGTTGCTTTGCGAGGTTTGAAAGAACGCCCTTATTGCTGCTGATCAAAATTTCAAAAACTGAGGAGAGAGCTCCAAAATCAGTCGATGCATTATAGCAGGCAAAAGTAAAATCAAACTTAAACCTAACCATAGTACTTCCCTTACTCTTCCCTATTTGCTGAATCTGAAGTATCTTTCTCAAGGGACCCCTAAATATTTTCTAATACAAAACAGGCTATCATAGTTAGAATTAAAATGTGCAAACTCCTACATCTCGGCATTACATTTAAGTAACACTTGAGCTGTGTAAATATCACTCACTGCACCCAAACAATTAAGAATGGATGAGTATGCGAGAAATATAGTTCTGACAGCTTCAGCTCTGTTGGAACCAACCTTTTTAACAAGATTTAAGTATAACAAGCCCTAACTGCCAGGACTCCATACCACTACATTTCAATGCATCAGAACTCAGATAGCAACAGGAACAATACAAAATAAAAATTGTAAATGAATAAAAGGCAACCATCAATTGTATAAATAATCCAACAACCTGTCTCACCTTTGGCATATACAAGTCTGTTATCTCTCCATATGTTTCAAAATAACTGCAAAATTTCCCATAAACAAATGTTATTTTTTCTTGTATTTCAACAGTTCAGACACAAGCAGCCATCAGCCATAAAAACTCAATAGGGAAGTTTACCTACGGAATCAATCAAAAAGCTGAATAGGGAAGTTTACCTTCGGAACATTGATTCTGTGACTGAGTGGGGGATTCTGGCCACAAAAATCCGAGTAGTATTCTTTGCAGGCGCCCTCATTTCTTCCTATAAAGTGAACTTATTATGGTCAGAAGCTAATTTAGAGGTATTTAAAAATCAATTTAGTCGGGAAGCAATAAACCACGACACTTCCCTAAGATGAAAAATCTCTAAAAGAAAAAGCAAACTCATTCACCTTTGGAGTTGCAACCTTTACTTCAAGAGTTCTGTTCCCAAGGACATGCTCACTTTCAAGTGCATTCTGCAAAAGAGAATCGTATGCTCATCAAATTTGGACCCATTAGATCCAGTATTGAAGGAGTATTATTAAAGTTAATCAGACAATAAAAAAATAATGAACAGAAACTTTAAGCTAATAACAAAATATAGGAAAAGCAGCTCATGAGTAGTAAATACATTTTCTTTTGAATCAAACAATAAATATGCTGCCAGGAAAAATAATATTGTTCAGAAAAAAAACAAATGATCTATTTAACCACATATCCTCGTATTCCTTAAACAACCTCTATCAATATAGTCAACACAACCATACAAAATGATAGAGTGAACTCCTCGACAAATCTACTTCAGTAAAGTGATCACAGAAATAGAATAAGATAGTGAAAGAAAAGGCCAAATCGCAAAATGATTTGCTCATTTAATATAATAGGCTGACACAATTGGTTCTTGGAGAAGGTTTGCTACGAAGATAAATCATTATTAGCTGTAGCAAAACCGTCGCCAACAGGCTGCAACCACTAAGAAAATGAATCTCCTTGTACTGCTCACTCAAATTGAACTAGCATCATAGTTCTTACTCCTACTTTGGCTGGATCTTATTTGACAATCTCAACCTATAAGGATATATACCATCGCCTTTCCTAAATTAAAAAGCATATATCTTTATCCCGGAGCAAACTTCAAAAGTTTGCTTGTGGAATAAGGGTTGTGATAGACCCGTGTTCTGAAAGGATGAAGTAACAAGATTACTTATACTCATATGTAATGCAACAATCTCCATAAAACAGGGTTCAATAACTAAGGTAGCTGACATATGGCATACTACAGTCGCCACAATACAAATTTTATATTTTGAATTCAAATCTACACATTAAGATATTCATCTTATAACAACTTTTGATGACCTTAAAACTTGGAACTTCTAGCCTTATAATAATCAGTTAACATATTGCTTATGTTACATGCCAACAAAATTCATTACACGATATGGTTTGAATTTTAAAACACACTATATCATGTGTTAATTGAAATGATTAAATGAAATGTTTTGAATTTTTTACTTGCTTAGTATATGATATGATTCAACAATATTTATTGACCAGCTAGTCCCACACTGCGGCTGTTGACAAGCAAGGAATAGTGCATTTAAAAAAAATAAAAAAACCCATAAAATTAAGTTTACAATATGCTAATATTTTGCTAGCTATTAGTGGAAAAATTAAAATAGCAATACTTAAGTATAATAAAAAATTAAATCCAAGTCGTATCATATAATGAATATTTTTTACACAACGCATATTATAATGAAAATTCAAATTTAAATCATATCATTTAATAAACCCTTTTAACACAGTACATAATAATAACAGATTCAAATTATATTGTTTAATGAATATTGTGACATTTGACTTTTTATATCATAATTTTAATATTTTTTAATAATAGCTTTAAAGTTTAATACTATAAAGAATCAATAAATATTAATGATAATCAATACCATTATCTTATAAATTAAATTTCAGATCATTAGTTATCAATATTATATCATCACTTGAATGCAATGGCTTGAGACCAGTGTAGGATGAAATAAAATGATTTAGGTGAAATTGTTTAGTTTCAACAAGCATCACAAGGAATGTTCTACCAAAATTAAACGGGTTACATTTCAAAATAATCCCCCGACTATTTGTATAATTGTATATGGTCATTTTAGGCTCAGAGTATAACGTTGCTCTAATTTAGTTCTTTGACTATATAAATTGATCCAAAATAATCCATTTGGAAATAATTGGTATCAATTTTGTAAAGTTGAGGGACTATATTGGGATCAATTTTATATCATAATTACAACATGAGGGACTATTTTGGATCAATTTTGTATAGTTGAGAGACTAAATTGGGGCAATGTGATACTATGGGACTAAATTGCCATACAAGAATAATTTGGGAACTATTTTGAGATTTTTTTTTTAAATCAAACCATATCTCAAAAGAAAAGGAAAAAAAAAAACTTAAACCGAAGAGGTTTACCAATTCATAGTGTGTTTTAGTTAAAATGCAATCAAACCTAGTCTTTTAACCCTAGTGCAAATTAAACACGCATTACCTACCAACAAACTAATATGCATAGCCATTACAACTGAAACATGTTACCTAGCGAGAATTCTTTTTTAAGCGTTCAACCACAAGTAAATCTTACTGCCATAGCAAACCTTATGTCAAGATATTCTACCTGAATTCAAATAGTACAAAACTGTTTTGTATATATCGAGCATTTTGCAATGCAAGTAGTTTTTTTTTTTTTTTTTTTTCTTTCTAATGTCTTTAATTTCATTCTTACTACTTCGTAAGTAGACAACAAGTATTGCAAGAGCAAATAATTTTTTATAGCTGTCACTATATTACTATCATCACCTGCCATAAAACAAAGATATCAAACAAATTTAAATATATAATTTTATAAAGCAGAAAGAAAGGGACTCCAACTAATTGTTGAAAGAAAAAAAATGAAATCCACATTTGACAGCTTAAGATGGCAGTACAGTTTTAGTTCAAAGTGTGTTTCAGTTTAAAATGCAACCAAACCTAGCCTTTATCCGTAGTGCTTCCATATTAAAACATGTTCAAATTAAACATGCATTTCCTATCAACAGACTAATTTGCATCAAAGCCATTATAGCTGAAACATGTCACCTAGTGAGGATCCTTTTTTAAACATCCAACGAGTAAATCATACATCCATAAGAAACCTTATATCAAGATATTCTACCTTAATTCAAACAGTACAAAACTGCTTTGTATATATACAGCATTTGCAATGCAAGTAGGTAATCATTTTTTTTTTTTTTCCTTTTTGATGTCATAAAGTACATTCTTACTACTTCGTAAGCACACAACAAGTACTGCAAGAGAACAGTTTTTTTTATAAATGTCACTGTATTACCATATCATCGCCAGCCTTATGGCCTTTGCTTCAAAATAAACAAGGATATCAAACTTCTTTAAATAGATAATTTTATAAAGAGGAAAGAAAAGGGGCTCCAAGTAATTGCTGAAAAAATAAATCCCCAATTGACAGCTTAAGAAGCATGTATTATTCAAATTCAATATAGCGCTTGCATATTAAAACCTCTTCAAATTAAACATGCATTACCTACCAACAGACTAACTTGCATCAAAACCATTGTAGCTGAAACATGTACCTGGAGAGGATCCTTTTTTAAACATCCAACCACGAGTAAATCTTACATCCCTATCAAACCTTCTGTCAAGATATTCTACCTGAATTCAATTAGCACAAAATTGCTTTGTATATATAGAGCCTTTTGCAATGCAAGGTAATCTTTTTTTTTTCTTTCTTTCTTTCTTTCTTTCAGCCTGAGCTTACTACTTTGTCAGCACACAAGTATTGCAAGAGCACATAATTTTTTTATACATAAAACTATCAACACCAGCGTTTTGGCCCGTGCTTCAAAATAAACAAGGATATTAAACAACTTTAAATAGATATTTTATAAAGCGGTAAGAAAAGGGACTTTACCTAATTGCTGAAAAAAAAAAACTCCCCAATTGACAGCTTAAGAATGCAGTACAACTCGAATTCAAAATTTGTTATACTTGGAACAGAGTTTTCCTTTAACTTTGAAAAAACAGCAAATACTAGGAAAAAATTAAGATCACTGATGAATTCAAATATATAACCATATTAGAGCAAATTCATTAGTAGGCATATATTAAAGAAAATACGATAGAAGCATAATCACCTCTGCATCATCTGCAGAAGCAAATGTTACATAACCAAAACCGCGGGATCGGCCAGTTGATCTTTCCTGTTTCACAGAGTAAAGTGATGTAAAGTAAATACAGATGTTTCCAACCAAATAGAAAGATTTCATGTGAAAAAACAAAAGATAGAAGGAATAATCATGGAAGAACTTTTCCAAAACAAATGAGTGGAAAAGAATAAAAAATCAGCCAGGTAAAAGAAAAGTTTAGTACAAACATTCTTAAGTATGAAGAAGTCTTCCTTAAGAAATTCAAATTTAGGAAAGTCGAAGCACCTTAGGAACAAAGATGAAAAGACAACCCATGAAAAAAGAAAGAGTGGGTAATTTGAATTCTTCTAAAACGAGGGTATTAAATAGCACTGAGATTTTTTTAATGATGAGAAACCCTAAACTCCTTTTCATCTGTTTATATTCATCCACTTGTTTCATATTGTACTTGTTTCAGCAGGGGTGATGCTGCTGAAGCTAGACTATGAGAGGGAGTTGATGCACATTGTGTTAGCCATTTAGAAGTAGCGGCCTTATTTATTGGGCCAACATTTTCTTGTTAGGACAGATTAGAGGAGTATGAATTTTTTGTTAGAACAAAGGATGTTGACCGAGGAACACCAGAGGTGGCTATCCAAGCTGTTAAGTTATGACTTGAAATCCAATACCAATGTTTAAAATTGCGTAATCGGGTATTGAGGCGTTTTCGTTCGTGAGGCGAGGCGTAAGCCTCAAGGCATTCTGAGACGTAAGCCTCAAAATCAAAAGATTGCGTAAATATAAAATGATAAATTTTTTTATGTACTAATGAGTAAAAAATATAAAACATGAAAAGGAACAAGATATGAAGTGAAATCAAAATATCTCAATAATAAGACTATGAAATATAGTACAACCATTACTAAAGATGATGAATACAACAATATGTCGGGCAGCCGAGCCAAGCCGGCGCTGCCCCCTAGCGAGGTTTTTTTTTTTTAAGAGTAATTTTGAAGTTCTGCTTATTTTTAAAGTTTCATAAGTCGTTTTTATGGAAAGATACCGAGCATGTACCTAGCGAGCATGTACCCGAGCATGTACCGAGTGGTACCGAGCATGTACCGAGCGAGGGTACCGAGTATGTACCGAGCATTTAGCTAGCGGGTACCGAGCAATACAGAGTGGTACCTAGCATTATTGTACCGAGCGGGGCGGACGCCTCTAAAACATGAGGCGAGGAGCGCCTCAGTGAACTTAAGGCGTACGGCTCAATGCCAGCTCCCATTGCGTAGGCTTTGAGGCTTAAAAGTTTAAAATTGCGTTGAGGCGCGCCTTGAGGCTCACCTCTTTGCACAATTTTAAACCATGTCCAATACAAGCTAGGATTAAAGAATAAGGCAGCTGACGCCTTATCCAGATGCATGGGGAAGCTCTAAGGGATGGCCATTTCGATACCACTTATGATAGATTAGGAAGCGATCAAAGAGCAGTATGCTGAATGATGAGCTAAGAAAGATCAGAGGATGGATCTATTAAGGGATAAGAATAGTAACCCTGGCTATTCCATGGAAGGAGAGAGATTATTGTAACAAAGGAGGTTTGTGTTGCCACAAAACTCGGCTCATATTCCTCACTTGCTACAAGCTCTGTTTTAAATTGCGCAACAAGCGGCGCGCCTCTGCGCAATTCTTCCCAAAGGCGCCTCGAGGCTCACGCAATTTTGAGCCTGGAAGAGGCATACGCCTCACCTCGTGTGAGGCGCGCCTCAATTGCGCAATTATGGGTGAGGCGTACGCCTCATCCAAATGGCCCCACCTACTTAAAATGACTCTTTTTTCCCTACACCAGTTCGGCTCAAGGCTTTTCCCAATAACTCTCCGCCCGCAAGCTCCAGTTCGCGAAACAAGGATCCCGCACGGTCGGCCTCTTGTCCCGCCAGCGCCGCCTCTCCTGCCGGCGCCGCCTCTCTCCGGCGAACTTGAAGCGTCCGGCCGCCTTCTAAGAGAAGTCCACAATCGATTTTAGGTATTTTTATTTAATTTTTTGTTAGATTTTTCAAGTTAAAGGAAATCTAGGGTTTTTGATTTATTGAATTATTTTGTGTGATTTTGGATTCTTTGATTAGGGATCATGGTTAGAGGCAAGGAAAAGGGGTCTACGTCATTGCGGAGGGACCCTTCTTAGAAATATAGTTTACAAGTTGACATAGGCTACGGAGAGAAGAGCTATGTTTATTTGAAATGCAATTTTTGCGAAAAGGTGGTGAAGGGAGGTGTTACCCGCATGAAGGAACACTTATCATGCTCGCATAAAAACGTAGCACCGTGTGCAAATGTGCCGGAAAAGATGAAGGATAAAATTATTGCTTATATGAAGAAAAGTACCACGGCAAAACACTTGCAACAGGAGCAATTTGATGATAGGGTCGAACATGATGCTTACTTCGGGAGAGCGAGAGTGGAAAGGGCTCTTCCTCCACTATAATAACAGAGGTGCACGGGATCCTATGGATCAGTATATGACTAATCCAGAAGAGGATAGAGGACAAACATAAATGATACCTGCGGTTGGTACTAGAGAGGGTCAATGCCAGGTTTGCATGGATATTGGCAGGTATTTTTTTTAAAATATCATACCTTTTAATGTTGCTACATTGCCTGCCTACTTCAATATGCTGCGGTCTGTAGGGTTGTATGGGAGAGGGTTGAAGGCACCTTCCATGTATGAGTTGCGAACATGGATTTTAAAGAAGGAGTTGCATAACACAAAGCGGAGCATTGATGAGATTAAAAGGACATGGATTGAGACTGGTGTAACCATTATGTCAGATGGATGGTCTGACATGAAGAGCAGGAGCTTGATTAACATCCTTGTCAACAATCCCTACGGCACGGTGTTTAACATCCTTGTCAACAATTTTAAAATTGCGCAATATGAGGCTCGACTTAAGGCCCGCCTTTGCGCAATTCCAGTAAAAAAAGCCTCAATGCTTACGCCTCGAGTTTTTTTTATGAGGCTTGCGCCTTAACTTGGTTGAGGCCCGCCTTGAAACCCGCCTCGCCTCATTGGCATGAGGCTTACGCCTCACGCTATATATATTAAACTTACATAAATCTTGAAGTAAATGTCCGACATTGGACTCTATAGGAGAGAATGAGAGAGAGCAGTTCACCATACTCATGATTCAAATGAAAAACCCCTTAGTGATTACAATGCTGATGACTTATGAGTTCTTATGTGATATGTCATTGATATTTATTTTTTGAAATTGGAATTATATGTTAATAAAAAAAATACTGGGATTTAGGAAAGATAGAATTTTGAGTTGAACTATATTTCATGTTGTCTTATTATTGAGATATTTTGATTTCACGTCATATCTTATGCTTTT
Organism: Dendrobium officinale; assembly: GCA_019514585.1. Lineage (NCBI taxonomy): Eukaryota > Viridiplantae > Streptophyta > Magnoliopsida > Asparagales > Orchidaceae > Dendrobium > Dendrobium officinale. Next base: position 10,872,990 of record CM033697.1, read on the forward strand.
TTATATTTTATATTATTCACTCATTAGTATATAAAAAAATTATCATTTTAGGTTTACGCAATCTGTTGATTTTGAGGCTTAAGCCTCAAAACGCCTTGAGGCTTACGCCTCGCCTCACGAATGAAAAACGCTTCAATACCCGAATACGCAATTTTAAACATTGGTTCTTACATTTGTGCACTGTAAATCTATAGGTTTGCATTTACCACATCCTATTTGACACTGCAGAGCCTGATGGAAGTGAGGCAAACTTTGGAAGCAATGTTTACATCAACTGAATGGCTTAACTCTGCTTGGGGAAAGAAAAGTGAGGGGAAGGAAATAAGAATGATTATTCTAAATGATAAATTTTGGGCTACTGTGACCTATATCATATTGAGTACGAGACCCTTAGTGCAAGTATTACGCTTAGTGGATGCAGAGAAGAAACCAGCTATGGGTTTTATTTATAATGCTATGGATGAGGCCAAGGAGTTGATTGCACACAACTTGGGAGGAGAGGAGGCAAGTTATAGAGAGATTTGGGATATCATTGATGCTCGGTGGGAGGTGCAGTTACACCGTCATCTACATGCAGCGGCATATTATTTAAATCCTCAATTTCAATATTCAGAGAAGAAATCTTCAAACCGGAGGTGAAGCTTGGTCTGTATCATTGTATGGAAAGACTAATACCGAAGCAGGAAGATAGGGAGCTTGCAGATTTACAACTTGTTCTATTCCGAAATAAAGAGGGTTTTTTTGTCTGAATGCAGCAAAAGCAACTATTGTCAAACGGTCTCCAGGTATAGTTATTTTAGTAAATGCAAGATCCTTTATTCAGTTCTGAATTCTAATTATATTTTTTCTTCTTGAAAACGGATGAATGGTGGATCCAATTTGATAATTCCACTCCTGAGTTACAGAGTTTTGCTGTAAGAGTGTTGGGCCTCACTTGTTTTTCTTCTGGGTGTGAGCGAAACTGGAGTACATATAGTCAAATGCAAACAAAGAGAAGAAATCGGCTATCAACACTCAGAATGAACTCCCTCGTATATATTATGCACAACAAGAGGTTAAGAGATAGGAGGTTGAGGAATAAGGGGTTGAAGGATGATGATGACCCGTTGGTGTGTGATGATGTGTCATATGATAATGAGTGGTTCATAGATGATGAGACAGATTTGCCATTATCAGACTTACAGCTAGAAGATCTAAATGTGGATGTCTTGAGGGACAAAGCAGATCAAGTGGGCACATCCACTAGTTCCACACCACACACATCCACTAGCTCTGCAGCACAACAATCAAGTAAAGATATTCCACAACTTCTTATATGATATCGCATTATATTTATATCAAGTGAGCAATTAACATGATAATGATCTTTTCTCTTATTGAACAGAGAAGAGAAAAGTGAGTCATATTGAAGATGATGATGATATGGCATTCATAGATACAATTGGAGAAGAAGATTCTCTTGAAGACCCATTTAGTGATAGGATATGATTGTATTTTATATGTTCTTTGTACTTTGGGAGTTTTGTTGAACTAATATTTTGTGATTTTACTTTATGACATGATTTTATTGCATCTATTTTGTTACTTTCCACTATTTTCATATATCATTTAGATGTTTTTATTGTAAGATAGAATATTGCTATTATTATCCTGCTAAATTCTTTAATTTCTCATTTACGCAATTCTGTGTCCGTGAGGCTTACGCCTCAGACCGCCTCGACGATTACACCTCGCCTCACGGACGAAAACCACCTCGAGGCTTAATTACGCAATTTTAAACCTTGGCTACAAGAGTTTCATGAGAGCGTTGTTGGTGGTAATTCTTGTGTGTAGAAGACATATAAAAGATTGACAGCAGAAATAAATTAGAAGGGGATGCATAGGGAAGTGGAGGAGGTGGCTAGGTGTGAGATATACCAGTGAAACAAGCACATGGCTATAGCTCTCATGGGATTATTTCAACCCCTAGCTCTTCCATGCAAAGTATGGGAGGACACCATGAATTTCATAATTGAACTACCATGATCTAAGGGGTTTACAATGATTCTGGTGGTGGATGACAAGTTGAGCAAGTATGCTCATTTCATTCCTTTACAGCACCCCTACAAGGCAATGACAATAGCAGCAGCATTCATCAAAGAGGTGGTTAGATTGCATGGGATCACATAGTCGATAGTTTCTAACCGGGATAAGGTGTTCCTCAGTTAGTTCTGGAAAGAGTTATTCAGGCTGTAGAGAACAATTTTAAAGAGAAGCATTGCTTACCACCCTCAGACAGACAGGCAGGTAAAGGTGGTAAACAAGAGCCTGAAGACTTACTTTTGGTGTTTTGCTTTAACAACATCTCGCTTGTGGGTCAAATTACTAGCATGGGCGTAGTACTAGTACAACATTTTATATCATTCAACTTCTTAGATGACCCCATTCAAAATATTGTACGAAAGAGACCTCCCATACTTAGTGCATTTGGGCGAAGGAGCACACCAGCCTCTTCAGTAGAGCAATACTTGGAGGAAAGACATAGGGTGTTGGAGAAACTAAGTATGCACTTATTGAGGGCACAGCATATTATGAAGAAGCTGACTGATGGATGCCAGAAGGACATCCATTTCGAAGTAGGAGAAAGGGTGTTCTTAAAGCTACGGCCCTACAGACAGAGTACAGTCGCCAACAGGAGGAATGAGAAGCTTGTCCTAAGGTACTTTGTCCCATACGAGGTATTGGAGAGAATTGGAGCAATGGCGTATCATTTTAGATTACCCTCGACTGCGACTATACATCTAGTGTTCCACGTGTCATAACTGAGGAGAACAATTAGGGATCATGCAGCTAGTTCAGAGTTATCTATGATATTGATAAAGGACTTAGAGATAGTATTAGAACCACTAGAGTTGAGGGGGAGGTCGACAGGGAGAATAAGGGACTAAGGATGCACTATTTGAATATATTTAGGAGGGGGAAATTAGGCAAGGAATTAATTTGTGAGGGAGTTGTTTAGTAATTTGCTTTGTTATTTGTATGCTTTAAATAGAGAGGTTTACTCTAAGGTTAGAATATGTGTTGATTTTGCTGAATTTTGATTGTTCTTAGGAGTTTTGGGCTCTAGCCAACGGCTAGGGATTTGAGAGAGACGGATCTTCCTCTCCAATAAAAGATCAATTGTATCTTGTTTATTTTATTTTGTTTCTTACATAGTTTCCTAATCGTTTCTTGTATATGTTTTCTATTAAGTTTCCTTTTGTTTATGTTGGTTTATGTTTTATTGAAGGAAGTGTCCTGTTGCAAATATAATGTTCTCCTACTTGACTGTAGAATTTAGTTTACATCACAATTTCATACCTCTTTTTTCAAACAGCAAGAAGAACTCTTAAACAGCAGTTCACCTAGAGAAGTAAATGCCTGGAAGTTATGGTGCGAAGGTATTAACGCCAACTGAAAAGGCGTAGAAATTATGGCAACTTCACAGCTATTTGTTTTAATCAAAATTAGAAAACATGATTAAATTATGTGTCTAAGTTTTAATCCTGCCTCTTATCTATTTATCCTTCGGCTAGGGTGTAATTGTCCAAGATCTTGCATTCTTTTATTCTCGGAGACTTTATTAGCTTGTCAGGTGTACTATTGCACAGTTTTCAAACAATAAACAGGTTCGGGCTACATGATCTCGGTATAACTAAATCATATCTAACTGGCAACAGCTTTCTCACGATTCAAGATAAAGTAATTCAAGGCAAGAGTTCATCCTACAAAATATCATGCACTATTAACATATCAACAGAACATCACTTATGCGAGATAAAACCATAACATGATATATTGTCAATTGGTAACATCAATTATGGATATTGATTGTATCAATGGTTTATGTATAACTTTTTCAAAGAGAATGATAAAAAAACAAACCTTCATCACAATACAGTCATCCAATTCCCCAAATTTGCTCATGTATTGCCTCAATCCTGCGGTGTCCACATCCCAAGGAATCCCAAGGACCTGTCAACAGAATCCACTTCAGAAATTATAAAGAATGGAAGACAAAAATAGAAAGCTTTGGTAGAGCAAGGGCTGGATACTAACCACGAGCTTGGTCGCCATAAAAGCAGAGAAGGGAAAGCCTGAAGAAAAACACACTCACTCCCACTCACTCTGACCAGATTAGAGCTCCACTCACTCCTCGAATCCTTTTCTCGCGTTCCTCTCAATCGCCCCTCAGAGGGAACTCATATATAAAAAAATAGCTATCCTCGTTCCTCTCTCAGGTCACCGCAATCTCTCAATGCCACACTCTCCTGCAGTACACAATACAGAGTAATTGTTCTTTCATACACATTCCTTCTCTAGGGCTTCTCTTCTTGGATTCTCGATCTATATCGGAGACGAGAAGAGGAAAAAATAGAAGAGGTGACGAGGAAGGCATAATTACTACGACTAGGGATGAGAAGATCGCAGGCTCCTGGTGACGCTCGACGCTCCCCAGCTCTCGCCCCTGCCTTTCTCTCGCACTCTTTCTCGATCAATCTCGCTTACTCTCTCTCTCTCCGCACCGGCGCTTCGTTGCGCCAACACCTACACCTCGCAGCTCGCATGCGCTTTGCCCTTTGGCTACTCTTTATATATGGGGGAATAGAAATACGCATTTTCATCATCAATTCGCACCGTTTGATCAATTAATTTCAGCCGTACGATTAACAAAACATCCGATGTTATTATCTCCATGCAAGCTACATGGTCAAATTAAATGATGTGCAAGCCTTATTTTACGCTTAAATTTCTTGTTATTATTAAGGGAATTTACATACATATCATTTTATATTATCTTATTTATATATTTAATATCTAAAATTTTAATATTACATGTATGTAATATTAAAATTTTAGATGTTAAATATGTAAATAGAATAATATAGGATGATATATATATATATATATGTAAATCTTCCTATTATTAATTGTGATCACGGCAATGCTTATTTGTATTTGAAATATTTTAAAATAAAATACAAAACTACTTTAATATGTTTTATTTGCACTCAATCAAATATATCATTTGTTTATAGTTTTTTTAATAAAATAATAATATAATAATAATATTCTAATGAATTTTTAGTATAAATTCATTGAAATTTTTTTAGAAATTCAAAAATTATTATTAAAAAAAATATTTATAAAATAATTCATTTTATTTAGAAATTTATGTTGAAATCAGTTTGTAAAGCGGACATCTAACGGCCCAAAAGCTCCACTTGTACTAACAGACATTAATTTCTTAGGGAATTTCACCGATGCCAAAAATTTATGAAAAAAATTAGTTAAACTAAAACACAATAATATACATATTATGACAAAGACAATTTATATTTAGACATATAATAACTCTTGAATAAATTTTTTATTGTTGTAAATATATATATATATATATATATATATATATATATATATATATATATATATATTATATATATATATATATATATGTTGCGGTCTGAAAGATTCGTGGCGGTAGAGTGAGTAAACTTTTATCTTAGCGATGCACGAATATCCAACACACAAACAGAAAGAAAGAAGTAGAACACCAAATCTTTTTTACGTGGAAAGCCCGAAGAGGGAAAAACCACGGGGCCTTGCCCAGGTGAAAATATTCCACTAAACTTGAGTGAATTACAAGGGTTGACCCGTCCCTCGATTTAGAGGCGGTCGAATTATAGTGATTTGGAGAGACAGTCAAAGGTCTGGAGATGGTCGTACGGATGTCCGGCAGGTGGCGGCCGGGCGGTAGTCCGACGAAGGTCGGGCTGAAGTATGGCAGGCGGCGACCGGGCGATAGTGTGGCGACGGGCGGCAGCCGAGCGGTAGTCCGACGAAGGTCGGTCTGAAGTCTGGTTGCAGGCAGCGGTAGGGCGGTGGTCCGACGGAAGGCACGGTCGGGCGGCGGTCCAGCGGCAGGAGGCGGCAAGCGGCGGCCGGGCGGTGGTCCGGCAGCAGGAGGCGACCGGGCGGTGGTCCGGCGGCAGGCGACGACCGGGCGGTGGTCCGGCGGCAGGCGGCGACCGGGCGGTGGTGGTCCGGCGACAGGCGGTGCCCGGTGGTCCGGTGGCAGGCGGCGGCCGTGCTGTGATCCGGCGGCGACAGGCGGCCGGGCGGATGTCCGAGGTCAGGTTGTCCGAGGTCCGGCGGCAGGCGGCGACCGGCGGTGGTCCGGCGGCAGCGGCGGCGGGCCGGTGGCGGCAGCGGCGGCGGGTCTGTTGACAGGCGGCGGCGGCGGCCGGTGGTCCGGCGGCAGGCGGCGGGAGGCGGCGGCGGGAGGCGGCCGGCGGCGGGGCAGCGGCGGGCGGTTGTTCTACGGCAGGCGGCAGCCGGGCGGTGGTCCGGCGACAAGCGGCGGTGGTGCTAGAGCTCTTGAAGCTTCAGAGCTCTCTTCAATCTCAAGCCCCAAGGTCCCCCTCATGTGGAGAGTGGGGGTCTATTTATAGATTTTCATGAGTGGCACACCCTGTAAATCTAGAGAAGATCCGGGGCAGGTTCAGAGTGCTTCATCGGATGGCTCGTATTGATTCCCCCGATCGTAGAGAGTTTTTTAACTGTTTAAGTGCCTTAACAGTGTCGGAATTCAGAGATCTTGGGCTCGTTGGATTCGTCTCGCCGAGATGCTCGATTTGACTATAAGCATGCCATATTTGGATATCATTTCATTATCCAAATAATGCTTTAACCCTTCCAAATGTGGTTCGGGCCCCCGATTTGGACCCATTTGGGCTTGGGTTGGACCAATTTCGGTGTTGTTCGGTTCGTCCCTTTGAGATGCTCAATTTGATTATAAGTTTGCTGAAATTGGAATCCATATGACACCAAAAACAAATTCCAATTTGAATGTGCCTCGAGATTCGTGCTCGATCAAGGCAATTTTTTAGGACGTATCAATATATATATATATATATATATATATATATATTTCTAAGTTATAACACTTTTTCCCTCAGAACTAGATCAAATTGTTGACCTCTCATGGGCTCGCATAGAAATTTTCTTTCTCCTCTAAGATAGTAAGATTTTCTTATCCTCCTTAAAACTGGCTCAAGCATTAGCAAGTTGATCCTCAAGGGTGCATATCTGTTCTAGCACAAAAGTCAATAAATATTCAACTTGCCATAGTCACATTTGTTGTATTAAATGAGAAGATAGGAAGTTGAAATTCTATGTTCAAAAAACAAAGAGCGGCCTCGACAAGCAATTATTGTAAATCTTTAACCCATTGACAATAATTATAGACTAAACTCGTAAGCACTGTGACCTTTGACTTTGAAGACAAATAAAGTGAATCAATTGCATCATAGTTCGACAAAAGATGATATAAAGTTCTCTAAGGAAACTCTCTATGAAGCATCGATAACTTCTTGTTATTTGACTATCTCTGATTGGAGATCTATGACATTCACTGGATTCTCCTACAGGTAAAATAAAACCTCAGATATTAACCCATCCTAGTCATGTTTTCACATATCATTTAAGGCAGGACTTACATGATATGGATCCTCTGAGGTTTCGTTTGGGACGGCTTTCTTATTGTTTCTTAAAGCAACTTTCTAGTACAAAATTTTAAATTTTTTTACTAAAAAGCTACTTTAAGAAGCAGTAAGAAAATCGTCTCAAACGAAGCCTAAGTTTATTACAAGACTTGGCATAGGGGACCAGGCACATGAGGATTTGAGAATATGGTGGCAAGAGGCTTATGATCGTAGTCCAATTCTAAGTTTGCTCTTACTCTAATCGTGCTGCCTTTCACTAAGTTTCTCTTGTTTGCCTTGACAAAAAAACTCAATATTTGTCCTTCACATTCACTTAGGTCATCTAAAGCTTTTGAATGAGCCATCAATGCAATTTGTGATTATCGATGTTCGTAACCCTTTGAGTAGGAGACTAGACCATCTCTGATGGGTGGGACTTATATAGCCAAATTGAAGTGGGTAATGGTTTCAAGGTGGAGCCCTCATGGTCAAATTGATATTATAAATGGGGCATCATTCTTAATGAGAGAATAAAATAGAATAGTTAAAACTATCATTTTCTCCCTTTTGTTTGGTTAAAATAATTAAAGTTTTTCTTTTTTTTTTTCTCTTATTCTTTTTTTTTTTATTATTATTATTCACTCTTCAAAGTGGAAATAGAATAAATGATCTAAATGTATACCTTAATAATTGGATTTAGATGGAGTGAGTAAAACCGGTAGATCAAAAGAAGGGTTTAAAGACGCCGGCCTAGAGTCACTCGCCTCAATTAGAAAGACACTCAACCTAAATCATGAAGTAACTCGTCTGAAATAGAGAGTCACTTATCTTTGCTAGAAAGGCAATCCTCATAGACTATGGAGTTACTCACCTCAACCAAAGGTCACTCTTCTTAGTTGGAAAAGAACTCATCCAAGACTATAAAGTTGTCACTCACCTCAATTATGAGTAATTATTCCGTCATGTTATCGAATGCATCCGGAAACCAATAACAAAACGCCACGTCACTAAAGTGCTCGGTACAGCGTGCTCAGTACACTCGGTATGCAAAGTATTTTCACCGGATGTAATAATTTTTCCTCAATTAGAGGACTTGTCCTAGACTAGAGAATCACTGTCCTCAAAAATACAAAGCTACTCGCATGCCTACAAGAGATATAAACATATATTATTAAGTAATGGCCATCACACCCATTCTGTCGATGGTCCGTCCCAGGCACTATCAAAAAGTGTCCTGAATACTCACCAGAAGTAGCTATTCACATTTAACAGTAAGAGTTCTATCCACTCATCTCCAACTATCACATAATATATTATTTATTTATTTTTAAGTGTAGCTTCTCCTATAATATATTACTATGGGGTCAAAATGTCATTTTTAGAGATGTATACAATAATTTCTACAGGAAGTTCTTTGAGTATTATATGTTAATAAGGGAAATTCTAAGTGCTCCGCTTTTTTTTTTCACTCTTCTCAACTTCTTTATTTTTGTATTCGTGCCCTTTTCATTGAGTACTTGCTAATTTTTCAAGTAAGATTCATATATTTTCCACATTCAATTTTGAATTTAACAATGTTCAAAGGGGAAAAATTTATGGGGCCTAACACAATTTAAATGAATCCCTTAATGTTTGTAGTTGATTACAAATGAGGCCCTCCCTTAGGGGGATGGCCTTGGCTCGATGTAGCATATATACATTATATAGAGTTCATTACATGGTGTGAGTTTGAAGAATCATTATTGACATGTTCATTTGGTCGGTAGGACTATAGGCGACAAACCATGTAGGTCGAAAGGATTTGTAGTTGGATGACAGAGGTCAAAATGATTGTAATCGGATGATGGTGATCGAAAGGATCGTTGTTGGGTGGCGACGAAGGTTAGAAAGACCGTAGTTGGGTGATGTTAGTAGGAAGAATCATAGTCGACTGACGACAAATGTTGAAAAATATTATAATATGTAGATGTTAATCAAAGAGAGCTTAGTCAGCGGGCGACGCAGGCAGAAAGATCATAGTCAGTGGGTGATGGAGGTTAGAAAGATCATAATAGGCGGGCGGTCGGAAAGATCGTAGCCAGCAGGCGACGTTGGTGTCCAGGTAGAAGTCTAGCGATGATCGATGGTCAGGAAAATATTGGATGACGGCAAGTGATCGAGCAGAAGTTCGACAATAATCGGTGGTCTAACATAAACCTAGTGGAAGTTAGTGGCTGAGTGGAAGTCCAACGAAAGTCCGGCAATGACTTATGGCTGGGCGAAATTCTGGCAATGACTGGTGTCTAGGCAAAAGTTCGACAATGGCTGGTGGTTGGGCGGTGGTCGAGGAGGTGCTTAGTGGCAAGAGAGTTCTCAAATACATCTTCCATATTTTCTTCTTGTTTTCCTCCCACTCCGTGAAGAATGAGGAGTTTATTTACAATTTTTTAGGAGTTGCGTGGATAGTAAATAGGAAGAATATCAAAGGCATATTGGGAGCATTTCGAATGGACTGCCAATATCGACTCTCTTGATTATGGGTCATTTATCAAGTATTGAAGTGTCTTAATGATATTAGAATTTGGCGATCTTGGACTCTTTGGATTCATCTCGTAGAGCCACTCGATTCTACTATAAGAATGTCACATTTGGATGTCATTTGTTTATTCAATTTATGCCTTCAACCCTATAAATATACTTTATGCCCTTGATTTGAATTTATTTGGGATCGGATTGAGTCGAATTAGGTGTCATTGGGTTTGTCTTTTTGGGACATTCAATCCGACTATAAGTTTACTGAGCTTAAAGTTCGAATGATCTCAAATCTAATTTCAGAAGTTTCCAATTTAAAATTTTCCTTGATATTCATGCCAAATGAAGATAATTTTTGATGATATATCAAAAACTGATACAAACTTTAATTAATTAAGAATTATTAAAATACAATCAAACAATATATATAGAATTCTAATGGTGAATTTAGAACACTAAGGGTGGGTTTCTGTTAGCTGTAAAACCTCAACTCTTGGATATTTTCAATTTCTTCGCCTCACAGATTTTTAGTTACTGACATTGATTCACACTCACCACATCTTTAAGAAAAAAAAAAAATCCAAAGGCTATAGAAGCCTTGACCCTGCTTGTAAGACTAGTCATGCAATTTTAGACTAAGGCATTATTTGGGACAGTTTTCTTCCTGCTTCTTAAAGTGGCTTTCTAGTACAAAAATTAAAATTTATGTACTAGAAAGCGTCTTTAAGAAGCAGGAAAAAAATTGTCCCAAACGAAGCCTAAGAAAAAAATAGATGAGTAGGTGAGTTGTGAAAGCAATGAAATCTAATTGAGTTACAAAAGCTAAAGAAGATGAAACACCTAAGAAATACAAGCCAATTGAGCTCCATAACTCACTCAAATGCATGCATTGGGGTACACATTAAGTAGAAGCATTTATAAAGGTTAAAAAAAAAAATAGCACCATATTTTGATAAATTGTTTTATCAGCATGAATTTTAAAATAAACAAACAAACTTTATGATGTAAAAGATATAAATTTTGAAATGTATGCAATATTTCTTACATGATTACATTACATAAATCAATGTCACACTATATACATAAACTCCACCCTGACAAATCGGCAATGTCTACTGTGCTTGTAAGCATGCCTTTTAATAAATACAAGCCAAAAGAGAACTACGTTTCACACATAAAATTGCCCGGTAGATAAAATTTACAAAAAAATTGTTATAATTTAGGTTTTGTTTGGGACGGATTTCTTACTGCTTCTTAAAGCAACTTTATAGTAAAAAAATTAAAATTTTTATGCTAAAAACTACTTTAAAAGCAGTAAAAAATCCTACCCAAATGAAACCTTAATCTGTAGTAGTCTTATCGAAGTAAGCCGTGATTGATTTCAGCTTTCCATTTAAATAATTATTCTCGACCTGCAAGCAAAGAGCACGATTAAGCTTTAAAAAATATGTAATGAAGGGATTTTAACAGGCCTTCCTAATGTTTTTACATGAATTATCTCAGAAAGATGGCAAAGATTAAAAAATAAAATAAAAACTGCAGCTAAAAGCAAGGTCTCTGTGTCTGTATTCTGGGAGATGCTATAATACCAGTCATCATGAAGGAGCAAAATTAACAAGGAAAAAATCAGAACAAAGTACCTCCAGGTTCCATGGAGGATCAGCTAACAGAGAAAGCTCCACCAATTGGGCCAAATTAACATTTCGAGGAAGAAACATTACAACTTTAGCAGCAATCATGCTTGCAATTTTAAAAAGATAAAACCTGATTCAACAAAGAAAAGTTAGGGGAAAGGATAAAATTGTAATTAAAAAATTGCAAGAATGAACATGCAAGAAGGAAAAGACCAACCCATCACGAGGCCTGAGTAAACTCATATCATAAGCCTGCATTTTAGCATAATCTGGACCACCCCAAGGGGGAGACAAGAAAACAACATCACCCTAAATAGAAACAAGAAAAAAATGTCAAAAAAAAAAAAAAATTCAGCCAATGAAAAAGAATAAGAGAGAACATTTATTATAAATTAAAACACCTGAAAAAAAATCAAACACTTGATTAATTGTATAAAAATCTCATTTTCATATGTTAGTTGATGGTTATTTTATACTAATTTATGAACAAGAATGCAGGGAAAATCAACTATAATTCCTTGCCATATTTTGATCTTGCAAACTATGTATTCCTCTCCTATTCTTTCGATCTCACTTTCCATTTTCAAGATTAAGGACTTTGTAATCGTAGGAAATAGAACTGAATCTTCATTCAACAACCTAATTGAGAGAGAGAGGGAAGGGAGAGAGAAAAAGAATGAGAGTGAGATTGTAGAGAGACAATGTATGAATAAAATTTGAGAGAGTTGAAGTGACATTCATCAATTTGTTGTCTAATTTCAAAAAGCAAATTGGTGGCCTTTGTGATTAGCATACACAATAACAGAGAGCGAATTGGCTCTTTAAAATATTAAATCCTCATTAGCCTTATTCCAAATATTTTGAGTGGACTTCAAGATAATCATCTTCATTAATTTTGATTGGACATTGATCAATTTTGCTCTTTTTCTACCCATGCTATCCTCACTTTAACTTTTTTTCCTACTCCCACAATAATTTTATCTACCCTTCTCAATAATGCATTTGTTGTGCAGAAGTCTATTATTCACTATATAATTCTTAAATAAATGCTATGCCACAATTTATCATATAACATATTTTCCCACTCTACATTTTATTATTTTGAAGTACATCAATCTCATCATTCTTATTTTTGTCACAGTTAACTTGATTATCAAAGACTTTTGATCGCCGCACTAGATCCATATATCATAGCGAGCATAATTATAATTTAATAAAATAAACATTTTTAGGTCCTCGTGAAACTATTTTATCACAGTGCTCTGAAAAAAGTCACCATTTTATACATCAAACCTTAAATTTATAACCTATAATTAAAACCAGATGGTTCAAATGGTTGAATCATGAACTACTTCTCCGGCCACTCTAGTATCCTAATTGAACCAACACAGGAACGAGACTCGATCAAAACAAATGGAACCAAAGTTGAACCGCTGAACTACTGAATTGATTGAGATTTTATTGAATCAACCAAATACATTTAGAATCAAATTATCACCATTAACTATTGATCATACTATTAAAATTAATTTTTGACATAAAGGACTTAAAAATAAATAAAGGATTAAAATTTAAAAGATAAAATTGTTATATCTCAAGCATAAAAAATTGTAATAACATACTTACAACCTATCCCAATTCTTGATTTTTTTCCGACTCAAAGCCGAATCTCCAGCAACTTCAATGGTTCAACCTTTGCAAGTTCATTGATTGACTTTGCCCTTCAACTTCGGGCTTCAAAGGCTCACCAACCTCATAGAGACAGATTTCATCAACCTTCGTAGGATCTCAATCTGTGAATCGTGAATTTGTCGGTCTCATAATTTCATTAATATTTTTTTTTTCATTTTGAGCTACATATTTCTACTTTCTTTGTAAAGATTTTTAATTCGTTAGACCGATCTAAATAGCAACAAAAATCTTTTTTTTTTTTTTTATAGCAACAAAAATCCTTCATCCCATAACTACGACGCGCACACACTTTTCCTCATAGAGGCATGCAGTATCCGACACGACACGCGTCAGACGAATGTCGGACAAGCAAAAAATGTGTCCAATTAAAAACATATAAAATACAAATTGGACACGCATTTTTTAAATATTTTATGATTTTTTAAATAAAATTTCTTGTGTTTAAATTTTTATTTATTTAAAATATAAAAAATAATTTTCTTATTCCTATCCACAACACCAAATTAATTATTCGCACTCAATACCTCATTCATCAGATTTTCTCATTTTCATTTCTTTTTGACGGGTCGCGACTTTGGTTTCAGAATAATACTCGATATCATCTCAACATGGACGTCTGACGTTGTTACAACATCGACATTTCAAAACAATCTCAACATCAATATCTGACAGTCTTGACATTGATGCTCGACGCTAGCAATTTCTATACCCACAACTTGATAAGTCATCTTTGTCTGACGTCGTCTTAACATAGACAACCAACGCCCTTTTAACATTGACGACAGACGTCCTCTTGACATTAACACCCGATACTTACAGCATAATATCGATGCCCGACTTTCGACATCATTGTTGTCTACTCTATCAATGACTAATCCACAGCATAGACGTCCGACTCTTGACATCCTAATATTAATCATTTTAAACACAAATTTCAATTAAATGATTTATTATTTTTAATATTATACTTATTCAATTTTATATGCCATTTTTTAAAATATAAATATTCTAATAACATGTCCAACCCATATTCGTGTCCTATATTTTCAATAATTGTCGTGTCTTGTATTCGTGTCTTATATTCGTGTCATGTCATATCCGAGTTGTCGTGTCCGTGCCTGTGTATCTAGTAGACCCAAAAATATGAATCTCTTGAACATAAAAAAATTATAGAATAAGCCCTCTATGTTGTGTTATGCGATAAGTCCTATCGAATATACCAAGAACAATGAACTACGGACCATATATTGCACAAAAGTCGCATAAATGTCATATGTTCACAAAACAGATTGCGACATGTGTGAATTGTAAAATAACCAAAGAAGCACCTCCTACACTGAATTCTAATGGATGTCACTGTTGACCTGCATACCATATCCAAAGGAAACAAAAAAAAAAAAGCTCAAAATCATTCCTTGCCCGACGGACCCAGGAATCCCGCCGAGACACTCTGCAACAGCGCCGATTCACGTCGAATCTCCGCACCTCCTGCGCAAAAACCGGCCTCGATCGCATCCCGGATCATGCCTTTAAAACGAGAGGGCAACCCCCTCAATCGGGGCTCACACGACACCTTCTCCACTGCCGAAGCTCTCCCCATTTCACGACCTCCCACGACGCTCTTCCACGCTCCAACCCGACGCCTCTCGGTTCCTCCGGCCGACCCCATTCCACCGAGCTCGATCCCAATCCCCTCCGTCCAGAGAGAGAGAGAGAGAGAGAGAGAGAGAGAGTGAGTGAGAAAGTGAGAGAGGGAAACACCTTACCTGAGCCGTCACCACCTCCGATCTCCCTCCCCACACCCAGCCGACAGCTTGCCCTAGCCTCCAGCCGCTCCTTCCACGACTCCCCTTCTTGTAAGGATCGGAAGTTAGGACATTCTGATCGGAAGCACCACGAGAGCTCGTTTGCTATGAAGGTAACTTTCTCTCCATCGCGCGCTTCTTCGGCCCGATCCCGTGAAACCAGAGGAAGGAGAGGGAGAGGGGGATTTAACCTTTATTATTATTAAATATTTTTTTTTAATTGTAATTAAATATATTAATTATATTTAATGATTATTAATAATCATTAATTATAATTAGTTGAGGTTAATTATGATTAATTATTATTATTAATTAACTGTAATTAATTAAAAATAATTTTTAATTAATTATTTTAATTATTATTAATAATCATTAATTATAATTAATTAAGATTAATTAAAATTAATTATCTTTAATTATAGTTAATTATTAATAATTAGCTGTAATTAAGCAAAAATTAATTATAATTAATAACTTTAATTATATTTAATTATTATTAATAATCATTAATTATAATTAATTGAAATTAATTATAATTAATTATCTTTAATTATAAATAATTATTTATTAATCATAATCTGTTATAATATGAGAAACCTCTCTCATGCCAACGTCGTCGACCCCGCTAAGGTATAACTCTCTAACCCTAAAACTCCGAGAACCCATTTTCGATGTTTGCGACGAGACGAAACGACCACCTATACACGCTTTTCTTAGCGTGGTGGGAGGAAGTTAGTCGCGGTGCTCTCAACGAATCGGGTGATCACTTGAAATCTCTCATTGATGTTCGCATCGCCTTGGAAACCTCGCCTATACACGCTTTTCTTAGCGTGGTGGGATAGGAGCCCGGTGTGATGCGTACGACAAAGCGGGGATACTCATAAGTACCTGCTTGCGGGGAAACAACTGCTGTTCTTGCAAAATACTTTCAAATAAAAAATGTTTTCTTGCAAAATATTTTTAAAATACTCATACACGCTTTTCTTAGCGTGGTGGGGGATCGAAAAATACACGGCCGCGGTGTCCTCGAAGGAGGGCACCTACCATACACGCTTTTCTTAGCGTGGTGGGAAAGGCCCAGTTTTCCGTAGTTTTCCCCTAAACGGGGGAGACGCCGGAAGGCTGCCGAAATTTCGGGTGAATGCAATGCTGCATTTGAACTCAAGAGAACAATTTGGGACCTGAGCTTGATTGCACTCGGATGACATGCAAGAACGACGAAGGACTTGTATTTGGACTTTAGACAAGAATTAAATGACTTAATACATTAATTGAACTCAAATAAAAAAGAATTGAACTAAAATCAAGCTTGGATCAATTGTGGACTTGACTTGATCTAAAAAATTGATTTGAACATGAAGCCTCCAAGGCTTGGACTTGAGAATGATACAAGAGAACTTGATTGAACTCATATTGAATTCGGACTTGAACTCTATACAAAACAGCAGGGGACTCGAATTAAAGAGGCTCATATGGAGCCTGAACTTTATTTGAACTTATGGAGGACTCTCTTTTAACTCGAACTGAACCACAAAAGATTTGAATTTGAACTCAAGAAAATACTTGAGTTGGGCTACAAAGAAATTGAATTTGAACTACTTGAATCGAATTGAGAGTTCAAGTTGGATCCAAACAAACTGAATACTAAGAACTCAAACTTGAATCTGACTCTGACTTGACTATAACTTACAAGTGAACATAAAAGAATTGGACAATTATCAAGGAATTAACTTGAGCTTAATGTGGACTTCAACATGATGACAAGAGACTCACACAAAATGCTGGACAATAAAGAACTTGTGGACATAAAATTGGAGCCTGCCATTTGAACTTAAAACAAAGACTTGATTTGAACAACAAATCTGGGACTCAAGTTTGGATAGGGATTTGAACAAAATACACTAAAAATTGATATGACATGAATAATTTGGACTCAAGTTCAAATGAACATGACCATGTTTGGGACATGAATACAAGCAAGAACTTGCCAACGGAACTTCAATGTTGATTAGTGATGGTATGCACTATGGTAAGTTGAAACAAATAGGAGACTCATCACATACAAGTAAGGGCATTTACAAACAGATGAAGAGAGGTCTCTTTCATATAGAAGTTTAATCAAAGGTGACAACAGACGAGATGCAGTGAATGTCAAAACCATCTCATAATCAGCAGTCATTTAACATCAATCAAAAGCATCGATTCCCTACGATCAAAAGAGTTGAATCCAAACACACAAAGCATATGAGAGGCATAAGCAAATGTATCAAATCTCAGTAAGCTATGGTGATTAGCATGCGATAATTGCATAAATGTGCTCATAATCAATATGTTGGGAGAAATAAAGGATAGATGCGAGCTCCTACAAGTCAACATAGGAAATCTCTTTCATATGCAAAGCACTTATAAACTATTTTAGCAAGGATATTGTGGCATCTCTACAACTAACAACCATCCAATGGAGGACAGATGCACTCAAGTGGTATGCAATTAAGGTTGTGATATCACTACAATTGAGGTCGGCTCACTGGTAGACAAACACAACTATTCCTTGGGAACTATGATGATCGACAAAATTATTTGTGGATAATATTAGTGATTATATAGTAAGTGCAACAAATCCCCTATTGATACAAGTACACATGTTCTATGCGAGCAAAGATATAAGATTACGACGAATCCAAATTCCTGCAACCTGTCGTAGGAAGCTTTTCATGTATGTAAAGTGTCATCTACAAGCAAAGACGAATGTCATGTAATAAATGCAAGCATCAACAAACAAAAGGCAGGAGATTAGTTAGTGCACTATGATCCGTCTACAAAAATCAACAAATAGTGCACGGCAGTCTACCTGTACGAAGCAGCAAACAATTCTATACAGAAGCTGCTACGCCACCGGATCTGCAACATTCGTACAAGCAGACAGAAGGCGTCTATTCCAAGAATATCCCCGCACATGCACCTTAACTTGTATGCACATAGGTACACTAAAAGGGGAAAATACGATCTCAACCCGCATGGGCCCCGGCGAGCGTGTTATTGGTACATACGTGACGTCTAGGGATGCTGCGCGGGTTGACAAGTGAATTCTAGTTTGAACCCGATCCTCCTATACGGGTCAATAGGAGTCGACAGGGTTCGAACCATTAAGCAAATATGTGGCCGTGACGACCAGAATATTTGTTTTAAAAAATTCATATTAGGCCTTCAAAGCCTAAAATCAAAAGAATTCACTCCCAAAGGCTCAAAGCCTACAAAACCCGATCCTCTGTCGACAACCCGACAGAGTTGACAAGGTTCGATCCATAAGGAGAAATGGCTCCGAACACCCCGATGATGGCCGTGTTGAATGCAGATCTCAACCGGAGGGGTTCCCCAAATATTTTCAAAATATCTCCAAAATATCCAAAGTCCATTCCAAACACTTTCAAATTCCATCCAAATACCCATAACTCCACAAAATTCCAAAAACCCAAAATATTTAAAAAATGAAACTATCCATCTCAACGCTTAAAGCAAAAATCATCCGCCCTCCGCAATAGTTTGCTGAGGCGGACAAATTAAAAAACACTTCAGCTCTCAAAGAGCCAATGTCTGGTCGAAAATATCACTAGGATCCATTCTCAAAAAATCTCTTGCCAGTAAGGACGTGGTACGTGTCCCCTAACCGGCAGTTTCGCCGCCAAATGGCACTGCAGGTAAACGATTATGACCCGGGGCCCTCTGAACCGAGTGGTTTTGCCGCCAAATAGCACCACAGATAGCGGTTATGGCCAGAGCCAATACGCTCCTTAATGGCGTTAAATCCTTGAGATATGAATCAATAGGATATGATCGATAGGGCACAAAGCCCTCTGCAAGCTAAGGTGGATTCAAATTTGTCCCCTTAGACAAACATTCAACCCCGGTCTACAAGGTTCTCTTGGATGAAGCAACCCATGGCTGCCGACAAGGATCCTTCTGTCAGGTTGGGTCGACTACCTCCTCTGACTAAGTAGACCAGGGACCACGATGGCCCAGGATGACGGAACCATGGGATCTTGATCGGGTCCATCATTCATTCCCCGACCATCCGCTTTAAGTGCTAGATGGTGCAATTTCTATTTTAAATAGCAAACTCTCCAAATACCCAAATCAAAACCCAATTTTCAAATCCAAACTCAATTTCTAAATCCAAACCTATGCTGCTACTATATGCCAGATAACACGTATATTCTATACGTATCTGATCGACGACTAGCCTTAATCGAAAGTTCTCTCTCGTGATCGGGAGGGGTAATTAACTATAGGGGCTTGCGCCTATAGGAAACCAAAACTCAGATCATAAAGTCCTCGCAAAATGAGGGCGAAATCTCTGGGTAGTGTCTTATCTACAAACCCATCTGCCTTCCAAAATTTACCTCGAAACTTAGTTCGTTAAAACTCCCTCGCCGAATAAAGAAAAGCGAGCGGAGGCCGAGGTCGAATTTTCGGAGCCCACAGTCACACACACAAGTCATTCAAATGTTACTCTTATAGACTGCACTGATGAGTCTGAAACATCGAATTTACCTAGAAATTGCACAATGCCATGATTGTCACATGAAGATGAAATGTAAAATTTTCCCGATGTGAGGAAACAACACAAAATTAGAGGTGCCAAAATGTCGAGAATTTACGAAAAAATAGTGAATACACGTTACTTTTTATTTTTTTAATATTTTAATATTTGATAAAAAAAATTCAAAATAAAATTTCTCCTCACCAGTAATTATTTGACATCATATCCATCTCTTTGTCCATCTCATCTAGCCAGACTTATTTCATCCCCCTCCCCCCCCCCCCCCAAAAAAAAAAAAAAAGCTCAACTACTATACCCATTCCAATAATATCTACTTTTATTGCTCTCTCACCCCACTCCCATATTCATACTTCTCATCTATGCCTAGAAGCACCAACCAAATCCTCCTCAAGCCTTAGCTGACTTCCCCTCTTCCCCTTAGTCTCTAACAACCCTACACCACTCCCCATCTCTATTTCTCCCATCAACCCCCTGAACTCCCGCTCCTTTGCTCAGTTGTCCCTAGCACTGCCAATTGCCAACCAACCACCTATCCCCTCATCCACCACCAACCCCTCAATGTCGCTCCACCATCCTTCCTTCAATCATCCCCTTCTTCCCTAGTTGCCATCATGCTAGCAGCCACTAGCCTCTACAAACGCCAGTGCCCTAGCCGCCACCATCACGCTTACACCTCACTCTGTTTCTCTTTCTCTTTCTCTCCTTTCTCCCACTTCACCCCCTCTCTCTCTATAACTCTCTCTCTCACTTTCTATCCCTCTCTTTGTAACTCTTTCACACTTTTTGTCCACTCTCTTTCTCACCCACTTCTCTCTCCCTCACTCTCTTTGTCCTTTTTACCTGTGGTGTATAAAGTGCATTTATCTCACCTCGCCAAGTCCTCACCATCATATCATCATCATCTAATTCTTATGCAAAAGTATAAAACATACAACATTCAAAACTTTCAAAAATCTTGATTGCAACACATTTGGCGCAATGAGCAAAACCTGTATGCAATTTTTTTATTACGATATGGGCAACTTATAAGCGACAATCACAACACAATGAATAAGCCATGTGTGCACTTTTCTTAATCTCAAATATCTCGTATGGATCTCCCATGTGCCCCTTTATTGGCACGATAAGTTTTAAAAATAACAATTTTGTTTCTTCAAACACTACCTATGTGCAACTTTCTTAGCATGGTGGGCAGGCCCAGACTCCCCGTATCTGCCCGCTACAGGGGCAGATGCTGGGAGATTGTTGAAATTTATACTAGTAAAGAACCTAAAAAAGAATAAATTAAAAATGTCATGTAAAAAAAAGCAACTAAAAATGAATATGATAAACACTAAACTCGCAATTTGAACAATATGAAACCATAGATTATGGCATGCATCATGATGAATCAGGATGAAATTTAAACAAACACAAAACTTATAGTAGTTCATAGTGGTAACAAAAGTTTTTCTCATTGAATTTCAACTATTTATTGACATATTTTCTCGCCGAAAAATGCCTGTTTTCTTGTTGTGCATCTTTTTTGATAAACTAGTGGTAATCAAGTTTAAGCTATAAGATCTTCATTTTATTATGATATTAAATAAACAAAAAAGTACCTTGCTTAGTGGTATAATATTCAATAATCAAAATATTCCCTTGCTTCGTGATGTTCATTTTCATCTTAATCTTATACAGTGACGTGGCATCATGTACTTTAGAATATGCTTATTTTAACATGCATCAAATACCTTTTGTTGTGGTTAGGAATATGTAAGTTTTGTGACTTTTGGTATCATTAAATTCCATAGCCAGGATATAATTAAGGAATCTTCTACAACCCATGTCAAAAACCAAGATCAACATTGCTTGGTATGGGACCAATCAAGCAACCCAACTTTCTCTTTCTTTGAGAAATATTTTCACAATCTAGACCAAATAAGGTGATTTCTTCCAT
The DNA here is from genome assembly GCA_019514585.1 of Dendrobium officinale. Classification (NCBI taxonomy): domain Eukaryota; kingdom Viridiplantae; phylum Streptophyta; class Magnoliopsida; order Asparagales; family Orchidaceae; genus Dendrobium; species Dendrobium officinale. The sequence goes on from CM033697.1 coordinate 10,894,634, forward strand.
TCAATCTTTAATGATGATTGACAATTTTGGTACTCACCTGCTAAGGTTTGATTCGGGCTTTTTGATTGATCAACAAATTCTAAGATAAAAGATATTTTCTTTAAAGAGAAATTTTTCCTCTTTTGAAAGTTGGTAGTTGCTTTTGATTGAGCAACGGTGCTTACAATGGAGCAATAGGTGGAGGCAATGATGGATCAAGGAGGCAAAAGATTGGGAGGGAAAAAAGAATTTTTGGGGCTGCTCAAATAAAAAAATTGAAGAAATATATTCAAGATTCCTTTATTTCTAGAGCTGTAATATCATGAAGAGATGAAAAATGATTGAAATTTTGTGTATTTCATCAAGAGTTTTCCCCTCTATTTATACAGTAGAATTCTATGCTACTATTAGTAACTTCTACATAACATTAGAATTAAGAAAAATACTCCATAGCTTGCACACAATTATTTTCCGAAGAGAGATTTCTGTTCCCTTCAAGAGGCCTATGGATTGTCAACTTGTCAACAATAATGGACTACTAGCATTAAAATCCCATGGATTGAAAAGTTGGTCTCTAAAATTACCAACACTTGGTGATTCTATTCATTGTGCTATTCTGAATGGGTTCTTCAAAAACTATTATTTAATAATATCTTAAAATAAAATTTTACTTTTTTATAATGTCATCATGTTTGACCGAGAACATTGTAAAAACCTAAGAATTCCATTAATAACAGTGAAGGATAGGTCTTAATCATAAATGGACCAAAAGGTCAACGTCAATAGCTCAAGAACAACTAAGGCTAAGGAAGCCCCAAACTGCATCAAATGTCACCCATCATAGAGTCAAATAAGCCTCCCATAAAAGTAGTGACAAGTTAAAACCAATCAATTGGGACAAATATAGCCAAAGTTAAAAGTTGTAAAACTTATATATATATATATATATATATATATATATATATATATATAACACATGTTATGTTCAATGAATCTGAGAGCACATGTAAAGACCTGCAACACCTACTTCTAAGCTGCATAAAACATGATCCCCTTAACCATCTCATTGTTACAACTAGAGGTATAAACAAGTTAGAGCCAACTATCTGCCTAATTGAGTTAAGCTTGTTTAGTCCTTATTGAGCTCAAGCTCGGCTTGATTGCTCAAACTCATTTGGAAAGCTAGAACTTGGCTCAAATGTTGAACTTGATTTATTAGTTTAAATTAATTTTTTTAATATGGAATTAATTTTAAAATGGTAAAATATATTATATAACGTTAATTTAAATTAAATTTTAAATATATTTTTATTAATCGAGCGGCCCAATGAGCTCATTTAACATAGGAGCTCAAGTAGAGGCTCAAGTTCAAACTCTTGGCTCGATAAATTCGACTCGCTAACGAGTCGAGCTCAAGCTGGCTTGCGAGCCGGCTCAGCTCACTTACACTATAGTTGCAAATGCTGCCCCTCTCCCTTGCATGGGTTCAGTCCAACATAGCTAAAAGAGCAAAAGTATTATAAGAGCTTGAATAAATGTGAAGCACAATCAATTTGACGACATAGTGAACAATCTTCTCTATGAGGTATAAAAGGAGGTCTACACAACAATCTCCCCTCCCTTTATAATTATTTCTTGCCATCTCAATGTTCTCATATGTTAATTCGCCAAGATACTTTTGTCCAGAGAAAGCAAAGCTAGACTATAACATCCATTTTCTTCTTTTTATTTAGGGTGTGGAATTCCCTTTATGTTGTTGTCAATTCAAAGGAGTTTTCTTTAAAACCTATAAATCTAGTTCAAAAGTATCACATACACCCAAGTTTCTTTGCATGGAGAAAAAGTCCTCACTCGCTTAAGTATTACCCTCATAAACACCAATTATTCCTTCTTTCTAAGCATAGGTAGGAGGCCTCAATATACATTACCTAGCACCCCTCCCTGTCATGTTTCTTCATTATCATTATAATCAATGAATTATGTTGACTCAAACATCAAATCCACTATAAAACTCCACACTTCCTCTTATATATAACTCAGAAATAATTCAAACAAGGAACTCTCAAGTGAAATTATATACAATCAACTAGACAAAAAATATTCACTTCTCTAATTACCCACGACTGGCAAGGAAAATGCCTAACATATAAAAATCATTTTAAACAAACAATTGAAGTGAGCATACCAATATTTCAACAAAAAAAGGTAGCATGAATCATATAATATAGAAAGTAATATTGCTCAAGGTATATATCGTAGCAAAAATTATATAAATTCCATATAAAGTTCATTTGAATGGGAAGCAAGTAAATGGCCAAAATTGCGATGTATATGTGGACCAATCAGAGCAACATAGCGATCAAACACAATGTCATTGCTCAAACTAATATCATGTCATATCACCTAGTGGGACTTACTATTCCACATCACGCCATGTTAACATGCTCCATGAATATGTGATCGTCATGACATGTGATGCCCTTTAGACTTGCTGAATCATTTAGATTTGATCATCCATGTCAGAACCCAATTGATTATCTTGCAAGTGCTATTTTACATGAGGCACTCCATGGAATTACCAAATTAATGATTGTCAAAGAGAAAGTTTATGTTATATCATTAACTAAATATGCCCATATATAGAAAAATAATAAAATAAAAGGATAAAGAATAAGAAGGACAATATTCTCAATTATTAGGATATATTACAAAAATAAAATATATTTTTAATCTAATAACTTTTCTACAATAACACTACTCCCTGCAAGCTAGGGCATATATATTAGTAAGCTCATTACAAAGACTAGAAAACGAAGAGTTCCTAAAGCATTCATAAAAATATCATATAATTATTCTAATTATCCTTTGTACTAATTATCCTTTTTGATAGGACGGCATCTAATGAACTCACAATCCACTTTAACATGTTTGTTTCTTTCATAGCTGCAATGCAAATAGTTGCTTAATTATCATAGTTAAGGATCACAGACTATGTTATAAAGAAGTTGAACTATTCCATTAGAGTTTTAATCCTCATCATTTTGCATGTAGAATGAGTCATGCCCATGTATTTAGCTTCAGAGTTGGATACTGCTAAAACAATTTATTTCTTACTTTTTACATGGCATGAGATTTCCATCTATAAGGTCACAGCATCCTGAAATAGCCTTTTCTAATATTCAATAGATCCAACATAGTAAACATCGATATAAGCTTTAGTCCTTCAGTCATTCTGTTTTTAATTGATGAAACATTTTAACGGAGATTTTTTATAAATCTTAAACTTATATAATATCCAAGTTTTCCTTATTTGGGTTTTGATTATTTTGAATTATGAAGCAACCAAGAAAGGATACATCAGGTAAACTAAAAATCAGATATACAAGCTTGCCAACTAGATGCCTATTTTGAGAAAACATATTCAGAGCCTTTATCATTCTTGTATGATTGCAGGCTGGCCATCGAAGAATTAATAGGCTTACACCCAAGAAGACTAGCTTCTTAAAGAAGGCATTTACTATAATTTCTTTAGAGAGAGAAACATCTTCTTCATCATATGTAAACTTAATAACAAGAAGACAAACTTTGGAGGTTGCGGAGTATGCATAAAGAAGCATATGTTGGAAAAATTCCGCATGACAGATAAATGGTTAAGACTTAGCAAAACAGTAATGCCTTTTTGAGATTATAAAGGGGAAAATTTAATTGATTCTCAAAATAATTTGTGCCTTTATATAGATGAACACGAATAATAGAAAGGGAAGGATTTAATATTAAATATATTCTCAATGAAGAGAATATTATTGCATAATAATGATAAAATAACCTCATTAAAATTTTTCAATCTAAAATATCTCCATGATAACACATTTTGCAAGCAAGCAAAAAAAAAAAAAACAAGTAGATAGAAGATCCCAATAAAGCCCACATCGCAATTACTTTATCATGAATTATTATAGTTGCCAGTTCATATTATATACAAATATTTCAAAGGGAAGGTGTGCATCCAAAATTGTAACCATGTAAACAGACATTCATTTAAATTAAAAAGGAATGTGAGATATTCTGATGAAACAATTGGATCCATAATAACTAAATAAACTCCATGCTAAAATTATCCATATATGAATAAATACACAAGTCAAATGGAAAAGATGTTTTTAGTAAGAGAAATTGCACAAATTACCTTTAAGCTAGGAGCTATCTCGAAAAAATCACCCTTTATGAAATCAATCCTCTCACTGACTTCATAAATAACAGCATTTTGCTGTGCGTACTCAATTTTTTGTGGGTCAACATCAATCGCAATGACATGATTACTCCTGAAATAAAATTATTTAGAAATTAATTTAATAGAGCATACAACAAAAAGTTATCTTGGCACTAAAAATATTTGTTGATGATAACATTTACAAAAAACACTACACCTTTTTTTTTTTTAAACACTACACTTAATGCAACTCATTCTGCAGCTATAAGCCAAAAATTACTTTCAAGATACATATTATTTGAAAAAAAAATTATGATATCAGTCTTCTAACTTCATCAATACCAGCATATACTGTGTAATCAATTTTATGCAGATTAACATCAATTTAAATGTCATGATTGCTCCTGAGATAAAATTATTTCAGAATTACCTAGAAGTAACATAAATGGCTATAAGTCACTTCATCTTCAATTTTGGACAATCTGCTTGAAATTTCATGTCGCGTTGACTTTTAATTATACATCATAACCATTTAGTTATATATCCGCAATACATTTTTAAAAATTTGAATTTAATTATTTTGATGGACTTTTAAATGTATATGAATTACTTCTAATACTTTAACATACATTTTGGCGTAAGTTACTAGTAAGAAAAAATGGTATAAGAGAATAGTCTGCAGTTTCATCAACTTTTAAGCATTTTTGGGCAAGATGTTACTCAAAAGTTATCATTTTGAATGGATTTTTAGGATATGTACTTTATTTCTAATAAATAATTTAAAATTATTTATTTCTTATCACTATCTCTTGAAGGCATCAATTGAGAAATACTTCAAACTACAAGAGCATTATTTTCAAACCTCATAAAAAATTCATATGGATATTAACCAGAAAAAGTCAAGCTCTATTGCTAAATAATTATAAAGATGTAACAACAAAATTAAAATCATGGTGCTTTGCCATTAGAAATCATAAATGGCATAAATAATTCTAAATCAACTAATATCCGACCATGAATTACATGCCAATAGGTACCACAAATCATGCCCTTTGCCAATTGGTCTCAAAACATCAATTTTTGCATCAATTGGCATAAGAGCATAATCCAGCATCATTTAGATGCATATTGAGACAATAAATATAACAAAAAATTTGAAGTGGACAAAGCATAAGATTTTGTCATCACAAATATAATACTAACCTCATGGCAAACTGAATTGCATTTCCACCAACTCCAGTGAAGCAATCAATTATAGTTCCAGAGCCGCATCGAACTGCATGATGCTTAGCAATTAATTCAGGTGTTACAGAAAACCAGCTTTCCTCATCCATCTTTATACCATAATCAAATCTAGAAAATAAAGAGTATCTTTGGCGCCAGTACTTGACTAAACTATCAGAGAGATACTCTGTGCGTTCTTGCAGTTTCTCTGAGAAGTTGTCAAATAAAGATTTAAAAGTGTTAAATTGATACTTAAAAAAAAAAACTTCTTAGATAAGAAAAAGTAAAATATGGCATCAACACTCAACAGTTCAATAAGAAAATATACAACAAAAATACTAAATCCATTCTACAATAGACTTTGAGCATAAAGTACAATAAGCATACAAGTTATTCATAAAAGGCATAACTCTCATCAATTTTATAATAATTCATTAATTGCATGAGAGCATTATTAGGAAATGATAAAAACGCAACGGCTACTCTGGACGATGCATTTATAAGATGCTTTATTTTGGTTGGAGCAAGGTGAAATTAAGCCTGCATATAAGAGCTCACCATTTATTATATTATTATCATCATCGTCCTTATCCCAACTATTTACGTTTCAAATTATTAATCCTCATTTTATATTCATACTTATTAAGTGTTGATTGAGATATGTAAACTGTTATTTTCAAATTATTTAACGTTAGTTTTTTCATTCTATGATCCTATCCTGACAATAATTTATTTACTAATCTAACTGATGCATTTTTTTTTTTACTTTTTGTTGTACACATCCAGACCACAAAAGTTTAATTTTAATTATTTGACTTCAATAATAATTTTAATATTTTCTTTAACAAAAAATTTTCAAAATAGTCCCTAGATTACTCATGTGTGGCCAATTTAGTTCTAGAGTATCACATTGCTCTAATTTAGTCCTTCAACCATGTAAAGTTGATTGAAAATCCCTTATCTTGTAATTTTGCTATAAAATTGATCCCAAATTAGTCTCTTGACTATACATAATTAACCCAATTTCAATTTTGTATAGTCGAGAGATTAATTTGAAGCAACATGATACATTGACGCCAATATAACTATATACGAATATTTGAGTGGACTCTTTTGAAGTTTACTCATTTTCTTTAATATAATTATTCATTAATTTACCTTTCCTAATTTTGTCACACATCCATCTTAACATTTTGACTCCAGTCACATTAAGCTTAGATATTAACATTTTTTTAAAGCCAATCACTCAAATCCATAAAACGTCGTCAGTTTAATTATTATTTTCTAAAAATTAACACTAAGCTCCATAAGATTATGTTATTACACAAAACACATGAGCCATTTTTTAATATTAAATATCCAATCTTAACACTTGAAGTTCTATCCACATTTATATCTAAATATTTATGTATAATAAATCTAAGTTATTTAAAAATATCACACCTTGGTATCATCATATATTTTAATAATACAACAATAACATCAACCTTTATCCCACTACGTGGGGCGGGTTACATAAATCTTTTTTCTCCATTGGCCTTGTTAAAAGTTAAATTCTCATTTAAATCTTTATTTCTAACCAAATCTTTTTAAGTCTACTTCTACCTTTCTTAACATAATAAAATTTAATACATCTACTTTCCTAACTGGGTCATCGGAAGGCTGTCATTTTATGTGACCAAACCATCTAAGGCGACTCTCTAATGTTATCTTCCAGTGGAGCTACTCCACCCTTTTCACGTATATGCCATTTCATATCCTGTCTCTAAGAGTAAATCCACTCATCCACTCGAGCATCTTCATTTCTACAGCACTTAACTTAATATTATGCTTCTCTTTAATGGCCAATATTCTGCACCATAAAGCATTGCAGGTCTAGCCACCATCTTATAGAATTTTCCCTTAAGTTTGAAGGGGGCTTTTCTATCACACAACAAGCCTGATGCATTCCTCCACTTCAACCATCCAACATGAATTCTACTAATAGTATCCCCATCTATTTCACCATCACTCTGAATAATAGATCCAATATATATATATATATATATATATATATATATATATATATATATATATATATATATATATATATATATATATATATATATATATATATAACGTGTACTCTTATTAATGACTTGATCACTCAAAGTCACAATTCCTCCACAAAAACTATTATTACTAAAATTAAACTGCATATATTCAATATTAGATCTACTCAAACAAAAGCCTTTACACTCTAAGGTTGACCTCCATAATTTAAGTTTACCTTCAACTCCCTCTTTAGTCTTATCACAAGAAGAATATCATCAGCAAAAAGTATAGACCAAGGTACAACTTCTTGCTAATGTTTAGTGAGAACATGCATAACTAAAGCAAAAAGATATGGGCTTAATGTTGATCCGTGATGTAATCCAACTGAAATAGGATGTTAACATCATACCCACTAAAATTATATATCATATAATCAGAGCTTGTTCCAATGCCTTTATCTTCTAATTTTTTTTTCATTGTTATATTTTTTTTACTAAAAAAAAGACTAAAATGGTCCCTCCACTCTTTGTGAGGATCAAAATAATCCCCAAGTCTTTTGAGGGTCCAATTTAGTCCCTCAACTCTTTAAAATTGAACATTTTTTGTCCTAATATCCAATGGTGGAGTTAATGGTGTTAAATATAAGGGTATTTTGGTCATTTTTTAATTAAATATTTTTAAATATATTTTTTCTAAAAAAATTATTAAATATTTCTTTAATTAAAAATAATAATATTTTTAATTTTAATTTTAAAAATTTTAGTGATATTTATTGATTTAGAAAAATCATATGAAAATAAAATATTATTTTCAACTTAGTCACACATAATTTTTTAAATTATATTTTATAAAATATGGCTAAAATATTTGAAATTAAAACTAAAATTATTTTTTATTAAAAAAATATTTAATAATTTTTTTAGAAAAATTATAAGTAGTCAAAAATTATATTTAATAAATATTTAATTAAAAAATGACCCAAATACCTTTGCATTAACACCATTAACTTTAACATTAGATGTTATGACAAAAAATGTCCCATTTTAAAGAGTTGATTGGTCCCTCAAAATAGTTGGGAACTATTTTGATCCCTCACAAAGAGTTGAGATACCATTTTGATCATTTTTTATAATAAATGGCTCACTAATTAGAATTATATAATTTAGAAAAAGTATATACCAAAGAACCTCACTTTGCTTATCTTTTATAAGCAACTCCATAATTAATACACAAAGATATAAATTCAATGTTGGTCCTTGATGAAAAAGTATAGTAATTGAAAATTGTTTGGTCGTCGTACAACTATTTATAACACGAAACAATGCTAGCATATCGTTGACTCACACATTCATGCCTTAATGCATGCCAAATAAATTCAAGTGATGCTATATCATATAGCTTCTCAATATCAACAAAAAACTACATAGATAATTTCTATCCTATACGCTTCTTTATTCATTATCTTAACAAAAAAATCATAATAAATCTTCCTAAAATAAACCAAATTAGCTCTCAAAAATTAATGTAATTTTTTAAGTATATGCTTATAATCTCCAATAGCTTCATTGTAAACTCAAGTGTTCGATTTCTATATAGTTAACATAATCTTGAACATCAACTTAGTTTTTAAATATTGGTATAAATACTTCTTCTTTAATCATTTAGAACTCTCTTAGTCTTCAAAATTCTACTAAAAAGATTCTTTAACTAAATCACTACGTTATCCCTTATAACTCTCAAATATCAATAGAAATCTCATAAGGACCAAATTTCTTACCTTTATGCACCATTTTAAGAGGCAGCTCTACTAAACTTTTTTTGAATCAATCTATTTAAAAATCTCATTTAGAAAATTTTCAAAGTAGCATTTCATCTTTCCTTAATATCTTCATCTTTAACCAATCCTATTATCTTAATTTTTAATACCCTAACTTGCTAGTTCTCTTATCCCTCACCTTCTCTATTCTTTATCTTTGTTTCTCAATAATTCCAAATATATAAACAAATCAACAAAAGTTATAACCTTTGTTTTCCACACCAACCTTTTGCAAGATTTCTAATTTACTTATAATTATAAGTCTCAACAGTATATAATTTTTGTTAACTTTTAAAAGCACATTTATACTCCTTAATATCCCTTAGTACATCTTCATTCCCGCAACAAATCTCCTTATAAGCATATGATCTATTTTAGACTCTCCTAAGACTTCTATAGCAACCCTCTAATGGGAACTAGGAGCTTATTTCACATCCAATTTGACTCAACTAAAAAATTGTAATTTGCTTTCACTAACAAATAATCTTAAAAGAATAATAATTTTCCACCTTTCAAATTAAATCACTCATTTTAGAGAATTTTTATTACTTTCTTTATATGCTTAAAATATATATCTATGACTAATAACCTATTATGCATGGTTAAACATTCTTTTGGTATAAGTATAATAACCAAAATATTTACTTTCCTTCTAAATCAAAAAACATTTATTTTTAATTTTGTGACTCACATTTGTAAGTAACCAAGTGTTCTTCATGTCATGTGTTTATTATTTCAAATCATAGGCTGTTGTGAAATCAAGCATAGTTTCACATATTACATTTTTATTTCGTATTTCATAACCACCATAAATACTCTCAAAACTCACCTTACTAGAACCTCTATGCACGTTTAAATCATCTCTAACAAATACCATTTCTTCAACAATCATTGTTTACTTCATCCATCTTTCCAAAATATTAATTTTTTAAACTATATTCAAATTCAACTTGAGAGGTTAAATACTAACCAAATTCATAATTTCCTCAATAACTATTTTAATAACAACCATCTTATCACTAACTGATGTAGAACGAGGGGGGGGGGGGATTAAAGAGGCATTTAATGCCTAAAAATAATATATTAAGTTTGGAAAGAAGTAATTAATCCTCTCTTAATTTAAAATTTAAATAGGAATCAAATTAGGAAGTTTTCAAAAATAGATTTCATAATTTTGGTAACTCCCTTCATGCTCAAATTGGATTTGATTAGAGGTATTAAGGGCTTGATTGGATATTTATGAGCTAATTAATTAAATGGGAAAGGGGGAGGAGGGCCGGCCAAAGAGGGGAGAGAGAGGGTGTCTAGGTTCAATGTATGTCGACCCATGGCTTTAATTATTGATTGGAAATCATATTTAAAATTTGATTTCAGATTTTATTCAACGGAAAGAAATTTCCTAAACAGGCTAAACTAATTCATCAATTAAGAAAGTATTTAAATTCAAATAATGATTTGAATTTAAATAGGAAACTTTCTTAATCAATAAGGAACTATTTTAGGAAAGCAATTAAGAGTTTGAAATTTAAAATTCATGGGATTTTGGAGGGGTGGCCAAATTCACTTTCCTAATTAGGATTTACTAATTATGATGGGATTTAATATCCAATCCAAATCAAATTAATTTTAAATTTGATTTTAGAAACTTTCTTAAAATAGGATTCTATTTTAGGAAAGGTTTCAAATTTCAAATTTGAATTAATTGATTTAAAATTAAATGACTGTCCCAAAGAAGTTAACCAAGAAAGGAAATTATTTAAGTGGAGATTGGAGAATTGGAGGCAAGGGAGGGGATGGCAACCGACGGCTTGGCTAGGGGTGGTGGAGATGGGCCGGCGGTTAGGTGGACTTTAAGGGGCTGATTTGGAGATGTGGTGGTATGTTGAGGTTGGAGGGTGTGGGAGAATTAGGTGGCCGGCGATAAGGAATTTGGTGACGCCTTAGGTCGGCGGCTTGGGGTGGAGAGAGGGGAGGAGGAGAAAAGGATTTAGGGAAAGAAAGATACAACCGTGAGCCCGGACACATCCTGCAGCTGATGGGTAGTACGTTGCCCTTCTCCGACTTCACGCCACGAGGCCGGACCCATCCTGCGGCTGGTGGAAACTCTAATTCCCTCCCATAGGAATCTCACCCAAGTTCTCTCCAAAGAACACAAGTGCAAGCAAAATTTCATTAATAATCCATCATTACATTACACAAGAAATGACCTCTATATATAGGCCTAAGAAACTAAAATAATACACATATGTCCCTATGGCTTACATAGGACGACCCTCTTAAGTGAGGGTAAAAATGAAAAATTCATAATAAAAAAATAAAAATTACAAATAAAATATAAGATAACGTGGGACGATGATGGCCGTCAATCTTTAGCTCCTTGGATAGGCATGGACGGTTGGATGTCCGCATCACTAACCCTATTAGCCTCAACAAATTTCTATTTTAATTCTTTATCAAAAATTATCCCAACCTAATTCCTATTATCAATTTTTTAAAATTTATAGTAACATATAATCTTACTAAATGTCATTAATTTTTCTCTTTTCCATTTAATTTATTGTAAACTAGTAACTTTTTTTTTCCGTATTATCATGGCACCCAACAATTCTTATATTTTCATTTTACATCCCCCAAATTCCATGTCACAGATATAATCAAAAATGCAAACCTAGTAAACCCATATATCCTTTTAATCACAATCAAGTTAACATGTGGTATGTCACACAAGGGTGATATTCTAAAATACCTTTTTTATATTTCATTAAAGCTGGGTTACATTGTGGTCTGTAACTTAAGAGAGACATTCAAGCCCACATTTCTATTCTTATCACCACAATCGGGTTAGGTCGACTTGTGTTCTTTATAAGAATGCCTTGGCACTAAGAAAATACAAATTCAATTCATTTCATTAGGTTGGACCTAAGTTTTAAGATAGTACTTTAATATAATATCAACCCTCAATCCTTCTCATCAGGTGTAGGGACCGACAACAAATTTATCAAGAAAAACAAAAAACCACAAAAAATAATGGTACCCACCAAAAAATTAATAGAATGAAAAAATCACATAGAGGGACCCACCACTTATCATTTATTAAGTGCCCTCTATTAATTTTTGGCAGCACCCAAATAAAAAATTTGGCAAAATAACTTGATGGAAAGGAGAAGATCACATAGGTTTAGGTTCCAGTGTTCCACTCATGGTTATCAATTTAGATTGAAGTCAAACAGTCAAATTATAAATTTTAAAATTTGTAATGTCTAAGTTCGGGCAATTTGCTCACCAACCAATAAAATTCTTTTGAAATCCCAGCCAAATGGTAATATGCTGACAAGCAAGATATTACTTTGTCATCTTCTATTACTGTGGCTTATTGATGCATGCAAATGGTAAGTCAACGCTCAACAAGAATAAAAAAACCCCACGTATAACGTTGTGAACCTTTGTGATAATTAATGCTCAAAATTGTGCTTGCTGTTTGATTTTGTTACTGGTATGCTAAGCATCAATAGCATATTGAAGCACTTTCTTAGTGATTGAGATTTTCTAACTATCCTTTTCTTTTTTACAGAAACATTTTCATGAGCAGTATTCAGACCAATTGAGCTCGAGTACGTCTCTGGAAAACTACATGCATTTCCATTTTCATTTATAGTAGACATCGAGATGCAGAGAATACATAAATTAATGAGAAGAAAACAACCTAATATATATATATATATATATATATATATATATATATATATATATATATATGTGTGTGTGTGTGTGTGTGATAGCTATGGAAAGGTGTCAGAATATGTCCTCATGTACCCATCATGTTCATGGTATGAGCTAAGTATGTCACCCTGCTGCTTCTCCTTTTGTTCATCAAGATCCTTGCATACATTTTCTTCATCTGCTTGAGATATTTCCCGAATCAGTAAAGTAGTGCCTTCTAAAAGTGCCGCAGAATATAAAACCAGCATCATAGTTTCAAACAACAACAACAAGCATGTATCCCATTATGTGAGGTTGGGCTACATGAATCTTTTTTCTCCATTGTGTCAAATTAAGGGTCAAATTCTCATCTAAATCTAATAAAGAAAGATCATTTCTAATATTTTCTAACCAAGTTTTTTTAGATCTACCTCTACCTTTCTTAATATAAGGCAAATCTAATACATCTACATTCTTAACTGGGTCTCCAGAAGGCTACCGTTTTTTGTGACCAAACCATCTAAGGTGATTCTCTCTAATCTTATCTTCCACTGGAGCTACTCCAACCTTTTCACGTATATGCTCACTTTGTATCCTGTCTTTAAGAGTAAAGCCATTCATCCACCTTAGCATTCTCATCTCTGCAACACTTAACATAATATTATGCTTCTCTTTTAATGGCCAACATTTTGCACCATAAAACATTGCATGTCTCACTACCATCTTATAGAATTTTCGCTTAAGTTTGACAGGGACTTTTCTATCACATAACAAGCCCGATGCATTCCTCCACTTCAACCAACCAACTTGAATTATACTAATAATATCCCCATCTATTTCACCATCACTATGAACAATAGACCCAAGATATCTAAAATGTGTTCTCTTATTAATGACTTGATTGCCCAAAGTCACAATCCCTCCACTAGATTTATTTTTACTAAAATTATACTCCATATATTTAGTTTTAAATCTACTAAAACGGAAAGCCTTTAAATTCTAAGGTTGACCTCCATAATTCAAGTTTACCTTCAACTCCCTCTCTAGTATTATCAATAAGAAGAATATCATCAGCAAAAAGCATGCACCACGGTACAATCTCTTGCAAATGTCTAGCGAGAACATCCACGACTAAAGCAAAAAATATGGACTTAAGGTTGATCCTTGATGTAATCCAACTGAAATACAAAAATACATGGTCAAACCACCTTGTGTTTGAACACAAGTAACAGCTCCTGCATACATATCCTTAATGACTTGAATATAAGCATTATTAACCCCTTTCTTATGTAGAACTCTCCATAGCACTTCTCTAGTAACTTTATCATATGTTTTCACTAAATCAATAAATATCACATGTAGATCCTCATTCTCTGTATCATCAAACCTCTCAATAAATGTCTAGCTTCCATAGTAGACCTACCTGGCATGAATTCAAATTGATTTAGAGAAACATTAGTTTCACACCGCAACCTATGCTCCATAACTCTCTCCCATAGTTTTTAGTACGAGATATTAACTTGATTCCTCTAGAATTCACACAATCTTGTGCATCACCTTTATTCTTAAAAATAGGAATCAACACACTCATTCTCCGCTCATCTGACATTTTTTTAGTCTTAAAAATAATATTAAAACGTTTAGTAAGCCAAAAAATTCCTTCATCTCCTAAGCATTTCCACACCTCTATTGTCATAGTTCTATGGAAGAAATTAAATATGAGCTCTGACAATAATAAGAAATCATGCCACAATAAAAAGATAAGTATCTTATAGCTTCAAAGGTACAACCTTTCACGTCATCTGTAACATTTGATGGATAGAGTGACAATTGCACATTTGAATTCCCATTGCCAACAATAGCATACTGTGAATAAAAGCCAATCTCTGCTTCCATCTTAGCTGAAATTTTAACAGGTTGCTCATCTGTAAAATGAGAGTCACCTTCATTTTCAAGGAGTGAATCTGTTACAACGCTGAAACCACAGGAATGCTCACTCCCTGTATCCTTCTCAGCTGCATCTACATCTGTTTCTTTTCGGCTTAAGTCGCTGCAAGGAAAAGCATATTCATCTAACCCTGGAGGAGGATACCATGTTGATTCCAGTGTCTTAACATTGACAAAGTAATTGCTCTTGTAGAAAGGATCCCAAATAACCCTCCAGCCCCCATGTTCACAACATATGAAGTTATCATGGCAATCACCCAATGTACAGAGTGAAAACTCTGATAAGACAGAACTCCTCTGACAAGTATGTGTTTCCCCTTTCAGATGCATATTACAGCACAACGAAGATGAATCTTCAGAGAATATGTCAAGATCAAGTTTTTTCACTAAACCTCCATCGTGATGAACTAGAGCATGAGAGCATACATCTCCCAAAATTTCTTCAGGACAGCTGTCACCATGTAAACTTAACGAACCTAACACTTCAGCATTCAACTGAAAACTAACTGGAACTGTATCAGGTGAAAACTCAAGTTTGTCAAGGTTTTCACTATTTGCATCACTCACTTCATATAGAAAAGGTTTCTTAACTGTTTCATTTCCGCTACCCAAAGCGGATGCACTTACAGATTCATCTAAGTGCAAATCACCCCTACCGTGCACCTTGGCATCATGACAAGAAGTATCAACCTGGACTTCCACAGCATGTAAACAAGAAGACATATTAGTGCTACCATGCAAATATGTTGATGAAACAGGGTTCTCCATTTTACTGAATACCATGATTTGAGGAACTGGGTTATTTCTCTCCTTTTCATGTCTAGCAAATTTTGGTTTTGTACCGTTTCTTCTAGATCTGGAAGTTACATTGCTTCTCTATAGCAATGTAAGAAAGGAATGCCAAATAAGAACGAATTAAGATATGAAAATTACGAAGTTTGAACATTTTGATTGATAAACTTATTGGAATAATGTTGCCACTTACTGCTTTGCTCGTACTAAACGAGAGTGGAAGCCCCAAGGCATCCATTTCTTGAACCAACTCAAGATCTTCCACAGAAAGGTAGTCTGTAAAGTTACAAAATTAATGAGATTGCTTATGATTACAACGCACAGCTAAAATAATGGAAAAATAAAAACCATATGGCGATGGAAACCAAAAAATTGATTATAAGAAAATCCAACTGAGCAACAAAAAAATAAATTAATTAAAATAAACAAATCACTAATTGAACATGACAGTGGAAAAACAAAATCTATTCATTTTACCATGTTCGTGAGAATAAAACATAACACAGAACTGCAAATTCCAATTAGAAACCATCAAGGGTGTTTTTTCAATTTAGAAATCAGAACTAAAATAGCTCTTAATGAAACAATCATTTTCCTCAGCTCCATAAAGCACTCCTCGTATTTAGCAATTCATATTCATTGAATTGCACATTTCATAGACATCAGAACTATGCATGAACAAGAAGAAAAACTGGCCCAAGTGAGGCTCCCATTTCATTCTTCTTCTTTCTCTCTCAAGTGGTGGGTAGTGTGAGAAGCTCATGGGTCACCTCCTCGCTCCAAGGAAAGGAGGATAGTGGTGAGGAGAGATCTGGTGCTAGCATTTTCAACTACATAGGTTCATCGAATTATGGGAAACCGGTGGAAAGCCAGGTTACACCTAAAGGTTCACCGCACAATGGCAAAATCTCATAGCAATTCGTTGGAGGATTGGTGCCGGTGTATAAGTGTTGCTGTGTCAAAGCAGAATGGATTTGAATCCAACCTTTGTTGCTGGAAGTATTACCGATGATGCAGTTGTTTCTAAGCATGAGGGGGTTCAAACTCAGCTATTCACGGCCAACTTCAAATGGAGAGCAACAATGTTGGAGTCGATGAAGGGGTTGTGAAGTACCCGTGACTTATCTCCAATAAGGCAAGGGAGGACTCCTTAGAGGCTTGAGGTACAACCTCTGGCAATATGGGTGTGTCCAATACAGTCATTGCTAACCATCTCAACATGCAAGAATCCATGGGTGTTAAATCCTCCCTATGTGGAGTTTTAGGTGAATCTCACACGAACGATGCAACATTGCACAAAGCAGTCCAGGCTTCAGTTAATTCTATCAAATTTCTAGAATGGATGAATGCAATGCAACTCACGTGAATGGTGTTATAAACGAAATAGCTAAGGTACATAAAACCATGTCAATGTCTAGACAAATTGATGTCTGCAGTGAGGCTCATGTCAAAGATGAGGTTTCTATAACTCTACATGCTGATTATTCAACAAAATATTGCTAAGCTCGAGCAAGCTCTCGTGGGTAAGCTATTAGGCAAGGGATTGCAGCATTTCTTGTCATGCAATGAACTAAAACAAAAATGGTCGCATGTGGGGGATTTTCAACTCCTTATTGCCTCTCCAAACAATTTTTTTTGCTTATTTCAAAGTGTGGAAGCTAAAGATGCCACTTAATAGGTGACCTTGGTCGATTGGAGGACATATCATTGGGATGGACCAGTGCGCGCCCTCATTCTCACCCCAATCAATACAAGTACTCGCTTCTCAGATTAGGATTTGATTGCCACACCTACCATTTATATATTGGGATATAACATAAATATAGCTCATATCGCCTCCTTCATAGGGCAACCATTGTGGGTGAATGAACCTACGAACACGTGGGGGAGAAATAGCTTTGCTCTCATTTGTGTGATGGGGGTGCAAAGAACATGCAACAACATCAAGCCTTTATCCCACTACATGAGATTGGCTACATGAATCATTTTTCTCCATTATGTCATGTTAAAAGTCAAATTCTCAATTAAATCTAATAAAAAATGTCATTTCCAATATTTTTTAGCCAAGTTTTTTTAAAGTCTATTTCTATCTTTCTTAACATAGGTCAAATCTAATACATCTACTCTCCTAACAGAGTCATCAGAATGCCAACATTTTTTGTGTCCAACCATCTAACGCGACTCTCTTTAATCTTATCTACCATAGGAGATAATCCAACCTTTTCACATATTCTGTCTTTAAGAGTGAAGTCACTCATCCACCAAACCATCATCATCTCTGCAACACTTAAACTTTATTTTAGGCTTCTATTTTAATGGTCAACATTCTGCGTAGAGGTATTAGATTTGACTTATGTTAAGAAAGATAGAGGTAAACCTAAAAAGACTTGGCTAAAAAATATTAGGAATGACCTTTCTTTATTAGATTTAAACGAGAATTTAACTTTTAATAGGACACAATGGAGAAAAGGATTCATGTAGCCGACCCCACGTAGTGGGATAAAGGCTTGATGTTGTTGTTATTGTTGTTGTTGTATCTTAATGGTCAACATTCTGCATAATAAAGCATAGTAGGTCTCATCAACATCTTATAAAACTTTCCCTTAAGTTTGCGTGGTACTTTTCTGTCATACAATAGAACTGATGCATTCCTCCACTTTAACCATCCAACTTGAATTCTACTAATAATATCGTCATCTATTTCACCATCACTTTGAACAATAAACATGAGATATCTAAAACATGTACTCTTATTAATGGTTTGATCGCCCAAAGTTACAATCCCGCCACTAGATTTATTATTACCAGTGGCGGAGCCAAAACTTTTATTCAAGGGGGGGCCTAAATTAAACATTACATGAAAATTACCCATTAACGGCATAATTTTCCAACGGTCAATTTTCCGGCAGTTTTCCAATGGTCAATTTTCCGGCGGCTTACCATCTCATCCGAAATGTTAGAATACATTAAAATAATTTCGTTTGTTGTTTCATTATTGGAGCAAAAAGGAGTTGTAAGATCAAAATTAAGAATGTCAATAATATGGCAAGAGAGGAAAAAAAGCCATTTGGGAGCGATCTCTATTTGGGCTTCTGATAGGATATTGTAGCTAGAGTAAAATTTTTTTAAAAAAAAGTTATTGTGAAAATTAATAAGAAAATTATTCTGAACTAAGCCTAAAACATATTCTTGCATGTTAAAACATAGAATTATTATGTCTTATTTTTTATAAAAATAATGCTAATTTTCTTATGTAAATTGATCCTCTACATTTAAATTTGATTTAAAATGAGTGCAAAACATAAAAAATTCAATTAAATTGTATATTACACATATCTCAAAATAAATACAATACGTTTAAGATTCATTTTGACAAAAAAATAGATCAATAAATTATGTAACTATTTTTTTATAAATAGGTTACATGCATTAAAAATCATGACTAAATAATTATAGTTTATACCTACAGCTTTTATTTTTTTTATAAAAAAAAAATATTTTAACCTCTATGTCACCTGCAGCCAAGGAAAAAAAATTTAGGGGGGGCACGTGTCCCCCTTGGCTTGCCAATAATGCGGTTCACTATTGGGACTTATAGAAGGTTCACAAGCATATTAAGTTATATATATATATATATATATATATATATATATACACACACACATAAAATAAAAATTATATATAGCACGTCATTGTATTTAAAATTTAATTTTTTTAAGATAATATATTTTTAATTTCTAAATATGATTAAATTATTATATCATTTTTATACTATCATTGCCCTAATCCTCACAAGAGTCACGAACGAATGGTTCGATTGCTCTCGCGACCAGTTAGAGCAATGATTCAGAGATACAATTATCATGATGTGATTGATCCTATTACTTTGATTGAGATAGAATATGCAAATGAGTGGCTAATATGAAAATTAGATGATGAGTCTGATGAAGAAAAAGACTTTATTTCTAGAGAGGAAGATTTAACTTAGACAAGTGTTACAAAGGCTACTGGTGTTTATGATAAAAGCTACAACATGCAGGAAAGATCTAAAGGCAAAGAAAAGGAATCTTCATCTAAGCATGATGTTGTTGCTAATGAGAATGAGGATGAGGAGGGTAATGAACAGGACTATGAAATAAGAGACAATGCTGATAAAGATAACGAAATTTTTTTGACATTTGCTGATGATAATGATTCCCAAGAAGAGTAGATTAAATTCTTATAAATTCATTAACCTTTAAAAAATGATTGTAATATTTTTAATTATGAGATATTTTGGTGTTGTTTACTTGAACTTATATATATGAGTACGATTGTCTTTCATTATTATGATATCTTGTCTTTCAGTTTAATGATATTTCATATTCATGCTTATTATTTTATAATTCTTGTATAGTTTACGCCAAGTTCAAAATGGCGCGTGCCGCGCTATGCACCATAGCTACAAAGAGACCTTTGTGCCGTGGTGCGTCATTCGCCGTTAACAAGCATGCCCTCAACCTTTTTAATTCTGACTTGGAAACCGACATAGATGGCTTTAAAATTTTGTTATAACACTTATTATCATAAAAATATAAATTTATAATAAACAAAATCTTACAATTGAGATATGGATTCTTTTCTCTAAAACTCCCATCAAAATAGATTTGGAAATCTAAAAAATTTATAAATTAAATAAAGATAATCATCTCATCTCCTACAAATTAACAAAGGCTTTGATTGTGTGGTGAATTTTAATAATTACTTCTAAAAATCCCTAGAAAATAATAGAGAATGATTATATAAATTAAAAAATTTAGTCTTGAATGAAAAAAAAATGAAATTTGCTTAATTGAACACAAATTATATGATTCATTGAAAACCTTAGAACTATTTAAACTCAAATAACTATTCACCACTTACATCTTTTGAACTTTTTTTCAACAGTTTCCTAAGGTTTCCTCAAGAAAATATAGAATTATTAAAAAAACAGAAAAAAACATACATAACATTTTAAAACATAACATTATGTTGGTTTTTATTTTCACAAAAAAAGTTGGTTTTTGTAAAGGCTTGCAGGCCTCTAAAGCTACGGGTAAAGTCTCGGGAAGAGAGAGAGATATATAGAGAAAGAGTGAGAGGAAGGGACAAGGCTCACACGTGTATTAGGTTTTCAACTTTTCATACAGAAAAAATTACCAAAAAAAGTATATATATTCATCAGGCCAGTGGGGGCTTGTAACAAGCCCTCAGTCTCATCACAGCAACAACTAGCAAAAGTTAAACAAAAGCATGCCTGGGAGATGAGCCATGTTAACAACAAATGAATATAATGTGCGTAAGAATAGAATAAATCATAACGAAGCCCAAGAAAAGAGTACATGTAAGTAAATATAATGAATCATAATAGCGCTCAAGAAAAGAGGCGCAATAAAGGTGTAATGGAAATGAAAAACAACATCAACAATATGCTTTCAGCCTTGTAGCAATACTAAGGCACAATTAATATTTAAATAATAGCCCATTGATATTACACTTGAACCAATGTGTAACTGAAATTATCCATGATCCAAAAAAGTTTGATTCCATGCAAAACCATATAAACCAATATAATATTAGGAAATAGCAAACAAATCCATTTCTAAAGGTCATCAACATACGCATTTCTAAACTAACAGAAATTATAAATAAAATAAACTAATTAATGAAATTAGATAACTTTGCTGATATTATCGATTAATATGATGCTTCTGGTAAGAATAAGCAGAAAAATTTTCAACAATTTTTAATTTAAAGAAACATAAAACAAACTAGAGAGATTTTACTCCGCTGATGATGAATGATTCCAACTAACAATGGAATACATACATAAAATCAAAAATACTTTATTTTGTACATGAGGTACTGATGAACGGATGAGTACAATAAAATGGTACGTTCAATTGTTGAGCATGGCTGCATAATTACTTTTTAACAATCTGGGGTAGGGGAAAGGAGTTGGCTTTGTGGTTTAAAATAATCCTCAAAACTGATCACAATGTGATTCAGATCAGTGTCCTTAACAAAGGACATGTTGCGTTGAATGGAAAGGATAGGAGCTTACCTACCAGTGATGGTATGGTCTGTGCTCGACTCCTCAATAACAGTGGTGCAAGGGTTCTGCAATGTTTAATAGATTTTCAATTACTAAAGAGAACATTAAGGCAGTTAAAAAATAATAAGCAATACAATCGTCATACACATACACACACAAAAAAAAAAAAAACAGAGAAGAAGAGTAAGAGAGTGGGATAATATTTTTGAATCTCCATATGCTCTTTTAAGACAACTTTTTAGGACTTGAGAACCAAACATTAAGAATGGCATTGTCCAATGTGTTCTTACCCTCTTAGCCTTTCCACTTTTAAGTAACAATTTTTCTTTTTCAAAAATGCATTAAATCATACAAATTATTTAGTATTTACCGATACAAGCAATGAAAATAACATCAAAGCCTTTGGATTATAAGAATCTTTTCCAAACTCGTTAGAATCACCAAGAAAGGAAATATTGGGCAGTAGCATGCTCATAGAGAGAATAGACAGTTCCACTTCCACAACTCACATTTAAGAATTACATGCCTAAAGTAAAAAATTATCAGTTGTCATATTTTTAAAGTTCAGGGTTTATTGTACTATATTATATTGAAACTTTGCAATTTTTATTAAACCTCTGAATTATGTATAAGCATGCCCATACAGTCGATGATCAAAGCACTAAATGGCCCCTTTAGCAATAGAGGCATCATCAACAACAATATCCTATACATTTTGGGTAGGCTTAGCATTGTTATCTTTTGCTCATCATGCTTAGAACTGCCTTTTTTATTAATTCACCTAGGTTGATTTTTCAAGGACTTATAATCATGTCGACTTTCTCATATCCCAATTTTATGAATTAATAAGATAATTTCTACATAGCTTTTTTTTTCCTAAATCGTTTCATATGCCCCAAGATCAAATCATTATTATATGTATTCAACTACTTATTATTCAATTATTCTCTAATCATCGATGATAATATGAATTCTTTTCTCAAATGAAAAACATCATGATCATTGCCAATAAATACTTGTAGGTTTGTAATTCCTTAAGTTTGGGTTAATCAGATAATGTCTAATAGAATGGATCCTGGAGATGAGCTTAATAAATAAAAAAATAGCATCCAATGTCTAGTGATGCAACAACAAATCACAATTAACTGGTTATAATCAAGTTACAAATTTTTTTTCTAATGTAAATAGAACTAAGGGACTATTTGGCAGCAAGATTTATGCCCAATTTGAGCAGGATTTATGCTAAACCCTGCCAAATAGGATTTATGTCACCATTCGAACTTACTTCGAAATAAATCAGTCGCCTGCTCTTTTTTGCGGAGCAGAACCCCCTTGTGTCCAGGGGTTGCCCCCCCACCCCTCAACAAAAAATTATTTATTTATTATATAATTCTTTAGATAATTTGTCCCTAAATCTATGTTTTGGTCTTTATTGTAAGGGTTTTAAGGCAATTGTCTATCCTAAAAGTTTTAAAATATTATGATCTTTAGGCAATTACCCCTGTATAATTAAACAAATATGTAGAGGTGTTATTGTCAGGTCAAACCCCGCTAGGGGGCGCTACCCCCTTGGACCCCCAATATATCTGCCAACAGTTACTTATAAGTCCCCCCCTTGAAAATTATAGCTGATTCCTCCCCTGTTTTGCGGTAAATCCTATAGTTTGGCAGAATTAACATTTTACCGAGCGCAGGATAGTGGGAGAGCGAAGCGTCCTGGGCTTCTTCAAGCATCAAGTCCTCTTCTGCAATTAAATCCTGATTATATTGTCAAACAACTCCACATGATTTAACAAGATTTAACACTTATGTTACTAAACAGCTTTCCAGATTAAACTTAAGCATGATTTGCTAAATCCGGAATTACAGGATTTACTAAATCCTACTTATTGCCAAACACCCCCTGAGGGGCTGTTTGGTAGCAGGATTTAGGACGGATTTGAGGCGGATTTGAGCGAAATCCAGCCAAACGGCCTAAAATGCAAAACCAAATCTCACGGCAAGTGAAATCCGGGATAGAAGGAAAATTCCGACGATTCGAGCGAAATCCGGGATTTCGGAAATCCTGTATTTTGCGGGATTTACGAAATCCATGCGCTAGAGTAAGAGTCGCTTGGATAAATCCTGCTTTATAGCCAAACAGTCACACATGATTTAATTGGATTTATCATAAATGTTACCAAACAGTTTTCAGGATTTAACCCCTCAGGATTTCGTAAATCCGGGATTTGGAGGATTTACGAAATCCTACTTAAATGAAATCCTACATTCTACCAAACAGCCCCTGAAAGTATATGATGCGTCAAGTTTTCAAAATTAGAAAGGAATGGAGCTATGAGAAGCTTCAAATGTACCTGCTATACTAGTCAATGATAATAAGCATCTTTCAAAAAAAAAATCTAATCAAGGCCGATTACGATCATATTTAAAGTTTAAACTATACAATAACATAAATTCATTGCTAAATCAGGGATAAACCTACATACATCTTATAACCAATCACAAAATAATTACCAATTTTCTTGTCTGAAACGACGAACTTGCCGCTGGCGCTAAGCTCAAATAATCATGGTGAGTTGAGGTACCCGATGTGATAACCCTTACATCGTCCCTACCCAAACAAGTTTAATAAGCAACAGCCAACATGAAAAAAAGAGTTTACGGTTTAAAGAAGAAATAACCATCACTTGCCCACCATAAAAAAATCTCAGTGATCCTGATTAGAGGCTTTGGCGCTTTAATATTGGGAAATTTCATACCAGCTTCGCCGTCCGCCATCTCAGGACTATTTTTACGCAGGATTTAGGCAAGATTTATAATAGTAAATCCTGTCGAACGATCAAGTAAACTAATTTAAATCATGCAGACTCTTAAATCCCGTTTCTCCTCCTTTTTGCCTTAAATCCCGTGTTCAGTTACTTAGCATTGGCCGTACTTAGCAAATCAGCAAATCTCAAGAACTCCTATTCTTCTCACGCCGCTGCTGCCGTCGATGCCTTCTCCAGCGACCTCCCGCCGCGATTCCTGACTTGCTCGTCGTCGAGGGTTTCGGGAATATGCGGGACTGGATTTGAGAGACAAAAGACTTGCAAATTTAATGGCGATTTTCAAATTTATTATATTTAAACATTATTATTCACAGCAATAAGTTAACAGATATTGCTCAAAATTTACAGGATTTATTAATGGCGATTTTCGAATTTATTAAATTTTGTAGGGTCAAATGATGAAAATTATTTGGTTTGGTCATTTTTAAATTCGTTTAAATTTATATAAGTTACTAGATTATTTATATCCGAATTTCAGAATTATAAGATTAGAACATCTTATTATATTTATTTTATTTATATTTTTTAAAAAAATAATTAAATTTAAATTAATAAAATTAACAACTTAATAAATAAATAATTAAATTAATTATAAATTATTAAGATAATTAACTAATATATTTTTATAAGATGTAATATTTATCTAAATTAATTATTTGATTCACACACACACAAATATATATATATATATATATATATATATATATATATATATATATATATATATATATATATATATATATATATATATATATATATATATATATATTATATACACGTCATCAAAAAATTATCTAGATCGGGCATGAATCTCGATGTAAAATCAAGTTGAAAACTTTCAAAATTAAAATTGGGACCATCCGAACTCCGATTTCAACAAACTTATAGTCAAATTGAGCGTCTCGAAAATACAAACCAAACGACACCAAAATCAACTCAATCCGAGCCAAAACGGGTCCAAATCAAAGGTTAGAAGTGTTGTTGGAAGGTTCAAACCACAATTTGAATTCCCAAACGGTTTCCAAACATAACGTGCTTATAGTCGAATCGAGCGGCTCGACTAGACAAATCCAACAAGCCCAATCTAACATCACTAAGACATTCAAATGTCCATCAAACGGCCTATGACCAAAGGATTCAACATTGGCCGTCCATCTAACCACTCCCCAGTTACCCTTAATCTCTCACATATTTTACAGGTCATGCCACTCCATAAATCTATAAATAGACCCCTAATTCCTCTTTAAAGGGGACCCAAGTAAGAAGAGAAGGAAGGAAGAAGATCCTCCTCAACCATTGCAGGAGTTTTCGCCGGACCATTGCCAGAGTTTCGTTGAGCCACCTCCGGAGTTTCACCGGACCACCGTCGAAGTTTTGTCGGGCCACCACTTGAGACCCTCACATTCGCCAAGACACTACCTGAGGCCCTCACCTTCGTCAGACCACCACTTGAGGCCCTCACCTTTGTCGGACCACCACTTGAGACCCTCACCTTTGTCGGACCACCACTTGAGGCCCTCACCTTTGTCGGACCACCACTTGAGGCCCTCACCTTCGCCGGACCACCACTTGTGGTTCTCACCTTCGCTGGACCACCACTTGAGGCCCTCGCCTTAGCCGAACCACCACCTGAGGCCCTCACCTTCATCGGACCATCACTTGAGGCTCTCACCTTCGTTTGACAATCACTATATGCCTTATGCTCCGTCGGACAACAACCTGATTCCCTATGCTCTACCAAGCCACCGCCTGAGGTTTGTTATACTAAGTACTTAATTTAATCTTAACCATTAATAATTATATAAACAAATTTTTATTACGTTAAGTTGATTAATATTATTTTATAATTTTATTTAATTTGTTTAAATATAAATTATTCTTAACTAGATTATTAAATTATATCATCAATTAAGATGTTTAGGTTAATTAATTATAATTTTTTTAATCTAGTTAATATTAAATTAAGAAATTTAAATATAGTAAGATGCCCCAATCATATAAATTCTTAAATCTTGAAATAAATAGCCAAACGGTTTACTTATATTTGATTGAATTTAATACCTATCTTACCAAATAATTTTATAATTTAAATAGAAATTAATTGAATTATTACTCATATTCGACCCTCAAATGAATGTGCTTCCCTCATAGAGGTTCACATGCCCATATTCTAAGGGTAAAGCTCTTCTCTTTGTTGCATATATCATCAATCAAGTTCCTTCACATTCTCTCAACTTCAAAACACCACACAAAACACTCATAGAAGTTATTATTGCTCAAAAGCTCCCAAATATATCTTATCTTCAGATATATTGCCTATGTTTAACGGTCAAAACAAGAACTTGGCAAGCTAACACCATGAGCCTTAAAATGTGTATATGTTGGATATGATATTCATCAAAGAAGCACATATGTGCTATCATCCCAAGGTCTAAATTTTATAAAACTACTATGTTTCAGGCAGGGGCGGAACCAGCCCTAATTTTCAGGGGGGGCAAACTTATAAGACATATATGTCGGGGGTCCAAAGGGGCAGTGTCCCCTGGCGGGGTTCGGCCTGTTGGGGGCAATTACCTAAAGACCATAGTATTTTAAAATTTTTAGGGGGGGCAATTGCCTGAAAACCCTTGTAATAAAGACTAAAAAAATGAATAAAAAGGGGTAAATTACCTAAAAACCATATAAAAATTTTTTAAAAAAAATTTGAGGGGGGGGGGGGGGGCAATTGCCCCCCCTGGAACCCATTGGGTTCCGCCCCTGGTTTCAGGGGTGAGTATTTCAAAAAAATTCATATTCTTGTGTAATATCTAGATGAAAGATGAAGTGAAAATATCATAAACATGTGAATTATTTTAATTGTAGCTTAGAAAATTTATATTTAAATTGTGAAAGCCTGAATAATGGAATAACAAGTGAATAGAAGGATGAGTTAGAACTAAGTAGTCAAAACTTTAGTCAAATGCCCACCCTAAGAGCCAAGAAACATCTAAACATTAGTCTGAGTATCTCCCAAATGATACATCATACCAAGTGATGCTTGTTCTTAAGCAACACTTAAGTTATTGAATACATAATTACGATAATGCCTCTCCAAGGATATTTCAAAACCTACTTACGAACCTCAATTGTCTAGTAAAATAAGATATCATATGAATCAATGTATATCTACATACTGCTTGCCACAAATTAATCAATCATTTATAAATTAATGATCTACTATACCTAAGTATGTGCATCAAAACCTTATGGATCCAAAATGGAAAACTTAGATAAATGAAAAGATGGCCTCCTTATAAAAGAATCAAATATAAGAACTCGATGATCGTCCCTCGGGAATAAAATTAGTTTAGCGTGGAAGAGTCTCAATTTTGAAATAAAAGTTGATGAAACGATCAAACATTTGAATTCAATATTAGTGGTAAAAGGATACACCTAAACTTTTTTGCATTGGCTACACTGAACACTTGCACATATAACCAAAATCAATACATCTTAAGTCTTGTTTTCCTTATTTGCCAATCTTGATTGTCTATATTGTGTATGTTATAGGTATACTCATTCCATTCTTGCATAATCCTAATGAGCAACATATAAATATAGTGATGTCAATTTTGCGGTATCTAAAATTTGCCTTAGGGACGAAATTTTTATTCTCTAAAAATACAAATGAGTAAAATATTCATATTATTACTTGTTTAGACTTTTCTTTTCTTTTTTTTTATTATTACTAATTGTTTTTATAACTCACGATTGATTGTGTAAATGAATATAAATATGTATTTTTTTTTCAATTAATTTTTTTTTCTATTATTCTCGCTTATTTTTATTAACATAATTTTTTTTAATCTGATATCATAAATTTAGACAGCGCACTATATCATTTATAAAGTTTTATTCGCGAATAGTTTTTTTGATAATTAACCCCTGTTTTTTGTTGCTCCCAAGGACGAAGACCCATTTCCGTCGTCGATGCTGGCTCTAACCAGCCACTCGTTCAAGCTATTCTCACCGATCCTTTCTTCCACTTCTCATCGATTACCTTACTCGACCCGCTCTTCCCCTAGTCCGAGCTCTGCCCGTGCCTCCATGGAACGGTCTGGCCCGGATTTCCCCTACCTCCCGCCGGCCCATCGTGCCCTAATACTCAACCTCCTCGCCACCGTGGACGACCGCCTCGGCTCAGATCTCCTCCCTTCCGCGGTTCCTTCCGACGTTATCCGCTTCCAAAATCCCCAGGGCTCTGCCCACGGTTCCGTCGACATCCGCACCGGCTCCCAAACTTCCCCGGTATGTATTGTATATTTTTTATTATTTATTTGATTATGCGTTCGTTTAATGCTAGAAATTTAGATGAGGTTCATGGATAGTTTTTTGATAATATAATCATTTATTTTTATAAGGAACATCTAATTTTTCCGCGAATACAGGAAGCGAAAATATACAGCAGTTTATTGTTAAACCCGTGAATTCATAACTGCACGGCTGGTAATTTATCCAAAATTTAACAGCTTTTTCCTAAATCTCATCTCCTGTTCCCCAGGTCGATTTCGTCCTTCAATCCTGGCTCCACTGCCAAACCCCCGGCGGCGGCGAGATCAACATCGCCACCCTCTTCGCCTTTCTCAACTCCTCTACTGACGCTCCCCACTTCCTCCTCGAGCTAATCCAGGGCAGCCCCACTTCCCTTGTCCTTCTCTTGGACCTCCTTCCCCGCAAAGACCTCGTCCTCCACCCCGATTACCTTGACGAATTCTACTACCAGACAGATCTGGATGGCTCAAGGCGAGATCTTGAGAAGCTCCCGCAGGCATCACCGTACCGCTCGTCATCCCTCTTCATCCGCAGCGTTCTCTCACCGACGGCCATCGCCATCACCGTCGATTGTGGGAAGGAGGGGAATGTGAAAGCCATGGAGGATATCGTAGCCCGAGAGATCGGCAGCGCTGCTGAGAAGATCATTAGGATTTGGTTGGAAAAGAGCGCGGAGGTGAGGGGGCGGGTGGTGGGGGAAGGGGGGAAAGAGTGTTTGGAGAGCCGGGATGGATTGATAAAGAGGAAGGCTGTGGAGATTGATTTGGCGGCAAATTTGCCGAGGATGTTTGGCCCGGAAGTCGCGCAGCGGGTGGTGGCTGAGATACAGAAGGCGTTTAGAGTATAATCACTTCGTGTATGATGATAGTTTGGGTAGCTGCAGAGCTGTGAGATGCCACTGCTATAAGCAATTGCTTAGTTCTGGTTTGTATTATGATCAAATTTAAATGTTATATTATTTTAATATTTAATATTTCTTGTTGTATCTCATAATCGCATTAATATATCAATCCTATGAAGTTAGCATTTTATTTAAAAAATATTTGTCCTAAAAATATATATTAGTATTAACTCATGAATTTACTTTAAATAGGAAAATAACTTAATTACATCCTCACTAACAGGGTGTCAATATTTGACACGACTTGAAAATCAGACCCAAAAATTTCGGGTTAGGGCCAACCCGGACCCAAAACGGGTCGGGTTCGGGATAAACAAATCGATCCGTTTCAAAAATCGGGTTAGGTTCGGGTTGATCCAGTAACCAGAAATTGACCCGGAAACACGAGATTGGCTCGTTCTTTATCTGTCTTTGACCCGATAATCAGAGATTGACCTGTTTTTTGACACGAAAATTAACAATTTTTTTGTCGGTCCCGGGTCATTCGAGTCATGTCAGGTTGACCTGTATTCTAAGCGGGTCGAGTTCGTGTTTGAAAAATCAACCCATTTGCAAAATCGGGTCGTGTTCAGGTTGATTCGAATAGTGTCTGGTCAGGTCCGGGTTCGACCCAAACTCGACCCGTGACCCGAAATTGACACACCTACTCACTAAGCTTCGCTTGTGCTAACAATTGGGTACTTTAGCTCCAATCACAAGGTCTTAAATTAAAGACCTAACATACATGTTTGGGAGCTTGTGATTAAGGATATGTTTGAAATTATATAGTATTTTTTAAAATTGATTGTGAAGTTACTGTGATTGAACTTAACTGTTCTGGTTATAAAAAATAATTTTATATCATTAATTTTTTTTAAAATAGTGAGAAAATAGTAATCAAACAAAGTCATAATTGCCATCTTGAAAAATAAAGTTGCAAAAAAGTAGTCTTAAATATAAATTTTTTACAATATTCCATGCTATTGTAAATTTTGCAAATAATTTCTTCTTATTAATATGTTTTTATTCTCTATACCTAATAGGGATTTAATGTTACCAAATCATTGCTACACCTAATGACCTCCTAAATAAGGATTTAATTTGATAAAACTACTGATCCTAACTGCTATAAAATTTACTTATAATTTCTTATCATTAAGCATATTTTCTCTTTTTAGCAGTTAATGTGAATTATCATTTTATTGAAATGGTAAATATGACATTTGAAATAAAAGAACTTTATTTTAAACTCCTCTAAAATAAAGTTACTTCGTTGCTTCTTATATGTAATAACTCATATCGTGATCCAATCAAGGTATCACAAATTTTACAAGTTTTTTTATCTCTCCTTTATTTTCTTTCTAATTTCTGTAATTCCATTCTTTGTTAGTCAAATGAATAGCAGAAAGCTTGTAAAAGTTATATTAATGGTTTAGGATTGATACGTCATGCAAAATTAGCTTGATCGGGCACGAATCTCGAGGCAAAAGCTAGTTGGAAACTTCAAAAAATAATTCCGAGAGCACCCGAACTCCGATTTCAGCAAGCTTATAGTCGAACTGAGCGTCTCGGAAATACGAACCCAACGACACCAAATTTGACCCAATCCGAGCCCAAATGGGTCCGAATCATGGACCCGAAGTGCTGTTGGAAGGTTCAAACCGCAATTTGAGTTACCAAACGGTCTCCGATTTTAACAAACTTATACTCGAATCGAACGGCTCGACGAGACAAGTCCAACAAGCCCAAGATCAAAGAATTCCGACATCATTAAGGCCTTCAATTGTCCAACGAACGGTGCACGATTCTAGGATTCAATATCGGTCATCCATTCGACCACTCCCTATTCACCCCTGATCTCATGTCTATTTACGGGCCATGCCACTCCAGAAAATCTATAAATAGAGCCCTCATTATTCACAAGAGGGGGACTCAAGCAAGAAGAGAAGGAAGAGGAGAAGGAAGGGAAGGAAGAAGCTCCTCCTCGACCACTGCCGGAACCTCGCCGTACCACCGCAGGAGCCTCGCCGGACCACCGCGCGGAGCCTCGCCGGACCACCGCCGGAGGCTAGCCGGACCACCTCCGGAGCCTCGCCGGACCACCGTCGGAGTTTCGCCGCACCACCATCTCAAGGCCCGACGTGTAATATCAGTTTTTGCTCCAGGTTCGTCCGGGACGAAGTTGGATCGTCCGGGACGATCGGTACAGATTGTGCAGAAAATCAGTTTTGGCTGTATGGTTCGTCAGGACGAAATCAGGATCGTCTGGACGAAAATTCTCCCGTGAACCCTTCGCCTGGGACGATATGTCATTTTTCGTCTGGACGAAATTCCTCTCTTCATGGATCGTCCGGTACGAAGCTCGATCGTCCAGGACGATCAGTCTGGATATATATAGAAATGAGATATTTTGAAGAGAGAGAAAAAAGCTGAGGAGAGAGAAAAACGAAGAAAAAAAAATGGAAAAGCGGATTTTCGGGACGACGCGGAGCCGTTTTCGCCCGAAGTGGCTGTTGAGGAAATTGCTGTGCTCGAGGTAAGGCACATTCCGCCTTTCTCAATTTTCAGAACCGTCGTGTTTGGCGGTATATTCTGTCCGGATTTCGTCTTCGTTAATGATTTTTGTCCGTATCTGTTGATTGGCTCAGTTTTTACCGCGTAACTTTTTGGATATCGTTGCCGTGCCGGGTGTGCACGTTTTGACTATATTTTGAAGATTTTCGTCCGGGTATTTTTGATTCGACTGTGTTTTTTTAGTCGACCAGATTTTTCTGTGTGAAATTGGAATTTATCTGTGCAGTAGAATAAAGGTTCTGAAATGTTGATATCTGTATTCTGTGCGAATTCGGTAAATTTTCTTTGCAGGAATTTTTGTGTAAATTCCGTATACTGCCGTTGTGCTGCCCGATTTTTTGGGTAATTTCTGAATTGTCTGTATTTGTTCTGAATTGAAATGCTATGTGTATAAGCTATATAAAAGGGAGTTATAAGGGGCCTGAATCCTATGAGATTCAGTTAGTGAAACGGGAAATCTGAAATGAGATCAAATCTGAAATTCTGAAATCAGTTCTGTTCCGGATCCGATGAATTCTGTTTTGGTGCTATAAGCACATCTGTTTTGGTGCCGTGAGCACAAAGGGAGACATAAGGGGCCTGGATCCTATGAGATTCAGTCAGTGTCTGGGAAGGGAGGCATAAGGGGCCGGAATCCATAGAGATTCCGTCAGTGTCAGGGCATTTAGCTATATGCATCTGTACTATTTTCTGTATCTGTTCTGTTCTGTACGAAATTTGTGATTATGATATGATATGATCCGTACGATTCTGATTTCTGATTCTGACTCTGTTGATTTGTTCCGTTCTGATACGATCTGTACGACTCTGATGTGATTTGATATCTGTCCGTAAGTTTTGATTTCCGATTCTGTTCCGATTTCTGATCTGATTTCTGTCCGATGAATTTGGTTTTGTTTTCTGAGAATTTAGATTGGTGGTTTGTTGCTTTGCTGAGCTGTTGAGCTCACCCTTGCTTTCTGGTGGTTTTCAGGTTCTGGGAAGGGCAAGGAAGTTCAGGACTAGGTTTCAGAGTCTGATCAGATTAGGTACTTTTGTACTTTTGATTTTTGTACAGTCATGTCTTTTCTGTTCTGTCTTTCTTTCTGTTGAAAGCCATGTACTGTTCTGTAGATGATTATTTTGAGGAAATGAAAAGATAGATGTTTTGTTCCGCTGCATTTGATGTTTTTAGTAGCTCTGTTGTTCTGTGTGCTTCTGTTGAGTTAAGAATTTGGAAGATCAGTTCAGTAACCTAATCCAAAGCCAGATCCTGGTTAAGAAAGGTCTCTCGTCGCGATCCGGCTCGGGCGGGATCCGTCCCCGTCGGGTCGGGTCGTGACAAGCTTTTTTTTTGTGGTATCAGAGCACTGGTTTTGGAAACAGGTTGAATTGTAAAACAGAGCTCTAGGAAGTGATCAGTGAGTCTGTCTGGGAGGTAGTTTTTGGGTCGTTTTGGCTTTTTATTGTGTTATTTTGTGTTGTTTTGTGATAGTTTTCCGGATTTTCTGGATTTTTCTGTATGGATCAGCCAGACCCAGACATGACAGATGGTCAGAGTGCCGATCAGGCAGCACCAGTGGGGAGTACAGCCCCAGTGGTCGGTGCTGATACGCTTTCTCAGTTTGCTTCGCTGGTTGCTCAGATGATGAGCGAGACTCAGAGCAGAGCTTCGACTGTTAGATCTGAGGACATTGATCGACACCTGCAATTATTTTTGAGGTTGAAGCCTCCGAGGTTTGAGGGCGCTGTTGAGCCCAGAGCAGCCGAGGAGTGGCTGAGGAGATTGGAAAAGACTTTTGACGGGATGCAGTGTCCTGCAGACAGGAAAGTTCCGTTAGCTATTTTTCTGTTGGACGGAGAGGCTGAGCACTGGTGGGATGGCCAGCAAGCAGCTAGATTTCAGGGCAGATTGAACTCTTTGATTACTTGGGAGGAGTTCACTGAGGTATTCAGAGATTGGTTTGTTCCCCCTTCTGCACGACAGCAGATGCAGGAGAGTTTTCTGAGACTTGTTCAGGGGAGCAAGACGGTGATGCAGTACGAGGCTGAGTTTACTGCATTAGCCAGGTACGCTCCGCAGCTGGTTAGCACATCTACTGAGAGGTGCTACAGATTTCTGAGAGGCTTACGAGACACTTTGAGGCAGCCTCTGATACCGTTCCGGATTACTGATTTCTCTGAGCTTGTGGAGCCGAGCTCGTCTGATTGAGAATGACATGACGGCTACTCAGCAGCGGTGGACTGCGAGTAGGAAGAGGTTTGGAGGAGAGACATCTGGCAGTGGTTCCTCTGGGAAGAGGAGATTTGTTCCTGGATCTGGATCTGGAGATTCCAGGAAGAGCGGAGGATCGTCTGGTACTGCTACCAGTACGACTAGTTCTGGATCTGTCAGTTCGGCACCTGTGTGCCAGAGTTGTGGACGGCGACACCATGGCCAGTGCTACAGGATAGCTGGTCTTTGTTTCAGATGTGGTCAGCCGGGACATAGGATTGCAGAATGTCCGCAGATGGGATTTGATCAGCGTTCTGAGCAGCGATCTGAGGGCTTTGTCAGACCTGTTGGTTCAGCAGCAGGAAGACCGAGGACTGTTCCTCCTCGCCCTGAGGGATTTGCTGGTAGAGGTGGTGGTTCTAGTTCTGCACCGCGGAGACCACCTACGATTCAGAGGGAGCAGAGTAGTTCTGTTGCTTCAGTTCCTGCTCCAGTTCAGCCACGAGTTTACAGTCTGAGTCAGCAGGAGGCTCGTGATGCTCCGGATGTTGTGACAGGTACGGTTTACATTTCTGATCAGCCCTGTCGTGTTTTGTTTGACTCTGGAGCGAGTCATTCTTTTCTGTCCGAGCATTGTTTTGAGATTTTACATTTGGATTCGATGGTTTTACCGGTTTCTTTGTCTGTGATTTTACCGGCTGGGAATCCATTGATTGCCGACAGTTTTGTTTGTGTGAGATCAAGATTTCTGGCA
Organism: Dendrobium officinale; assembly: GCA_019514585.1. Lineage (NCBI taxonomy): Eukaryota > Viridiplantae > Streptophyta > Magnoliopsida > Asparagales > Orchidaceae > Dendrobium > Dendrobium officinale. The sequence goes on from CM033697.1 coordinate 10,929,949, forward strand.
AGAAGTGGAAATCGAGTTTGATTCGATTGCCGATTTCTTCGTATGATGTGATTCTGGGCATGGATTGGCTGAGTCAGTATGAGGCTCAGATAGACTGTCTGAAGAAGCAAGTGAGTTTGCTTGTGGCTGGAGAGAGAGTTGTATTTCAGGGATTACGAGGTGTTCTCTCCAGTCTGGTTTCTGTGTTGGAGGTGAGCAGGATGTGGAAGAAAGGATGTCCGGTATTTTTTAGCTTCGGTGCGGGATCTGAACCTGGAGGTTGGTTCTGTTTCTGAGATCCCTGTGGTACGGGAATTTGCCGATGTTTTTCCTGAGGAGTTGGTCGGTTTACCTCCGGATAGAGATGTGGAGTTCTCTATCGATGTTTTTCCGGGTACAGCTCCTATATCGAAAGCTCCGTACAGGATGGCACCGAAAGAACTTTCTGAGCTGAACCTTCAACTTCAGGAGTTGGTTGACAGAGGGTTTGTACGTCCTAGTGTTTCGCCCTGGGGAGCACCTGTTCTGTTTGTGAAGAAGAAGGACGGTACACTCCGTATGTGTATTGATTACAGAGATTTGAACAAGGTCACGATCAAGAACAAGTATCCTTTGCCTCGGATTGACGACTTGTTTGATCAGCTTTCCGGATCTTCGGTATTTTCGAAGATTGATTTGAGATCCGGATATTATCAGGTGAAGGTGAAGGAAGCTGATGTGGTGAAGACTGCTTTCAGTACTCGGTACGGGCACTACGAGTTTTTGGTTATGCCTTTTGGGGTAACCAATGCGCCCGCGATTTTCATGGATCTGATGAACCGAGTATTCAGGGGAGTATCTGGATCAGTTTGTGATCGTCTTCATTGACGATATTCTGGTATATTCTGCATCTGAGGATGAGCATGCCAGACATTTGAGGATTGTGTTGGAGACTTTGAGGAGGCATCAGCTGTATGCCAAGTTCTCTAAGTGTGAATTCTGGCTGAAGAGCATTTCTTTTCTGGGGCATGTGATTAGCGGAAAAGGCATTTCTGTAGATCCCCAGAAGATTCAGGCTGTTGCTGATTGGCCAAGGCCGACTACGGTATTTGAGGTACGTAGTTTCTTGGGCATGGCCGGGTATTATAGGAAGTTTGTGAAAGGATTTTCACAGATTTCGACTCCTCTGACGAGACTGACTCAGAAGTCAGTACCTTTTGTTTGGACACCGGAGTGTGAGGCGAGTTTTCAGCGATTGAAGGATTGTTTGACTTCAGCTCCAGTGTTAGCACTTCCGTCAGGTACGGAGGGTTTCCAGGTGTTCAGTGATGCTTCACTGAAAGGATTGGGTTGTGTTCTGATGCAGCATGGTCAGGTAATTGCTTATGCTTCGAGACAGTTGAAACCACATGAGAAGAATTACCCGACACATGATTTGGAGTTAGCTGCAGTAGTTTTTGCTTTGAAGATTTGGCGTCATTACTTGTATGGCGTCAGGTGTGAGATCTTTACTGATCATAAGAGCCTGAAGTATATTTTTACTCAGAAGGATCTGAATCTGAGACAGAGGAAGATGGCTCGAGTTGATCAAGGACTATGATTTGACTATTCAGTATCAGCCTGGTAAGGCTAATGTGGTAGCGGACGCTCTGAGCAGAAAGTCTTCTGGATTCTCAGGTATTCAGCTTACCTGTGATGACTTTCTGATTCGTGATTTTGAGAAATTGCAGTTGGAGGTGGTTTCCTCCAATGATTTGGAGTTGGCTCAGATGAGTATTCAGTCTACTTTGGAAGCACGGATTCAAGAAGCCCAGAAGTCAGATTCTGATTATTCGAAGTTGATAGCTCAGATTGGATCTGGTAAGACTCCTGAACTTCGAATTTCTGATTCTGGTGTTATTTTCTGTAAGAACAGGTTGTGGGTACCTGTGTTTGGAGACTTGAGGCAGGAGATTCTGTACGAATCTCATCATTCAGGCTACACTGTTCATCCAGGCAGTGGTAAGATGTACGCTGATATGAAGCTTTTGTTTTGGTGGCCTGGGATGAAGAAGGATGTGGCAGAGTTTGTGTCGAAATGCGAAGCCTGTCAGTTGGTGAAGGCAGAGCATCAGCGACCAGGTGGGCTGTTGCAGTCGTTGCCTATCCCTGAGTGGAAATGGGAGGAGGTAACGATGGATTTTGCGATGGGTTTTCCTCGATCTAGACAAGGACATGATGCCATTTGGGTGGTTGTAGATCGATTGACGAAGTCAGCCCATTTTCTTCCGATCAGACAGACGGATTCAGTTGATCGCTTGGCACAGATTTATATGAAGGAAATAGTCAGATTGCACGGTGTGCCTCGTGTGATCGTATCTGATCGAGATGGACGCTTTACTTCCAGACTTTGGAAAGGCATTCAGCAAGGCTTGGGTACGAAACTGCATTTCAGTACAGCCTTTCATCCTCAGACCGACGGACAGTCTGAGAGGACGATTCAGGTACTGGAAGATCTGTTGAGGCTTTGTGTTCTGGACTTTAGCGGAAGTTGGGAGGATCATATTCCGCTGATTGAGTTTGCCTATAATAACAGTTTTCAGTCCAGTATCGGTATGGCACCGTACGAGGCTTTGTATGGCAGGAAGTGTCGTACTCCTTTGACTCTGACGGAGGTCGGAGATAGACAGGCTTTGGGGGCCACTTTTGCTGATGAAACTGCTCAGAAGATCAATTTGATAAGAGAAAGATTGAAAGCCGCTCAAGATCGTCAGCAGAAGTATTACAATCAGAAGCACAGATTTGTAGAATTTCAGGTCGGTGACTTTGTGTATGTCAAAGTCAGCCCGATGAAAGGTGTGAGCAGATTTGGTCAGGTGAGTAAGCTTAGTCCAAGGTATGTTGGACCATTTGAGATTTTGGAAAGAATTGGAAAATCTGCTTATCGTCTATTGCTTTCTGATTCTATGCCTGACGTGCATAATGTGTTTCACGTATCCACTCTGAGGAAGTGGGTTTCAGACTCTGGGAAGAAGTTGTCAGCTGATGAGGTGGAGATTCAAGAGAATCTGGCGTACAAGGAAGAGCCAGAGCTTATTTTGGCGTACGACGTCCGAAAGTTAAGAAATAAAGAGATTCCGATGGTTAAAGTTCAGTGGAAGCACCGGACTGCACGGGAAGCAACTTGGGAGAAGGAGTCTGATATGAGACGGTCGTACCCGTACTTGTTTTGACTGAGTTTGGATTGGATAATGTCGAGGACGACATTTTTTTTTTAAGTTGGGGAGATTGTAATATCAGTTTTTGCTCCAGGTTCGTCCGGGACGAAGTTGGATCGTCCGGGACGATCGGTACAGATTGTGCAGAAAATCAGTTTTGGCTGTATGGTTCGTCAGGACGAAATCAGGATCGTCTGGACGAAAATTCTCCCGTGAACCCTTCGCCTGGGACGATATGTCATTTTTCGTCTGGACGAAATTCCTCTCTTCATGGATCGTCCGGTACGAAGCTCGATCGTCCAGGACGATCAGTCTGGATATATATAGAAATGAGATATTTTGAAGAGAGAGAAAAAGCTGAGGAGAGAGAAAAACGAAGGAAAAAATGGAAAAGCGGATTTTCGGACGACGCGGAGCCGTTTTCGCCCGAAGTGGCTGTTGAGGAAATTGCTGTGCTCGAGGTAAGGCACATTCCGCCTTTCTCAATTTTCAGAACCGTCGTGTTTGGCGGTATATTCTGTCCGGATTTCGTCTTCGTTAATGATTTTTGTCCGTATCTGTTGATTGGCTCAGTTTTTACCGCGTAACTTTTTGGATATCGTTGCCGTGCCGGGTGTGCACGTTTTGACTATATTTTGAAGATTTTCGTCCGGGTATTTTTGATTCGACTGTGTTTTTAGTCGACCAGATTTTTCTGTGAAATTGGAATTTATCTGTGCAGTAGAATAAAGGTTCTGAAATGTTGATATCTGTATTCTGTGCGAATTCGGTAAATTTTCTTTGCAGGAATTTTTGTGTAAATTCCGTATACTGCCGTTGTGCTGCCCGATTTTTTGGGTAATTTCTGAATTGTCTGTATTTGTTCTGAATTGAAATGCTATGTGTATAAGCTATATAAAAGGGAGTTATAAGGGGCCTGAATCCTATGAGATTCAGTTAGTGAAACGGGAAATCTGAAATGAGATCAAATCTGAAATTCTGAAATCAGTTCTGTTCCGGATCCGATGAATTCTGTTTTGGTGCTATAAGCACATCTGTTTTGGTGCCGTGAGCACAAAGGGAGACATAAGGGGCCTGGATCCTATGAGATTCAGTCAGTGTCTGGGGAAGGGAGGCATAAGGGGCCGGAATCCATAGAGATTCCGTCAGTGTCAGGGCATTTAGCTATATGCATCTGTACTATTTTCTGTATCTGTTCTGTTCTGTACGAAATTGTGATTATGATATGATATGATCCGTACGATTCTGATTTCTGATTCTGACTCTGTTGATTTGTTCCGTTCTGATACGATCTGTACGACTCTGATGTGATTTGATATCTGTCCGTAAGTTTTGATTTCCGATTCTGTTCCGATTTCTGATCTGATTTCTGTCCGATGAATTTGGTTTTGTTTTCTGAGAATTTAGATTGGTGGTTTGTTGCTTTGCTGAGCTGTTGAGCTCACCCTTGCTTTCTGGTGGTTTTCAGGTTCTGGGAAGGGCAAGGAAGTTCAGGACTAGGTTTCAGAGTCTGATCAGATTAGGTACTTTTGTACTTTTGATTTTTGTACAGTCATGGCTTTTCTGTTCTGTCTTTCTTTCTGTTGAAAGCCATGTACTGTTCTGTAGATGATTATTTTGAGGAAATGAAAAGATAGATGTTTTGTTCCGCTGCATTTGATGTTTTTAGTAGCTCTGTTGTTCTGTGTGCTTCTGTTGAGTTAAGAATTTGGAAGATCAGTTCAGTAACCTAATCCAAAGCCAGATCCTGGTTAAGAAAGGTCTCTCGTCGCGATCCGGCTCGGGCGGGATCCGTCCCCGTCGGGTCGGGTCGTGACACGACGTGCTACTAAAGGCCTGACATTCATGCCCAACGTTCTGCTCAAGGCCCGACTTTCAGGCCTGACGTCTTCATCTGAGGCCCTCACCTTCTCTAGAAGCCCTCACATTCGTCAAAGGCCCTCACCAACATCTGAGGCCTTCACCTTCACCTGAGGCCCTCTCCTTCGTCAGAGGCCCTCATCTTCGCCAAAGGCTCTCTCCTCTGCTAGACTACCACCTTACGCCATTGTTTTGTCGGAACACCATTTGAGGCCTGGATTTTTGCTGGGCCACTACCTAACGTCCAGAGTTCTACCAAAGTATCGCCCTACTACAACGGTCTTTCAGACCCCAGTCTCCTACCGACCACGGTCCTTCAGGCCTTCATCTCCTACTATGTTCCTTCCGACCTCCATTAACAGACGACGGTCTTTCTGACCCGGTCTCCTGCCGACTACGGTCCTTCCGACCAGACAAACATGTATATGTAATTCCTACTATGTAATGCAATCTGCATGATGTACATTTGTTACATCAATCCAAGGCCTTCTCCCAAGGAAGAGCCTCATTTGTAACAACTACAAATACTAGTGGATTCATTCAAACTGGGCCAGGCCCCGTGGTTTTTCCCCCTTTGTAGGGGTTTTCCACGTAAAAACTCTGGTGTCTCTTATGAATGTTTCATCCCCTCACCTATCTGCTTGTGTGCTGGATCTTCGTACAATGCTAAGACGTTAAACCATATATATTTCTCTACCGCCGCGAATATTCCAGGACGCAACAAGGATATTTATAATAAAATGATAATACAATATAAATATAAATATAGATTTTTTCAAATTTAATATAAAAATATATATATTTTTATTACATTTTCAAATTAGAATCTCCAAAATTTATAAAAATATTCATAAAATAGTTCATGTTTTAAAAAAATTGGTGAAGTCAGTTTGTGAAACGGACATCTAATGGTCCCAAAATCCCACTTGTAATGACATGTATTAATTTTTTTAGGATTTATATCAATGCAAAAAAATTAGAAAAAAATTTAGGGTAATTAGAGCACAATAAGATCTATATATGTTTTGGAGAAGGCATATTGTAATTTAGGATTATAATGACTCCTAAGAAAATTATTTAACTTGATCATAATATGCATTATTATATAATCTACTAAGCAAAAATTATCAAAAGTGATTTAATTTGACTCCAAATTAGCCCAAATTAAGCACTGAAGCATGATTAAAATTTTTGAGATGTTTGTTGAAGGATGAAATAGTTTACAAATCTTGCATATTTATATTATACTTATATTCAAGTTGAGCTTCTCAACGAGATAAATTCAATTAAGTTCATTTAATTTTGAGATTTTAGGGCAGATAAAAGTTGTATAAATGATAAAAGATAAAAAAGATTCAATATTGATCATTCAATTGGCTTTTATAAAGTTTTATGTAAATTAATCAAATTGCTAACTCTTAAAAAATATAAATAGGCCAGCATTTTTTATATGAAACGATTATTGTCCTAAATTTTGTAGATTTGACTCTCTGTCTCCAGGGTATATATTCTTTCTTTCTTTGTTCTTATTTTTCTAGAATCTTTTACTTCTGAAATTCTCATTATATTTTTTACATTACAGTACAGTAGAAAAAGTCTATTTTCTATATACAGTAAAAGAAGAAGATATTTTTTCTAAAATTATTCTACATAATAGAAAATGAAAAATAGTTGTATTGGAATTAGAATAGAAGAAGTCAGTAAAAAGGTTTCTAGATGGTCATACAAATTCACTGAGAATTTGGAAGAAGATGAAGAAAAAAATGAAGAAGACTTGGAGGAAGACGATCATGAGATTCATTCAAGAAGAGTCAAAAGTGTAGTAATTTATAACGATAATGATCAGAATGCCAATTATATGTCTAGTATTCAGAATACTAGTAGCAATGATAAAAATGATGATCAAATGGAAGAGGAAGAGGTGGCTTTTGATGCGTTATTCAGAACAATCAAATATTCGTCTCAATCTAATCAAAGGATCCATGCGTGCTCAAAAACGTAAAACAATTATTTGGAACATCTTTCAAGAGAGATCTCAGAGATTTACAAAACTCTAAAAGGGTTGCCCAACATTTGCTACAAATGATTATTACTAGCAATTGATATTGTTCGCCTATTGTCACTCATTTACTGTCATTCGATTGCTATTGTCTGGCACCCTTCAACAATGATCCAACTATATCGTCACCTAACTATTATCTAGCATTGTTATTCAACCGTCATCGTCTCCCCAATTATCACCATCTAATATATCATTGTTGCTTGACAAATATTTTCCGACCGCCATCATAATCCCTCCACTAATTCTCTAGCAAGCTATAATGTAATTACAAGATGTTAAATTTCAGTTTTATATATACACACACGCACACACAATTTGGACAATTAATAATATGCTTAAGTCTAAACTTATATATACTTTTATATATACACACACACGCACACACAATTTGGACAATTAATAATAGACAATAATTGGCTATGTTGAGATGGCGGCCAGCCCACCTGGTGGCCATGCTAGCGGGCATGAACAGAACTGATCGAACCGGCCGCCAAATCAAACTAGCCGATCTGAATTGATCGAACTAAACCGGGTGCAGTTGAGTCATGGCCTTGGCACATAACTAGTTGTGTCTTGCTCCTGCACAATTGGCAATTTGTGATTAAGTTATTTAATTTTATAGGGTTTAGGATTTAGGGTTTAACCCTAAACTCTTCTTTAAAAAGCCCCTAACTGAATGTGAAAGTACTTCGGAATGAATATAAAAAATAAAAAATAGAAAGCAAATTAAAAATATGATAATAAATAAATAATGAAAAAAAGAGTTTCAAATAAAAAACGAAAAAAAAAATAATAAAAAGAAAAAAAGCAGCAGTGGTGGTTCTTCAGTTTTTTCATTTTCTGTTTTTTGTTTATTCTATTTTTTTTTATTTTTTTAATTCTTTGCTTTTTTTTTTCTTTCTCTATTTATTCTTTTTTCAGGTTTGAGTATTACACTATTTTTTTATTTCTATAAATTAAAAAATATAAAAGAAATAAATATACTAAAAACTATTTGTTTTATATATATATATATATATATATATATATATATATATATATATATATATATATATATATATATATATATATATATATATATATATATATATATATATATATATCATCATCAATTTATCTTGAATAAGCAAGAATCTTGAGGTAAAATCAAGTTGGAAACTTTCAAAATTAAATATGGGATAATTTCTATTTTTAGCAAACTTATATTCAAACTAAACATCTCGAAAAGACGAACCTAAGGACACCAAAATTTTTCTCAATCCAAGCCCAAATGAGATCAAATTGAAGACCCGAAACTCATTTGGAAGGTTCAAACAATAAATTGGATGAACAAATGATTTCCAAACAATACATGGTTAAAGTCGAATCGAGCGACTGGACGAGACAAATTGAACAAGCCCAAGATCGTTGAATTCTAACATCATTAAGGCACTCAAATACTAGATAAACAGTCCATGATCAAAGAGTTGATATTGGCCATCTATTCAAAATAGGCAAATTTTTTGAAACGAGCTGGTCAGCAGCCATTTTCAGGAGAACAAGCAGTATTGGAAAAGTATTTGAGAAGCAGCGTATACTCCCGGCCTTTTGGCGCATTCAAGAATGCGCTTGTTGGATTGGCGCATTCTTTGAATGCGCGTAACAGGAGGACGCATTTGGGTTATTCTACGGATTGCGCCGAAACATTAGGCGTATTCGCTCGAAGTTAAAAACGGATGCCCAGATATTTGCAGTAAATGTCAGGCGACATTTTGACTCAATTTTTGTGCTTGAAAACGTTGTTTGATATTAAGTTAAATCATTCATATTTTGCCTCATTTTATTTACTCAAAAAAAAAAAAAAAACAAATATGGTGCCTCATTTTCATTTTTCAATGCATGAATATATAAACTTAATTATTTTGTTAATAAGTTAAATACTTAAATACGTCTCTATTTAATTATATGTATTATATATATTATATATGAATAATATGCTAATTTTGTATAATATTTAATCATATTAAACTTTAAATTGTTAAATTTAATTATATTAATATATTAAAAATATTTAATATAAAGTAATAAATAATTTTTTTTGAAAAATGAGAACAAAACTAATAGAATTGTTTTAAGAAATCCAAAATTTTGAAACTATTCTATAGTTTCAAAAATTCACACGTTAATTTTTTACGCTATTCATTTATAGAAAATTATTGTTATAAAGCTAATCTACATTATTTGAGAAACACAGAAGAGCGTAGATGGTATTTCTTCCACCGTGTAAATTAGTTTTGTTTCTGAGTTATGATAAATTTTGTATTGTAGAGCTAATTTTATTTTTTAGAGTTTTTTTTTTTTTGAATATTTATATTTATAAGAAAATAGTAATATTAAATGCAATATAAGTTCAACTATAAAGTATACAAAGTTAAATTACACAAAATATAATATAATATAATAAAGTTTATAATATATTTATGCCAAAACTAGAACTATTTGAGGAGTACCAAAAATTCTGGTGCATTCGTTAGGATATGCCGAATTTATTTTTTAGGTAGTGTGGGGTGAGAATGATTGACAAATAAATTTAAATAAATAGATGGAGAGAACATCTAAAATCAATAGATGAATGATTTTTTCAATTAATTTTTTGTATGATAGAACAATTAGTATGTGAAAGAGAATTATGGATAGTCCAAAGGATTGGCAAATATTTTTTTTTGTATTTTATTATTCAATAATAATTACGTGTATAGATGAAGATTGAAATATAATTATAATTAATGAGAATGAATTTAAATAAGAAATCAATGTAATATATAATATCATAAGTTTTTTTTTATTTAAATCTAAAATAGAACTAGTTAAATTTTTTAGAAAATTTGCAATTGAAATAGTGTGAAAAATCATTAACACAAATTCATGAAAATACAGGATAAGTTCAATAATTAAAAGGATGACATATGATAAGAATTGAACAAAGATAAACAAATTATTATTACATTTGGCTCAGAACTATGCGCATACGCGCTTGGAGTTGGGTTAGAGTTGGACAGCATAAGAAATTTGCTGTGAACTGCTGTTGGATGTATTGCCAATCTTTTATGTTTAGAAACTCCTTCTTTTTACCATCTATAATATTCAGCTCTTTATATTTTTTTTGATAGAAATGCATCTTGATTAGTATGCCATCTTTTATAAAGGATACAATGCTGCACATCGGTTATTGAATTCTCAGTATTGACCACAACGGAACCATCTTTTTTCTGTGTGATTTCATTAATTTTTGTACTAAGAATAGTAATAGGAGCAAAATGACCATTATGATCCGTAAACCTTTGTCGTACAAATTTTCAGCCCATATCAGTAATTGTTTCTCCATCCATATACATGGGATGACGACTTTTGATAACTTCGTGATATGTATCCCATAAACTATCGTCTTCATACCAAGACCATTCATGTAAACAACATCGAAAAAATTCATTTGATCTTGCTTTCTCCTCCAATAATTCATCCAAAGGGTACGACATTGATTCTGTCAATCGAATTGTTCCATCATATATCAACTTCTCTCTTGGAATAATATGAAGGAAATCCCTAGATGTTGAGCGCTTTATTGATGAGGTCCTTGATGATGATGATGACATTATGTGCTGAAATTTAAGCAAATGCGCAATGAGTTATTATTTATGCAAATAATACAAGTAATTATGTAAAGGCCAATAATACCAAAAGTAAAGAAAACAAGTATTTTAGTTACTTAGCACCTTAATCTTATACATCAAATATTAATATTTTCTTACATTTTAGCACACATCATAGTCATTTCCTAAGCAAATGTCGTACACGAGCTTGAAGTTGTGTTTGTGTTGGACAACATTTGAAGTGGTACATAAATCCGTGTTGCAGGTGGTTCCAATCTTCGCCATCTAAAATTTTTTTTCTCCTTTCCATCCTGAGAACAATGCGTTAGCATTTTGTAGTTATATAAGAGCCATTTATCTGCTTTAGGCCACCAATGATGATATAGAATACAGTGATCCATATTAAGCCTTGATATTCCTATCCCGGCTCAACTGTACCGTGTTTATCGCAACCCAGTTCTCGAATACGATCCTTTAGAAAATTTAATGATACTAGGTGGCCGTTCATATCACAAAATCTATCTTGTAGCAACTTCCAACCACTCGCTCGAAGTTCATAGCCAGACCTATATTGCCTTAATTTCATAATATCATCATTTTCATGCCACAGGATAACATACTCGTCTTTCCCCCAAGTATGTAGAAGACATCTAAAAATTTCATTTGTTGTTGCTTTTGCTTCCAGGATCTCATCTGTGCTATAAGCCAAACTTTCATGTATATGGGTTCCTTCTTCTATTAGTTGTTGTGTTGGTGCGCCTCTCATTTTTTCATTGACCTCAGAGTATATTTTGTAATAATAAACTTCTTCTTCATTCACATGTGGATTCCTATGAACAATTGAGCGAAATATGTTATGAAATGACTTGGAATAATATTCAACTCAAGTATGAAATAACGTATAGAATACTATATTTTGTGTGCTGAACATAAATAAGAGAGCATAAATAAGAGGTATTAAGTTGTCTTACAGATCATCGAACATTCACATACAATTGAAATAGTAAGCATATGTAAGAGAAAATTTTAACCCATACCATCTATCGATGACGAGGAAGAACCCTACTACCAGGAGTATATCTATCTGGAGCTCTTCTTCTGCGTCGTTGTAGCTGTTGCTCTTCCTCAATAAATTCCTCATCTTGTGGTGGAAGTTCAGGTCGATGTTGCCTCACATCAGTATATTGTTCTGAAATTTGTCCTCCCATTAATAATATATCTTGCTGCGAGGGGGAGGATGGTAACCCAACCCTTGACATCCACTCTGGTATTATTATGGGTATAAATGTTTGTGTTGCAGGATGTTGAGATGGTGTAAATACTTACATATGTATCTCCATTGACGGACCAGCAAAGTCACATTGATTGATTTGTTCTGCCTCAACGTAAACAACGACAGGATCAATTCTTGCTTCTAATAACATAAACTCACAAACCTCATCATCAGCTACATGTGTTGTGCAGTATCCACCATGATTCCGAAGTCGACATGTTAGGTTGACAGTATTTGTTGCATAATTAATCCTAAGTGCACCCATAATTCTGTCTTTTAGCATTGTGAGAGAAATATCGTAATCAACGATTATTGGCTGATTCTGTCCACCGATATATCTCGCTGTGAAATCATCCCCGATACGAAGCTCCCCACCGTAAAATAACATTAAGCGTGCCATTCTGTCCTAAATTACACAAATTTGAGGGTTAATCCCAAGAATGTCATTTTTCGCTAAAATTTTTTTACTTAACAAAATAGTCATAATATAACTAGAGTAAATGTATTTTAACACGTAACAATGTACTAACTATATTCCTACCGATGAGGTCAAATTAATTTATTCTTCAATTCAATCGCAATGATGTATTCAGCTTATAACACGAAACTTTTCTCACTTTTTTTGGCTAACATATCCACCCTATATGTAAACATTTAATCTCCTTAAGGATGATTTTAATATTCCCGATTTAGTTTTTCTATGAAAGTCAATTCATTAATTTAGTTTCAGGATCGAACTGATACTTCAATATTCCTTTTATTCATTATGGAGAAATAATAAATTTTTAATCTACTTCTGATTTTAAAAAAAAAATCAAAATTCCATCATTAAAACATAGGTCAATTTTATTTATTCTCCTTAGGTGTGAGCTTAATATTATTCATTATGTTTTTAAACTTCAAAAAATATAGATGTTCTCTCTTCCCAATTTGATAGTTAAATTTATTCTAAGGTACTACATAGCATGATTTTGGTTAATCTACTATTTATGTACTTCTTAGTTCTTACTACATTTTTTAACATGAAAATGAATTGAGGTTGCCTCTTCCAAAATTAATAGTTAAATTTAAGTCTAACGTACTATAATTAAGGATTCAGTGCAATATAAACCTAATTTTATCAGATATTTTGGCACTTCTACTAATTATCTTAAAGGATTTTAATAATTAATAAATAAAATATAATTACATACAAGATGACAAATTTTATTTGTGAACATAAATAAGTTTATAAAATATTATTTAAAAAAAAAAATTCGGGTTTAAATGTAATTCATACAACTAATCAAATGTGACTACCTTCACTCAAACAGTTCTAACATTTAAATATTTTAAATATAATTCTAATAATATAACTTACAAAATTACAACCAAAAATATTGTCCCTTCAACATTTTATTATGCATTTTTTTTCATCTAAAGAAACAACCCCTTAGTCTATAGACTGCCATCCTCTTAACCAAATGCTGAAATGCATAAAAAATCAACCATCCTCTTGCAACATTAACTATTTATCACACTAAGGACAAGTTGCTAATAGATTAAAAGGTTTAACGGATAGTAAGATGCTTAATAAAAAAATAAAAATATATATATATAAAAAAAAAAAGATTGCCTCACACTTGTTAACTAATCCAATGTAACCGAGGAATCATCTTATGAGTCCGCGTGCTGCCTCACTTTACTCTTCATAGAAATTTTAAAATAAGCTTAGCTTTTACTTTATATATAAGAAACTTTGTGAGATTGCTTTTTTACCGATTTATATGAGTCTAAATTTTGTAATGTGAAGGAACAGCAAGAGTACTTCAAAATAAACATTATTTAGAACAATAATTAGAGAAAAAATTCTATCATTTCATCTCTATTGGATGAACCCCATGAAAGCTTGTATCATCTCAATTCCGAATGCTCTGATATCGGAACCAGTCTGGATCTAAACCTGGATTATCTGAGCCCTCCAAACAACAAGTTCGTTTATGCTTGAGCCTCTGGAGAAAGCCTCCCCAACCCCGAAACCTCCAAGGGAACGAGTAGACAGATCAGCATATCGCTTCACTTCTCTGCAAAAATATCCGGCGTGAAAGAAATTTCTGCGAGTGAATACCCGGTTTAGACCATCGGGGAGCCCTCCCAGAATCGTCTAAGCCGGTCAAACTCCTTTTCATCGAAGTCTTTTGGCTTCATGCGTCGTCGGACTCCCTTATCGGCCATGCATCCTCCGAAACAGATTAGTAGTAAGGGATCCGCCAAAAGCAACCAAAACTATTAGATCTAGGAATATTTTTTTTATAAAATTTTCTTCTTCTTTTAGGAGAGAATTTAGCATATTCCTAAGTCAAGCGTTACGTACATATTATTATTATTAATCAATATTAATAAGGATCATCATTTGAACTTCAGTTAATTATGAATATCTCATTTCATCTCATAATCATAAGATAAACCTTTGAGGATTTTCAATTTGTTAAGCTCATTAGTTTACTTACAAGGTGATCCGACCTATTTGCTAATCTTCTTTTCAAAGAATTCCTCCATGAAAGTCATTTAGGAGTTAGGACAACTGAAAAAAAGGCTACGACATCTATTTTTTTAGGCTACTATTAAAATTAAAAATTGGTGAATTTGCCTGTGTACTACAATTTTTTTAAAAAAATATGTTACATAGTTGGGGATCTTTGGAAAATAAAAATACAACCAACTACCCACAAAACATTCGTAAATTTCTTTCTACAAACCAGACCAAACAACAAAAAATGCTAAAAATAAATACAATACACCAAATTTATTTTAAATAAACTACAAATTTACTGATAAAAATTAATACAAGTCACTGCTAAAATAATAACTAACAAATCTACAACAAAGAAATATATCCCACAAAACCTGCGGGAGCCTAAAACTACTTCATAATACATAATTTTTTAAAATAAATGTAAACAAATTTTACATCACAACCAAATAAACTTTGAAATAAAATAAAAAGAAAAAAAAATTAAACATACCTCACCTATCTCTCTCCGGATGAACACAGCAGCAGCAAGAAACAAAGCAAACAACTGAAGAAGCTTGTGATTTCCGCTCAGCTCTTATGCTCCTATTTATAATTGAAATATGCATGGCATCTTCTTCACCCACTCCCTAAACGTCCAACCAACCGCAATTATTTGCATTTTAATTTCCGCACCGGTCCGCGGAATTCGCGGATCTGGTATCCGGTAAAATCCAAAAAATCCAATCAGACAGCCAACCAAGCAGATATCGTGAAGAAAGCGCCGGGCTGGTTGGCGCATTCTTGAAACTTCGCCGAACAAATTAGCGCATTTTCACTGCGCTAGTTGGTTTAGCGTATTAGCTCAAATTTAAATTATTTCATAAATCTGCTTCTTCCACGAAAATTCATTTGCATCATGCTGCTTCCGAAAATTTTGCCTTCAAAATACTCTCAACATGCTCTTGATCTCTTATATATTTACTGGCAATGACACTTAGAAAATTATAAATAGACCCCTCATTCCTCATGGAATGAAGAATGAGGGAGGAAGTAAGGATGAGAATGAATAAAGTGAGAGAATATTCTTAACACCAGACTACTCCTCGACCACTGGTTCGCCGGATTGTTGCCGGGCTTTAGCTCGGCCACCGCTTGATACCGAACTCCAGCCCAGCCACAAACTGACGCTAGAATTTGTCTCAGCCATCGACTTATGTAGTACTTCTGTCCGACCACCAATTAACGTCAGACGTCTGCTCGACCACCTTCTAACGTCGGACTTCTACTCGGCCACTGACTGACGTCGGGCTTCTGCTCGACCATTGACTGATGCTTGAGTTCTGCCTAACCACCTATTATCGTCGGACTTCCCACCGACAGTTATCGCTAGACTATGGTCTTTCTAACCACTGTCGCCCACCCACTACGGAGCTTCCGACATTCGTCACTAGACTACGATCTTTCTAACCACCGTCTCCCATGGACTACGGTCCTTCCAAACTCCATTATTTATATAATTTTAAATAATTAATTAAAATAAATTTATATATTATTTTATACTATATAATGAAGTCATAATCTACATAAATACAAATCAAAGTTAAAAACAATTATTAAAATTAATATTTCATACTTGAAAAGTTTTGATTTATATCTCTTAACTCAATGTAATAAATATAAAAATAATTATTAAGATATATATTTTAAAAAATTTAGTTTGTCATATTATTATACACTATAAAATTAAATATAAATTTAATTACATTATTTATATAAAATAACATAAATAATATCTCTTATGAAGTTTCATGTAATTATTCAAAAAATATATATATATATATATATATATATATATATATATATATATATATATATATATATATATATATATATATATATATATATATATATATATATATATATATATATATATATATATATATATATATGTTGCGTCCAGAAGTATTCGCGACGGTAGAGAAATATAAAGTTTAATGTCTTAGCGTTGTACGAAAATCCGGCACGCAATCAGATAAAAGAGAGGGTCTAGTATTTATGAGACACCAAAATTTTTACATGGAAAACCCCTGAAAAAGGGGAAAAAACCACGGGGCCTAGCCCAGTTCGAATGAATCCACTAGTATAAATGTTGATTACAAATGAGGCCCTTCCTCGGGAGAAGGCCTTAGCTTGATGTACATTTTATAGAGTACATTACATGTTGGGAATACAAAGGGTCACTGTTGACGCATTCGCTTTGTTGGAAGGACTGTAGTCGGTGGGCGACGGAAGTCAGGAGGATCGTAGTCAGCTGGCGACAGAGGTCGGAAGGACTATAGTCGGTGGGCGACGTAAGTCAGGAAGACCAAAGTCGGCGGGCGACGGAGGTCAGAAAGACTATAGTCGACGGGCGACGTAAGTCAGGACGGTACCGTAGTCGGCTGACGATGGAAGTTGAAAGGACTGTGTCTGACGATGAAGGTCAGAAGGACGGCGTCAGGTAGAAGTTCAACAATGAAAAGAAATTCATTTTCGGATAGATGTCCAATGAAAGTCTGATAACCGGTAGAAGTCCAGCGTCAGGTAGAAACTTGGCAATGAGTGAAGGTCTGGCGTCAGATAGAAGTCCGATGTTTGTTGGTGGCCAAGGAGAACTCCGATATCACTTTATCAGAGTTTCGGCATCATGGGGAAACTCTGTTGTTACTTGGCCATAATGTTAGCATCCCGTGGAAGTCAGGCATAATTCTGGCGTCCTGTGGAAGTCGGGCATAATTCTGGCATCATTTTGAGTTCGGGCGGAACTCGGGCGGTGGTCGAGGAGGAGTCTCTTCCCTCCTACTCTTCTCTTCTCCTCCTCTCCTTCTTCTTCTTGGTTGGGGCCCCCTCTCATGAGAAATGAGAGGTATATTTATAGATTTCTGTAGTGGCATGACCTATAAATAGGTGGGAGATCAGGGGCAAATCGGGAGTGGTTTGAATGGACGGTCGATATTGAACCCCTTGATCGTGGACCGTTCATCAGACATTTGAAGGTCTTAATGATATCAGAATTCAGCGATCTTGGGCTCGTTGGATTCGTCTCGTCGAGTCGCTCGATTTAACTATAAGCACGTCATGTTTAGAATCCGTTTGATAACTCAATTTGTGATTTGAACCTTCCAACAGCGTTTTAGGTCATTGATTTGGCCTCGTTTGGGCTCAGATTTAGTCAATTTTGGTGTTGTTGGATTCGTATTTCCGATACGATAAGTTCAACTATAAGTTTACTGAAATTGGAGTTCAGACGGTCTTCGAATTAGTTTTTGAAGTTTCCAACTATATTTCTGTTTTGAGATTCGTGCTTGATCAAGATAATTTCATGATGACGTATATATATATCCTTATTTTAATTTAACCTGCTGTCTCCGACAAAAATATTCAATGTAATTTATTAAAAATTTATAAAACTATAATTTTCCAAATATATATTATTATTTACCTATTAAATTAATCAAGTTGCTGACAATTTGTGTGAGCAATTCAGTCATTCGGACTAACAATTCACAATTCCGACCGGCAATTCAAATGGGACCGATGGCAAGTCATACGAAACATTCACAACTAGTTGAGTCGTGCAGAGGGTGGGTTGCCCGCAGAGGGGTTAGTCGCAAACTCACCAGCCATGTGGGACCATCGCTGTCTTAGCAGAAAAAAAAATATTATGCGCAGTGTCCGGACATGTCACGTCACCTAATACACAATACATTAAATGACATGGCCCATCCAAATTAGCCTTCAAACGAATTCAAATGCCGCACAAAATAATCTCTCCTTTAGCACAGAGCCGATAGTTGCCTAAGGCAATGAACTAATGAACAGCATCATTCATAAATTTTTTTTTTTTATTTTCTCATCTGTTTCCTGCAAAAAAAAAAAAAATAATAATAACAGAATTCATTTTATAATTTTGTCCAATTAACCAGTTTATATTTCATGTTAAACAGTTGGGCTCCCATTAGTAGCATTGGAGGCAGGTGCAGAGCAATTTTCCTTGTAGGGCCCATCTTCTCCACCCCCCAACAGCATCAGAAACAATATAAACAAGCTAACAAATCTCAAATCCCACTTGATCCTCTCTCTCTCTCTCTATATATATAACTCCCTATTAAAAACTTTCATATAGATATCCAACCTCACTTCCTCTCTTCTCCGCGGCCATACAAACATGGCGTCGTCTCTTCTTCTCCATCTTCTCTTTTCAGTGCTTCTTTTCTCCTCCGCCGCTCTCGCGGCCACCATACCTGAAAAAAAGGTCATTTATTCAGTGCTTCAACACTTTAATAAATTACTGTAATTAATTTCTTAGTTGTTTGATAAATCATTTATATATATGATATTTGCATTCAGAAATTCATAGTATACCTCGGCAACGAGCCGCACCGCAGCTTCGACGCCATTGGCCATCACCACCGCCTTCTCTCCGATATTCTTGGAAGGTTAATTTGTTCTACTCTATCATCTCTTTATTCTAATTATATACATTCTGATTGATGAGAATCAATATCAAAGCCCTTATGTATCTCAAAAATTTTATTACATTTATTTTGAAATCGGCATAATAGAAATTTTAGATAATTAGTCATGAAAAATATATGTTTCATGTAATGAAATTTTAATAATTTTTTTGTTAGAATGTATTTTGAAATTACTTGATTTGCATTAAGATTAGTGTTTTGAAATCTTTTGTTACTCATTTATAGTTAGCTCGTCTCAAAATAATTAGTCTAATTACTTTTATACTCATTCTAAATAAAACTTTTGCTCACTTTGGGCAACTTTTTCATATTTTTTTTTTCAAAAACTGACAAAATTTCTTTTGGCTATTTTATCACTTTTTTTTTTTTCTGAAAGTTTTTTTGGTGTAAAACTACTACGCTGCTCTTCGTACATCAACATTTTAATCAATTTTATAAATCATGCAGCTATCCCAAATAGGGGGTGTAAGTGAGCCGCCAACTCGAGCTCGACTCGTTTATGGACTTGCGAGCCGAGTTTATTGAGTTGACGAGTAACGAGCTGGAGCTGGAGCTTGATGCTGCCCAGCTCTTGAGCTCGCGAGCCGGCTTGAATAATTTTATTTTTAAATAAAGTAATTATTATTTTTATTAAATTTAAATCTTAAAAAAATAGATGCTTCTAGTTAGTTTTTTTTTTTTAAGTTACAATAGTTTTCAAAAAAATATATACATTAAATATTGAGATATGTTCGTAAGAGAAGTCGTTGTCAAATGTCAATGGTTTAAATGATTTATATAAGAGAAAACAAAAAAAACTCAAGACACCATTTTTTATCCACCCAAAAAAACAACGTATCGTGTGGACGAGGGCCTCGACTCGGGCATATGCAGTGACTGTCGAGATATTGGGCGGGAAATAAAAATCGAGCGGCTGGACGAGCTTGTTTCTGTGTCGCGAGTCGAGCTCGAATTTGACCTTGGAGCTCAGCTCGAGCTCTAACTCGGTATTTGACTTGCGAGTCGAGCTCAAACACCCTTGACTCGAGCTCGACTAAACTCGTTTACACCCCTAATGGGCCTAATCCCAAACATATTCTTAGGCTTTGTTTGAGACAACTTTATTAATGATTTCTAAAATAAATTTTCAGCTTAAAATTTCTTTTTTTAATTTAAGAATTCTTTGTACTAAAAAATTACTTTACAGATCTTTCACAAACAAAACCTTTGTCTTATATCGGGCCCGGCCCAAATTATTTTCATTAAATTTGATTAATTTTTCTTATGTTGATTTTTTAAAAATAAATCCAATATCTATAATGTTGAATCGAATCAAAATAAGTTGACCCAATTATTTTTCATATATCTGAATATCGAAATAAATATAAGCAGCCATGATGCCGCCAAGGATTCCATCTTCCACAGTTACACTCTAAGCATGAACGCCTTCGCCGCCAAACTCTCCGACGAGGAGGCAGCTCAGCTGGCCGAGCTCGACGGCGTCGTCTCCGTTTTCCCCGCCCGTACCCGGAAACTTCACACCACCCGTACTTGGGACTTCATAGGCTTCCCTCAAACCGCCCCGCATAATCATACACTTGAGAGCAACGTCATCGTTGGCGTCATAGATTCCGGCGAGTATATAAATATATATATATCCTTATCTATTCCTTCAAATTTATATTAATTTAGTTATTGTCTATTTCCAGGGATCGATCCTTTTTCCGCGAGCTTCAGCGGTAAGGGCTACGGTCCACCGCCGGCGAGATGGCGGGGCAAATGCACCGGCACCAAAGTGTTCAAATGTAACAAGTAAGCCATTTATAAAAAGAACAACTAAAATTTATTCACATAATTAATATATTCATGAATGGTCTCTCCGGTAACGCAGCAAGCTAATCGGTGCGAAATGGTTTCGGCTAGACCGCAAAGCCCCTCCCAACGACGTGATGGCTCCTCAAGACAACAAAGGCCACGGAACCCACGTGGCCTCCACCGCCGCCGGCAATCCCATATCCAACGCCAACATATACGGGCTTGCCCAAGGCACAGCCCGCGGCGGCGCCCCGTCGGCCCGCATCGCCTCCTACAAAGCCTGTTACGCTGACAGCGCCTGCAACGACGAGGATATCCTCGCTGCCTTCGACGCCGCCATCGCGGACGGCGTCGACATCATCAACCTATCCGTCGGCGAAGATCCCGGGAAGTCTTTCACGGACGCCCTCGCCGTCGGGGCTTACCATGCCATGCGTCGCGGAATCCTGACCGTCGCTTCGGCGGGCAATATGGGACCGATGCATCGCACCGTCATTAACTACTCGCCGTGGATGTTGACCGTCGGGGCCAGCACGCATGACCGGCAGTTTGGGACGGATATTGTGCTCGGCAATGGGAAGAGGATTACGGGGACATCGGTTAATGTTTGGAAGGATCAAAACACCAGAATTTTACCTGTAGCAAAGAACAAAAACAGAGAAAAAAAAAAAACGGGACAGACAAGTTTCTTCACACACAAAAAAAACTGTTTTCTTCTTCAGTTCTTCAAAAGGAAATACAATAGTCTTAAATAGAAAATAGGAAGCAGATGGTTTTCGGTACAGTTATTGCTCTATAATAACTGCTGCACACATATAAAACAAAACTAAATAAAAAACTGCTACACAGTTATTTATCTAAACAAACATCTAAACATAGGATTAACACAAAATGACAAAGATTAAACTAACATTGCCTCCCTTAATCTTGTCATTCAAACTTGCACCTTTTTAGACCGATATTTTTAATCATCTCTATAAACTTCACTCTTCCCAAAGACTTGGTGAATATATCAGCTAACTGCTCTTCTGTTCTGATATACTCCACTTCAATCTGTTTCTTCTCAATACAACTTCTGATGAAATGATAGCGAGTATCAATATGCTTAGACCTTCCATGGTACACCGGATTCTTGCTCATAGCAATCGCAGATTTGTTATCTACCATCAACTTCACTGTCTTCTCTGCTTCCCCTTTCAATTCACTTAGTAAGCGACTAAGCCATATTCCTTGGCAAGCTGCAGAAGTGATAGCTACATATTCTGCTTCACAAGATGATAAAGCCACTATCTTTTGTTTCTGTGAAGCCCAACTAATCACATGTGGACCCCAAAAGTAGACCATCCCAGTAGTGCTCTTCCTGTCATCTATATCTCCTGCGTGATCACTATCACTAAAGCCAATTAGTCCTCCATCTGCTTGCCTCTTTGGATATACCAAACCATATTCTGTTGTCCCTTTCACATACCTCAAAATTCTCTTCACAGCAGCAAGGTGCTCAGAATTTGGAGTCTCCATGAATCTACTCACAATTCCAACAGAATACATAATATCTGGCCGTGTATGAGTCAAGTATCTCAAGCTACCAACAATACTCCTATATTGAGTTGAATCTACCAAAGAATGTGTACCTGATTTGGTAAGCTTGATTCTGGCTTCCATAGGAGTTTGCACTGGATTGCAATCTGTCATCTCCATATCTTCAAGGATCTTTAATGCATAAGATTTCTGACATAATCTTATCTCATCATCAGTCTGTATCACTTCAATACCCAAATAAAAACTCAACAAGCCAAGATCACTCATATCAAATTTTACCTTCATTTGAGCCTTGAATTCTTCAATGCACTGAACATCAGAACCTGTCACAATCAAGTCATCAACATAGACTCCCACAAGTAGACTTGATTCTCCAGTATGCTTCATGTAAACGGCATGCTCCTGAGAATTTCTTCTAAAACCAAGGGATATTAAACACTCATCTAATTTTGTGTTCCATGCCCTTGGTGCCTGTCTCAAACCATACAAAGCCTTCTTCAATCTCAAGACTTTGCTTTCATGCCCCTCTTTCACAAAACCTTCAGGCTGTTTGACATACACTTCCTTTTCTAATTCACCATTCAAAAATGCTGATTTCACATCCAAATGATGTATCTTCCAATCCTCTTGAGCTGCTAAGGCAATCAAAACTCTAATGGTCTCCATTCTGGCAACTGGAGCAAAAACTTCTTCAAAATCCACACCAGGTCTCTGAGCATATCCCTTTGCAACAAGTCTAGCTTTATGCCTCACAATCTCACCATGTGTGTTCTTCTTAATTTTGTACACCCATTTGAGCCCTATTGCCTTACATCCAACAGGGTAGATCAGCCAATTCCCATGTTTGATTCTTCTGAATAGCAGCAACTTCTTCATCCATTGCCTTCTTCCACACATCTTCTTTAATTGCATCACTATAACACATTGGTTCTTCTACAGCTGTCAAACATACACCAACCTCCTCTTCCAACTCAGTAGTTTCATCATAGATATCTTGCAACCGTCTATATCTATGGGGTTCTGATGAACTACTATCTAAATTTGGTGATATTTCTCTAGTAACAGGAGGTTCAGAGGCCACATACCTTGAAGGACTACTAGTAGATATACAAGGAGTTCTTGCTTCTTGCTCTTCCATTGGTAAAGATGAGTGTGCTTCTCCTTCTAGCCTGAAAGTCACATAACTGCCTTGTTTTCTGTCATCTGCTGTAGTGCTTTTGTCATCCCATTTCCACTCTTTTTCTTCATCAAAAATTATATCTCTGCTGATATGAATCTTCTTCTCATTTGGATCATAAAGTCTATAAGCCTTAGTGCCAGGCTCATATCCAAACAACACCATAGGATGACTTCTATCTTCAAGCTTCTTTATGTGTGGTCCTGCTGCTTTCACATAAGCTATACAACCAAAAGTCCTGAAATACTGCACATTTGGCTTGCACTTCATCCATGCTTCATAGGGAGTCATACCTTGAACACTATGAGTTGATGCTCTATTCAAGATATGGACTGAGGTCTTCACAGCTTCACCCCAAAATATGCAAGGTACACTTTTACTCTTGAGTAAGCATCTAGCCATAGACATAACAGTTTGGTTTCTCCCTCTCTACAACACCATTTTGCTGTGGTGTGTAGGGTGCAGTAAGAAACCTCTTTATGCCATTTTCTTCACAAAGCCTTTTTAAATTCAAAAGACTGAAACTCTCCTCCTCTATCAGTCCTCAAAGCTTTAATCTTCATCTCAGATTCATTCTCCACCATGATTTTGAATTTTGAAAAAACAGAATGTGCTTCACTCTTTGATTTTAATAAATACACCCACATGTATCTACTAAAATCATCTACTAACAATAAAAAGTACCTGAAACCACTTGGAGTAGCAGGGGTGATTGGGCCACATATGTCTCCATGCAATAACTGTAAAGGCTTCTCAGCTCTGAACTTGGTTTCTCTTGGAAATGGAAGTCTATGTTGCTTGCCGACTGCACAACCATCACAAATCTGCACAGGATGATCAATTTCAGGAATGCCATGGACTAGCTTTCCTCTCTGCATCTCCTTCAAAGTTTGAAAGTTGATGTGGTCAAATCTTGCATGCCACAACCATGCATCATTCTTCAAACTAGCACTCAAACAAATAGGCCTTCCAATCTTCAGGTTGAGTAAATATAGCCTATTGCTATTCTTCTGAACTTCTGCCAATTTACTCCCTTCTTTATCAAATAAAAATAGTTGCTCACCTTGCATAACAGCCTTGCACCCTTGTTCTGTTAGTTGTCCAAGACTAATAATGTTATTACACAACATAGGAATGTAATAAACATCACTTAGCCTTTTGTGTTCTCCTGTTTTGCACTGCAACAACACGGTCCCCTTTCCTTGGATCTTAACCAAAGACCCATCACCAAGTTTCACCTTCCCATACACTCCTTCATTAAGATCAATAAATTTCTCCTTGTCACCTGTCATGTGGTTACTAGCCCCAGAGTCTAGATACCACATATCCTCGATAGCAACCTTCTCTTCACCTTTGGCCTTCAGCAAAACTTGTTCTTTATGCAGTAACATGTTCTCTTTCACTTCAATTTCTGCCAACAATAGAGTGGGATCCTCATCAGCTTTAACTTCAACAACTAAAGCTTTATCCTCCTTCTTCTTGGACTTACAATCAACAGCAAAGTGCCCATACTTTTGACAATTGTAGCATCTCACCTTGGATATGTCAAATTTTCTTTCTTGTTGATTTTCATCACCACGACGTGCTTCTCCACGCCCTTCATTTCTTCCACGACCGCGCCCACGACCATTCCCACGGCCGCGACCACGACCTCGTCCTCGCCATGAGTGAGTTCCACTCTCATCTTTGGACTTCCACTCACTTTTTGTTAGAAGTACTTGCTCGTCACCACGTGCTTCGATGTCCTTCAGGCGTTCTTCATGAACCCGTAATGATCCAATCACTTCTTCAAGCGTCATGATCTCCAAATCTCCAAATTGCTCAATAGTTGAAGCAATTTGAAGGAATTTCCCAGGTACGGCCCGCAGAAGCTTCTCCACCACTTCAGACTCCTCAATTTTCTCTCCAAGAGAACGTCTCTGATTCACAATTCTTGAAAGCTTTCCAGCAAAGTCTTCGACGGCATCTCCATCTCTCATCCGGAGGGCTTCAAACTCCCTCTTAAGACTTTGGATCTTCGCCTTCTTAACACGGTCTGCACCCATGTTAATTGTGCGGAGGGCTTGCCATGCCTCCTTAGCCGTTCCCTTCACATTGAGTTGAAGAAGAGTTTCATCGCTAATTGCTTGACAAATCATCGCAAAAGCCGATTTGTCCTTCCTCCGATCTTCAGTCCCTTCCTCGACGACCTCCCACAATCCTTGCGCTTCCATGAGAATCTCCATCTTCATGGCCCACACCGCATAATTCATCTTCGTCAGTAATGGGAGTTGCATGGACATTGAGTTATCTCTGATCGTCATCGATTTCGACGTCGTTGTATCTCCGACGACGTCGTCGACTATGGACTTCTCTCCGTTCTTCATTGGTGACGGCATTTGCTTCGGCATTTGGCTCTGATACCAATTGTTTGGAAGGATCAAAACACCAGAATTTTACCTGTAGCAAAGAACAAAAACAGAGAAAAAAAAAAAACGGGACAGACAAGTTTCTTCACACACAAAAAAAACTGTTTTCTTCTTCAGTTCTTCAAAAGGAAATACAATAGTCTTAAATAGAAAATAGGAAGCAGATGGTTTTCGGTACAGTTATTGCTCTATAATAACTGCTGCACACATATAAAACAAAACTAAATAAAAAACTGCTACACAGTTATTTATCTAAACAAACATCTAAACATAGGATTAACACAAAATGACAAAGATTAAACTAACAGTTAATACTTTCCAGACCGATAAGGTTTTCCGGCCATTGGTGCTCGGGATTGATGCGACAACCATCGGAATGACTTTCTCGGCTCAGTATGAATTTGCTCTCTTGTATTACACTCATTATTTGAGATCTTTACATATATGTCATGTTTCGAGTAGTTACTGTTGATTTTACTGCGTGCAGGATGTGTGGGCCGGACTCGTTGGATCCTGAGAAGGTGAAGGGGAAGATCGTGGTGTGTAAGATCACAGGGTCGGCAGAAACGGCCGACAAGGTGGTCAACGCCGCCGGCGGAGTCGGGTTGGTTATTGAGATGATAATGCCGGTGGACCGGGCGGAAACATTCGAGCTTCCGGCGACGATGGTATCCAAGGAAGGTGGCGCTATCATTAGAGAGTATATTGATAGCCTCGGCAGTAAAGGGTATATATTAAGCAATATTTTAATTTAAATTATTTTAATTTTATGATAATTATGGATTAATTACTCTAATATTATTTTATTATTTGTTATAGGAAACCGGTGGCGAAGATTGAGAAGTCACATGCCTTCACTACGAAAAATATTGTGATCCCTTCCTTCTCAGCCCGAGGTCCGAATCCTCTCTATACTGAAATCCTCAAGGTAATAGATATTCAGAATGATTTTTTTTTCTTTTAAATCTCTTCAGTATCAAAATTACTTTTTCCAGAAAAAGTTTTTAGAGATGAAAAATTGAATTAATGGAGAAAAAAAATATTTTTTAAAAATAAATTATTTTTTACTATATTTCTTGTTAAAAGCTGTTTTAAATAAAGCCTAAATATAATGTAATATTAAAAATTTACCCATAAATGTTATTGGCACAATTAAATTGTATATGTATATATTTTAACTATGTGTGGATTTTGTATGTTTAAAAGGGGGATTTACAGACATGTTATTTTATTTCATGCTATTTACATATCTAACACCCAAAATTTTAATATTTCATAGATAGCACTCATATAAAACTTTAACATCAAATATACCGCTCATATATTTCATTCTAACCACACATACCACCTTATAAACTTTAATATTTCATTTTATGAACCCATATTTATTCTATGGATGGTAGATATGTAATATTAAAGTTTTAGGTAATAGATATGTAAATAGCATAAAATAAAGTGGTATGTATGTAAACCTCCATAAAAATTAAAGAAATATATTTAAATTGCCAAATTTAAGCTTAAAATAATATGAGAAATTGTTAATATTATTGAATCTCACATGTATTAAAACTTTTAATTTTTTTATTGAAATAATTTATTTTAATTTATAATCACAATGCAATTATATATATATATATATATATATATATATATATATATAAGATATATCATTTAAAATAAAATAAATGAAAAATATAATAACTTTTGATCTAAAATTTTTGTGCCGTTAAATTAAGAATAACAACAAAATTATAAGCATATAAATAAAATTAATATGGCAGTAATTAAAAGGAAATAAAAAGATTTAAAAAAGTAATAATTGAAATATTTTTTATTATTAAATATTCCTACTAATGGATATCTTTAGTTGAAAATTTACTTAAATAAGGAATTATGATAAAATTATTTAAGTATTATGATTAATTATCGGGATTCATACTTGATATTTTCATGTTTTTTTATTTCATATATTTATGATTTATGCATAATAATTCCTAAAAAAATGCATAATAATTCCTAAAATTATTTTTATATTTTTAAAATCCAATACTTAAAATTTCATCTAATGTTTAAAACTGGTTTTCTATAAAGTATCTCATTTTTTTATTTATGCATATAATATAAATAAATAAAATTGTTTTTTAAAAAATTAAGTATAAAAATCACATGCCACTCTTTAACTCTTTATGAATAATTAATATAAATTATATAATAGTAATACTTGTGGATTTCTTAATAATATAATGGCATGTATTTTAACTGTGCTCGCAGCCGGACTTGGTGGCTCCAGGTATGAACATCTTAGCGGCCTACCCCTACTACATCCCCTTCACCGACGACCCTAAAGACTACCGTTACGGCCCCTTCCAAATAATGTCAGGCACCTCCATGGCCACTCCTCATGTCGCCGGTGCGGCCGCCTATGTCAAATCCTTCCACCCTTCCTGGTCCCCTGCCTCCCTCCGCTCCGCCCTCATGACCACCGCCCGCCCCATTCCCCCTCCTCCCATCCTCCCCAACTCCACCACCAACTCCACCACCAAATCCTCCAAATTAGACCTCGAATACGCCTACGGCTCCGGCCAAATCGACCCTCTGGCCGCCGTAAACCCCGGACTCGTCTACGACCTCACCGAATCCTCTTATCTCCGCTTCCTCTGCTCCAAACACCCCAACACCACCGCCGTCTCCATTCTCACCGGCTCTCGCAACTTTGACTGCACTCCTTACTCCAAAGGTAAAGGATATGACGCGCTCAACTACCCGAGTTTTCACTACGTCGTGCCGGACTCGGCCAAGGCCTCGGCGGTGACGTATCGGCGGATTGTGACGAATGTGGGGCAGGGGGCGGCGTTGTATAAGGCGGTTGTGGAGGCGCCGGTGGGAGTGGAGATTGAGGTGAAGCCGGCAAAATTGGAGTTTGCGAAGGTTAATGAGAAGAGAGTGTTTGATGTGGTGGTGAGGGTGGCGGCGGTCAATGGAAGGCCGCCGTATATTGCATCGGGATCGCTCACTTGGAGTGATGGTGTGCACAGAGTTAGAAGCCCTGTTGCGATTCATTATACTTGACGGAGATGGACGATAACTTTCTGCATCATATATAATGAACGTATGCAGCAATTTAAATGTGATGAGTGATTATTCTTTTATTGTTGTTAAAAAGGCTATTTTTCTAATGTAATTTATTTCTCACCAATATTTTATAGCTTATTCCGAGCTTCTGAGGGGTTTTTAGACCATCTAAAATTAATTCAATGAGTTTATACGATTTATCATATTCAAAATTTTTATAAAGATTTATATGTGAGTCAAATAATTTTTAAAATCTACATATATAATTATAGAAAATATAAAATTTCAAATTATATAAAAACATTATAAATGTTTTTCAAGTGAAATATATAATTTTATGTAATAGAAATATTAAAATATAATCTAAATAAATATAAAATTTAAATGTCAGATATATAAATATTTAAGAGCTTAAAA
The DNA here is from genome assembly GCA_019514585.1 of Dendrobium officinale. Lineage (NCBI taxonomy): Eukaryota > Viridiplantae > Streptophyta > Magnoliopsida > Asparagales > Orchidaceae > Dendrobium > Dendrobium officinale. Next base: position 10,959,346 of record CM033697.1, read on the forward strand.
TTTCAATTGAAATTGGATATAATATATTAGGTTGTATTAATTTCAATTTAAATTATAATCTTAAAATCAATTATGATAAATTTTTTTATCAACACAATATTTTTTACCTTTAATTATATGGCATGAATGAAAATCCGCCAAATTTTCGTAATATAAAAATTTCTGCATCAGCCTACATTACGAAAATCAACCAATTTTTTGTAATACGATATCAAAATTGAGGGAAAATTGGAAGAGGTTTTGGAATGAGGAAGGACAGCGGCATGGCATTCATCCTTCGCTGGAAGCCACCTGTACTTGTTCATGCATGTCCTTAGTCTACAGCTTCCCTCTCATTGGCATTATCGTCGCATACTCTAAGCCCCAATTCATTAAGTTCTTTGCCACCTGGTACGTAACTCGTTGTTCGTTATGTAATAAGATTCATCGTTAGATCAGTTACAATTTGTCTCATCAGTTTCGAAGTGCAACCGCAAATCAAAGCTTTAAGGTACTTAAATGTCTAAGGAAAGATCAATAATTGTGTGAATCAACACGAGTCCTTCAATAGATTGTTTGGAGCATTTATAAAAATTTACTAAAACACCACCATTTTTATATGACATGAACTTTGAATTGAAATTGAATAGAACTTAAAAGATTGTAATATCAATTGCTCAGTTTGATAGTTGACACCAACGATCACTTTTAACAATTATATCATTTGATTACTATCATCCTATTATCGTCACTTGATAGCCATGACCTGCTAATCCATCTCTCAACTGTGGTTGCCTGCTTTTCCACTGTATGACTATCATGGTTTGATCATTGTTGCTCGACTTTCATTGCTTCACTAATATCTTTTGATAATCATCGACGGGCTTTCATTGTTAGAACATCATCGCCTTGCTTTCATCTCTTGATCATTGTCATCTAATCATTATATCCCTCAACTATTTCTATGTGCAATTCATATTAGATACATAAAAAGTCAAAGTAGGGTTCATCAAAGTAATCCATATTATATCTAATATCTTTATTAATTTTTAACTAATTAATTAATCAAATATAATAATTTTCATCACAGTAAATTATAAATAATATTAATTTGCATGCATTAATAATGAATATTATTATTAAAATTACTTTAATCGTTTTAAATAATGAGAGATTTATAAATATACCACTATATATTATTCTATTTACAAATCTAATACCTAAAACTTTAATATTACATACATATTACTTATAGTTCACCTTCATATCAAATATGATTGGTATCAATACAATATATAGATGATAATTGATACGTCATGCAAAAATTATCTTGATCGGTCACGAATCTCAAGGCAAACATCATGTTGGAAACTTCAAAAATTAAATCTGGGATCACCTGAACTCTGATTTCAGCAAACTTACAGTCAAACTGAGCGTCTTAGAAATAAGAAACCAACGACACCAAATTTGACTCAATCTGAGCCCAAATGAGTCCAAATCAAGGACCTAAAGTGCTGTTGGAAGGTTCGAACCACAATTTGAGTTACCAAACAGTCTCCGATTTTGGCGACCTTATAGTCGAATCGAACAGCTCGACGAGAAAAATCCAACGAGCCCAAGATCGCCGGATTCCGACATCACTAAGGCCTTCAAATGGCTGACAAACGGTGTATAATCAAAGGATTCAATATCAGCAATCCATTCAACCACTCCCTGTTCGCCCATGATCTCACACCTATTTACAAGTCATGCCACTCCAGAAAAATTATAAATAGAGCCCTCATTCTTCACAAGAGGGGGGGGGGGGGGGAGTGAAGAGAGAGAAGAAGAAGAAAAGGAAGAATCTCCTCCTCGACCACCGCCAGAGCTCTTCCCGCCGCCCGAACACGTCGGGATTCTGCCGGATATGTGGGAGAACACCAAAATTCTTCCCAACTTCCACGGGATGTGGAAATTATTCTCAATTAACGACAGAGTTCCCTCCTGACGCCAAAACTCCGCCCAAGTGAGGCTGGAGTTCTCCTCTGCCACTAACAGAAGTCGGATTTCTACCCGACGTCGCACCTTCACTCTTCGCCAAGTTTCTACCCGACGCCGGACTTCTACCGGTTATCGGACTTCGCTGGATGTCTACGCAAAGATGGATTTCTTTTCATAATTGGACTTTTACCTGACGCTGTCCTTCTGATCTTCATCATCAGACTACAGTCTTTCCGACCTCCGTCGCCCGCCGACTACGGTCCTCCTGACTTATGTCGCCCGCCGAATACAGTTCTTCCAACCTCCGTCGCCCGCTGACTACGGTCCTCCTGACTTATGTCGCCCGCCGACTACAGTCTTTCCGACCTTTGTCGCCCGCCGACTACGGTTTCTCCTTACTTACATCGCCCGCCGACTACAATCTTTCCGACCTCCGTCGTCAACCGACTATAATCCTCCTGACATACGTCGCCCACCGACTACATGTCTTCCGACCTCTATCGCCCTCCGACTACGGTCCTTCCGACCAAACAAACATGTCAACAATGACTCTTTGTGTTAAACCCCTCCAAAGCTAATTTTTTTGAGAGCAGTTAGTCCGTACGAACTGGCCTTAGTCCCGGACGAACTGAAGAAAATTGTGAAGAATCTGTCATTTTCGTCTGTACGAACCTGGAAGGGTTGGGATGAACTGAACCCGAGAGCATCGTCCAAGGACGAAATAAATTGGAATTAATTTCGTCTGTACGATCCGTGTCCAGAGGAGTTCGTCCCGGGACGAATTTGGATTGTCCGGGACGATCAGTGTTGATAAATATCTGATAGAGATATTTTGGATTCATTTGAAGAGAGAGAAAGTGAAGGCAGAAGAGAGAAAGAGAAGGAAAGTAAGGAGAAAGCTTGATTTTGGAGCCCGTGGAGCGCTTTTCGTCCGACGACGCAGTTGGAAGATTTGTTTGTCTCGCAGTAAGGACTCCGAATCCTATTTCTGTTTTCGAAGATTTTGTGTTTTGATATTTTTCTGCTCAGTTTTGTGTTTCCGTTACCAAATTTCTTGCATATTTTTGAAATGAAGAAAGTTTTACCGCGCAATTTTTGATATGTTTCTGATATGATATGTCTGAACGTTTTGAGTATTTTCTGTAAAATTTCTACCGGCTATTTTGAGTTCTGTGCGATTTTTATCGAATAGAAAATTATTTGGATGTTGAAAAATGTTAGTTCAGTACAGTAAAAGTCTTATAATGTTGTTGTGGATATTCTATGATAATTTGGTAAATTTCTGAATCTGTGATTTCTATGTAAATTCGGTATACTGCCGTTATGTCGCTGGCGAGTTTTCTAACGAAATCCGATTTTCTAATTTGAAGGTTTTGATGTGTATATGTTATCAGAAGGGAGTTATAAGGGGCCGGAATCCTATGTGATTCCGTTGTCTGGGTCCGCGAAATCTAAAATGAGCTCTGAAATCTAAAATTCTGTATATCTATTCTGTTCTGGTGCTATAAGCACAAGTGAGACATAAGGGGAAGTTCTAGTGCTATAAGCATAAAAGGGAGCCATAAAGGGAAGTTCTGGTGCTATAAGCACAAGGGAGCCATAAGGGGAAGTTCTGGTGCTATAAGCACAAGGGAGCCATAAGGGGAAGTTTTGGTGCTATAAGCACAAGGGAGATATAAGGGGAAGTTCTGGCATCCGAAAGGAAGTTCTGTTTTGAAAATCTATAAATATCTGTTCTATTCTGCACAAAGGGACACATAAGGGGCCAGAATCCATATAGATTCTGTAAGGGTCTGGGAATCTGGAATCTGAAATATGATGTTTGATATCTGATTCTGTTCTGTGACGTATCTGATCTATTTTATGAATTATCTAATTAGAATTATCTGAGATGAATGTGATTTTATCTGATTTGAAATATGTTCTATACGATTATATTGTTCTGTACGATTTTGTTTGTTATGTACGATTTCTATTTACTCCATACGATTCTGTCTGTGCTGTGAAATTTGACTCGTGAATTCTATTTTTCTGTATCAATGATTTGATTTCTGTTTGATTAAGTATTTGTATTCTGATGACGATATGATTTCTACATAATTTTCTGATTTATGTACGACAATTTGAATAACTGCTTCTGGTGAATTATCTGATATGTTTTGTGAATTATCTGATATATGATTTATGATTTCTGTATGATTCTGTTTGTTCTGTACGATTTCGTTTATTATGTATGATTCTGTTTGTTCTGTATGATTTTGTTGGTTCTGTGAAATCTGACTTGAATATTCTGCTATTCGAAATAAATTCAATTCTTCTGTATCAGCTGTTGATTCTAATCAAGTATCTGAATATCATATTTCATTTGATTATATACGATTTCTGTGATTATCTGAATACTATACAGATTTATGAGTTTCCTGTTATTGCACAATTTCATTGATATTTCATACTGTACCTGTCACTGAATACAGATATTGATATGGATATTAATACTGCATCGATTCATTGATACTACCGATACCGATACCGATACTACTGATTCACCGATACTGATAATTGTACTGATCTTATAGCACGTGATACACCGAATGCTGACCGATACATGTGATACATGTGATACACTGACCATATGATATATAATATGATTTTTACTGTATTGATTGTTTTATGTGATTTCATACCGTTTGATATTATTATCCGGAAGTGATTTTTTTATTTATTTGATTGATTCTATTGATATGATTGAGTGATATTAATCGTATTTGATTTAACGGAATTACTAGTACATACTTATTTATTGTGCGGATTTATCGTTACTGTACAGAATTGCTGTTACTACATGATTTCACCGTTATAGCATAATCGTTCATGTCGTCATTGGATTGTTATTGATATTGATACATACACTGCTATTACTGATTCATTGAACTGACTTTATGCACGTGATATACCGAGCAAGTGACATGTGACTCACTGAGCACGTAATACCAATTACTGAATTGTATATGATCTATTAAGTGATAAAGAACTTGGAATTTGTAAGTGTATGTTGGTATGCTGTGATACGATTCTACTGCATTGATTCGACTAATGTTATAGACTGATGTGATGGATAAGATGACTATTAAAGATATTTGATGTACGAATTGATTTATTGAGCTTTATGGATTTTCTACTGTTCACTGATTATATCATTGATGATTTCGAATTATATTATTTATGCAGTGATTTCTATTTTTGTACTAATTCATCTGTTTATGTACTGATTGCTGTATCTGCAGTGATTTAAAGATCATGTGCAAGTGACTGATAATGATTTGACTATTTGACATGCATATTACTTTCGTGCCGAGCTTTGATTTCAGTTGCAGACTTTGGTGACCTGCTGAGCTATTTAAGCTCATTATATGTGGTTAATATTTTTAGGTCAGAGCAAGGGAGCAGGAAGTGATGATTGATCAAGACTGTCAGACGAATCCTTTCACTATTGATGTCTGGGACATCACAATTGGTATCAGAGCGAGTGTAGTGAAAGGATTTGTTTATATCTAGAGTTATAGTGATGATCGCATTATTTATTGATTGTTTTGATTTGTTTTGCTTTACATGATTGATTGTTTTTATTTGATTTTGAATGATTTCATATTGAACAGGTCAATGGATCCGAAAGGAAAGAAAGTTGAATCTGCTACTGACTTTTCTATGACATATGAAAATATGAAAAAGTTTACTGATATAGTCGCTCAAATGGTGAGCAATAAATTAGCAAAACGTTCTGGCCATAGTGTTAAGAAAAGTGGTGAGAGTAGCAGAATAAGGACTGTTAATGTTTGTGTATGTTGTGGAAATAGACATTTGGGATAGTGTTATCGGATAACAGGACAATGCTTTCGATGTGGTGCTTATGGACATAGAATGATAGAATGCCTTCGATGTGGTGCTTATGGACATAGAATGATGAATGCCCAAGTTCTGGCCTTACGCAAGGACCTGTTCCGACTGAAAACATACAACTAGAAAATGTGAAAGATGTTTCTTCAGTGCCTGAAAATATGACTGGTATGAGTTTATTTAACTTATTGTATGATTTTGATATGATTTGTGTGATTTTCTGATTTGGTTCATGTTTTGATTGAACGAATTTGTTTGTCGATTTTGGCGTCCACGCCCTTAAGGGAAATGTCGAGGACGGCATTTTTTTTAAGGTGTGTAGATTGTAAAACCCCTCCAAAGCTTATTTTTTTGAGAGCAGTTAATCCGTACGAACTGGCCTTAGTCTCGGACGAACTGAAGAAAATTGTGAAGAATCTGTCATTTTCGTCTGTACGAACCTGGAAGGGTCGGGACGAACTGAACCCGAGAGCATCGTCGAGGGACAAAATAAATTGGAATTAATTTTGTCTGTACGATCCGTGTCAAGAGGAGTTCGTCCCGGGACGAATTTGGATCGTCCGGGATGATCAGTGTTGATAAATATCTGATAGAGATATTTTGGATTCATTTGAAGAGAGAGAAAGTGAAGGCAGGAGAGAGAAAGCGAAGGAAAGTAAGGAGAAAGCTTGATTTTGGAGCCCACAGAGCGCTTTTCGTCCGACGACGCAGTTGGAAGATTTGTCTGTCTCGCAGTAAGGACTCCGAATCCTATTTTTGTTTTCGAAGATTTTGTGTTTTGGTATTTTTCTGCTTAGTTTTGTGTTTCCGTTACCGAATTTCTTTCATATTTTTGAAATGACGAAAGTTTTACCGCGCAACTTTTGATATGTTTCTTATATGATACGTCTGAACGTTTTGAGTATTTTATGTAAAATTTCTACCAGTTATTTTGAGTTCTGTGCGATTTTTATCGAATAGAAAATTATTTGGATGTTGAAAAATGTTACTTCAGTACATTAAAAGTCTTATAATGTTGTTGTGGATATTCTGTGATAATTTGGTAAATTTTTGAATCTATGATTTCTGTGTAAATTCCGTATACTACCGTTATGCTGCTGACGAGTTTTCTGACGAAATCCGATTTTCTTATTTGAATGTTTTGATGTGTACATGTTATCAGAAGGGAGTTATAAGGGGCTAGAATCCTATGTGATTCCGTTGTCTGGGTCCAGGAAATCTAAAACGAGCTCTGAAATCTGAAATTCTGTATATCTATTCTGTTCTGGTGCTATAAGCACAAGGGAGACATAAAGGGATGTTCTGGTGCTATAAGCACAAAAGGGAGTCATAAGGGGAAGTTCTGGTGCTATAAGCACAAGGGGAAGTTCTGGTGCTATAAGCACAAGGGAGATATAAGGGGAAGTTCTGACATCCGAAAGGAAGTTCTGTTCCGAAAATTCTATATATATTTGTTCTGTTCTGCACAAAGGGAGATATAAGGGGAAGTTCTGAAATCTGAAAGGAAGCTCTGTTCCAAATTCTACATATATCTGTTCTGTTCTGTTATGCTACTACTGATTCACCGATACTGATAATTGTACTGATCTTATAGCACGTGATACACCGAATGCTGACCGATACGTGTGATACATGTGATACACTGACCATATGATATAGAATATGATTTTTATTGTATTGATTATTTTATGTGATTTCATACCGTTTGATATTATTAACCGGAAGTGATTTCTTTATTGATCTGATTGATTCTATTGATATGATTGAGTGATGTTAATCGTATTTGATTTGACGGAATTACTAGTACAGACTTATTTACTGTGCAGATTTATCGTTACTGTACAGAATTGCTGTTACTACATGATTTCACCGTTATATCATAATCGTTCATGTCGTCATTGGATTGTTATTGATATTGATACATATACTGATACTACTGATTCACTGAACTGACTTTATGCACGTGATATACTGAGCAAGTGACATGTGACTCACTGAGCACGTAATACCAATTACTGAATTGTATATGATCTATTAAGTAAGTGATAAAGAACTGGAATTTGTAAGTGTATGTGGTATGCTGTGATACGATTCTACTGCATTGATTCGACTAATGTTATAGATTGATGTGATGGATAAGACGACTATTAAAGAGATTTGATGCACGAACAGATTTATTGAGCTTTATGGATTTTCTACTATTCACTGATTCTATCATTGATGATTTCGGATTATATTATTTATGCAGTGATTTCTGTTTTTGTACTAATTCCTCTGTTTCTGTACTGATTGATGTATCTGCATTGATTTAAAGATCATGTGCAAGTGACTGATAATGATTTGACTATTTGACATGCTTATTACTTTCGTGTCGAGCTTTGATTTCAGTTGTAGGCTTTGGTGACCTGCTGGGCTATTTAAGCTCATTATATATGGTTAAGGATTTCAGGTGCAGAGCCTCCCGCATGAAGCTTCTTTCAGACGCTAGTATAGGTTTTCGTAGTTTATGTTTTGGCTTTGTTTTGTAGCACGAGTGGCTATTGTACATATTATTTTGGACGCTCGTTTTGACTGTATATAAGAAATACCGAAATGTGAATTATAGTATTTTGATATATTTGTTTTCTTTAATGTAATTATCATTTCTGGATGTCTGTATTGATCTGAGCGAGAAAAAAAAAGTAAGAAAGTAAGACTGTTAGACGAATCCTTTGACTATTGATGTCTGGGACGTCACACTTTGTATTAACATCATGTAATGTACTCCATAAGATGTACATCAAGCTAAGACCTTCCACCAAGGAAGGACCTCATTTGTAATCAACTACAATACTAGTGGATTCATTCAAACTAGGCTAGGCCCCGTGGTTTTTTCCCCATTTTCAGGGGTTTTCCACGTAAAAATATTGGTGTCTCATTGTTGACCTCATTTTTGTATGAGGTCATTTGGACCAATCCTGACCATAGATTAATTTCCAAATCAATTAAAACTCTAGGCCCTAGGATCCTTCTAGACTTCAGACCTTAGGTTCTATTCTAGACCTTAAGACCCTTCTAGGAGTCAGACTTTAGGATCTACCTAGATCATAAATCAATCCAGACATATGATCAATCAAATCCAAAATCCAACTCAAATCCAGAATTTGAAACCAAAATCCAAGGCCAAAGGTGCCATCCTAAATGCCTTTTCCAGTGAATTTTCAAACAGTTCGAAACCCAATCAAATGACCTCCGATTCAGAGTCTGTCAGTTGCATACTGATGGGACATGTCTTTGGAGGCAACCATCCAAATTTGAGCCCATTTTTAGGTCTCTAACCCCAAAAACTAAATCAAAATCCAAAGGCTGTAAAACCTTTAAATATTTACGGCCTATGCCACTGAACCTATCACTTTGAAGATTCTGACTTTAGAGCCTTCAACAAAGCCTCTAGTCACTTCCAGACCATTAATTCTGATATGTTAATCAATAAACTGAATCATTATGGACTCATCTCAGCCCCCAGTGAGCATGAGCTCAAAAATGACCAAAATATCCCTATGGGGCTCAAATAGTAATTTCAAATCAAATGACCTCCAAATTGAATGCAACCACCTCCAGCAAGTTTCAAATGCTATTTTGAACCTATTGGACTCATTCCCAACCCCTGGGTCAACCTGGTTGACCAAGTCAACAAGTTTGACCCAAGAGGCCCTTTAAGGGTCCAAACAAGTGTTTTGACCCAAATGGCCTCTTTGAGCCATGAAATCACTTCTATGAGTTTTCAAATGTCATTTCAAACTTCTTGAGCTTGATTCCAAACCCTGGATCAACCTGTTTGACCAGATCAAACAAAATTGACCTAAATGCCCTTAATGGGCCCAATAGACCCATTTGATCAAATCCAATTCTTCAGACTCTGGAGCCACATCCAATTGACCCAAAATGACTTTTGAAATTGATTGAACCTATTTCCCGACCTTGGACCCATTTGATTGACCAAATCAACTAGTTTTGGCTTAATGGCCCATTAAGGGCCCATTAAGCCATCTTAACCCAAATGACCTATATGAACTTGGAAATGACCTTAATCAACATCCATAACAGCTTCCAAAATTTTTCCATCTGCCACCTCAGCAGTCAACAAGGTCAGTTGACCAGTCAACACTTGGTCAACAAACCTTTAAAATGCCCAAATGGCTTGATCCAAGCTAGCCCAATCCCTACCAAATCACTCTAGACCCTCTTTGAGGTCACTCCTTGCCAACTCAGCTGCCACCTCACTCATGTTTGACTGATTGACCAGTCAAACAATCAACATGAGGCTTTAGAAGGACTAAATGTGATTAAATAAATCCTTTGAGCTAATCCACTCAATCCAGCAGATTAGTTAAGGTCTAGAAGCTTCCTAAGACTAATCTTAACCATTGGATCTAAATCCAAAGGCCCATATTGCCACACATGTCCAAATAAAGGACAAAAGACACTTTCCATGTAGGATGTCCTTTAGTCCTTTGATTCTTCTCCTCCCACCAACTCCCTGGACATGTGGCAGCCATCTGGGAGTCCAACCAATCGATCCCAGCCCTTCATTCAATCTGGGGGGGATTGAATAGGGCAAAAGGCTCAAAATGAGCCTGATTCGAATCCCTACCTTCTCTCACTCATCCAGAGCTCTATTAGTCGAGCTCTCTGTTCGTTTGGGCTCTAATAAAACTTCTCAACACTTCCCCACCTAAATCCGGCCGGTCAAAGTCTTTCTCCGGTGAGTTCCCGGCGAACCTAGCCCAAATATGTCCAAGGGGATTTAGTGCTCGATCCAGGCGTTTCCAGCTCGTGGTGTCTTCTACAAAATGGAGCGTGGACAGCCTAAAAATGCAACAATCCATTAAACGGATAAAACCGTCCAGTATCAAGGTGAAAAGCTTAAACCCTAGCATAAAACACATAGGGTAATTTAACTTTTTGAAACGTTTGTTTTTAGCCAAAACAAAAGCACCCCATGAATTCTCTTCTCGTTTAAACCATAAATTTAAAATTTCAAATCATTTGGTTCATTAAATCAAGAGAACGAGCTTGAACTTCCTCCTAGGGTTCGGTTCATGCAGTTTCTCAACTGCATGTAATCTTGATCGTTGATCTTAAGATCAACGATCACGATCTGACCAAACCGCGGGTGTTTAAGATCGTGTATGCGCTTCGATCTGTAAGTTTCTTGTCCAGATCAATCTGGTCCATCCATTCCAAATGGCGGGATTACTGTGGACCGTTCGATCATTACAGATTCAATGCGTTACCGTGGACCAAATCCTAACCGTTGGATCCACACTGTGATGGATCCAACGACTTAGAAAACCCGCTGAGCTGGTTAAGTGGAGGGCCCCGCTTGACCGCCGCCTTCCACCTGGCGTAATCACGCGCCGCCGCGTGTAAATTATGAGTTAAAGTTTTATTTTTAATTATATTTAAATATAAAACCTTTAAAAAATCATAATAAATAAAATATAAGTCAAAAAAATCCATATAATATATCAAACTGCTCGGTTTTTCAGGGCCTTCGATCTAAAAATAAAATTACTTTAAAATATTTTATATTTTTAAAATAATTTTAAATATTAATTATTTGGCTATTTTAATTAATATTTAATTAAAACAAATTCAGATATTTCAAAATTCTAAAAAAATTTTATTTTAATCTATCTTGAATTTCCAGAGAACTTCCAAAAATTATTTCAGTTAATTTTGATGTTATTTTGATTTATTCAAATAATTATTTATATTATATATATAATTTTAAAATCAAATCACTTTAAAATTATATGCATACTTAAATTCTTTTAAAGCACTTTGAACCCGACTTGAAATTTTAATCAGAGATTGGACTTGATAGAATTGATCCAATGGGGTTTGGGTAAGGGGTAATTAGCTTGCTAATTATTCATTATCTAAGTTTTATTTTCAAATAAGCAAAATTTGACCTTTACATGTTTAGGATGTGCACACACCACATAGTCTAAGGCTCTCTTAGATTTAGGTGTTGAATGTGTTTATGTGTTCATGAATGCTATTTATATGTTAAGTCAAGGGTTAGTTAAAACTTTGATTCAAACCTATCAACTTAGTGACATAATTAAGGAAAAAAATTAAGGACATGTTTAGAAAACTTAGAGAAATTCTGAAAATTAGGATACACATCATTTTGAGTTGAAACTTCAAACAATTAAACTTAGTAACACTCTCTGCCTTAGGAAAAATTTTCACTGAATTTAGAAGTCATTAAAACCCCTAATCAATTTTCCTAAGCTTAAACCCTTAATTAAGCATTAAAACCTTCCAAAAAATGTAATAAATCCATTTTAACTCCAAAAAATATGTATAACCCCTTTAACTAACCAGATTTGAATTCTTAACCAATGAAAATTAAAATCCCTTTGATTTGACAGCAAATTGAACTTTAATTTAATTTTAATCAAAAATCAATATTTTATTAATATAATTAATTAATAATTATTAAAAATTCTAAAAATTTCCCAAACACTTGGGAATCTCTACTTAGGTCATTCCTGATCTTGGAGCTGATTTCAAGGAGTTGGGATCTCATTTGGAGCAAAATCCCAAAAAGCCCCTTTAATTAAGGATTTTTCAAAAATTCAATAAATACATAAACTTTCAAACCTTCATAACTAATTCAAGAAAAATTCAAATTGAACAAACTCACTTGCATTCAACTCATAATAATGTCTAGTATTTATTAAAAATATTAAAATTCCAGAAAAACATCAAATTCAAAAAGTCAACAAATTGGTCAACTCTAGGTCAAATCTAGTGCAAAACTTCAAACCTTCGTAATAAAATGTAGAAAAATCAGATTTCAACGTACTTACCTTCTAACTGATCGTAGTAAGGTCTAGTATTTTAATAAAATACAAACATTTCAGAAAACACCCTTAATCAAAAAGTCAAATTTTGAACCTTTAATTAAATCATTAAAATATTCCAAAATTCATAAAAACTTGAAATTCATTTTTAAAACTCCAGAATTCATTAATTAACTTCTAAAATCAGTAATCAACCAATTTTGAATAAAATTCATTAACTTTTGAACCTTAATCAACTTAAGCTACTTAATTATACCGGGTACCACTGGGTAACCCAGGCCTACGAGGCTGTTTACTCAGCCCCAAGGAAGGTGAAATAAACTTCACGGCCTCGGTGTGAAATAAAGGTGGTTTTCAACAAATAATTAAATAATTGATTTTAAAAGATTTAAAATATTAATATTTAAATTCTAATTAAAAATCCCTTAAGCCTTTCAACCAATCGAACTTGAAACAACTCTAACTAATAATCCTATTTAGGACATATCAAAACCACACGACCTACCTCACACACTTTAGATGTTTTGCTAGGATCACTGACTCTGGTTCTAGGCTAGGCCGGTGTTTTAATTTTTCTGTTGTGTGCCGAGTTTTTCGTGGTTTTCATTGCATGTTATTTGCTAGTGTAGAATTGATTGTGTTTATTTACATCCTGCACTCTGTGTTTGATTGTGCGTTAGATTTATCCCTAGGTTAGGAGCGAATTATACTTGTGTAGTCTTATGCAGGTGGCCATGCTCATACAAGGAGCTAAAATAAAAGGGGGCAGTTAATACATAATAATATATAACTATTTGCACAGGTACCTGCCGCGCTTAAAGACCCCCTTTTAAATAAAAAGAGCATGGCCAAGTGTGGCCAAAAGTAATGCATTTTAATTTCATAATTATAACTGCTTGGGATTGATTATATAACTGTTGATTATTAGGATAACCCTATAGGATCGAGTCTAGATTTTTGTTTTAAATTTGAGATGTAAATTTGATTAAGGTTGTAAATATTTTGAAATGACTTAATTTTGGGATATTACTATCCAATTTGAATTCCAAAGAGGAGAAGACATCCCTAAAGGGGAGAGTCTTCTTCCATTTGGAAGTCAAATTAGGATACTTTTCAAATATCCAAAGAGGAAAGATAACACCCCGATTAAGGGGGAGTTTCTTTTCATTTGGATATCCGGAACCGACGAATCAAGATGTTCGTGACAAGACGAATAAATGGACAACGAGAAGAATCCCAAAATTCAAAGTCATTTGATTTAGGATTAGAAATCCGGGTTGTAGTCAGTGGTGCCCGGCCACTTTACTTTCTTGCAATTCTAGGATGTAATAATAAGGGCACTTGCCTATGGACTTTCAATTTGAATAATTAATTTAGTTGATTTATTTAATTGATTGCGCATTAGAAATACCTGCTTTTCTAGTCTTTTTACTTGCATGTCGTATTTGATTTGACCTGGAGTACGATTCTAGGCTCTTAAGGACTTAATAAAACTTTTTCTACTTAAATTAAATTAAAACATTTAGGCTCATATAGAAATTCTAACGAATTTAAGAAGTAAGCCCGGGACCGCCGGGAGACCTCATTTCATAGCCTTAATTCAAATTCAATCTTTTAATCGAGTCGGTCAGCATGCATTAGATTAATAACGAATTAAATCTTTAATTACGTTAGCTTAAGCATCAAACCCAGCATAAGTTAAGGGGCCAATTAGGATCCGCTCTAGATGTCGGCCCCGCTCTCAAAAACTTTTCTTAAACAACATCACTACCCATTCTAACATTAAATGACTTGATACATGATTTTAAAGCGCCTAGGTGATTTAGCTGGCTCCCCAATCCAGGCCGGGGTAAGTCCAGATATGCATTGCACTAGTTAGGTTCGGGTCACTTTTTCAGTACCCAATTTAGACTTAGGTTCTGAGGCAAGCTCGGGCTATAAGACCTCAACCTCCGGGAATCGAATCCCAAATTTCTAATAAAATTGATTACTTAAACATTAAATCACTTTCAATCAAATTTAAGCCCAAAATTTAGGATAGGCTGGAGTGTTTCTGAAGTGATTCAGAATCTCAAAACACTCCCTACTCCTCTCCCTTTGACTCTGAAAATAAGTGTTCAGACTTGATCCAATCCCATTTGAAAATTCCTACCATTTCTCCCCTTTGATATCAAGCCTTGAAAATCTTAAATAAAATTTCTATCGCTATTTTAATCGAGAGTTTTCGTAGGAAATTCTAATTTCCTACGATGTAATTAACTACGAGGGCTTGCGCTCGTAGGAGATTTAGAAGTCCAGAACTTGTTTTCAAAACCAATAATTTTTCAAAACCTCTAATTAATTTTCTTTGGAAAAATCAAACCCGACAATCATTATCGTCATTTTCGAACAATACATAATAATTGATATCTTCTTTCTTCGGAGAGATATATCAATTATTATCGTGGCTTCGATTATGAAAGTAACGATCTTTTATCCGAATTAGAATAATCAAACAATTGGTTAAATTCCATTTTGATCCTCCGGGGTCGAATGTAATTTTCCCTTTGAGTTTGACTACGATAATTCGGATAAGATTAGAATTCTGAAATTTGAACCCGTTAGGGAACGATACGTTCGTCTTTCGAGGCGATATATTGTTCATAACGAAGTGTTCTATTTCAAAATTTAAAATTAGATATTTCCCAAAGAAAATTAAATATTTTTCAAAACTATATATACATAATTTTTTTTTTTTTTTTAATCAAAACACTCATGTGAATGCTAGACCCTCTCTCTTATCTGATTGCGTGCTGATTTTCGTACAATGTTAAGACGATAACTTTATATTTCTATACCGCCGCGAATACTCCTGGATGCAACAATAATAATTAAATATGTGTGACATATTTAATATTAAAATAATATAAGATGATATATATATATATATATATATAATATTAAAAATTAAAATATTATATATGTAAATAAAATAATATAAAGAGGTATCTATATAAGTCTCCCTTAAATAATTCTTGCTCCTTTCTTTTCTTGGCCTACGCCCTAAGTTTGCTTTTCTCATTTATTTCTTCGTTGTTTTTCTTCTTCGCCTCCTTGGTCGCTGTTGTTCGACTTCGCTACTTCGCCACTTCGCCGACGTTCCCTCCTGTTGGATCGGAAGTGACGATATTTTGATCGGAAGCAATGACGGGAGCTCGCTCACTGTGAAGGTAACTGCTCCCTTTCGCGCTTCTTCGACCAAATCCGCAAATCCGCCAAATCGAAGGATTTCGTAAATCCGGGATTTACCACGAAAAGAGGTAATTTTTAATTTTCCTTCAACCGCGGCTTAGATTTACCGTGAAATTTGGTTTTGCATTTTCGGCCGTTTGGCTGGATTTAGCTCAAATCCGCCCAAACCCGGCCTAAATCCTGCATCCAAACAGCCCCCTAACCCAGCCCTGACAATCGCCCGTCATCAACCCCGCTGCCTTCGCCGCATCGTTGCTCGGCCAACCTGCGAGAATAACTTGCTGTTTTTGGTACAACTTGGAAGCGTCGAAGCTAGAGTCGCGAAGGGGAAGATGGTTCGTGCTTACCGAATTAAGGTTCCGAATCCCATGAAGCGGAAGAGATCGGAGGAGGAGATTGGATCCGAAACTGCAGATAACATAGATCATGGCATAGATGACGAGGGAAAAACTGAGGATGTGATCGGAGACATGCCGGGGATCCCTGTCATGTCCCTAGTGGATGGGTCGAAGAAGCCTAGTATGATATTCATCCTCGATAAGGCCCCGCTTGAGATCGGAAAAGTTGGTAACGTAAGTGGAAGTTTATCTTTTCAGTTGGTGTTTTGATTTCGTTTATATTTTCTTTTTTGAGAATTTTTCGTTCTCATCTGTAGCCAATTTCAAAGATGTGGAACTTACTTTACCCTGATTAACGGGTTCCATAAGGTCTACTGTCTTGGGCTGTTTCTTCATGTTTTCTGTTGGCAGATGAACGCAAATTTTAGTTCGTTGGCAACTCCTTGATTACTCTTCTGGTGAATTATGAAAAACAGAGATAGATGAAAAGAAATTTGAGGAAGAGGATTATCAAAGTTGATTTTTCATTGCTCCTTTCTTTCGCAGATTACATCATAATATTGTAATTTGGTACTATGATTTGCAAATTAAAACCAGTTGTACCATCATTTGACAAGTGCCGCATTCTAAAATATCCAAAACAACCCATCCAATGGTTTAAGGACACCTCTTGCAGAATTTTAAGTAGACTCATGTATGATTCACACCCTCCACACCCATTACTATCCTACATCCAACTAGTAATCCTTTGTTGTTCTACATTCCCACTGTGGTTGAGCTATAGCAGTTGTTGCTTGGGGTTAAAAAATGACGACGTTTGTATCAATTTATTGTGCTCTTGAAAAACCAACCTTGCCCTCAAGTCCAGCTCATCATCTATGATGCAGCTGGCTTCTTGATGTATGACTAAATGCATGGGCAGATTTTAAGTAGAAAATTACACGTTTATTGCAGAGTAATCTCAATTATCCACTTCTATCAATTTTAAATGAAAGATTAAAACCATAAAGAGATTAATAGATTAGGCAATCAGTTACACGATAATCGTAGGAGCATAAAATAATCTCTTTAAATCAAGCTTTGCAATACATGGCAATTTTCAAAGAAAATCATAATGTTAACATTTATACTAATCACTATGAAAAGAAATCCCTCACTCAATTCTTTTAATGATTGGTGAAAACAAAAAGAGCTTACATATCCTTAATGACGCTACAATGAAGGGAAAACTTAGAAGAGAAAAGACTTGGAGGAAATAAAGTTCATCTTTCTCTTGGTAGATAGTGGTAATGAGGGAGAAGAGGATCTTCTCTACGTAGTCTTCAACGGATTGGTCGTTTGCAAAGTCGATGTTGAAGAATGGTGACTGGAGGACGTCGATGGACCCTTGATCGTCAAATACTTAATCCGTGATCAAGCTCTGGTTCGGCCATTCATGAATGGACAACAAATTGAAGCTTGGGGAAATTCTAGACAACAATTTTCTTGCTCCACAAAATCTGGACAGCAACCGAGAAAACTTCCGATCTTCCACGTAGTTGGTCCTAAGGTGAGAAAACCTAAGTAGTTGACAAGGGGAATATAGGACAACAGGTATAAGAAATTTTTGGGAGGTTAATTAGAGAGATTTGAATTTGAATCACAAAGAAATAAGGAGAGAAAGGGACGGGCGACAACTTGATGGATGGAGTGATTGGGAATCCCAATTGGAAAGGTGATTAATTTAGGAGAGAGGAAAAAAGGAAGGGGGCTGGCGGCTTGCATGGGGATGGGGGTTTTAATTGGAGAGTTTAATGGGGTGTTTTAATTAGATAGGAGAGAGAGGGAGGGGGTGGCAGCCCTTGATGGGCTTGATTGGGGATTTATTTGAAGGAATTATTAGTTGCTAGGTTTAGAATGTTAAATTAGGAAAGTGGTTTAATGCCAATCCTATTTGAAATTCGATTTGACATAATTTGAGGGACCTTCCAATTATAACTCCCCTTATCTTAGGAAAGAAATTTAAATTCAAATGCAATGGAATTTGAATTCAAATAATTTCCAATTTTAGAGGAACTAATTTAGGAAAGTATGTGAATGCGTAGTTTGGAAAGTTTTGGGATCCCAGGGAGGGAAGAGGTGGCCGGCGGGCCGCGGCTAGAGGGAGAGAAGGGTTTAGGGTTTGGCCGGCGGCTAGGGAGGAGGAGGAGGGCTTAAGGGCTGCTGCTAGGCGAGGGATTTTGGGGTTTTGGCCGGCGGCTATGGAGGAGGGGGTTGGTTAAGGGTTAGGTAAGGGTGACCGGCGGCAAGTGTGGTGGAGGAGGGGATGGGGCTTGGCCGGCCGCTTCTGGAGGGTATATGGCTAGCGGATAGTGGAGAAGGAGGAGTGGAATTAGAGAAAGAAGGTTAACCACGAACCCGAATGCTTCCTGCGGCTGATGGGTGCTCCGTTGCCCTCACCTAGGGACTTCAAACACTCATATTTTATATTTTAATTAATTTAATGGTTTAATTTTGAGGTTTACACCTCACCTTATGGAAAAAAAAAATCTCAATCCATGATTATGTAATTTCATACATGCGGTGCTCTACTAAAACAGGAGATTTTCTTGTGAAATATCAAATCATGAGTTCATTGGTGCTCTGCTAAAATGGTGGTTTTCTTGTGAAATATTAAATCCTGAGTTCTGAATTTAGTTACATTTCCCTAGTTCAGATAAGACTCAGTACGTAGGTGAGGAATGCATGTTTTATGTAAAATGGTTTATGATTGTGTTGAATAAGACGAACTGGTGCTTTTTTGCACGCTCAAGTGAATTTCATTTTTGGGTGCTCTTCTGTTTATTTTATTTTAAATTTGAAGCATCAATGTTTTTCTAATTAAAATTTTACGGTGTATCTAGTGTCCATTTGCATTAAAAAATGATTGGAGTCAGACATGGATGAGTATACTTCAAACTGTTTTTCTTATCAAATCTCTGTGATGAATACTTCTTATTTAAGTTTAGAATCTCTGTGTAAAATGTGACGCCCTTTATATTTTTGATTGCACTAATTCAATTTCTTCACACTTAATTAATTCATAAATGTTTACAAA
Source organism: Dendrobium officinale (assembly GCA_019514585.1). Taxonomy (NCBI): domain Eukaryota; kingdom Viridiplantae; phylum Streptophyta; class Magnoliopsida; order Asparagales; family Orchidaceae; genus Dendrobium; species Dendrobium officinale. The sequence continues at coordinate 10,978,701 of CM033697.1, forward strand.
GTCCCTCATGTTTCTTTTTTTCAGAAACATGTGCTTCTGAACTCTGATGAGCATGCAAATTTTCTAAAAAAGCAGAGCAAAGATCCTTCTGAATATAGGCCTGACATTGTTCATCAGGTTTGTGATAAATTCATAAATCTCCTGTAAATTTTGACTCTTTCGTTGCTAGTTGAACTATGGAGTTTTCTCATTTGTCTCAGCATAGCGTTCCCGACTTGGGAATATAAATTTACATTTAATTAGCTTTAACATGACATTGAACTTCAATTCTTATGGTCTTCATCAAGATTCAGACGCAATTCATGCAGCTGGTTATAACTTAATCTTTTTTTTTATTTCTACATAGTACAAAAGAAATCTGCATTCCATGTTTTGCTAAAATGGAAATTATATTATTAAACAACTACTCATACAATGCATGGAGATTTCAGGCACTTCTTGCCATATTGGATAGCCCCTTAACTAAGGCTGGTAGACTGCAAGCTCTATATGTACGTTCGACACGGCATGCACTCATTGAAGTCAAACCACATGTTCGTATTCCAAGAACTTTCAGGCGATTCTGCGGTCTTATGGGTTAGTCACAGTTAGAATATTCCATATTGTCCGAGCATGTCTGTTTGTAGCCTGAATTGCATTTTTTTTTCAAATTTATTGCCCATAAAGGAATTGCATGTTTATAGTACTATTTACTAATATGTGGCTCTTTTTCTTTTTCAGTGCAGTTGTTAGAAAAGCAAAAAATTACTGCTGTAGGCAATCGTGAGAAGCTTCTCACTTTGATTAAGAATCCTGTAACAGATCACTTACCTGTTAACTCAAGAAAAATAGGTGATTCTTAAACCTTTTTAATATTGATTTATTGTTGGAATGAATGCTTAACTGCGGCTAACTCTTCTTTGTTTTTGTAGGCCTATCATATAGTTCTGATAAATTAGTTCAAGTGCGTGACTATGTTGCTGCTGCTAGTGACAATGTCAATCTTGTTTTTGTGGTATACTATAATAGTATAATGGCCCTTTTAATCTTTCGTTTTGTGCTTTCATTCTTTTCCAAATTTTGGCAATTTTCAGGTGGGTGCTATGGCTCATGGAATCATTGATAAAGGATTTATAGATGACTTCATATCAGGTATATTGGTCTATGCTGAAGGAATTTTGATTTAATATTTTTTAATGCTTTATATAAATTTATTTTTCATTCATGAAAGATACTTCGGCCTCACAATTCAACAGGGTGCTAGATTAGATTAAATGTGTAGTGGTTGTTGCATATCTTCCTTGATTTCAATACAGCATGGTCTCTTTATATTTTCCTACTCAATTATTACTCATATCTTATTTATGATCAATGTAAATGTTTCAGTTTGGTAATTTAATCATTTATCTTCTGCAAATTAGTTTAGCCTTAGATTAGTTACCTCTTATAACAATCTTCTATTTGAAGGCTACCTACAAATGTGCAAGTGACAGCTACCCTCCCTTCATTCCTCAAAGTAGCAGTATTTTTAATGATTTTTACTCTCTTCAGCCAACCATAATTTGTCTCTCTTAGAAAGTTATTTTTTCATTTGTGGATGTTTGATTCGTCTCATTTGCGTGTGTAGTTTAAAACCAATATGAATTTTTAATTTTATAAATAAATTACCCTCTAAATTTCTCAAAAATGGTTATTTCAGTTTCACTAAATGAGTGAAAATGAAACAGATATGAAACTATGTTCTATGTTTTCTATCTATAAGAAACTAAATGCACTCGAAGTGTAAATAATTTATCATTTTTAAATGCTTGATATGTTAGCTAAATAATTGTAGAACTTGATTTAGCCACTTATGTTTTCCCTGTGCTTCCTACAGTTTCAAATTACCCACTCAGTGCAGCTTGCTGCATAAGCCGGATATGCAATGCGCTGGAGCAGAAATGGAACATATTATAAGTCAACTTCTTCATCTCGGTGTGATCTTTTTCAGACGCTGGGACTAAGGCTTCCTTTGGGGACGGCTTTTTTCCTACTTCTTAAAACTGCTTTCTAGTATAAAAATTAAAAATTTTTTCCTAAAAAACTGCTTTAAGAAGCAGTAAGAAAGCCGTCCCAAAGGAAGCCTAATTCTGAGTCAGGTCATGTAATTATTGGAAGCATGTAGTTATTAAAAGTAATTGATTAGTTTATTGGTAATTTATGGTTAGAAAATTTGAATACAAGTTTGAGCTTTCTATAAATTTTGGATCTGCGATTTGCTCAATTACCTCATTTTGATGATGATTGTGTTGGTGTTTGTGCCAATTAGTTATGTAATTGTGTACTCATTTGGAGATTTTTTAATAATAAAAGTAGCTTGCTGTCTTGATGGTGGAATGAAAGATATCTTTCTCTGCATCTATTTTTTTAGCATAAGTCAAATCTAATACTTCTACTCTCTTAATCGGGTCATCGGAAGGCTGCTGCTTTATGTGACCATATCATCTAAGACGACTCTCTATAATCTTATCTTCTATTGGACCTATTCCAACCTTTTCACGTATATGCTCATTTCGTATCCTATCGCTAAGGGTAAAGTGAGTTGTAATTAATTTATCTGACATAAAAAGTATGCTCTGATGTACTCTATTTTTTCCTGGATGGTTTTGGTAAGAGGATTAAAAATAGCAGATGCATTATTTCTGTTTGTTAACTGTTTGGTTTACCAAATCTAGAAAGAATGTAATAATAGAAGATTTGGGAACATCTTTAGATACAAAGAGACAGTTTTTCAATATATGCTATATGCCACTAAGCACAAAATTTCGATTTGAAAAAATCATGAAGATATTCTCAGCTATTTTAATGGGTTATCTATAGTTACTGGACAAAGATGAAGCTCTTATACTCCTTGGGGTTTCGCACATTCCTGGAAGGCAATTTCTATTTTTGCAACCGGATGTGTTTATGTGGCATTGGCTTGCTTTTGGTGAAGAATATTTTGCAATTTGGAAAAATTTTTGGGCAGCTGAGTCCAGTATATTAGTGATTGATGATAAATTGGGTTTATTTAAGATCATTAAATCTATTAGTATTTATTTTTTATACTTAATCTTATAATAATTGATTAAAAATTTTGTTAATAAATAATTTACTTATAATGATTTTTACTTATCTAGTATTTTTAATTAAATAATCATTTTAAGATGATTATTAAATAATGATAGTTAAGATTTTAAGTTAATCAATTTATAAATTACTATGATAATAGAGAAGTAGTTGTATATTTAGGCTAATTATAATAGGTGGTAATGTTTCACGCACAAATCCATCTAATCAAATGCATATTTTGGCATAAATATTTGAATTAGAAACTTTTAGAATGGGCTTTAGAACTATCTAAATTCTATTTCTAGTAAACTTAACTCAAAATAGGTATCTCGACAAGATAAATTTAAGAAGCATAATATTGACTAATTCTAAAGTCTTTTAAGAGAGCTATATTCTTAGAAAATATTATTTGGTCGAGGGGAATAACATAAATTGTTCAATTAAATGTTTTGATTTTTGGTCAAAATAATCACAACGTTTCTTTTCATAAATATTATTCATTTCAAAGTTGAATAATATTTAATTTAGAATTTGTTTTTGCCTTTAGTTAAATTAGAAATTCATTTGGAATCCTTCAAATGTATTAGTTTACTTACACTCTTCTATTTTATTTAAGTATTAGAGTTTTTTAAGGAATGTGGCTACATCAGATACCAATTTTTTATGAAGTACTCATTTTTCTTCTCATTTTTTTTAATTTGCTTGTTTTTCATGAGTTTCTTTTTTCTAACATATTTGTGCACCACAATAATGATTTTGACTATCTAGTTGTCTTCGTCCTTCAAGAAACCCTAAATTGAATTAATGTAAGGATTGCTATAAGCTCACTAATTCGATAACGATGTTTATAATGATTTCCGTAATTTAATCAACACACTCTCTTTTTCTAAACTTAACTATTCAATCTTGAAACCATTAGCCAGCGCTTAAGTATTTTTTGTATTTGAAGTTCAAGATGAGATATTTCTTGATATGTTTTGTTTAGTTGATTATTATAATTTTAAATTAAAAATTACAAGTCTTTGGGATCTGACTGAAGACCGTATCCATAAAGGAGAGTCCTTTATACATAAGGGAGAGCTTCTAGATATAGCATTCAAACCTCTAGGCACCAGGGGTGAGTCCCCTTGGATAGAAGCAACCTCAAATTCATAATTGAACTAGATAAGGAGATCATAGTCATAGGCTTCTAAGGTAATTTACATACATAAAACTTAAAAAAGCTATTTCATTTTATTTATATATTTAACATCTAAATTTAATTATTGATTTGCCATGAAAAATTGATATGCGATACATACTTGAATTAAAAAATATTTAAATTAACTTAAACCCAAATTTGAGCAAATTTGTAGTCAAAACAAACATCTAAAAAAGACAAAACCATCGATGCCAAAAGTGATTTGATCCGAGCTTAAATGAGCTCAAATCAAGTGCCAAAAGCATAACTTAAAATTTTGGATTATTAATTGAATAACAAAATGATCTTCAAAATTAGCATGCTTACAATCAAATTGATTATCTTAACAAGAAGAATCCATCAAACCCAACATAACTAAATTCCAACATCATTAAGACATTTACATGTAAAGAGAATGATCTATTAAAGAAAGTTATATTATACAAACAGTAAATTATGCATTAAATACATAAATATGATAATTTTAAATATTAATGTATGAAAATTAAAAAAATATATAAAATGGAAAAAGAAAACTCAGAAGATCACTGAAGAGAAATGTACGGTTGGAACTGAGAGCAAGTGGAGTATGGCGAGAGATTTTTTGTTGAGGACGCTTCGCTATTTCAGGTTGTGTTCTCCTAGACTGCCAGGGTTAAGCTCTTAGTCGGCTCGGCTCAGCAATCCTCCCCTCCGCCGTTCCTGTCGACGTTCGCCGCTTGCAAACCCCAGGATTCTGCCCACGGCTCCGTGGACAGTCGCACCGGCTCCCAAACTTCTCCGGTATCAGTGTGCATTTTTATAATTTTAATAATTGCGTGTATGTCTGATTTTTTAGAAATTCATATGAATACAACAGATTTTTATGAATTTGTCTGATCCTATCGTTCATGGATATTTTTTTAATAATTTATTTTTATAAGGAGCTTCTCAACTAATTTTTCCCCAAATTCATGAGAAATTATTATGCAAAAAGTGAAAATATGCGGTTGTGTATTGTTAATTATGTAAATACACAATTATTTATTGTTAAGTCGTTGAATGCATAACCGTGAAAGAAAAATTTTAGTTGATCATAATGAAAATCACATTTTTAGATTTATTATATAAGAAGAATTTGTATTATATTAATCTTAAAAAATAAAATTTAATAAATTTTAAATTTTTTCTTATATAATTTGTAATTTTGTATCATGACATAGTTTTTTTCATAATAATTTCTGCAAAAATTAACAGCTTCTTCCAAGCTATGCCTTTTAATCCTTCGAATGCTCAAAATCCTACCATTTCCTATGTTGATTTCGTCCTTCAATCCTGACTCCAATGGTGATGGGATCAATTTCACCACCCTCTCCGCTTTCCTCAACTACTCCATTGACGCTCCCTATTTCCTCGTCGAGTTAATCCAGGACAGCCCCTCCTCCCTTGTTCTCCTCATGGACCTCCTTCCCCACAAACGACCTCGTCTTAATGTTGATTGTGCAGGTAACAAGGATAATTTTACCTTTGTAAGTGCAATGTTAAGATCCGTTGAGGGTGAACATCTCTTTGTTGCTAACACTCTTATTGAGCTTTGTTCTATATTGAGTATGAAGATTAAGCTCTCTTACCAGAGTTCCATCATGAGAGGGCATATTCATTATAATTAATTTAGTTTATTTTTTTATTTACATTCTTTTAAACCATTTGATATTCATTAGTTAGGCTTAATTTGATTGTAGCAGGGATATTTGTAACGTCCTTAATTTAAATCATGTTCCTTGTAATATATTCTTTTGAATAAATATGAAATTATTCCAGAATCTAATAACTTTAGGCATAATTTTTGAGGAATTTCATGGATAGGGCAATAATAAAAAATATTTCATTGATGGGGGCATCATTTACTTTGATCAGAAAGAATGCTTTTGAGTAAACGACTAAGCTTTCTTGTGGACTTAATGTCTGCTACGGTGCTACCTCAGTCACACTCATGAGGGCCGTGTTGTTTGCCTTGGTGCATAATAATGCCATGAACATCCCCTCTCTACTCTCAGAGGGTGAAAGAGAGAATTTTTGGATTTTTTTTTTCTAAGGATGGTTTGATGCATTCCAGTTGCCATCTTTTGATTATGCCAACATTATTTCCTCATGGTTAAAATAAGTTATGAGTTGATTTGGATGTAATGTAGATACTAATTGAAACTTTTGGTGAAGTTTAGATTATTAGACTCTAGTGTATTATATGTAGGTCCTAGGTTCTAGTCATGAAACATCCTCTTTATAAATGTTGGGATGAGGTTACATATAATAACCCCTCTTAGGGCATGCATTAGCAAAAGTTTCATCCACCCAGAGCACACTTTTTATAGGTTACTTTCCCATAATTTACATTTTCTAGGCAGTTATGCATTTAAACCTTAAAAAGACTAATAAAGTTATACTCAATTATTATATATTGATATATCATTAAAAAATTATCTTTATCGGGCACGAATCTCAAGGCAAAAATCAAGTTGGAAACTTCAAAAATTAAACTGGGATCATTTAAACTCCGATTTCAGCAAACTTAAAGTCGAACTGATCGTCTCGGAAATACGAACCCAACGACGCCAAATTCAACTCAATCCGAGCCCAAATGAGTCCAAATCAAGGACCCGAAGCGCTGTTGGAAGGTTCGAACCACAATTTGGATTATCAAACGATTTTCAAACGTGACATGCTTATAGTCGAATTGAGCGGCTCGACGAGATGAATCCAACAAGCCCAAGATCGCCGAATTCCAATATCATTAAGACCTTCAAATGTCTGACGAACGGTCCACGATCAAGAGATTCAATATTGGCCGTCCATCCAAACTACTCTACATTTGCCCTTGATCCTTTTCCAATTTACTAGTCATGCCACTCTCAAAAAATTATAAATAGACCCCTCATTTCTCTTGAGAAGAGGGGGAAGCAAGGAGAAGAAGAGAAGAGTAGGAGGGAAGAAACTCCTCCTCGACCACCACCGGGATTCTGCCCGAATTCCAAGTGACGCCGGAATTCCGCTCGACTTCCAAGTGACGCCAGATTTCTGTCCGACTTTCAAGTGATGCCAGAATTTCGCCCGACTTCCAAGTGACGCTGGAATTCCGCTCGACTTCCAAGTGACGCTGGAATTCCGCTCGACTTCCAAGTGACGTCGGAATTCCGCCGGACTTCTGTTCGTTGTCGAACTTTTGCCGGACATCTATCCGTTGCTGGATTTCTATCCATTATTGACTTTTACTTGGCGCTGTACTTCTAACCTCTGTCACCCACCGACTACGGTTGATGTAGAACGAGAAAACGACTTTGCAAGGGAGAGGATCTCTTCTCCAAAACCTGAAGGAAATTCGGACTTCTTTGCCCAAAACCTGAGAAGAACCTCAGATTTCTCTCTAGAAAATAGAGGTTCTCTTGATAGGAGAGAGGCTGCAAGCTCTAAACCTCTTCTCTTAAAATCTGAAAACAGTTTCAGATTTCTTACAAAAGTCTGAGATGAATCTCCAGATTTTAGTAGAATAGAATGTAGAGAAAATTGAGGTAGGAGTCAAGCCTTAATGGCAATGAGAAGGCTGAAGGTAAATGCCAAGCCTCAGGTTCTGCACTAGAAATTCCGTCTGGAGCAATTAGGAGAGAGGAGGGAGGCGGTGGAGTAAGAGACCTTTGTCAATGAAATCTGAAAGCAAATTCAACTATTTTGTTTCCAAAAGTTGCTTAGAAAATTCGGACCCCTATGCTTGGGAATTAATGACTTGGGGGAGAATTTAAGGCTCCAAATTAATTCCTGTAATAGCATAGGAAAGAAGATATGAGAGGGAGGGAAGTGAGGCGGTGGGAGAAGTGAGGCGGTGACGAAGAGCAAGGCCAGCGGGATATTGAGGATTTGGGGAATCTTTATTTCCTAAACCAGTGAGTTAATCTAGGAACAAAAATTAGGAAATATGACTTTAGAGAAAATTCGGCCGGGGACAAAATTCTCAGATTTTGGAATTATTTCCAAAGAGCTTTTGAGTGAATGAAGGAGTTAATTAGGAGCATTAATTGGCTCTTAATTTGTCAAATGAAGGAGGAAGAGGGGCCAACCTAGGAAAGAGGGAGGGAGAGGGTTTGATTTCAAACAAGTGGGCCCCAATCACTTAAGCGAATTAATTCTTAAATCTGAAATTAAATTTCAGATTTAAAGCTGCGATTAATTCCTTAATTAAAGGGAGGAAATTGAGGGGGGATTTAACTCCTAATGCAAATTTGAATTTTGAATTGGAGAGTTAAAACCTTCCAAATATGTATCAAACCCAATTAGGAAAGATTTCAAATTCAAATTCAAAAGGATTTGAAATCTTTGATCATCCCAATTAAATCATCAACCTAATTAGGAAATTTCAAGGAGACGGAGAAGTGGTGATGAGGCCGCGGCTAGGGAGCCATGGCCGGCGGTTTGGAGTATTTTTTGGTGAGGTGGCTGGTGGCTTATGGTGGAAATGGAGACGACGGCTTGGAGATGGAGAAGATGAAGGTGGACGTAGGTAGAGGATGAAGATGAAAACTAGGAACAATAAGAAGGAACAAGAACAACAACAAAAGATAAAAGACAAAAACCGCGATCCTTGGACTCTTCCAAAGACTGATGGGTGATTCTTTGCCCTTCTCCAAGGGACTTCAAGTCACGAGCCCGGACCCATCCTGCGGCTGATGAAAACTCTGATTCCTTCCCATAGGAATCTCACCATCGTCCTCTCAAAAGAACACAAGTGTTGAACACAAATTTTTAATATCAATAATCCATCCCTACAATACAATAGCTTAAAGTTCTATATATAGGCCACAACATAAGAAAACTCAAAATACAAAATTGCCCCTTGGGCCACAACACTCACATAAACCAACCTAGGGGTGAAACAAGAAATACATTAAATAAAAACTAAAATTCAGAAAAATAACTCATAATTGAAGATTTAAATTATAGCTGTCGATTTACGACGCCTCCTGTGATAGATGCGCCAAATCTTCGTACCGATGTCCGCATCAACGGTCCTCCTGACTTACGTTGCCCACCAACTACAGTCCTTCCGACCTCTGTCGTCAGCCGACTACGGTCCTCCTGACTTACGTCGCCCACCGACTACAGTCCTTTCGACCTTTGTCGTTTGCTGACTATTGTCCTCTTAACTTACGTCCCTCACCGACTATAGTCCTTCCGACCTCTGTCGCTAGCCGACTACGGTCCTCTTGACTTACATCGCCCACCGACTACAGTCCTTCCGACCTTCGTCACCCGCCTACTATTATTCTTCTTATGGGTGTCAATTTCGGGTTTCGGGTCGGGTTCGGGTCGAACCCGAACTGACCCGGATGCGAAACGGGTCGACACTAACCCTACCCGGGTAGAGAAACGGGTCAAAAATCCGAACCCGAACCCGACCCGGCGGGTTGCCGGGTTGACACAACCCGACCCGTGACCCGCGGCAGCAGCGGACCGCGTCGCCGGAGAAGCGGGCTCGCGATACGAAGCCACCTGCAGAGCAGCGGACCGCGGGACACGAAGCGGTGGGCACGCGTCGCCAGCAATGGGCACGCGTCGACCCGGGACTCGCCGGCGTTGCGAGCACGCGTCGCCGGATTCGGACCGCGGTAGCGGGCTGCGAGCAAGCGTCGCGACTCGCGGGCAGCGGGTAGGGCTTGCAGCGGGCAAGGGCGTGGCTAGGCGGGAATTTAAATTTTTTTTTTAAAAAAAAAACGTGTTTTCGGGTTGACCCGGCAGGACCCGACCCGTTTTGTCAAACGGGTCGAATATGTGAACCCGAACCCGACCCGTTTTTCAAACGGGTCGGGTTCAACCCGGATTTTTCGGGTCGGGTCCGGGTCGGGTTTTCGTGTCGTGTCAAATATTGACACCCCTAATTCTTCTGACTTACGTCGCACATCGAGTATGGTCCTTCCGACCTCCGTCGCCTGCCGACTACGACACTTCTGACTTACGTCGCCCACCAACTACACTCCTTCCGACCAAACAAAAAACATCAACAGAGATTCTTTGTATTCACATTATGTAATGTATTATATAAGATGTACATCAAACTAAGGTCTTCCCCCAAGGAAGGGCCTCATTTGTAATCAACTGCAATACTAGTGGATTCATTCAAACTGGGCTAGGCCCTGTGGCTTTTCCCCCTTTTCAGGGGTTTTGCACGTAAAAATCTTAGTGTCTCATATGAATGCTACACCCTCTCTCTCTTATCTGATTGTGTGCCGGATTATCTTACAACACTAAGATGCTAAATTTTATATTTCTTCACCTCCGCGAATACTCCTGGACGCAACACACACACACATATATATATATATATATATATATATATATATATATATATATATATATATATATATATATATATATATATATATATATATATATATATATATATATAGGGATTTACATGCATACCACTTTATTTTTTGTATATTACATATTTAACACCAAATACTTAAATATTACACTACTACAATCCAAAAACTATTTTGACAAATAGAATCCCTCACTCCGTCTCTCTCATTCGGCAATACCTAACCACCCAACGACGGAACGTCCTCATTGCTTGCGCTGAAGGCTTCCAACACATTTCTCGTGGAACCCTCTGTTGTCGTTTTGTTCCGGTGAAAGCTGTAGTTTCTTTTGCATCTTCTTTAACTGAATTGCAGCCGGAAGGATTCACAGAAGGAGATAATGGAAATATATGCCACTTGAATAAACCTATATATGGTTTGAAACAATTCTCCCAGTCACTAATATAATCAATTTGATAAGTTTATACAAAGCAAGGTTTTAAAAATGCATCCAAGACATTTGCGTCTACCTCGGGCAAGTAGCAGATTCAAGACATGCAACTGATTCCAGCTCATTTGCATATGTAAGGCAGCTCTCATACTCATCCCTTAGAACAATGTTGTTATATTTCCCAATCCATTGACTCTTCAATTGAAAACGAACAAAACATAAGTTTTCTGATCTGGAAGCCACACTATCTTCTACAGAAACATAAGTATTTCTTATGTTCGCTAACCATAAGTTTAACTTGGGAAGAAAAAGGAGGATAGCTAATGCAGAAACGCATAGAGAAGAATAACTAGGGAAGAAAAAGGAGTAGAGCTCACCCGGGAAATGAAGAAACGGAGTGCGCTTGGAAAGAGTCGCTACAGACATACTCGCCGGAAAAAAACCTATTCTCGCGCGGAAAGCTCACGCGGGAAGAATAAAATAGACGGAGTGAGCGTTGTTGTTGACGTAGTGGTATTTTTGTTGTAAAAATAGTGTTTGGGTTGTAGTAGTGTACTATTTAAGTATTATGTGTTAAATATGTAATATATAAGAAATAAAGTGGTATGCATGTAAATCCCCCACATATATATATATATATATATATATATATATATATATATATATATATATATATATATATATATATATATATATATATATATATATATATATATATATATATATATATATATATATATATATATATTATAAACATGTAATTTAATCATTTGATGGACTAGTTTTCGAGATGCCTTCAAGAAATATTTGAATGCAAAAATGCAGCTTGTTTAAGCTCTTCACTTGGCTTTGAATTATGGTATTTTTAATTCATTGGAGTGCTATCTATTGTGCAGTTTTTTTTTTTTGGTACGGGGATTTCATTACTAATTTGGCAGAATGTTGTTGGAGTTTCAGGCTGTTGAAAACATGCTTTTTAAGGAACCTTCTCTTTCTCCAGAAGAATCTCTTCAAGCTGAGCGTCAGACTTCTTTTCCTCTTATGTCTGATGAAAAAACTGACTCTGGAAAAGAGCATAAAGCAGTGACCAAGCAGGATGGTTCCGTAGGCTTAACCTTGGAGTCACAATCACTTACGTCATCACAGAGCTCAACTGGACCAGTTTCTTCTCTAGAGAATGCTGTAACTTCATCATTAGAGTTACGTGGTAGTCCCAAATCTCATTCAATACACATTTCAAAAGATAAACAGGATTGTTCTGCTCATCATGAAGATGACAGCCGTGTTATAGATGGTGAGTTTGCTTGTTCTGCTGCCAGTAATGCTGGAGAAGCTGCTTCTTTGCTACCTGAAGAATATCACAGCACCTTAACAGGTGATGCTTCGAAGGGAACGGAATCTGAATTGTTCTGTCAATATGAAGGGAGTAGTCCGCCTGTATTTGTCGATGCTCAGACCAATAACAATTTTTTTGTTAATGAGATCAGTAAGATTGAAGAGAAGCTGCCTCTTAAACTCAACGGCCACCATCTTCAGAGCCATGTGCAAACCCCTATAAAAATGAAAGCATCAGAGTCGGACGTTTCTAATGAACACTTCAAGAAAGTGAGCGTACATAGAGGGTTTGTTGACACTACAGCGCCAATTGAATCTGTTAAAGAAGCTGTATCAAAATTTGGTGGTATTCTAGATTGGAAAGCTCACAAAGCCCTCACTATAGAGGTAAGAAGAATTTCCTGCAATGACTTCTACAATCTTAACTGTGTTATTAACTTTTACAAGCCATTCTAGTTCCCACATGTTGACCTTCATATAATACCCAAAGGAACAAAAGAGAGGAGAAAGCAAAGTGAAAATCCAACGTATACATCTCATACCCGACGGATCCACGAAACTTGCCGAACTCCTCCAGAAATTCCGCTCAAATCCCGCTGAATCACTGCGCATTCGGCGCCGTCCAGGTCTCCTCGTGGGATTTCTGCGTACGCTTCCTCGGTCGCACCTCCAATCGAGTCGTTAAATACCGACTCAAAGGGATCGTTGGCTGCTCTTGACTCCCGTAGCTGCTTCCACGAATCCCTCTGCTCTCGACTCCCGTAGCTTCTTCCACGAATCCCTCTGCTTCTCCGACTCCTCTTCCCACATCCCACGACACTCTCGGCTCTTCTCCTACGCACGACTCTTCCCCCTCTTCCATTCGCTACCCACACGGAAGTCCGCTCCCTGCTTCCTCTGTCCAACCTCAAACCTCTCCTGGATCACGATTCCTCTCGTAGCTCTCGACTCCAAGCTCCCAGCCGACCTCCTCCTCCCATATTTCGACCTGTCTTCTTCCTCTCATCAAACCCATCTTCCTTCCAAAATTTACCTCGGAACTTATTCAGTTAAAACTCCCTCGCCGAATAAAAGAAAAGCGGGTGGAGGCCGGGGCTGAATTTTCGGAGCCCACAGATTTCTGGCGACTCCACTGGGGATTGGTTTCTCTTTCCATCTTTGGCTAGTCGTCTCAGTATTATAGTAGCATCCATATCGATCTGTACTTAAAATTTTAAGTATCCTAAGAATGATCGTTCAAATTTTTTTTTCATTGAGATAACGTATTTAGCAGTATTTTATATTTATATTATTTGAATTGTCCGCTAATATTATTTTCTCTTATTTTTTGTGTTATGTACAAGTCTCTGCATTTTGAAAGTGCGGGGTGATGTATCAGATTCTGATTACTAACCCTTGCCTTTTATTTATGCAGATGGATCTACAGAACATCCCAATGACCATCCAACTGGGACGAGGAGCCAGAATCCAACTGGCTAATGCTGTCATAGAAACTAGAAACACTAGAGCTACCATCCAATTTGGTAGTGTTGATTTTTCTGCAGTTGTTGTAAGAACTGTCGGAGCTCCTACTGGTCGTCCAACGACCTACTACTGAAACTTCTCGTGGGAAGATTTCTGTGTTTGAGAGGCTGCAAACAGCCTGAAGCCCCACCAACCAAGAGGATTGTAGCTGACGGAAGAATCTTAGTGGTGACTGCCAACACCACTACTTTGTCAAACATGTTATCTGCGCCTGGAGAGTACAATGCTGAAGCCTCCTCATCTGGAGGGAGGCCTACGAGAAGACAAAGGAGAAAGATGAATGCTGAACTCCGAGCTCAGCAACAACAACTCCCTGTTCACCCTTCCAATCTGCCAGCCCAGGTGCCTGAATCCAATGTTCCTACCCGGAACAAGTTTTCTGATTTAAAATTGGTGAAGAGGAATAGCTCCACTGGTGAGCTAAAGAAGTTCTTCTGGGAGCAACGACGTGAAGTCTCAGCCCCTCCAAGGAGGAATGAACCTGATACCTTATCATCCCGGGTCTATCGAGTCCTGAAGACCGTGAAGGAGAAAGGTCTTAAGAAGAAGTTCCAACAGCCTTTAGTGATCGAGGCTAGGAGAACCCCGCCAAGAGAACGTCTATCTGTTGTGGCGGAAAGAAGAGAAATAAGGTATACCCCACGCGGTGAACATCGGGGTGTGACACTTGAACCGCATGTTCAGGGATCCACTGCTGAAAGGTCCCGGTGGAAAGGAAAACAAGTCTCGAGGCCAAATCCTCAAAGAAATAAGAAAGAAAAGAAAGAAGAGTTGATCTGGGCGTGACATCCGGTTCTGCTTCCCGGAGATCCGCCCCCGTCAACAAACAACGTCAGAAGTGGGCCCCAAAAAGGATCCATAATGACACTCCTCCAGACGTTAGACACCTTGGAGAATCCTCCAGGGGATCCCGTCACCTTCCATCCCCTTAAAAAGAAGAGACTAACTTAGACCGCAGCCCACTGATCGAAGAAGTCCCATTGCCTAATCAAGAACCGGAGATTCAATGGCGTAGCCGGTCGGAGATCCGGGTACTAGAAGAAGAAGGAAACATGGAAGGGGAAGACAATATTGAAGAAGAAGAATTCCTTGAAGGGGAAGAAAATATTGATGAATTTATAGGGGAAAACCTAGAAGAAAAAATACAAGAAACAAATAACACCTTGGACATGGAGGTGGTCTATATGGTGAGACACACTAATGCTAATGAAGAAGCCTACTACGATGACGATGAAGATTAAGACGATTAACAACCGCCGGTTAGGCAAGTTTATCGACGTCGTCGTGAAGCTAGGTCCACCACTGGCAGAGGTGGTCATTCCCAAGCAAAAGAAAGAGAAGAAGCCAAGGAGAATCCCTTCGCTAACGAGAATGTCACACTTGCAGACATGCAAAGACATATAAGACGACAAATGAGAGCTAAAGATAGAGAAATCTCTCAGTTGAATGAGAAGATGACTGAGATGATGGCTCAGATGGGGGCAATGATGCAGATGATGCAGAGAACTGCCGCTGTTGGTGCCATGCCTAATCCTCCTGCTGATCCTCCAAACTTCCAAATACCTCAAGTCTCGAGAGTACGAGGTACTCCTGAAGGAGGTTGCGAAGTGGGGGGCATGGCACCAATAACAGCAGTATGGACTTCGCAACCTCCTTCAGGAGTACCTCGTACTCCCGAGACTTGAGGTATTTGGAAGTTTGGAGGATCAACAGGAGGATTGGGCATGGCACCAACAGCGGTAGTTCTCTGCCTCATCTGCATCATTGCCCCCATCTGAGCCATCATCTCATTCAACTGAGAGATTTCTATCTTTGGCTCTCATTTGTCGCCTTATATGTCTTTGCATGTCTGCAAGTGTGACATTCTTGTCAGCGAAGGGATTCTCCTCGGCTTCTTCTGCTTGGGAATGACCACCTCTGCCAGTGGTGGACCCAGCTTCACGACGACGTCGATAAACTTGCCTAACCGGCGGTTGTTGATCGTCTTCATATTCATTTCATCGTAGTAGGCTTCTTCATTAGCATTGGTGTGTCTCACCATATAGACCACCTCCATGTCCAAGGTGTTATTTGTTTCTTGTATTTCGTCTTCTAGGTTTTCCCCCATAAATTCATCAATATTTTCTTCCCCTTCAAGGAATTCTTCTTCTTTAATATTGTCTCCCCCTTCCATGTTTCCTTCTTCTTCTAGTACCCTGATCTCCGAGCGGCGACGCCATTGGATCTCCGGTTCTTGATTAGGCAATGGGACTTCTTCGATCAGTGGGCTGCGGTCGAAGTTATTCTCTTCTTTTGGAGGGGATGGAAGGTGACGGGATCTCCTGGAGGATTCTTCAAGGTGTCTACCGTCTGGAGGAGTGTCATTATGGGTCCTTTTTGGGGCCCACTTCTGACATTGTTTGTTGACGGGAGCGGATCTCCGGGAAGCAGAACCGGATGTCACGCCCAGATCAACTTTTATTTCTTTCCTTTCTTCCTTATTTCTTTGAGGCTTTGGCCTCCAGATTTGCTTTCCTTTCCACCGGGACCTTTCGGCAGTGGATCCCTGAACATGCGTTTTTTGTGTCACACCCCGATGTTCACCGCGTGGGGTATACCTTCTTTCTCTTCTTTCCGTCACAACAGATAGACGTTCTCTTGACGGGGTTTTTCTGGCCTCGATCACTAAAGGCTGTTGGAATTTCTTCTTTTTAAGACCTTTCTCCTTCACGGTCTTCACGACCCGATAGACCCGGGATGATAAGGTCTCAGGTTCATTCCTCCTTGGAGGGGCTGGGACTTCACGTCGTTGCTCCCAGAAGGACTTCTTTAGCTCACCAGTGGAGCTATTTCTCTTCACCCATTTTAAATTAGAAAACTTGTTCCGGGTTGGAACATTGGCTTCAGGCACCTGGGCTGGCAGATTGGAAGGGTGATCATGGAGTTGTTGTTGCTGAGCTCGGAGTTCAGCATTCATCTTTCTCCTTTGTCTTCTCGTAGGCCTTCCTCCAGATGAGGAGGCTTCAGCATTGTACTCTCCAGGCGCATATAACCTGGTTGGCAAAGTAGTGGTGTTGGCAGTCACCACTGAGATTCTTCCGTCAGCTACAATCCTCTTGGTTGGTGGGGCTTCAGGCTGTGACAGCCTCTCAAACACAGAAATCCTCCCACGAGAAGTTTCAGTAGTTGGTCGTTGTACTGGAAGATGTACACGACCAGTAGGAGCTCCGACAGTTCTTGCAACAACTGCAAGAAAATCAAAACTACCAAATTGGATGGTAGCTCCAGTGTTTCCGGTTTCTATGACAGCATTAGCCAGTTGGATCCTAGCTCCTCGTCCTAGTTGGACGGTCATTGGGGTGTTCTGTAGATCCATCTGCATAAATGAAAGGCAAGGGTTAGTAATCAGAATCTGATACATCAACCCACACTTTCAAAATGCAGAGACTTGCACATAACACAAAAAAAATAAGAGAAAATAACATTAGCGGGCAATTCAAATAATATAAATCTAAAATACTGCTAAATACGTTATCTCAATGAAAAAAAAAATTTGAACAATCATTCTTAGGATACTTAAAATTTTAAGTACAGATCGATATGGATGCTACTATAATACTGAGACGACTAGCCAAAGATGGAAAGAGAAACCAATCCCCAGTGGAGTCGCTAGAAATCTGTGGGCTCCGAAAATTCGGCCCTGACCTCCCCCCGCTTTTCTTTTATTCGGTGAGGGAGTTTTAACTGAATAAGTTCCGAGGTAAATTTTGGAAGGCAGATGGGTTTGATGAGAGGAGGAAGACAGGTCAAAATATGGGAGGAGGAGGTCGGCTGGGAGCTTGGAGTCGAGAGCTGCGAGAGGAATCGTGATCCAGGAGAGGTTTGCGGTCGGACAGAGGAAGCAGGGAGCGGACTTCCGTGTGGGTAGCGAATGGAAGAGGGGGAAGAGTCGTGCGTAGGAGAAGAGCCGAGAGTGTCGTGGGATGTGGGAAGAGGAGTCGGAGAAGCAGAGGGATTCGTGGAAGCAGCTACGGGAGTCGAGAGCAGAGGGATTCGTGGAAGTAGCTACGGGAGTCGAGAGCAGCCAACAATCCCTTGTATTTTACGACTCGATTGGAGGTGCGACCGAGGAAGCGTACGCAGAAATCCGGCGAGGAGACCTGGACTGCGCCGAATGCTCAGTGATTCAGCGGGATTTGAGCGGAATTTCTGGAGGAGTTCGGCAAGTTTCGTGGATCCGTCGGGTATTAGATGTATACGTTGGATTTTCACTTTGCTTTGTCCTCTCTTTTGTTCCTTTGGGTATTATATGAAGGTCAACACCACATCATGATTCTTTTTCGGAGATTTTGAGAAATCATTTATCATTAAAGGGTTTTTTTTTTACACTTTTTCTGATATCATTTTTATTAACATTAGCAGAACATTATTCTTTCATGTTTTTGCATGGAATTATTGCTGTAGCTACATTTAACCTGGGATTAATCACAAGTGCCTCAGATTGGTTACGGTAATATACTAATATTTACCCTTCTAAGCTTCAAAAATAAAATCTTTTATAAAATTGAGTAGTATTTTAATTAATATTTTTAGACACTTATTCTTACTTGTCATGGGTGAATTCTTTGATTATGTAAATTTTATCTTTATTTTTTAAGCACTCTTTGCTGCAGGCTAAGGGATAGTCTAATGGTGACCAGTAAAGGCGGTGGGTTATGTTGCTTTAGCACACACTTCTCCCAACTTCAATACACATGGCTAAGTCACACTCTTACACCGTCCCTGCCTTATACCATACCCACTTTAACCCCCAACAGCATACAAAATTAACTAATAAACATTCACTACCACCTAATCCTTTTGAAGCATTTTTGCAATGTTACCTTTTTCCCACCGATTTTGCTTAGGTTATGTTTAGCTTGAAAGAAATACGCCAAATGAAATAATAATGACCATAAAAGAATTGAATTGAAATGTGTTTTCTTCCAATTGCTTGGTTGAGGAAAATTGAGTGAAAATATTTTTTTCTCTTTTGATTGAGGACAAAATGATTTTTTATTTTTTGTGATGGGAAAGGCCGCGTACGAGTTATGATGATGGAAAATAAATTTTCTCCCCATTTTTTTTCTATGATTGGATAGAGAATTATAAATGGAAATATAAATTTCTTCACATTTCTTAGGTGAATCTCATTTACAATTAATTAAGTTAGATTAAAAAAACCAATTTAGAATTATGAAGTAAACAACAACAACATCAAGCCTTTATCCCACTACGTGGGGTCGGCTACATGAATCCTTTTTCTCCATTGTGTCCTATTAAAAGTCAAATTCTCGTTTAAATCTAATAAAGAAAGGTCATTCCTAATATTTTATAACGATGTCTTTCTATGTCTACCCCTACCTTTCTTAACATAAGTCAAATCTAATACCTCTACTCTCCTAACCGGGTCATCGGAAGGCTGTCGTTTTAAAACTTGAGTAAAATGCATTTATATTTCCCTTAATTTGTTCACGTGAAATAGAACTTTAATGATCTAATCATGGAAAGAAACTGCTTAAATTGTTCTTGAAACTTGAGTAACGCAAGTCGGGTTGCAACATTGGTTGGTAGATTAATAATTTGATACCCAATCTATGAATGGACCTCATTCAGCTCCCAAGCTTTGAATTGTATGTGATTAGAGGGTAGGTGGTAATAGGACCACACATAAACACTTATGCTCTTATGTTTGTGTTGATAATGATAATGAAACTCAAAACCTGAGCATTACTTTTTTGTACAACAGGACCATGAAAAAATTATTTTTATTGCGGTTGAAAATAATAATGAATTTCAACCTGAACGTCACTTAATTGGATATAGATTTTGATTTTGGATATAGATTTTGATTTTGGTTATAGATTTTGGGATGATAAATTGTTTTAGGATGTTCTTATTCTTCCTCCTAATTTTTCGTGTTTCATCCACTGATTTTTGTGAAAAGTGCATCCACTTCCTATCATCTACTCATATATCCTCCTTTTATTATGTTATTCACTGCTTACGAATGGTGATGAATCTGAGTGCTTTGCGAAAGTAATTTAGGCTCAAAACCATGCAAGGTAGGGGATAGCAATGAAAGAGTAAATTGGCTTCATATTTAAAAAGAATGATACATGAAAATCAGCTAAGCAACCACGACATAAGACGGTGTTACTAAGAAGTGTATCTTCAATGTTGAAGCCTTGAAGGATAACACAATGATTATGAAGTGTAAAATTTAAGGCTTGTGATAAAATAAATTCAGCAAAAGAAGGTATTGATTGTAATGAGAAATTTTCTCTTATTCATTAAGCTGTTTACTATTAGATTAATGTTAGTATAGTGGCACCAAAAAAATTTGTATCATAAGTAGTTAGATGTCAAGTAAAATTTTCTTCTGGTAATTTGGAGCAGGACATCTACATGGTGAAACATAACGGTTTTAAAGTTTTTGAAAAATAAACTCTCAAACTAAATAAAAGATTGTATTGATTTCCGGAGAAAATATTATTGAGATCAATAAATTAAAGGAATTGCTGTTAAAGGAGCTTAACATGGACTTGAGAGAGGCAACAATAATATTTAATTACTTGTATTAGATTTTTTGATAATTAAAGTTACCTCAATTTGATTATATTAACAAGGTATTGAGCAGATTTAAATTGCCAAAGGCAATATCTAAAGTACTCCCTTCAGTGGCCACGCCAAGCTTTCAAAGCACCAATTACTTCAAATAGAGGGTCATAAAATATATGGACAAAGTTCCTTGGCTTCAATTGTTAATCACTAATATACATTGTGGCATTCATTCTTGATATAGCTAGTGCAGTGGAAGTTGTAAACAGGTATATGACAACTCTGCTGAAGGCACATTGGAAGGTGATGAAGTGGATTTTGCATTAATTGAAATGTATTGTTTACACTTTTTTGATATCTGATGAGGATGACATGAAACCACAAAGTTTCATTGATAGTGCTTTGGTTGGTTATTCAAATATTTGAAGAACTACAAAATGATAGATGCATATATTAAATGATACTGCTTCTTGTCAGTATTACAGTCACAAAAAATGTTGGCTTAGTCTACCACATAAGTAAAATACGTTGGAGTTACTAAGATTGGCAAAGAAGTGGTTTGGCTGACAATTTCTTGAAAGTGGTAAGAAAAGAGCAAGGTGACAATATTCTTTTTTGTGATAGTGTTATACATCTAGCCAAAATTACATCATTTCATTGCAGGACAAAGCATTTTCAACTTAAACATTATTTTATTTGAGGATAGTTGGAATAAAGTACTGTAAGATTGAACAAAATGAATCTAACAACATGCCTGAAATATCTATAAAGACTGTTTCCTTAGAAAAGCTAAGGCTATGAAAAGCCTTAATTAATCTCCCTAAATAATTGAGAGGCGACATCACATATATTTAATTTTTACTAGTGTATCAAAAAATTGGTCATCAAGGGGAGATGGTTAAATTGGCTTGAAAACTATGATTTGATAATACTAGTCTGCATGATATTTGAGAAGATGAAGCATGGCATCATCATTCGTGGCACGTAATGATTGTGGAAATTATCTTGCCTTCAAATCTTACTCGTAAGAGAGATGGTCCATCTCTCTAATATATACCGTTGATGTATAAGTTCCCGAGGAGACCAGGTTGGGAATTATTCCTGTTGATTATTTAATTTCCAAATCCCTTGAAGAGGATTCAAAAGGTGAATGTTAGAAATTAAAAATACCAATTTAGTTTTTCAAATTCAATAAAGTTTATGAATCAATCTTTTTTAAAATTAGTCCATTAAAAATTAGTTCCCCTTTGGTCATATAACTTGCTCATTTCTTTTTAGGTAAAACCATGGAAATTATGAAATGCTATTTCAATTAAATGGTGTCGGTTAATGAGCCCATCAACTTAATTTACATAAACAACTGGATTGATATCATTATTTTAGGAGATGTTTTCTTAAGAAATATAAAGCGTTTCATTTTTCATTTGCTAACGTTGAAACATTTAGGACAAAATATAGTTTAAATGGTTTCAATTACTGTTTTGTTTTCGTAATAATTATTTTTTTAATATTGATAAAAATATTATATTATATTTCATGAATGTGTTCAGTATGCTCAAATTGATCTAAGTTCGATCGGATTTATGACTAACTGTTTTAAGCCCAATGTGTTGATTTTCTTCCAGTGAAATGTCTTGATGTCAGCATTATCACTAATATATACAACTATTGATCCATATATTTTCATGTTATGCCTTTCAAAATTGACTAACTTGAGTCAGTTCAAGTCTTTGATCAAACACTATGTTGATACGTGTTATTATTTTGTAAGTGCAAAAATTTAGATGATTACACCAGTTATTTGGAAGTTTTAGGTTTCGTTTGGGACATCTTTCATTATGCTTCCTAAAACGGTTGTCTAGTATAAAATTTTCTAATTCAAGAAATTTTTGTACTAGAAAGCTCTTTTAGAAAACAATAAAAAAGCTGTCCCAAACAAAGCCTAAATTAATGGAGGACTCCTTCAAAGTTTGGAAAAATACACTAGCGGTCAAATGCAATTTAATCTAAAAGCTTAAGCTTTTGTGTTACAGGATGAATTTTTAGGAGTTGTTGCAATTATGTCTTTATCTACGTTGGACTATTGCAATATAACTTTTGCAATCTTTAGGAGAAAATTTAATAATGGACGCACTTTCAGGTCTAATGGACGTGCAACCTTTTTTGCTATAGACATCTTGGTTCTTGTGTCATTTAGACTTGATGACATTACGTACTGTTGGGCTTTTTAGGGCTTTATGAGTTTGAGTTTGAGACGAGGATTTACAGAGGAGATCTAAGTTTTTCTACAGTGCTGAGTTAAGGGGGAGAATAGATAGACATATTACTGTGCATATTCCTCTTTATAATTATTCATGTCATATTGCTATGATTGTTTTTCATGATTTTCTTGGATTGCATAGATGAGGTACTTCAGGACGTCCTTTATTAGGATTGCCAATTTTGAAAATTGGGCCACTCTCGGGAATGCCTTTGCCAATTTTTTCATGCTTGCTTTGGGTGGCATTTAAAATAGGAATTTTGTAGTATTTTTTTGAAAGTTGTACTTCTTTCTCTCTTTGCTCCTCTATTAGGTGCGGAGACTAGACGTAGAGATACATCCGGACATCAACTTAAAATTTGACACGTGGGGTGCACTTTGATTGCACTTTTTTGTTGGCTTTACCTACGCTTTAGTTGCACTTTAGTTGCGCTTTAACTGCTCTTTTTTGCGCTTTTTTACTGCGTTTTACTTGTACTTTGGCTGCACTTTTGGTGCGCTTGGCTTAAAGTTCCGCGGACACATTAAATATATAAAGTAAAAAATAAATTCAATTGAATATCCACGTGTCCACTCCATGTGTCACCATTTTATTGGAGTTCGGACGTATCTCTATATCCGGTCTCCACCCCTAATAATTTTCCCTAATTCACACCCCCCTCATTGGTGACACTTTTGAGGAGGCTTCGGTGGCTTAGAGGTGCATGTGAGGTGTCTTTGTGAGGCAGTCTCTAGTGAGAAGTTATAGGGATACTTATTTGTTTTGAATAAGGCTGCATTTAGAATTTAGGAATAGGTCATGATTGTTCGTTCTTGTGTAAATCGCTGTTTTTTTATCTTTATGGTGGAGTGATTCTCTCTCATCTACCAGGAAGCCACACAATTCTTGTTCTCTATAATTGTTGTGTCTCTCTCTTTTATGATAACTTTACGGTGCATCATACTCTATCTCATTGACATTTCTGTACCATTTTTTCACTCTCGTTGTAGCTATATATAAAGTGAGATATAATGGATCTGGTCTTTGGTTCAGGTAAATTGAACCTGTCAATTAGGAAACAGACGTGCTTAATAGAAATGAGCTAGGAACCAATCCTCAACCTCTTTCCTATGGGCTTTCCAAGTCTGACCCTAACCAATAACCTCTAGAAGCTGACCTGAATTAAGCTTTTGGGTTGTCCATGGAGAGTTCATTGATGTTTTAGGTCCAAATACCCTACATTAACTGTTCTTGAACTTGAGCAATATTACAAACTCAAGCTCCTGATTTGTACAAGGTGTCCAACCTCAAATCTAAAAGCATTCAGTTCTTTACTTGTATAATCGTCTCAAAGTATAACAAGCTAACCTGGATCAAGATTTGCTTTTGCATTAAGCTTTATTATTATTGTAGTTTTTGGTGATGTGCAGAAACGCAATCAAATTCATTGCGAACTAGAGAAAATACGAGGAGGAATTCGTACATACAGAAAGGATTCGGAGGCTGCAGAAGTTGCTGAGGCTGAAGCACTGAAGGAGCTGGACAATATCAAAAGGCTTATTGAAGTGCTTAAGCTGAACATAGAGAGAGCTCAAACTGAGGAAGCAATAACAAAGCAGGATTCACAATTCGCTCAGCTTCTAGCCAAAGATATCGAGGACGGTAGTGCCAATGAGGCAAGCGTTGCATCAAAAACGCAGCTTGAGGTTGCTAAAGCAAGGAGTGGAGCAGCAGTTGCAGAACTAAAAACTGTGAAAGAGGAGATAATGGCACTTCAAGAACAATGCGCTTCTTTAGTTGGTCAAGTTGACATCACAATGAGAAGATCTGAGGAAGCACTTTCTGCTTCGAAGGAGATTGAGAAGGAAGTGGAGAACTTAACGCTAGAGCTCATCACCGCTAAAGAATCGCTTGAATCTGCCTATGCTGCACATCTTGAGGCTGAAGAGCATCGCATGAGTGCAGCTTTGGAAAGAGATGTGGATTTCCTGAACTGGGATAAGGAAATGAAGCAAGCTCAACAAGAGCTGTACGGGCTTAATGAGCAACTTTTGCAGGCAAAGGATCTTAAGGTGAAATTAATAGTAGCCTCCAGTTTGTTGGCTGACCTCAAAAAAGAATTGGCTGCATATATTGAATCCCAACTAAATGAACAATCACAAAGCTTTGCAGAAGAAGACAAGGCCAAAGATAGCCTGGATGAGTCAAAAGGATTTCAATTAGCTCTGGCTTCAAAGAAAAAGGAGCTTGAGGATTTAAAGGCTAATATTGAGATGGCTAAAGATGAAGTCACCATACTAAGAGTAGCCGAGTCCTCACTCAAGTCTGAGCTCGAGAAGGAAAAAGCCGAACTTGCTTCATCAAGACAGAGGGAAGGAATGGCGTTGATAGCTGTTTCCTCAGTTGAAGCTGAGATTGGAAAGACAATAAAAGAAATAAAACTTGTCGTTGAGAAGGAGAAGGAAGCACGGGAGAAGATGGTGGAGCTTCCAAAATTGCTTCAGGAAGCAGTTCTTGAAGCAGATAAATCGAAGTCATCAGCTAAGATGGCACGAGAAGAGCAAAGAAAGTTCATGGACGAAGTAGAACAAGTTAAATATACTTTGAGAACTGCAAAGACTAGGCTGACTGCAACTTCAAAGGAAATTGAAGCTGCTGGAGCATCAGAAAGGCTAGCATTTGCAGCTGTTAAAGCTCTTCAGGATAGTGAGGATGCTGCTGCCATTGGAGACTCTTCTCGAGGAGTGAACCTTCCTCTTGAGGAGTACTACACTATGAGCAAAAAAGCCCATGAAGCTGAAGAGTTCTCTAATCAGAGAATCACTTCTGCGACAGCCCAAATTCAAGTTGCGAAGCTGTCTGAATTAAGTAGTTTGCAGAAATTGAAAGAAGCATACCAAATGATGGATCGAATGAAGGAAGAATTGAGCTTTGCTACTGAGAAGGCTAATAAAGCCAAAGAAGGAAAACTAGGGATTGAACAGGAGCTGAGAGAGTGGAGGGCTGAGCATGAGCAGCGGAGGAGAGCCAGCGATGGTGGCCAAATTGCTTCCAACACTCCAAGGAGCCCAACGAAGATCTTTGATGATGGCTGTGAAACAAAAACTGAGAACATAGCAGGTGATAAAACGGAACATACTGTTCCAGAGTTCAAGCCAAGGAAGAAGTCATTTTTCCCTCACATAGTAAGGTTCTTAGCCAGGAGAAGGGCACAATCAAGGAAATAGTCAGCTCATTTGGAGTGTGCATATTTTGTATTTATTATATTTGGAGTATCCTTTATTGTTCAGATCTTGACTTTTTTTTTTGGGAAGCCCAATTCCATTAATAAGAAAAAGAGTTACAATGATGTATAAGAAAAGAAAAAAGCAGCTCTCCCGTCATATGAAATAAATAGAACAACATATAGCCAGAAAATAGAAATGTTTTTGTGCAATATGATCATAATTCTGACTGTCCAGATTTTCAGTTGGATTTCATCAAGGATCAGCCTTAAGCCCATATCTTTTTTTGCTTTAGTCATGGATGTTCTCACTAGACATTTGTAAGAGGTTGTATTCTGGTGTATGCTTTTTGCTAATGATATTTAGGAGTGTCAAAAATCGACACAACCTGAAACTCGGCTGGGACCCGAGTCGAAAAAATCCAGGTTTGTGTCAACCCGTTTGTGAAACGGGTTGGGTTCGGGTTCGGTTTTCCGACCCGCTTGAAAAACGGGTTGGGTTCGGGTTGACCCGGAAATCCGCAGGTCAACCTGAATTGTCCTGGAAGTTGCATTAGTCAGCTGCTCAGGGTCGTGTCATTTGGTCGCGTCAATTGATCATTCGGAAGTTGCATCACTCAGCCTGTCGTTGTCCTGCCCGCAAGTTGCCTTTGCCGCTGCCATCCCGCCAGCAAGTTCGTGAGTTGTGGCTACCACTGCCGCCGTCCCTCCAGAGAACCAATTAGCCAAAGACTGTCGCCCTCCCTCCCTCATGGGTCGGGTCAGGTCAACCTGGTAACACGCACGGGTCGGGTCCGAGTTGGCAATCTTGAATTGTTTGCAAAATCGGGTTGAGTTAGTGTCAACCCGTTTAAGGTCAGGTCAAGTCGGGTTCGATCCGAACCCGACCCGTTGACACGAATTGACACCCTTAGTGATATTCTTCTTGTTAATAAGACTAGAGAGGGAGTTGAAGGAAAACTTAAATTATGGTGGTCAATCTTAGAGTCTAAAGATTTTTGTTTGAGTAGATCTAAAATTAAATATATGGACTTTGATTTTAGTTAATAGTTTTTGTGGGGGGGATTGTGACTTTGGGTGATCAAGACATTAATAAGAGTACACGTTTTAGATATCATGAGTCTATTTTTTAGAGTGATGGTGAAATAGATGGGGATATTATTAGTAGAATTCAAGTTGGATGGTTGAAGTGGTGGAATGCATCAGGATTGTTGTGTGATAGAAAAGCCCCCCTCAAACTTAAGGAAAAATTCTATAAGATGGTAGTTAGACCTGCATTACTTTATGGTGCAGAATATTGGCCATTAGAAGCGAAGCATACTATTAAGTTAAGTGCTGTAGAGATGAGGATGCTTAGGTAGATGAGTGACTTTATTCTTAGAAACAAAATATGAAATGAGAATGTACGTGAAAAGGTTGGAGTTGCTCTAGTGGAAGATAAGATTAGAGAGAGTCGCCTTAGATGATTTGGTACTTTGGTCACATAAAATGGAGGCCTTTTGATAACCCGGTTAGAAAAGTATATGCATTAGATTTTACTTATGTTAAGAAAATGTAGAGGTAAACCTAAAAGACTTGGTTCGAAAATATGAGAAATGACATTTCTTTATTAGATTTAAATGATAATTTAATTTTTAATAGAGCATAATAGAGAAAAATGTTTCATGTATCCGACCCCACATAGTAGGATAGAGATTTGATGTTGTTATTATTGTAGGTCTCAAGAGAAAGCTGGAGCGGCAGGGAACAATTTCAAAAATAATAGAGAAACATAATCACATTAAAAAAGAGATAAGCTACACTTTTAATATAAAAGTTACAAAGGGAGCATTTCATATCAACCTGCATTCCCCTTTTAAAAAAATAGCAAGTTGAGATTTAAAGGAGACTACAACTGAATTGTTAAAAACAATATTGTTGCAAGGAGTAGCAATAGTCTTAACACTAGTGATTGCTTGCTTAATATGGGAAGGGATGCAAATGAGGAAGATTCCGGGAGTTAGAGTAGTAGTTTTTAACAATAGAAAAGGTATTAAAAATATCCTCTTTTGCTTTAACAACCATCAAGTGAAGAGATTTTTAAAAGAAAGAAGCATTAACGTGAATTTTTTTAAAGAGAAATTTTTAGGCGGCGATAGAGATTTGATTCTACGTCTTAGCGTTGTACGTATAACTAGCACACACAGAGAACACAGGATTTTTTACGTGGAAAACCCTAAAAAGGGAAAAAACCACGAGGCCTAGCCCAGTTGAAAATGATTCCACTAGATTTTGAGTCGGTTACAAAAGACTGAATCACCTCCAGGGGTGAACAGATTACAATCAATTACTTAAGTAAGGCGTCGGGTCCTTGGCAGGACGTAGGGACTGAATGTCGGGCCCTGAGTAGGACGTAGGGACTTAGTGCCGGGTCTTGAACAAGACGTCGGGTCTTTGGCAGGAAGTAAGGACTGAATATTGGGTCTTGAACGAGACGTCGGGTCTTTGGTAGGACGTAGGGACTGAACGTCGGACCTTAAAGTGGTGGTCCGGCGAGGTTCCTGCGGTGGTCCGGCGGTGGTCCGACGAGGTTTTCTGCGGTGGTCCGGCGGTGGTCCGACGAGATTCCTGCGGTGGTCCGGCGGTGGTCCGGCGAGGTTCTGCGGTGGTCCGGCGGTGGTCCGGCGGCTGTCGAGGAGGAACTCCTTCCTTCTCTCTCTCCTTCTCTTCTCTTCTTCTCTCTCTTGCTTAGATGCTCTCTTGTGAAGAATGAGGGCTCTATTTATAGATTTTCTGGAGTGGCATGGTCCGTAAATAGGTGTGAGATCAAGGGCGAATAGGGAGTGGTCAAATGGACGACCGATATTGAATCCTACGATCGTGCATCGTTCGTTGGACATTTGGAGGCCTTAATGATGTCGGAATTTAGTGATCTTGGGCTCGTTGGATTCGTCTCGTCGAGCCGTTCGATTCGAGTATAAGCTCGTCAAAATCGGAGACCGTTTGGTAACTCAAATTGCAGTTTGAACCTTCCAACAGCGCTTTGAGCTCTTGATTTGGACTCATTTGGGCTCGGATTGGGTTGATCTTGGTGTCGTTGGGTTCGTATTTTCGAGACGCTCAGTTCGACAGTAAGCTTGCTGAAATCGGAGTTCATATGCTCCCGGATTTAATTTTTGAAGTTTCCAACTAGCTTTTGCTTCGAGATTCGTGCCCAATCAAGCTAATTTTGTGATGACGTATCAGTTGCCCCCCTATTTTCGGACGTCGAAGCCCCAGGAGTCCGAAAATATAAGTGTCGACATTTTGCGTTGGCCGAATAGCAAAAATAGCTTTCCATAAGTTGAAATTTTGCAAAAATCAAGCCAAGGAGGCCTCGATGAGCTCTGAAAGTGCCAAAATTGAGTTCGGAACGTCGAAAAAAAAAACGTGTCCGGGGACCCCAAAAACGTCGAAAACGGAGTTTCCGGGACGAAAAAATCGGGCCCAAAATGGGCTAGGCGGCCGGACCGGCCGGACCGGCCGGCCGGCCGCCGCCGCCGCCGCCGGCGGCACCGCCTGCCTGGGGGCGCCTGGACACGCGCGCGGCGCGCCTTGGGCCGCGCGACCCGCCTGCGGCCCGCCTGGGCCAGCCTGGGCCAAGCCTTGGCCAGCGCGGCGGCCTGCCTGGCGCCGCGCCTGGGCCCGCCTGGGCCGCGCCTGCCCGCGCTGCAGCTCGCCTGGGCCGCGCCTGCGGCCCGCGCTGCAGCCCGCGCGGCGGGCTGCTGGGCCCCCGCTGTCGGCCCGCGCGGCGGCCCGCCTGGGCCGCCTGAGCCCGCGCGGTCAGCCCGCCTGGAAGCTTCCCACCGCCTTATTTGAACGAACGGGCGGGTCTGTTCAGCCCACCGACCTAGTGGGCCCCACCTGTGCAGAAATAATGATTTTTTAGGCTTTTTTAGGCCTTTTTTTGGCCGTAAAAATGCCTAAAAAATCCGAAAAAATCCCAAAAAATTCCGAAAAAATTCAGAAAAATTTAGAAAAATTTTGGGAAATTAAAAATTCTAGAAACTTCCACTCTTTCTCCCAAAAAACTATATAAATAGGCCCTTCAAGCCCTTAGAAAATCACTCCACTCCTCTCTCTCTCTTCTCTTTTCTCTCTTCTTCTCCTCCTTTCTTCTCTTCTCCCTCTGTCCTTTCTATTGAGGCCTTCCCTCAGTTTTCTGAGGCCCCTCTCTTGGCAAGGAAGTTCGGAGATCTTCTTCCTCTGTCCTTTCTATTGAGGCCTTCCCTCAGTCTTCTGAGGCCCCTCTCTTGGCAAGGAAGTTCGGAGATCTTCTCCCTCTGTCCTTTCTATTGAGGCCTTCCCTCAGTCTTCTGAGGCCCCTCTCTTGGCAAGGAAGTTCGGAGATTTTCTTTTTTCCCCCTCTCCCTCTAAGAGAAATGTCAGGTGATCGCCCCCTACCGAGAGATCCTGCGATCCGGGGGGACCCCGTTGCGCCGCATGATGGCGAGCAGAGGCCAAATAAGGAGGTGGATGTGTCAGCGTCGACTGTTACAAATGACTTCATGTTCCTTTTTCGCAAGAATTATTACTTTCCGAATGATGTGAAGACAATGGTCCCGAGGAGGTCTGATCGGGCGAATCTTCCTCCTGCTGGGTACGTGACTGTTTCTGAGGCCCACTTGCGGGCTGGTTTACGTTTTCCGCCTCCTACTGAGCTGATTGAAGTCTTGCAATGGTGCGGCGTGAGCATATTCCAACTTTCATTTAGAGCAATGTCAGTGGCTATGGGATTGATTGCTCTCTTTCGGGATCGAGGAGCTACTATGACCCCGGAGCATCTTTCACGGATGGGTAAGTTCACCAGCGATACATCTGG
Source organism: Dendrobium officinale (assembly GCA_019514585.1). Classification (NCBI taxonomy): domain Eukaryota; kingdom Viridiplantae; phylum Streptophyta; class Magnoliopsida; order Asparagales; family Orchidaceae; genus Dendrobium; species Dendrobium officinale. The sequence goes on from CM033697.1 coordinate 11,009,468, forward strand.
GCGTGTGACTTTTAGATCCAAATTGGATGTGCGTACCCGCGATTCTTCAAAGAACTGGATCAATACTTTCTTTTTTGTGAAGAATGATTGGGGCTTGATAGAGAAGTGGGGGAAAATGAGGGATCTGCCATCCCCTCTGCATGTCAGTGAGGAAGACATAATAAGAATTTTGAAAGTTTCTGATCTCGAACATCTTCTATTTGAGGTTCGTCATATGAGCAAATACACTGAAGAAGAGTTCTTATTCAAGGTTGGGATTTCATTTCATACTGGGAGATCTGATGCAAGGAAGTTGAAGCCGACATCCAGGATTCCTGAGCCCCCTGCCCCTGCTTCAAAAGCGGCTCCCAAACGACCGGCAAGGGTTGACGACCCCCCGATTTTCGAAGAAGAAGAGGTTGGAAGAAACGAACACTGACAAGACCTTACCTGACTCTTCCCCAGCCAAGCTGCATATCCCTGATGATGTCATGAATCATCAATGCCTCGGACATAACAAGACCAGTAATTTGGTGAGTAACATCTCCTAATATTTTTTATTTCATTTGCTTCTGAGGTGACTTCTAATGAACTTTTCTTTCTATTTTCAGCTGTCACGTGCTGTGATCGCAGTTAATGACTGGAACACTGAGTTTGTTAAGATCAAGTACCTCCAGGGAGAGTTCAAACGAAAATATGATCAGAAGGTTAAGGAGGTGAAGGTGCTTGAAGATGAGTTGAGCGAGTGCAGGACTGAGCTGGCTAACTCAATGCGCTCTGTAACTCTCCGGAATCAGCAGGCAGATCGGCACCAGATAGATCTTGAGGAGGCTCACGCGACGATCACCAGACTTTTGAGAGAGCAGAAAGTTTCAGAGGAGAAGATTGCGTCGCTGGAGATGAAGGATAAGGAGTCTCAGGCCATTATAGCTGAGAAGGAGGCTGCCTTGTCCAGCTCAGAACCTTCAAGAGTTATTGAAGACTTCAAGAAGTCCATAGCATTCAAGACTATCGTCCAGGATCACGTTGAGGAGGCCCGAGATCACATCTATGCTATAGAGGTGAAGGGTTTGGAGCAGCAGTGCACTGAGGACGGATTTATTAGAGGCTTCTTTAAGGGGGTTCGCCTGATGCAGCGAAAGACCGGAGTTCCAGCCGAAGAGGTGACCCCTAGCCAGGCTTCAGCTGACTTTCCTTCAGGCTCTGATGGTGATGAGGTAGAGAGTGATCTTCGGAAGGTCCTCGATCTTGATGCAGATGATGAGATAGTAGATGTTGAGTAGGCTTTCTAGCTCCTGTTGTTTGTTTTAGTTTGTCTTTTTTAGTTATTGTGATGTACCTGATGTTTGTACTGTTGTGTGATATCTACTTTGACTTAGTAGTGGATTATCGTTCTGTTACTATATGACTTAAATATTCCAGTGTATTTATTCATTCTGAGTGAATTTCTTTTATGCTTGTTTAAGGTATTTATCTTCCAACCTGTGCTTAAAAGTTTAAAAGGATCCTCTAAGGATGTACTGTTTACTTTAAGTTGTACGCCAGAGCCTTGCTTGATGACGCCAACCTGTATGAAAGAGGTTAAAAGAATCTATAAGAGATGTAAGACCTATCCGAAGTTGTGAGTCAGAGCCCTGCTCGATGACGTTAACCTGTGTGGAAGAGGTCGGGAGAATCCACCAAGGATATAAGACCTATCCGAGGTTGTGAGTCAGAGCCCTGCTCGATGACGTTAACCTGTGTGGAAGAGGTCGAGAGAATCCACCAAGGATATAAGACCTATTCGAGGTTGTGAGTCAGAGCCCTGCTCGATGACGTTAACCTGTGTGGAAGAGGTCGGGAGAATCCACCAAGGATATAAGACCTATCCGAGGTTGTGAGTCAGAGCCCTGCTCGATGACGTTAACCTGTGTGGAAGAGGTCGGGAGAATCCACCAAGGATATAAGACCTATCCGAGGTTGTGAGTCAGAGCCCTGCTCGATGACGTTAACCTGTGTGGAAGAGGTCGGATCGAATCCCCCCGGGATTGATCAACTAACGATTGAACAATAATCATCAACTGCTCAAAATTAAAGTTTCAAAACTTAACAAAGTCTTTACTGCTATTAAACGAAGAACATTGCTCCCGAAAACAGTTTAAGGGAGAAGGAAACTAGAAAACACCACAAACAAAGTCCGAAATTAAAGACATATACAGTAAGCAAAAGACATACAACATTCTAAAACAAACGACACGATTACGCTCTACTGATAGTATTTGCGGAGGTTCTCGATATTCCAAGTTCGAGGAAGCATCTTCCCTTCAGCATCCTTTAATTTGAAAGTCCCTGGCTTCACCATAGCTGCTACTAGGTACGGACCTTCCCAGAGGGGGGGAGAGTTTGTTTCGTTGAGGGCCTTTGCCTGCCGCCTCAATGCTGCGTAGGACCAGATCTCCTACCGATATATGTCGTGGCTTCATCCTTCTGTTATAGTGACGGGCAACTCTCTGGTGGTAGGCAGCAACCTTAAGTATTGTCCCGTTTCTTACTTCTGGAAGGAGGTCTAGGTTGTGCCTGAGTTTTTCGTCGTTGGTATTGGAGTCGAAAGTTTGCACTCTATGACTGGGGACTCCAATGTCGACTGGAATGACAGCCTCTGTACCAAAGCAGAGGTTATACGGTGTCTCTCCTGTTGGAGTCCTTGATGTCGTACGATAGGCCCAAAGGACGTTTGGGAGCTCGTCAGCCCATTGCCCCCCAGCCTTCTCCAGCCGTGTTTTCAGTCCTCTCAGAATGGTCCGATTAGTGACTTCTGTCTGTCCATTAGTCTGAGGATGAGCCACAGCCGTGTGTACTAGATGAATATGGAGATCTTTACAAAATGTGGTAAAGACCCTTCCGTGAACTGTGTCCCGTTATCAGTAATAACTTTTGCAGGAATGCCAAAGCGACATATTATGCTCTTCCACAGAAACTGTTTGGCATTTGCTTCAGTGATCTTCGCTAGTGGTTCTGCTTCTACCCACTTCGTGAAATAGTCGACAGCTAATATGATGAATTTTCGCTGTCCCGTGGCCATAGGAAATGGTCCCATTATGTCGATTCCCCATTGGGCAAAAGGCCAGGGACTCTGTAATGTCGATATCTCTACGGCGGGTAGATGATGAGTGAGGTTGGCATGCAACTGGCAACTGTTACATTTTCGTACAAGTTCTAATGCGTCTTGTTTTATCGTCGGCCAGTAGAACCCTTGTCTCAGGACCTTTTGGGCTAGCGCCCTTCCACCCAAATGTTCCCCACAAATGCCCGAATGTACTTCGCGAAGTGCATAATTTGCCTCCGAAGGAGGAAGGCATTTGAGGTATGGCCCCGTGAAAGATCGTTTGTATAACTCTCCGTTAATAATGGTGAAGTTGGCTGCTTGTCTCCGAAGTCGTACTGCCATAACTGGGTCTTCAGGGAGAGATCCTTCTTGTAGGAGAGCTAGAATGGGATCGATCCAAGAAACTTCTTTTGATTCATCTATTGATTGAAGTACCCATGAGCCTTGAATGCTCGGGAAGTGGATCTCCTCAATGAATTTCCTTTTAAAAACATCTCCCGTTGTAGAGGTTGCTAGTTTGGAGAGTGAGTCTGCCCTTGTGTTTTGCTCTCGAAGGATATGGATGACCTGATGCTTTGCTATTTGAGCTAACAAGGTTTTAACTGTCTGACAGTATTGAGCCAAAAGTGGGTTGTGAGTATCGAATTCCCCTTCTACTTGAGAAGCAACCAGTTGGGAATCAGTGTGAACCACTAAGTCTTGGACCTCGCAATCAATTGCAAGCCTCAATCCAGCGATCAAAGCTTCATATTCAGCAACATTGTTTGTTGCTGGGAACTTCAGTCTAAGCCCGTATTCGAGTGTGGCTTTCTGCGGGGAGATTAATAAGATTCCAGCGCCAGCACCAGAATTCCCAGAAGCTCCATCTACATACAATGTCCAGCAGGAGGAGGAAGGAGACACATCGGGCGATTCCTCGGAGGTATAGCTAGTACATTCGACCACAAAATCGGCAAGCACCTGTGACTTGATGTCGGGTCTAGGTAGGAACTGTATATCGAACTCTCCAAGTTCTACTGACCATTTGATCAATCTTCCGGATGCCTCGGGTTTTTGAAGAATATTTTTCAGCGGTAGGTTTGTATAAACCCTGATCGCATGTGCCTGAAAGTAAGGTCGTAACTTCCTGGCTGAGAAGACCAATGCTAAGGCTGTTTTGTCTGCCAATGGATAACGCATTTCAACATCTGAAAGTACCTTGCTGATGTAATAGACTGGACGTTGAATTGAATCATCTATCCGAACCAAGACCGAACTTATAGCTTGAGAAGAAACGGCCATGTACAAATACAAAATTTCTCCTGGAATTGGCTTTGAGAGCAGCGGTGGTGAGGCTAGATAAGTCCGGAGTTGTTCGAAAGCTTCTTGGCATTTATCAGTCCATTGGAATCCCGAGTTACGAGCTCCTCTGAGAATCTTGAAGAAAGGCAAATATTTATCTCCCGAAACTACGAGCTAGAAATCGAGAGAGTGCTGCAATCCTTCCATTCAGTCTCTGAACTTCTTTGATGTTTCTGGGGGGGGTAGCATGTCCCTTAGGGCCTTGATCTTTTCCGGGTTGGCCTCAATCCCTCGGTGGGTAACCATGAACCCAAGAAACTTTCCTGAGGTGACTCCAAATGCACATTTGGAGGGGTTGAGGCGCATGTTGTAAGATCGGAGGAGGTTAAAACATTCTTCCAAATCTGAGATATGCTGAGATTTCTCGAGGCTCTTCACCAGCATATCGTCCACATAAACTTCCATGGTACGCCCAATAAGGTTCTTAAAAACCTTATTCATAAGTCGTTGGTAAGTTGCCCCTGCATTTTTGAGCCCGAATGGCATTACCAGGTAACAATATATACCCTTTATCCGTTTGAAAAGATGTTGCCTCCTCATCATCGGCGGGATCCATTTGTATTTGGTTGTATCCGGAGTAGGCATCCATAAAGCTTAACATCTGATGTCCGGAGGTGGCGTCGACTAGCTGGTCTATTCGGGGGAGTGGGAAGCTATCCTTGGGGCAAGCTTTATTGAGATCTGTATAGTCTACGCACATTCTCCAAGCCCCACTTGTTTTTCGAACCATCACGACGTTGGCTAGCCAAGTTGGGTAGTGTACTTCCCTTATAAATCTTGCTTTTAGAAGCTTATCAATCTCCTGTTCGATTGCCAGTTGACGTTCTAGGGCGAAGTTTCGTTTCTTTTGAATCACTGACTTACATGCTGGGTTGATCTTCAGAGAGTGCATGATTATTTCAGGATTAATGCCGGGCATATCAGCCGAACTCCATGCAAATACGTCTTGATTTGTGCGTAGAAATTTTACGTATTCTTTTTTCTCTGTATCTGAGAGGAGTGATCCGATCTGTACTGTTCTCGAGGGATGTTCTTCTGATAGGGAGACACAGGTAAGATCTTCTACAGGGGAGGCCCTTTGAGGAGTATCTTCATTCCGAAGATCAAAGTCTTCGATGCTTAGGGTAACTGATGAGTGTGGTTGAGCCTGCCTAAGATAGCATGATTGTGCTACTTGTTGATCTCCTCGTACTGTTCCGATCCTTGATGGGGTAGGAAACTTGAGCTTTAAGTGGGGAATTGAAGCAACAGCCCCGAAGATTGTTTGAAGTGGTCTTCCAAAGATTGCGTTGTAGGCTGATTCGGATTTCACCACAATGAACAGAATGGGGTGCTCAACTTGACGGGGGAATTCTCCAAGCACAACCGGAAGAGTAATGGTTCCTTCGACTCTTACAGGCCGGTTGTCAAATCCGTACAGTGGACCAGCAGCAGGCTGGAGTTTCTCTCTAGATAGGCCCATGCTAAGGAAAGTGGAGTAGAATAAAACATCTACTGAGCTTCCATTGTCTACCAAGATCCTTTTAACATTGTAACATGGGTTGCCGATTCCTGCGCTAATCACCAGTGGGTCTTGATGAGGAGTCTTTACACCTTCTAGATCAGACTCCTTGAAGGTGATGGAGTGATCGACATGAAGCTTTTTTGTTGGTGGCTCCTTGTTCTCGGCGATTAGAACTTGGCAAGGCGTTGAAGGGCCTCCAGCAATAGTTTCAATTTCACCGACCATCTGGCGGTTGTTCGTCGACTGTTTTTGTTGATCTTGCCCCCCAGTCGGAACGGTTTCTTCTCGAGCTGTTGGATTCTTGATGAACTGTCGGAGATATCCTTGTCGGATCAGTCTCTCAATTTCCTCCTTGAGCTGCCTGCATGCTTCAGTGGTGTGTCCACGACTGCGGTGGAAATGACAATACTGTTCTTGGTTTCCGGTATTAGGCTTTAAAGGGTACGGCCACTTTACACTCTCTTGGTCTCGGATAGCCATTAATACATTTGTTCGGGATGTATTAAGTGGCGTGTACTCTTTTTCTTGTCGGGGATCCCGTCGTGGCTGTGAGGGTCGAGGAGGAAGATTGTAGTTTCCTTGCTTCTTCCTTTGCGAGGGGGGATTCTCCGTCCCTGGGGGATTTTTTCGCTTCCCGGTTGTTTGCTCGAATTGCTTTCTATGAGCATTGATGGCTTCGTCGGCAGTGATTTGGGCCTCTACCCGATGGATTAAATCCGCATAAGAGTGGACTGTTTCTCGCATAAGTGCCGAGTAGAAAGGGCCTGGACGAAGCCCTCCAAGAAATACACCTCGTAGCAATTCGGGATCCATCCACCCCTGGAATTTGTCGGGCTTCTGTAGAAAACCTTTGAAAATACTCTTTGAGAGATTCACCCTCGTTCTGTCGTATCCCCGAAAGGTGGGAGGAGTCTTTAATCATCCTTCGGTTGGCGACAAATTGTTCGACAAACAATTTGGCCAATTTAACGAATAGGGGAATGGACCGAGGGGGTAGGGAGTAGAACCATGTCCGGGCCTGCCCTTTAAGGGTGGCCGGAAAAACTTGACAGAGCAGAGCGTCTGGGGCCTGCTGGATATGCATAATAGTGCGGTAGTGATCAATATGTTCGTAGGGGTCTGAAGTCCCATCATAAGAATCAATATTTGGGAGTTTGAATCTTGCCGGAACGGGATATCGGAGGACAGCTTCGGTAAAAGGTGATGACTCCTGAATGTCCCGTTGGTGAAGGGACTGCCTAATACCCCCTGTGGGGAACTCTTCTCGGACTAATCTTCGTAACTCATGCCGTAGAGTATTACGGGGGAGTTCAGTGACGCGCTGTTGGTCCAAGTCCTCAGGGACGTCCGGTGGCATATGCTGTCGGTGACCCATGCGCGAAGGATGGGTAGAGCTTGCTGTATCAGCAAGTTCATTCTCTGGACGTGTAGGAGGACGCATCCTTGGTGGAGGAAGGGGGACTTCGACATGAAGAATGTCTTCAAATCCTGGCTGATCTCGAGGGAGAAGAGCATCTTCTTGGGGTACCGGCATTGGTCCTCTAGCTCCCCTTAAAAGCTGAAGGATCTCATTCTGAGATTCCTCCATTTTTCTGATACGTTCTTCTAGGGACGGCCCTGAAGTTCCTTCTCCTATAGGGTGTCGGTTATTGGGGTGAAAGGAGGCAGATGCCTGTCGTCCTTGATTCAGGGACTGATTCCTGGATTGGTGTGAATTAGAGCGGGAGGTTCCCATGATGCGATGGCTACGCCTATTGACCATTAGAGGATTCCTTAGTGTAGTGGGATTAGCTTTCCCACAGACGGCGCCCAATCTGTTGCGGGCTAGAAATTACGCGGCGATAGAGATTTGATTCTACGTCTTAGCGTTGTACGTATAACTAGCACACACAGAGAACACAGGATTTTTTACGTGGAAAACCCTAAAAAGGGAAAAAACCACGAGGCCTAGCCCAGTTGAAAATGATTCCACTAGATTTTGAGTCGGTTACAAAAGACTGAATCACCTCCAGGGGTGAACAGATTACAATCAATTACTTAAGTAAGGCGTCGGGTCCTTGGCAGGACGTAGGGACTGAATGTCGGGCCCTGAGTAGGACGTAGGGACTTAGTGCCGGGTCTTGAACAAGACGTCGGGTCTTTGGCAGGAAGTAAGGACTGAATATTGGGTCTTGAACGAGACGTCGGGTCTTTGGTAGGACGTAGGGACTGAACGTCGGACCTTAAAGTGGTGGTCCGGCGAGGTTCCTGCGGTGGTCCGGCGGTGGTCCGACGAGGTTTCTGCGGTGGTCCGGCGGTGGTCCGACGAGATTCCTGCGGTGGTCCGGCGGTGGTCCGGCGAGGTTCTGCGGTGGTCCGGCGGTGGTCCGGCGGCTGTCGAGGAGGAACTCCTTCCTTCTCTCTCTCCTTCTCTTCTCTTCTTCTCTCTCTTGCTTAGATGCTCTCTTGTGAAGAATGAGGGCTCTATTTATAGATTTTCTGGAGTGGCATGGTCCGTAAATAGGTGTGAGATCAAGGGCGAATAGGGAGTGGTCAAATGGACGACCGATATTGAATCCTACGATCGTGCATCGTTCGTTGGACATTTGGAGGCCTTAATGATGTCGGAATTTAGTGATCTTGGGCTCGTTGGATTCGTCTCGTCGAGCCGTTCGATTCGAGTATAAGCTCGTCAAAATCGGAGACCGTTTGGTAACTCAAATTGCAGTTTGAACCTTCCAACAGCGCTTTGAGCTCTTGATTTGGACTCATTTGGGCTCGGATTGGGTTGATCTTGGTGTCGTTGGGTTCGTATTTTCGAGACGCTCAGTTCGACAGTAAGCTTGCTGAAATCGGAGTTCATATGCTCCCGGATTTAATTTTTGAAGTTTCCAACTAGCTTTTGCTTCGAGATTCGTGCCCAATCAAGCTAATTTTGTGATGACGTATCAATATTTGGTTCATTTAAATTAATGAATGTTCATGTTCGGTTCATGTTCAGTTCATGTTCGTTCGTTTAGTGTTTATCGAGCTTTAAACAAACAAATATGAACGAGTTATAAACGAGCTCTACTTGTAGATATTCATTAACTTAACAAACGAGCTTTATCGAGCTTCCTAACAAACGATTACATCGAATATGTTCAGGAATAGGGCTGCAAACGAACCGAGCCGAGCCGAGTATGTGAGTGTTCATGTTTGTGTTCATTTAATATCAGCTTGTTCAAGTTTGGTTTTTGTTTGTTCGAGCTTTATTGTTTGTGTTCATGTTTGATTTATTTAAATTAACGAGTGTTCATGTTCGGTTCATGTTCAGTTCATGTTCAGTTCATGTTCGTTCGTTTAGTGCTTATCGAGTTTGTTCGCGAACATATTTAACGAATTTTTTTTAACTATCAAACAAATACGTTCATGAACATATTTATGAACAAACACATTTATAATAAAAGCAATTGTCTATGTGAACAAAGACAATGATTATTTATATTTATTAATTTTATAGTCAAATATTAATTATTTTTATCTAGCTTATTCACGAGTTCAAAATCGAACACAAATCAAGCTTTTATCGAGCTTCTTATCGAGCTTAATGTCGAGCTTGTTCACGAACTTCAAATGATGTTGTTTGCGAACATAAATGAGCCGAACACATTAGTGTTCAAGTTTGTTTATTTAAGAATCGAGTATTTAAAATATTGTTCAAGTTTGTTTGTTTAGCTAATTAAACGATCATATTAATCGAACCGAACAACGAGTAGCTAGTCGAACGTTTGGTTCGCTTGCAGCCCTATTCGCGAACTTAATGTCGAGCTCTATTTATATTATTAATTTTATAATCAAATATTAATTATTTTTATCAAGCTTATTCACGAGTTCAAAATCGAACACGAATCAAGCTTCTTATCGAGCTTAATGTCGAGCTTGTTCACGAACTTCAAATGATGTTGTTCGCGAACGCATTAGTGTTCAAGCTTGTTTATTTTAGAATCGAGTATTTAAAATATTGCTCAAGTTTGTTTGTTTAGTTAATTAAACGATCACGAATGAGCTTTAATCGAACCGAATAACGAGTTGCTCGTCGAACGTTTGGTTCACTTGCAGCCCTATTTAAAATATATTGCATTATTATTATAGTGTATTCTATTTTATTATGCATTATTTTTTAAGTAAAATAAATAATTAAATATTAGTAAAATAAAAAAGTTTACTTATTAAAAATAAATAAAATATTGGTCGAAATTGAGAACCATAGGCACCTTTCCAATGGAAATCAAATCCTCGGCTACGGCTAGCAGGGAAATTAGAAGGGGAATGGCGATAGATCACCAGGAAGCCCTCTCCTCTTCCTCTCCTGCATCTTCTTCGTTCCATCCATGGTATTCTTTTCCTCACTCCCACTTATTCCTTGCAATTTGAGATATCTAAATCCTATTTTATTTCAGCAGCGCTGTTCGCCACTTTTATGTCGCTGTCGACCGCCTTTTGTTTAAGATGGTCTCTCTCTCTCTCTCTCTCTCTCTCTCTCTCTCTCTCTCTCTTGTTGAACTGAAGAAAAATGGTTAATTTTATGTTGCAGGATACCCTGGTGGATCTCCTAGGCGTAACAGGGCGGCGGCAGTTTCTTCCCGTTGTTCTGTGCTGCAATTCGCGGGACGAGCTGGATGCTGTTTATTCTGCAGTATCCAACCTCACCTTTATCTCTTCGTTCCCGCTGGTATGTTGCGACCTTCAAATTTACTCCTGTAACATACCATGTGAAATTCCTGGCTTGGATTTAGCCATCTGCTTGTGGGATAGGGTTTTTCAGTCATGCCCGTTATCATTTGTATTCAAGGCTCAAGAGAAGTTGATTAAGTTGTGAAGATGAAGTTTTGATATTTATTGCAAAAATCAACTGATGACAATACATTTCATTCGCACCAATGCCAGCATTATTGAATTGAATATTTTAAACAAAATAATTTAAAATCATGATCTAAATTCTGTAATTTGAATGGTGGTTGCTGGGTAATTGCTGATACATATATTTTTGTTTATATTTGTGATGCAGTATAGTGATCAGTCTGAAACTGAACGGGCATCTGTCCTTGAAAATTTTCGTCAATCAACCATAAGATGGAATCAAAATGCAAATGCCCATCCTGATGATGGTGTTGATCCTGACAATCAGAAGTCATGCATGATAGTTGTGACAGATGCTTGCCTTCCTTTTATAACTTTGGGAGAGGCTCCTTTAGCTGCTCGTGTATTGATAAATTATGAGTTACCATCGAAGAAGGTAAGCCTATGTATCATAGCCATATTATATTGTTTTATGATAATTATTTTTCATTGATGGTACTCCAATAGAGTGCACATAGTTGTCATGCATCATCAATCATTCAAAAATTTGGATTACACAGCTTTCATGCATGTACACTCACATGCTTGCGTTTGCCTTTGTTATCAAGCATAGTATTCAATGTTTTATTAGCTACCATTTTTCTCGAGTCAACTTCCTTGAGAGAAATTTGACAACAATATGCGGTTTATTCTTACATTTTCTTTATGGATTCCATCAATTTTTGTGACAACAATATGCAGTTAATTTCTTTATATGTTCCTCCTCTTGATTTTCCTCTATTGCCATGAGAGCGTGGTCGGTGCTATGACATAGCTCTCATGAACAATGGATTTGAAGATGATATAATCAATTCTATTATCTTCCATAATATTTTCTTTCATAGACATCAATATTACCTTTTTTGCCTTCTTGTTCCAAGGTATATACATTTTTTTATTCTTCATGGATAGTGCGTCAATCGCACTGCTAGGGTCATCCGAAAAGTAAATGGCATGCATACATGGGGATAATGTCACATCGGACATATGGAATTTTTGACCTATAGAAAATTGTTCTAAACATCTTTTCAAAACATTAATTTCATTTTCTTTGTTTAACCAAGATAATTTATAAGGCTTTGGGTGATCTTATGTTGGTAGTTTTGACTTTTTAGTCATCTTTGTGGACACCGCATTTTCACAACTTCCCCCATCAATGATAATGTTACATACTTTTCCTTGTACTGTATATCTGGTATGAAAAATTTTATGATAGAGTCACTATGATTTCTAGTATATGGAGGTGTTTAAAACTTTCTGAACAATAAGAAACTCTCCATTATTAACATATACTAGATGTTTGTCCTCATCCTTATTCGTTTGTTCTGTTTCATTTTCCTCTGCTAGCGGAACTTCAACTAAGGACACTATAGGACTGTTAGCACAACTTGAAGCAATGCGTCCAAAACCTAGACATAAAAAATATTTCGAGGGAATGCATGATATAGGAAGTGTTGTCTTTACTATTTCGCACAACTTGGGGATGGTTGGAAGGGCCAACTTTAGAAAGGATGACATCATTATGAAAAAACTAACAAGGAGTTTAACATAAAAAAAAAAAAAAAGTAATCCATAAGAGGTATATGATGATGAACTTGATAGTTATATGATAGGAAATACTTCAGTTTGCAAGTTACCATAATAGGAAATACTTGAGTTCGCAAGCAAACCTAACAATAATCGGTAAAATAGCGAGAAAACAGAAGAAACTATGGTGGAAACAACAATCAAACGATATACAATCTTATAGAAAGCAAAGCGAAACAAAAACAAAGCAAAGATACAATCGATCCTCAATTCGAGAGGTGGATCATTCTCTCCCAATTAGGGCTGCAAGCGAACCAAACGTTCGACGAGCTACTCGTTATTCGGTTCGATTAAAGCTCGTTTGTGATCGTTTAATTAACTAAACAAACAAACTTGAACAATATTTTAAATACTCGATTCTTAAATAAACAAACTTGAACACTAATGCGTTCAGCTCATTTATGTTCCCGAACAACATCATTTGAAGTTCGTGAACAAGCTTGACATTAAGCTTGATTCGTGTTCGATTTTGAACTCGTGAATAAGCTCGATAAAAATAATTAATATTTGACTATAAAATTAATAAATATAAATAATCATTGCCTTTGTTACATAAACAATTGCTTTTATTATAAATATGTTTATTCATGGATATGTTCATGAACGTGTTTGTTTGATAGTTAAAAAAAAAATTCATTAAATATGTTCGCGAACAAGCTCGATAAGCACTAAACAAACGAACATGAACTGAACATGAACCGAACATGAACACTCATAAATTTAAATGAACCAAACATAAACACAAACAATAAAGCTCGAACAAACATGAACCAAACTTGAACAAGTTGATATTAAATGAACACAAACATGAACACTTACATACTCGGCTCGGCTCGTTTCGTTTGCAGCCCTACTCCCAATCTCTAGATGATGAATCTAGAGCCCAAAACCCTAAGAGACTAACTCCAATGCATGCATCCCCTAGCCTTAAGCTCTTCTCTTCTTTTAATACAAATCTTCTTAATAAAAGCTAATAAAATATTTCCTAAAACAATTATTAATTCAAATAGTTTCCTATTGCTTTTTCCCTCTCTCTCCTTGCCACCCTAGGGGGGCCCACATGAGTGGGCAGCCATCAAAGGAGGCGGTTTAGCCTGCCTCCTATAGGTGTGAACCGGCCCCACCTGGGCCGATTTGGACGGTTCTGCCAAAACCGTAACATTATAATGGATATTGTTAATTCTTTCTTTAATCAAGGGAGCAATTTGTTTACTTCAGAATTAATTGGCAGGAAACATATTTAAGACGCATCTCAACTTGCTTGGCAGCAGGTAATTAACTCTCTCAAGTTTCATCATTCTTTTGTCATTGAATAATTTACTTTTAATCAACATGATTTCCTTCTAGATGGAATTGTGATTAACATGGTAGTTGGAGGTGAAGTAGTGATTTTGAAAGGTCTCGAGGAGAGCAGTGGACTTGTAGTAGCAGAAATGCCCATTAACGTAAGTTTTACATGAGATCTATTCCAAATTTGTGTTCTAATGCCGGGGTATAAATTGCCACACATTTTGTTGCAGATATCTGAAATCCTATAAGCATTTTAACGTTTCTCTAATTTGGGAAAGGAATACTTGTCTGTTAAATGGACATTTCCAGCAAGCAGCATTGTTCTCCGCATTTAGGATTTGATTTGCCATTCTGTCCAAAGCATGAGGTAAGGGAAAATTGTTTAATTTGTGGTTGGAAGAATCTTGTATTCTTCCATGACTAGTTAAATATGTTTCTATTCTTCTCATCAAGAGCACATGCTCCTACTGTTACAATTGCAAGGTTCAAAGCTTTTACGTTTTGGCTATTGTACCTTTCTGATCCAAAATAGGGGGATCATTGATGGAAAGAGATTATTTCATTAATGGTTCTTGAATTATGAGCTTTATTAATATAGAGTAGGATGCACTAGATTCTTCAGATGGTTTGCTTTTCAATATTGTTCATCGAATGCAGTATAAAACCATTATGCCTTATTTGATTTCTATGTGATATTAAAGCATTGTGTTTTATTTGATTTCTTTGCTAAGAAAATTGAACATATAGTTTGAATATTTTTTTATGCTGACATAGATAATTATTTATGACTCCGGTTTCTCAAGTTCGTTAGTTTACCGTCTGGTGGTGACAAGAATCAGAGAGAATTAGGCTTCGTTTGGGACGGCTTTCTTACTGATTCTTAAAGCGATTTTTTAGTACAAAAATTTAATTTTTTACTAAAAAGTCTGCTTTAAGAAGTAGGAAGAAAGCTGTCCCAAACGATTGTGTATTATTTATAAAGTTTTAGGAGAGTTTTTAATAGGAAACATATAAACTTTAGAAATAATAATTATGATAGTTGACAGTTTGTTGAATAAATAGAGTGGTTCCCATGTATCAATGAGGTGGCAATGAAAGGAGAAGGAAATTGGGCGGAAATATCGATGAGTTCGAGTCTCAACTTCAAAGTCAATTCCTCTCTTTTTTTTTTTTTAGTAGAATTTCTTTGCCTTGGATTTTTTTTATGTTAACTTTTATATACAATAGGGAAAAAATATTTATGCAGCTGACCTCACGTAATAGGATAAAGACTTGGTGTTGTGTCTTTTGGAGTATTTCTAAAGTTTAGATTAAACACCACTGAGTTCCTGACAGGTTTGCATCCTAATTTACCTATTTTTATGTCATGCATTTTGGTTATGATATGAAAATTTCATGTCTGAGAGTGTGCCACTCAAAGTCAAGGAAATATTTTTATTAATTTAACCAAAATTATTGCAACAATTTTTCTTTGATTTTTTCATTCCTTGAAAGTTACTACTGACATGATAATGCTGTCAACATAAACTAGTTGTGCATAGACTTCCTTTGAAGCAACTTGTTTGACTAATAATGTGTGATTTTCTTGACTTTATATTCCATGTTTAGGTTTATCTTGACGAACCTTTCAAATTGCACCCTTGGAGATTGCTTCAACTAAGGGGTGTAAGCTTGCGCGAGCCAGCTCGAGCCATAATCGTTAACGAGATCACAAGTCAAGTTCATCGAGCCACGAGTTCGAGCTTGAGCCTATACTCGAGCTCGAGCTTCTGCTCATCCTAATTTGGCTCGAAAGCTCATTGGGTCGCTTGATTAACTTAAAATATATTAAAAATTTAATTCAAATTATGCAATATATTTTAACAATGTTAAATATATTATTTATTCAAAATAAAAATTAAGATTTTTTTTTTTTAAATTTAAAATTAAGAAATTGTGCTCAACAATTGAGTTAAGCTCAAGCTTTCTAAGAGCTATAGTAATCGATCCAAGCTCGTTCCTCGTAATATTATTATTTCAATTCACATTATTTAAAGTCTCAATAACTATTTTAGTGATAAAAAAAGAATGCAAGCTGGCAAGAGAAATGATTGGTGATTATGAGAAATATTTATATTTTAGAGTAGAGACTCATCTATGCTACAAGACTAAATTGATTATTTACAACCGGCTTTATTATGGTTTAACATATTTAAAGGTTTCATTCCATAATATAGTTTAGTTCAACCTTAAAAGTAAGTCGCAAGCCGCTATGGCTATTATGAAAGAAACAACAGTTAGGGTTTACCTCTTCCAATGAAGAAGAGAAAGGAGAACAATTCCATAAGAAACCCTAGGCTCTCCTTTCTTTGCTAGCCACCAAATCATCACCTCCTCTTTCTAGTTTGAAGCCAAACCAAGAGCGAGAGAGATTGTTCGTGTGGATGCCAAACGTAA
Source organism: Dendrobium officinale (assembly GCA_019514585.1). Classification (NCBI taxonomy): domain Eukaryota; kingdom Viridiplantae; phylum Streptophyta; class Magnoliopsida; order Asparagales; family Orchidaceae; genus Dendrobium; species Dendrobium officinale. Next base: position 11,025,550 of record CM033697.1, read on the forward strand.
TTTACCATCTGGAGACTAATCAGAATGCGCTATATCAATAGTATCGAGCACGATATCTAGCGCGGAAGCGAGCGAGGGTGATGTGGAGCATTCTGGTTGATCTTTGGACGGCGTTTGATATCCGCACGGAATAATTTGCCCAAGAGCGAAGGATGAAACTCCTCATCAATGTCTATATTTGATGCCTTTCACTCGAGCTGCACTTGATCACTTTCCCTCAATATGCTCTAAATGCTTTGATTCAAGTGCTAGAGTTCCATTTAAATTTTATTTTGTGGACCTTGGTGCCTCACTCTCTCACTATCTAAACTTGCACCCTTAGGTCACGATAAATAAGATTGGGAGCGGTTGTAATAGATTGGACGATGTTGAGTGACTAGACCGTTCTCGTTCAAAAAATACGTCTAATCACATAATCAACATTAATATTTTATAAATATATGTAGTCATCAGCTCATGAAATTATTAATAAATTGAACACTTTATTTAAATAATAATAAAAAAACTTAATGCTTCAAGAATCTTTTTGAATTATTGAGGCTTTGCGAAAAGAGAAGGGTGCCTTGAATATGAAGTGATTAAGCAAGTAAAGTGGCAGTACTGTGTTCAAATTTCTTTGTTTTTTAAGGGCACTAAAGGACTCAGAGATGAACTGTTTCATTCTAAGAACAAAGTGGTTGGCATGGACTTGGTTGTACTGGGGCCTCAAGTCCTTGATTGTTGCACCTAACGATTTGTCCTTTAGCTTAGAGATAAATTCATCCATAATATTTACAATTTATCTATTAATAAAATTAAATTAATATTTATGATTTTTTGATATTAAATTCATTTAGATCATAATTAACTTAATAGAAAGTTGATAAAGGCAAAAAAAATAAAATTTTATTGTGAATTTTAACATTTGAGTTAAGAGATTAAAAGAAGATAAGCTACTAGGTTTTGTTTGTGATAAATTTTTTATTATTTTTTAAAACGGTTTTTTAGCAAAAGAAAATTTTGAATTAGAAATTTTTTGTTAAAATATTGTTTTAAAAATCAATAAGAAAGTTGTTCTAGACGAAAAGGGATTGCTTTCTTACTGCTTCTTAAATCAACTTTTTAGTATAAAAATTTTAATTCTTTATTAAAAAGTTGATTTACGAAATAGTAGGAAAGCCATCCCAAATCAAACTTAAGGATTCATTTGACACAGCTTCCTTACTTCTTCTTAAAGTAGCTTTTTATTACAAAATAAAAAAATTATTTTAAAAAACAGTAAAAAAACCGTCCCAAATGAAACTTAAATCAACTGCAATTAAAACAAAAGATACCGATAAACTAGAATTGTTCACGCTTCATCATTAAAAGCTTTTATGATACAAAAAAACTAGAATTGTTTGCATATCTTCCATTGTTACAAAAGCTTTTTCACTCCATGAATAAATAAGAGTTGACTAACAACAAAGAATGCAGGCATTTATATACCATCAAAGTAAAAAAAAACAAAGAAACAAACAATTTGAATGACAGGGAGAAATTATTAGATTATCTAAGCTCATGTCATTAGTTAAGCATTTTGTTATGTATTCATGGATATGAATTCAGGGCAAAATGCTCAACCAATTTTTATCAGCTCACTTCACCTAATAATTTCTCCAAAATTAGCTAAAATATATATATATATATATATATATATATATATATATATATATATTACATTACATTAAAATGAAAAAATCAGCACTCAAAATTAAAAGATAAATAGTAAAAAAATGAGGATATTTAAATAGGAAAGAATTTGTATCTTGATATAAATTATATTAGAATATGTTTTAAAATTATCAGATTTAATTTGAGATTAGTATTGCAAATGTTGAGTTTGCATTTCACTAATCTTAAAATAAATTTTAAGGTCATCTTAATATAATTTATATCAATATATTATTTATTTATTTATATAGAAATAAAAAATAATAGTAGAAATTTACTTTTATGCATATCTATTTTCATTTATATTTAAATATCCTCTTTTTTTACTTATTTATTTTCTAATTTTAACTATATATATTTTCATCTTGACATAAATATATCAATAACTAAAAAAAGATTCCTAATACGATTTTTTTTTTTTTTTTTAACAAAAATTACTTCCTGACAGTCTCACTCGCTCACGTTCCTTCTCCAGTCTGTGATATTGATCTTCCAATGGCCGTCCCTGAACCCTAACTCCTCCGCATTCTTCCTATCTCTCTCCAAATCCTCCATCCTCTCCTTAGATAGGCCGCAAAATCCCTTCAGCCCATCGTCCATCTCGTCGTGCACACGCCACCATCGTCTATGCGCAAAGTCGCTCGCATAAATCTTCTGGTCCTCTACGTTCCAATTGCAATCATAATCTCTATAGCAGAGCCATGGCTTCAACCCGAGATAATGGATAGAGTACAACTTAGGAGGATCAGCGGCAAAGAGATGGTTTTTCATCGTGATCTCGGCAGTTTTGTTCGACCAAAAGTTCTTGAGGAAGTTGACTCTCCTAGGCAAGCGATGCCACCACACAAAGATCTCATTGAGGAAGCCTTGGTCACCGCCATTGTAGGAGATGATTTCCTTTCTGTTCTTCATGAGAGTTTTGAAGGTGCAGGAGGAAGGTTCGAGGACCATAATGCCGGAATTGAAGATGAAACCGTCATTGCCGGTGGCGGATATTTGGGGGAAAGAGAAGAGAAGGTCAAGGTTGCGGAGGACGATGATGTCGGCGTCTACAAATACAACTTTGCTGTAATCGGTTAGAAGCCAGAGTCGGAATTTGCTGTAGTTGTATTCATTGTATGTGTACCTTCACAAATGTAGAAGTAACAAACAGTCAGCTTCACATCTCAATTTTTACAGAAGAATTTACTGAAATTGGGAAATAAACCTTTGCGCGCGAGGGTTACGGATGCGATTAATTAGCCGGAGTTGCCACCCGGCGGCGGCGAGGGCTCGGAGCTTTGCCTCTGATATGGATTTGTCATGGAGGAGGACGAGGTCTTTTGTGGAGCCTGTCTTTCGGATGCTCTGCGCTAATGTGATGGCTCCACAGACGTAGGTGTCCGACGAATGAATCACCGTTGCATATGCTTCACGACGGCCATGGATGGTGGAGTCAGCAAGCTTTGACATGTCAAATTCTTCATTAATTGTTCCTATAATTTCAAAGATAGAATTTTAATTTTGTTGAGAAAAACATCGCCTTAGAAAATGTGATTAAATTTTAGAAACGGTGAATCTTAAAATTAATAAATTTATTTTGAAATGAATATAATATAAAATTTAATTAATTTTTAATGTATTATATTAATAGTAAAATCTATCATAACGAGCAGAATATAATGACCCATAATCTTTTTTTTTTTTTTACTGTCATTGTTATGGGGGGCAATCTTCATGATGGCCATGGGCATGTTGTATTTAAGAAATTTTTAGGCTAGCACAATTAAAATAAAAAGTTAGGGCAGATGCTAGAATTGAATAATAAAAAGTTTGATTAAATTAGGGTAATCGTTAGGGGTGGAACCAGCTATAATTTTTAGGGGGGATAAACTTATAAGTAATTGTTGGAAGATATGTCGGGGGTCCAAGGGGCAGTCCCCTTGGAACAAATTTTGATTTGCTATTTCTCTTTGTATTTGGTTCATCGTTCCTAACAATAATACATCTACACAATGTGTTTAATTATAGTGGGGGCAATTGTCTAAAGACTATAGTATTTTAAAACTTTTAGGGGGGGGGGGGGGGAGCAATTGCCTAAAAAATAAAGGAAGATTTACATGCATATCACCATATACTATTCTATTTACATATTTTATACTTAAAACTTTAATATTACATACATACCACCCATAGTTCATTTTCATATCAAATATGAGTGGTAGAAATGAAATATAAAAGTGGTAGGAAGAAAATATCAGTGATATATTTGATATTAAAATAATATAGGGTGCTATGTGTGTGATATAAAAATTTTGAGTGTTAGATATGTAAATAAGATGATATAAAATGGTATGTATGTAAATTTTTTAAAAATAAATTGAGGGGACAAATTACTTAAAAAATCATATAATATAAAAAAAATTATTTTTTGGGGCCCAAAGCTCTAGAGGGTTCTGCCAATTCAATCATCATCTTAAACTTTAATTATTTATTAAATTAATATGTGTAATATCTTAATCATCAAATTCAAATACTGAAATTCATAATAAAATTTTAACTCATATTGGATTCTCATTTGCACGAATATATAAAGTTAATAATTTAATTTTAGAGAGTAGATTTTATTTATTAATATTCATTATTTCAATAATATATGAATTATTTTCCCTATAAAATAATTGTACTAATCTAACACCTAAAAAATATCATAACATTCCGTGCTTGTCAGCTGTAATGTTATCATAAAACAATTCAGCTGCATTATTGCCAAATTATAATTATTTGATTAATAATAAGTTTTTGTCTGATTTGGACTGCCCAAAATATGACAGTTTAATATGAAATTAATTTTGAGATAATTTAAAAGCCCCTTTGAGACGTGCTGCACAGCACGAAAACTGAGCCGATTTTTTTTTGTTTGCGATAATTTTTTATAATATAAAATTTAAAAAAATATTGAGCAAGAAAAAAAAAAGTCAATTAAAATTATAATTAATATCTGAAAAATAAATCAGTAAAAAAGCTATCTCAAATATGAGAAATTATTCTGTGTGGACACCGGACGCAGCTCTACTTTTGAATGCTGCAATACTGAGCGGTACGAGCTTCGGCACCGAGCCACGATACTGAGTAGTATCGAGCCGCGATTAAGAGGTGATATGATACATTTTTATTTATCTCTTAAAGGCATTCGATATCCACATAAAATATTTTTTCCCCAAATATAAGCTAAAATTGAATTCAATTTGAGAATGTTACAGCATTTGCTAGCTAAGTTCTTTAGGATTCTTTTTTAAAAGGTGAAAGACTTTGGATTGCTTAATAAAATCTATGATTTGTACAACTATTATGTATGGCCTACTAAGCAATGAATCATTACAGTTGAAATTTAGTTAAAATTTTATCAAAAAAATATTATGATTTTGATAAAAGAAACCAACGTAATAAAGTAAATAAATGCAAGAACTTACCTTCCTTCCATAATGGCAAGGCGAGCTTGCAAGACCCTATAGGCATTGCCACCTTCTCCTCCAACCTTCCAGCCTCCACTTCATACATCCACCACTCCCCTTCTCTTCCCACCATATCATCACACCTGAAAACCTCCATCATCGGCCGACAACCACCGTAAAATATAAGTTTCACCGCCCCTCTCGCATCCCGCTTAACCCTTCTCACCGCCAGATTCGCGGCCATAAGATGCATTTGGAGCCTAAATACATCTCTAGACCACCCTGGCTCTGGCCGCCGGCAAGGCAGCCTAACCACCACCACATCAAACTCACCATACAATGAGAAGTCAGGCATTGGCATCTCAGGGCAAGATGGCCCTTCATTTTCTTCCTCCTCATCTATCCATTCAGGAAATATATCCTTCCACTCAAAATTCTCTGAAACTTGCTCGAATTCGATTGATGTCACAGCCCCAAGATCTTTCCAATCTAACAATTCATCTTCCCCAATGTTCACCAATGCTATGCTGCTGTTCCCAGGCAGTTTACTAAAGAAGCTCGGAATCACCTCTTTTGCCATTCTCTCTGTCTTCTTGCTTCTACCATCTTCAATCTGCAAATTTCAGTGTTCATTACTAAAATGGTGAAATCTAAAACAAAATTGTAAAGGGTGGAAGAAATGAACTGAATTAAGAGTGGTACTCACCTTACCTTCTTGACATGGCAATTTCGAAGAGTGCAGCGAACAATGGAGGCAGCTCTGTGCTGATAAACAGTGGAAGGTTGAAGAAGAAGGGCAAGACAGGCAATAAGAAAGAAGGAAAGGAGAATTAGGTTGATCTTGATGACCAAAGTTTTTGATGCCGCAGCTTTCATTATTTCTCCCATGGCCATAATTAATAGAAGAGGATAGCTAAGGTGAAGACTTGAGAGTATCTATTGTTCTCTTCCTTTGTTTCTCAAATGTTTAAAGAGAAAAAAGATTGAGGCTTTCCATATGAAAGGTTATTAACTTAATAAGCAAATCAAAGTGACTGCTCTTGTGGTGGTTGGAATGTTGGTAGGAAGAGTAAGGAATAGGAGAAGGCAGAGGATGGCTTAATATTGGTGCCATTCTCTATCTGTCATTGCCTTTGATTGGAGATTTGAAAGAAAGTAGGGGTAAGCATTTTAAGAATGAATCTAATTAGATTTAGCTTAAATATTATATATTAAGAAGAATATCATGTAATATTTAGTCAAATTTATAATTTTATTATATGGAATAAATAATATATATAATCTTTATATCACTTGTTTATTGTCAATTATTTATAATTCATAAATTTTGTTAATTTAGTGTGTTAATAAATTAATATAGCTTATTTTTTATTTGATCAAGTTTGAAAAAAAGTGAAACTAAACCCAATATCAAAATTAAAAAATAAAAATAAAAATTATAACAAATAATGGAATGAATATTTTAACAAATAAATTGAATCAATCAAATAAGATAAATTCGATTAATTTTTTTTAATGTGCTCCACTGGAATAAACTGCTGTGGTATTAAACCTTTTTCCTACTTCAGAAATTCATTTTTTCTCTTGCGTAGGTTTTGCTCTTAATTAGGAATTAGGATTGCTAGGCTTTCGCCATTGTCCGCGTTAGGCTTGAAATGTTCAAAATGATAATCATTTTTAAAAGAAATCAGTAATGAGGCTGTAGAAGTTTTGTATTGACTCCATATATTGCGAAATTAGCGAGGTATCTTACTTTGTGTACGCCTCCCTTGGGGTTTACTTAGGAGAAATGATTATGTACGGACATCGAACATAGAACTATGTCTAGACTGTAATGAAAATATGACACATTGACTAGTATATTACTAGGTATTTCTCTATATTGATGTGTATTACTTGTATATTTATATGTATTAATTGTGTATTGCTGTGTATTGGTGTATATAATTAGTTGTGTATTACTATGTACTAGCTAATACTCAACAATACAAAGCAATACACAACTAATACATAACAACACACAATAATATCAACTAAAACTTATTAATACAATAGTCCACACATCATATTTTATTGGAGTCTGGATGTAGCTCTACGTCCAATGTCTGCACGTAATAATTTCTCCTTTTCATATATTAATCATAATTTTGTTTGGCTTTATTGTCTCATTGCTTTTTAATAATCCAATATGGTTTATTGAACTATATAATATGTAAATTTTCCTTATTATTTTAATAAAACATAAAGCTTGAATTCAAAAAATACATTTTTTAAAAAATTTTTAATCAAAGGATGATTTTTCCAATAAAGGAGGATACAACCAACCCAACCACTAAAAAAGAAAGATACAACTAAAAATAGAAAAGACAAGGTAGTCATACAGGCTCATAAATTGGCACAGAGTTTCTTGCAACCACCCAGACGCCAGGCTATGACTATCCATAAACAGTGATCAGCAACAACCAACAAAGAAGCAACTGAGAAAATAAGCAACAACCCAAATAAGGCCACCAAACAAAACAAGTCGAGTCACCACCAATGATTGCCAACAAGCCTCGGTAGTCCATGTGGAGAGCAAAAACTTATAACATCATTGCACGTAAAAGATGAGGCAACCGCTAATCCAAACCCCAACACCACATTCACCCAAAATAGAACCAAATAGAACCAAGCACAACCTCAAAAACCCAAACTCTAAGCTACCAACAAAGTGACACAAAACGACCAAGAACGTAAAAGAAGGCCCCCAACGAAAAGAGAACAACCATAGTTACTTCCTTTTGTTTGTATGCCCCCGACGTTTACCACCTCCATGGGAGAAGGCATTCTCAACTATGCTATTCACATTCAAGTTAAACAAACCATGAAAATCCTCCTCAAACCCCTCTAAATCCTCCCCCTCACTCTCACCAAGAGGGGACAAGTTATCTTCAAGCCAATCCTACTCGTTCAGACAAGAATCATGCAAAGAAATGTCCAATTGAGCTTTTAAATCCTCATTAAAAATAATAGAAACAGGGATCTCAATCATCCCATCAGAAATTATCAAGGAAGAAGAGGGCATATCAGGTTCAACGACAACATCAGGCAATTCACTTAATGAATCATTTAACACCACTATGTTAACACAACACAATTTCATGTTAACCGCTTCCAAAATATGAGAGACAGTTGGAGTAAAACACAAATGATTCTTCCTAATAACAGTTAAAGAATCACCAGCCTCTTACACTACCTCAAAATCATCAGCATCCAAACCATCAGAGGCCAAAACCACTGGCTTAGAAAGCCCAACATTACAAACCAAATCAGTTGCAGGGGAAACCACATTATCAGGCAAACCCAAGCTGCCAGCATCAGCAGAACATTCTAAATGACCCTCACCAATAATAACAGACTCCTTTTGTAAATCCAAATCCACCTTATCATTTGCTTGCTCCACATTAGTTGGCAAAACACCCTCAATACCCGTATTAGGAGAGGGAATAATAGGAGGAATAGGGTTCAGGGTACTACATTCCACCTTCGAATGGCCAAGGGATTTATAGTGAGAATAATAAGAAGGGAATTCTTCCATGACAATAGCCTGAACATAGCCCAAGTTTTCGGGACACTAGGTCAAGATAGTAGTTGGTAATATCCAACTCAACCAGAACTCGAGCAGTCGACTGCCTAGAGCTGCAAGCAGTGTCATGATCGATTTTAAGAGGCTGGCCGAAAAGGGAACCTAAACAATTAAGGATATGGGGTGAGAATGGGTATAGTATAAGAAATGGGGATTTAATCATAGAAGATTCCACCTCAATATCAAACATAGGAGACCACTCGAACAGCTTCATAAAGTAAGACCGGTGAGCAAACACCCTACAATATTTTAAATCATTAACCAACTTATTCAACACATGCCTCAAATTGAAAATGGTAATCGATACCTCACCAATAAGCTTAAAATTGAAAAAAAAAATTCTGAATAGACTCAAGAGAAGGACGGCGAGAAGAAAATTTTCCAACTAAGGTGAACTCAAAAGGCGTAGCAAGAGCTAAAATTTCATCTTCCAAAATTCAAAGCGACGTCATACCGCAGGGGGAAGAAATTTTCAGATCCGAGAAACTTGAAGAATGATAGTCATTAGCTAAAGCATCTTTGAATGAATGAGAGGAGGACATCCAATTCAAAAAATCGGAATCAGCGAGGTGGGCAACCATATCCGCAAAGACAACAGTTGGTACCGCAATCGGTAAAGCCGAAGAGAAAATGACCGAACATAACGAAAACTAGAGAGAAGGGAAAAAATGCACTTCCCTGGGAGCAGCAGGATGTTGGAGAGCTGGGATCGCAGAGACGACTAAGGAGGAAACTCTAGCGGAGCACCCCAAACCATTGCGAAAATTCATAAAATATATTTATCATTTTATATTATGCTCATTACTGAATCTACATGCAATTATGCATACTAATGTCGATGCTAATGCATCTCAAATTAGGGTTTTAATTTTTTTTTTTTGTTAAAGTTGTGGTGAATTTGATCTCAAATAATAACTTTTTCTAGTTTTTGTTGATCTAATTCTACTAAATTGGTGGAGATTTTTACTAACGACACTCTTTGCTCCAAAGATGAGTGGATATGATGAAAATTTCGAAGAACTTATTTTGAAATTATATCATATTAAATAATTATGATCATCATAAAATTTAAGTGTTAGAAAATTTCACTTTTCTAATTGTTGCGTCCAGGAGTATTCGCGGCGGTAGAGAAACACAAAGTTTATCATCTTAGCGTTGTACGAAAATCCGGCACGCAATTAGATAAGGAGAAAGGGTCTAGCATTTATGAGACACCAAGATTTTTACGTGGAAAACCCCTGTAAAAGGGGGAAAAACCACGGGGCCTAGCCCAGTTTGAATGAATCCACTAGTATTGCAGTCGATTACAAATGAGGCCCTTCCCTAGGAGAAGGCCTTAGCTTGATGTACATCTTATGGAGTACATTACATGATGTAAATACAAATAATCACTATTGACATGTTTGCTTTGTTAGAAGGATTGCAGTCGGCGAGCGACGTAGGTCAGGAGGACCGTAGTCAGCTGGCGACGGAGGACTGTAGTCGGCAGGCGACGTAAGTCAGGAGGACCGTAGTCGGCGGGCGACGGAGGTCGAAAATACTGTAGTCGGCGGACGACATAAGTCAGGAGGACCGTAGTCGGCTGGCGACAGAGGTAGGAAGGACTGTAGTCTGACAATGAAGATCAGTATGACAGCGTCAGGGAGAAGCCCAGCAATGGAAAGAAATCCATCTTCGCGTAGACGTCTAGTGAAGTCCGATAACCGGTAGAAGTCCGGCGACGAGTAGAAACTTAGCGAAGAGTGAAGGTTCAACGTCGGGCAGAAGTCCGACGTCTGTTGTTGACAAAAGAGAACTCCGGCTTCACTTGGGCGGAGTTTCAGCGTCAGGAGGGAACTCTGTTGTTAATTGGGAAGGATTTCAGCATCACGTGGAAGTTGTGCAGAATTCCTGCGTTTCCTGAAAATCCGGCAGAGTTCCGGCGTCTTTAGGCGGCAGGAAAAGTTTCGGCGGTGGTCGAGGAGGTGAGGAATCTCCTTTTCCCCTTTCTCCTTCTCCTTCTCTTCTTCTTCTCTCTCTTCCCTCCCCCCCCCCTCCGGTTTTCGGGCGATAGAAACCTACGGGATTTCTTCCTCCCCCTCCGGTTTACTGGCGATAGAAACCTACGGGATTTCTTCCTCTCCCTCCGGTTTACTGGCGATAGAAACCTACGGGATTTCTTCCTCCCCCTCCGGCTTACTGGTGGTTGAGGCTTCATCTATTTGCGAGTTGGAATTCTTTCCTGCTCGACTTAGCGCCCCTCCTCGTGCGCAGAAGCCTACGGGATCTCTTTTCCATCTGAGCGAAGGTTTGTTGGCGATGGACGATCGAGTTGAAGCCCGTTAGTAGTCAACGATTGAGTGTGGAGTCAAAGGGGAGAGTTCGAGAATGCGTTGCGAGAAGCCGATGACGCGTAGTAGTCTGCCGACAAGCAGAAGTCCGACAACAGGAAGAAGTCTGACTTCGGGTAGAAGACCGACGAAAATTCATCGATGAGCAGAAGTCCGACGTCGGGTAGGAGTTCGCTGACGAGCAGAAGTCCGACGTCGGGTAGGAGTCCGCTGACGAGCAAAAGTCCGACGTCGGGTAGGAGTCCGCTGACGAGCAGAAGTCCGACGTCGGGTAGGAGTCCGCTGACGAGCAGAAGTCCGACGACGAGTAGGAGTCCGCTGACGAGCAGAAGTCCGACAACAGGAAGAAGTCTGACTTCGGGTAGAAGACCGACGAAAATTCGTCGACGAGTTGTACGTAAGTTTAACACACAAACAGGGAAAAGGAATGAACACCAAGAGTTTTTACGTGGAAAACCCAAAAATGGGAAAAACCACGGGGCCTCGCCTAGTTGCAAATTTCCACTAGTGTCTTCGTAGATTACAAATGGCGGATTTCTTCCCACAAGTCGGGATAATCCAAATACAACTTGTCTTTTCCACGAAATTCACAAAATCCTGCGAATTCCCTGAGTTTCCTGAAAATCCGGCAGAGTTCCGGCGTCTTCAAGAGGCAGGAAGAACTCCGGCGGCGGTGGTCGAGGAGGTGAGGAATCTCCTATTCCCCTTTCTCCTTCTCCTTCTCTTCTTCCTCTCTCTCTTCACTTCCGGTTTACTGGCGATAGAAACCTACGGGATTTCTTCCTCTCCCTCCGGTTTACTGGCGATAGAAACCTACGGGATTTCTTCCTCCCCCTCCGGTTTACTGGCGATAGAAACCTACGGGATTTCTTCCTCTCCCTCCGGTTTACTGGCGATAGAAACCTACGGGATTTCTTCCTCCCCCTCCGGTTTTCTGGCGATAGAAACCTACGGGATTTCTTCCTCTCCCTCCGGTTTACTGGCGATAGAAACCTACGGGATTTCCTCCTCCCCCTTCGGTTTACTGGCGATAGAAACCTACGGGATTTCTTCCTCCCCCTCCGGTTTTCGGGCGATAGAAACCTACGGGATTTCTTCCTCCCCCTCCGGTTTACTGGCGATAGAAACCTACGGGATTTCTTCCTCTCCCTCCGGTTTACTGGCGATAGAAACCTACGGGATTTCTTCCTCCCCCTCCGGCTTACTGGTGGTTGAGGCTTCATCTATTTGCGAGTTGGAATTCTTTCCTGCTCGACTTAGCGCCCCTCCTCGTGCGCAGAAGCCTACGGGATCTCTTTTCCATCTGAGCGAAGGTTTGTTGGCGATGGACGATCGAGTTGAAGCCCGTTAGTAGTCAACGATTGAGTGTGGAGTCAAAGGGGAGAGTTCGAGAATGCGTTGCGAGAAGCCGATGACGCGTAGTAGTCTGCCGACGAGCAGAAGTCCGACAACAGGAAGAAGTCTGACTTCGGGTAGAAGACCGACGAAAATTCGTCGATGAGCAGAAGTCCGACGTCGGGTAGGAGTTCGCTGACGAGCAGAAGTCCGACGTCGGGTAGGAGTCCGCTGACGAGCAAAAGTCTGACGTCGGGTAGGAGTCCGCTGACGAGCAGAAGTCCGACGTCGGGTAGGAGTCCGCTGGCGAGCAGAAGTCCGACGACGAGTAGGAGTCCGCTGACGAGCAGAAGTCCGACAACAGGAAGAAGTCTGACTTCGGGTAGAAGACCGACGAAAATTCGTCGACGAGCAGAAGTCCGACGTCGGATAGGAGTCCGCTGACGAGCAGAAGTCCGACGTCGGGTAGGAGTCCGCTGACGAGCAGAAGTCCGACGTCGGGTAGGAGTCCGCTGACGAGCAGAAGTCCGACGTCGGGTAGGAGTCCGCTGACGAGCAGAAGTCCGACGACGAGTAGGAGTCCGCTGACGAGCAGAAATCCGACGACAGGGAGAAGTACGACGTCGGGTAGAAGTGCGGCCTTGGGTAGAAGACCGACGCAAGTTCGTCGACGAGCAGAAGTCCGACGACGAGTAGAAGTCCGCTGACGAGCAGAAATTCAATGACAAGGAGAAGTCTGACGCCAGGTAGAAGTTCAACTTCGGGTAGAAGACCGAAGAGAATTCATCGACGAGCAGGAGTCTGGCGACGAGTAGAAGTCCGCTGACGAGCAGAAGTTCAACGTCGGGTAGGAGTCCGCTGACGAGCAGAAGTCTGCTGGCGAGCAGAAGTCTGACGACGCGTAGGAGTCTTCCTACGAGCAGAAGTCTGACGACAGGGAGGAGTCCGACGTCGGGTAGAAGTACAGCCTCGGGCAGAAGTCCGATGAAAGTTTATCGACGGGCAGAAGTCCGACGTCGAGTAGAAGTCCGCTGACAAGCAGAAGTTTTATGACAAGGTGAAGTCCGACGTCGTGTAGAAGTCCTCTGACTAGCAGAAGTCCTACGTCAGGTAGAAGTCTGCTGACGAGGAGAAGTCCGACGTCAAGGAGAAGTCCACTGAGGAGCAAAAGTCCGACGTCGGGTATTAGTCCGATAACAGGAAGGATTTCAGCGTCGTGTATTAGTCCGTCGAAAGTCCTGCAAGGCAAAAGTTTAGCGTAGGAGGAAATTCAAAATTGGGAAGAATTTTAACATTATGGAGAAGTCAGATAGAAGTCTATTGACGACATTCTAGCGACGTTAACCAAGGACGTGAGATTTTTCCGATGTTGTATGCCGGAGCCCTGCTCGACGACGTTAACCTGTGTGGAAGAGGTCGGGAGAATCCACTAAGGATGTGAGACCTTTCCGAGGTTGTATGTCGGAGCCCTGCTCGACGACGTTAACCTGTGTGGAAGAGGTCGGAAGAATCCACTAAGGATGTGAGACCTTTCCGAGGTTGTATGTCGGAGCCATGCTCGACGACGTTAACCTGTGTGGAAGAGGTCAGAGAATCCACCAAGTATGTGAGACCTTTCTGAGGTTGTATGTCGGAGCCTTTGCTCGACGACGTTAACCTGTGTGGAAGAGGTCGGGAGAATCCACTAAGGATGTGAGACCTTTCCGATGTTGTATGCCGGAGCCTTTGCTCGACGACGTTAACCTGTGTGGAAGAAGTCGGGAGAATCCACCAAGGATGTGAGACCTTTCCGAGGTTGTATGTCGGAGCCTTTGCTCGACGACGTTAACCTGTGTGGAAGAGGTCGGGAGAATCCACTAAGGATGTGAGACCTTTCCGAGGTTGTATGTCGGAGCCCTGCTCGACGACGTTAACCTGTGTGGAAGAGGTCGGAAGAATCCACTAAGGATGTGAGACCTTTCCGAGGTTGTATGTCGGAGCCCTGCTCGACGACGTTAACCTGTGTGGAAGAGGTCAAATTGGATCCCCCTGGGATCGATTTTGCCTTGATTGGGAGGGGGCGAATGCCGCGTGTATCCCGTATCAAAGTTGAAGAAGGGTCTATCTTTAGACCGTTACTGCCTTTTTGAAGTCGAGATTAAGACCTTGCCCAAGGAGTATGAGTCATACAGCGGACTGTATGAAACTTATAAGTGATAGAAAGTATCCTTGCATTTGCTTGGATTTTTCTGAATTATCATCTTGATTTTAGAAGTATTGGAGGGTCTTTTTGACCATAGTCGGAGTCAAGGTTGCCACCCAGTCCGGATCTAATTCCTATGAAATTGGTGAAGTAATGACTGATGTCAGTAAGTTGACATGAACTTCTTTATGAGGTTCGAGCAAAAATTTGCCCCCCAGTCGGGAATCAGTTTCCCACAGACGGCGCCAAACTGTTGCGTCCAGGAGTATTCGCGGCGGTAGAGAAACACAAAGTTTATCATCTTAGCGTTGTACGAAAATCCGGCACGCAATTAGATAAGGAGAAAGGGTCTAGCATTTATGAGACACCAAGATTTTTACGTGGAAAACCCCTGTAAAAGGGGGAAAAACCACGGGGCCTAGCCCAGTTTGAATGAATCCACTAGTATTGCAGTCGATTACAAATGAGGCCCTTCCCTAGGAGAAGGCCTTAGCTTGATGTACATCTTATGGAGTACATTACATGATGTAAATACAAATAATCACTATTGACATGTTTGCTTTGTTAGAAGGATTGCAGTCGGCGAGCGACGTAGGTCAGGAGGACCGTAGTCAGCTGGCGACGGAGGACTGTAGTCGGCAGGCGACGTAAGTCAGGAGGACCGTAGTCGGCGGGCGACGGAGGTCGAAAATACTGTAGTCGGCGGGCGACATAAGTCAGGAGGACCGTAGTCGGCTGGCGACAGAGGTAGGAAGGACTGTAGTCTGACAATGAAGATCAGTATGACAGCGTCAGGGAGAAGCCCAGCAATGGAAAGAAATCCATCTTCGCGTAGACGTCTAGTGAAGTCCGATAACCGGTAGAAGTCCGGCGACGAGTAGAAACTTAGCGAAGAGTGAAGGTTCAACGTCGGGCAGAAGTCCGACGTCTGTTGTTGACAAAAGAGAACTCCGGCTTCACTTGGGCGGAGTTTCAGCGTCAGGAGGGAACTCTGTTGTTAATTGGGAAGGATTTCAGCATCACGTAGAAGTTGTGCAGAATTCCTGCGTTTCCTGAAAATCCGGCAGAGTTCCGGCGTCTTTAGGCGGCAGGAAAAGTTCCGGCGGTGGTCGAGGAGGTGAGGAATCTCCTTTTCCCCTTTCTCCTTCTCCTTCTCTTCTTCTTCTCTCTCTTCCCTCCCCCCCCCCTCCCTTGGTGTAGAATGAGAGCTCTATTTATAGTTTTTCTGGAGTGGCATAGCCCGTAAATAGGCATGAGATCAAGGGCGAATTGGGAGTGGTTTGAATGGACGGCCGATATCGAATCTTTTGATCATACACCGTTCGTTGGTTATTTGAAGGCCTTAATGATGTCGTAATTAGATGATCTTGGGCTCGTTGGATTCGTCTCGTCGAGCCGTTCGATTCGAGTATAAGCTCGTCAAAATCGGAGACCGTTTGGTTACTCAAATTGCGGTTTGAATCTTCCAACAGTGCTTTGAACCCTTGATTCGGACTCATTTGGGCTCGGATTGGGTTGATCTTGGTGTCGTTGGGTTC
Source organism: Dendrobium officinale (assembly GCA_019514585.1). Classification (NCBI taxonomy): domain Eukaryota; kingdom Viridiplantae; phylum Streptophyta; class Magnoliopsida; order Asparagales; family Orchidaceae; genus Dendrobium; species Dendrobium officinale. The sequence goes on from CM033697.1 coordinate 11,041,686, forward strand.
GTATTTCCGAGACGCTCAGTTTGACTGTAAGCTCGCTGAAATCGGAGTTCATATGCTCCCGAAATTAATATTTGAAGTTTCCAACTAGTTTTTGCCTCGAGATTCGTGCCCGATCAAGATGATTTTGTGATGACGTATCAGTTGCCCCCCTATTTTCGGACGTCGAAGCTCCATGAGTCCGAAAATATGTGCTTTGAAAATTTGTTTCAACCAGAGCGTCAAGAATTACGATCAAAAAATTAACATCTTGCTCGAACTTTATCATAGAGGTCCTCTTGGGTTTCAAAAGTATCAAAATCGAGTCCGGAATGTCGAAAAACGTGTCTGGGGACCCAAAAAATGTCCAAATCGGACCGTCCGGGCCGAAAAAATTGGGCCCGGACACGTGTAGGCGGCTGAACCGGCCGGCTGGTCCGGCCGGCTGCCGCCTGCCGCCGCTCGCCGGCGGCGGCTCTGGCAGAGCCGCGCGGGAGGAAACGCGCGGGGCGCGGCTTGACCACGCGAAGGAGCGCCGCGCTCGCGGGCCGCCTGGACCGCTCCGCGGTCCGTCTGGACCGGTCCGCGGGTCCCCCCCGGACCGGCGCCTGGACCGCCCCGCCTTGCCTGGACCGTGCGCTGGACTGCTCCGCTGTAGTGCCGCGGCTGCTGCCGGCGGCCAGCCTTTGGCTGGCCGTGATCTGCGTGAAAAATCACGCGGATCAGTGCGCTGTCCGCGCGATTTTGAGGAAAAAGATGCGTCGGTTCGACCCACCGACCTTGTGGGCCCCACAAATCTAGAAAAATCCGTTTTTTGCTATTTTTGGGTCCAAAAAATTCCGAAAAAATCCCAAAAAATTCCAAAAAAATTCTGAAAAAATTCAGAAAAATTTAGAAAAAATAAAGAAATCCGAAAATTGTGATAACTCCCCCATATTCTCCAAAACCTATAAATAGGCCTTCTATGCCCTTAGGAAACTTGCAATTCCTCCTTCTTGTTATCGGACTAATACCCGACGTCGGACTTTTGCTCCTCAGTGGACTTCTCCTTGACGTCGGAGTTCTCCTCGTCAGCAGACTTCTACCTGACGTAGGACTTCTGCTAGTCAGAGGACTTCTACACGACGTCGGACTTCACCTTGTCATAAAACTTCTGCTTGTCAGCGGACTTCTACTCGACGTCGGACTTCTGCCCGTCGATAAACTTTCATCGGACTTCTGCCCGAGGCTGTACTTCTACCCGACGTCGGACTCCTCCCTGTCGTCAGACTTCTGCTCGTAGGAAGACTCCTACGCGTCGTCAGACTTCTGCTCGCCAACAGACTTCTGCTCGTCAGCGGACTCCTACCCGACGTTGAACTTCTGCTCGTCAGCGGACTTCTACTCGTCGCCAGACTCCTGCTCGTCGATGAATTCTCTTCGGTCTTCTACCCGAAGTTGAACTTCTACCTGGCGTCAGACTTCTCCTTGTCATTGAATTTCTGCTCGTCAGCGGACTTCTACTCGTCGTCGGACTTCTGCTCGTCGACGAACTTGCGTCGGTCTTCTACCCAAGGCCGCACTTCTACCCGACGTCGTACTTCTCCCTGTCGTCGGATTTCTGCTCGTCAGCGGACTCCTACTCGTCGTCGGACTTCTGCTCGTCAGCGGACTCCTACCCGACGTCGGACTTCTGCTCGTCAGCGGACTCCTACCCGACGTCGGACTTCTGCTCGTCAGCGGACTCCTACCCGACGTCGGACTTCTGCTCGTCAGCGGACTCCTATCCGACGTCGGACTTCTGCTCGTCGACGAATTTTCGTCGGTCTTCTACCCGAAGTCAGACTTCTTCCTGTTGTCGGACTTCTGCTCGTCAGCGGACTCCTATGCGTCGCCAGACTCCTGCTCGTCGATGAATTCTCTTCGGTCTTCTACCCGAAGTTGAACTTCTACCTGGCGTCAGACTTCTCCTTGTCATTGAATTTCTGCTCGTCAGCGGACTTCTACTCGTCGTCGGACTTCTGCTCGTCGACGAACTTGCGTCGGTCTTCTACCCAAGGCCGCACTTCTACCCGACGTCGTACTTCTCCCTGTCGTCAGATTTCTGCTCGTCAGCGGACTCCTACTCGTCGTCGGACTTCTGCTCGTCAGCGGACTCCTACCCGACGTCGGACTTCTGCTCGTCAGCGGACTCCTACCCGACGTCGGACTTCTGCTCGTCAGCGGACTCCTACCCGACGTCGGACTTCTGCTCGTCAGCGGACTCCTACCCGACGTTGAACTTCTGCTCGTCAGCGGACTTCTACTCGTCGCCAGACTCCTGCTCGTCGATGAATTCTCTTCGGTCTTCTACCCGAAGTTGAACTTCTACCTGGCGTCAGACTTCTCCTTGTCATTGAATTTCTGCTCGTCAGCGGACTTCTACTCGTCGTCGGACTTCTGCTCGTCGACGAACTTGCGTCGGTCTTCTACCCAAGGCCGCACTTCTACCCGACGTCGTACTTCTCCCTGTCGTCGGATTTCTGCTCGTCAGCGGACTCCTACTCGTCGTCGGACTTCTGCTCCTCAGTGGACTTCTCCTTGACGTCGGACTTCTCCTCGTCAGCAGACTTCTACCTGACGTAGGACTTCTGCTAGTCAGAGGACTTCTACACGACGTCGGACTTCACCTTGTCATAAAACTTCTGCTTGTCAGCGGACTTCTACTCGACGTCGGACTTCTGCCCGTCGATAAACTTTCATCGGACTTCTGCCCGAGGCTGTACTTCTACCCGACGTCGGACTCCTCCCTGTCGTCAGACTTCTGCTCGTAGGAAGACTCCTACGCGTCGTCAGACTTCTGCTCGCCAGCAGACTTCTGCTCGTCAGCGGACTCCTACCCGACGTTGAACTTCTTTATGAGGTTCGAGCAAAAATTTGCCCCCCAGTCGGGAATCAGTTTCCCACAGACGGCGCCACTAATTATTATCTAAACAATAAAATAAAATGTATGCATCAATAAATGCAATACATTTAGGGTATATTTGTAATAACAATAACTTTCTTACTGCTTTACTTTTCAGATTGTAATTATAATTTTTTTTTATATCATTTTTACGTTGTTTTTAAAGAAATTTATGTATCAAGAAGATACTTTTTATAATAACTTTAAAGAAATTATTTTTTTTCATAATAAATTGACAATGCAGCCGTCCAAAACAAACACTTAAAAAGTTGTGTTGATTCATTTTAACTTTATCTCCTTTCATAACACTTTGAAAATAATCTCTCTCATCAACCTAAAATTTACTTTAAATGACCAATGGGTCTTGACCAGTCAATTTTTTATTGGCATTTTCTCTGATTATAGCCTTATAGGTAAAGGCCATCAAAAAAATCTAAACAAACAGTAAAACTTCCTTCCTCACAACCGTTTGCCATGAAATCCAAACCTTGCCCACCAAACAACAAGAAGGGTGATTAGAACTTGGTATTCTCCCTCATTCCCTTAATGGAGTTGGGTGAGAAGTCCATATCGTCTAGAAAAGAGAGCTCGGAGAGAAAGAGACGAGAAGCTCGACTTGTGATCAGCCAGACGTGAAAGCAACACCTAACAAAATATAAATAGCCAGATTGTATTTCCATTGCTGCAAAGTTTGAGCTTTATTAATCAAGACTAGTGCATTAAACTGTTAGTAGTCAAGAACTTAATGAAGGGTGGAATTCATTTGTTGGGGCTCTCATCGGTTGTTGTAGTGGAGGCTTCGCTCTTTAATTGGTGACTAAGATCCAGCCATTGGCTGGTGATCAGACGGCTCTATGTTTTTGATGAGGGCAAAGAATTTTAAGCAATAGGTGTGGGGATTCAATGTTGTACGAGAAAAGATATTAATATTTATCAGAAAAATGAATTAAATTTAGAGAGATAGGTTATGTCTAAATGAATCTCTCAACGAATTAGTCTACAAAAAATCCAATTGATGAGTTAGGCTTCGTTTGGTATGGCTTTTTGTTGGCTTCTTAAAGCAATTTTTTAGTACAAAAAATAAAATATTTGTATTAAAAATTTGCTTTAAGAAACAGTAAAAAGGTCGTCCCAAACGAAGCCTTAGATTTATAGTTGATTGGTAGTTGAGAACTTCAAGTGAATTTCAAATTAAGCCCATGCTCAACCAGTGATCTTAATGATTGAAATTTATAGATGCAGACTTCTTTAATCAATAAATCACATATTAGAGATATCATGTTCTTGTTCTTGAGGGGAATGAGCTAGAGTAGAAAGTTGATGCAAGTACTTAAATATTCCTTGAACCATCCTTGTTACATGATCCTTCATATAATGCAGTTGTTTTGAAGTAACATAGTCATTAGGCCACTCATGGTGCAAGGGCCAATTGCATGCTTTAATGTGATTCATGCACAAATTTCTAGTATTATATGAAGATGTTAGAACCAAAACTATTCATGGAAAAATACTAAGACTTTTCTAGAAAAATGAATTAAGTTCAAATAGTGAAAAGAAGAGAGACAGAAAGAGGCTGGTCTCAAAGAATCTCTTAGAGAATTAGTCTGCAAGGAATATGATTGAACCCTAAATAGAGAAGAGAAATACAAATTGAGCAACATAGAAAGCGATCCTATAAGTAGTTCTAAAGTTATTTTTAATAACATTTCATTTGTTTTCTGAAGTCCGCGCTCAATCAGTGACCCTTTAATCCAATGCCTTTGCGATTTCTTCAAATATGAAACATTAATCTATATACTAGTGAGTCTTTCAGATGAATTGACGAACTTTGGATGAATAGTCTTGATCAAACACGGACTAGGGCTATCAAAATTGGGTCACGGTTCGGGTTCGGGTCCAACCCGAAACTGACCTGAAAATCGAAACGGGTCGAAAATTAGGACCCGAACCAGACCCGTTTCTGATTCGGGTAGATCTGAACCTGAAATTTTCGTGTCGGGTTCGAGTCGAATTTTCGGATCGTTTCAATTTTTGACGCCCCTACCAGGGACTTAGTGAGTCTCATGTGTCAATCCAATAGCTTAATACAGAGGGTCGAGCAAAATGTAACTCTTGGGTGATTTATCGTATATGTAATTTTGGGTAACTTAAGCATTTATTAACTTTTTAGATTCTCAAAATGACTTAATTAATTTTACTCAAGCAAATATAGATGTGCAGGACATGATTTGATTACATCCAAAGTATGCGTGCAAATACAAGGAAAAAACTGGTACTGTATTCCTGTCCTAAATTCGTTAAGCAAAAGCAAACAATTGCTTGCGTGTTCATTTTCTGCATCAAGTTAATTTGAACTTGTAATCTTTATGATGATAAACATGGCGTAGTTGTGGTTCACGTGGCTTTTGTTGATGTGAAATTTTATAGGGTTTGGTTCAGCAGTAGCTATTATATATGTTGCAGTGGACTAATACAACGATATTAAAATATACCCGACAGTTGTCTGAACAATGTTCAAAATGCGATAAAATAAAGAGATTCAGTGCAATATACTTAAAAATTTATCAGTTATAAGAGCATATGAACAGAATTATTATTATTTGGTTAAAACTCATATATGAGCCTACGCGTTAAATAAAATGGAAGGTTACAACTTACAAGTACTTAAAAGATCGAGCAGCTCACTAAAAATATTATCTTTGAATGAAAACCTAAGAGCTAACGGATCTTAACTAATACAATCAAAACTAGAAAAAGTAAAAGGAAGCCTAACAATTAAAACAAACGTGAGTCAGAACAAGGTGGTGCCAACAGCAACACAGCTAGTGAGAAAGACGAACAATCAGCCACCAGCATATGAATAGAATATGCTAATCTTTTTTAATACAATATAACAAAAACATAAACATCAACATAATTTATCAAACAAAGGATCTGTTTGAGATAACTTTTTTGTTGCTTTATTTTTCAGACAGCTGTCACAATTTCATCTGATTACTGCTTTCTTGTTGCTTTCTCATAAATTCTCAAAAAAAATTTATAGGAAAATTTTACTTTTTGCAGCCAGAGTAATAAAATTATTTTTTTACAACAATTTAACAGACCCTAAAACTCAAACATTACAATTCGCCCACTCCATTATGTCTGAATAGGTTCAATAAATGCTATTTTTAATAAAGTTATATGTTTACTCTTCTCTGTAAACACCATTTGGAAAATTTGCTTCTGCTGCAAAATTCATAATAAAGAATGTACAGGAATTTAATATGTTTTTCATGTCATTCCATCATACATACATGAGGAAAAGAGTGCAGGTAGTCCCCTTTCAATGATCATGGCTATAAAAAAAAGAGTAATATGAAGAAAAGAAATGCACATAGTTTATGTAACCTACTCTTCCCTTTGAACTTTTTGTGTCAAATTCAGCCTCTCCTTCAAAAAACGTGATAAGTAAATAAATAAATTGGGCCCCTTCAAACATCTCAATAACAAACTTATGATGCAAAAGATGGAGAAGATTACTTAAGAATATCAAGTAGAAGGGTGGTTTAAAGCAATAAGTGGTTGGTTGTAAGGTCAATTAAAGGGACTTTCAGCTATGTTGGGGTTCCTAATGGAGATGTTGATGGATTAACCTATCTTGTTTGTATCCTTAAGCTATAGGCCATGGAAAGGAATTATTTTGTTATGATCATGATGAAGATACACAAGACAGTGCCTTCAGTTAGAAATTAGTTTGTATCCTTAAGAAAAGTTTTCATTTACATAATAATTCTCTATAGACGTTATCACCTCCTCTTAAAATGAAAATTTTTAGCAACGTTAAATATCATGAAACAAATATCCATTCAATCACATAGAGATGTCGTGAAAATTATTGCACATTACTTAACCATAAAACATGATATCAATCACGAGTTATTCAATTTCTTCCTAAAAAAATACTTTCGATATAACTTTGATGTTGCATCGATCACCAACATTTGTACCATATAGATTACAAGAGCTATAACGAGAAATATATAATATATATATAGGCTTTGCTTAAAATAAAAAGCTTATTTATATACACTTATTTTCCTAATTTATCTTGTAATTCTATGGAAAATATAAGTTGGACCAAATAGTAATTTTGTATAATTATATTGTCACTTTTTCATGAAATTTTCATCAAAATTATTTAAATTTTATGCATGATGACATTGATGCTATGCAACTAACCCATACTTTTTGACCAAATTAGAGGTTACATGTGGATGGAAGTTAGATTTGAGCTCTCATAAACTTAGTCAAGAAAGAAAGGGAAATGTCTTTGCATAGAGGAGGAGAGAGAAAAGTGTATGAGAGAGAGAGTACAAGCAATGAAGATCTAACCTTAGTTATAAAATGAAGCAATCAAGAAATGAAGGGATGTATATTTTAACTCACATATTTATGTTATTTTAATTCATTTCGATTCTTATAGCTTTATGCCTTAATGAATTGTTTTAGCTGTTAATCCAGTTCATGATGTAAAGCCAATATTAGCCTTAGAATTCTAAGATGTAACACACTTTTGAAGTATAATTTAATTTAGCTTGCCAGAAAATTTGTTCTCTCTTTTTGTGGTTAGGTTGAGATTCATACCAATCTTTTGAAGAGGTTGAGATGGTTATCCAATTACTTTCCAGTTTTCTTATATTCTTTGTGATCTTCTTCCAAAACTCAAAAAAGCTAAAACATCACTGCATTAATTGGTATAATAGCTTTTATTGGTGATAGTGTAAGAGAAGCTCATACAATACAAATCTTACAACAATACTGATGCTTGAGAAGGTGATGCTTGCATTGGTTTAAGTAAACTCAAAATCTAGGTGTATGCACAATTCATTAACTTTGATTGCATATTTTATAAAATTTTAAATTTGGGATTTCTTATTTATTTATTTGCAAGTCATAGATACTTTTATGCAATCCAATTAGTTGTTTCTTTATAAAATTTTAAAGCCTTAAGCCAATTACTACAAAAAAGTAAGCATACTTCTTCTGATACGTCAAAAAAAATATCTTGATCAGACATGAATCTAAATATGTATTTGAATTGGAAAATTTCAAAATTAAATTTGAGACCATCTGAACCTTGATTTCAGCAAACTTATATATAGTCAAATTGAACATCTCGATGAGATGAAATAAATGGCTCCAAAAGTGGTCTAATCTGAGTTTGAATGAGCCCAAGTCAAGGACCTGAAGCATAATTGAAAATTTCAAGATATAAATTGGATGACTAAATGATCTCTAAATGACATAGTTATAATCAAATTGAGTGGCTTAATAAGAAAAATCCAACAATTCCAAGATCTCTTAATTCTAACACCATTAAGTAATTTAAATGCTAAACGAATGCTTTATAGTCAAGGAAATAAATATGAGATATATGATGGAGTGTTTTAGATTTTGGCTATATTTGTGAGCATGCCACTCTCAAATATCTATAAATGAGAGAGAGAGAGAGAGAGAGAGAGAGGGTCTTGGAGCACCACCATCTCAACGGTCACCAAAGATCCTTACGGTTATTTGACCTATGTTGCTTGCTAATTATAAATTTGAACAACTGTTACCTGACTATGATCCTTGGACCACTGTTACCCAACAACAGTTTATCCAACATCCATCGCTTATTGGCAATGGTCCTCAGACAATCGTCGCCAACTATGACCCTCGAATCACTATCACATGACCATATGCAAAATATATGCAAAAGCCTGCACCCGCATGGGCCCCTATAAGCGTGTTATCTACACACGTGACGTCCGAGGATGTTGTGCGGGTCAAAAAATGAACTCAAGTTCAAATCTGATCCTTCTATATTGATAAAAAGGATTTGACACGGGTCAAACCGTTAAAAAAGTATACAGCCGCGGTGTCAACATCAAGGCTTTCAAGGCATACAACAAGGAAAATTCACTAATAAAGGCATCAAGCTGACATCAAACCCGATCCTCTGTCAGCAAGTAGACAGAGTTGATAGGGTTCAACCAACAAAATGAATTGCCCACAAATACACTGATGATGGTCGTGTTGACAAAAAATCTCAACCGGAGGGGACCCTAAATATTTGAAAATGTCTCCCAAATTTCCAAATAAAAAATCAAAATTTCAAAAATACCCAAACCTAAGATATTTAAAATGGAAATAAATTATCAAATAGTTAAAGCAAAATTCATCAACTCTTCGTAACTGTTTGTTGGGGTGGATAAATTTAAAAATCATTTCAACTCACAAAGAGTGAATATCTATTTGAGAATGAAAATATCACTATGATTCATTATCAATCCATCTCTTGCCAGTAAAGACGTGACATATGTCATCTAACCGATAGTTTTAGTGCCAAATGGCACCATAGGTAAATAGTTATGACCGGGACCCTCTAAACTAAGTGGTATCGTCGTCAAATGACACCACTAAATTACGATCATGATTAGAGTCCACATGTTTTCCAATGGCTTCAAATCCTTGAGATATGAATCAAAAGGATATAATATTAAGGCATAAAGTCCTTTATTAGCTAAGATGGATTCATATTTGTCCCATTAGACAAATATCTATCCTAGGTCTATAATGTATCCTTGGACGAAGCAACCCATGCATGTCTACAAGGATTCTTCTGTCATGTTGGGTTGACTATCTCTTCTAACTTAGTAGACTAGGGATTATGATGACTCAGGATGATGGAACCATGGGATCTTGATCGGGCTCATCATCACTTCCCCCACCATCCTCTTTAAGTGCAAGATGGTGAAATTTCTAATTTTAAATATGTCTCAAAAATTAAACCAATATTGCTACTATATGTCAGATACCACGTATCTCCACGTATTTGTTTGACAACTAGCCTTAATTGAAAGTTCTTTCTTATTATCGGAAGGGGTAATTAACTAAAGGGGCTTGCGCCTATATGAAACCTGAACTCATATCATAAAGTCCTCTCAAAACCAGAGCGAATCTCCGGGCAGTGTCTTATTCACAATCCAATCTGCCTTCTAAAAATTTGCCTCTTCAACGACCCGAAGAAAGAAAGGGTCCGTGGAGAGGCCGGGGCACGAATTTTTGGTGCCCGCAATTATATTTCAAATATTTAGATTACTCTTTCTTTTTTCTTATATATTTCTTGTTAATTGCATTACATTCTTATTTCTGTTATAGATGAACAAATATTAAAGAATGACTTCATCTTCATTAAATACAATGAAGGGTTATTTAAATACATGCTTACAGTTTTCTGATTAAATGATTGATCATTTAACAAAATAATTTAAACAAACTTTGTATATATGTTCATTATATATATTTATATAATAATGTTAAAACTTTGAAATTAATCTTTTTAATTTAATGTGTTTTCATGTTTTTTTCTTAATAGATTCAACATGAGGCCATCATAATGCTGTTGGCCACAAAGCAACTACTACTAGTCCCTTTCTATGGTCATGGCTACAGGAAAAGGGTACCATGAAGAAAATATATGCTCATTTATGTACCTACTTTTCCCTTTAAGAACTTTTGGGGTAAAAAAGATAAATAAAATAAATAAATTGGGCCATTTTAAAAATCTTTCAACAACAAATCTATGGAGCCAAGAAGGAGAAGATTACTTAAAATATTAAGTTGGGTTTAAAGCAATAAGTGGTTAGTTGTTAGGTCAGTTAAAGGGACTTGTAGCTAGATTGGATTTCCTAATAGAGATGTTGATGGATTAACCTATCTTCATATCTAATTGTTTGTATCCTTAAGCATATTTTGTTAGTATTAGAGAGTGTGGATCAAAAGGAGATCATATTAGGCATAATGTAAGAATGATCAATTTTTACCGAGTTAAAATCTTGACGATTATCTACTAGTATCACAAGATATTTTCAACAATGTAACATTAGACTAAAGCTTCGTTTGAGACAATTTTTTTATTACTTCTTAAAATAGCTTTTTAATACAAAAATTAAAATTTTTTGTACTAGAAAACTATTTTGAGAAGCAATAAAAAAGCCATCTCATGCTCCGTTTGGGACGATTGCTTTTTAAAATAAACTTTTAGTACAAAAATTAGAACCCGAATATGACCTGTTTGTTAAACAGGTTGACTCCAAAATCAAATTTTTTAAGAGATTCAGGTCTGATTTTCGTGTCATGTAAAAAAGTTACACCCTAATTAAAACATATGTTTCTTCCATAAAATATTATGGAAGAGACATATTTTTTTAAATTAAATCAAAGCCGACATAACCTATTTGAGCAAGAATATTAAGTTCGAAAAACATTAAAAAAAAACAATTTCCTTATAATGAATAAACAAAAAATAAATTCTGGCAGTAGCAGATGAACATTAAATGAAAAAAAAAAAAAAAGAATATCATTATTAGTGGATGAAATGTGTCATGCTTCCATATTCCGAAATTGATCATTCATAAGAAAGCTTGGTACACAATTAAGCGTAGAATTATCTGTTCTAGTTTGTGGAATAAGCACAAAGAAGCATCAAAGCTTTTTTTTTTATGCAGAGGATGGGGAATATATTAATAATCAAGAATGGAAAAACAAGAACTACTATAAACAGGCAAAGCTGGCACGGGCTCGTAGTAAAGAACTATACAAATTAATGGAGAAAGGAAAGAAGACTCGGCTCCTCCAATTTAATCAATATATACAATGGCCGATTCACCGAGCAGTTCACCTGAAAAGGTGAGAACATCACACTATTAACTAAACTAACAACAATAAGAAAACGGAAACAGTTAAAATAAACTATTGCACTTTTGAAATAATGTAATGCAATGACATAATCCAACCTGTCTAGCAATCTGAAGGGCATCAGAAAGCACAGAACATGGTTTTATAGAAAAACAAGCAAATGAGTGTCTAATTAAAATCCAAATTGTAAGTTTTTTTTTTTTTGGTGATGAGGAACCGTCCGCTGCCATGCCTGGCTTCGCTAAGCGCGCTTGGCGGTCCGTAAACCCCGGCCGACCTACCGGGCCACCCACGCCACTGTACCTGCAGCCGGCGCTTTGGGGCCCCCACTGAATGGACGACTGACACTCTAGGGAATCGAACTCGGGATGGGGGGTTCCCAATCGAGAACGCCCACTAACCGAGCTAAGCATCGGTGGGTCCAAATTGTAAGTCACCTGAACCTCGTACAGCCACACTACCTCGTACTAGCATCCTGGTCTCTCCTCATGATGAACATCTTAATGGCGATGCCCGATCCATGTATGCACAGCTCATCTGACAGTTTGAATTTCCTTCAACAACCTCTGTTGACTTTTTTTGTGAGTCACTTGCAGTAGATGATTGTTCTCAAGGAGAAGAACATTTTAATTAAAAAAAAATGAAGACTGATCTTCCCTGTTTTTTGCCACAAACCTTCTCAGAATTGTTCATGTCAATCTAACAAGGGAAACTTAGATGCATGCCATTTTATTTCTTGCTATTTACATATCTAACACCTAAAACTTCAATAGTACATTCCCATCACTCATATAAAATTTTAATATCAAACATATCACTCCTATATTTCATTATTATCACTCATACCACCCTACAAACTTTAATATTTCATTCCATGCACCCATTTCTGTTCTATGGGTGATATGCATGTAATATTAAAGTTTTAGGTGTTAGATATGTAATATCATGAAATAAAGTGGTATGTATGTAAATCCCCCATCTAACAATTGAAAATTCAACTTGTCAACTCCTTGGATTCATGATGTCGAGATTTACAGGGTGGTACATTTTGTTCTTTGATTGAAGACTTTGAAGAGTTAGCTGCTGTTGGACTACCGTTATTGGTCCTAGCACATTGGAGGTATTGTCCAGCAACCTTTTGATTGGGGGTAGGGCATGATATAGGCTATGCATTGTTGATAAAAAAAATTTATATCATAATTTTGATTAGAGACAAAAATATCCCCTCAAAGTCTATAAATAAATCTCAACTCTGTTCATTTGCAAGATTATGAACTCCAAGATCGTAAAGAATTCCATGAGAGGATTGTCCTAATCATTCCCATTTAACCGTTACTCTCAGGTCATTAACCCCGTCCCCCTAGAAGAAATCCAATCTAGAAATCTACTAAAGATTCATGAAATTAGGACTGATTCCACGTTTATAATGGAGTTTCTGGCTTTAAGTATATTTGGTGAATTTTAGAATTTATGAACTTAAACTAATAATAATTGATTGACTATATTTTTATTTATGATTTTTAAAAGTTGCATAATCATTTCCTTGAAATTAATGTTTGTGGATTACCTTAAGTTGGTATTAAAATCCTTAAGAATTGTTGGGAGCAAGTGAATCTAATTTTGAGGGCATCTGGTGTTGGTAAGTGACACGATTATTTTATAGCATTAAGAGTTCCTTGTCTCTATATAAGATTAATATTATGTGTTAATGATATGATATTAAGTTATGTGATTAGCAACAGATAACCTCATAAGTAATTCATGTAATTCTATGACCTATACAATCTAATTATGATCCATATGATATTTATTGACTTGTCTCTACCATGCATACTCATTACTTAATATCTAAAGTTTTTGAATTGAGTAATATGATTAAAAGCTAATAACACATGAATATGAATTTTGAAACACCACTGATTAAGAATAAATTTTACTTTGAACAAACTTTCACTATTTACGTTACAATCATCAGCAGATATATAGTTCAATAGCATGAAGTGTTATGATAGAGTTAGCTCGAGCTTGTCCAACTAATTTTGTTTTGATCTATGTTGTGGGGACTAATTGCATCGGCGCTCCAATCGTATCGGTACTATTCGTTTGGTAATCGGAGATTGTTTAACCCTTCAAGTGACGCGTCATGCGTCAATCTCGCCTCATTTTATGTGTTTTTGCTTATAGGGGTCAACAATATAAAAAAAAGATAATAAATAAGAGGGTTTGTTATAAAAATTGATTTAGATGTAAGAACTCTGATAATTGAGAAAAATATAAAGAGACTTGTAATGAGTCTAACAAAGCAGTATGTGATGCAAAAATTTTAGTTTTTAATGATTTATATAATATATTAGATACTAAGAAGAGCGAAACATATACGTATAAATTAGTCAAACAAAGAGATAGGAGTAGCAAAGATTTATTCAAGTAAAGTGCATTAAAGATGAAAATAAAAAAATGCTTTTATTAGAAGAGAATATTCAACAAAGATAGATGAGATATTTTGATAAACTTTCAATGAAGTTTGTAAGAATACGATTTACTTTAGTGACCTTAGCATTCTAAATGAAAATAAAGATTTTTATTTTTATCGGTGTATTAGTAAAACTGATGTTACAGATACATTAAAGAAAATAAAGTATGAAAAAGTTGTTGGACCTGATGATATTTCAATAGAAGTGTGAAAATGCTTAGGAGATTGAAGAAATTTTTTTGGCTTACTAAACTTTTTAATATTATTTTGAAGACTAAAAAGATGTCAGATGAGTGGAGAATGAGCGTGTTGATTCATATTTTTTAATTATAAAGGTGATGCACAAGATTATGCTAATTATAGAGGAATTAAGTTACTGTGCCATACTTTAAAACTATGGGAGAGTTATGGAGCATAGGTTACGTTGTTATACTAAAGTTTCTCAAAATCAATTTGGATAGGTCTACTATAAAAGCTATACATTTATTGAAAGGTTTGATGGAGAAGTATAGACAGAATAAAGAGTATCTTCATATGATATTTATTGATTTAGAGAAAGCATGTGATAAAGTTTCAAGAGAAGAGCAATGGAGAGTTCTAGAAAAGAGAGGGGTTAATAATGCTTATATTCAAGCCATTAAGGATATGTAAGCAGGAGTTGTTACTTGTGTTTAAACACAAGGTGGTTTGACCAAGTATTTTCCTATTTATGTTGGATTACACTAAGGATTAGCCTTAAGCCCATATCTTTTTGCTTTAGTCATAGATGTTCTCGCTAGACATTTGCAAGAGATTGTACTCTGATGTATGCTTTTTGCTGATGATATTCTTCTTGTTGATAAGATGAGAGAGGGAGTTGTTCAGAGTGATGGTGAAATAGATGGGGATATTATTAGTAGAATTCAAGTTGGATAGTTGAAGTGGAGGAATGCATCAGGCTTATTGTGTAATAGAAAGATCTCGCTCAAACTTTAGGGAAAATTTTATAAGATGGTGGTGAGACTTGCAATGCTTTATGGTGCAGAATGTTGGCCATTAAAAGAGAAGCATAATATTAAGTGTTGCAAAGAAGAGGATGCTCAAGTAGATGAGTGGCTTTACTCTTAGAGACAAGAAATTAAATCAGTATATATGTGAAAAGGCTGGAGTAGCTCCAATGCAAGATAAGATTAGAAAGAGTCGCCGTAGATGGTTGGGTCACATAAAATGGCAGCCTCCCAACGACTCGGTTAGGAAAGTAGATGTATTAGATTTGGCTTATGTTGAGAAAGGTAGAGGTAAACCTAAAAAGACTTGGTTAGAAAATATTAGAAATGATATTTCTTTATTAGATTTAAATGAGAATTTGACTCTTAACAGGACACAATGGAGAAAAAGGATCCATGTAGCCAACCCCACGTAGTGGGATAAAGGCTTGATGTTGTTGGTGTTGTATAAAGGCTCATAAAATTGAAAAAGATATAGAGGGACCCATAAGGAGTCTAAGAAAGCAATATGTGATGCAATAAATTTAATTTTTAATGATTTTTATAATAGATTAGATACTACGAAGAAGAAAAATGTATGTATAAGTTATCCAAACAAAGAGATAGGAGAAGTAAGGATCTAATTCAAGTGAAGAACATTTATGATGAAGAAATAAAAATGCTTTTATCGGAAGAAAATATCTAAAATAAGTGGATGAGATATTCTGATGAGCTTTTAATGAAAATTGAGAATAAAATTGATTTTAGTGACCTTAGACCACAAATAAAAACAGATATTTTTATTTTATCATCGTATAAATAAAACTAAAGTTAGAGATGAATTAAGGAAAATGAAGTTTGAGAAAATAGTTGGACCTGATGATTTTCCAATAGAGGTGTGGAAATGCCGAGGAGATCAAACAATTTCTTGGCTTACTAAACTTTTAAAATTATTTTGAAGACTAAAAATATATTAGATGAGCAAATGAGTGTGCTAATTCTTATTTTTAAGAGAAAAAGTGATGCACAATAGCGAGCGAATTATAAAGGAGTTAAGTTTATGGAGAGAGTAATTGAGTATACGATACAATATAATACTCATGTTTCTCAAAATCAATTTGGATTCATGTAGGAAAGGTCTACTATGAAAGCTATATATTTATTAACAGGTTTAAAGAAGTATAGAGAGAATAAGGAGGATTTATATATGATATTTAATGATATAGAGAAAGCATATGATAAAGTTTCAAGAGAAGTGCTCTGAAGAGTTCTAGAAAAGAAAGAAGTAAATAATGCTTATATTCAAGTCATAAAAGATATCTATGCAGGAGCTGTTACTGATGTTCAAACACAAGGTGATTTGACCAAGTATTTTCCTATTTCAGTTGGATTACATTAAGGATCAGCTTTAAGCCTATATCTTTTTGCTTTAGTCATGAAGGTTCTTACTAGACATTTGCAAGATGATGTATCATAATGTATATTTTTTTAATGATATTCTTCTTGTTGATAAGCCTAGAAAGGTAGTTGAAAGAAAATTTGAATTATTGAGGTCAACCTTATAGTCTAAAGGTTTTTGTGTAAGTAGATGTAAAACTGAATACATTGAGTACTGTAATTTTAATAGTGATAGATCTAGTGGGGGATTGTGACTTTGGGTGATCAAGTCATTAAAAAGAGTACATATTTTAGATATCTCGGGTCTATAGTTCAAAGTGGTGGTGAAATAGATAGGAATATTATCAAAAGAATTCATATTGGATGGTTGAAGTAGAGGAATGAATTGGGCCTACTATGTGATAGAAAAGTACCCTCAAACTCAAGAAAAAATTCTACGAGATGGTGGTAAAACATGCAATATTTTATGGCACAAAATGTTGGCCATTAAAAGAAAAGCAAAAAATTAAGTTAAGTGTTACAGAGATGAGGATGCTCAGATGGATGAGTGGCTTTATTTTTAGAGATATAATATGAAATGAGTATATACGTGAAAAGTTTGGAGTAGTTCCAGTGGTAGATAAGATTAGAGAGAGTCGCCGAGGATGCTCAGATGGATGAGTGGCTTTATTTTTAGAGATATAATATGAAATGAGTATATACGTGAAAAGTTTGGAGTAGTTCCAATGGCAGATAAGATTAGAGAGAGTCGCCTTAGAGGGTTTGGTCACATAAAACATTGGCCTTCCGATGATCCGGTTAGGAGAGTAGATGCGTTAGATCTGGCCTACGTTAAGAAAGATAGAGGTAGACCTAAAAAGACTTGGTTAGAAAGTATTAGAAATTATATTTTTTAATAGATTTAAATGAAAATTTGACTCTTAATAGGACATAATGAAGAAAAAAGGATTCATGTAGCCGATCCCATGTAGTAGGATAAAGATTTAATGTTGTTGTTGTTGTATGAGAGAGCATAACCTGTAAAGGTAAAATAAGTGAGAAAAAAAACACACAAATATTGCACTACAAGATCGATGAAAGGCAATGAAAAAAAGGGTTGAAAAGCTTAAATAAGCTGTAGATTCATGCATATTTGAGATTTCATTTCGTTTCCCCAACTTTCCTTCAATCTAAACAAAGCCTAAGTGATGAGGCACAGCACCTGTACAAATACTTGGGCTTTACCTTGTAATGTTGTGTTGTTTCATCACTGTGGTGTACTCTTTTGGTAGGAAATAACATCATAGTTATTCTTACAGATATACAAAAGCCATACTCAGCAAGTGTGTGTTGCCTATATAATCATGATGCCATGGAGGAGGTGCACGTGCAACATAGCCATTTCATAACATGTTTTCCACGAAAATAAAAAGTATAATACATCAGGCTTTTTTAAAATCAAAGCTGCTGAAAAAATAAAACCAAACAAGGTCATAAATTTTGAGAAAATGTCTCAAACCTTAAAGAAATAATAAAAGAGGAAAAACTGTACCATGGAAAGTCCAGATTGTAATTATGCTTGCTCATGGCAACAGTTCCGCATTTTTTTGCCTGGTCCCCAGGGTAACACTAGGTTCAGATAGCAATCTCCGGGAGAGGCATTTTCCAGAAGTTCCATGAATTGAAATCCTCCTATGGACAGTTCGTAAGAGGCAAATTTTATAATTTGAGTAACAAAATCTTTTGGAAGTATCAAACTATGAGAATAACTGTCAACCACCCTTACATTTATTCAAGGGAAGCTTGTGAAAGAAAGCTCTTTTAAAAGAAAAAGACAAATCCAGTTCGTGATAAAATATAGGTTATAGGTTCAACCTGTTCCCTAGAGGACATTGGAGGAAACATGCCATTTACAAGAGCATGAAGTGAAGTATATGATTTTGTATCAACTCTGCGATTCACTGCGACTTCACCCTGACCATCCAACAAATAAAAAGGAATGGGGGCATGGAATGAGACCAAGAGTAGAAACATGGATGTTTTAGTGATAGTTCAATTGGTGCAATTCAGAGTTGGACTTCATAATCACACCTTGGGATTAATGATGAAGATCTTTCCCCGAGGAATACCAACTTTAAGATAGCTAACCTCATCAGTATCTCTATTGCCAAAACCAGCATAGAATGGGTTGCAGTCTATAGGAAATAATGCCTTGATAGCCTGAAACATATAGAAAATCTGTTCAAGCTACTTAATCCATAAAGCTCTAGTCAATGTAAGAGAAGATAAGGGAGACAACTTTACATGAAGAACCAAATAGAATATGTAGAGAATTTCAGTAAATCATGAGCAGTTGAAGGTAAAACAGCTAGTCACAAAGACAAGAATTAAACTACTAAGCGACCCCATTGTTAAAAGAGATGGAGAGATTCTCATAGCTATATAAACAAGCCATGAATTTAGGGGCTCATGAAGCCATTCTTATTTTAGGTCACTTCATGAAGCAATTCTTATCAAAGGAGGAGTTGAAAGACTCTTAGTTCCTAGAGCTATAATACCACAAATCTTTTCTAAGATGCACCAAATGAACATCTCATGTCATCCTATAAATTTAAATACCATCAAAATAAATAACAATGAATTTTCCAGCAAAAAGTCAAAAGCCATGATTAATTATACTCATAAAAATATTCGGCGTGTTGGTTAATTCAAAAGACCACTAACCATTCATAAAATTTTAGTCTTAAAAGCAGTTTTTAGTGTCATTTTCTCTCACTCTCAGTTATTGATATCTATTTTTCAAATCAATCTTATAAAATATCATAACAACATTCATTGTATCTGGCATATCATCCAAATAAAATATAAAAATCTATATTAAATGGGGATGATAACTTTACTATCTACACACATGCACTAACTCTCATTTTTTAAAGTGTAAACAAAGCTAAGACAACACACTTACTCATTCTCTTTCTATAAATCCATTTTAAGCAAATGATCAACTTGTATCTTAAGATTGACATATTCATATGCATTCATCTTATAATGAGAAAATTAAACAATGATGATTCATGTAATAAATTAATAGCATGCATATCCTTAAGTGCTGATAATTCATTAGAAAGATCAACAAGAAAACTATCTTAAAAAGCATACAAGACTTATTTGCCATAATCACGTAAAATCACAATCTCATGCATGACATTGTTCAATCCAATATCTATGAAGGCATAAATCACACTATTCTGCCTATTATATTTCTCATGTACATGTTGGTTCAAAATATGCAAAAACTTGCACCGCATTGGGAGCACTATGCAAAAACTTGCACCGCATTGGGAGCACTAAATTATTTTGTAGACTCTAGTGTAGG
Source organism: Dendrobium officinale (assembly GCA_019514585.1). NCBI lineage: Eukaryota > Viridiplantae > Streptophyta > Magnoliopsida > Asparagales > Orchidaceae > Dendrobium > Dendrobium officinale. The sequence continues at coordinate 11,061,500 of CM033697.1, forward strand.
TTTCAGAACTACCTCATTAGTATTGAAAACATTAGTATTAGACTTTCTAAAATGAGTAACATCAAGATCAAATAAAGTAAGTCTAACCAAAAATATTGTGAGCAACATCCATTGACAACACATTATATCAAATCTCATAAGTATAAATAGATAAACTAAATTGGAAATAAACAACTTTGGAACATAGAAATAGTAGTTTTATTTTCTAGACTGTCTTATATGCTTGTGGATGTAATTTTTCTTTTATCAAGGATAACGTTAGACTAGTTCTTACTAAACAGGTCCAACCGGCCCCTTACTATGGGCCGGCCCAAGTCTATAGGAGGCGGACCAAGCAGGTTTGCCCCCTAGGAATTGCTGCCCAAGGGTTTTGTGGACCCCACTAGATAATCCATTAAGGAAGGAGGGGGCGGCTAGGGTTGGAGAAAAATTTTGACTTGTGTGTTTGAATTCATGATTTAAATAGGATGAGATGTTGACCCTAATACTAGTGTCGGGTCGAGTCGACCGCGCGAGATGAGTTCAAAAAGTGAAAGAGCTCGAAATCGCGCAAAATCTCACCCGACGCGTGTCGACCCGAAAACCCAAAATCGTCGAGACGACCTCCGTTTGCGAAACGGACAGCGCCGATGTGTCCGGAGCAACGGAAACAGCTAAGATCGACACCCATATTGGTGGGGGTCGCCGGTCGGCGAAAAATTAAATTTTGGGTGTCGTGTGTTTTATTTTTTGTTCGCTTGGAATTTTAGGTGGATTTTAATTCTTTTTTGAAAATTTTCTAAGTCATGAGTTTTGTTGAAAATTTTGGCAGCACTCCGGCGTCGTCCCCGCGTAGGGGGGGCTGCCTCGGAGTGTGTAAGGCCTTCCCGCCTGCCAAGAAAGGCAGTCACGGTAGGTGTCGAATGACACCGCGGCCGCAGTTCCAATCCCCGCTCGCTAATAAAAGCGGTCACGGGGTCTTTGAGCACAGGTTTAAAATTTGACATTTTCCCCGCCTAAAAGCAATGACGGGTACTTAATTAAATAATTTTGCTATAAATAACAAATTTCCCCGTCTGCTAAAAAAAGCAGTCACGAGTACTTATATTTTCATGCATACGAATTTCCCCGCTCGCTCAGTGCGTCACGGGTACTTAAGTTTTTCCTCGCCCGCTAAGAAAAGCGGTCACGAGTACTTATCTCATGCATATAACTATAAATACTAATTTTTTACCTTGGGTGCGCAGTAGTCCAGGCGGCGACGGCGGATGACGGCGACGTAGGAACCTGCGATGCATAATTAAAAAATATTTTACTTGTGCAATTTAATTAATCATATTTTTATTAAAAAAAAAAACTAGAGAGAGAAAGAAAGGGAAGAGAGCTCTCTTTCTAGAGAGAGAAAGAGAGGGAAAGAGAGGAAAAGAAAGGATTTTTGGGTTTTTTTAGTGGAATGGGCTTAGAGTGTGTAGGAAATTGGGGGAGTGAGGTTAGAGAAAGAAAATCTCTCTTTCTCTAATTTTTAGAGAGAGAAAGAGAGAAGGAAATTCTCTTTCTAGAGAGAGAAAGAGAGGAGAAAGATGGAATTTGAAGGGAATTTGTGTAGAATGGGTTTAGGAGGTGCAAGGAAGTGAGAGGAGAGATTTAGAGAGAGAAAATCCATCTCTTCTCAATTTTGGAGAGAGAAAGAGAGAGTGTGCAATTGTTTTCTCCCTCTAGGGAAGGAATTTGGAGGTATGGTAGAGAGGGAAGATGTTTGGGGTGGAGATGGAGCTATTCATGAAGAGATTTCTAGAGAGAGAAATTTTCTCTCTCTAGGTTAGAGAGAGAAAATGAAGGACGAAAATTTTTCTTTGTTGGAAGGGTGTAGGAAGTGTAGGGAAGTGTTTTTTGTGAAGGAATGTATGTGGTTTGGTGAGTGGAAGTGAGAGAAAAAAAATAATTAGGGTTAGGGTTTGGTGTAGGTTTGAGAAAGAGAGTTTGGAGGAAGAAGAAGAAGATGAAGGAGAGGAAGGAGAAGAAGAGAGGGAAGAAGAGAAAAATGGAAGGAAATGGTGAGAAACTTGGAGGGATGATGAGGGAAGATGAAAAATGGAGAAGAAAAAGAAGAGGGAAGGAGGAAGAAGAAAGATGGAGAAGAAGAAAATGGAGGAGGAGAAGAAGGAGAGGAAGAAAAATGGAGAAGAAGAGGAGGAAGAGGGAGAGTTACCTTGGAGAGCTTGGAGGAAGGGAGGCCGGCGGCTCCTTGGCGTGAAAGTGTCGTGAGATGAGGGGGGGGGATCGTGGATTTGGCGGGTTAGAGAGTGAGGAGGGTTATGAGGTTAAGTGGGGGGTAGTTTAGGTATTTTTTGGATTTTTTATTAAAAGAAAATTCATTTTTATTTTAAAAAAAGCTCTTTCTCCCTCTTTTTTCCAAAACTCTTTAATTAGATTGCACAAAAAATAAAAAAAATTTTAATCTTGCATCGAGTTGGTCGTCGCGTCGTCGCCCGCACAAGTCGTCGTCTCGATTCGCGCGCCCAAAATTTAATTTTTCGCCGACCGGCGACCCCCACCAATATGGGTGTCGATCTTAGCTGTTTCCATTGCTCCGGACACATCGGCGCTGTCCGTTTCGCAAACGGAGGTCGTCTCGACGATTTTGGGTTTTCGGGTCGACAGGCGTCGGGTGAGATTTTGCGCGATTTCGAGCTCTTTCACTTTTCGAACTCATCTCGCGCGGTCGACTCGACCCGACACTAGTATTAGGGTCAACATGAGATAATTAAGGTTAGGGTTATTTGAAAATTGGTGGCTATTTTGGTGTCTTGGGTACTTGGCTTCTTAGGCTATAGCGGTGTCTAGGGATTCGGAGAGATCAATCCTCCTCTAGAATTGAGAATCATTTGTATCGTGGTATTTTCATTCTGTTCTATTTGATTTCTTGCAATAAAATAATTATTTTTTTGATTTTCACTGGAGTTTGGAAGAATTTTCTCGTTATTTTATCGAAATTTGTAAGATTTACTTGAAAACTTCAAGTATTTCCTATCAGATTAATATTATAACTAGAAAGTGATATGAGTACAACAAAGATAATTATCAAGAATTATAAGGATAAGAAATAAAAAATTTATGAGACAATATAAAGATAGCATGAAAGCCTAGAATGCAAAATCCTTAGGAATACTCAAACTACAAAATAGAATTATTTGCATTGTCTTGCTTGATACCTGATGAAAACATGGGAATGAGGATTGAATTTTTTTCGATTCATGTCGAAACCTCCTATTCATCAGTGTCAACAATCTGGTTCTCTCATCTGAATCATAAAACTATTGAGACCTAATCATCACTATGTCCAGGTGAGGAGTTGTAGAAAAAATGGATCAATATCAATGTTAATGCTAGTAGATGTAGTATGTAGTAGTGACCATCTCTATGGGGCTTGTAGAAGCAAGGAAAAGAGCTTCTAATTCCAAAGAGCAATTTAAGACTGATTCTAAATTATGATTGCAAAACTTAACCTAAATTACTGACCTCCAAAAAAATAAATGGTCAGATTTGCTCATTTGGTTTTATGTTTTACACTTGACTAGATTTTCTCATATTCTGGATATGAAGCACTCAAAGAATTTATGCCTAAAAATTTTGTGGGAAGAATAATTTGATAAATTTCGCTCTTTACTAATATCCATAAGTCAAGAAACCAAAAAAACACTCCTTTTCTAATTGAGAAGTAACTTCTAATTCAACAAAACACTTGCCACATAAGACCTAGCAAGACCAATAGTAGCATTATCCACATGCAGTTATTTGCCAAATATAGAACACATGTTATATAAAGTCCATTAGTTGAAAAAATATAAATGAGGTTGAGGGAATGCAATTCGAATCGAAGCGATAGATGTTTCCTCTAAAGAGTCAAAATGAGGAGACCTTTTTAGCATGCATTAGGAAGCCACTGCTGAAGTAGGATTATTGAGAGAAAGATTTAGTGTAGTATATTTTTAAAGATAGTATAAAAATATGATATTATTAGGATCAGTGAGGCCAAAAGAATAGTCACCAACAAAATGTTAATCAGACATAAATTTGTGGAAAACCTCTAAATGGGGGCATCCCAAAAAGAACTTGCCAACAATAAAAAAAAACACAAAGGCTTAGTAAGCTCAGAGGTCTCTCTTTTGTGAAAAGGAGTGCAGGTTTGCTTTGATACATGAATGAATGCTAATGATAAAGCGATAATGGATCTTGACGATAAAAATAAAGGGAAATGGTTGGATGGAGGAATTAAATTTTGAATCATTCAACTCACAAATAAAAATTGCAAAGAAAGGAGAAGGGTGAGCAAGAGGAGGCACAATTTCTAGGTATAGAAGCAGGAGCAGCCTTCACGAAGAAAATGAGCATCAGGATAAGTGGCGACAACAGTGACCAAATTCGAGGTTTAACTGAAACCTTATGAACAATGAAAGTGGGAAGAGGGCAAAAAATCTGAGTGCCCCTATGCAAAAGCACAGTAAATGATAACACCAAACGTGCTAAACAACATCCATCCCCAATCAAAGATGCGGTTGGGTGCCCCTCACGCATGAGCGCTGAGGTGCATAGGTGGACACGACACGGTCAAGGAGCAAAAGTTGGTGATTCACTAACAAACAAAATTTCCTTTGTGGTTGGCTTCACACCTTAGTGACTTTTTAACTTCATTGGCTCATATTTGGGCTTGATCTAGGTTGGGTTTGGGTTAATTTCTTTTAGGCATGTTTATTATTTGACTGATTTATGACAGACTTATACACTACATTCATACAACTCTCACTTTTAATGATAAGTTTGCAAAAATTTCCCCTCATGTTTAAAAATAAGTTTAAAAAATTAAAATTATTTTCTAATCATACTCAATCATTGAAATGCATAACATTCAAAAAAAGTATCAACTAAAACAACTTTAGAATCACTAATATTCCTCTCAAAAGATTAGAATTATCATTTATTTGGGATTATTCAAATTATAGGATTTATCTAGATTTAAAAAATGAATCAGTTTGAATTATCCATGAAACCCTATTTATATAAATAAGGTCATGCATACATTATAAATAATTATTTTATTATGAATGAAATTTGAATCAATTTCCCTTGAAATATATCCTCTCTTTCCCATGGCTCCTTCTCTCTCCAACTATAAGATCTTGATTCCCAAGACTCCCTAATGATTCTTTCTCCCCACACAATTTACCAATTATGAGATAACCTTGCAGTTCTCTCTCTATTTATCCAAGCGTAATTTTCCCAAATTCCTGTCCTGCTTCAACCAAGATTTATCCAATATTTTCTCTCCCTTTTTCCTCTTAAATCTAAAGGGATGAAGATTCAAAGAAAAGTGCTACAATCAAAGCAATCAAGAAGGAAGAAGATCAAGGAGATCACCAACAAGAGCCCTTCATCATGTGTATCAGTTTGTTATCATATCAATTTTATAACATAAATTGGTATTAAAGCAACCTATTTACATCAATTATTTTAAGGAGAAAGTACAACCGTGCCACGCAATAAAGTTGTTTGACTTGCAAGAAGAAAAAGAGAAATATTCATTCTGTATAGATCTGTCTAAAGAATATGACACAAACAGATTTCTTTCTACAATTAACTTATAGCTAATATACAAACAGATTTCTTTCTACAATATTTAAAAGCTAATACCAAAAAAACTAAGTTGACAAGTAAACTCACCTCAAGACACGAAATCTTGAATTCATGGGGAGCCCTTCGGATAACTACAAATCATAAAGTGAAATTTATTTTAAAAGAAAGCTAAAAAAGTTTTACATTAAACTTTCCCTTAGTATAAATACATTACCTATCACAGAGCAAGTACAAGTTTTGATGTTCAAATCCTACTACTAATAGAGCTCCATACAACCATGCATTTTCCAATTATATCAGTTAGAAAAATTCCAAAAAGTCATGTGGAATACTATTTCAAACATGACCGAAAAGTGTGTTTCTTCCGTAACAAGATGGAAAGCTTTATATCAAAATAGTTATATTTTTTTGGGTTGTGCAGCAACATACATATTTGATAAAAATTTATAGTTCTCACATAATAGCGACCGAACCAAGCAATGTTAGCCTTCCAAATCATATCTTCAAAGTTTTGATCATGTTCAATGACAACAGAAAAAAAAAAAAGAAGAAGAAGAAAAGTAGTCCACGCTTTTCAGTTAAACTACTTGATACCTCATCGAACAACCAAATCAATATCTTTGACCACTGAATTTCATGCTTAGTTTATATCTCAGCAAAGACAACAGCAATCAAAAGTTCAAAGTTTAAAAAACATACACTTGTTCAGAACGCTGGTTGCAATGCTAGTTGGCACTGTCTATTTAGTGTTACAAGGATGAAACAAAAGAAGATTACTAGCAGCAACAGCTATTCATGTAGTAAAGACGCCAAACCGTGATGCCATAAAAACAAGAGCAACCTCAATAACGAATTCAGGATAAGCAATGCTTGGAATGTTTTCGTAACTAAACTACTACTTAGCAGCAAGAAATGAACCATGAAGGGATTCATACAGCCCTACAGCATTGATAGATAGGGTGAGGAGAATGACGACTAATTAAGGTATCAGAAGACATCAGTCACCTTCTCTATAAAGTGAAGGGAAGAGACCATCAGGAGACATGACGACTGGACCAAGTGGAAGCTCTTTCCCATCCTGAAAAGCAGAAGTAGAACTCTTTATAATTGTATAATACCAGGTGGACTATGGATCATACATCATAAGAAGAAGAAAAAATAAGGAATTGCCCTTTTAATGTGAAAGCAATGGAGATAATATATGAAAGGTTCAGTTTTCAAATGATAACCTGTTTAAGATTGAGAAGGAACTGCCTCGTTAAATATGCCTGAGAAATAGCTCGAGCACTGAGAAAAAGCAATTGATAACCATTACCCTACATCAATGCAATTCAATGTTACATGCCAATTAACAGAAAGAAAGCAATGAATACGAAAGAAGGTAATGAATGAAGCCTAAAGCAGCTCCAAACATTGTGAAAAGATAGCAGCACGAGAGAAAACAAATAGCATTTGAGACAAATAAATATATAGACCACAACATGATGACAAAGTCTAAAAGCTGAAGCATCAATTAGTTTGAAAAAATAGAAACATGAAACTAATCTACTTGCGTGCAAATCAATTCCTTTACATAAAATGTATGGTCTCTATCAGAAATATACTGAGTGATACTACAGTAAGAACTTCCCGTTAAAAAAAGGAATAATTGTCAATATCACATTGATATTTTATTATCCAACAACCCCAGCACCTTACTATTTACTGAGAGTTAAACTTACCATAGAAAAACAAAAAACATTCATGGCCTCTGTAGAAACTTCTTTTAAGAATGAGATAAGGATCAAAATGGTTCTCACTTATTTAAAAGTCTCATTTTAGTCTCTTGACTTTTTAAATAGGAGCTAAATGATCTTACATAAGGACTAACTTGGTCCCTATTTAAAACTTCAAGAGACCAAATCGGTGCTAATATCTAGTCAAAGACAATTTTGATCATTTTAAAAAAAAATTAGGGATCACTTTGGTCTATTTCTCTTTTAAGAATCAAAATAGACAATAGAAAATTTGCTATGGCACTTGTCCATTCATATGACACTTATCATAAATACAAAATGTTTGCTTTACAAAAGTTTGTTTTGATTTTGAACTTTTGTAGAATTAAATTTTGAATTTTAAATTTAGTTGTAATCAACTAGTTGAGTCAATAAGAGTCTATATTTGCATGTCTATGATCTTATCCTATTTGTAAGGCTATATTTTGGTTATGCAATTGATTCCCTATTTCTACAATTATTATATTTTGTGGTTGATTCTATTTTGTGTTTCATATACTCATGATTGGTGAGTTGGTGTAATTTTCAACGTTTATTTTAATCCCTGATGTAACTAACTTGAACATGGCTATCATTGTTATAGCAGATTAAACTGCTACTAAGATAACCACACTTTCACAAGATCTCTCCTCAGGAGTGCCTCTTAAGATACTCCCTCAAAAGTACCTTCCGTAGACCTTCTCTTTTGGGGCTGCTCTATTTTCTTCTTAGGATTAATACCTGCTCCGGCATATCGCAGGCACCTCACCAAAGGTCATTTAAAGAGATTTATCAACATTATAAATCTCTTCTCACTTTTTCTATTTTAATTTTTCTCTCTTCCATTTCATAGAATGACCTTGGCATATTAATTTTTTTTTTATATATCTCTTTATATTTATTTCAATTTATCGAGCATGTACTCTCTTTTGGTCTCTCACGAGGATAATTTTCCACTGTTCAAGGCTAGTTATGTGAAGCTTAGTAATTTCTTGTTGCGAGTTAGGCAACTCCTAAAGATCTTCTGTGAGGCTTCTTCAAATATTATAGTATGTGGATTGTGAACTATAGCAACCATTTGGCAGGGTATGGTTGGGTTTCAACTTCCTCCATTTGAAACTTTAACTGATACTCCCTTGGATGATTTTTATTCTTATTTGGTATGCATAAAGCATATCATCATGGTAACTTTTGCATGCAAGAATGGCCGATGCTGAATAAAATTGTGCTTCAGAGGTACCAAGGTTTATTATCCTTCCAGGATTCAAATTCTCTAATTAGGCATGACACTTGAAACTTCTGGAGAAGAAATCTCGCACACTCACCCTAAAAAAATATGCTCCATGTACTTCAATTATCCACAAACTTAATATCAATACAAAAACTTACCAATGATCATAATTGTCAAGCTTTATTTAACCCTACTTATTGCTTATTTCAGGACAAGAGATCGAAGAAGAGGATTGGACTTGCTAAGGAAAAAACTGGGTTGTACTACCTAGAAGAACTAAACCAACTTAAAAACAGCTGCTCTATGTTATCCCTAGTTGATAAGAATTCTGCTATTTGGTTTCATCAGTATAGGTTAGGACACCCATCTTTTGATGTCCTAATACAAATATATCCATAACTTTTTTAGAAATTAGAAAATAAATATTTTTATTGTGAAACTTGTGAGTTAGCCAAACACCCAAATAAAAATGAGAGATATGATACTCCTTTCTACCTTATTCATAGTGATACATGGGAACCCTAAAAAATCTCCAATATCTCTGGGATACACTGGTTTGTATCATTCATTGATGATTGCACTAGAGTCTCTTGGATCTATCTCTTAAAAAATAAATCCGATGTTAGCACCATTCTTCCCATCTTTCACACAATGATCCAAAATCAATTCGGGGTGAAATTAAAAAAATTTCGCTCCAACAATTCTAAAGACTATTTTAACCAAACCCTATCCTCTTACTTCCAAAGCGAATGTATCATCCATGAGTCCTCATGCATTCACACCCCACAACAAAATGAGGTTGCCGAGAGAAAAAATACCTTCTAGCCTCCACTCAAGCTTTTCTAATCCACTACAATACACCCAAATCCTATTTAGGGGGAAGCCCTCCTAACTGTAACTTATCTCATAAACCGACTACCTTCAACAGCCCTAGGACTCAAAACTTCAATGGAGATTTTGTCCTCATTTTACCCCAAGTTTCGAACCTATCATAACCTCACACCAAAAATCTTTGAGTGCACTGTCTATGTTCACAATCACAGCCAAAATAGAGGAAAATTAGATCCAATAGCACTCAAATACATCTTTATTGAATATTTAGCCACCCAAAAAGGGTACAAGTGTTATCATTCCCCCACAAAAAAACCCTTGATTTTGTTGATGTTACCTTTGATGAACAAAATTCTTATTTTACCAAATCTCATCTTCATGGGGAGACTGAAATAAAGTAAAATGAGAAAAGTGAGCTTGTCTCTCTTGACCTTCCTCCAACCAATCCTCCTGAAATCAAAAATAGGAACCTAAAGATAAAGCCAAGTAGATTTGGGAACGTATATTCCAAGCATACAAGTTCGAATTGTACTCCGAAGCAAATCCAAGAATCTGAATCATCTCCTGGAATCAAGATAAATAAAAATTCACCACCTCCCTTGTATCCCATAGCTAACTCTATTTCCTTCAATAAATTTTAATCCTCACACAAAAACTTTCTGGTTTAGAAGAAATTTATATTCCTAAAAATATTTTTGAGGCTTTATCTGATGAAAATTGAAAAAATGTCATGAGAGATGAAATACAGGCCCTAGCGAAGAACAATACATGGGAAATCATCAAACTTCTAAAGTAAAAAAAATAGTCGGTAGCAAATGGGTATTTTTTTGTAAAATACAAAGTTGATGGTACACTGGAAAGGTATAAAGCAAAACTAGTGGCGAAAGGGTATACTCAAATATATGACATTGACTACCAGGAAACTTTTACACCTGTAGCCAAGATGAACACTGTCAGGATCCTACTTTTACTAGCAGCTAATACAAATGGCACCTAGAACAGCTAGATGTAAAAAATGCATTCCTACATGGGAACTTGAAGGAAGAGATATTTATGGAGATACCACCATGATTTAAGAAAAAAATTTGGAGGTGATAAAGTATGCAGGTTGAGAAAAGTCCTATATGGGCTAAAACAATTACCCAGGGCATGGTTTGAAAGATTCTCAAAATTCATGTTTCTTAATGGGTATCGACAGAGTCAAGGGGACCATACACTCTTCTTTAAACACAAACTAAGGAGAAGTCACAATACTATTAGGTTATGTGGATGACATTATCTTGATTGGGCATGATAAAACGGAGAAAGAAAGTCTAATAAAAAAATCTTATCAAGGAATTTGATATCAAAGATCTTGGTAGGCTAAAATATTTTTTTGGAATTAAAGTATCTCATTCCAGCAAAGGAATCTTCATCTCACAACAAAAGTACATTAAAGATCTTCTGAAGGAAATAGGAAAACTAGCTTGTAAATCAGCACCAACTCTAGTAGAATAGAATCTCAAATTGGGGGAAGCAAAAGAAGATCTAGACGTAGATAAGGGAGCTTACCAGAGATTTGTGGAAAAATTGATCTACTTTTCCCACACGAGACCAGATATAGCATTTGTTGTAAGCATGGTTAATCAGTTTATGCAAAATCCAAAACAGACTCATATGCAAGCAATAGACAAAATATTGCACTACCTTAAGAGTAACCCAAGAAAATGAATTCTCTTTAGAAGAGATCACGGAGTAATCGTAGAGGCATACATTGATGCTGATTATGCAGGATCACCAGTAGACAGAAGATTTACTTCTGGGTACTGCATATTCCTTGGAGGAAGCCTAATTACATGGAGAAATAAGAAACAGAATGCGGTGGCAAGATCTAGTGCAAAAGCAGAATATAGGGTTATGGCCTTGGGAATATGTGAGGTACTACGGATCAAGATGATTCTAGAAGATCTAAGGATCAAGTGGGATGAACCCATAAAGTTGTATTGTGACAAAAAACAATAATCAACATAACTCACAATCCAGTCCAACATGACAAAACCAAGCACGAAAGATATTTTATAAAAAAAAAGTTAGACAACGGTCTTATATGTATCAACCATGTGTCAACAAAAGATCAACTTGCAGATATCCTTACCAAAGGATTAGATAACTCTGTCTTTCTCAGAATGATAGCCAAGCTGGGAATAAAATATCCATATTTCCCAGCTTGAGAGTGAGTGTTAAATCCCAGTCATTCCCTCTCGAAGAAGATCAGACGATCACAAAGCATGATCCGTGGGAAGCCCGCAGGAATCACACCAGAGTCACGTTGATTTCTTTCCATAGTGAAGTAGCTGATTTAGGAAGGAGTGTATTAGAGCTATTATGCATGAATCTGTAAATATTTGTTTTTTTATTAAGATATCCTATATAGATCTATAAATAGGGAAGAAATTGTTTAATAAAATAAGTTTTTTTCTCTCAAAGTTCTTGATTTCAACAAATATGTTATCTCCTTATTCCATAATAAATTTCAATACATCACAAGTCTCCTTACTCGAAATAATTTCTTTCTAGACACACTTAGACCCACTTCACTAATTTCCTTGCAATCATTTCACCCAACAATATCGAGTAAAACAGTAGAAAAAAAAAATAAAATTAATAGAAAAAAATGTTGTCAGGCTTGCTTATAGCAAATGCTAAATAGTTTTAACGATCATTATGTACGATAAGTAGTCCTCAAAACAAAGTGAAAAGATTTGAATCACAAAAATCATGAATGACAATGACTTTACTAATAAATTTGTAAATGTTGATGATGATAAAAAACTTAAGCATCCAGAAAGGCTTTTCACACATAGACTGTCGGCAAGGAGAGATAATGTCATGGAAGAAGTCAGGAAAAGTCAAAATTTAGAAAGAAATTATTGAATGCATATACTGCTCTTCAATTTGCATAATGTTAAGATAGTAGAAGTACAAGACCAGTAAGAAAACAGTGTGCAATTGCGGCATACCTTAATGGCAGAAAATAAATGTGCAACACCTGTCTGTAACCAATTTATACCAACAAGAGGCATGAATTGCCCAAGAACATCTGATCTGCAGATTGATGGAGAAAGATTATGAGGAAAACCATAGTTAATATGACTCTTAAGAAATAATGATGTGTGGCAAAAATAACTCCCACAAATAGATTGGTGATGCAGGTTTCTGAGCAAAAATTAAGATGCATATCAAATAATCTCAACTACTATTTGCACTGATGCTCAACACATTTAGCAAAGAATTTTACACGTTCTTGTGAGTGATCAATTTTTTTTAAATGATCATAGAAATATGAACGTATGCTGAACTGATATGCACTTTGGCCAGGCCAACTAATGATAAATTGACATTGGTAAATATACACTCTTCAAATTCAGAAGGCACATGGTTCTGCTGGCGTCATAAAGATTTCAAATTTTTGGAAGGATAAATACAAGCTATAGCTACATGTTCAGTCACTTGAAAGTTCAGCTAGCTTCATAGAGAGCTATTTAATACTTGCTTCAAAAATCCAGAAAGGTACAGAAAAGTATCCTAAATTAGCGCGTGAAAGCAATTTTTTTTTTATTCCATGAATCTCTACAAATGTACAGAAACATTATCATATCCTTAAATTAAAAACTGATGTTCAGAAAAATAGTATGTTTAATTTTCTTTTTCAACTTTCCTACAAGCTAAGCCTACTTTATTTTGCTCCAAGAAAATAAACTCGTTAAGTGAAGAATAATTTAACAAGCAGCAGTTATCGTTCGGTAATGATAACCATAACCGATGTACGTTTATGCCCCCTTGAAATATTAATATCATGGAAACCATCCTGCAAAGGAAATCTAAAAAAACGAAGGAAAAAGCAATGTCTGATGATTCAAGATTATAGTTTCCTATACAATCAATATGATGTGCACGGGATGACTCCATGCAAAGGAAAATTAAGAATTCATGATTCACATTATACTTATTAACTCAACTACTCACCTTTTTAATGAAAACATGTCATGCTACAATTTAAGATGAGCGCATAATGAAACAATCGAAATTATTTTCATTATCGGAGAATTTCAACAAGAAGTTGAAAATGAATAAAATCAATAAGCAACTCAAATTAACTTTCACAAATCATATTTTGACAATGTCATTTTTTTTATCAAAATCAAGTATTCTAAACAAGCAATAACAAATTATTTAGATTAAATAGTAACAAATTATATAGATGAAATAAAAAAAGAATGAATTTATCAAAATATAAGAAAAAAATCAAACCTCATGCTGGTACAAGAAGATGAATTCCTTGAAAATTATTGAACTTAGGAGATGAAAGAATTTCTTGACTTGCTAAAATTTTAATACTATTTTGAAGACTAAAAATATGTCAGATGAGTGGAGAATGAGTGTGTTAATTCTTATTTTTAAGAATAAGGTGATGCACAAGATTGTGCGAATTATAGAGGAATTAAATTAATTTGTCATACTTTAAAATTATGGGAGCGAGTTATGAAGCGTAGGTTGCGGCATAATACTAAGGTTTCTCAAAATCAATTTGGATTCAAGCTGGATGGGTCTACTATGGAAGTCATTCATTTATTGAGATATCTGATGGAGAAATATAGAGAGGATAAGTTGGATCTACATATGATATTTATCGATTTAGAAAAAGCATATGATAAAGTTCCAAGAGAAGTGCTATGGAGAGCTCTTGAAAAGAAAGAAGTTAATAACACTTATATTCAAATCATTAAAGATATGTATGCATGAGCTATTACTTGTGTTCAAACACAAAGTGGTTTAACCAAGTGTTTTCCTATTTCGGTTGGATTACATCAAGGATCAGCCTTAAGCCCATATCTTTTTGCTTTAGTCATGGATGTTCTGAGGATGTACCTTGGTGTATGTTTGTTGCTGATGATATTCTTCTTATTGATAAGATTATAAAGGGAGTTGAAGGTATACTTGAATTATGGAGGTTAACCTTAGAGTCTAAATATTTTTGCTTGAATAGATCTAAAACTGAATATATGGAGTGTAATTTTAATAGTAATAGACCTAGTGAGGGGATTGTGACTTAGGGCAATCAAGTCATTAATAAGAGTAAACGTTTTAAATATCTTGGATCTATTGTTCAGAATGATGGTGAAATATATAAGGATATTATCAGCAGAATTTAAGTTGGAAGGTTGAAGTGGAGGAATGCATCGGGATTGTTGTGTGATAGAAATGTCTCCCTCAAACTTAAGGGAAAATTCTATAAGATGGTGGTGAGACCTGCAATGCTCTTTATGGTGCCAAATGTTGTCCATTAAAAGAGAAGCATAATACTAAGTTAAGTGTTGCAGAGATGAGGATGCTTAGGTGGATGAGTGGCTTTACTCATAGAGATAGAATACGAAATGAGCATATTCGTGAAAAAGTTGGTGTAGCTCCAGTGGAAGATAAGATTAAAGAGAGTTGCCTTAGATGGTTTGGTCACATAAAACGGCGGCCTTCCAATGACTCGGTTAGGAAAGTAGAGGTATTATATTTGACTTATGTTAAGAAAAGTAGAGGTAGACCTAAAAAGACTTGGTTAGAGAATATTAGAAATGATCTTTCCTTATTAGATTTAAACGAGATTTTAATTTTTAACAGGACACAATGGAGAAAAATGATTCATGTAGCCAACCCCACGTAGTGGGACAAAGGCTTGATGTTGTTGTTGTTGTTGCACTTGTACTGCATTTAAAATAATCATATAACAAACTTATACTCATAAATTGAAAATAGAAAGAGAAATTGTATTTAAGAAAAAGTTCTCAACTACGTGCCTTCAAGCACTACTTATCTCAATTGACGTTTAAATTAACTAAATTGGATAAAAAATTTCTCAATTTAATTATTTCAGCTAAAAACAATATTATTTGATGCCTGCACAATATTACACAATAGAAGCACCGCCTCATTTAATCAAATCAAAAATAAGTTCAACAGTTGCCGCCCGTTTCTGACAGAAATTAGAAATCCCGTAATAGAAATATAAAGTGAAGCCAACTGTAGGAATCGCAAGGAAAATCACATAGCCACAGCAACCGTAACTGTGTAATAAAACCAGCAGAAGATGGTATAAATAACTGAAACCCCCAAGTCCAAAGACTGCCACAAAGAAAGGTCTATTCAGACGTAAATTAATAAATCCAAAAACACCGCTAAAGGATTCCTTCTTACATACCGCAGTAAAAATTCAAAATTTACCATTTTGTTCCAGCAAATTAATGTATATTCTGTTGCAACCATTTGAGAATTTGTGCAAACCAATAAAAATGTTTCATCAATATTAAAGTTTATGAGTTGTGGCCATCATCATTAACAAGCAAATTACCAGTTCAGGATTTCTGTCATAAATATCCAATTGTTTAATAAGAAAACATGAGAAGGCTCTGGGAAAATGGAAGTGGTGAATTATAGCTCATCATCATCTGACCATTAGAGTGCACTGCGGAAAATTCTAACTGTAGAAATAAAAGCAAGTTACATGAAAGGCCAAATAAAATCTAATGCACCACGTTAAGTAACTTGCTAACCAATATGGTCATGAAATCTGGAAACATGAGATGCTACCATCCTAAGTTCAAAATACATGAACAATGTGCAATCAAGAATAAGAAAGTATATGATTACTCAGGTCAAACAATGTCTTTCACAAAATTAATAAGTTGATCAATGGACAACTAATGCATGAATAATGAAAAAGAAAAGGGTTGCATTGTGAATAATCCAAATAAAAAATTTACAATGCTTGAATAATGCATATCAAAATGAGCTTTATACAACCGGGTTCATGATGGAAATCATAATAGTATAGGTTAAAAACTGCCATCTTAATGCTTCTTCAAAGGGAGTGACTCGCTTACCTAGTAATAGTTCCATCAACATCTGAGATAACTATTTGGGTATTCCATTTCCATAAATAGATCCTAGCATCCACCTGCTTGAAGAACTAAATGTGAGCAGGCACAAGCATGATTTGTGACGAATGGCAAAAATTCAAAGCATTTTGTAAGAAGAACCCCATTGAAAAACTTGACCTGCTGTCGTCCAAGCATTGCAGTGGAGAAGCTAAAGGTGACAACATTCGGTCCTTCTTTAAGATTCAAGGAAGTAAGCTCTTCAGAACTTGGAGTGAGCCATCGGACTTTCTTCTTCATATTCTTGGGTTTCTGCATGCCATTATTGTCGCTGTTCAGACTTTTTGTGGCCATTGAAGCAGCAATGGGCTTCACTTGATTGATATTTTCATGGGTTGACTGCACATATTTTATGGTTTTTGATCTCCTGAAGCCAAATGGCCAGAGGTTCCAGCTTCCCTCAGACAAAGCTCTCGTTGAAGATGCATCCTCCTTACCATTTTTCTCAACACGTTCAACCAAAATCACATCTTGAGGTTCAAATATAGGTTCATGTCCAAAAAGAATAATTTGCAAAACAATTGGGGCTGCTGAATTCCATGGAACATAACGACCATCTATTCTAGCTACTAGCTTATCATTCTTCAGAAGTGATGGGCCCAAAGCATGAAATCTATCCACAGTTACCTTTTCGGAGTTAAATGCTTGAGAAGCTGCACCTAATCCCATTCCTTCATAAAGCAAATGGCGGCAGAGGGATAGCTCTGGAGAACACATGCAACATAAATGAGCCTGAATTGTTATTGACGCTAATACAAAATAATACAACTAGTAAATGCATATAAACAGCCTTAACTCTCAAAGACATAGCTAAAAATCGCCATAGAGCTTCTGTTAACATAACTGAATACAGAAGAAGGCAGTGTAGAGCCCATCATGCATTTTCCATGGATTTGCACTGAAAAAGAATATACATACCTATAACAGGACGAATTGCAATTCCTTTTGGTGCGTGGTCATTCTTGGTATCTAACGTTGAGGCAACAGCTTCATATGTGCAGTAGTCTTGCACCACCTTACTTTGAGAACCATCTTCCATAGTTAAGACTTTAGAACACTTAAACCTTGATAAATCACCCATGGATTTATCAAATATTACATCTAATGAGCTGCTAAGTGCGTGTGGTTGATGGGATCTTTCAAGATCATGAATGTAGGAAGGGATAGCAGGTAATGATTTTGGAGAAATCTGAGAATCTTCCAGATAGGTTTTATTTCTGGGAATTGTCATGGGACTAGTTTGACTTATTGAATCCTCTATCAAATCATCAGATAATTCTTCATCACTTATATCTTTCAAAGTTTGCCCCTCTACACCTTGACATTCAGCAGCCGCTTTGAATGACATCTCAACCTTGGTTTCGTTAATACCAAAACCATCTAAATCACTAAATAGAAACTGATCTTCCTCTGGGTTCTCCGATGATTTGACTTCGGCTTCAACTGCTATTGGTCCAGAACTGGCATCAGAATCTTGAGAATTGTTGAGCATATCGGACAAACAAGAGTTTTTCACTTCATTTTTCTCAGAACTACCAATTTTGTTAAGTTGAGAAGACTCATTAAGGATATCATGAAAATTACCAATGTGATTCCACATTGTTTCACTATCAGAACCAGTTCTCTGGTCAGACATCAGCAAATCATTAGAGCAGGGATGCAAGTATATGCTGTTCTCCTGCTGATTATCATGAAAAGTACAGCTAGTTGTATTTCTGTCTATCTCTTGATTTCGTTTCTCAATGACTAAATCCTGGTAGGTAGTCCCAGAGTCAGAAATTAGTAAACCTGCATTCTCAGAAGGGTGAAATTCAGCAGGAACTTCCCCACTTAGAAATTCTCCATTAGCCAAAGGCTTGGTCTGAGCATCAATTGAAACAGAATCAGTTAACTCAAACTTTTGATGGAGGCCTACAAAACTTCTACCATCCAGAACATCAGAACCCTCTTTTAATTCGTCACCCATGGGAGAAATTTTCGATATGTCATAACTAGTAGTTGAGCCTTCCAAAGTTTTACCGCATGTTTCCTGTTTTTCACTTCCATTAGTGGATACAGAAAATGCTGAAGCCTCAAAAGTTTCTTTCAATTTCTGCACCATGACATGAGAACTTGCAGGAACAACGGGTCTTCGGACATCAAAACTAACATCCCTAAGGTTCCAATTCTCTGATAAAAAATTTACTTCACAGCCTTCTACACCCAACGCATTTGAGGTTAATTCATTACTCTCAGCTGAACTGTCTCAACATGGCCATTTAACCCTGAAGTACAAGTATTTTTTTGTTCAAAAAGCACCTCTGTCACCAAACTTCCATCTGAGTCATAGTGTGATTCACAATTACCAGTGCTCAATGTGGTGCCTGAACTAACAGTGGGGTTATCCGCTGATTCCTGCGATACCTGATTAAAAGAGACAGTTTTCAATGTAGTTGCCTCCCTTCTAGATGAGTTCATTTCAATGGTCATATCTTCTTCTCTCAAATTCACGGAATCACAATTGGCTCTGTCTTTAAAGTACTCTTTTCCAACAACGCTTGCTTCAAAATTATCAACTAAACATCCACCAGAGGAATTCGTCTTCCCATCACAATCCTGTGCAGAATCTAAAGGAAATATTTGCTGCTTTTCTTCTTTCTCGCCCGTTGAATTCTTTGGAAAAAAATCCTCCCTGTCAGTAGGCTTCTTCCGAGAATCATTACTGTCTACGAGATTGGTTGACCACTTCAATTCTAATAGGTTGGCAGCAATTTCTGCTCGCTCCAACGAATTCACCCGACCAACAACCTCATTTAACTCACTTTCTTTGATCGATTTTCGGCCAAACATAAGCCCAAGAATGCTAGACCTACGTGAAGTCGTCCTGGACAGAATCTTTCCATTTTGAGCACAATTACGAGCAACCGAATCACTCAAGCTGCCATCATACTTACAGCTTTGAATATTCCTAAACTGAGCGTCCCCTAATCTTTCCTCCTTCTCACCTTCCGAAGTTAGAGATGAAGTGGCAGCCTCCCCTCCTTCGGTGTTCTTCAATCTTTCCTCCCTCTCACTACCTGAAGTTTGCGGCAAAACGGCAGACTCCACTTCTACAATGTCCCCCAATCTTTCCTCCGTCTCATCGCCCGAAGTTTGTGGCAAAATGACAACCTCCCCTTCTTCGGTGTCTGACTCCTTGAGGAAGTGGGCTTCACCCTTGTGATCCAAGTACATATGGAATCCAGCTTCCACTCCATTGACAGAAATACTGACGATCTTTTCCTTCGTTTTCAAGACTCCTTGAAATTTTCCAAAACGAATATACCATGGAGAAGATTTAAAACTCCCATCCGGTTGCTGGACTACAATAATGTCGACAGCCCCGCCAAACGGATGGAAAGGCCCGGAAACTGTGTAGACGCCGCGGCTGATGTAGCTTCCAAGCTTCCCCACAGCATTCATCTTGTCAAATTCTATCCAACTCAGGAGACAACGCTCTCAATGCAATCTAAGCCCTACCCGGACAAAATCGAGATCAATCACGAGCGACGAGCTTTAATCCTACGAAACAAAACAAACATCAGAGAAGAAACACGGTGCATAAAGGCTCATGACATTCTCCTAACCCGATCCTGCTCATCCAAACAAGTTTAATCCAGAAATCAAGGAAACAGAACAAGGTAAAAACCAACAAATCGTCAAAATTAGATCTTTGGGTAAAATAACATATCAGGAATGCAATAACTTCCATATAAACGTATGAATGAGATGCAATTCTTACCGACCCAGATTGGGAACCAACTTGAGTCGGAACCTTCCAAACTACAGAAATACGGGAAATAAGCCTCCTCGGCAAAGCCTCGACGGAGGCCGAACGAGGAGAAGGGATACGCGTAGGAGGCGGACGACGACGACAGCATTTGAGATCGAAGCATATTCCATGGAAAAGTCGGCGAATATTACTTGAGGTTCACCAAATCGCTACGCGAAAGTTGGCGCCACGCCATCCCTGATAAGGTGCGCCTCTGTTCCCCTAGGCAACGTTGGGTGCGTGGACCGGATAGAAACATGGTTGACACGTTTGAATCGACCCCTCCGCCTTACGATGACCATTGCTGTTCCGCCAGGTGACAAGGCAATCCATTTTTTTGGAGCTTTCGGACAGAAACTTCTCTGCAATGCAACTGAAGACCTGGGAATCTAGGATAGTTTTCTTTAACACTATAATGGACTAAAAAACTGGCACCCGGTTGGGCAGAACATTCCGGTGCCCTCAGGTACCTTTGATACCTTGTATTCTTATGCTATGCTCTTTTGTTTGGTAATTTGAGTTTTGTGCAGCTGATCTTAATTTATTGATTGAGAGTTTTAATTATTTTAATTTAATTTGCATATATATTGTGTTAATTTGATTTTAATTGATTCAAAAATCTGAATATATGTATATATTCCTTCTTAAGATTTTAGTGTAAGATTGTTCATTTGAATCTTATATAGAATTAATAGGAGGAACTATAAATTATACATAGACAATGCCTTGTCGTGGGAATAAATTTCATGGAATCAAGTATCAAGTTGTTCGTAAAGAATCTAAGAAAGTAATATACGATGCAAAGACCTTAGCTTTTAGTGATTTATATAATAGATTAGATACTAAAGATGGAGAAAGATATATGTATAAGTTAGTCAAACAAAGAGATAAGAGTAGTAAGGATTTAATTAAAGTGAAGTGTATTAAGGATGAAGATCAAAAAATATTTTTCTTATAAGATGATATTCAACAAATGTGGATGAGATATTTTGCTAAACTTTTTAATGAAGATTGTGAAAATAAGATTGACTATAGTGACCTTAGCACCCTAAATGAAAATAAAGATTTCTGTTTTTATCGGTGTATTAATAAAACTGAAGTTAGAGAGGCTTTAAAGAAAATGAATTGTGGAAAAGCTGTTGGACTTGATGATATTCCAATAGCTAGAGGTGTGGAAATACTTAGGAGATGAAAGAAATTCTTGGATTACTAAACTTTTTAATACTATTTTGAAGACTAAAAAGATGTTAGATGAGTGGAGAATGAGTGTGTTAATTTCTATTTTTAAGAATAAAGGTGATGCACAAGATTGTGCGAATTATAGAGGAATTAAGTTAATGTGTCATACTTTAAAACTATGAGAGCGAGTTATGGAGCATAGGTTGCGACGTGATATGATACTAATGTTTCTCAAAATCAATTTGGATTCATGTCGGGTAGGTTGACTATGGAAGACATATATTTATTAAGAGATTTGATGAATAAATATAGAGAAAATAAGGATGATATACATATGATATTTATTGATTTAGAAAAAGTATATGATAAGTTCCAAGAGAAGTGCAATGGATAGTTCTTGAAAAGAAATGAGTTAATAATGCTTATTTTCAAATCATTAAAGATATGTATACATGAGTTATTACTTGTGTTCAAACATAAGGTGGTTTGACCAAGTATTTCCCTATTTCAGTTTGGCTACATCAAGTATCAGTCTTAAGCCCATATATTTTTGCTTTAGTCATGGATGTTCTCACTAGACATTTGCAAGATGATGTACCGTGGTGTATGCTTTTTGCTGATGATATTCTTCTTGCTAATAAGTCTAGAGAGGGAGTTGAAGGTAAACTTGAATTATGGAGGTCAACTTTAGAGTCTAAAGGTTTTTGCTTGATTAGATCTAAAACAGAATATATGGAGTGTAATTTTAGTAGTTATAGACCTAGTGAGGGGATTATGACTTTGAGCAATCAAGTCATTAATAAGAGTACACGTTTTAGATATCTTGGATCTTTTGTTCAGAGTGATGGTGAAATAAATGGGGATATTATCAACAGAATTCAAGTTGGATGGTTGAAGTGGAGGAATGCATCAGGCTTGTTGTGTGATAGAAAAGTGCCCTCAAAGTTAATGGAAAATTCTATAAGATGGTAGTGAAGCCTGCAATGCTTTATGGTGCCAAATGTTGGCCATTAAAAGAGAAACACAATACTAAGTTAAGTGTGGCAGAGACGAGGATGCTCAGGTGGATGAGTGGCTTTACCCTTAGAGATAGGATACGAAATGAGCATATATGTGAAAAGGTTGGAGTAGCTCCAGTAGAAGATAAGATTAGAGAGAGTCGCCTTAGATGGTTTGGTCACATAAAACGGCGGCCTTCCGATGACTTGGTTAGGAGAGTAGAGGTATTATATTTGACTTATGCTAAGAAAGCTAGAGGCGGACCTAAAAAGACTTCGTTAGAAAATATTAGGAATTACCTTTCTTTATTATATTTAAACAAGAATTTGACTTTTAATAGGACACAATGGAGAAAAAGGATTCATGTAGCCGACCCCACATAGTGTTATAAAGGCTTGATGTTGTTATTGTTGTTGTTGTCAAGTATCAAGTTGCTTAAGAAAATGAAATATAAAAATTTAATGATAATTGTCCCCTAATGTTAGTGGTCAACTTCTAAAAATAGTTAAAGATAGAATAGAATTTGCTTCAATTCTGTGGATTTCTCCCACTAATCTACTTTTCTCTTTCTGGAAATCTTGAATCAAAGTTTTTTATTCTATAGGTTTTTTTACTTTTTCTAAGGGCTCCATAATTTCTCCCCCAAATATAAGTTTGATTATATCATTTAGTTTTTTTTTTCAATTTTTTCCTCAATGTTGATCCAGTTTTATTTTCTTTAATCAATAAATGTACTTATATTTGAAGAAAAAAAGTTGGCAATCGCACTAAAGATGAGTTTATCTTGATGAATCCATAGCGAGTAGATAGTATTTGGTTTAGTGCCATCACTAGTTTTCAATATTTATGACTGATAGGGTTATGATTTGTTAATAAAATTTATGAGAACATACGCAATGAGAGAGGGATAAAACTAGAATATCTTGAGGTGTAGTTATAGGTGATAAGTTTGATTTACATGTTGGTGTTGACTATGATGAGAATTTGAGATCAATCAAATGATCGAATGTGAGGATGATATGAGCATTAGGGGAGGAGGAAACTATAGAGGATGAGGAGCTAACCATGGGAAGGAGAGACTCACTCGTGTTTGGTAACTTTGATACCTTGTGAATAATAATAATTTTAAAAAGTTTTACTTTGGATTAGATATTCTATTTAAAACTTGGGTATACAAAATATGCAAGAAGGGAAGTGAACTGGCATCTCCAAAGAATGAAAAGGGAAAATTTATTAATGTCAATAAGGAATGACGATGCCACATCCCGGATTAGGAGGCGATGCACCCAGGCAATATGAGATGTGATGAAGACATAAGTAAAATATGTTTTGTGCTCAAAATAAGAAATTTTAAACACAAGTAATATAACAAAATACAACAAAGTGTGACTCATCTAATAGAAGTAGAAGTAGGGTTTCTTGGAAGTTTTCTACTAATTTTTCGATTAAAAATAAAATGTCTAGGAATAGAAGTAGGAGTTGGGTGGCTAAGCATGACTCATCTAGTCTTCCCAAAAATTTTTATTCTTCTTTAAAAATAAAGCTTATAGGTAACAAGTCAAATGGATCATATTCTTTTGTTGTTTTGATTTCAGATGCTGAAGTTGTAAATACTATTATTCTTAATTTGAATTATCCTACATATTATTCACCTACTGAGGTTTTTCCTTTAAAATTTTCTGTTTCTGATATTATTTCTAGCAATAGTAAATTTTATTTGCTTGATAATAATAAGTTTATTGTATTACAAAAATATATATGAAGAGTAAAAAGATCTTTCGAATCATGATGATGGTTCTCATCAATCTTTTTTAAAATATAACTTTGAGTAAAGTTTTATATGATTATGATTCTAATAATCATACGATTTTAAAATAGCCCACAACTTCAGGTTAGATGGCTAGAACTAAAACTTCCATGAATGCTACACATTATTCTACTAAATAATCATATTTTTTTTTCCAAATATTGCGTCCTAGAATGTTAGAGGCTTTAATAGTCTTAATAAAGTTAATTCTTGCTAGTATCTTGTGAGTTCTTATAGTGTAGATCTGATTTGTATCTTTGAATTTAAAATTAATTTGGCTTTAGTAGAGGATCCCTGGTTCTTTGCCAAACATAGGATTTTTTAATAATGAAGATAGTTACAAGAACTTTATTTTTTTTAGATTTTGAAAGAATTTGGATTAAATGGAATGCTTCTTGCATTTCTTTTCCTCTTATTTTTTCAATTAATCAGTTTATTCATGATTGTTTAAAAGTCGGTTATGCATACTCCTTTTATATCATTGTGGTTTATGATTCTAATAATTCAATTGATAGACAAACTTTGTGGAAAGATATTCTTAATATTTCCATTAATATCTCTTCTCCTCAAGTGTTGCTTGGTGATTTCAATTGTTGTAAATTTTCTAATTGTTGCGGGCTAGAATATACACGGTGATAGAGTTATAATTCTACGTCTTAGCGTTGCACGGATATCCAGCTCACATATAGATAACACGATATTTTTTACGTGGAAAACCCGAAAAAAACTACAGGGCCTAGCCCAGTTGAAAATGATTCCATTAAAATTTAAGGAAAGTATAATGGTTTGACTTGTCCTTGAAGACTACTAGATTACAAATATCAACTAAGAGTTTTGCAAAAGTTCAACGTCACTCCACTGTCAGATGGTGGTCCAGTGGCACTCCGGTGTCAAGCGGTGGATCGGCAGTGCCACTTTAGTGTCAGAGGGTACTTCAGCTTCGGAATATGGCACTTCGACATCCCTTGGTGGTCCGTCGGTGGTGCGGCAGAACTACGGCGATGGTGCGACAGCACTCCGGCGTCCCTTGGTGGTCCGACGGTGGTGCGGTAGCACTCTAGCGTCCCTTGATGGTCCGGCGGTGGTGCGGCAGACCTGCGTCGGTGGTGCGACAGCACTCCGGCGGTGGTCAAGGAGGAGCTAGGCGGCTGAAGCTTTCTTCCTTCTCTTCCTTCTTCTCTCTTGGCTTCTTCCTCCTTTTTCATGAGGAAATGGGGTTCTATTTATAGAATTCTTGAGTGGCATGGCTTGAAAATAAGTGGAAGATCAAGGGTAAATTTGGAGTGGTTCGAATGGACGGCCGATCTTGATTCATATGATCATGCATCGTTCAATGAATATTTGACTGTCTTAATGATATCAGAATTTGATGATCTTGGGTTCGTTGGATTCGTCTCGTCGAGCCGCTCGATTCGATTATAAGCATGTGATGATTGGAGATTGTTTGGTAACCCAAATTGTGGTTCGATCCTTCCAAAAATGCTTCGAGTCTTTGATTTGGACTCACTTGGGCTCAAATTGAGTCGATTTTTGTGTCGTTGGGTTTGTGTTTCCGAGACGCTTAGTTTGACTGTAAGTTTGCTGAAATCGGAATTCAAATGATCTCCGATCTAATTTTTGAAGTTTCCAACTTTATTTTGCCTCGAGATTCGTGTTCGATCAATGTAATTTTTTTATGATGTATCACTAATAAAAAATCTGAAGGTATTTTTCTCCCTAATAATAAGTTATGGGATTTTAATAATCTCATTTTTAATATAAGGGTTCAAGACCTTTCTTATGTTGGGTATTTTTATACTTAATTTAATTAAATAAGTGATTGTCCAATTCACATTAAGCTTGACAATATCTTGATAAATAAATTTTGACTAGAAGAATTTGCTCTTCTTACTATAATGTGGATAAGCCAAGGTGTTCTGTTCATAGCTCGCTGACTCTCTTTAATAGTAAAATGGATAATCTGAAGCATCGATTTATTTTAAAAAATTATTGGTGTTCTAATCCTATTTTTTGGGATTTAATTATTGAAGCTTTTGCTTTGCCTATTACTGGTAGTCTAGTTTATAATCTTTATAATTATTTGAATAAGCTGAAAGGCTTTATTAAAAGTTAGTTATGTAGTTCTTCTAATTTTATTTCTAGCAAATTGGCTAATTTACAGATGGATCAAAAAAAGGCTTCTGCAAGAAATTCAAAATAATGTGTTGGATAACTTAGATTTAAAAGAGATTAATACTCTCTTGATTCATTATCAATCTTTATGGACTTCTTGGCTTATTTAAAGATCGAAAGCTATATTGCTTGCGAATGATGAAGATGATCTGAGTTTTTTTTTATTCTAAGATTCATAATCGACAAATAAGAAATAATATTAAAGCTATTTCTTCATCAAATGGTTTGATTTATAATTCTAAGGATATTTATGTAATGCCTCAGAATCTAAATTGGAAGAATTATTCTTTTAATCCTTTAATAAATAATAACTAGAGTTATCTAATATCATTTATCAGTAATCAATAACAAAATATATTCTATAATTCAAAACATTAATGTACACATCTGTATTAATTCTCAAATATTATATATACTACTCAGGATCTACACAATCTTATCACAACTATTTAGTCATGAGAACAAAAGAATAACTATAATAAAAAAAATAAAACCTGAAAAACCTGACCAACCTCACACTCTTGCTCCCCTATCATAACTTGAAATCATTTAACATATATAATGAGCTTAAAAATACCAACAAGTCAACAAAACCTACAATTGAATTTAAAGCGCACAACAAGGAGAAATATGTATGTCAATAGTCAAATCATAACAGTAACATTCATATGATCATTGAAAGAGTGCAAGAATAGTAAAACTTAAATGCATTAATAGTATAATCTATAAATAATAAAACACTTCAGTATGAAAGCAGGTAAAATAGTAAATCAATACGATTATTAAATCTATAAAGCAATCATCATATCAGTAATACCAATTAGTATATAAATCATATAAAATATTAAATCAAAATATTTATAAAATGCTCTCAAAATCAAATCAATGTAGTATAAGCATATAAGATTGTACACATGCTATTTAGGACTATTATATTATATGCTGGGTGTATCACATGCTTAGTATAAGTACTTAAATCAATATTATCAAATAGTATTGGTATCCACATCGATAATAATAACAATCTAGTGACAGAAATAGTAGAATAATGCAATAATAATAAATTTATGTAGTGCTAATAAATTAATACAATAATAATAATAATAATAATAATAATAATAATAATATATCAATAACATGCATTTTAGTAGTTACACTAAATAAATAAGAAGTCCTGACTATCATGATGTTTTTCAGTGTCAGTGTCAATATTAATAAACTGTTAGCTTAGTGAATAGAGTCGTCACTCTTTACCTATTGACATAGTAATGATCTCTTTATAACTCTCAATCAGTGTATCACTAAAATTAGTAAAGGATAACATCTAATCACAATATTTATTAGGAAAGCCTATCGGCTCACCATCATATACAATTCAATCAGTCTCTAACTAACGAGTCAACCAGTCTTTACTTTTTTATTTCACATACGCATATTACTATCACAATACTATAAGAGTAATAATGACAAGCTATTATTCAACCATATATTCACATCCATTTTTAATGCATTGCAGTAAATAATGCATGATTGAGCTTAATTAAGAAGATGTCAAAATATCATAAAGGTAGATAATAAAGAATCATATTAGGTAAAAATGTATATTTTTAAAAAAATTATTAAATTATCAGGGATTATGTAAAATAATATTTTAAGTCAGACTTATTATAAAAAGTTACCTGAGAAAAGTTTTGCTAATACAAAGTTATTCACATTTTTTGGTAAAAGAAGAAAAGGAATTTGATCAGAAAAATATCAAAAATAAAAAATAAGTTAAAGGTTTTTTATAGTGAGATGAGCAATATTTCCGACATGTTCAAAAGACAAAAATAGCTCCACGAGCTCCAAATCCAAGCTTCCTTTTTCTCTATCTTCTCTTTCTCTCTTAATTCACTTTTTTTCCTGTGTTTCATGATTTGGCCAAACGATGAGAGAAGAGGGGTTTTAAGATAATGATTTTAGATATTATAATAAAATAATAATTAAATATTAATATAACTTTTTAATTTAATTAATCCTTTACTATAAAATTCATATAAATCATTTTGGGCTTTAAAAAATATATAAAAATATTCATAAAATAAATCTTTTTATTTAAAAAATATCAGTGAATTCAGTTTGCAAAACGGACACCTAATGGTCATGAAATTTTCACTTGTACTAACATGTATCAATTTCTTAAGGATTTTCACTAGTGCCCAAAAAATATGAAAAAATACCACAAGTAAAATACTAAAATAAACAATACTATGGAGAAGAGGGTTTGCAATTTGGAGTTATATTGAATTCAGAAAAAATATTATTTACCAGTGTTAAAATAGGGGTTATTAAATTTTCGGATGCCTTTGTTCAACATTTTAAAAGGTTTTTCAACTCTTCTACGTCATCTTTAGCTTTTTACTTTATTTTTCCAGTGGGTAACCATATTCCTATTCCAGTTATTTCAGTTCTTCTATCTCCTGTCTCTATAGATGGAATTAAAAAGGTTATTTTCTCAGCTCCTTTCTTTGCTCGTGGGCTGAATGACTATACTTCTGAATTCTTTGAAAAAGACCAAGACATTGTTGGTCCTAAGTATGGTAAGGCTATTTTGCATTATTTTTCTTTTGGAAAAATGATTAGAGCTGCCAAAGCTATAATTATTGTTCTAATTCCAAAATGTTATCATGCTTCTCAAAATTTTGATTTTAGGCCTATTTCTTCATGTAATATTTTTTATAAAATAGTGGCTAAAATTTTGACAAATAGAATGTAAATTATTGTGTCTTATATTATTCAGCCTAATCAGTCTGGGTTTATCATGAAGAGAATTTCAACTGATAATATTTCATTAGCTTCTGAAATTCAGAGGGATTTTAATTTTGGCAAAGTTAAAAATTTATGTGCTAAGTTGATATTTAAAAAGCTTTTGATACTATTTCTAGATATTTTCTCTTAACTGGAATGGATCAAAAAGGTTTTCATGAAAAATCTATTAGTTAGATTAAAGGTTGTATTGAGGAAACCTTTTTCTATATTAATTTAACTGGTTATTTGGAAGGTTTCTTTAATTCTTTCTCCGATCTTTGTCAAGGTTGTCCCTTATCTCCTTACTTATTTTGTATTGTGATGGATGCTTTATCAAGCTTGATTGATAATATTTTCCTTGGATCTCATTTTGAGGGATTAAAAGTGGTGATGGCCATATTTCGCATTTACTTTATGCGGATGATGTTCTTGTTTTTGGTAAAACATCAGTTAATAATGCTAAGAAGTTACAAGACATTTTGGATTATTTCTCTAAATGTTATGGTCTTTTTGTTAATCATAACAAAAGTATGGCTATGTTCTCTAAGGATATTATTGAGAAGGAAATGGTTTGTCAAGCCTTAAATATTTCTACTTCTTAGAATTGTATGAAATATTTGGGTTTTCCTATTTCTGTTAAAAGGCTTATTGGCTTGAACTTTCAACCTTTTCTTAATAAGGTCACTGATTTACTTTCAAGTTGGAAGACTAAAATTATTTCTTTTGCAGGAAGAGTGTAATATCTTAGATTTTCTATCTCTAATTATATTGCATATTGGATTAGTGGTATGATTATTTCTAAATTTTTTCTTAAATTCATTAGAAAAGTTTGTTCCAATTTTCTTTTTCATGACAATATTAATTCTAAGAAGATGCATATTATTGCTTGGAAAGATGTTTGTAACCCTAAGTGTTTTTGGGGTTTAGGTATTCCTGACCTCAATGCTCTTTATTATGCTTTTAATTTTTTCTATTATTGGGATAATCTTAAATAAGAATTGTTTATTGGCTACCTAGGTGAAAGAAAAAAATATATTTCTTTATGAAAGCCACCCTCTTCTAAGGCTTCAATGTTATGGAAAAATGTCTGTATGTTGTCTAAGAATTTATAATAGTTTTCTTTCATTTTATTGGGATTCTTGGTATGGTGCCTGGTCTTTTCATGAATTAGTTCCTAATATAAATTCTTATTGACATACTATTCTGGTAAAGGATGTTATTTCAAATGGCTGTTAGTCTTTATCTAATTTCCTTTAGAATTTGCTTTCCTTTAATTCTACTACCATTTCTATTCATGATTCTTTAATTTCTTGTATTGACTAGAATGGTGTGCTGCTACCTCAGTTTAATTTATTTCATTTAGATTTTTATACAGGGCATGCTAAGGTTAATTGGTATAATTTTATTTTGCATAAACATTATGATTTGAGATATTCAAGTTATGCTTGGACGGCCGTATTAAATGGGCTGAACATCGTGAATATTCTTTTTAAAAGGATTAGTAATATTCCTTAAGGGTGTGTTTTTTGTGATTCTCTTTTGGAGACTCATAATCACTTATTTTTTTAATGTGATTTTACTTTTTCTATTATATCTTTGCTCTTTCCTAATTCAAATTATTATTTTTCTAAGGCCTGTTTTTTTTTTCAAGTTTTAGATTTCATTTCGGGCTTAAATGTGTCTAATGATGTTAAAAATTTGTTCTTTTTGGCTTCTTGTTGTTCCTTGTATTATTCGTGGAGAGAAATGAAAGAAAGAAATTTTTTTTTATTTTTGAAAGTATTTGGATTCGATTTTTAGTTAGATCAAGCAGGCCATTTTTGCTAAGATTTTTAATTGAAAATCTTTTAATGAGGTTAAGGGTTTTTTTTTTGTGTCTTTTTTGGCGGAGTCTGGTTTAGAGTTTTTTTTTTTTTTTTTTTGTGATTGGTTTTGAGGTTTTGGACAATGATGTATTGGTTAATGTAGCTATTTTATCTTTGGACAACTAATTATTTATAATCTAGTTTATAATCTGGATGATCATTTATAGCAACCGAAGTTTGTTAGAAATCTTTTTGCTAGGTTTACTTGGAGTTGGCAATCTGTTTTTAAGATTTGGCCGGATCTATTTTAAACTTGGGGTTGCCGTGCGATCTTTTGTTTTCTGAAGTTCGCTGTTGTTGTCTTTAACCATTCCTGGTTGCTGGTGGATTTTATTTTTGGTCCTTCTGTTCTTGTTGTTTCATTTTTTGGTTTTTGTGTGTGTTATTTTTCTTGATTTTTGCCAATTATCTAGTTTTGGTGGAGAAAGGCTTTGTGGATTTTGGCAGCTTTGGAAGACTGGATATCTACTCTGGACAAGATCGTTGATTTTGAAGAGGTGGATCGATTATTGGTTCGTTGGATAATGATCTTTTTCTCATTGTTTGTTGAGCTGAGCTTAGGGCATCTCCAACGGAAAACTCCATTTTCACGGCAAAAAACAACAAAACTTGGTGTTGCTCCAATCGAACACCATTTTATGTGCTTTTGCGAAGGTAACAATCCTTCTCCCTTTCGCGCGTTTTTCCGGTTGAGAGAGCAAAATAGCGTAGGTGAACAGTGCAACTCCAATATTGGCGTTGCACTGTTCACCTGCAAGTAAATGGTGGAAAATTGCTGGAGCGACTGAACGACGCCATACGCTCGTTTCACGTTCGATCGGAGCTGCTCTTAGTGGATTTTGCGGCTTTGAAAGACTATATCTACTCTGGTCAAAATTGTTGATTTTGAAGAGGTGGATTAGCTATTGGTGAGTTGGAATACAGGTCTTTTTCTCATCGTTTGGATAGGTTGAGCATGGATTTTTGGGCTTTTCAATTTTGGAAGACTGGTTATTTGCATTGGATAAGTTTATTGTTTGTGAATGTTGAATCAGTTTTTGTTGGAAGGCTGATTCATATTCATATTTCTTGATTTATGATTATGATTCATGGTTAGAGTAACATGAAGTTGAAGATTCACTTGAATTATCTGTTGACATATTATTGTGATCGATGACATCTATATTCAGAAGATAGACATGTTGCTTTGAATTTGTATCGAATTTTTGATCTTTCTGTCATTATATTCTGTTGAAAGGCTGTTTGTTTGTCTTTCATTTGTTTTTTCTTGACTTTTTATAAGTTAGGTTCTTTGGTAGGTCTTCTTAGATTCCTTTTCAAGGGTTGTAAGTTTTTTCTATTTTTCTTGAACAACTTGAATTTTTGTTATATTCTTTTCATTGTTTTAATGAAAATTCAGCTTGATTACCTCTAATTTTTCAAAAAACAAACATTTAATAGAATTTATATTGAATCCGGTATAAATTCGGGTACAAAATAGTCAGAAACAAATCAATTCCGTATTTACTAATTACGATTCTTTTTTTTTTTAGCAATTTTTTTGGGAAAGGTCTTTAAGATTCCTAGACCACCTGCTATTTTTTTCCAAAAAAGAAAAGGAAAATTTACATACATACCACTTTATAATATCCTATTTACATATCTAACACCTAAAACTTTAATATTACATGAATACCACCCTATATTATTTTAATTTCAAATATATCACTTACATTTCTTTCCTACCACTCAAATATTTCATTTCTACCACTCATATTTGGTATGAAAATGAACTATGAGTGGTATGTATGTAATATTAAAGTTTTAGGTGTTAAATATGTAAATAAAATAGTATTAAGTGGTATGTATGTAAATCTCCCAAAAGAAAAATATAATCACTGTAATTCAGCCATGCGGACTTTCGCGCTTCCTATTGCTGTTCCTGCCTTGAGCTTGAGCACATAATAATTTTTCGAGCTGAGAGATTATTGTGTGCAAAGTTTAGAGGATAATTCAGATATGATATTAATTAAGTGCGATAACGTGGCGCTTCCAGACGCTCTCTATGTAATAATTTTTCCACAGCTTGTGATAGGGTACTTGGGCGCTGGCATCCTATGTAATTTCAGTTGGGAAGAGCGATCACTTGAGAGGAACCGAGAAGAGATGCTGATTCTAGTGACCGGTGCGTCTGGTTACCTCGGTGGCAATCTCTGTCGCGCACTTATAGCTGACGGTCACACGGTTAGGGCCTTTGTGCGGCCCAGCAGCGAACTCAGTTCCCTCGGAATTGGCGGCGGAGGAGAAGTTGGAGATTCTTCGCTGGAGCTTGCGTACGGAGACATTACTGACCCCCCTTCCCTCCTCGAGGCCTGCGCTGGCTGCGAAGTCATTTTTCACGCCGCGGCACTTGTCGAGCCCTGGCTTCCGGACCCTTCCAGATTCTTCTCGGTAATTCATTCTCACTCATGAAACCTTGATCATCCTATTGTCGCCATAAATTTGGGATTTTGCGCCGAAAGGAAGACATTTGATGATTTGAGTGGATGGAGCCCTGTAAAGGACAGGAAGGTATCAAATGCAATGTTCTGAAGCGTGGAAGCATGGCGTACTTGTTGGAAATTTAGGGCTTTTTGATTGCAAGGAGAGACTGAGTTAGGGTAAATTTATGTTTGTGTCATATTTGGTAGGGGTGTCAATTTCGGATTATGGATCGTGTTCGAATCGAATTCGGAACTGACCCGGCACTATTTGGTCAAACCTAATCCGACCCATTTTTGCATACGGGTCGGTTTTCCGGACCCGAACCCGACCCGCTTCGGGTTCGGGTCAACCAGACCTGACCCGCTTCGGCAGCGACAGCAGGCGCCAGGCAGCGATGTTCGGCAGCCGCCAGCGGGTAGCGGTGTTCGGCAGCCGCTAGTGGGCTGCGACGTTCGGTAGCGAACACGATGGTGAGATGGCGCGGCAGACGGGGCGATGCGACTCGAATGCGATGGCACGGCAGACGAGGCTCGATGCACTCGGGTAGGCGGGCATACCGTGGCAGGCGGGCAAGCCGGGCAGGAGTGCATGCGGGGGCAGGCGCCAGGCGTGCATGCTGGGCAGGCGCCAGGAGGGCAAGCGCGGCAGGCAACGTGGGCAGAAGTTTTTTCGGGTCATTTTGGGTCTATCCCGAGTTTTCGAGTCAACCCGAACCCCACCCGATTTTGCAAATGAGTCGATTTTTCAGACCCGAACCCGACCCGCTTCGGGTTCGGGTCAACCCAAACCCGAAATTTACGGGTCGGATTTTCGGGTCGGGTCCAATTATTTGGCGGCCTAGTAGCCTCTACTGAATAAATTTATTTGCTTCTAGTAAGAGAACGATTATCTGAATTAAGTTTTCAACTCAGAAATCCATCGATTTCATCTCCCAATTTTTTTCTCTTGCACAAAAAACCCAACATTGCAAGCCCTAGGCCCCTTTCTTGCAAAACCCTCGCTCTGACATCCGAACACAAGCACCCAGCCCCACTGCTTTTCAGCCCTCCGCTCCAATCAGAAAAATTATGAATTGATATGAGTTACGAATCAAACAACATTTAAATAATAAGCAATAAATAAGATAGGGTTAGGTAAGCCAAAATTCTATATTAAAAGAAATAGCTAATAAATCATAAAAGGACAAATTCATTAATTAAAATTAATTAAAGCTATTTTATTTTAAATCATCTATATCAAGTTAATGTCCATGTAATTTCTGGTTAGTAGTAAATAGGCCATTAACTTAATTACTAGTTAGGTTTAAGTGTTTGTTGATTGGCCCTCTGAGACATGTCTCATCTATTACGAATTTTTACTAGTCCCCATTTGGAAAAATTATTTTGTGTGGAAGCGGAATTTGTCCGGATACATAAGCCCGTGGGTCAGTATCTCTCGGTATTGCTCGGTACTGAGGCTCGGTATCGCTGTTGTGGTTCATTTTGGTTGCTATCCAGACACAGAGCTGCGTTCGACGTCCGCACAGAATAATCTCTCTCCCATTTGATAGAATTTAATCGGTTCAAACCCTGCAAAATTCCAAAAGAAAAATGTCATACGTTCTTACTTTATTTGTTCCAGCTTAATGTGTTAAATCACGATATGTTTTCGTACTCAACACAAACTTGCAGCTTTGTGTTTGAGCTAGCTCAAGATTGACTGGCATTCACAATCTTGAATCCCAAACCTAATTTGAAACACAATTTGAATTTGATTTACATGTATATATGATGATGGATGGAGAGACGAGAGAGTGTTTCTTGTCCACTCGAGTGGAAATTTATGCTTCTCCTTCCTCGATTTTAACCATGGGGGCTTAAAAGTGAAAATCAAATGTATTCTTGATCAACACCAGTAAAACTTTCGAGTGTCCAGATTTCATAAAATTTAAACTATTTTATTAGCATCAAGCTTAGAGTAGAATTGAGTGGTGGACGTGCTATGATGTTAAATCAATATTGATAAATTAAGGCTTCGTTTGGGGCAGCTTCGTTACTGCTTTATGAAGAATTTTTTTAGTATAAAAATATTTTGAATTTGAAATTTTGTACTAAAAATTATTAAGAAAGCTGTTCCAAATGAAGCCTAAATCATTCTAGATCAAATCATTAGCCATATTCTACATAGATGCTCAATTACTATTTTTGCATTATTTTTGACATTGGTGCTATGAATATAAAGATATTGCATCACGCTACCAATGCCATTTTAAAACATTATTTCTGAATTTGGTTGATTGACAATGGGATGATCTAGAATTTTTTTAATTTGGCGCAAAAGTGGAGATTTTCAATTGCTTTGATTCTTTATTTTAAAAGATTTAAAACCAACATATTTCGAGAAAGGAAATGGGATATGAAAAGAGTAGGTTTCCACTCGTGTTGAAAGGGCCATGCTCAACCTGAAATCTGTTCATAAACATGTTCATGTTGAACGCTGTAATCATGAGTCCATTTGAAATGATTTGATTTCATTCTAAAATTCTAGTGAGTTTAAAATTCAAACATTTATATCAGCCTTATTGTTGGCATTGATTGCTTGATGGGTTTATTTCCAATGCAGAGCACATTTCCATTGAATCTGCGAATTTGTAATTCATTGAGTTTTTTGGTTCATCGGTGCATTGAATTTGTAACAGCTGAATGTTTTTTGACTGGTTAACGGGCATGGAAATAAAAGGTGTCTTTTGTTTTAATGTAATTATAGCCAATATATCTTTCCCTTTTCAGGTAAACGTGGGTGGCCTAAGAAACATTTTACAAGCATCTAAAGAGACAAAGACAATCAAGAAAATAATCTATACATCATCCTTTTTTGCTCTTGGCTTCACTGATGGCTACGTTGCAGATGAGAAACAGGTGGAAGGAGTCTTTTTATTTTGTGTTATATACAATTTCATGTAATATCTCAAGCAAAAGCCATTTTCTAGCCAACTTAACTGAGAAGTACCGCTATCCTGTCTGATCACTGCTATGCTCTCTTGATAACTATCTATTAATGTTATTGGATAATTTTCGTCGCTAGACTCTGCCCTCTTGATTGTCCCAAATGAGATAGTTTCTCACCATCCTTACCATCGCAGGTCCATCAAGGCAAGGTTTTTTGCACGGAATATGAGAAATCGAAGGCCATTGCAGACAAAATTGCATTGGATGCTGCAGCCAATGGTGTTCCTATTGTTCTTCTCTATCCAGGAGTCATCTATGGACCGGGAAAGCTTACAACTGGAAATATTCTTGCACACATTGTAAGACCTATCCTTGTTTTTTGTTTCTTTGATCGCACTATAGTAGTGTTAACAATAAACTGAACATACTCTGCTGAGCGAGTAGCTTGCCACATTATGCATATCCTCTTTGTCCTCAGCAATTCACATATGTTTTTCATGATTCATAGCTCAAGTCACATTTTAGGAATTTCAGCCTACTATGCAAAATGAATGAGATCATATCAAACATTTAGGTATGGCATCGCAAAAGCAATGATGTTGAGCAGATTCAACTTATATAAACATCAATGCTCTTATATCTTTTTAAGATATCATGCGGCTTCTTTCCTTGTGTTGTCAGGCCTAATTAATTTCCCAGTTACTGTTCCTGTTTTAGTGGATGATGGAAGTTTTTTGGTTTATTTGCAAGATGATGTGAGTCAAGATACACTGAGTGGCGGAAGGGAGGGGGTTGGTTTGAATTAGGTGTGCAATTTTTTTCTGATACAATAAAACTTCCTCTAAAATTCATCCTATACAGATCCCTCACAATACAATATAAAAGCTATAAATACACACACTTACTATAATTATAACACACTTATAGTCCAATCAAATATATTTGTGGGCTCTGAAAATTCTCATCCCGGCCTCTCCATAGTCCCCGTTCTTTGTTTTTTTATTGGGTGGTCAAGGAGAGTTTTACCAAGTAAGTTCTGAGGCAAATTTTCATAAGGCAGATTGGATTATGAATAAGACACTACCCAGAGATTTCATCCTCATTTTGCGAGGACTTTATGATCTGAGTTCAGGTTTCTTAATTACCCCTCCGGTATAGGGAGAGAACTTTTGATTAAGGCTAGTCGTTAAACATATACGTAGAGATACATGGTACCTGATGTATAGTAGCAACATGATTTGGTATTTGAAATTTAATATTTAAAATTCTAAAATTTATCACTTTGCACTTAAAGCGGATGGTGGGGGGAGTGATGATGAGCCCGATCAAGGTCCAATGGTTTCGTCATTTCGGGTCATCATGGTCCCTTGTCTACTTAGTCAGAGGAGGTAGTCAATCCAACATGACAGAAGGATCCTTGTCGGCAGCCATGGGTTGCCTCGTCCAATGGTACCATATAGATGTGGGATGAATATTTGTTTAAAGGGACAAGTCTGAATCCACCTTAGGTAAAGAGGGCTTTGTGCTCTATCGATTATATCATATTGATTAATATCTCAAGGATTTGAAGTCAGTGGGGAGCATACAAGTATTAATCATGACCGTAATTTAGTGGTGCCATTTAGCGAGAGTCCTGGTCATAATCTTTTACCTATGGTGCCATTTAGCGGCAAAATCATCGATTAGAGGACACATGTCACATCCTTACTGGTAAGGGATGGATTGAAAATAAATCTTAGTGATATTCTAGATATTGGCTTTTTTTGAGTTTGAGGTAATTTTCATATTTGTCCACCTCGATAAACTATTATGAAGGATAAATATATTTTGCTTTAAGTGTGTGATGGTTAATTTCAATTTTAAATATTTTGACATTTTGATTTTTTTTTTGAAATTTTGAATTTTCATGGGCATTTGGGAATTTTGGGAGGCATTTTTAGATATTTGGGGTCCCCTTTGGTTGAGATTTTCTCTGAACACGACCATCATCGGGGAATTTATTGTCATTTTTGTTTCGTCGGTTGAACTTTGCCGACTTTGTCTACTCCCTAATAGAGAATCGAGTTCGTTATCGATTTTATGCTTTAATTAGCGATTTTTTTATTATAGATCTTGAAGGCCTAATATAAATGTATAAAACATATATCTCGGTTGATATCACGACCGTATATTTATTTAATAGTTCGAGCCGTGTCGACTCCTATTTAATCTCATAAAAAGATTGGGCTCAAACTTGGGTTCATTTTCTGACTCGCAAAACATTCTCAAACGTCATGTGTGTGTATACAACACGCTCGCTGGGGCTCGTTCAGGTATATGATTTTTGCATATATTTTGCAAGATGCATTTGTATAGTAATTGTATGTATACAGTGCAGCGGGTGTGCACTATATTTGCTGTCACGACCCAACCCGACTGGGACGGATTCCGCTCGCATCGGGTCGCGACGGAACTATCGAAAATCCAGTATCTAGCTTTGGAATTTGTTTCAGACTTTTTTCCAAGTATTAAACAGACATAAAAATACAGAGCTACTATAAACATCCAAATGCAGAACGGTTCATCTATCTTTTCTTTCTTCAAAATAGTCATACATAATACAGTCCATGGCTTCAGACAGAAAGAACAGAACAGAAAAGCCATGACTGCACAAAAATCAAAAGTATCAAGTACCTAATCACAGATCAGACTCAGAACGTCTAGTCCAAGACCTCCTTCCCTTTCCCAGAACCTGAAAACCACGCAGAAAACAAGGATGAGCTAACAGCTCAGCAAGACATTAATCACCAATCAAAATAATCAGAAACTCACATCAGAAAATATATCAGAAAAGTATCCGTACAAAATTCGAACAATCGTACCGGAATTGTATAACAGACAGAACAGATAACAGCTCAATCGGAAATCAAACATCCGATACGGAAAACTGAAGTCATTTCAAATCATAGTTCAGAACAGATATCATAAAGCTTTCATGTCACAAAGCAGACAGAATCGTACGGAATAACCAGAATCGTACAAAAATCAGAAATCATATATCAGATAATTCATAAAACAGACCAGATAAGTCACATAACAGATTATCAGATATCAAACATCAAATTCCCTGACCCTGACAGAATCTCAACGGATTCTGGCCCCTTATGCCTCCTGTTAGACCGGCCCATCCTGGGCCGGTTGGACCGGTCCAACAGGGACCAGTCCAATTCTACGCGAGGCGGAGACGGACGGGACGGGCGGAAGGCGCGATCCGCGTGGAGCTGGAGGGGGAAAGTTAGGAGGGAAATTTTGAACGTGTGAGGCTGTTTTAGGAAGTTTATGATTGTCCTTTATTGTCCTTTATGATTAATTCTGTATAATTAGGAGTTTGGGGGGAAAAGGAGAGGTATCTTGAATTTGAGTTTTCTCTTTGAGATCTAGGTTTTGTTTTGGGCTCTTGGCTTTGCCGGAGACTTTGGAGAGTACGTTCTTCCTCTCGAATTGAAGAACAAATTGTATCTTTGTTATTTGTTTCGTCTACTAGTAAGAATACAAGTCTTGGCTTGCGTTGTCTCTCAATATTCTCGCATTATTCACTGTTTTCCCTGCGCATAGTTGCTGTCCACTGCTGGAGACAGCAGTTTTCTCCTGGTTCGGCTTCAATTTTTGGTTAGGAACTACTTGAAATCAAGTATTTCCTATCAAATTGGTATCAGAGCACCGATTCGGGACCACCGGCGGCTGAAATTCTGAAATTTCAGCAAGATCGTCGTCTCCGGAAAAAGTTTTTTGTGGATCCGTTAAAAGAAAGATGGCCGGGAAGAAGGTGGAAGTTTTAGAAGGCGAGTTTGGTCAACTGAAGACAGATCTGGAGGGGAAATTCTTGGAGATCTCTACCAACAATGAGAGGTTGGAAGGGAGGTTCGCGGCGATGGAAGAAATGATGAAGAAATTATTGGAGATGAAAACCCATCCAGACACATCGGAAGTGAGAGAGACCACTGACGGCCATGGCGTAGGAGGAAATCTGAACCCAATCCGGGGGAGGAGGAATCCGGAAGTGGAGATTCTTGAAGGAGATGACGACATGCCACCTCTAGAGCCACTCTCTAGAGAGGAGATGAGCATGGGGAATGACCGCCGAGGTGCTGATTTTCAACGTCGAGGTGCTGATTTTCAGCGTCGAGGTGCTGATTTTCAGCGTCGAGGTGTGGATTTTGGAGGCAGGCGGGGGGAATATGAAGGTAATGCAGATTTTGGAGAGAGGAGAGAAGAATATCAGCGTCGAGGTGCTGATTTTGAAAGGGGAAGAGGAGATTATGATGAAGAATTCGGTTACCAATGTCGGAGGGAGGACCGGGACACTTGGGGAGTTCCTCATCTTCGAGGAATGGGAGGTTATGGAGATTACCAGGGTAACGGAAGGGATCCGAAGGTGAGGAAGTTGAAGATGCCCATCTTCGAGGGGGAAGATGGCCATGGCTGGATCTACAAGGTGGAGCATTACTTTGCTGTCAACGGGTTGACAGATGATGAGAAGCTGACGGCGGCAGGATTGTGTCTGGAAGGGAAGGCGTTGGCGTGGTATCAATGGCGAGACAGGAGAGAGCCTATCAGGAACTGGAGAGAGTTCAAGGATTGTTTATTAGAACGTTTCCGAGCCGATGGGGGAGGAGACTTCTATGAATAGTTCTTTGCTCTGACTCAGGAGGGGACCGTGGCTGACTACCGGGACAGATTCGAGTACTTGGCTAGCCGTCTGGATCACATCTCTGAATCGGCCCTGGAGGGGAATTTCATGAAGGGGCTCAAACCAGAGATAAGAATAGCTGTCAGAGTGCTGGAGCCAAGGAACTTGGGCAAGGCCATGGAGCTTGCACAACTGGTGGAAGATCAGAAGAGATCAGAAAGAGGAGCTAGAGGCAACTACTCAGGAGGATCATACAAAATGACTACTGCTGTATTACCCTCAAAAGGGGTAGCCCCAGGGAACCAGAGGGAGGTGCCCAAGGAGAAATCGGGTGGAGGAGGAAATGGGGGACAGTTCAAAAGATTGACCGACAAAGAAATGCAGGACAAAAGAGCAAAAGAGTTGTGCTTCAGATGCGATGAGAAGTACATGCCGGGGCATAAGTGCAAGGATCGATATCTTCAGGTTCTCCTCGTTTTTGAAGATGAGGAAGACGAAGAGAGAGGTGGAAATGACCCCGAGGTGGAGGAGGATGAGAAGCTGCATCTGGATGTAGCAGAAGTCTCTCTGAACTCTGTAGTGGGATTCACCCCGAGTCACACTATGAAGGTAAGAGGAGAGATAGCTGACCGGGAGGTGGTGGTGTTGATCGATAGTGGAGTCGCTAGGGATGGAGCTAGTGGACACAGGTGGCTATGGGGTGATGATGGGCACGGGAAAGGTGGAAATGGGCAGGGGAGTTTGTAGAGAGGTGGTGCTGAAGATTCAGGGAATCCAGGTGAAGGAAGATTTCCTTCCTTTGGAATTGGGGAGTACTGACGTCATCCTAGGGATGAAGTGGCTGCGTACATTGGGGGAGACGAAGATTAATTGGGGGACTTTGAGGATGTAACTTGTGATAGGGGAGAGAAGGAGAATGATTCAAGGAGACGCTGGGTTGACCAAGGCTGGGGTTTCTCTCAAATCCCTAATCCGAACCATTCAGCAGGAGGGAGGAGGCTACCTGGTGGAATTGCATAGTTTGGAGGGGGCAGGAGTGGAGGAGGAAGGAGCTATACCCCTCTCCGTTCAGCCGTTGATTCAACAGTTCCAAGAGGTATTTCAGCCGCCTCAGGGATTACCACCGCAGAGGGAGCATGAGCATGCTATTGTGTTGAGGGAGGGAGTATCACCCATCAGTGTACGTCCTTACCGCTACCCTCAGTTCCAGAAGGATGAAATTGAACGGTTGATCAGAGAGATGCTGGAGGCAGAGATCATCAGACCCAGCATCAGCCATTTCTCTAGTCCCGTTCTGTTGGTGAAAAAGAAGGACGACAACTGGCATTTTTGTGTAGATTACAGAGCACTCAACAAGGAGACTGTACCTGATAAGTTTCCTATACCAGTCATCGATGAGCTCTTGGATGAATTAAGTGGGACCGTGATTTTCAGCAAGATAGATTTGAAATCGGGCTACCACCAGATTCGAATGAAGAAGGAAGATGTTTCCAAAACAGCTTTTAGAACTCATGAAGGCCATTATGAGTTCTTGGTGATGCCCTTTGGCCTTACCAATGCACCTGCTACTTTCCAGGCCCTGATGAATAAGGTCTTCAAACCTTATCTCAGACGGTTTGTGTTAGTATTTTTTGATGACATCCTGATATACAGCAAATCAGAGGTCGAACATTGGGAACACTTGAAGA
The DNA here is from genome assembly GCA_019514585.1 of Dendrobium officinale. Lineage (NCBI taxonomy): Eukaryota > Viridiplantae > Streptophyta > Magnoliopsida > Asparagales > Orchidaceae > Dendrobium > Dendrobium officinale. The sequence goes on from CM033697.1 coordinate 11,104,237, forward strand.
AAGTGTTAGAGGTATTACAGGAGCACCAGTTGAGGGCAAATTTAAAAAAATGCTGCTTTGCACGAGCCAGTGTAGAGTACTTGGGTCATGTGGTGTCCAAGGAAGGGGTGGCAGCTGATCACTCCAAAATTGAGGCAATGCTAAAGTGGCCACTACCAAAGAATCTGAAGGCGCTGAGAGGATTTCTGGGATTGACAGGGTATTACAGAAGATTTGTAAAGGGATATAACACTATAGCATGGCCACTTACGGAGCAATTGAAGAAGGATGGCTTCCTGTGGGGAGAAGCAGCCACATCCGCGTTCGAGAGCCTGAAGAAGGCAATGACTACAGTGTCGGTCCTAGCTTTGCCAGATTTTGCTCAGACTTTCATCGTGGAGACCGATGCATCGGGATACGGATTGGGTGCAGTACTTATGCAGAATCGGAGACCCGTCGCTTATTTCAGCCAGGTATTGACTGCTCGAGCAAGGATGAAATCAGTATATGAGAGGGAATTGATGGCCATCGTGTTGGCCATTCAGAAGTGGCGGCCTTACCTACTGGGAAGACACTTCGTTGTCAGGACTGATCAGCGGAGCCTGAAATTTCTCTTAGAACAACGGATGGTAACGGAAGAGCATCAGAGGTGGTTGTCCAAGTTACTGGGGTATGATTTTGAGATCCAGTACAGGCCGGGGGTGGAGAACAAGGCGGCCGATGCCCTATCCAGATGTATGGAGGAATTGCAGACAGTTGCTCTATCCGTGCCCTGGATGCTTGACTGGGAGGCCATCAGAGAAGAGAGCGCTAGAGATGAGAGTTTAGGAAAGATCAGGACAGAGTTACTGAAGGAACCAGATAGCCACCCGGGATACTCCATGGAGGGAGACAAGCTGCTGTATCAGGGGAGGTTTGTGATGCCTCGGACGTCTATCCACATCCCAAACCTACTCCAGGAGTTTCATGGGAGTGCAATAGGGGGTCATTCAGGCGTACAAAATACATACAGGAGGCTAGCTGGGGAGTTGTACTGGAAGGGGATGCATAAAGATGTAGAGTAGATGGTAGCCAGATGTGAGGTCTGTCAAAGGAGTAAGTACTTAGCTATGTCACCAGGAGGATTACAACAGCCTTTAGCTTTGCCAGGTAGAGTATGGGAGGAGATCTCTATGGATTTCATAGATGGGCTGCCCCGTTCAGAGGGATTCACAGTGATCTTAGTAGTGGTGGACAGGTTGAGCAAGTATGCCCATTTCATTCCCCTCCGACATCCCTACACCGCAATAACAGTAGCATCAGCCTTTATCAGAGAAGTGATCAGATTACATGGGGTGCCAGAGGCGATCGTATCAGATAGGGACAAGGTGTTCCTCAGTCATTTCTGGAAGGAGCTATTCCAATTGCAGGGAACAGTGCTCAAGAGAAGTACAGCCTACCACCCACAGACGGATGGCCAGACGGAAGTAGTCAACAGGAGCTTGGAGACGTACCTCAGATGCTTTGTTTCAGAGACACCAAAGCTATGGGCGAAGTGGCTATCCTAGGCTGAATACTAGTACAACACATCATTTCACTCGGCTTCACAAATGACCCCATTCAAAGTGTTGTACGGACGGGATCCCCCTCACTTGGTACACTTTGGGAGCAGTAGTACTCCTGTTTCATCAGTAGAGGAGTACTTGGAGGAGAGGGACCGAGTGTTAGAAGAGTTAAAAAGGCACTTACTGAGGACGCAGCAAATCATGAAGAAGCAAGCGGATGGGCATAGAAAAGATATCCATTTTGAGGCAGGGGATAAGGTGTTTTTGAAGCTCCGCCCATACAGGCAGAAGACAGTCGCCAACAGGAGAAATGAAAAGCTAGCTCCAAGGTATTTTGGTCCTTATGAAGTGATAGAAAAGATCGGAGCAGTAGCATATCGACTAAAATTACCCCCATCGGCAACTATACACCCGGTTTTTCACGTCTCACAGCTGAGAAGGGTCATTGGTGATCACATCGCCATTCCCGAGCTACCGCCGACACTTACATAGGAGTTAGAGGTGATCCTGGAACCTTTGGAGCTGAGGGGTGTTCGCTAGAAAGAAGAGGGAATTAAGGAAGTGTTGATCCAGTGGAAGAACCTTCCTGACTACGAGGCCACGTGGGAGCCATACGAGATGGCGAAACAGCAGTTTCCAGATTTTCACCTTGAGGACAAGGTGATTCTTTGGGAGGGAGGTAATGTTAGACCGGCCCATCCTGGGCCGGTTGGACCGGTCCAACAGGGACCGGTCCAATTCTATTCGAGGCGGAGACGGACGGGGCGGGCGAAAGGCGCGATCCGCGTGGAGCTGGAGGGGGAAAGTTAGGAGGGAAATTTTGAACGTGTGAGGCTGTTTTAGGAAGTTTATGATTGTCCTTTATTGTCCTTTATGATTAATTCTATATAATTAGGAGTTTGGGGGGAAAAGGAGAGGTATCTTGAATTTGAGTTTTCTCTTTGAGATCTAGGGTTTGTTTTGGGCTCTTGGCTTTGCCGGAGACTTTGGAGAGTACGTTCTTCCTCTCGAATTGAAGAACAAACTGTATCTTTGTTATTTGTTTCGTCTACTAGTAAGAATACAAGTCTTGGCTTGCGTTGTCTCTCAATATTCTCGCATTATTCACTGTTTTCCCTGCGCATAGTTGCTGTCCACTGCTGGAGACAGCAGTTTTCTCCTGGTTCGGCTTCAGTTTTTGGTTAGGAACTACTTGAAATCAAGTATTTCCTATCACCTCCCTTCCCAGACACTGACAGAATCTCAACGGATTCTGGCCCCTTATGCCTCCCTTTGTGCTTATAGCACCAGAACAGAACAGAACAGATATTCGGAATTCCGGAACAGAACTTATTTTCAGATTTCAGATTTCTCTGACACAGACAGAATCTCAAAGGATCCTGACCCCTTATAACTCCATTCTGATAGCATACAAACACTTCAATTCATTCAATGTATCAATTCAGAAAAATTAGAATTCGTACGAAATTTCAGCGGCATAACGGTAGTATACGGAATTTACACAAAATTCACAGATTCAGAAATTTACCAAATTACCACAGAATATCCATAACAACATTATAAGACTTTTACTGTACTGACATAACATTTTTCAACATCCTGATAATTTGCAGTTCAATTAAAACACCGCAGAATCCAAAATATCCCGTAAAGATCTTCCAGAAAATACTCAAAATGTGTACAATTATCATCTAAAAAACATACCAAAAGTTACGCGGTAAAACCTGAAGCAGTAGAAAATAACACACGAAATTCGCTAACGGAAACAAAATCCAGAACAGAAAAGTCATCAAAATCCATGTTTCTAAAAATTGAGAAAGGCGGAATGTGTCTTACCTCGAGTCGGTCAACTTCTCTAACTACAGCAACGGACGAAAACGGACCGGAGTCGCCCAAAAATTCTCTTTTTCTTCATTTTTCTCTCTCCTGGACGTCCTTTCTTTTTCCAAAAGATCTCATTCCTATATATATCCAGACGGATCGTCCCGGACGATCGCAACTTCGTCCCCGGACGATTTGGGCTCTGGACGAATTTCGTCCAGACGAAATTAAATAGCTCCCGGGACGATTTGGGCTCTGGACGAATTTCGTCCAGACGATTCAGGTTTTGTCCTGGGACAAACCATTCAGCCAGAAATTTTCTTCACAACCTGTACCGATCGTCCCGGACGATACAACTTCGTCCGGACGAACCTGGGAGGAAAAATGGTCTTTACAATCTCCCCAACTTCAGAAAAATATCGTCATCGACATTGCCAAACCAAAACTCAATCAGAACAGATACGGATATGATTGCATCATGTCCGACTCCTTCTCCCAAGTCGCTTCTCGTGCTATTCGGTGCTTCCACTGAATTTTAACCATAGGAATTTGTTTCCTTCTCAACTTACGAACATCATAGTCCAAAATTTTTTCAGGTTCTTCTTTGTACTGCAGATTCTCTTGAATCTAAACCTCATCAGCAGACAACTTCTTGTCAAAATCAGATATCCACTTTCTCAAAGAGGATACATGAAACACATTATGCACATCAGACATTTGATCAGATAATAACAGTCTATAAGCAGACTTACCAATCCTTTCAAGGATTTCAAAAGGTCCAACATATCTTGGACTAAGCTTGCTCACTCTTCTAAATCTGCTGACTCCTTTCATCGGATTGACTTTGACATACACAAAGTCACCAATCTGAAATTCAACAAACCTGTGCTTCTGATTATAATACTTCTGTTGTCGATCTTGTGCAGCTTTCAATCGTTCTTTAATCAAATTAATTTTCATAACAGTTTCATCCACAAATGTAGCACCCATTTCTTGTCTATCTCCTACCTCAGTCAGAGTCAACGGAGTTCTACACTTCCGGCCATACAGAGCTTCGTAAGGTGCCATACCAATACTGGACTGAAAACTGTTATTATACGCAAACTCTATCAAAGGGATATGATCTTCACAGCTTCCTCCAAAATCCATGACACATAACCTCAGAAGATCTTCCAGTACCTGGATAGTCCTCTCAGACTGTCCGTCAGTCTGCGGATAAAAGCCGTATTGAAATGCAACTTTGTACCCAATCCTTGCTGAATACCCTTCCAAAGTCTGGAAGTAAACCGTCCATCTCGATCAGATACAATCACTTTAGGCACACCATGTAATCTGACAATCTCATTCACATATACCTGTGCCAACTTATCCACCGGATCTGTCTGCCTGATCGGAAGAAAATGTGTAGACTTCGTCAATCGATCCACAATCACCCAAATGGCATCGTGCCCTTGCCTTGATCGAGGAAAACCCATAGCAAAATCCATCGTTACCTCCTCCCACTTCCACTCAGGGATAGACAACGACTGCAAAAGATCTCCTGGTCGCTGATGCTCTGCCTTTACTAACTAACAGGCTTCGCATTTCGAAACAAAGTCTAATACATTCTTTTTCATTCCAGGCCCCACCAGAATAAACTCTTCATATCTCTGTACATCTTACCACTTCCCAGATGTATCGTATAACCTGAATGGTGAGATTCGTACAGAATCTCTTTTCTCAAATCTCCAAACACAGGAATCCACAGTCTATTCTTACAGAAAATAACACCTGAATCAGAAACTCGTAGTTCAGATTTCTTACCAGATTCAATCTGAGCAATTAACTTCAAATAGTCGGAGTCTGACTTCTGAGCTTCTTGAATCCTTTCTTCCAGAGAATACTGAATGTTCATCTGAGTCAAATCAACAGAATCTAGACCAGTAGAGGAAATCACCTCCAACTATAATCTTTCCATATCTTGTATCAGATAGTCATCAGAAGTGAGCTGAATACCTGATAATCCAGAAGACTTCCTGCTCAAAGCGTCTGCACCACATTAGCCTTACTAGACTGATACTGAATCGTCAGGTCGTAGTCCTTGATCAACTCAAGTCATCTTCTTTGCCTCAAATTCAGATCCTTTTGAGTGAATATGTACTTCAAGCTCTTATGATTCATAAAGATCTCACATCTGACGCCATACAAATAATGACGCCAAATCTTCAAAGCAAAAATAACTGCAGCCAATTTCAAATCATGCGTCGGGTAATTCTTTTCATGTGGTTTCAACTGTCTCGAAGCATAAGCAATTACCTGACCATGCTGTATCAGAACACAACCCAAACCTTTCAGTGAAGCATCACTGAACATCTGAAATCCTTCCGTACCTGACGGAAGTGCTAACACTGGAGCTGAAGTCAAACAATCCTTCAACCTCTGAAAACTGGCTTCACATTCCGGTGTCCAAACAAAAGCTACTGACTTCTGAGTCAGTCTCGTCAGAGGCGTAGAAATTTGAGAAAATCCCTTCACAAATTTTCAATAATATCCAGCAATGCCTAAGAAACTACGAACCTCAAATACCGTAGTAGGCTTTGGCCAATCAGCAACAGCTTGAATCCTCTGGGGATCAACAGAAATACCTTCACCGCTCACCACATGCCCCAAAAAAGAAATGCTTTTCAGCAAGAATTCACACTTAGAAAATTTAACATACAACTGATGCTGCCTCAAAGTCTCCAACACAATGCTCAAGTGTCTGGCATGATCTTCCTCAGAATCAGAATACACCAGAATATCGTCGATGAAGACGATCACAAATTGATCCAGATACTCCTTGAACACTCTGTTCATCAGATTCATGAAAACACCTGGTGCATTGGTTACCCCAAAAAGGCATAACCAAAAACTCGTAGTGCCCGTACCGAGTACTGAAAGCTGTCTTCAACACATCAGCTTCCTTCATCTTCACCTGATAATATCCAGATCTCAAATCAATCTTCGAAAATACAGAAGAGCCAGAAAGCTGATCAAATAAGTCATCAATCAGTGGTAATGTATACTTGTTCTTGATCGTGACTTTATTCAAATCTCTGTAATCAAAACACATACGGAGTGTTCCGTCATTCTTCTTCACAAACAGTACAGGTGCTCCCCAAGGAGAAACAGTAGGACGAACAAATCCTCTATCCACCAACTCCTGGAGCTGAACTTTCAACTCAGAAAATTCTTTCGGTGCCATCCTGCACGGAGCTTTCGATATCGGAGCTATACCCGAAAAAATATCAATAGAGAACTCAACATCTCTATCCGGAGGTAAACCAACAAACTCCTCAGGAAATACATATGCAAACTCTCATACAACCGAGATATCAGAAATAGAACCCACATCTATGTTCATATCCCGTACAGAAGCCAAAAATACCGGACAACCCTTCTTCCACATTCTTCTGACTTCCAATACAGAAATCAGACAGGATAGAACACCTCGTAATCCTTGGAATACACATCTTTCTTCATCCATAAGTAAGCTCACTTGCTTATTTAAACAGTCAATCTGAGCCTCATACATACTCAGCCAATGCATACCCAAAATCATGTCGTAAGAAGAAATCGACAACAAAATCAAACTCGATTTCCACTTCTTGCCAGAAATATCAATCTCACAAAAATAAAACTTCCGAACGATCAAATTGCTTTCAGCCGGCAAAATAACAGAAAGCGAAACCGGTAACAAAACAGAATCTAGATGCAATGCATCAAAACAACGCTCAGAAAGAAACGAGTGACTGGCTCCAGAGTCAAACAAAACACGACAGGGCTGATCAAAAATATAAATCGTACCTGTCACCACATCCGGAGCATCTCGAGCCTCATGCTGACTTAAATTATACATACGTGGCTGAACTGGAGCTGAAGCTACTGAACTACTAGGCTCCCTTTGACTACCAGTGGGTGGTCTCCGTGCCACAGAACTCGAACTACCACCCTACCACCAGAGGATCCTTCAGTCACAGTGCGTGGTGGAATAGTCCTCGACCTTCCTGCTGAACTGGCAGGTCTAACAAACTCATATCGTCGATCAAATCCAGCCTGTGGATACTCTGCAATCCGATGTCCTGGCTGACCACATCTGAAGCACTGACCAGTCATCTTGTAGCATTGGCCAAAATGTCGGCGTCCACAACTTTGGCACACAGGTGCCCCACTGACAGATCCAGAACTGGTCGTACTGGTAGTGGCAGTACCAGAAAATCCTGACTGTCCACTCCTCCTGGAGTCTCCGGAAACAAATCTCCTCTTGCCAGAGGAACCACTGCTAGAAGTATCACCCCCGAACCTCTTCCTACTCGCAGTCCACCGCTGCTGAGTAGCCATCAGATCATTCTCTATCAAACGAGCTCTCTCCACAAGCTCAGAGAAATCAGAAATGTGAAATGGTACTAGGGACTGCCTCAGACTATCTCGTAGTCCCCTCAGAAATCGATAACACTTTTCAGCAGAAGTACTCACCAACTGCGGAGCATATCGGGCTAAGGCAGTAAACTCGGCCTCGTACTGCATCACAATCCTGCTTACCTGAACAAGTCTCAGAAAAGTCTCCTACATCTGCTGTCGTGCAGAAGGGGGTACAAACCATGATCGGAATACCTCAGAAAATTCTTTCCAAGTAATCAAAGAATTTAGCTTCCCTTGGAATTTTTCCTCCTGCTGACCTATCCGCCAGCGCTATGCTTTCTCATCCAACAGAAAAACTACCAACGGTATCTTCCTGTCCGACGGACACTGCATGCCGTCGAAAGTCTTCTCTAACCTCCTCAACCATTCTTCAGCTGCTCTGGGCTCAACAGTGCCCTCAAACCTCGGAGGTTTCAATCTCAGAAACATTTGTAGATGTTTTTCTATATCTTCAGATCGGACAGTCGAGGCTCTACTCTGAGTCTCGCTCATCATCTAAGCAACCAATGTAGCAAACTGAGAAAGTGTATCAGAACCAACCACTGGGGCAGTACTACTCATCGGAGCTGCCTGACTAGCACTCTGCCCATCTGTCATATCAGGGTCTGACAGATTCATGATCACACAGAAAACTAAGCACAAAAGCAACACAATAAAAATCCAGACAAACCAGAACTACCCCAGACAGACTCACAGATCACTTCCTATAGCTCTGCCTTACAATCCAAATTCCAAAACTATCCTGGATTTTCGATAGTTCCGTCGCGACCCGATGCGAGCGGGATCCGTCCCTCTAGCTTTGGAATTTGTTTCAGACTTTCTTCCAAGTATTAAACAGACAGAAAAACACAGAGCTACTATAAACATCCAAATGCAGAATGGTTCATCTATCTTTTCTTTCCTCAAAATAGTCATACACAATACAGTTCATGGCTTCAGACAGAAAGAACAGAACAGAAAAGCCATGACTGCACAAAAATCAAAAGTATCAAGTACCTAATCACAGATCAGACTCAGAACGTCTAGTCCAAGACCTCCTTCCCTTTCTCAGAACCTGAAAATCACGCAGAAAACAAGGATGAGCTAACAGCTCAGCAAGACATCAATCACCAATCAAAATAATCAGAAACTCACATAAGAAAACATATCAGAAAAGTATCCGTACAGAATTCGAACAATCGTACCGGAATCGTATAACAGACAGAACATATAACAGCTCAATCAGAAATCAAACATCGGATACGGAAAACTGAAGTCATTTCAAATCATAGTTCAGAACAGATATCATAAATCTTTCATGTCACAGAACAGACAGAATTGTACGGAATAACCAGAATCGTACAGAAATCAGAAATCATATATCGGATAATTCATAAAACAGACCAGATAAGTCATAGAACAGATTATCAGATATCAAACATCAGATTCCCTGACTCTGACAGAATCTCAACGGATTCTGGCCCCTTATGCCTCCCTTCCCAGACACTGACAGAATCTCAACGAATTCTGGCCCCTTATGCCTCCCTTTGTGCTTATAGCACCAGAATAGAACATAATAGATATTCGGAATTCTGGAACAGAACTTATTTTTAGATTTCAGAGCTCATTTCAAATTTTCCTGACCCCTTCTGATAGCATACAAACACTTCAATTCATTCAATGTATCAATTCAGAAAAATCAGAATTCGTACGAAATTTCAGCGGCATAACGGTAGTATACGGAATTTATACAAAATTTACAGATTCAGAAATTTACCAAATTACCACAGAATATCCACAACAACATTATAAAACTTTTACTGTACTGTCATAACATTTTTCAACATCATGAGAATTTGCAGTTCAATTAAAACACCACGAAATACAAAATATCCGGTAAAAATCTTTCAGAAAATACTCAAAACGTGCACAATTATCATCTGAAAAACATACCAAAAGTTATGCGGTAAAACCTGAAGCAGTAGAAAATAACACACGAAATTTGCTAACGGAAACAAAATCCAGAACAGAAAAGTCGTCAAAATCCACGTTTCTGAACATTGAGAAAGGCGGAATGTGCCTTACCTCGAGTCGGTCAACTTCTCTAACTACAGCAACGGACGAAAACGGACCGTAGTCCCCCAAAAATCCTCTTTTCCTTCGTTTTTCTCTCTCCTGGACGTCCTTTCTTTTTCAAAAAAGATCTCATTCCTATATATATCCAGACGGATCGTCCCGGACAATCGCAACTTCGTCCCGGGACGATTTGGGCTATGGACGAATTTCGTCCAGACGAAATTAAATAGCTCCCGGGACGATTTGGGCTATGGACGAATTTCGTCCAGACGATCCAGGTTTTGTCATGGGACGAACCATTCAGCCAGATATTTTCTTCACAACCTGCACCGATCGTCCCGGACGATACAACTTCGTCCGGACGAACCTGGGAGGAAAAATGGTCTTTACATTTGCGTCGTATGCATTTATGTGTAACATATGCACATTGATTTACTTATGCATTTAGATGTTATGTCCTGCTTTAATGACGTGTTCGCATTTTGCATGATATATCGATATGCAATATAGTGGCTAAATGCACGATCATAATATACAATGTATTTGCATGATTTGTGTATATAATACACACATATATTATTTGATTTGCTTGCATAATACATTTGCATGATAATTCAATACTTGCATGATGCATTTGCATTCTGCATAATGCATGTTGCAACGTATATCTTGCATGTAGCGATGTATATGTATCTAGTATATTTATATGTTGGGAGAAGATACCTGCACTATGTCTGCTCTTCCCTAACTACATGCATCATGAGATGTAATGCATGATGTGTTTATGTGTAAATTCAAGATTTCGCCAAAGCGTTGTGTATTTTGCATATCAGATGGTATATATGCATGATGCCCTTGTATATTGCAGATATAACACTGGGTTTCATTTGAGAATTTATAAATGCCTTATGTCCGCTTATTTACATGTTGCGGATCTGGTGACACTGCACTGTAGGTCATTTGCTGCTTCATGCAGATAGACTGTCGTGTTCTAACGAGTCTCTACGATTGTTTACAGATGCTTGTATTCATCGTAATTCTTTTACATTTTGCTCGTGATCTTTGGTCATTGCTAGGGAATGGCATATTGCATGTTCATAAGGGATCCCTCATCCTTGCAGTATATCTACTACTGCTACTTGTAGGTGAACAGTATTTGTTAGAGTCCTTTTGCACTGTGCTTATAGACAGTGAGTTTCAAGCAATTACTTGTAGGCGTTTGCATTTATCATAACCCTTTTTGCATTTGCTAGTGGGTGGCATGTATACATGACGAGCCTTCTACAATGACTTGCAGGTGTTTGCATTCATCATGAGCTTTTGTGCTTGATTGTAAATAATGTGTTGTGTGTGAAGGATCTTATACGACAATTTGTAGGTGCTTGCATTTGCTATATGTCATCCGTCTTTTGCTTTCGGGAGACTAGTTGATTTATTTATCATTGAGTGGTTGTTGACTTTAAGGGTGCTGCAACATTCACTCTCTTACTACGACATCTTGCAGGTGCTTTGCATGTATTACAGTTATGTTGCATTTGTCCACAGATGATATGTTGTGTGTGTATCTGTGTTCACAGTGGATTCGTCATATTTGCGGCTTATCAACCATTGTTGATCGTAAATAGGATCATCGTATGCATTGTCAGGCTTCTATTATAGCCCCTCTTTAACTTGTAGGTCAGCTGTTGTTTGCATGCTGGAGTTCCCACAGTGGCTTGTAGGCAGGTCGTAGTATTGCGCTACGGGTCGCTCGTGACTTCTTACGTCCAAGTTGTCTTGCACTGCAAGCTTTATTAAATCTGCTTTTGGGTCATCAGTGGATATCCAGATGTCACAACTATCGTATACAGACTGTTGTGTTCATGATGGCTTTCCTATAGTGGCTTGTAGATTCTTGCATTTGTCACTTGATCCTTAGATCTTGTAGGATTATCTTGATTCATAGTAGTTCACATAATCCCAAGGTCATAGCTCTGTATTTTGCTTCTGCACTAGATCTTGTCATCACTTTATGTTTCTTACTTATCCATGTAATTATTTTTTCTCCAAGGAATGTGCAGTATCTTATGGTAGATCATCTATCTATTGGTGATCCTTTGTAATCAACATCAGTATATGCTTCTAGGGTTATTCCATTGTCTCTTCTAAAGAGAATATTTTTCCATAGGTTCTTTTTAAGGTAGTGCAGTATTATGTCTACATGCTGCATATAAGTCTTTTTTGGATTTTGCATGAACTCACTAACCATGCTTATAGTAATTGTTATATCTGGTAGTGTGGGAAAGGTAGATCAATTTTGCCACAAGTCTTTGGTAAGCTCACTTATCTACCACTGGATCTTATTTAACTTATCCCAATTTGATATTTGGTTATACTAATGTTGGTGTCAGTTTACAAGCTAGTTTACCTATCTCTTTAAGAAGATCATTGATGTATTTTTATTGTGAAATAAAAATTCCATTGTTGGAGTATGCCACTTCAATTTTAAGAAAACATTTTTGTCTACCAAATTCTTTGATCTCAAATTTCTTCGTAAGATATTTCCTTATAATCATTTTATTATTTTCATCATTCCCAATCAATATGATATCATCCACATAAACTAATAATATTGTGACTTCCCTTAAGTCTGAGTACTTGAAGAATAATATATGACCCCATTGACTCTGTTGATAATAATTAAGAAGCATGACTTTTGAGAATCTTCCAAACCAAGCTTTAGGCGATTGCTTTAGCTCATATAAAGCCTTTCTTAACCTGCATACCTTATCACCCTCATATTTTCCTTTGAATACTGGTGGAATCTCTATAAATATCTCTTCCATCAAGTCCCCATATACAAATGTATTTTTGACATTTAGCTTGGTTCAACTAAAAAAATAACATTAGGATTGCAAACTAAAGTCTTCCTTGTCATAAATATAGACAAACACATATATAATATAATAATACTAGAATACAACACCTTACAACTTATATTAATTAAGAGAAGAAAGATACATATGGAGCGAGAACCATGGATAGAGAAGAAGAGATAGAAAATCGAGACAAAATAATAGAGGGGAAGGGCAAAGGAGGCTAGGTCGCAAGATAGGACAAATCCATAGGTTTTACATTCCAAAATCCATCACATATCCTACCTAAAACTGCAGCAAACAACCCCATTTATTGGGGGAAAAAGGGAAAAAGCATTTAATGCAAGGTAATTACAGTACCACTCAAACAACTACTAGAAACTCCTTAAAAGCTGCAACAAATAGGGACCAAAGGGACAACGGCTTAGGGGAAAATAAAGCATCAATACAACAACCAATGGGCACAGAAACTGATGGGATAGCTGCCCAAACCGAAGGGACAACTGCCAAGGGAAAAAATCTGAGGAAAATACGACCCACGAAGAGACCACCCAGCATCTAAAGAACATAAATTGAAGGGATATAACACCTTTATTGCATCAATTCTCCCCTGGTGGAGAATCCTCATCTCCTGATGAGATCGTCTGCATAGAAGGCTGACATTCATTATATGCAGTCTACTTTGGCCTCTTGAGTGTTTGGCTTTCCATTTTTTGTTTTTTTCTTTTAAAAAGAAAAGTAGACATGACCTACAACCTAAAGCTCTGATATCAAATTGGTGCAACCAAAAAAATTACATTAGGATTGTAAACTAAATGTCTTCTTTGCCATAAACATAGACAAATACATATATAATATAACAATACTAGAACACAACACCTTACAACTTATATTAATTAAGAGAAGAAAGATACATATGGGGTGGGAACTGTGGATAGAGAAGAAGAGGTAGAAAACCAAGATGAAATAGTAGAGGGGAAGGGGAAAGGTGGCTAGCTCGCAAGCTAGGACAAACCCGTAGGTTTTACATTCCAGAAATCATCACATAGCCTACCTAAAACTGCAACAAACATCCCCGTTTATAGGGGAAAAAGGTAAAAAGCATTTATGCCATATGTTTGAGTATTCTCTTTCACCACTAGTCTTTCCTTATACCTTTCCAGTATATCATCGTCTTTGTATTTCATAGAGAACACCCATTTGCAGCCAACTGATTTTTTTCCCACTGGTAGGTTGGTGATCTCTCAAGTATTATTCTTTTTCAGGGCATGTATTTCATCTTTCATTACACTTTTTTAATTTTCATTAGATAAGGCCTCAGAAATATCATTAGGAATATGAATATCATTAAGTATAACAAAAAAATTTTGTGTGCATGTGAAAAGTTATGGAATAATACAAATATGGTTATGGGGCAAAAGGGAGGTTTTCCTGTATTTATCCCAATTTTAGGAGATAGTTCAGATTCTTGGATCTATTCTAGAGCATGATTTTGATTTGTACACCTGCAATACACTTTCCCAAACTGCTTGTTATCTAATATAGCTTTGTCCTCAATTTTCCTGGCTTTGATTTCAGGTTTAGGTAGAGTTGGAAGGTTATGATGGGCAAGCTTATTTTTCACATCTTCTTCAGTTTCAGTCTCCCCTAAAGATGAGGTTTGATAAAATAGGATTTTTTGTTTATTAAAAGTAACGTCAACATATACAAGGATTTTTCTTTGTGGAAGGATGATAACACTTATAAACTTTATGGATAGATGAATATCCAATAAATATACATTTGAGTGCTCTTGGATTTATTTTTTCTCTATTTTGTCTGTGAATGTAAACATAGGTTGTGCACCCAAAAATTTTGGGCGTAAGGTTATTATGGGTTCGAAATTCAGGGTAAAAAGAAGATTGGATATTCATTGGTGTTTTCAGTCCCAAGGTTTTTTAAGGTAGACTGTTTATGAGATATGTGGCATTTTGAAGGGCTTCCCCTCAGTAGGATTTGGGGACATTTTGGTGAAATCGGACTGCATGGGTGGAAGCTAGAAGGTGATCATTTTTTCTCTCTGCAACCTTGTTTTGCTGTGGGGTGTGAACACATGAAGATTCATTAATGATTCATTCTTTTTGAAAGGAGCATAGAGTTTAATAAAGTAATCTTAGCATTGTCGGAACGAAAATTTCTTATTTTTACCTTGAATTAGTTTGGATCATGGTGTGAAAATTGGGGAGAATAGTACTAATATTGGATTTATTTTTAAGAAGAAAGATCCAAGAGAGTCGAGTGCAATCATTAGTGAATGATACAAACCATCGATCCCATAGATGTTAGGGAATTTTAAGGGCCCCCAGATATCATGATGAATAAGATAGAAGGGGGTATCATATTTCTCATTTTTGTTTGAAAAAGAAAATCATTTAGGTTTAGCTAACTTATATCATTATATGTTTCACAATGAAAATATTCATTTTCTAACTTATAAAAAAGTTTTGGATACATATTTTTTAAGACATCAAAAGATAGATGTCTTAATCTAAAATGATGAAGCCATGTAGTATATTTTTTCATCAAATAAATATAACATAGAATAGTCATTATTGATATTAGGTTTATTCAGCTCTTCCTAGTAGTACAGTCCATCTTTCTCCTTAGCAAGTCCAATATTCTTCCTCGATCTCTGGTCCTAAAATAAGCAATAAGTAGGGTTAAATAAGACTTGACAATTATGGTCACTGGTAAGTATTGTATGGAGATTCAGTTTGTGGGTAATTGATGTACGTGGAGCACATTTTTGAGAGCGAGTGAGGGAGGGAAGGGTATATCTCCTTGGCTTGTTACTACGATAAGTGAACCATTAACAATGATAATTTTATTATCATTTGGGCAATGAGTATAGTTGATGAAGTAGGTAGTGGAGTGTGTCATGTAATCTGTAGCTCCTGAGTTTATGATCCTTAAACCTTTTAAATGATTTCTAGAAGCACTTAATCCAATGGATATAAGAAATTTATCTGAAAGTGAAAAAAAAAGATGCAAGTGATTTTTCAAGGGAAACCAGGAGTTGTTTTAGCTTATCAATATCTTCTTTATTGAACTCTATGAAGTTGGACTACGTTTCTAGGAGGTTTTCCATGTATCTTCCAATATGTCTTCTTTGTATGTCTTGATTTTTTGCAATAGCTTCACCAAAGGGATTGTATATCTTTATATTTTGAGTCCTTATCTTTCTCTTTCCATGATACCTCTTTGGTTGTCACCATTGCTAAAGCATCAGCAACCTTTGGCTCCAACATTTCCCCTTGTCTGCTTTCTTCAGCATGAATGATAGAAATGATCTCATTTAATGAAGGTAATCACCTCTAGGGGTGTCAAAATCTGACACGACCAGGAACTCGACCCGAATCCGACCCAAAAAATTACGGGTTCGGGTCAACCTGTTTATCATATGGGTCGGGTTCGGGTTTGTATTTCTGACGTGTTTGTAAAATCGGGTAGAGCTCGGGTTGACTTGAAAACCCGAAACCAACCTGAATTGACCCAAAAATATCTTGCGAGACCTTTCTTATCAGCGACTTAGCATCGTCGCGTCACTCGCATCAGAGCGTGAGGACCGTGTGACCCACGTGTTGTATCCTCTTCGCGTCATGATGATCAATTGCATGGGGAGGGGAGGATTTGATTGGCGGTTGGTAGAGGGATGGAAATGGATTTGGGGAAGCAGTGGGTTGGAGATCATGTGTCAATGGAATGTGACAAATGTCTCTTGCTTCTCAGGGTTGGTAGCTTCTGTGATCTATCAAGGATTTGACTTGAGCTATGATATTTATGAAGAAAGAGATGGATTGGAGGGCTGGGATTGGTGGAAGTTGGGGTGGAGAGAAGGTATATGAATGCACATTAGTGAAATACGAGGCAGACTGAGGGACATGTAAAGCTGCTCGGGCGAGAGGATTTGGCAGAAAGTTATTTTTTAAAATAATATATTTTAAAATAGTGAATTTTATTTTATATATCTTAAAATAACACTTATAAAAATACACTGTTGTTATTGATTACGCCCATTTCGTGTTCGCGGGTTAGGTCAACCCGGCAACCCACACGGGTTGGGGCCCGAGTCAGATTTTCTGACACGTTTACAAAAATAGGTCGGGTTAGGGTCAACCTATTTAAACCCGGGTTAATCCGGGTTAGACCCGCAGACCCGTTTTGACACCCCTAATCTCCTCTTTGCGAAGTATCTGAATTCTAACCTGATCAAACTCCGCATTTAGTCATGCAAGAAAGTCATACACTATCTTTCTCAATAAAATTTTTAAGGATAACATCTTCTCGGCACTTGGTATCTATGCATATGTAGCGACCAAGTTCTTGCCACAAGTTTTAAAGTATAGTGGCATATTCTTTCACCATCTTGCTTCATTGTTTTGTGCTCCTTACTTTGACCTTAATTTTTAAGATTTGGGCAGCATCTCAGACTTTTGAGAAGGTTTGTCTATCGGCATCCCATATGTTCTTTGCAATAGATATGAACATAAAAGTATCACTAATTTTTGGAGCCATGAAATTCGACAACCATGACATAATCATAGATTCCGCTCATCCCATGCCTAAAAATTGGGATCTTCTTCTTTTGGTCCTCTTCCAAAGTGGTGATGTATCTTTCTTTCCCTTTCAAGTAGGTCTTCACAAATTGAGACCACTTCAAATAATTTTTTCCATTATTTAAGCCATAGGAAGGTTTTATAGTTTGGAAATCTTCTCTTCCTCAGTGCACCATAGAATCCTCAATTTGATTAAAGCTCTGCAAGGAATTAACTTCAGATATTGTGGTGTTAAATGATAGCAAGGAAGGCTATTTAGAAATATATCCTTGGACTTCTGGTAACGACAATGAAGCCCGATTCTTGTTGAGTAAATAGGATTTCAGAAGATCCTATTTGGTTCGATTTACCCCACCCCAGGTCTCATGCACAACTCTATTCAACTCAGATGCATACACGCAGGAAGCCTAGGTCTGCTTGGGTCGACTCCACGAGAAGAGGCTCTTATTGGACTGCTTAGCCTCTTCTTCTAGACGCACGAACTAGAACTGCAAGCTCTTTCTTACATCCGATTTTGCTCCAAGAACGATGTGAGAGCCGCTCGACCTTCACTAGCCTTGTTTCGCTCGGTTCGTTCCTAGGCACACTTACGAGAAATTCCAGTCTTTCGATCCCCTTATGCAAACGTTCGGTTCGTATGCAGAGAAAACTTTCTACGTTTGATTGTTTGACGATAGGCATGTTCGGCTCTGCTTCTTCTAGCCACAGGCAGGAAGCTCACTTTTTGAATCTCGCTCGTCCTATTCAGTTGCTCGTACGCAGAAAGCTTGGTCTCCTGCTTGGGTACGCACGGAAGGCCGAAGGAACGAAACGTACTACTCGACGATCAATCTTCAACGACAATGATGATAGCTTACTCTTCTTTGTATATACTCTCATGAAGATCTGACAACGGTAACAACAATGAAGGCTGATCGTGGTTTTGATACCATGTTAAATTATGATATTTGGAGAGGAAAAAGGCTTAGTTTTATTGCACAAATTTATCCCTATTTATAGATCTATGCAGAATATCTAATAAAAAAACAAATAAATTACAGAATCACATATTATTGTGTTAATATAATCCTCCCTAAATTAGTGATGTCCTTCTGCAGGATCGATGTACCTGGAAAAGCAATGAACAAAAGACAACAAACAAGCAAACAGGGAAAGGAAGATGAATACCTTTGTATTCTCTCTTTGTATTGCTATTGTAAAAAGATGAAGATAAAAACTGCTATATCTCTTTCTCCTTTCCTATATGTATTTCTAGCACTTGTACTTTTGCTATATTAATGCAACTAATAAAAAGCTGTAATAATTGAGCCAATACTAAAAACAGAAAGTAGAGTAGTGGATACTGCTATAGTTTGTTACGGGTGTATACTGTGCCGCCGATTCACCTATGCATCTTATCTTTATCTTGTACATCAGTCCTCCCCGGCTTCAGAAGAGCTCGACTCCGACGAGCTGATAGAAATAATTGCGTCATCGGCGGGCTTGTATGCAGAAATATCGGACACATTGAAGGTGGAGGACGTATTGCAATCTGCGGGTAACCCAATACTATAAGCATTGTCATTAATTTTTGCAATAATTGGTACCGGTCCTAGTTTGCGCTTAGCGAGCTTGGAGTAGGTGCCTGGTGGAAAACGCTCGCGTCGGAGGCGGACCATTACTAAATCTCCAACCTGGAATAGCCGTTCCTGGCGGTGCACGTCGGCAGCTTCCTTATAACGGCTGTTTGACTTGATAATCTGTTGCCGAATGTCAGCTAACATGTTTGAGTAGTCTTTGGTAAAGGAGGTGGCTGCAGCTGAATGACAGTTGGGAATGCTAGAAAGGTCAAAAACAGTGTTTGGAGCTTTAGTATATACTATAGCAAATGGTGCCTTTCCGGTGGAGCGATTTGCCATCGCATTGAAAGCGAATTCCGCCCGAGAGAGCACTTCTTCCCATTGTTTTGGTTGCTCCTGTACCAAACTTCTAAGCATGTTGCCCAACGTCCGGTTCACGACTGCATACGGCTAATATTTTTTTGAGTATTTATGTATTGCAAAGCTTTGTTATCGCTACATAAAATAAAATCTTGATGTAAAAGATAAGATTCCCATTGCTTGAGGGCACGGATTATGGCGTACAGCTCTTGCTCATAAGCCGCCCATTTACTTCATGCCGGACACAGTTTTTCGCTGAAGAAAGCGATAGGCTTCCCCAATTGTGAGAGCACCGCACCTATGCCAACTGATGAGGCGTCCGTATCCACCATAAATGGTATGTCGAAGCTTGGGAGGGCCAAAATAGGTGCAGTCGTGAGGGCCTTCTTGATGGTTTCTAAGCTCTGCTGTTGGTCGGCCTCCCAACGGAATGACTTCAGCTTGAGGCAATCAGTGATTGGAGCCATGATAAGGCTGAAGTTCTTAATGAATCGACGGTAGAAATTGGCCAAACCGTGGAAGCTTCGTATATCAAAAAACGATTGAGGTTGCGGCCAATCCTTGATAGCCGAAATTTTCTGCGGATCCACAAGTATTCCACTATCCGAAACAATGAAGCCAAGGAACTTCACACTAGTCGCCGCTAGCTCACATTTTGGTAAATTGACAAACAATTTCTGTTCTCTGAGGAGGTCAAGCAGAACTTTCAAATGTTGCAAATGTTGGTGACAGTCGGAGCTATAAACCAAGATGTCGTCAAAATAGACGATGCAAAAACGTCCCAAGTGAGGTTTCAAAATCTCGTTCATCATTCGCATGAACGTCGACGGTGCATTGCATAAACCGAATGGCATTACTTTCCATTCGTAGAGTCCCTGCGGCGTTTTGAAGGCCGTTTTCCATTCGTCGCCTGGCCGGATGCGGATATGATGATATCCACTTCGCAGATCCAATTTAGAGAAAATTGTAGAACCGGTGAGCTGGTCAAGTAACTCGTCTATGAGAGGCATAGGAAAATGGTATTTGATGGTGATTTTATTGACGGCTCTACTGTCGACACACATTCGCCAATTACCATCTTTCTTCAGTACCGGCGCATGGGCTGCGACTGACTTGAATCAATTGTTTCCTCAATAAGTATTCAATCAGCTCTTGAAGAATGGCCTGCTCTTTGGGGTTGAAGCGGTAATGGGGTAAGTTCGGCAACGACGCACCGGGCGATAGATCAATCTGATGTTGAATATTCCTTAAGGGTGGAAGAGGAGCTGGTAGTTATTCGGGTGTAACATCCCGGTATTGTTCCAGAAGTAACTCGTCTATGCGAGGCATATGAAAACGATATTTGATGGTGATTTTATTGACGGCTCTACTGTCGACACACATTCGCCAATTACCATCTTTCTTCGACACCAACAGTGCCGGTACTGCGCATGGGCTGCGACTGACTTGAATCAATTGTTTCCGCAATAAGTCTTCAATCAGCTCTTGAAGAATGGCCTGCTCTTTGGGGTTGAGGCGGTAATGGGGTAAGTTCGGCAACGATGCACCGGGCGATAGATCAATCTGATGTTGAATATTCCTTAAGGGTGGAAGAGCAGCTGGTAGTTCTTCGGGTGTAACATCCCGGTATTGTTCCAGAAGTGCGGACACCTCATGCGGAAGATCTTGGGATGGGAATGTTGGAGCTACTTCCGTGACAAGCAGAGCAAACATTGGAGCATGATTTCTCCAATCATTTATCAAATTGTTCCCTGAGACCAGGTGTTTTGGCTCTGATACCAGATGATGTCCTTCTGCAGGATCGATGTACCTGGAAAAGCAATGAACAAAAGACAACAAACAAGCAAACAGGGAAAGGAAGATGAATACCTCTGTATTCTCTCTTTGTATTGCTATTGTAAAAAGATGAAGATAAAAACTGCTATATCTCTTTCTCCTTTCCTATATGTATTTCTAGCACTTGTACTTTTGCTATATTAATGCAACTAATAAAAAGCTGTAATAATTGAGCCAATACTAAAAACAGAAAGTAGAGTAGTGGATACTGCTATAGTTTGTTACGGGTGTATACTGTGCCGCCGGTTCACCTATGCATCTTATCCTTATCCTGTACATCAATTAGCCTCCTAACTATAGAAAGAGATTGGTGTGATCCAGGTGATCCTCCCACAAATCCTCATCCTAGCTGTGGGATCAATCTGATAAGGGGTGACTTAGATTTAGCACTTACCATAAGAGTTTGGTGAACATTCGCCCTCATTATTGACTGTCCATTTGTTTTGAAGAACTATACTTAGCTTGATCCCGCAGGGGGGGGGGAGGGGTTGTTACGCATGCAATCATCCTGGTAACAGTCATTTTGATATTGGAGCTTGAATTGTTCTCTACTTAGAGATTGTTGATTTGAAAATCTTTCCAAATATAGTTCAACATCGATTAGGAAAATTTTGATTAACTTATTAATGCATTAATTAAAGGATATGATTATTGCATAAATTGGAAGATTTAATTAGCATGATTGAGATATCTAATTGAAATTATTAGATTTTGTCACATTATAACATTAATTAAAGTTTTCTTTGTAGCTTTATTTCAAGTCTATAAATATTGGTGTAAGTGCTATTATAGAATATGAGGGTGGGCCAATTGTATAACCTTATTTGTTTCTTCATAATAGTGAAATCATCCCTGCCCCTCGAAGTAGACATCTTCGCCGGCCCACATAAATTGTCGTGTTCTTTATGTTGATTGTGCTTTGATTCTGATTTTATTTTCACTGTTTGCACAACACATTTTACTTCTGATGGCCTTAACTTTTGTGCTATCTCGCCATCTTAATCCTTAAAATTACTAATGCTATATGATTCGGTTTATGGTTTCATTCGCAGTGGATCATTTTGCCAGGCTTTTGAGGAAGTTGTTATAGTTCTAAAATCTCTTTTTGGCTACTGATTCCTTGAAATGAAATTTTAGGGTTGCTTCTCTAGAAAACAATGTGAACTTTAATTTTTATCGGCTCTTTTGCTTTGAATTCCCATTATATAGTGCATTTGTCATCCACCCGTATCATATTTCTAAGAGATGCTTTTTGTTAACTTGATAGTGAAGAGGCATATATTCAATCCTTCATCAATATAAGATAGATCTCTCAGTTTTTTAAGGGGACCTGCGTCACAAATTTGAAACTATAGTGGATGCATGTTGATTTACTTGATGCATAGTTTTAAAGAAATAGAGGTCTCTAGATACCTTAGAAAAGCTATTCCTAGACCAAGACTTCGTTTGGGACAGCTTTTGTACTGCTTTTTAAAACGGCTTTTTAGTACAAAAATTTCAAATCCAAGAAATTTTTGTACTAGAAAATAATTTTAGAAAGCAAGAAGAAAGCCGTCCAAACGAAGCCTAAATCCAGCATTTAAACCATCCAATATTCTCCTATTATCTTGTTTTCTGAAACCAGTAATTTGCAAGATGTTTATTTGGTTTCAATGCTTTCTTCAGAGTAGGATATGAAGGAATGAACTTTGTACCATTTTATCCAACTGATTTGAATTCTGTTCCTTCAGCTAATCGAACGTTTCAGTGGACGTTTACCCGGTTACATAGGCCATGGAAATGATATGTTGTCATTTGTTCATGTAGAAGATTTGGTCTACGGACATATAGCTGCAATGTATAAAGGCCAAGTTGGCGAGAGGTATCTGCTCACAGGGGAAAATGCATCATTTATACAAGTTCTTGATATTGCTGCAGCCATCACGAAAACAAGCAAGCCGAGGCTTCACATTCCTATGTGGCTGATAGAACTTTATGGTTGGATATCAGTTTTCTTTGCTAGGATGACTGGCAAACTCCCTCTTATCAGTTATCCAGTATGTTTTGTTCTCTGTATCATCTATTCCACTATAATTCATTTGAAGTCTTAGGCTTCGTTTAGAACAACCTTTTTTTGTGCTTTCTAAAACAGCTTTTTAGTACAAAAATTTTTCAAAATTTTTATATTAAAAAGCTGGTTACAAAAGCACCAACGAAGCCGTTCCAAACGAAACTTTACTTTCTCAATGATCCATATTTCACATTTTTTTCATTTGTGATGGTACTAAACACCAGACTGTGAGAGTTATGAAACATCAATGGGCATATTCATGCGAGAAGGCTAGAGATCAGTTGGATTATCGTCCAAGAAGCTTGAATGAAGGCTTGGCAGAGGTGCTTCCTTGGCTCAAAAGCTTGGGGTTGATAAAATACTAAGTAATGGTGTGTACTATTCTATATTACTACTATAGTTAAAAATTGGTATTCAATATTTCTATTAATTGAGCTATTTTCTGGTGTCTCACTGTTCTTTCCATATACTTTCAGGTTGGCTTTTGTACATTACATGTTCTTTAGTTGGCGAGTCCTAAATCAGAATCCTGAAGAGAGCAATAATGGAGTGTCCAATGGCGGTTTCCATCAATAGTTTGCTGGTAAATTGAAGATATAATAATGAAAAGAGCTAAATCAAACTCTTTTATTGCGATGAAGTAATCATTGTGAATGTATACTGGAGGCATCTTTGAAGTAAGTGTTAAGGATATGCTGATACAAAGTTTATGAAGATAGATATTTGATGTAAATGGAATTATGGACTAATTAAAATTTTGCTAAGTTCTTGATGTTGTTTTGTATTTATATTTAAACAACTTGTGATTAAGGTTTTGTTGGAGACAGTTTTCTTACTGTTTTTTAAAACAATTTCATATTACAAAAATTTTAAATTTTGTATTAGAAAGTTGCTTTTAAAAAACAATAAGAAAGCCGTTCCAAATGAAGCATAAATATCAAATGTTTACTTTGAATAAACAGCTTTCTATTTGGTACACAAATTTTCCAATTCAGGCTTCGTTTGGAACGGTTTTTTTATTGCTTCTTAAAGTGGCTTTCTACTACAAAAATTAAAAGCCTCAATTGCCTATTGTTTGAATTTAGTTTGAACTATTATTCAGTTTTAAACACTATTCAAATCCCATATTATTACTCCCAATCGAGTTCGAAGTTCAAACATTAACTTCAAAATATATATTTGAAATTGAGTTTTTGATAAGATTCAAATCTTATATCATATGTTCAATTAAACTTTGAATCTAATTCAAACATTTGTTTCAAACCTAGAATTTAAACATTATCTTCAAAATAAATGTTTAAAATTGGATTCAAATGAGATCAAGCTAGAGGAAAGAATCTTGTAATGCCTCAGAATTTGTGGTTTGAACCATTTTATCTTGCATAAAATTATATATTTTTTTTTCATTACATTGTCCAGATTACACACATAATGGTGTAATGAAGAAGGCAAAAAATATTGAAATCTTTTATTTATTTGAGAGGAATTAAGAACTTTATCTTCAAGCAATTTTTAATTCTCCCAACCAACAATTCTACAGGGTTTTGATACATCAGATTATCATAAAAAGAGTTCATTATGCTGAGGAAAGTTATTCCATTGTGTTCAATAATAAATGTAAGAATGCAATATTTTTGTATCTCTAAATTTGCCATGGTAATTGGATTAAATTTTGATGAATTTCTTATTGATAAGTTTTTTTTAAGGAGAAGATGAATTAAAAAAAAGCTAATTAATAGTTATTTAAATAGTAACAACAATTTCAAGATCATAGATCTTGAGAATGTCTTCTAGAAGTGTATTTTTAGAGAGGACATGTAGAAATTAAGTTCATATTTTGTTGTTGATGGATCATTACTTCGGTTTCGTTTGGGACAACTTTTGTGCTGTTTTTTAAATCGGTTTTCTGGTATAAAAAATTTTGTACTAGAAAGCTGTTTTAGAAAGCAAGAACAAAGCCGTCCCAAACGAAATCTTAATCTCGAATTGATTGCACGGACAGTTGGTGAGTTCTTTCGGAGAGAATCCTAATTTATTAACAAGTATTCTAGGCAAGTAGAAGAGTTCCTTCGGAAGAGGAGCCTCTATAATGTTCATTATTAATTGTCAATGTTACTAAAATAATCAGATTAAGATTTCGTTTGGCTCGATTTTTTACTGTTTCTTAAAATTATTTTTTAATATAAAAATTAAAAATTTTATTAAAAAAATTATTTTTAGAAACAATAAAAAAGCCGTCCAAACGAAACCTAAGTTGCAGAAACCATCTTCTAGTTCTAGAAATAAATCCCACTAGCAGCAAGAAATCAACAAGCTGTAAACCCCCAAGCAATGGGAAGGAATCCCTTGCAACAATATAGCACAACATCAGCTCAAAACAGACAAAATAAGCTAGCAGAAGTTCGCGGGGGAAACACTACCAATGAAATGAAAAGCGTAAACTGCAAATTCATTAAAAAAAAAAAAACTGTCTAATATATCAAAGCAGAACATTGAATAGCAACACTAAGGCTTTGTTTGGGACGATTTTTTTACTGTTTTTTAAAAAGAAGTTTTAGTACAAAATTTTTAATTTTGTACTAAAACTCCGTTCATCCCCAACGAAGCCTAAAATAACACCATCAGAGAAATCCAAAAACATTACAAAAATCAGTAACCGAGAAGCAAAAATTAACCCAAAATAGCCAAATAAAGTGAAAAAAAAGAATCCCACATATTGAAATGTTTGGCAGCAAATCAAAAGTACAAAGCATATGAAACTGATTTTGATTTGTTAGTTGGTGGATTTTGAAGCTTGTATATGTAATATATGTGCGAGTTTATTTTAATTGACTCAAAAGTAAAAAAAAAATAGATAAAAC
Organism: Dendrobium officinale; assembly: GCA_019514585.1. Classification (NCBI taxonomy): domain Eukaryota; kingdom Viridiplantae; phylum Streptophyta; class Magnoliopsida; order Asparagales; family Orchidaceae; genus Dendrobium; species Dendrobium officinale. The sequence goes on from CM033697.1 coordinate 11,130,192, forward strand.
TGTGATCGTGTCAAAGTTTTTTTTATAGTGGAAGAACAAGTTAGATTTTTTCGAACATTTTTTTAATTTTTTCCATTCATGTTTAAAAATTATTATTTAGAAAGATAAAATATAATAGAATAAAAACTTTTAATCTATAACGCATACTAAACCTATTCTAAACAATTTAAATAGTTATTTATTAGCAATACCATTAAATATTTTTTTTTTCTCAATATAAATTATTAAAATATATTCATCCACTACTCTATACTTCTAATTTATGATTGTTAATGATAATCAATTAATAATTGTAAAAACTCTTTCAACTTACAATAAAAAATGCATTATATCATAACAAAATTATCTTGATCGGGCACAAATCTAAAGGCAAAATTAAGTTGGAAACTTCCTAAATTAAATTAGGAACAATATAAAGTTCAATTTCAACAAATTTATAGTCGAATTGAATGTCTCAAAAAGACGAACCAACGAAACCAAATTCATCTCAATACAAGCCCAAATGGGTCCAAATCAAAGACTCGAAGCGCATTTGAAATGTTCAAACCATAAATTATATGATCAAACGATTTTCAAACTTGACATGCTTAAAGTCGAATCGAGCGGCTTGACGAGAAGAATCCAAGAAGTCCAAGATCATTAAATTCTGATATCATTTGGACATTTAAATGACCACTAAATGGACTACGATCAAGGGGATCAATATCGACCGTCCATTCAAATCACTCCCAACTTACCCTTGATCTCCTTCTTATTTACTAGTCATGTGACCCTCAGAAAATTATAAATAGACTTTTTATTCTTCTTTTAGGGAGAAGGAAAAGAGAAGGAGAGAAAGAGGGACCCAAGTAAGGAATAGAACAAAGAAGAGAAATGCTCTAATAAATAACCTCGGATAGGTCAAATATCTTATGAATTTCTCTCAACGTCATCGAGTAATGGTCTGACAAATAATCCCAAAAAAGGCTCACCTTTGAAGTAGTCTTAAAAGAAAGCTAGTAATGGACATGATCCTCACTAAAATGACTCTATGAGAGTAATGATTGATAGGGTCATCACTTATTCAAAAATCTTAGAAAGCTGCAATGCTTCAAAAGGTGCTGTTATACAAATACCTTAGCAGGCTAAAGAGCCTCAAAAGGTATATGGGGGTATATCAAAGCATATTTCAAAAATGCATAAACGACTTAGTTTCCTTTGAAGGGCAAATTCTTTTCAAATGAAAAATAAGCATTGAGCTCATACAATAATCTCAACTTCAAATATAATATCATTTGAGTTATATAGATTTCATATCAGGTTTGAGTGTCATGACCCAACCCGATTGGGACGGATCCCGCTTGCATCGGGCCACGACACAATAATTGAAATCTAGGATCTAGCTTTGAAATTTGCTTCAGACTTTCTTCCAAATATTAAATAGACAAAAAAATACAAAGCTACTATAAACATCCAAATACATAACAGTTCATCTATCTTTTCTTTCATCAAAACAATCATATACAATACAATCCATGGCTTCAGACAGAAATAATAAAACATAATAGAAAAGCCATGACTATACCAAAAATCAAAAGTACAAAATACCTAATCTCAGATCAGACACAGAACTTCTATTCCAAGACTTCCTTCCCTTTCCCAGAACCTGAAAACCACGCATAAAACAAGGATGAGCTAACAGCTCAGCAAGACATCACTCACTAATCAAAATCATCATAAATTCACATCAGAAAATAGCCGTACGAAAATCGTAGAACAGACAGAACGTATACTTGATTAACAGAAATCAGATAAAATCACATTCATATCAGATAATTCTAATCAGATAATTCATAAAACAGATCAGATAAGTCACAGAATAGATTATCAGATATCAAACATTATATTTCAGATAACATATCACATATCAGATTTTAGATTCCCAGACCCTTACAGAATCTCTACGGATTGTGGCCCCTTATGCCTCCCTTCCCTAACACTTAAAATATCTCGACGGATTCTGACCCCTTATTTCTCCCTTCGTGCTTATAGCACCAGAACAGAACAGATATTCGGAATTCCGGAACAGAACTTATTTTCAGATTTCAGAGCTCATTTCAGATTTTCCTAACACTTACAGAATCTCAAAAGATCCTGGCTCCTTATAACTCCCTTCTGATAGCATACAAACACTTCAATTCATTCAATGCATCAATTCAAAAAAAAAAAAAATCAGAATTCATACAAAAAATCAGCGGCATAATGACAGTATACAGAATTTACACAAAATTCACATATTCAGAAATTTACCAAATTATCACAGAATATCCACAACAACATTATAAGACTTTCATTGTACTGAAGTAACATTTTTCAATATCCTGATAACTTGCAATTCAATTAAAACGCCGCAGAATTCAAAATATTCGGTAAAAATCTTTCAGAAAATACTCAAAACGTGCACAATTATCATCTCAGAAACATACCAAAAGTTACGATGTAAAACATTTATCAGTGCGAAATAAAATCAATTATTCGCTAACGGAAATAAAATTCGAAACAGAAAAGTCGTCAAAATTCTCGTTTCTGAAAATTTAGAAAGGCGGAATGTGTCTTACCTCGAGTCGATCAACTTTCACAACTACGGCGACGGACGAAAACGGACGGAAGTCGCCCAAAATCCACTTTTCTTCCTCTTTCCATGGTTTTCTCTCTCCTGGACTTTCTCTCTCTTAAAAAACGACACCATTCAGATATTTATTAAGCAGGATCGTCCCGGACGATGTCTCGATTCGTCCCGGGATGATCTTCTCTGGACACAGATCGTACAGACGAAAATAAATTCCAATTTCTTCGTCTCTGGACGAAACTCTCTATCTGGTTCGTCCCGACGGTTCGTCTCTACCCTTCCAGGTTCGTACAGACGAACATGCATATTTTCTCTGTTCGTACTAGCAGTTCGTACGTACTAACCATACAGATTTTTAATATTTCTTCAGTTCGTCCCGTACTAACAGCACAATTTTTTTTTTTTCAAACATAAATTGAAAATTTAAGGGTTTCACATCGAGTGTCTTTTCATTTTCATAAGAAGCTAAAATTAAAATTACATCATATCATCCATACAAATTAATGTCATCAAGTAATAAATAACTTTAAAAAGGTTAGATATCATTGTTGGATTCTATTGATATATTCTCTACTGCACATTGAAGCATCTCTTAAGAAAGATTATAATCTGATCATCATCAGACCTTCATTCAATTGACAATGTTAGCGTGTTGCTAGGCTACTGACAGGGCACACTTCTTTAACCCCCTGCATCATGGATGTCTGATGTCTGTACACATCAATATGGACGCATATTGCCTTTAGCAAAATGCAACTTGACCACCGCCATCATCAACATTTCGCTTGATGTCCATCATTAATCCTTAATTTCATATCATCTATAATTGGCTTCTCACTCAATTATTATTAATAGCACATCCTCCAACTATCTCTTTAAGTTCTTCCACTTGATCGTCAATCATTGTCCGACTTCTGCTCAAATAATATCATAAAAATTTTGCACGTATATTGAGAATCATTGGTTCTCCTTCCCAACATTATTATTGACAGATCTTCTCAAATCACCATCGCATGTAAGAGGTAATTGATTATCTTTTGACAAGGGTTATTTATTGAAAAAATAAACTCTCGTCGTGACTTCTTCTATACAAAAGAGATGTACTAAAATTTGATGGGGGATGACACCTATTTCAGACAATGGAATGCCTCTAATGTAAGAAGAAAATTAGAGGAGAAGAAAATGAAAGGAGGATAATATTCCTTCTACACTAAAGAGGTCATTGAATTTGGATAGGATATGCCACATATAAAAAACAATGAAAAGCCTCTAAAGTAAGAAGGAAAATGGCAAAATGAGAAAGGAGGTCGAAAACTCTAACTTCCATAGAAGAGCGTGTCACTTGTACTTGATAGGAGATGCCACTTATTCAAGATGGTGGAATGCCCTCAATTATAAAAAAGTTAGAGGAAGAAGTGGAGCAAATTCTGCAGGAATAAGAATAAGTGGAGCAAATTCTTCCATCTCTAAGGGGGGCTATTTATAGAGAAAATGGAAGGATGAATATTCTGCAGGAATAAGAATATTTCAAAAATATTTCAGGAATAAGAAAAATTTCTTATATATATATATATATATATATATATATATATATATATATATATATATATATATATATATATATATATATATATATATATATATATATCTCAAAAAACTAAAAGGAGAAAAAATAATAAGGAATTTTTTCTCTCTTGCAAAAATATGCAAAGAAAATGAAAAATAAAAAATAAAAATCGCCTGCTCATAACATGGGCAGAGAACTCAGAGCATAGATAGAAAACGTATATTAATATACGTTTTAATTCATATATTATTCACATATATACATATATATATATATATATATATATATATATATATATATATATATATATATATATGAAGAACTTGATAGTTCTTGGATCTCACGGGTTCTTGAATGAACAGGAAGAAGAAGACAGTAAAGAAAACTAAAGTAAAATGAATTCTATTATATGTTCAACAGATACAAAGACGTTCTCTTATATAGACGTACATGTGTTCAGGTGTTAGTACATTAAGTATTACAGTTTTTCCATAGACTCATATAGTATGTGTTCAGCTTTTGTCATCTAACATCCCCCGTCAAACTAATGGGTCGGGAATGACACTTAGTTTGGTTCGAAGAAGCTGAAACCTTGGAGTAGAGAGTGGCTTTGTTAGTATATCAGCAATTTGGTCCACGGTGCTGATGGGCAAGAGTCGTATGTTTTGATTGGTAATCTGGTCACGAACAAATCTTTGATTTATTTCAATGTGCTTTGTTCGCGCGTGAAAAACGGGATTGTTAGCTAGAGCGATCGCCGATGTGTTATCACAAAACAGATCTGTGGGTTGATCAGATGGGATGCCAAAATCTGCTAGGATCCGTTTCAGCCAGATTATGTCAGCAGTGAGCGAGGCTAGCGATCGGTACTCTGATTCAGTTGAGGAGCGTGCGACTGTATGCTGTTTCTTAACTGTCCAAGATATAAGATTTGTGCCGAGGAACGAACAGTATCCGGAAGTGGATTTTCTGGATATTGGATCACCCGCCCAGTCCGCATCTGAAAAGGATTGCAAAACGAGATTATTGCAAGTAATTTGTAAAACATATGCTAACGTACCTTTTAGATATCGGAGCAGTCTTTTTAGAAGATATGTATGTTCTGGTCTTGGATCGTGCATATGTTGCGAGAGTAGGTTGACACTGAATGCGATGTCAGGACGAGTTAGAGTTAAGTATTGTAGTGCACCGGTGAGTTTCCTGTAAGTTGCCGGATCAGAGATTACAGTATTTGGTGAAAATTCTGAAGGAAATTTGGTGACTGTGGGGTTGGCTAAAGAGCTGCATTTGAGCATATCCGCCTGTTGCAGTATAGATGATGCATATTGCGCCTGAGATAGAAAATATTGAGCATTTTGCTTTGTTATACGAATGCCCAGAAACATGTTTGCTTCTCCACGATGCTTCATGCTAAATTGGCGATTTAGTTGATCGAGAAGCCGTTGAATGGCTGCCGGATTGTCCCCCGTGACTAATATATCATCTACATAGACTAGAAGATATATTGTGACAGAATTTTCTTTGAGTATAAGTAACGATTGATCCGATTTGCTATGCGAAAACCCGATGGACAGCAAATAAGTAGTAAATATAGTAAACCACTGTCTCAGAGCTTGACGAAGACCGTATATAGCTTTGTTCAGCCGGCAGACATGGTGAGGATTTGTAGCGTCCTCAAATCCCTTCGGTTGCATCATGTAGACTGTTTCCTATAGTGTGCCGTGCAGGAAAGCGTTGGCTACGTCAAGCTGTTGGACCGACCAGTTGTGATGAAGAGCTACGGTTAGAAGAATCCGAATTGTAGGTAACTTTGCGACAGGACTGAACGTTTTGTTGTAGTCGATGCCATGTTCCTGATGATTTCCTAGTGCCACCAGACGTGCCTTGTAGCGGGAAATGGATCCATCAGAATGATACTTTGTTCGAAAGGTCCACTTACATCCCAGCGGAACTGTGCCTTTCGAAGGCTCGACAGGGGACCACGTCCCTTATTTTTGTAGTGCAAAGAACTCTGCTGCCATGGCTTTCCTCCATTCAATATGTTTGGATGCATCAGTATAGTTGGTAGGATCTTTGTTTTGGTGAGGTGGAGATGTAATATGAAGCAGATTAAGCCTTACGAGGGGCTTAAGCTTCCCAGTCTTTCGTCTGGTGATCATTGGATGACCAGCTTGTTCGGTAATATGAGTGGGAGACTCAGCAATTGATTGAATAATTTGAGGAGCATGCAAGTGGATTTGCGGGTTGACGTCGAGATCTTGTTGAAGACCTTGTTGAGCAGAGGAACCACTTGTGCCTGTATTTGGAGCTGGAGTATGAGAAGGCTTGCTGGAAACAGGTTGTAGGAGCAGAGGATTTTTTATGGCGGTCGGCATTGAGTTTGGCTGCGATGATGTAACGTTAGAAAATGGAAAAATGTTTTCATCGAATGTGACATGTCTGGACATAAAGATTTTGTTAGTTGATATGTTGAGACATTTGTATCCTTTATAGTTTTTGGAATAGCCAAGGAACACGCAAGAGTGTGCTTTTGGTTGTAGTTTGTTCCGAAGAGCGCTGGGAATGAGGGGGTAGCATGCACATCCGAAAGTACGAAGATGATTATAGTCTGGTTGATGATTGTATAGTAATTCGAATGGAGACTTATTATTTGTAGTGGGTGATGGCATGCGATTGATGAGGTAGGCGGATGTAAGAGTGGCATCAGGCCAGTATTTGTATGGAACCTTGGCGGTGAATAACAGAGATCGCGTTGTTTCTATGAGGTGCCTGTGCTTTCTTTCAGCTAAGCCGTTCTGTTCGGGCGTGTATGGACAGGAAAGTTGATGTAAAATGCCATTTTCTTTGAGAAACTGAGTTAATTGATGGTTTGTGTACTCCGTGCCGCCATCCGTGCGGAGACATTTAATCTGGTGAGATGTAAATTTCTCGATATAATTCTTAAAATTAATGAAAATATGTGTTACTTCATATTTGTATTTTATAGGAAAAAGCCAAACGAATCTAGTAAAATCATCAACAAACAAAACATAAAATTTGTAGCCCTGACTTGACTCAACTGGAGCAGGGCCCCAAACGTCCGAATGAACGAGTTGAAGCGGAATGCGTCATCGATTTGATGATTTCTCGAAAGGTAGTTTATGGCCTTTTGCAAGATTACAAGAACGACAAACATCAAAATTAGAATCTATATGAAGATTAGAATTACATTTCTTGATAATATCAAGAATTCTAGAATTTGGGTGACCCAAACGGTTATGCCATGAGATGTGGCACTTTGTGGTAGCCTGTAGAGCCGCTTTGGTGGATGAAGAAGATGGCGTCCGAAGTGGATACAAGCCATCAAGACACGGTCCTCGGAGTAGAGTTTGCTGCGTCTGCAAGTCCTTAAATATAAATTCATTAGGCTCAAAAGTAATTGAGATATTATTGTCCTTAGTTAACTTAGATATAGATAATAGATTATACTTGAGCTCAGGAATATGTAGAAGTTGTGCAAGATCGACCTTACGAGAATTTGTATGTAACAAACTTGAACCGGAGTGGGCGATTTGGAGTGAGGGCCCGTCTCCGATTGTAACATTATCCGTTCCTTGATACGAATTGGTGACCGATAGATTATCTAGGGAGTTGGTAAGATGGGATGTCGCTCCCGAATCATGGAACCAATTTGTTGTAGAGTGATCTTGCACGGCTGCCAGAGCTCTGTTGTTGGTCCGGGGAACATATTGATCATTTAAGAGATGCCAACAATTCTACGCTGAGTGTCCTTTCTTGTAGCAGATCTGGCAAATAGTAGCTGTGTCCGTTGAAGAGCTGGTCGACGGTTGAGGGTTACGGTAAGATCTTCCTCATTGTCGCCGGCCACGTCCTCTTTGAGTATATAACGCAAGGTTCGGATCTGCCGAAGGAATGCTTCTTGCAGAGTCTGCGGCAATGTTGACTTCCTCGCTGAGTAGAAGAGGATAGAGATTATCCAGGCTTATAGGAGTGAGCATAGTACGAATTGAGGTTTTAAATGCTTGGTATGATCCCGGCAAGCCATTCAAGATATAAAGAATTATATCTTCGGTGTCAACAACAGAACCAGCGGTCGCTATTTGATCAACGAGGGACTTGATTTCCGTTAGGTATTGGGTCATTGTGGAAGTTTTTATGGAAATGTTGTGGAGTTCGTTTTTGAGTTGGATTACTTTGGATCGATTGGTGGATTGGAAGCGTGTTTCAAGGGCAGTCCATATGGTGGCTGTGGTTTCAAGATGAATGATGAATGGTAAAATGGACTGCGAGATGGTAGAACACACAGCTGCCGCAAGATTTTGATCCATGTGAACCCATTGCGTGTATTTGGGGTTCGGAGCAAATGATGCATCAGATTTCTTAATCTGTTTATCAGGTGGGGAGAAGAGGGGATCAAGAAATTTTTCAAACCCATTTGCGCGGAGAAGTTTGACGATCTGAGAGCGCCATAACGAATAGTTTTCCGCTGAGACTTGCGTTGGCACTATGTTCTTTAGATTTGCCATGACGAACTTCAGGGATGATGGAATGATCGTTTCTTTGGCATTCTCTGTGTCTGAGTGTTCTTCCATTTGAGACGTTGTTGAGTTTTCCATAATTGTTGCGCTTCCTTTCACCCCCGCTCTGATACCATGAAGAACTTGATAGTTCTTGGATCTCACGGGTTCTTGAATGAACAGGAGGAAGAAGACAGTAAAGAAAACTAAAGTAAAATGAATTCTATTATATGTTCAACAGATACAAAGACGTTCTCTTATATAGACGTACATGTGTTCAGGTGTTAGTACATTAAGTATTACAGTTTTGCCATAGACTCATATAGTATGTGTTCAGCTTTTGTCTTCTAACAATAATATATATATATATATATATATATATATATATATATATATATATATATATATATATATATATATATATATATATATATATATATATATATATATATATATATATATATATATATATATATATTATAGTTAGTTAGTTAGTTAACGGAGATTTTATATGAACTGATATATGGATGTTGATATTTATTAATATACTTGATATGTCATCAGAAAATTATCTTGATCGGGCACGAATCTCGAGGCAGAATCAAGCTGGAAACTTTAAAAATTAAATCCGGGATCACCTAAACTCTGATTTCAGCAAACTTACAGTCAAACTGAGCGTCTCAGAAATAGAAACCCAATGACACCTAATTCGACTCAATCCGAGCACAAATGAGTCTGAATCAAGGACCTGAAGCGCTGTTGAAAAGTTTGAACCACAATTTGAGTTTTCAAACGGTCTTGAAACATGACGTGCTTAAAATCAAATCGAGAGTCTCGACGAGACAAATCCAACGAGCCCAAGCTCGCCGAATTTCGACATCATTAAGGCTTTCAATGTCTGACGAACGGTACACGATCAAGGGATTCAATAACTGCCGTCCATTCGACCACTCCCTATTTACCCCTGATCTCTCACCTATTTACGGGCCATGTCACTAAATAAATCTATAAATAGACCCCTCATTTCTCTTGAGAGGTGGCAAAAGCAAGAAGAAGAGAAGGATATGAGGGAAGAAACTCCTCATCGACCACCGTCGGAATTTTTTCTGATGCCCAAGTGACGTCAGAATTCTGCTCAAGTGACGCCGGAATTCCGCACGAGTTCCACGGGATGTCGGAACTCCGCCCGATCTCCAAGTGACTCTGGAGTTTTGTCCGAATATCATCTAACGTCGGAGTTTTCCCCGGCATTCGTTGTTGGACTTTCGTCGGACATCTATTCGGTGTTGGATTTCTATCTATTGCTGGACTTCTACATGATGCCTTCCTTCTGACCTATGTCGTGAGACAGTGGTCCTTCCGACCTCCGTTGCCTGCCGATTACGGTCCTTCTAACTTATGTCTCCCACCGACTACAATCCTTCCGACCTCCGTCGCCCGCCGACTACGGTCCTTCTGCCTTACGTCGTCCACCGACTACAGTCCTTCTGATCTTCGTCACCCGCCGACTACGGTCCTTCCGACTTACGTCGCCCACCGACTACGGTCCTTTCGACCTCCGTCGCCCGCTGACTACAGCCCTTCTGACTTGCGTCGCCCACTGACTACAGTCCGCCCGACCAAATAAACACATCAGCAATGATTCTTTGTTTTCACATTATGTAATGTACTCTATAAGATGTATATGAAGCTAAGGCCTTCTCCCAAGAAAGGGACTCATTTGTAATCGACTGCGAATAATAGTTGATTCATTCAAAGTGGTCTAGTCCTCGTGGTTTTTTCTCCGTTTCAGGGATTTTTCCACGTAAAAATATTGGTGTCTCTCATAAATGCTACACCCTCTTTCTTATCTGATTGCGTGCCAGATTTTCATACAAAGTTAAGACGTTAAATATTATATTTCTCTACCGCCGCAGATACTCTTGGATGCAACAATACTTACAAATCTTATTAATATACATTTATTTTAAATAAAAATAGAAAGAGAAATGTAGGTATGCCATATAAGTATAGAGATTGTCCTTGTGTATTTATAGCTTCTTAAAAAGTTATTTATAGTTCTCCACGGCAACAGCCGGTTATCATCTTTCAAGACGCGCCGACTGCCGACGACCGGAAGTTTTGGCTATCAAGAGGACAAAACATATGTAATTGATTTTAATTTGTTAGTTGGGAGTTTTGTTTATCAACTTAAAAGATTTAGGCTTCGTTTGGGACGGCTTTTTTATTGCTTTCTAAAACGGAGTTTTAGTACAAAAATAAAAAAATTTGTACTAAAACTCCATTTTAGAAAGCAATAAAAAAGTCGTCCCAAACGAACCCTTAATTTCAAAACTTGCATATATAATATGTGGGAGTTTATTTTAAGTGACTTAAAAAAAAAAAAATTAAAACTGTAATGAGTTAGAATTTTTTATGGTGAAATAACAAATTAGATTTTTCAAATATTTTTTTAATTTTTTTCATTCATGCTTGATAATGGTTTGGCAGATTTAAAAATTTATTATTTAGAAAGATAAAATATAAGATAATAAAACCTTTTAATTTATAACACATACTAATCCTATTCTAAAAGATTTAAATATTTCTTTCCCAATATAAGTGATTAAAACATATTCATCCACTATATATTTCTAATTTATTGTCCATTTTTAAGGATAATCAATTAATAATTATAAAAACTCTTTCAACTTAAAATAATAAATGCATTGATCGTTGATATATCAACAAAAAAATATCTTCATCGGACACAAATCTCAAGGCAAAATTAAGTTGGAAACTTCAAAAATTAAATTTGGAATCATATGAACTTATATTTTAGCAAATTTATAGTTGAACTAAACGTCTTGAAAAGACAAACCAACAAAACCAAATTCGACTCAATCCGAGCCCAAATGAATCCAAAATCCAAATCAAAGACTTGAAGGGCATTTGAAAAGTTCAAACCATAATTAGATGATCAAAATTATTTTCAAACTGACATGCTTATAGTCGAATCGAGCGATTCAATGAGAAGAATCCAACAATCCCAAGATCATCAAATTCTGATATCATGAAGACATTCAAATGCCAAGTAAATGGATCGCAACCAAAGGGATCAACATCGGCCGTACATTCAAACCACTCCCAACTTACCCTTAATCTCCTCTTTATTTACTAGTTATGTTACTATCAGAAAGCTATAAATAGACTGCTCATTCTTTATTGAGGGAGGAGGAGGAAAGAATGAGAGAATGGGGGACCCAAGAAATAAAGAGAATGAAGAAGAGAAACTAGAGTTCTTTTGCAACCATACTCCTCCTCAACCACCGCCGGACTTCCGGCCGACCATTGACGGACCCAAGTAAGGAAGAGAAGGAATTGAATTTTCTTGCCACCAGACCCCTACTCGACCAATGCCAGATTTTCGCTCGGCCACTGACGGATGACGGACTTCCGCCTGACCACCAACTGAAGTCGGATTTCTGCCCAGTCACGGACCGACTCTGTACTTTCGTCTGACCTTCAGATATCAATCCGACGGTTGACTATTGTAATATGATCGTCCTCAATTTCAAGAACGAACCAGACACTTGTAATTTACTCAAATATTAGTGGAATCATTTCAACTGACTATGTACTTTCGTTTGACCTTCAGATATCAATCCGTGGTTTTTCCCTTTTCTTGGATTTTCACGTAAAAATTCTGGTGTTTCATTTTTTGTGTGTGTTGGATATTTGTACAACGCTAAGACAAAAAAATTAACTTTACTGCCGCGTATATTCTAGCTCCGCAACAATCGTAAAATAAATTTTAATTTTTTTTAAATTTATTATAATAAAATTTTGATTATAACAACTAAAAATAATTATTATAAACCCTTCCAAAAGCCAGTCTTCCTGACAGAGAAGTTTTGGGAACCTTCTTGTCGCCATTCTGCTTTATTTTAATCTTTATAATTTTGTTTAATGAGCACAAGAGAATGCGTGAGTTGGGATGAAAGTGTTTTATTTCATTATCTTTCTATATATTTTTTAAGTTAACAGCTAAGATTTGCCTTATTATGCAAGAGTTCGAACATAACTTGGCTTCTGTGAATTTTCCAATGAAATTCTTAGGCTTCGGTTGAGATTGTTTTTTTTAAATCAGTTTTTCAAGATAAAAATTAATATTTTTTTTTTTAAAAGTAGTAAGAAAACAGTTCCAAATAAAATGTTAGATTTCATTTGGGACAATTTTTTTTACTACTTTCTAAAACAAATTTTCAATATAGGCCAAAATTATTGCTATTTGTTTTGTGTATAAAATGACAGCTTTATTTAGAGAACTTTTATTTGGTGCGGTGAACGTACACTCCTCTACGTTCGGCCACCAATAATTTAGCGACACGTAGCATGAAGAAAAGTCGCCGACCTGATCCGCTGTTTTTTGGGTTCTAGCACGTGCGTTTTTTTAAATCCTCCCTCCATGACCCCTTCCTCCGCCTTGTCCGCAACCTCCTCAGCTCCCCATCCCCTCCCCTCTGCCTCATCTCCGACTTCTTCTTAGGCTGGACTCTCTCCATCTGTCGCCGCTTCGGCCTCCCCCGCCTAGTCTTCCACGGCATGTCCACCTTCTCCATGTCGCTCACCAAGTCACTCTGGAACAATATTCCCAAAGACGAGCCCTTTTCGGTCGCGGGAGCACCGTCGGAGCTCCAGCTCACCTTAGCCGACTTACCGGAAGCCGTGATCAACTCGGTTGATCCGCTTGAACCGGCGAATCAGTTTTTAGAGTCGACCGGACAAACAGATACCGAGAGTTGGGGAGTGATCGTCAATAGCTTCGCCGATATCGAACCGCCGGCATACGTTCAACTCCTTGAATCGTTCTACGGACCGGTTGTCGGAGGCTGAGTTTGGCTCGTCGGCCCGCTAAACCTCCTCACCGAAACCGAACAGGTGGAGAAGCCCAGCTCCGAGTCGGAGTGCATTCGGTGGCTCGACCTGCAGCCCGATGGATCAGTCATCTAAATGGCGTTTGGGACGCAGGCGGAGATTTCGGCAATACCGAGCAAATCCTGAGCAATACTGAGCAAATCCCTAGCAAATACCGAGTAAATCCTTAGCAATACCGAGCAAATCCTGAGCAAATACTGAGTTGTACCGAGTTTTTTCTAGCAATACCGAGCAAATACCTAGCAATACCGAGCAAATCCCTAACAATACCGAGCAAATCCTGAGCAAATAACGAGTTGTACCGAGTTGTAGAAAAACTCGGTACAACTCGGTATTTGTATAATTTTGGTCTTCACAGAGCGGTTTTTCTCGTTTTTGCAAAGCAATACCGAGCAAATACCGAGCAATACCGAGAAAATCGCGAACATAGCATTCCCGGGTTCCACTCCGGGTCAAGTCGTCGGGCCGCGCGGTAAAGAATAAGAGCACGTGACGACATGTTATTGACGGCCGAACGTACCTCTACATCAGGTCAGAGGACGTAATAATTGTTCTTATTTAGAAGAGGTAGGCGGTGGTTTGTTGATTTAAAAAAAAAAAAAAAAAAGAAAGAAAAAAAATCACGCATGTCCATATTCTAATGCTATCTGCTAAAAAAAAAACAAAGAAAAAAAAAAGTCCATCTCAATGTTATGTTATTATTGAATTTAAATATAATTTTATGTGATCTTCTTTTGGCAAAGTCTCCTTTATGCTCTCAATAATTGATTTTTTCATCATCATAATTTTCTTTGTGAAAGGTACCAATTTTCATTTCTTTTAAAGGCTGTCTGATTTGAATATTTTAAATGCATAAATTCTGAAAACATCAATACTTTGTTTGAAATAAAAAAATATGAAGTAAAATTTTGAATAATTTGAAAATCTCATCTTTGTTTAATTTTGATGTATTTTGAAATGGTTAGTTTTGTCTAAGTTCTAAATACGTTCAATTATTTTTCATTGTCACAGCTGCCCTCATGCACCACCTTTGTTGCTCGCCGCCTGCTAGGGCTGTCAAAATTGGGTCATAGGTTGGGTTCGGGTCCAATCCGAAATTGACTTGACACTGTTCGACCCGACCCGAACTCGACCCGCATCCAGTATGTTTTACTAATTATTTAATTCAATTTATTTAAACCTAAATCAAATTAAGATAAGATTTACTTCAATCAATTTAAAATAAAACAAGCTTAATTCAATTTGGACAACATGATTTTTTTTTTTGGAAATACAATTTACTCATTTTAGAACAATCTTTTAAAACCCGCCTAAATTAATTAAAAATGAGTTAAACCAAGTTGATTTTTGGTTTTAAGGTCAACCCGAATCCGACCTGACTTTACAAACGGGTCAAAATCTTAAATCCGAACAAAAATTTTCGGATCGGGTTCGGGTCGTGTCAAGTATTGACACCTCTACCATCTATTACTTTAAATCACAAAAAAAATAATTAAATGCATTTATTTTATATTTTTTTCAAACAACTTCAAGATATTTAAATATATTACATTCATTTTACTTTGTATTTTTTTTTCAAAAGAAATGGCCCTTCAAAAAAATATTTGCGTTGATATAAAAAAGCGTTTTGACTGTCAATCATAATAATTTTCTTGAAACAGTAAATTTTTTTTAATGATGTAAGTTAAACGTTAATAGCAAAATATGTTAGAGTAGTTAACCCTTTGGTATACTTCATTGAAAGTTCGTCCATAGAAAAGAGTTTTTTTTTTTTTTTTTTGGAATATTTAGACGAATATATATAAAGATTCGAATCCAAAATATTTTAATTGATATTCCAAACTCTCATCCAGCTGGTAAAAATGTGATGCGTTATAGAGAATTTTTTTTTTTTTTTTTTTTTTTTTTTTTTTTTTTGACTTTTTTCACTTTTTTGTTTTGGGAATATAGAGAAGAGTTCTCAGTCAACTAATCCCCTGGCACAGTACTGACAATTCAAAATTATGTACGTCAATTACTAAGTTCGTTGGATCCCCCCCGCCCCCCCCCCCCCCCCCTTAAAAATTGTTAAAATTTTGTTGACATTAATTCAATTAAAAAAATAATTGATCATTTATTTATTATATTTATCATAAAATAAATTTAAAATTTTTAAACACTACATTTTTTTTTCATTTTGATAACATATAAATTTAAGATTTAATTAATGATGAAGCCAAATCCTATTGAGGATGATAAAATTATTATTATTATATAATTTTTAATTTTTCTATTAGGAACAAACATAAAAGATGTCATCATCATTCTAAGTTTTTTTAGGGCATTTAGGTCGATTAAGATAAATTCAGACATACATCAATAAATAAGACAAATTTAGGACATTTTTTTTTAATCCGAAACTCTCAACCAACAAATTGATGTGAGGTGCATATATTCATTCTAAATTGCAAACAATTAAAACAACTAAATTTATTATTTGCTCAAGGGGCATTATCTAAATATTAAGATAG
Source organism: Dendrobium officinale (assembly GCA_019514585.1). Lineage (NCBI taxonomy): Eukaryota > Viridiplantae > Streptophyta > Magnoliopsida > Asparagales > Orchidaceae > Dendrobium > Dendrobium officinale. The sequence continues at coordinate 11,146,311 of CM033697.1, forward strand.
CTTGCATCACTAATTGCTGATTGATAATCACTAGTTATGATAACAACGGACATTGATATTGGTTAAGGATTGATTTAAGGTGTCATTGATGTAGCTAGAATTGGATGTTGTTTGAGGAATATGTATGGTGGTGGTAAGTGTAGGCTTTGATGTTAGTGAATAAATAATGTTTGAAGGTACTAACGAAATTGATCTACATTGATGTTAATTGATAGCTAGTGTCGCGTGATGGTGATGATAATTATGTATGTTGGTTTAAACCTAATACATGGTGGTGCCAACAACAATTATCAATGCTAGTTAGGGGATGGTGTTTGGTTATAGTCAAGGAGGGCATCTATACTGGTTGACCACTAACGTCGGGTAGTCCTGACTTGAGGAGTATGAGTGTCAATTTGGGTCAGCGGTTCGGGTTCGGGTTGAACCGACTTGACCCGGGCATAAATGGGTTGACCTGAACCTGACCCGCTTAGCTAAATGGGTCAGAATTTCTAACCAGAATCCTACCCGCATAGGTTGCCGGGTTGACCCGACCTGACGGGAAACCTGCAAGAATAGTTGTTGAGTCGCAGACGGCGGAGTCGACGAACGGCAGAAGGCGGAGTCAGCAGACGACAAAGTCGAGTGAGGCGGAGTCGGCGGACGATGGACAGTGGAGTCGAGTGAGGCGGATGCCTGAAAAATGTGGGATCCGGGTTAAACTGGTCGACCCACGGGTTGTCGAGTCAACTCGAACCCGGCTAGTTTTTCAAACGGGTCAGAAATCCGAATCCGGATCGAACCGTTTCAAAAATGGGTTGACTCGAAGCCGAATTTTTTCAGGTCGGATTGGGGTCGGGTTTCAAGTCGTGTCAATTTTTGACACCCGTATTAAGGAGCCAATCTACATATGATGTCTGGAAATGGTGATGGGGGACTTTAATTTTAGTCTATAGTCAAGGTCCAATAATGGTGGGTGGAGCTCTAAAATTTGTAAAATCTAATGTTATAATTAATAAAATTATTTTATGTAAAAATAGTTATATCAAAATATCCTCAGATTAGGAGTGGAGGAACCATGGCTTTGTTTTTTTGAGTGATTTTTTGCTTTTTTTGTTTGGAAATGGAGGATTTTTTTTTGTGTTGTTTGGTTCGTCAAATCACGTTCCCAATAACTCCATTTTTCATTTTTCTGCAGTTTTGAGAAAGCTTTTTATATATGCTTCTCCGTTAGAAAACTCTATTGTCTGAACTAATATTTTTAAAAACTGTCTTTTACAAAAGCACAGAAAAAACAAACGAAGCCTAAGCATATTTATCTGGCTATGATATTTGAGATTGAACGGACCCTAATTCAATAACTTGATTTCATGAAAAATATGTTTAAACTCATTTAATGTAAAAAAGAAATCCTCATAGAATACACATCACACTTTAATTTGTGGGTCGAAAGTTTTGGCTACCAACTAAGAGGTTGAGTTCGAGTCTTGCGCATGTGTGTGTGTGAATTTGCCTTATTTGGCCTAAATATAAAAAAAAAAATATTGGAGTCGAAATGTAAATAATTAAGAAGAAATAAATGCCAAAAATAATTTAGAAATAATAAATTATTGACTGAAAATTGACACAGTGATAAATTTTTATTTAAAATTAGGGGGGATTTCCATACATACCATGATATACCGACCTATTTATATATCTAACCCTCAAAACTTTAATATTTCATTCCTATCACCCATAATTACTTTGATATCAAATATGTCACCCATATTTAATATGAAAGTAATATATAAATATTATAAATATAATATTAAAATTTTAAATATTAGACAGGTAAATAAAATGATATAGAATGGTATTTATGTAAATATCCTTAAAATTATGACTAATAGGGAGAGAAAGAGAATCCAACTCTAACAGCTGCTTTAATAATCTTTAATATTAATTAGTGATCGCAACCTAATATGTAAAAGCTATTCCTCACTCTCCTTTCCTTTATATAAATAGGAGCAGAGCCATTACCATATCACTCACCCCAAAATATATATCAACACTGCTTCCTCTAATCCACTTTAGATTATTCTCCTCCTCCTCCTCCTCCTCCTCCTCCTCACCCTCTCTCCCCAACTAAACTAATGGAGCGTGTTGCCACAGTTACCTCCGATAAGTTAAACATGGAGATCCTTCCCTTCATCCGCACATACCAGAGCGGCCGCATCGACCGACTGTACCAAAGCAAAATCGTCCCTGCCTCCGTTGATCCCCGCACCGGCGTCTCCTCCCGAGACATCACCATCAATCCCTCTGCTCGCCTTAGTGCCCGCCTCTACCTCCCCCCGACCGCCATCATCTCCCGCACCGCACCAAAGAAACTTCCCGTCATCGTCTATTATCACGGCGGCGGCTTCTGCACATTCTCCGCCTCCTCCTCTCACTACCATTCTTATCTCAACTCTCTCGTCGCTGAGGGCGACGTCATCGCTGTTTCGGTCGATTACCGCCTCGCTCCCGAGCACCCTCTCCCCACTGCCTATGAAGACTCATGGGAGGCCCTCCTCTGGGTCACCGAACACGCCTACGACCATAACTTTGGCCCCGACCGTCGATTCGCTGAATTCGGTGACTTCAGCAAGATCTTTCTAGTCGGCGACAGCGCCGGAGCAAACATAGTGCATAACATGGGGATTAGGCTTGCGGAGAACGGGATGGAAGTGGAGGGGTTGGCTTTAATGCACCCTTTCTTTTGGGGGAAGGAGAGGAATAGTAAAGCCGGGTCATCTATGTTCAAAACAGAGGATTTTGATGCTCTGTGGCCATTTGTGTGCCCGGATACCGTCGGGCTTGATGACCCAAGAGTGAACCCGCTGGCGGAGGGTGCGCCGAGTCTTGCGGCTTTGGGAAGTCGGCGGGTGTTGGTTAGCGTAGCAGAGAGGGATTTATTGAGGGAGAGAGGGAGGTCTTATTACGAGAGGCTGAGGGCAAGCGGGTGGGGGAAGAAGGAAGCTGTTTTCTTTGAGACCAAGGGGAAGGATCATGTCTTCCATGTCTTTCAAAGGCCGGATGAGAAGGCGGCAGAGTTGATGCGGCATTTGGTCAGTTTCTTGAAGGCGGATAGCATACAAGGAAGATACTCACTACTTATGGAGAGTATTCGAGGAATTGAGGCATCGCAGATATTACAGAACGCCTGAAGCCTGAATTTTGTACTAGTGATATTGCAGAATGCTTATTCTTTTTTATTTGCCCACTAGTTTTTTACTATATATATATTTTTAAAATTTATTTCTTAAAAAAAAAAACTGCTCGGTTCCAATTCCAACAAAATCTTAGTCTCTTATATTTAAATGAATACTTTTTCATTGCTTTTATTTCATAGCGATTTCATTAACAACAAATTGAATACGAATTTTTATTAATCTTCATAAAATTGATTAATATAAAAAAGAGAATTCGTAAGCTGGGATGAAAGTGTTTTATTTTATAATCCTTACATTTTTTAACGGCAATTACACACTCTCAACATGGCTCAAACCCTATTTGAATGTAGGGTGTCAAAACTGATCGCAATGGCGGATCTACAGTGAGGCCTTGGGGGCATGGGCCCCCACTGGCCCATGGGCGGATCCCCATGTAGTTGTCAAAATTTTTTTTTTTAATTTTAGTGAGATATTTTGAAATATTTTGAGTATTTTGGATATTTTGCCCCTCTTAAAAAATTTTTTTGCCCTCATTTAATCAATCCTAAGCATCTTTGCCCATCCCCCACAAAAAAAAATTTTTTTTGCCCACCCTGAAAAAAAAAGCTGGATCCGCCCCTGCACTGGCCCACTTCCCAATAATTGTTAATCAGGTCATCTTAAGTTATATTAATACAAACATTAACAGATATAAGTTTAGATCTAATTTTTTCAGTCTCGCCGTGCTTCTGCCTTCATTTTTTTTTCCAGATGACATTAGAAGCTCTCTCTTATTTATCTCTCTCTCTCTCCCACTCTCTTTTTTACTTTATATATCAATCTCAAATCTATTGTTTTTTTGGAAAATTCTCTTCCCTCTTTGTGCCTATGACAACAGCCAATGTGCCAGAATGAGGCCTCTTATTTTTTTTAAATAATACAATATTATATTTCAAAAAAGATTAGATAAAAGTATGTTGTAATAAGTTAATTAATTAATAAATAATTTTAATAAATCTTAGTAAGTTAATTAATTAACTTAATAATATTAACTTTATAATTTTATATTATTTCTGATTTTCTTTAACTAAATGTGAATCATCATGTCAAATTAATTTAATAAAAATTTAATTTAGAATTAAGTAGAAATATTATTTTATACTAATTTAAACTTGATTAATCTAAATATAGTTCAAAATTAAGACTTAATATAATTAATTTAAATTAAATAATTTTAAGTATAAAATTAATTTATTTGAACTTAATTCATTATCAGTCTTATGGGAGAAATATTCATTTCTTAATGAATAACAATCTACAAAGTGATATATCTATGTTTTTTTTAGGAACAAATATAATTTTGAATGTATTTTTTTATAATTTTTATTAAAAATATTTCTCATAATTTGATATTACACTAAAGAAAAAAAGTATTTTGAAAGTAATTTAATAGCTAGTACTAATTTGTGCCCCCATTCAAACAATTTTCTTGCTCCGCCCCTGACTGGTCGGTAGGTCGGATTCAAGTTGACCCATTTCTAAATGGGTCAACCTAATACCTACACGATTTTGCAAATAGGACCAGGTTTTCAAACCGAATCTAACTTTTGCAAATAGGATGCGTGCAAACAGGCGAGGTGACTTCGCGACAAAGCGCTAGCTTGACGCAACAGTTGGGACCATACTCAGAAGCAGCACACGGTCAAGTTACAGGGTCAAAACAGGTTTATTTCGGATTTCCGGATCAACCTGAATCATAAAGCAAATGGGTCGAACACTTGAACCCTAACTAGACCCATAAAGCGAACGGGTTGACACGAACCTTTAATTTTCCTGGTTGGGTTCGGATAAGATTTCAGGTCATGTTAGATTTTGACACTCCTATTTTAACGCTTATTTATTCAAAAGAATATTAATATCAATGTTATCTTTAAAATTAAGATTTTGTTTGAGACATTTTTCTTTTTATTTTCAAATACAATTTTTTGGTAAATAATTTTTTTTAAAAGTAATAAAAAATAGTGGTAAAACACTGTGATATTTTTTTAATAAACTTGATACGTCGTCAAAATATTATCTTGATCGGGCACGAATCTCTATGCAAAATTGAAGTTGAAAACTTCCGAAATTAAAATTGGGACAGTCTGAACTCTGATTTCAACAATATAGTCAAACTGAACATCTCTAGAATACAAACCCAACGAAATCAAATCCAATCCAATCCGAGCCCAAATAGGTCCAAATCAAGGGTTAGAAGCGTTGTTGGAAGGTTCGAACACAATTTGGATTACCAAACAATTTCCAAACATAACGTGCTTATAGTCGAATCGAGCGGCTTGACGAAGCGAATCCAACGAGCCCAATATCACCTAATTCCGACATAACTAAGACATTCAAATGTCCATCAAATGGTCCATGATCAAGGGATTTAACATCGACCGTCCATCCTACTCCCCATTTGCCCTTGATCTTCCAACTATTTACGGGTAGAGTCCCTTTTTTTCTTGAAAAGGGGACCCAAGCCAAAGGAATCAAAAGAGAGATCAGAGATTGATCTTGCCTCCTTGCTCCTCCTCGTCCATCGCCTGAGTCTTGCTAGACCACCACCTGAGACCCTGTGTTCCGCCGGACCACCACATGAGGTCCTGAGTCTCGCCATACCACCACCTAAGGCCTTGAGCTCCGCCAAACCACCACCTGAGGCCCTGAGTTCCGCCGGACCATCACATGAGGCCCTGAGTTCGACCGGACCACCACATGAGGACCTGAATTCCGTTGGACCACCACCTAAGGCCCTGAATTCCGCCGGACCACTACCTAAGGCCCTGAGCTCCGCCGGACCTCCACTTGATGCTCGAAGTTCTACCGGATCATCACTAAATGCTCGGAGTTCCACTAGACTATCATCTGATGCCAAACTTCCACTAGACCACGACCCAACGTTTAAGTTCTGTCAACCAACCGACATGCTACCAACAAACGTCTGAACATTCAAGTAGCACCGGACTTATGCCTGTCTACCAAGTGGCACTGGGCCTTCATTCTCTTTGGTCACTAGATTTCAACCACACGGTTGATATTTGTAATCTGATCATCCTCGAAGGCATGTCAACCCACTTTAACCTACTTAAGTTTTAGTGAAATCAGTTTTAACTAGGCCAGACCCCGTGGTTTTTCTATTTCCCAGGGTTTTCCACGTAAAAAATCTTGTGTTCTCTTTGTGTGTGAGCTGGATATCCGTACAACACTAAGACGTAGAATTAAAACTCTATCGCCGTGCATATTCTAGCCCGCAATAAAACTTATCCATCATTTTAATAAAGAAAAGGCAAATATTCCAAAAGAGAAATAATAATAATATATATTTGTTTTCATATAAAAATGCATTTTGACTGTTAATCATAAATATTTTTCTAGAAACGGTAAATTCTTTTTTGGTTTTTGGAAGTTTGAAAGTTTAATAGTAAATTAGGTTGGAAGAGTTTAGCGTTAAGTATACTCGATCGAATATTTGTCGGCTTCTCAGTTAACAAATCCCACGACTCGGCGCTGTAAATTCTTTTTTTTTTTGTTAAGAAAATAATATGAATTAGTTCTATGTCGCATTGACCTTTTTGCGGAAACAAAAAAAGGTTGGTGAGAATATTTTAAAAGGGCAAATTAAAATTTGTTGAATTTATATCGATATAAGTTTAAGTAAAGAATCAATTGATATTTTAATTATATTTTTTTTATAGTTTTCTTATCATTTTCTAAATCAACTTTTTAGTACAAAATTCTTGAAAACAATCAAAAAAATATTGACATAAAACTGTAAGCCAGGGTGCCAAATCTTAGAAAGGGGAAGATATAAAACTATGATTAGTATATAGGTTTTGTTGTGTCTTGGAGTATTCGCGGCGGTAGAGAATTATATAGTTTAACGTCTTAGCATTATACGAAGATCCAGCACACAAGCAGATAAGAGAGAGGGTGTAGCATTCATAAGAGACGCCAGAGTTTTTACGTGGAAAACCCCTAAAAAGGGAAAAAAACTACGGGACCTGGCCCAGTTTGAATGAATCTACTAGTATTTGCAGTCGATTACAAATGAGGCCCTTCTTAGGGAGAAGGCCTTGGCTTGATGGTACAAATATACATCACATAGAGCGCATTACATGGTGAGAGTTACAATAATCAACAAATACATATTTATTTGGCCAGCAGGACCATAGTCGATAAGATAGATGTCGGAAAGACCGTTGTTTGATGATGGAGGTCGGATGGACTATAGTAGGTGACGGAGGTCAGAAGGGCCGTAGTCGGCAGGAGACCAGGGTCAGAAACACTGTTGTCTGGTGATGGAGGTCGGTAGTATTCTAGGAGAACTCTATGCATCAAGTGGTGGCCTGGTGGAGCTCAAGGCTTCAAGTACTGGTCCAGCGAAAGTCTGGGCCTCATGTGATGTTCTGGTGGAGCACAGGGCCTCAAGTGGTGGTCTGGTAGAAGTCCGGGCCTTAGGTGGTGGTCCGGCAGAAGTCTGGGCCTCAGGTGGTGGCCTGGTGGAGCACAAGGCCTAAAGTGACGGTTCGGTGGAAGTCCGAGCCTTAGGTGGTGACCTGGTGAAAGTCCGGGCCTCAGGTGGTGGTCTGACGGAGTCTGGGCCTCAGGTGGTGGTCCGGTGGAAGTACGAGCCTCAGGTGGTGGTCCGGCGGAGCAACGTCGTGAGGCGGTGGTCCGGTGGAGGTGAGGGCTTTCAGTGGTGGTCCGGCGGAGCAACGACGTCAAGCGGTGGTCCGGCGGAGGTGAGGGACTTAAGTGGTGGTCCGGCGGAGCAACGACGTTAGACGGTGGTCCGACGGAGCAACGACTTCAGATTGTGGTCCGGCCTTGGTGAGGCCATTCAATGGTGGTTCGGCGGAGCAACGACGTCAGGTAGTGGTCTAGCAGAGGTGAGGGCCTCAAGTGGTGGTCCGGCGAAGCAACAACGTCAGGCGGTGGTCCGGCGGAGGTGAGGGCCTCAAGTGGTGGTCCGACGGAAGTCCGGCGGTGGTAGAAAAAGGCGAGGGCCTCAAGTTGTGGTCCGACAAAGCAACGACGTCAGACGGTGGTCTGGCGGAGGTGATGACCTCAAGTGGTGGTCCGGCGAAGGTCCAGCGGTTGTCCGACGAAACTTCAACTGTGGTCGAGGAGGAGCTTCTTCCTTCTCTTCTCTTCTTCACTTCTTACTTCCCTCCTCTCCTCAAGAGAAATGAGGGGTCTATTTATAGATTTTTTGGAGTGGCATGGCCTGTAAATAGATGAGAGATCAAAGGTAAATGGGGAGTGGTTGGATGGACGATCGATATTGAATCCCTTGATCATGCACCGTTTGATGGACATTTGAATGTCTAATTGGCGTCAGAATTCAGTGATCTTGGGCTCGTTGGATTCATCTCGTCGAGCCGCTCGATTCGACTATAAGCTCGTTATGTTTAGAGATAGTTTGGTAATCCAAATTTCTGTTCAAACCTTCCAACAGCGCTTCTAACCCTTGATTTGGACTCATTTGGGCTCGGATTTAGGCGAATTTGATGTCGTTGGGTTTGTATTTCCGAGACGCTCAGTTAGACTATAAGTTTGTTGTAATCGGAGTTTGAATGTTCCCAATTTTAATTTTGGAAGTTTCCAATTTAATTTTGCATCAAGATTCATGACCGATCAAGACAATTTTTGGAGGACGTATCAGGTTTAAAATTTGAAGCCTGAAGTTCTATCGGATCATCACTTGACCCGGAGTTCCACAGGACTATCATCTGATGCCGAACTTCTACTTGACCACGACCCGACGTTGAAGTTTTCTCAACCAACTGCCAGGCTACCAACTAACGCCCGAACATTCAAGTAGCACCGGACTTCTGCCTGTCCACCAAGTGGCACTGGGCCTTCATCCTCTTTAGTCGCTAGATTTCAACCACACGGTTGATATTTGTAATTTGATCACCCTCAAAGACAAGTCAGCCCACTGTAACCTGCTTAAGTTTTAGTGGAATCATTTTTAACTGGGCCAGACCCCGTGGTTTTTCTCTTTTCTAGGATTTTCCACGTAAAAATTCTTGTGCTCTCTCTATATATGAGCTGGATATCCGTACAACGCTAAGACGTAGAATTAAAACTCCATCGCCGCACATATTCTAGCCCGCAACAAAACTTATCCATCATTTAAAAAAGAAGAAGAAGCATATAGTCCCAAAAGATATATATATATATATATATATATATATATATATATATATATATATATATAATATATATATATATATATATATATATATATATATATATATATATATATATATATATATATATATATATATATATATATATATATATATTTGTGTTCATATAATAATGCATTTTGACTGTTAATCATAAATATTTTTCTTGAAACGGTAAATTCTTTTTGGATTTTGGAAGTTTGAAAGTTAATAGTAAATTAGGTTGGAAGAGTTTAGCGTTAAGTATACTCGATCGAATGTTTGTCGGCTTCTCAGTCAACGAATCCCACGACTCGGCACTGTAAATTCTTTTTTGTTTTTTTTAATGAAAATAATATGAATTGGTTCGATGTCGCATTTACCTCTTCGTGGATACAAAAAAAGGTTCGTGAAAATACTTTAAAAGGGAAAATTAAAATATGTTGAATTTATATCGATATAAGTTTAAGTAAAGAATCAATTGATATTTTATTTATGTTTTTTTTGTGATAGCTTTTTTATAATTTTCTAAATCAAGTTTTTAGTACAAAAATTCTTGAAAACAATCAAAAAAATATTGACATAAAACTGTAAGCGATGGAACCAAATCTTCGATCGGGGATGATATAAAACTATGATTTTTATATAGGTTTAAATTTTGTATTAGAAATAAACATATAAGACAAAGGGGCAACATCTAGATATGGAGATAGCCTGCATCAAGAATTGCCGACTAACAGTCTCTCATGGTGGTAACTAATAACATATACAGCAATGTACTTCGGCAGTTACTTGTATTTACAACCTTAACATTAGTTTAGTCTATTTAAATGTCACTGTATCAGCCTCTAGACAGATATGAAATAATATTTTCCTTCTTTCCGTTTTCTCTGGGCACTTCTGTTCTCCTTCTTCTCTGGCTTTGCTCTCATGGTATCAGAGCCAATTAGGAAGATCAAGAACCCATGGATCCCTTGCCTCCTCCCTCCTCCTCCTCCTCCTCCTCCTCCTCCTCCACCCAAACTAGCAAAACTGGCACGACCGCCGGCATACCGCCTAACCTCAAGTTTCTTGTCTCCAATATCAAGAACCTTGCCCCTCATCATCTCACACCGGAGAACAACCCCATCTGGCGGGTTCAGCTGCTACAGCAATTCACTGCGAACGGCTTTGCCGGACATCTTCTTGGATCCGTCCAACCGCCCCTCGACACCGCCTCAGTTGATTACGCTCAATGGCTTCTAGTCGATAGCAACCTCCTCTCCGCACTCTTCTCTACGGTATCCCAATCCATCTTACCCTACATCATCACGTCCTCCACTGCCCACGAGGCCTGGACGGTTCTTGAGCGGCGACTTCAACCAATGAGTCGCTCCCGGGTGATCCAGCTCAAGAACGAGCTCTACCGCACCCAAATGAAGGACCTCTCTGTTCAACAGTACCTCACCTGCATCAAGCAAATCATGGACAACATCTCCGCGAAAGGCTCCAAGATCGAATCAGAAGAGGTTATGCTACACATTCTTAACGGCCTTCCCCAAACATACAATTCCTTCAAATCGACCATCCGAAATTCACTTCTACCTATCGATCTTGACACATTTTATGCTCTTCTGTGTAACGAAGAAATTCATCTCCATTAAGAAAATCTTCAAGAACTGAACGACAACACCAATCCCACGGCTCTCTATGCCGCCCCGTCCAATTCGTCTTGCAATCGCAATAACAACTACAGACGCCCGACCAAACCGAAGAACCAACAATCTTCTCAACCTGCTCCCGCCTACCCGCTAGCCGCATCTACTACGCAATCGTTGTCAAGGCCAATCTGCCAAATTTGCGACAAAATCGGACACATCGCCCTCAACTGTTGGAACCGCAACAACCCCAAGTATGCTCCAACCGACATACGCCAACCATGAGCTATGTTTGCAAATCCGGCAGCCCCTGTCAGTCAAGATTGGATTCTTGACTTCGGGGCATCCTCCCACCTCACCCCGGACGCCAATCAACTCTAGTACCCGACGGCTTACCAAGGCTCGGACACGGTCTCAACTGCCAACGGTAACTCCCTTCCCATCAACAGTACCGGTCAAGGTCTTCTTCCTTTGCCGGACACCGCTCGTAAGTTAAAACTTAACAATCTACTACACGTTCCTTCTCTTACTCACAACCTCCTGTCCGTTTCAAAACTTACTACAGATAATTATGTTTCCATTTCTTTCGATACTAACGGTTTTGTCATCAAGGACTCACGAGACCACCGTCCACTTCTTCATGGACAACTTCGTAACGGTCCCTACCACATTAGTGCAGCACCGGCACACAAGAACACTGCTCTCACGGTCACCACCACCGCCCCGAACTACTAGCATTCACGCCTTTGCCATCCGAACAAAGACACTCATCTTCTTCTTTCTAGACTGTTTCTTGAAATTCACACTGTACACCGTTCTTTTATATGCAATTCTTGTAACCAGGCCAAGAGCCACAAATTAGTCTTTAATAAAAGAATTACGGTTACCACTGCACCCTTCGAGCTCATTCACACTGAGTAACAATGGACATCGATGTTGGTTGATAAACATTTTAAGATGGCGGCGATGTTGGTTGATATCGATGTTGATCGGGAAAAAAATATATGATGGTCACAAGTGTATGCTTTGATATTGGTAATCAATAATGTTTGGATATATCAAAGCCAGACATCAATGTTGATTGAAGATTAATATTAGGTAATGGCTAGTTTCATGTAATGGTGACAATAATCATCGTTGTTGGCTTACAAATAGTGTTTGGTGCTGGCAACAACAATGATCCGATGGATGATTTTCAGGCAATGTACAATTTGAATGTTGATCACATGTCTTATGTATTTCTTCAAGGATCTTTGTTTAAAACACTGTATATTCAACAATCTCAGGGGTTTCAAGACTCTCTCCATCGCAATCATGTATGTCGGCTCAAGAAAATCCTTTATGGTCTCAAACAGTCCCCACGTCATTAGTATGCCACTCTCTCGGGTCATTTACAAATTTTTTGGCTTTAGATTTAGTGCAGCTGAACCTTCGTTACTAATTTATTATTCCTACGCATTTTTTATGTTCATTCTAATTTATTTGAATGATATTTTGTTAGCAAGCAATGATCAACATGCTTTGACTAATTTACTTGAGAACTTGCAAGCAAAGTTTTCAATTCGAAATCTTGGATCTTTATCACATTTCATCCGCATCCAAGTTACCTTACACTACTTATGGACTGCACTTGAATCAATAGCAGAATGCCCAAATGATTCTTACACGTGCAGGCATGCAAAATGCTAAAGCAGTTTCTACTCCAAGTTTGGTTAAACCGGATTAGGGGTGCAATCGAGTTGAGTCGAGCTCGAGCTCGACTCATCTCACGAAAAGAATCGAGGCGAGCGGATCGTCGAGCTCCTTCCTGACCTGAGTCGTTTGCGAATCCCGCCGTCGCCTCGTCGTCGAAGCCGCAAGGTCGTCCTCCCAAGCCGTGAGCTCCGTTGTCCCGTCGAAGCCCGCTCCCGTTGCGAATCCCGCTCCCGCCTACGAAATCTGATTCCTGAATCTTGCTCCCGCCTGCGAATCCCGCTTCCTCCCACCTACGAAATCTGATTCCCGAGTCCTGCTCCCGCCTACAAATCTTGCTCTAGCCTATGAATCACGTTCTCACCTGCGTCGTCTTCTCTTACGCGAGCTACTCGACGAGCTCTCGAGTCGAACAATGGAGTGTTAGAACTCGGGCTCGTTAAGCCTACAAGCTCGAAATTGAGTTCGAGCTCGACTTACGAGCTCAATAAACTCGAATCTTCGGTTGCACCTCTAAACCGGATTTTTTTTTTTTAGTTAGTCATTACATCAGCTTAGCTAGAAGACGAAATAGTGGCCGCTAGCTGTTAGATGCTGCCGCCATCGACGGCGACATCACCCAAGTTGCAACCGGTAACAGCCAAAATGGTGTCCTAAATGACGGCGAGAACTACTTTTTTAAGTATTAGAGAGTTTTTCATAAATAAATAATTCTAAATATTAGTAGATATGTAAATATAAGAAATTTCATGCCATGTATGTAAATCCGTCAAATTTGAACAGAAAATACTCTCCAATTTTGTTATAGTCTCCACAGCTCAAAGAAGTTAGAGCCTCCACAGCTCAAAGAAGAAGTCACAAACTTACCCGTCTTTTCTCTCCAAACCCAACTATGAGCTCTGAAAGCGCCACCGCTACCGCCGCTGGCGACGATGACATAATCTTCGACTTGCTCACCTTAATCCGAGTTTACCGCAGCGGGCGCGTCGAGCGCTTCGAACCCACGGAATTCCTTCCCCCGTCATTCGACCAAACCACTGGTGTTGACTCCAAGGACATCACTATCAATCCTTCCACTGACCTCGCTGCCCGTCTCTACCTTCCATCTTCAACCACCAAAATGGACGGCAAGCTCCCAGTCGTTATCTTTTACCACGGCGGCGGGTTCTGCGTCCATCGCGCCGCCTCCGCCCACTACCACAACTACCTCAACCACCTCACAGCGAAAGCCAAAATACTCGCCGTGTCCATCGACTACCGCCTGGCTCCCGAACACCCCATCCCCGCGGCTTACGATGACTCCTGGGAGGCGCTTCGGTGGGTGGCTCAACTTCAACACTCGGAAGCTTGGCTCTCCAAATTCGGCGACTTGGACAAGATCTTCTTAGCCGGCGACAGCGCCGGGGCGAACATAGTGCATAATTTGGGGATGAGATTGGGAAAAGAGGGGAAGAAGGTGGAGGGTATGGTGCTCATGAACCCTTTCTTTGGGGGAAGGAAAGGATTGGTTGGGAAGGGGAGGAAAGGGAAGGGGTCACGATAAAGGCAGAGGTTGCTGATGGCCTGTGGCCATTTCTGTGCCCGGAGTCGATTGCTGGGAACGATGACCCGATGTTGAATCCATGGGCGGAAGGTGCGATGAGTTTGGCGGGGTTGGGTTGCGGGAGAGTGCTAGTGACCGTTGGAGAGAAGGATTTGCTTTTGGATAGAGCTAGAGTTTACACCGAGAAGGTGAAGGAGAGTGGGTGGGGAGGTGCCATTGAGCTCGTTGTAGCGGAAGGGGAGAATCATGGTTTCTTTTTGTCGTACCCGGGGAACAACAAAGCGGAGGCGTTCATGGAGCGCTTTGTTGGTTACTGCAACAATTAGGGTCAGGGGGCCATTCCTCTGTATCTTTCCAAGCCTTCCATCTCCTTGGTTCCTGTGGAATTTTGAAACTTTAATTTTCTATTAAGGTATTTGTTTAGCTTTATTTTTTTTAAATATGTTTATTTAACATAATCTTTTATTCTTTTTATCTTTTAAATTAAGCTATTTTTTAAAAACAATCAAAATAATTTTGGGACTTTTTGAGCATTTTTAAAAATAACTATCATAAAGACCACCACGATTGTCATCATAAAGACCATCACCATCATTAGCTAAGAGTCTATTTGTGTTAGCTTTCTCGTAACTTTACATTTGTTATTTGGTTATTATTTTCTTGCCAGTTCTTAGAAAATTTCGTGATAGGAATTACTTTTTTCAACTAAATTTGCTAATGTAATGTAGTTATAAGAAAGAGTTGTCCAACTTTTTCAAAAAATACTTTTATAATACTAAAATAAATTTAAAAAAAAAGATTATTTTCCTCACTATAACTTCACAATCAACTTTATAAAATATTGCATTTATCTCAAGTGGAACTTAAGTCAACTTATTTGTTATGTTTTAAAAAATAAGAATATAAGAATAATATTTTCTTAGATATTAAACATGTTTTGTTTCATTTAAAAAAAAAATCTAAAAAAAGAAGGGGGACTTAAATTATTTTATTGCGGTGGAGAATATAAAAAGAAAAATAATGGAGTATTGATCACTTGAACAATTTTCACCACCTTAAAATATAGTGCAAGATAACACCCTTTTGCAGTCAAGTAGAAATTGTGTTAACATAATATTATGAAAGGAGCTATAAAAACTATTATGGGGAGATCAATAGTTACAACATTGATTTGCAATTTCGAAATAAGCAACATTAATAATTAAACTATAAGATTAAGCATGATCGTAAAAAAATTTAATTATAGGCAAAGTCGGTCGTTTAAACGGCGACTTAGGTGCGACCAAACGACAGCGTGGCAGCTGATGTGGCGAAGGCAGACTTACTTATAAGTCGCCCGCTACGCGGGCGACTTATAAGTCGCCGTGTTAAACGGCGACTTAGGCTTATCTCATTTATTTGCCTTTCCCTTTCCCGATCCCGATCATTCACTCTCCTCTTCGCCATTTCCAGATCGTGCTGCTCCGCCTCCGCCCGTTCGTCGCCGGATCAGGTAATGTGAAGTTATTTTATGCATTTTATATGTTAAATTAGTTAGATTTATGTTGATTATTGTTTATTTTTCTTAGAGAAGTAAATATATGTGATTTAGAAGGTGATTTTGTAGGTTTTTTTGTGAAACTCTTTATTTGTGTAGTGTATTTGAAGATTTGTTTGTTCTAAGCATAGATTTATGCATTTAGGCTTCGAATGTTTAAAATATATTGTAGATCTGTGATTTAGGGTTAAATTTTTGCTTAGCTAAGCTTTCTTTAGGGTTTCAAATTTTATATAAAATGGGTAGAAGATATGTGCGCCTTATTCTTTTGAATCCTTTAATTTTTAGATTTAAATCGCACGTTGAAAATTTAAATCGCATGTTGAAAAGCTAAATCGCATTTTTGCTTAGCTAACCAGAAATAGCTGCAAATTCGATGATGAAAATTTAAATGAAGATCTCCGTATTTGAGAAATAAAAATATTTAAATTAAAGTTAAGATATATAAATGCTAAAAATTTAATCCTTACTATAATTTTATTTCAATTTACATAAATTTTATTTTAACAGGATATGACTCACTAGTTATATTAAACAATATATTAAATAAAAATTGTAATATATTAATAATAATGATTATATACTATTATATTCTTTATATGGAGCCTTAATATAAAATATATTATTAAATTTTTATGTATCATACTTGATGATAATTTCATATAGAATAATAATTAAATTTTTAATGTGGTGAAAGAGACACTCACCAATAACCATTAGCTTAAATTTTTTATTTAATAATATAATAATCTTCTAACGTATATTGACTCACTCTGAAAATTGAATATACAAACAAAAGCCAATTTAATTATTTAATTAATTAATTAGCAGCTTCGATCTTCACCTCAAATTAAAATATCTTTGAGGCCCATTAGTTTGCCCATACTTCCTCCTATTTTCGAAATGAAAGTTGAGAAGCTTACATCTAAGAATATTATTTGGTTGTTCAACCAAAAAAATGAAATCTTTTTCTTTATTCACTCATTAGATAATTATCTTGATCAAGCATGAATCTCTAGGCAAAATCTAATTGAAGTTTCAAAAATTAAAATCAAGAGTATTCGAACTCCGATTTCAGCCAGCTTAAAATGTCACCATCCCATTTATTTGACTTTCAAGTGCATAGGAATATTCTTCTTCTCATTGGACAAGGAGGAAGAAAGTATGTCTTCATTTGAGATCAATTTTTTTTTTTCTAATTAGTCTAATTATGTCTTCATTTGAGAACAAAGTTTTAATAGTCTAATTATGTCTTCATTTGAGATTAAAATTTTTACATATTAGCTACTTGGACGGAATTAAACATGCATAACTAACTAAAAGTGTTATGCAGCAATCATGAAAAAAGTTAGAATATTTAATGGTTTAACTTAGATAATGAGTGGATATAACTCTACATTGCTTAAAGATTGTATAGTTCATATAATTATTTTACTCTTATATATTTTTATACTATTATATTCAGGGATAATATTAATTAAGATAAATATATATTAAGAATTTGTGCTTTGTTTTTTTTTTTTTTGGTGGAACGTACGAGCAGAATAATGAGTGGACGTGCTGCAACTTTCGTGCTCCTGTATGGAGGCGAGTTACATATTGATGAAAAATTTGCACCAAGTTATTCTGGGGGTAGGAATCGTCCGTTACATGTGCCAAGAAATATAAAGTTAGAACAGCTTAAGTTAAGGATACTTAGAGCACTGAAGTATGATCCTACGAAGTTTTCTGTGAACTTAATATGTCGAGTGCCTGTGGGAAACGAGTTTGTCGCTTCACATGTAGAAGATGACGATGTTTGTGAAGTTTTATTATGTCAAGCTGCAACAGAATTTCTCATCATGTATGTCGATGTCGAAGAAAAAATTGTAAGTGAAGATAATATTGAGCCTACAAATTCAGAAAGATTTGGTACTTCAACCCAAGTTGAAAGGGTTCAGGTGGCTAATACTTCAAGGTTTGAAGCAATAGAAGAAGTCCATCATTAGTAAGTTTACTATATCATGTTTAAGAAATAGATATATACGAATTTATCTTTTTGATTAAGTAATGATTAATAAAAATTTTAATGTAGTGATATTGAAGACCAACAGACGCAGGATCCTCCTTTAGCGTCTGCACAAACAGTCCCTTCATATCATTATAATTATGAGACTATGAGTAGTGGATCTAGTGAGCAGTGCTCTGATGATGAATGTGCTGATCTATTACCAGTGGTCAACGATGGTGATGCAGTTGATAATGAGGAGATTAGAAATATTGTCCAAGATTATTGTACTAGATCTGTCGGCAGTACAGATACAATGGTAGCAAATAACGACTACGCCGAGACTTGTAGGACAACAGAAGAATGGGATAAGGAAGTTGACATTGATGCTGATTACGATGTGCGGTGATAGTAGAGGATGAGTTCTCGATTCCGAATGACTTAATAGAAGGGATGTGCTTCACAAGGAAAACAGATCTGCAATTTGCTTTACAAGGTTGGGCAATAAAAAATAACGTGCAATATATTGTCATCGCATCGAATAGGACGAAATTTACAATTGTTTGTGCGAAGCATGATTGCCCGGTATATCCTTGCTTATGGCGACTTCACTCAGCTCAGAGTAAACGCTTAGGCGGTGTATGGAAAATCTCATCCATAAAGAACCAGCATAGATGTGTGTCTCCAATTCTTGATAGTGGCCACCGTCAATGCAACTCACAGTTTATAAGTTTCTATATTCTACCCACAATTAGGAAGCAGATGGACTTGAAGCCAAGGGAGATAATCGGTCGTATGGAATCGAAGTTCAATATTAAAGTGTCATACATGAAGGCTTGGGATGCCCGGAGGAAGGCAAAAAAAGTAGTTTTTGGCAGTTGGGAGGAGTCGTATCGCACTCTTAATTTGTTCATGGATGCTGTTGCCTCTGTAATGCCTGGTACGGTATATCGAATTCAAAGTACGCAGACAAATAGGTTCCAAAGACTATTCTGGGCATTTGGTCCTTCTATTACTGGGTGGAAATATTGTCGCCCAGTTCTTTCTCTTGATGGCACATTCCTACTCGGTAAATATAGGGGGACATTATTAACTGCGATAGGTATGGATGCTAATAATGGTTTATATCCACTTGCATTTGCTGTAGTTGAATCAGAGTGTACCGAATCATGGATTTGGTTTTTAAGACAAGTCAATGAGCTACTCCCTGTAGTTACGAACAGGCCTAATCTTTGTATCATATCAGACAGGCATGCTGGTTTGGTTAGAGGTTGCAGGGAAATCTTTCCTAATGTTGCTCATCGACACTGCCTAAGACATCTACGTGAGAATTTCAAGAAAGCAATACGACAGATGGGAATAGGAGACGTTGATTTTTTGTGTCAAAAATTGTACGCAGCAGGAAATACAGATGATAGATCCTTTTTTAATAGATGTATGGAAGACATGAGGAGGATCAAAGTGGACATCCATCAATGGCTCGTAGACCGTGATGTAAGTCGTTGGTCTTTAATAAATGATGGTGGATTTAGATTTGGGGTAATGACAACTAATGCTGCAGAGTCTTTTAATGGAGTTTTAAAGCGAGCAAGAGGATTGCCGATACAAGCCTTGATTACGGCCATATACTATAACATTATTTCAATGTTTATGAGGAGGTTGGAATTCATTGCAACGGAGGAGCAACAAAACAATAACTTCTTCGCTCCACGTGTTCAGACATTACTAAAAAAAGTTGAGGAGGAGGCTAGACGAATGCCTGAGCCAATCCGGCTTAACTTGAATGAATTTCAAGTTGTTGACATGTCCTCTAGATCATACCGTGTCGACATACTAGATGGGAGGAGGTGCAAGTGCAGTTGTGAAAAACCTATGCTGTATCACTCGCCATGTTCACATGTGTGGTCTGTTGTTTGGCATTGTTAAGACGATCACATTTCGAATATGTTTCTCCCTACTACACGACAACTAACTACAAATTAACTTATTCTGGAGAATTTCACCATATCCCTAATAAGGATGAATGGGGAGAGCATAACCCAATCTCTGGAATAATGCCACTACTCCCACCAAATTATCGAAGAAGATCTGGTCGTCCACGAACAAATCGTTATCGCAATACGATGGACGAGGCACAAGCTGGGGAGCAGCAGGTTATGCGGAGCTTGTCACTTAGCTGGACATAACAAGGCCACTTGCCCAACTAGATTCAATCGCAGGAACTAGGATTTATTTCTGTCAACTGTTGTATTTTCACATGCATTTAAGTTAATTTTATGTGTGTAGTTCTCATTTGCGTTATGTTTGTAGTTCTCATTTGCGTTTATGTAATATTTTCACATGCATTGCAGCTTTTTTGTTTGTAGTTATCATTTGCGTATATGTAATATTTTCATATGCATTTAAGCTTTCAATGATAACATTGGATTGCTCTATTAACAGATGTCATTAAAAGCATTGAATTCATATGTCATCTAATTGTACGTCACTCAAAATGAGTTGGACATATATGGAGATGCTAAAAGGAGTACCCAACAAAGAAAGATTTGATGAAGAAAGTCTTAGGATTCATGCTTCAATAGCACGAGCCGGTGATACTCCATTAGAGCAAAAGGCGAATGCAAATGAGATTTTTCGGTGTTGTTTCCACAAATGGTCAGAAAAAGAGGATGATAGCCTCTGGGCTATACATGCTGAGTTGATCGTGGTAAAACTTTTCAGGACAAAAAAATTTTTAAATGCTGCAGGTTGGAAATCACTTGAAATTAGGTTCAGAGAGGTTAACGGTCATTTTGTTAGCCCTCACTTCTTGCAGATGCGATACCACGAGCTGAAACGCCACCGAAACGAGGGTTATTCACCACCAGATTTGGACTGTAGTAGCCTTGATCATGAGCATGTCATTTTTTATCGTAGATGGTGTCCGAGTCATGACAAATTAATTAAAAATTTTTATAAAGATCGGATGAAGGAGGTAACACCTGATGGTCAGCTGAGAGAGTTCTTCAAACTTGAGGATTGGCAGGACCTACAATATGAGTTTGAGTGTAAGATGAAGTGTTGTCCAACACAGTCACAGCTCCAATCACGTATGCATATGCTGCTTAGGAATTAGTAGACCTGTAGCATCGAACGAACTATACAGATATGTTATGCATGACTGGGGGGAAGATTAGGATTATGTTATGCATGAAGTGTTGCTACTTTAATGTGTAAGAATTTTGTAAAATTTATATTATGCTTTATTTTATATGATGCTTTAATTAAAGTTTGAAATAATTCTAAATTATCTTTTATTATATTTTTTGGGTTTAAATAATAGTTTATTTAAAGTTAGTTTTTGAAATAATTCTAAATGAGATCAAGGGCTAATTGGGAGAGGTTTGAATGGACTGCCGATATCGAATCCTTTGATCATGCACCGTTCGTTGGACATTTGAAGGCCTTAATGATGTCGGAATTCAATGATCTTGGGCTCGTTGGATTTGTCTCGTCAAGCCGTTCGAATCGAGTATAAGCTCGTCGAAATCGGAGACCGTTTGTTAACTCAAATTGCGGTTTGAACCTTCCAACAGCTTTTTGAACCCTTGATTCAGACTCGTTTGGGCTCGGATTGGGTTGATCTTGGTGTCGTTGGGTTCGTATTTCCGAGACGCTCAGATTTACTATAAGTTCGTTAAAATCGGAGTTCGGGTGCTTCCAAAATTAATTTCTGAAGTTTTCATCTAGCTTTTGCCTGGAGATTTAAGCCCGATCAAGATAATTTTGTGATGTCGTATCAATATCATATATTATTATTAAAAAAAAAAAAGTAAATCAATTCTAATAGTTTACATAAATATCTAATTTTGTTTTTAAATAATGAGAAAAAAAAATTAACTAATTATATGATTTCAATTTTTAAATTTTCTTCAAAATAGGGAAAATTTCCATCATTACTCATTAGAGCAATCTTATGGCAAATAAATATTAAAGTAATTTTTGGAAATGGAATTCAACCGCATTGGGAAAGTAAACTAGTCCTTCATAACTAAATAATGCTGGCTCACCAATGGAATATTTTTATTTTATATAATACTTAATTTTCTTTAATGATTAAATATATTACATATATAAATCATATATTTAAGTCATATATTTTATAATTTATTTTGTATCATTAAAAAATAATTCTTATCATTATCTGTTCTCCAATAATGCATAGAAGTTTCACTACTTTTTTAATTTAAAATAGTATTAATTTATTATCATTTATTTTTAATTTAATATAACCATCATTTATTTTTAGAGAACAATTTTTTTAATAAAAATAAAAAAATATAAAAAATCTTTGAGCTATAAGTGTCCATTTTGGCTTTATCAATGTCATAAGATCCAATGAGTGCACTTTCACAAGAAAGGAATGTAAGACTAAAGCAAATTGGGGAGAAGATTGAGTATCTGGGGTAAAAGAATATATTATTATTATTATTATTATTATTATTATTATTATTATTATTTTATTTATTTATTATTTTAATGAAATTATGATGAAGGGATAAGAATAAGTCAAAGTTTGACCTCTAATGCTTGTAGTGTAAAAAGAGGACATGTGAAGATGAAGATAAAGTAATTGGTGATAATAGATCGGGGGGAAAATTTTTAAAGTAAGCATGATTAATAATTTAATTATGTGATTAAGTATTGTTAAAAAAAAAATTAAAATTAAGATCATTTAGAATTATTTCATAAAAAAAAAATCTAAAATTTTATACCCAAAATTCACTACAAAACTTTATCATTTTAATCAAACAACATGTGTTTTGTGTTTTTTACTATAGCATAATAATTTGTAGAATTGATGTATACTCTTGCTATTATTAATTGTTATTTTGTTCTCAGGTAAAATGGCATCAGATCAACGACGTCGCAGAAAGAAAAGGACAACTGGTGAGCCTTCAGGAGAGGGTAGTAGTGAAGCACCCCCTCCAACTCAGATCCATCCTAACATAGCTTCATTGCTTGGTACACATAGAGCTGCACATCCTGATGGGGTAATTCCAATTTTTTACTAAGTTAATAAGATTATGCCAAATATTAAAGCTTAATCTAAGTTATTATATGTCTCTGTAGGGAACAATTTTGGAAGCAGCATCGCATCTTCTAATGGTGCATGATTGGCCGGTGAATTGCCCAAGGTTTATGGAAGCTTTAAGATTGGTGGGGCTAGATTGTGTTAGCCAGATGAGATATTTACGGATGGACCACCATTTGCTGACAGCCTTAGTGGAGAGGTGGTCTCCTCAGACTAATAGTTTTCACCTGACCGTTGGCGAGATGACCATTACCTTGCAGGATGTTGCTATGATTTTGGGAGTCAATATAGATGGTCCTGCACTGGTAGGTCATACTGTTGTTGGAGCTGGGAGACGCTGGCTTAGTTGGCCAGACTGTTGTGATGACCTGCTTGGGAGCCATCCACTGGCAGATGTTGTATATCGGGACCCATTCGATCATCGCATCACCTCAAGGTTTCGTATGGGACAGGCACATGCACAGACTTGTATTCCCCTTAGATGGCTGCGTTGGACATTTTGGCGTGACTCGTACTTGGACCTGAATGATATGGATTTTTGGAGGCATGTCCGAGCTTACATTTTGTTCATATTGGGTTGTCACCTTCTCCCAGATACTTCAGGTTCAGAGATACATTTACAATACCTGACTATTATGGAGGATTTAGCAGTATTCAGTACGTACTCTCTTGGAGGAGCAGTTTTAGCCCATTTGTATAGAGAGTTGGGAGAAGCAACACGGCCTAGTAGAGCCAACATAGCGGGATGCATCAATTTGTTACAAATCTGGGCTTGGGAGCATCTGCATGTAGGACGACCACTGCTTCGTGTTCCATTTCCAGTGGAACTTGATGGACTAAGTGTTGGGTTCAGGTATGAGAAAATTTTAATTAAAAAATTTTATTAATACTACTTGCAATAAATTCTTATTTACAATCTTAATGTAATAGGTGGAATGAGGATCGTCTTAGAGAATTGCCGGTCGGAAATCTCATTACCTATAGAGATGAGCTCGATGGTTTACTAGATAGTCAGGTATCTCCTTAAACATCTGAATTGAAAAATTAACTCTTTATGTCACATTTACTAATCTAATTTTTACAAAAATAGGTAATTTGGCAACCATATACGCCCGATATTCAAGCACAGGTTGCACAGATTTGTTTGTCAGGGGCGGACATTTGGACTGCACGAGTGCCTCTGATCAGTTGGAAGAGGGTTGAGTGGCACTTGCCGGATAGAGTCCTACGGCAATTTGGCTTATGCCCACGAACTGACATCCAACCAATGGATCCAAGCTTCAAACGGGTAGATGGTCGTGGGAAACCTGACATGGATTGGATGTTGTACCACCGAGCACATATTGCAGTATGGGAGAGTAGGCGTGGATTCATTGTTACAGGAGATTTACTGGACCATCATAACACCTACTCAATTCATCAGTACATACACTGGTACAAGTCATGGGCAAACACTTTACATGTTAAAGGCACCTGTTGAGGCTCCAACAACGGCCTATCCTAGAGCTCCCTCAGAGCGCCTTCTGGTAAGTTCAAATTTAATATGCTATAATTTTTTTTAAATAATTTCCTTCTTCTGGTAACATATCTTTTTGGTTAATTCAGAGGGATTTTTTCCTGGGTACTGAACAAGCATTGCAGCAACACTTCAATGGTAATGATGATACACCACAGCAGAGGGACATAAACACAATTGCAGAGCTTTGTCGTGGTTTGCGTAGGCAGATGTATATTGAAGATCAAGGATATTTTGAGGATAGAGGTGAGCATCAAGCACCATTCTCCATGACCCAGGAACCTCCTCACCAGTACAGTGGATATGCTGGACCGTCCTCTTATCCTGATCAAGGGCCCTCTACGGACCTCTTCAGCAGCCAGGTGCCAACGGATTTGGAAGCATACCTCAGCCCAGATTTCGTACCGAGCTCGATTCATACAGATGACATAGCTGAGGAAGAAGCACCTGAGGAGGAACAACACATGCTACGTCAAAGGCCACGACGACCGCCTCAGCATTACACTCCAGGCACTGATGCATTGCCACAGAGGCCACGTAGGCGACGCTAGTTCAGCTGTTTATGTATTTCATGCTTATGTTACGAATTATTTAGTTTCAATATGCTTATGTTATGAATTATTTTGTTTCAATATGCTCAGGTGCTTGGTTGGGAAATAAGAGTCTTCAAGACTAAAATCTAATTTGAGCTTGGTTTTTTTACTGCTATTTAATGCTACTATAAAAAATATATCTAACTATAAAAATGCTACTATATACCTTCGTTTTTTACTGCTTTGTAAATCTAGTTTAAAAATTTTTTTGTAGTATATAAAATTTCTTTAGATAACAATAAGAAAATTGTCCCAAATCAAACCTTAAAGTTGTTATAGAAAACAATTTCTTTGTTCAAAAATTTTTAAGCACATTTTAGTGATGATAATCTAAGCATATTTTCAAGTCCACGAACACTACAAAAAATTAAAAGAATATTGAAACTAAAGCACTCGCGTTATCCACCAATTTCTTCTCACAAAAAATTAAAAGCATATTTCCATCAAGAGCTTATATCCACCAATTTCTTCTCACAAAAAATCTAGGCACTCGCGTTTCAATATGCTTTTTAGTGAGTGATTTTATGAAATAAAGCTTCCTCTCAATCTCAAAATTATTAATTTCTTAAAATAAATATAATATATAGAAATTTATTTAAACTTTATATCATACTATTCTCAAAATAAAAATTTTATTGGGTTAATTCTCTTACTAATTTATAAAACAAAAATATTTTAGTATAAAAGTTTATTTAACTATAATTTTTTTGACGAAAAAATATTTTTGAAATAGTAAAATTAGAGTCCCAAATAAAATTTAAATTAAAAAAATTTGAGAATTATTATGATAGAAAAAAATATAATCAAGATATGTTGAGTTAATTTTTTTCCATTATTAGGCTGCTTTTAACGATTATGTTATCATTGCATTAAACAAAATTAATTAAAAATTTGCTTTATAAATTAGTAAGAAAGCAATCCCAAATGAAGCCTAAATTAAAATCTCGACATATTGCCTCAGAATTTGTTTTAATATTTTTATTTTAGCTATGTTTAATAAACAAAAGCACTCTATATCATTTAAAAAAAAAATATAGTTTCTTACCAATTTTTACCATCTAAAAAAAATTCAACAAGTAATGCAAAATTATCACATAAGTTGTAGTTGTTCATAGCAGGAGTTCAACAAATGTTTAAGTTACATCAACCATATAATAGATCAAATACACACATACAATCACTTCTACTAATGGCAATGATCCGAAGGACCAGCGACCATATATTGGGAACTTACTAGTCAAGTATCTCTTCTACTGGTTCTACCCTTGAAGGACCAGCGACCACATCATCCCTTTCTGCTGGGCATGAAGTTTCGTATCTTTGTAAATTTGGAGGGTTAGTATTATCTCCTAACACTCTCAATCTCTTCGACATCAACGTACATTATAAGCAATTCTGTTGCAGCTTGGCATAACAGAACTTCACAAACTTCATCATCCTCAACTTCCGAAGCGACATACTCATTTCCAACAGGCATCCGACATACTAACTTTACAGAATACTTTGAAGGATCGTACTTCAGTGCTCTAAGTATCCTAAATTTAAGCTGTTCTAAGTTGCAATTTCTTGGCACATGTAGGGGTCGACTCCTACCCCCAAAATAGCTTGGCGTGAAATTGGTGTCCACTTTTTAATTCACCTCCATACATAAGCACAAAGGTCGCACCACGTCCACTCATTATTGATGTACTCGTACGTATCACTATGCTAAATGAACAAAATACAAAATACTTAATGTTTTAATTATTCTAAAGACTACTAAACTATAATTAAAATTCATTGAATTTTAATTATACGAAAAGACTTCATTACAATTTAGCTCTTATAAATTTTTTTTAAAGAATTATAAATTAAATAAACAATTATTATATATTAACAAAAATATTGCTTTTCAATTTATAGCAATATACAAAGACTACTTCGTTATATCTACCAATTTTTAACAAAATCTATGTTCTATATCAACTTATCTCAAGTTCTGTCAAACAATATTACAACTAACTCTTGCAAAATTAGACAAAGTAATAGATCTACCAAAATATAGGCGAAATAAACTAAAAAGACTCAAATAAGATCATTTTTAACCAAATTTCTACAACACCTCAAATACTAAACATAATAAACCGCAAATATTAAAAATAAAACCTTACCTAAACACTTGATGGCGAGATCGGCGACTCCAAATTTTCCAATGGCGACGGCTGCCTGCAGAAGGGGAAAGTGAAGGAAATGAGATCGGGAAGGATTTTGGGTATTAAAGTATTAACCTAAAGTCGCCCGTTTAACGGGCGACTTATAAGTCGCCCGTTAAACGGGCGACTTATAAATCGCCCGTTAAACGATCTTCGATCTCGCCACATCATCACCACGTCGGATCTTGACTATTTTAGTCAAAGCGTAAGTCGCGACCCGTTTAACGGGCGACTTTGCCTATTTTTAAATTTTTATTTTTTTTAAAACATGCTTAAGCTCTATTTTTAATAATATTATTTAAAAATAAAATCTTGAGAGACTATAAAAATAAAATTTATAAACTCATCATTTATAAGATCAAATATAACGAGGAGAATATCATATCATCTCGGAAGTGAAGTGAAGTTTTACTTTTTCTAGCTTTCAAGTGAAGTGAAGTTTCATCATTATAAATTTCTCCTTTTTCTAGCTTTCAAGTCACAAACATCTATAATGCAAAGGTGAGAAGTGAAATTTTACTTCCACCATGTACCTCATGTAGCATAACACAGACCTTCGGTGAGGAAGGAGACGGCAACAGAATGAGAAACGAAATAAACTTTTCTTATTACTAAATGAGAGATTACACCGGTATTTATAGAAAAAACAAATACACAGAATATTCTGGATAACCGAAGTAAAATACTAAATTACATTATCATTTTATGTTTTGTTTTTATATGCTAACACCCCCGGGCAAACTGATGAAGGGATAGGTGATATCAGTTTGTTGGCTAGTTGCTAAAATGAACCCCTCGGTAGAGCTTTAGTAAAGAGATCCGCAATTTGGTCGGTGGTGGAGATGTTATGCACGGTTATACTGTGATTTTTGATACATTCCCTAATGTAATGACAATCCACCTTGATGTGTTTGGTGTGAGCGTGAAACACCGGATTGTTGGCCAAGGCGATGGCGGAGATGTTGTCACAGTAAAGCTTAGTTGGTTCTGTCTGCGGGTACCCAAGTTCTTGAAGCAACGTTCGAGTCCAAACAACGTCTGTGGCAGCGGACGCCAATGCTCTGTATTCGGCCTCCGTGGATGAACGAGCCACGGTAGACTGTTTCTTGACACTCCATGCAACAATGGAGCTGCCTAAGAACGTGCAAAATCCGGACGTCGATTTTTGATCGTGATGGTCGCCGGCCCAGTCAGAATCTACATAAGATGTTAGCAAAATAGACGCACGATCTAGAGGTAAACCCATATGAGTAGAACCTTTAATGTAACACAAAATTTGCTTAAGGAAGTTAAAATTTTGATCGGTTGGTTTATGCATGAATTGGCAAGCTCGATTAACCGCATATGCAATGTCGGGCCGCGTGAGAGTTAAATATTACAAAGAACCTACCAATTGCCGATAAAGAAGAGGATTGGCAAACTCTAGAGACGGAGTGCTTGCTGAAGTCTCTTTAGTGCATATGGGCGTGGAAACAGACTTGCAGTTAAGCATTCCTGCACGTTCAAGAATAGTTTGCGCATACCTTTGCTGATGAAGAAGGAGTCCATGTTTGGTTTTGACTGCCGTAATCCCCAAAAATTGAGATAATTGTCCAAGATTGCGCATATTGAACCGAGTATTTAGATTTTGAAGAATGTCTTGTAGCATGTCTTGATTATTACCAGTAAAAATGATATCGTCAACGTATATTAAAAAATAAAGACGAATATGAGCTTTGCTATAAATAAGTAAAGAAGGATCCGAATGGCTTATGACAAACCCGAGATTAGTTAAGTGACTGGTAAGCATAGCAAACCACTGGCGATGAGACTGTTTTAAACCATAAAGAGCCTTTTTGAGTTTGCAAACATAGTTAGGGTACGTCGGATCTTGAAACCCCGGAGGTTGCTCTGATACCATGTAGAATAACACAGACCTTCGGTGAGGAAGGAGACGGCAACAGAATGAGAAACGAAACAAACTTTTCTTATTACTAAATGAGAGATTACACCGGTATTTATAGAAAAAACAAATACACAGAATATTCTGGATAACCGAAGTAAAATACTAAATTACATAATCATTTTCTGTTTTGTTTTTATATGCTAACACCTCATACTAATCTTAATTTACAAAGACAAGGTATTCATCATAGAAAGAAAAGAAAGCATCCTAAGAAGGCATTATTACAAATCAATTTTATCTATATAAGCTAAATGCAAGTGGGAGAAGACATTAATGAAAATACCACATGCTCATTTATTAGTGAGTGCTATATTCAACACATGCTTGTTGTGAAGAAATATCAATAAGTTTAATATCTTTTTTTACCACTACTGAATTTCTAAAAAGAAACATTCACTAGCCTACAAATTAAAGCATCCATCCAAACTTTACTGTTTAAGAAGGCAAAATCGAATAGAAATTTTATTGTTTATTAAAACTCAAGTAGCTAAGTATGAATGAGAATTTTCAGCAAATTTCTATTTCAAATCCTCCTTTTATATATTATACGAACTTATATGAATGAATAAAGAGAAGGGAAAATCAAAATGTGTATATCATTCCTAAAACTAATTAAAACTTGTTAGATACCTGTTATTATCATCTGTTAGAAAATCATACTTAACACTATACTCAATTCAGCTAATGTTTCAGTCAAAAGCATTTAAAGATGAAGAATAATAATCTCAGCCTTTTTTTTTTTTTTACTTCCATTCTAGAAAGAGTTCTTTTAAGAAAAGAAACCTTCGAGTTCTTCATCAAAACATTGAAGTACATCTACCAAACTCTTGCAATTGAAAGGAAATAATACCGCAAGACAAATATCTCTACACTTCCTTGTTCAAGAAATTAACAGGAGTTTAATTCACATCAATAAGAGGAACTTAAAGTCCTCTTACATTTACTTCGAGCATTTCCATTTTTGATTTAGAGAATAACAAGAGAAAGAGAAATAAGATAAAGAAGAGGAAGAGAGTTTACCACTTCCTGTTGTTCTCGGCCAAGCAAATCGCAGAACGGAGGCACAGACATGGCTAGAGCCAGCGGCAAGCTTCTACGTATCTTAGGGTCGGACGGGAGGAAGGAGAAAACAAGAGAGAGGGCTCGTTTCACACGCTAAGAAGGCGGGTGGAGTGTGGTTTCACGAACTGCTAGGAGAAGGGTAAGAATCAGGGACTTGAACGGGAAAAATTATTTTGTGCGGTCATGGGAGGTCCTGAGCCGATCAGGATGCCTCAAAGATCGAAAAATCATTACTCCGGGCGTCCGGATTCTTCAGGAGGCGAATGCGGACGCGCCATATCATCCGGGGTCTAGTACATGCGGGTGATCTGGCGCATTCGAATTCGCCTCCGAATGATTCGGACGTTGAACGTAATAATCTCTCCCTCAGACCACTCGATATATAGCAATATGTAATAATATTACTTAATAAATTGATGATGTGACATGTCTTGATTGACCTCCCGATGACGTCTGCTGATAGTACATTACAATTTCACCTTGAACTAGCCTTAACTACTTCCTCTTAATAGTGTGAAAAGGTGCCTAAACCACCCCCTTCAAGCTACTTCAAAATTATCATTCTATCTTTTTTTTAATCAAAGGCTGCCATTAAATATTGCATTTTAAAATATATTTTAGGATTAATTTTAATGTAAAGAATGAATTAAGTTAGTGAATTTTATTTAAATTTAAATTTAGGATAGTTCAATTGATCAATTTAATCCAATTAATGCTGATTTAATTTTGATGGGTTCGAGACGAGTTAATTTGGATTAGTTAAAGCCGCAGCTGTTAAATTGAACTTTTGTGAATCAATTTTACTTGGAGTAGCGTCGATTTGCATCAAAGTGCTCCAATAAATGCCAATTCAACTTTAGCTGATCTGAGATATGTTGATTTGGGCTAATCTAAGGTATCGTCATTAAATCAAACTCGACTCGAGTTAATCTAATTTGGTGTTGTGTTGATTTGCCTCAACGTGCCTCGATGGACACCAATTTGATTTTGATCGCCTCGAAAAACCTCTAGCCAGTTTGAATTGCATCCAAATTGAGTAATCTTGGTTTAATGAATGTCAATTTGATTAAATTGAGCCTGATTAATGTAAAATTTGATGAATTTAGTTTGGAGTCGTTTTGAATTACTCAATCCGTCATCCAATTAAGTCCTATTAGCTTGAGACGGGTTATGTAACATATATCAAACGTGTCGTGTTCAAATTCAACTCGAATCAACCCAAATCAACTCAACGACTTCAATTACACTATTACGTTCGGAATAAAATTGAATTTGGGTCAAATCGGAATTAATTTGGGTTGAATTACAAGGTCGAGACAGTGCTACGTTATTGGGCATCCACCTAAGGGGAATCCTACCATTGAACATGTCTATGCTAGATTACGAAGACCTAAGCACTGAGATCAGCTTGGAGAAATCAACCCCATACAAAAATTAGTTCAACATATTTCATTTCATAAATCACTTAAATTTCATGCATTCAAGAATTTAAATTTCATGAGTCAAAGTCAATTCCATATATGAGAGATGTTAGCGGATAAAGGAGAAAACATGAAGGGATTCACAAGCTATTTGTAGCATGTTGAATGTGATCGATTGAGATGTTCAAAGAATTACTTATATTATAACTAATAAAAATATATGTTGTGCGTCAGATGGAGGAAATAACATAAATGTAGAGAAACATCTACTCCTAATGGGTACTAACTTCCCATCTCATTGAGGCCTAAAGGGTTAATGAAGATCATTGTGTTGGTTAGTACTTTATTGTTAAGTTGATATTCATAATATCTCTTCTTAGCCCATCAATGATAATAATATCACATCAAATGGTCTTGGGCCATATTGAAAAAAGGGAGTAAAAGTGGTAAGGTTAATAGCCACATAATAGTCACACACAGGATAGGTGTTGGCCTTATGGTTTACTTTTCCTATGAAGAACTTCCCATTGTTTCTAACCAATTAGTTTAACATCTCAACCTAGCATTTTAACTCTACCAAAAGCAAAAACATTATGATTAGCTTTGGAGTTGTTTGGTCGACCACAAACCGTTATTCAATTGGACATCCATATCCACCTATTTGTTTATTCTTTTTTTATTTATTTTGGAACCAGTTATCTACCCACTGCTAGCCCATAAGAGTCATTTGGTGGCATAACTAATCTCTCTTTGAGCCTACCAGCAATTAGCCCCACATGTGCATGACCCACAGCTATTTTCTCCCCACTTAAGGGGTCACGTCACATGAGAGGGGAATCAAATATGGGTAGGGGGATCCCAACCATGCTCGCCACCAACCTAGCTAAGCCCAGTGGGGTGTTTATTCTAATTTGATTGGCATGTTTTAGGCTAGTTTGCTAGTTATAGCTTAATCAACCTACCATATTAGCCCCATACAACCTAGTTAGTTAAATCTTGCCTGATTAGTTTCTAATATCATGACTAGAATATAACAATGATGAAAATAAGCTCTCTAACCCCTCCCAGGAGAGAAAAAAGTTGCTCCGCTAGGGCTCCCTAGCGGTGGCGCTAGTCGCCCCTCTCTTGTCGGTTCACTCAGTCAAGGCCGCACAGCCAGATCGGCTTTAGCTCTGTCCTAACAACTCGGCATGTTATTTGCGATGTAGGGGTTGAGTTAATTCCGCCTTGCCAATTTCATTCCCCTATCCATGTTATTAATGATTTTGCTGTGGGTGTGCCTTCTGTCACGCAAGTGTCTTACCCTATTCTCTCCCCTATAGCCCCTACACCTGCTGATGTTGTTCATTCGATGAATTGGGTTGTTTCTCCTAATGTGGCTCCTGCCCTCCTTGTGGCTGCATTTGATAGTAATTGTTGTATTAATCTTTGTGATAGTCTGATTGTTGGTGATGATGCATAATTATATGTTGATAATTCTATTTCTTTTTTTTTATTGTGGTGAGGAAACCTTAGTTGCTGCTGAGAAGGAAGGTAGTGTGATGCCTCTAGTGGATGTGCTTATTTCTATCATTTCTAATGCTAATATGTTAGCTCATGTTGCTAGAGATGTTAGGTGGCAATATAATTGACTACATGATGACATGACTATTGATAGTGGGGAGGACTTTATTGATAACACCATGTATATGTGCTCGCTCAATCATTTTGTTAGGCAATGTAAACGGAATTTCAGGAAGAAATGATTTTTTTCTTTTGGATAGTTTGTGTTGTGCTATTCTATTCTTCTGATTTTGTCTTTCCTACTCTTAGTTTGCCTTGCTACTGCTTTTCTTTATTTTAGCATTAATTGTAATTCTACTAGTGTGGCCCTTCTTATGGTATTGTGTTGTATCTTTCTATCTTAATATAATTTTTTATTATATATATATATATATATATATCAATAGTCAAACGAGCTTACATATAAAAATTATGTTACGATATTATAATATAAATTATATCAAATTAGGTTTAAAAATTATCATATTTATTATAATTAGGATAATATATATATTTTTCTATTCAATATTAATTGTAAAATAAATTTAATAATCTTAAATTCATTTTGATACAATTTATATTATAAAATGTATTGCCATAATTTTTTCCAAATTTATCTAATAATTATGATGACGAAGCCCTTGACCAAGCAACAAATTCCCCGCTACAGCAGTTCTTTCCCTATCCCCCACTTTATTCGCTTTCCCAATACATTGCAAGCTTCCAATATTAACAATGAGCTCCGCCGCCGCCTCCTTCCTCAACGATGAGATCATCTTCGAGTTGCCCACTACGATGCTGCTTTACCAGAGCGGCCGCGTAGAACGCCTTGTCAAGGACGACATCGTCCCCCCGGCCCTCGACCCTAACACCCGCGTCAAATCCAAGGACGTCATAATCAACCCCTCCACCGGCCTCTCCGCTCGCCTTTACCTCCCGCCCTCTTCTTCCACCACTTCCAATAGCGACAGAAAGAAACTCCCGGTTCTTCTCTACTACCACGGTGGCGCCTTCTGTGTCATGAGCGCCGCTTCCGCCATCTACCACAACTACCTCAACTCCCTCACCGCCAAGGCCGACGTCCTTACTGTGTCAGTTGACTACCGCCTCGCACCCGAGAACCCGCTCCCGGCTGCCTATGACGACTCCTGGGAGGCGCTTCGCTGGGTAATGGCCGGCTCAGATGCTTGGTTGTCGGATTTCGGGAATTTGGGCAAGATTTTTCTAGCAGGTGACAGCGCCGGGGGAAACATTTCGCACAACTTGGGTTTGAAGCTTGGAAGTGCGGGGATGAAAGTGGAAGGGATGGTTTTGATACATTCTTACTTCTGGGGAAAGGAGAGGATTGGAGCAGAGGGGGATGAGAATAGGAGATCCAAGCGCACGGCGAAGGATGCCGATGGGCTGTGGCCGGTGTTGTGCCCCGGAAGAACGGATCTCGACGACCCATGGATCAATCCAATGGCGGACAGTGCGCCGAGCCTGGTGACGCTGGGGTGCCGGAGAGCTCTGGTGTGCGTCGCAGAAATTGATTTGTTGAGAGATAGAGGAAGGCTTTACTATGACAAGCTCAAGCAGAGTGGGTGGGATGGGGAGGCGGAGTTCTTGGAGACCGAGGGAGAGGATCATGTCTTCTTTCTGTTCAAACCACATAGCTCAAAGGCGGAGGAGTTCGAGGATCGCTTGGTCAGCTTCTTCAACAAGGTGTAGATCACAATTCACAGCCCTCTCTCCCATCTTTCCAGGAGATCGATCGATACTTCTTCTGGTTCTCAAGTTTATGCTGTCTGCGTCGTATATCCATGTAAGAAGAGCGTAGCAAGCTCTTCAGCTATCAAATAAAAAAATGTCTGCTTGTTTTCATCTGTCAAATTAAAATATGTCGACTTGTTTAGTTGTTTTCACCATCAAATTAAAATGTTTCTCAATCTCTTACATATTTTTGTTTAATTTGAATCATTTGGCTTTCAGTTGTTTAAGATTTTGGAAAGTGATAGGGATAAACAGTCGTATTTTGATGAGATCCGGCCAGTCCATAAGGCGGGTGAGTAGGAATGGTGAAGGAAGGGAATTCCATTGAAGAGAAGTTGAGAATTATCTCAGGAAGAGGAAGATGTTTGTTTATTAATAAATTCCTTTTGATCTACTGATTTAGTTTTCTACCTACCACTGATTTTTTTTTTTTTTTTTTTTTTGGGACATTTAGGCCATTTAAGGCAAATTAATACACATAACGCATACACATAGACTCGAACTCTGGACCTCTTAATTGGAAGCCTAAGCTCTCAACCAATAGGCCAAGGAGAGACTGATTTAGTATATCTTTTCTTGTAGCAAGATGATTGCAAGTGTTCTTCATCATATATTCTGAACCATCTATTAAATAAGAATGAGCGTGTCCCGCACTCCAAAATAATTAAATTGATCAAAGTTAGATGCTCATATTTATTTTAGGGGTGACAATTTCTAGTCACCGGTCCGATTCATGTCGAATTTAGAATTGATCCGGCACTATTCGGGTCAACCCAAATCCGACCCATTTTTTTGCAAATAGGTCGATTTTTCGTACCCAAATCCGACCTACTTCGGGTTCGAGTCAACCCATATAGCACCTTTGGGTTGGCGTCCTTGCCATAGAATTAATCATTTTAATGCTAGTATCGCCGTTGAGAATTTGCTTGGAATTGAGAAGGCAATGATGGTTAAGGGCACTTGATTTAAATTAAAGTCTTCTTTGTATGGTTCAAGCAGGGCAATCTGTAAAGAAGGGTAAACGAGATTAGGGGTGTAAATGAATCGACATATTAAGTTGAGCTCATTTAGTCCACATTGAGCTCAAACTCAGCTCGAGCCCGACTTGTTTAAAAAAAAAATCCAGCTCGACTCAATTAATCAACTCCTCGGTTTTTATTGTAATAAATTATAAATTTGATTTTTTTTAATTTTACTTGTAATTTAAGAAAAAAATATATAGTTGATGTATCATAAAAAAATTATCTTGAATCGACATATTAAGTTGAGCTCATTTAGTCCACATTGAGCTCAAACTCGAGCTCGAGCCCGACTTGTTTAAAAAAAAAAATCCAGCTCGACTCAATTAATCAACTCCTCGGTTTTTATTGTAATAAATTATAAATTTGATTTTTTTTTAATTTTACTTGTAATTTAAGAAAAAAATATATAGTTGATATATCATAAAAAAATTATCTTGAATCGACATATTAAGTTGAGCTCATTTAGTCCACATTGAGCTCAAACTCGAGCTCGAGCCCGACTTGTTTAAAAAAAAAATCCAGCTCGACTCAATTAATCAACTCCTCGGTTTTTATTGTAATAAATTATAAATTTGATTTTTTTTTTTTTAATTTTACTTGTAATTTAAGAAAAAAAATATATAGTTGATATATATCATAAAAAAATTATCTTGATCAGGCACGATTCTCGAGGCAAAATCAAGCTCTAAACTTCAAAAGCTAAATCCAGGATCACATGAACTTCGATTTCAGCAAACTTACAGTCAAATTGAGCGTCTCGGAAATACGAACCCAACGACACCAAATTCAGCTTGATTTGAGCCCAAATGAGTCTGAATCGAAGACCCAAAGCGTTGTTGGAAGGTTCAAACTACAATTTGGATTACCAAACAGTTTCCAAACATGACATGCTTATAGTCGAATTCAGCTGCTCGACAAGACGAATCCAACGAGCCCAAGGTCATCAAATTCCAATATCATTAAAACTTTCAAATATCTGACAAACGGTCCACGATCAAGGGATTCAATATCGGGTGTCCATTCAAACCACTCCACCTTTGCCTATCATTTACGGGTCATTTCATCCTCAAAAAACTAAAAATAGCCTATCATTTATCTTGAGAGGGGACCCAACCAATAAGAAGAATAGAAAAAGGATACGAGGGAAGAAACTCCTCCTTGACCACTGCCCGGAATTCTGCCCGACTTTCACGGGAAGCCGGAATTTTGCCTGACTTCCACGGTACGCCGGGAACTCTGTCCGACTTTCACAGGACGCCAAAATTCTTCCTAAGTAACGTCGAAACCCCGCCCGACTTTCCCGTGATGTGAAAACTACGCCCAAGTGACACAGGAATTCTGCCCGTCTCCAAGTGAATTTGGGATTCAACCTGAATACCCAATATCGTTGAATCTCAAATTATTGTTTGTAACTGAACTTCACTTTGGGAGTGGATTAGTGTAACCTGATCGTAAATTTTAAGGATGAGTCAGCCTCTTTTATCTGAAACAAACACTAGTGAAATTATTTCAACTGAGCGTGATCCCGTGGTTTTTCTTTTTCCAGGGTTTTTCACGTAAAAATCGTGGTGTTTTTATTTCTCTCATGTATGTATGCTGGATATCCATACAACGCTGAGACGGAAACTTTCTAACTCTATTGACGCGTATATTCTAGTCCACAACAATAGTGTTAACTAAAATATTGATTAT
The DNA here is from genome assembly GCA_019514585.1 of Dendrobium officinale. Taxonomy (NCBI): domain Eukaryota; kingdom Viridiplantae; phylum Streptophyta; class Magnoliopsida; order Asparagales; family Orchidaceae; genus Dendrobium; species Dendrobium officinale. Next base: position 11,183,888 of record CM033697.1, read on the forward strand.
AAATATCTAAGTGAAGTTTAAAATGAAGTTAATAAATAAGAAGTAAAATTTAGTATTATTTCTTATACAAATTTTTTTTTTCAATAAGTTGTGAAGTTGTGATACAAGATACTGAATTAAAACTTAAATAGAAAACAAAAAAAATTATCAACAGGATTCATAAAGCAACACAAGCAAAATTCTACCTAGCACCAGAAGCGACCATCCACCTGATGGTTGTCATTTGCCAAGAGCAGAAGAACATAATATCTGTCCACAAATAAAACCTGCGGCCATCCAACAATAGTTGCCAAATCGACCAACACACTAAGAGAATTGAGGATATAATAAATTCATCAACGTTCCTCTGTTGGGGTTCAAAAAATCCTCCAAATTTTAGTTTATAAGATATTTATGCAATTAAATTTAATAAATTATATTGGAGAAGAATTATAATGTTTAATTTTAAATCAAATAGCTTAAAATATGGTAGAAGAGTATAATAAAAGGATGCAGTTTTTTTATAATAAAAATATGCAATTTTTATTTGTTTATTGTTCGTTGTAAAATATTTTTTTGTTATATTTTTATTTAAATTAGATATAAAAAAATACGGTAGAAGAGTAGTTGAAATAGATTAATATGATAATATATAGTTTAAATAAATTTGTGTTGAAATTAATTTAGATAAGCATGACAATAATTTTTTTTTCATTATCATAAACTTTATCTTCTTATAATTAAAAAATAAAAAAAAAATTAAAATCATAACGTCAATTTCAAGCTAAAATGAAAAAGCTTGATAGTATTTTTAAAAATCAAAATTTTGTGCCACCCACAATAAAAAATCCATGTTGAAAAGTAATTATGATAATATATAGTTAAAACAAATTTGTGTTGAAATTAATCTAGATGAGCATGACAATAATTTTTTTTCATCATCATAAAATTTATCTTCTTATAATTAAAAATTTAAAAAAAAATCATAATGTTAATTTCAAGCTAAAATGAAAAAACTTAAGGATAATTTTAAAGTCAAAATTTTATTCTCCCCTGGATAAAAAAATCCTGGCTCCACCACCACTGCTCCCACTATAGCAAAAGGCAACACTTCCCCCCACGTACAGTAGAAAATACAAATACTTATGATTGCAAGAAAATACAGCAGAGAAAATATACAGCTGAAATCAAACCAACCTCTCACGTACAACAGAAAGCAGAAATGCCAAGTTATTGATTGCAGGAAAAACCAGCAGAAATCCAAACTACTCGCTTGCTTATATCAGAGGAAAACCGTCAAAGCTCAACTATTCAGCCAACTTCATATGCAGCTAATGATTGCATCAAAGGCAAATCGTCAAAGTTAACTTCATAAGCGAAGTATTAGTAAAGCACTAAAGCTTTACAGATATTAATAACTATCCAGCCTCCACGATACGAATAATTATTAAGTGCGGAGTGCAGATGGGGAGAGCACCGTCTGCACAGACACAGAATACCAAGCGGTACCCAGCGGTACCGAACGGTACCTAGCTGGATTTTATACTAGTGTGCAAACGGTTCTCTCCGTCTGCACTCCGCACCTAATAATTCTCTCCCATGATGCAGCCAACATATAGATCTTCCTGTTCACAGCAACGAAAAATAGCTGCACATTTATAATGCTTATTAATTATGCATTTCAGAATAACTCACCAGAAATAAATTTTCATCTACTTAATTTCTTTTACCTTGCAAGTATTCAAGCAATTGGTAATAAAGTCTAGACCTAATTCTCATCATTCTCTTCTTCCTAAAAAAAATGAGAACATCCTCATATGTTCCTAAAGATAATATGTATGAAGAGAAAAAATTTTGTCACACAAATAAATTTAATTAACCAGTTAACTGCCTTCACCCGTCCCTTCAATCCGTTGTGACAATGAACCCAATTTAAACCACATAAAAGATATTGCATTGCCTCCACACCTAATTTGGAATGATATGTTCAACCACCCATTCGTCAGCATTAAAAGTGAACTCTGAAGCTACTGTACTTAATTGTATTGATAAAATGTCCACATCCATTCTCGAAAGCACACGGTACTTCATTTGATTGCTTTTCCACCATGCCATAACGTCAAAATTCTGACATCCACTAAAAGTGAACTTTGAAGCTATTGTACTTATCGGTATTGACTAGTTTGTGCACATGAGCTATCAATTTCAAAAGGTTAAAAATTTATAAGCTTCTACTTCTTCAAAGCACGAATCCTAGCTGTGCAACGTTCCAAATGTCGTTTAAATTAAGCGGTGAAACATGTATTACTTAAAGATAGCTTCTTCTTATAATGAAAACATTCTACCTTTCTCTGCCCATCAGTAATAACCACTTCCTTGAATTCATCATAGGCTTTTGATGTTTTTTTTTTTCCCTCTCTTTTTCCTCACAATAGCATTTTCATTATCATCTTCCAATTCTTCATTTTTGTTTTTCGGAACTCCATCATTCACTCTCTCACCATCATTCTCAACTTCGATACGATCATTACAAATATGACTATCATTTAGAACCTCATTCACATGTTCGCCAGCAATATCAGATTGAGATTGTCCATGAACACTTGCATTTTCAACATTCATTGGTTCACTAAATTCATATGTTGTGTCTCTTTGGGTTGACATTCTAAAAATAAATTGAAAAAACATAACATAACATAATTCTACAAAATCAAAGAACAAACTAACATTATATTGAAATAGCAAAACACTACTCCACCATTTGAATACACAGCCACTAATTTAAACAAACATCCACTAACATTGAAGAGGATTGAACATACATCTATTGACTTCAACATGTATCCACTGACTTCAACGTATAGCCGTTGACTTCAACATACATCCATTGACTTCAACACACATCCATTGACTTCAACATACAGCTCTGAGTTGAACATAAAGGCACTGAGTCCAACTCAGCATTAAAAATGCGAATGCCAAGACTCAGGACAAGAGAAAATTAATCAAACATGTATAATTAGCACTTCAACAAGCGCCCCTCGCTCCCCTAGTTTCCAAACGACCATCCAAGGGAGAGTCTTATTATTAAGGGAATAACATCCTCATCCATGGAAAATAATAGAATCCCACCAAATTTAAAAATTTAGAAAACCCAACGATAACATGAACTAGAATCAAAATTCAAAAGGCAGCAGCAACAGGGCAATAGATAATGTATTCAAGTCAGACGTTCAAGTCAGTGACACCAAAACACCATAGCTTAAAAAATATAAAATCCAACAACAACATGAAGTAAGATCGAACAGAAAGAATACTTAGGGGAGAACTGACGATAACTACCAACCTTAACAAATTGTATGTTCAAATCAACATCAGCAAGCCACCATACCACCTCATTCTAGTTGCTAATCGACCATCCAAGCATAGAAGTTATACTTACTAAGGAAACAACTTCATCGTCAAATGCAAAAGAATAGAACCCTAGGAGGCCTAAAAAGTATAAAATCAAACAACAACTGAAAGAAATGAAAAGAAAAAGCAGGAAATGACCATGGTGAGATAATAGAGGAGAATCACATAGTAGAACTAGGTAAAGTTTAGTTTTAATTTGGTTGAATTTAAAAGATTATTTTTAAAAGTTAAGTTTCAATTAATTTTGAAAAGATATAAATTACAAAAAAAAAAAAAAAAAACAATTACCTAATGTATAGTCTAAATATTTGATTAGTTTAAAAAGGTTAATTAGTGTGACAAGCCTTAAATTAAATATATTCTTCAATCAGTCATATGAGATGTAATTATTGATAAACTAATTCTCATTATCAAGTGATCATCTATCATCCAATAAAGATGGTCAAGCTATAATGTCTACAATTCAAATATCAAAATAAAATAGGTTCAAACTTACTAATCATATGCCAATCAACTTCTTTTTTATGCACATACATTTAATATGATGGGAAATAGCTAAAGCTATATATCAACCATCAAGTTTAAGATCTAAATATTATGAGCGACACAAGTATTTGAAATATAAAAAGAGTCAAGATATTTAAAAATAACTCAAAATATCTAAAGTGCAAGGTAAATCTAAGTAAAGATGATCAACCTTTAATGGAAAGGAATTACTTTTAAGTATAGGTGTTTACCCAAAGTCAAAATTATTTAGCCATAGGATAATCTTCAAAAACATGATGACTAATTCATGACAAATCCTTACCAAATGTGATATGACAACTTTCAAAAGGGATTCTTATAAGGCAGCCCACAAAAATAGGGATAGTAGATTCAAAAGAGCTTGATACTACTAAGGAAATGTGAAAATATGATTAAAAGAGCATTATTACAATACAGATGAACTTAGCACAAAGGCCATGACTAGACTTGTGGGTATACTTAGTCAAAAAGATCTTAATCAAATTAAGGAAGCCTAATCAAAAGAGCATGAACAAATTAGAATAGCATAATCGAAATAGCGTGACTACACTAAAGGTGAATTTAGCCAAAAGTGCATGACCAAATTAAAGAGCATAACTTTTTTTTTTTTTTTTGAAAGGCTATCATGTTATTCAAATAAAAGAAACAAGTTCAACACAACCAAAGGGCTCGCTGATGCTCCCAAAAGTAGCAATACATGAGAAAAAAGAATCCTAATGAGCCAAAAATCCGAGCCATACAACAAAGCTTGAGCCAAAATACAAACAAAACCCTAAAAAGAACCTAACTCAGGAGGCAATGCATACCCAACCGAAGCTGATGTACTCCAGGACCTGCAAAAGAGTTAACAGCAAACAAAACCCAAAAACGTGACAAGGGATAGAGGAAGAAGAAGGCTTCAACGGCCTGTATATTCCACTTGAACTTTGTCAAGGTTGTGAAAAAGCCAAAAACTACCGCATCCTCTACAGTATCTTCTATATATCATTTCCTTCCAGAAGCTAAACTAACCTTTTTGCTAAAAGTAAGCACTACAGGAAAATCACTTATTACCGGCGAAATTTTCCGGCGGCTTTCTGGCGGATTTCCGGCGGTTTTTGACGGCTTATTCCCTACAAAATTTTCCGGCGGCTTTCCGACGGATTACCGGCGGCTTTCCGACGGCCAGTTTTCCCCGCAAAATTTTGCGACGGCTAATTTCCCGCAAAATTATCCCGCGGAATTTTCCGCCGGCTTTCTGACGGATTACCGGCGGCTTTCCGACGGCTTTTCCAATTTTCCGGCGGCTTTTAAAAATTTAAAGAAAAATGAATAAATTTTAAACTATTTAAATGATTTAACAAATAATTATTAAAAATTATATTAACTATTTAATTAATATTCATTTTAAAATTAATTAGTTAGTTAATTTTTATTTTATATTAAATATAAATTTTTATTTTTAAATTAATTAGTTCCATTTTTTTTATAATTAAAAATTAATTAGTATTTTAATAAATTATGAAGTTATTAATTTATTTTAATTAAATTTTAATGATAATACTTTATTTTAATTAATTTCTATTTATTATTAATTTTAATTAAAATAATTTAGTTGAAGTAATTACTAATTTTAATTTTTCATTTATTATTAATTTTAATTAAATATACTTTTAGTTTTTAAAATAAATATTATTTTTTTGAAAGAATATAGTTTAAATAAAAAATATTCAGCATTTTATCATATTTTGCCTTGCAGCAAAATGGTAAGAGTTTAATATGAATCACATTTTTCAGGTGGACAGAGTTCGAATCCCACCATGCGCACGGGCAGGCGGGGCAGGCTTCGGTCAGCGCGGGAATGCAGCGGGCAGCGCGGGATTGAGTCTGGGCAGTCGGGCAGCGGGCAGATTGGGCGGGGCTTCCGGGCGGTCGGTCAGGGCGGGAATTCAGCGGGCAGCCCGAGAATGAGTCCGGGCAGGCGGGTAGACTCCTGTGCAGGCGGGCAAAAAAAAATTTTTTTTTTTTTAATTTGACCGGCGGTCTTAAACCGCTGGTTAGCCGCCGGAATAAATTGCCGCCGGAAAAAACCGCCGGAATTTATTTTCCTACGCCGTTTTTACCGGCGGTTTTTTAACCGCCGGAAAACCGTCGGAACATTAAAAAACCGCCGGAAAGGGATCACTTTCCGCCGGAAAAGGCCGCCGGAAATTGGCGATTTTCCTGTAGTGAAGGTAGCAGAAGAGAATAAGGAAAAGTATATCAGAAACTAAAAAGGAATATAAAGTAGTGGAGGCAACAAACAGAGGTAAAATGAGCCTCCCTTAGCTGATAGGTTAACTGGTGCCGCATCAGAAGCCAAGCAAGAGCCCTCCATTGGAGGCAGCAAACTAAGAGCACCAAGCCAAAATTCCCAAACCGCAAAAGGACTACCAAGGTTGCCAACAAGCGAGGCCCAAGAGTCAACGAAGCCTCATCATCATTGCCCGGAAAAAACTAACAGCCATCAGAAAAACATCGGCAAAGCAAACCGCTAGCTATAGAAAAAAAAAGCACCATTGGAACGAGAAAGAAACAGCAACAATTCATTTCTTCATTGATTTACATTTTTTCCTCTTACTTTGTTTAACAGGAAGACCAGCATCAATAATTTGGAGCAAACTCGGATCAAAATATGAAGCATTCTCATCAAACTCCTCCCCAACAGTTGAAGAACAATCATCATTCAATCAATCACCGTGCATGACCTCAAAATTCCTCGCATAACAAGTTATGTGAGTTTGCAAAGCATCATTAGAGAGAACATAAATGGGAACATCAACCATTCATGAATTTTCCTCTATATCATCACCTTTAAGAACTAAAATAGTAGCACCCTCACAACAATTAGAAGTCAAAATTCCACCAGCAGAAGAATCACCTTCATGGTCTCTAGGGTCTAAAGGAACATAATCATCAGAATGCTCAATTTCACCATTACTAATATTAACATTAGGATCTAGGGATACAATAGGACTAGTTACCAAATTAAGTAAGCAAGGGTTATTGCAGGTAGGTGTAACCGACGCAAGCACAACAACCGGCGCATCCAAAGCATCCACAGGAGCATCAATAACCAAAACAGCATGATCAAATTTGGAAGATACACTGAAAATATCATGAGAAGAATTCATTACATAACGATGGGAAAGTTATCAAGTGTGCTTAGAAGGTACATTGGAGCTTAATGCATATCAATTATGCTCAATGATAAGTTATTAAATTAAAATTAAATTTAATAAAATGAGAGGCTATGATGAGGTGCAATGGAGATAAACTTTCATATAACTACCACATATTAAAATTTCGTTTGGGACAGCTTTCTTATTGCTTCATAAAGCAGCTTTCTATGCAAAAATTATAATTTTTATACTAAAAAAACTAGTTTAAGAAACGGAAATAAAGTCATCCCAAAAGAAGCCTAATATATCTAATTAAAAGCAACTAATCATTAGGAAATTTTCTTAAAATAATAAAATAAATGGCAGTCCAATAAAAATGTGGCAAAAATAAAATAATTAAGTTTAGTACTTGGCTTCTACTGTATTACATTTGTCTAATTAAAATAATACATGTATTGTATGTCTAATATTACATGAAAAAGATTAACTTTGAGTTTGATTCTCAAGTTTAAAATAATAAACAAATTCTTTATTCGTAAAAAAAAAAAACTGAGCTTTATTTTTTCTAATCAAACCCTCTTTAATTGTAATAGTTTATTTTATATTTTTGATGAAAAACATATTCAAAGCTGCCATATAAATTTATTTTCATTTTTTTTAAATTTATTAGGTGCAAATATCCATTTAAGAAATTATTCATTAACATAAGGTGAAACTAAATAGGGGCAATTGCGTACATAATATTTAAAATGTAACTATTTAAAAAACGAACACCTTATATTTAATTTTTATTTAAATTGTCTCTTAAACTTTAAAATTCACAAAACAAAACAAAAATCTATATATATTATTTTTTATTAAATTCCCAACAGTTTAATTTTTACACACACAAATATATGAATTCAATAATAAAAAAAATAAGTCTAATTGTTTCTTAAATAGATAAAGTTTAAGTCATATATTATCATTACCCAATAATACATGTCCCTCAATATTAAATAGAAAAATAAATTATATCAAAATATTTTAATATAAAATACATCATAAATTTAAAAATTATTAAATTCATATTAAAATTAAAATTATATATAATATTCAGATCATATAGATCTTGATCTGTTCGCTGAAACTTTAAATTATCAATTAAATTTTTTTAAATTCAAAATTTGCATATGTGATATGTTTATGATTTTATTTTAATTTACTAAATATCTAAAAAAAATTATATATAATATTTTAAAATATATTAATCTTAATATAAATTTAATTACTACAACTATAGCAAGACATATTTTAGAAGAGTCCGCGGTAAATATATATATATATATATATATATATATATATATATATATTAGCAGAGTTTTTTTTTTTTTTTTTTGCGGAAAATTATTAGCAGAGTACATTCTCACGTAATTTTTTTCCTTGATTAGGTACGCCGACCGAATTTGCATAGTAACGTCTTCGGAGCATCTTCTGGATCGGCTGGAACTCGTCTAAGCCTACTACAGAGGACCAGGACCCATGGAATTCACCGCCGCCGCAGTACCCACCGACGATGAAGTTGAGTTTGAGTTTCCCCCACTCTTCCGGACATACCGCAGCGGCCGCGTCGAGCGCTTCGGTGGCACGGACAAGGTCTCTCCATCACTGGACCCGGCAACCGGCGTTGATTCCAAGGACGTCATAATCGATCCCTCGACCGGGGTATTCGCCCGCCTTTACCTCCCACCCGCCACCGCTCCCGGCGGAAAGCTCCCCATCCTCTTTTATATTCATGGCGGCGGCTTCTGCATCGAGTCCTGCGCCTCGCCCCTGTACCACCGCCACCACAACGCCCTCTCTTCCCTAACTCCGCTCCTTTCTGTCTCCATTGACTACCGCCTCGCTCCCGAACACCGTCTCCCCGCCGCTTATGACGACTCATTCACCGCCCTCCGCTGGGTCTTTTCCCAAACTGATCCGTGGCTAGCTCAGCACGGCGATTTCAGCCGGGTCTTCGTGGCTGGCGACAGCGCCGGAGCAAACATTGCCCACCATGTCGCGCTTCGGGCAGCGGCGGAGGGGTTGGCCATCAAGGGACTAGCTTTGATCCACCCCTTCTTCTGGGGATCCGTTCCGGTGGGCTCGGAACCCACTGAGCCTGATTTCCGGGCACCCCATGACCGCTTCTGGAAGTATATTTTCCCGGAGACGGAAGGGATGGATGACCATAGGAGGAACCCGGTCGCCGACGGTGCGCCAAGCCTTGCAGATCTGAAGTGTGAGCAAGTTCTAGTCACAGTCGCCGAGAAGGATGTTTTGAGGGACAGGGGAACTCTTTACTACAAGAAACTTAATGAGAGCGGGTGGAATGGCGAGGCCGAGCTTTTCGAGTCCGAGGACGTTAGCCATGTTTTCCACCTCTTTCATCCAGAGACCGAGCTGGGAAAGGCCAAGATTAATATGTTGGTTGATTTCTTCCGAAAATAGTAGCTCTGATTTTCTACTCGCAGTGCCTTGAAATAAGCTTAATTAGTCCTTCAAATGGATATGATATTGGTATTTCTTAAGCTAAGACTACATCAATAAGCATTTTGGCTTGCAATCTGTTATGTAATTTGACTATAAGTTCTGCTTATGTTGCTATATATTTAAGTTGCTCTGTTACCTTTCAGCTTTTCCTCAATATATTGCATAGCACAAATAGAGTTCAATTATATATATTAATGTTGCTCTGATTACAATAACAAATCAAAGAAAACACACTGAAGAAACACTTAATGGATATACTTAGTATACTGAAGCTGCTCTGTATAGAGAACTATTTCTTGTTAAGAAACGTGACCAAGCGGTCCATGAACTCCACCGCCTTCTCACCACCGGGATTGAGCAAGAAGAAGACGTGGTCCTCCCCTTCGGCCTCCCAGAATTCGGCTTCTCCTTCCCACCCACTCTTTTTCAGCTTTTCAAAGTAAAGCCTCCCTCTTTCCCTCAGTAGATCCCTCCCGGCAACACTCACCAGCACCCTGCGACATCCGAGCGCCGCCAGGCTCCGCCCGCCGTCCGCCGTCGGATTCACCCTTGGATCGTCGAGTCCACTTGTCCCCGGACACACGAATGGCCAGAGAGCATCAGCATCCTTGCTCTTAAGCATCACCCCCTCCTTCTCCTCCCTCTCTGATCCGATCCTCTCCTTCCCCCAGAAATAGGGATGCATCAGAACCAACCCCTCAACAGGCGTGTTGTTCTGCCCGAATCTAACCGCCATATTATGGGCTATGTTTGCCCCAGTGCTGTCACCGGCGAGGAAGATCTTGCCGAGATCTGCTGCTTCCGTCAGCCACGGCTCCGAGTTGCCTGATGCGCCGCTTATCCATTGGAGCGCCTCCCAAGAATCATCATAGGCGGCGGGGAGAGGATTCTCCGGGGCGAGTCTGAAGTCCACAGAGACGGCGATGACTTGAGCCCTGGAGACGAGTGAGTTGAGGTAGGAATGGTAGATGGAGGAGAAGGCGCTGCCGATGCAGAAGCCGCCGCCGTGGAAGAAGACGAAGACCGGGAACTTCCGGCGGTTATCAGCGGCCGTGGAAAGAGTGGGGAGGTAGAGACGGGCGGAGAGGAGTGTGAAGGGATTGATGTTGAGGTCCTTGGAGAGGACGGCGGTGGGGGGGTCCAGTGAGGCGGGGACGAAATCGGTGGGCTGTAGACGCTCAACGCGGCCGCTACGGTAGGTGCGGATGGTGGGGAGGATCTCGACAACGATCTCATCGTCAGCGTTGGTGTCCATTACCGACTTTGGAGGAATGGAGGTGTAAGAACTAAGAAGCGAACGATGAGGAGGAAGACTGCCTGATTTAGATTTGCTGGCGGCGTGTTCGTTGAAGTGTAAACTGTGTTAGCGGTGGGGTCCATGTACGAGTACGGCTATAAGCTTCTACTTCTTCAAAGCACGAATCCTAGCTGTGCAACGTTCCAAATGTCGTTTAAATTAAGCGGTGAAACATGTATTACTTAAAGATAGCTTCTTCTTATAATGAAAACATTCTACCTTTCTCTGCCCATCAGTAATAACCACTTCCTTGAATTCATCATAGGCTTTTGATGTTTTTTTTTCCCCTCTTTTTCCTCACAATAGCATTTTCATTATCATCTTCCAATTCTTCATTTTTGTTTTTCGGAACTCCATCATTCACTCTCTCACCATCATTCTCAACTTCGATACGATCATTACAAATATGACTATCATTTAGAACCTCATTCACATGTTCGCCAGCAATATCAGATTGAGATTGTCCATGAACACTTGCATTTTCAACATTCATTGGTTCACTAAATTCATATGTTGTGTCTCTTTGGGTTGACATTCTAAAAATAAATTGAAAAAACATAACATAATTCTACAAAATCAAAGAACAAACTAACACTATATTGAAATAGCAAAACACTACTCCACCATTTGAATACACAACCACTAATTTAAACAAACATCCACTAACATTGAAGAGGATTGAACATACATCTATTGACTTCAACATGTATCCACTGACTTCAACGTATAGCCGTTGACTTCAACATACATCCATTGACTTCAACACACATCCATTGACTTCAACACACATCCACTAACGGAATACATCTTTGCATTTTCTTACAAAACGCAGGCTTGCTTTGCGTTTTGTATGGAAAACGCAAAGCAGAATCGCATTTTCTTCAGAAAATGCGACCCTGCTTTGCGTTTTCTTCAGAAAATGTGTTTTCTTCAGAAAACGCAACGCATGATCGCATTTCTGCTCCTTTTTAAATTTAATTAATTTCATGCTCCTAATCCTAATACATTTATTAACTTTGTTCCATTTAAAAATTTCGCCTATATATATGTGTGTGGGTTAAATAAAGAGATTAAGCTCATTTTTATTAATTTCAAACAAAAATAAATTTTGAATGAAAGAACAAGCAGAAAAGAAAATCCAAAATGGATATAAACTAAAATATTGAAGCTCGATCATTTGTCAAAGAAAAAAATGTCATAGACAACCTGTGCAAAAAAATTGAGTGCAACAAAAAAATATTAAGATTACATAAATACTTAGCATTTGCCTTATTAATTAACTAAAAACCCCCTATATTACTAAACCAAAATAGTATATCATAATTAAAATTAAAAAGGCCAAAATTTAGATCAATAATAATACGTTAATCAATAGAAAATATTGACCAAATTAACACTGCTAAATGCTAATTTACAAATAATCATAAAAACTCACCTTCCTGAACCTAACACTATATATATAGGCTCTTTCATGAAGTGCGGGAATTTCTTGCAGCAGGTAAGCAACCGAAGACGGAGAATAATGCGCTTTCATGAAAACCTAAAAAATATAGGCGCCATGTTCTCCTGATAACAAGAAATCAAGCCACGCGGTTACAGAGTTAAGCAACAAGATCTGAATACAAGATATGTTAAGATATACGAATAATAACTCCAAGCACAAGAAAGATATCAGGCAGCAGGATCAAGATAATAGCTTTGATAAGCAGAGCTAATCTTTTTTGAAGAAATCAGACAAAAGCTTAATCTTGTTCTTTGCCTGCTCGGTTTCGGGATTTGAGAGGTGGAAAACATGGTTTGCCTCGGGCGTCTCAACCAACTCCACCTGCCCTCGCCACCCGCTCTCCTTTAGTTTCTCGTAATAAATGATTCCTCTATCTCTTAAGAAATCCTTCTCCGCCACGCTTACCAGAACTAGCTCGCACCCCAGAGCCGCAAGGCTCGGCGCGCCTTCGGCCACCGGGTTCCTCCTTGGGTCATCAAGCCCTTCTGTATCCGGGAAAATGAACTTCCACATCCGACCAGAGTCAGCAGATTCGGAGCCCACCGGCACAGACCCCCCAAAGTAAGGGTGGATCAAAGCCATCCCTTTGATGGCTAGCCCCTCTGCGGCCGCCCGAAGCGCGATGTGGTGGGCGATGTTGCCTCCGGCACTATCGCCAGCGACGAATACCCGCCCGAAGTCGCCGTGCTGGGCAAGCCACGGATCGGCCCGAGAGAAGACCCAGCGAAAGGCGGTCCATGAATCATCGTAGGCGGCAGGGAGGCGGTGTTCGGGAGCGAGGCGGTAGTCGACGGAGACGGCGATGAGGGGGGTTAGGGAGGAGAGGTCGTTGAGGTGGCGGTGGTAGACGGGGGAGGCGGCGGACTCGATGCAGAAGCCGCCGCCGTGGATATAAAAGAGGATGGGAAGCTTACCTCCGTCGTTGGCTGTGGGTGGGAGGTAGAGGCGGGCGAAGACGCCGGTTGAGGGATCGATGATGACATCCTTGGAGTCAACGCCGGTGGCTGGGTCAAGGGACGGCGGAACCTTGTCGGTGCCACCAAAGCGCTCGACGCGGCCGCTACGGTACATACGAAAGAAGGGAAAAATATCGATCTCAACTTCCTCGTTGGCGGGGATGGAGTGGGCAGCAGTGGTAACCTCCATGTTTCCTGGTGCGTGGAATTAGGAGAGATCCCTCTGGACTTCAACGTCCCTCTGCAAATCTGTTTATTCTGCGCTGAAAGATGTATTTATATATTATTGAAAACAAAGTTAAATCCATTAAAAGGGATTTACATATTTATATATTTAATATTTGAATTTTTATGTTGATTTATATATCATTTTGATTTTAAATTATATTAAAAATATATGTAAAAAAAAAAAAAGATGCCTTATTTTAAATAACTTATTATTATTGATGTTTTTGTTAAAATTTAGAGATTTGAGTATTATGTAAATAAATATAAAAAATAAATATTGGAGAGTGTTAGCTACTCAAAGTTTACTCTTTTCTTAAATTTAATATATAATGTTGTTATCTCTAATGATAATTAGAGGCACGTTAACTCCTTGCTTATTTTGAATTGGGACTATTACTTAGCTTTTCGTTACATTATTTTTCTTTCATGTATTTTTTACTTCTTTTTTTTACCCACACTTATAATCACATAAAAATAAATGGGCTTTGGCCCTAATTACTTAAAAATTTTATTTCTATTTTTATATCATATATGGCCCATGACCCATGTTCCTCTTATCTTTGGGGAAAAGAAACACCAACTTGGTATCGTCCATGCATAAGATAAGCTTTAAATCTATAGAATTTAAATAGCAAGTACCGTGACGGACGGGAAAGAGGAATTTATGAATTCTTTTTTTTTTTTTTATTAGTTTCAGTGGGAATAAAAAATAATAGAAGTGTAGATTTTTAGATAGTATAGAATAAGGGCGAAATGCTAATTAATCATCTTTGATTGAACTTAATTATGGGGAAAATAATGCGATGCGGAAAGATTGGAAATCATCATCAACCACGACCGCATCCCACTTCGGAAATCATCATCAACCACTTGTTATCATCTATCACCACCATCGAGTAAGGGTGTCAATATTTGACACGACATGAAAATTCGACTCGGATCTGACCCGGAAAATCCGGATTGGAGCCGATTTCAAAACAAGTCGGGTTCGTGTTCCCGGATTCTACTCATTTGAAAAACGGGTCAGGTTTGGGTTGACCCGACGGGTTGCCGGGTCAACCCGCGAACCAGTTTCAAAACTTCTGCCCAGCTGCTCGTGCACCTGCCTGACCCTACCCGCCCCCTGCCCGGCTGTACGAGGAGTAGGGGTGTAAACGAGTCGAGTCGAGTCGAGTATCTGGCTTATCAAGCCTGACTCGTTTAACTCACCATGAGCTCGAGCTCGACTCGATTTAAAAATACCAAGCTCGAGATCGACTCGAAAACTCGAGCTCGAATCGAAAGCTCGAGCTCGTTTGAAAAGCTCGAGCTCGAATCAAAATTTTAGTTTTTTTTTAATTTTTTTTATGACAGTTAATTAAAATTTATTTTAAATTAGGAAGAAATAAATACATAATGTAAACGATATAAATATATAATGAAGAAATTTATTTCTAACACAACTTTAACTTTTAACTTCTTAAAAAAAGTAATTGTAGAAGAAATAAATATATAATGAGCAATCTTCAAATTTCATAACCTCCATTTTTTCACTTAATTTTTCCTTATAAATGTAATAATATATTAACATAGTTTTCTCAAAGATCATATTCTACTTTATTTTAAAAAAAAATCTTAAAAAAATGATTAATATCAAGAGCAATTTTTATGCAATTAAATACAATTAAAACTTGATAAATATGGATGTTGCGTCCAGGAGTATTCGCGGCGGTAGAGAAATATCATATTTAACGTCTTAGCATCGTACGAAAATCCGGCATGCAATTAGATAAGGAGAGAGGGTTTAGCATTTATGAGACACCAAGATTTTTACGTGGAAAACCCCTGTAGAAAGGGGGAAAAACCACGGGGCCTAGCCCAATTTGAATGAATCCACTAGTATTGCAGTCGATTACAAATGAGGCCCTTCCTTGGTGGAAGGTCTTAGCTTGATGTACATCTTATGGAGTACATTACATGATGTAAATACAAAGAGCTACTATTGACGTATTCGCTTTGTTAGAAGGACTGCAATCGGCAGGCGACGTAGGTCAGGAGGACCATAGTCAGCTGGCGACGGAGGACTGTAGTCGGCGGGCGACGTAAGTCAGGAGGACCGTAGTCGGCGGGCGACGGAGGTCGGAAAGATTGTAGTCGGCGGGCGACATAAGTCAGGAGGACCGTATTCAACGGGCGACGGATGTCGGAAAGACTGTAGTCGGCGGGCGACGTAAGACAGGAGGACCGTAGTCGGCTGGCGACGGAGGTCGGAAGGACTGTAGTCTGACGACGAAGATCAGTAGGACAGCGTCAGGTAGAAGTCCAACAATGAAAAGAAATGCATCTTCGCATAGACGTCCAACGAAGTCCGATAACCAGTAGAAGTCCGGCGTCGGGTAGAAACTTGGCGAAGAATGAAGGTCCGATGTCGGGTAGAAGTCCAACGTCTTTGGTGGCAGAGGAGAACTCCGGCTTCACTTGGGCGGAGTTTCGGCGTCAGGAGGGAACTCTGTTGTTAATTGGGAAGGATTTCAGCATCACGTGGAAGTTGTGCAGAATTCCTGCGTTTCCTGAAAATCTGGCAGAGTTCCGGCGTCTTCAGGCGGCAGGAAAAGCTCCGGCGGTGGTCGAGGAGGTGAGGAATCTCCTTTTCCCCTTTCTCCTCTTCTTCTTCTCTCTCTTCCCTTGAGTCCCTTTGGTGTAGAATGAGGGCTCTATTTATAGTTTTTCTAGAGTGGCATAGCCCGTAAATAGGCGTGAGATCAGGGGCGAATTGGGAGTGTTTTGAATGGACGGTCGATATTGAATCCTTTGATCATGCACCGTTCGTTGGGCATTTTAAGGCCTTAATGATGTCGGAATTCAATGATCTTGGGCTTGTTGGATTCGTCTCGTCGAGCCGTTCGATTCGAGTATAAGTTCGTCAAAATCGGAGACCGTTTAGTAACTCAAATTGCGGTTTGAACCTTCCAACAGCGCTTTGAGCCCTTGATTCGGACTCATTTGGGCTCGGATTGGATTGATCTTGGTGTCGTTGGGTTCGTATTTCCGAGATGCTCAGTTTGACTGTAAGCTTGCTGAAATCGAAGTTTGGGTGCTCCCGAAATTAATTTTTGAAGTTTCCAACTAGCTTTTGCCTCGAGATTTGTGCCCGATTAAGCTAATTTTGTGATGCCGTATCAATGGAAAAAAGTATTAATATCAAAGTTATACCAAACTGCATATCATTACATCATTACAAATAAAATGATAAACTAAAAAAAGGTAGAACTATTTTTCAGCTCCAAAAGAAGTTTCAAGATATAATAAAAATTAAAACTCAACAAAAGGTAGAATTATTTCTCCTTTTTCTATCTGATAATCCAAATGCTTGAAACTCTTCCATCTCTACTCTCTAGTACAAATTAGTATGAAGCAAACCTGAAAAATAAATAGATATAAAAAACCAGCTTCATATGCATGTTTTATATTTAAATAAATAAAGATAAAAAAACTAAGAATTAAAATAAATAAAACAGCGTACATTATAATCAACAAATATTAAACAATTTCAACCTAGTAGAAAAAACTAATTACACGGCATTTAATTTATGCCTAATTGAAAAGTTTCAGATAAATATAACAGAATATATATTAACTATGTAGACATTATACTAAGTATGCAATTTTTTTAGAGATAAAGTAATGACTGAGTGCTTAAATGCTAGTAGGAAGTTTAGTTGAAGACAAGAAGAAATGTGATGTTAAAATAAAAACTTCACTGCTAATGTCTTAAGTGTATTCAAAAATAGAGGCAAAACCATTAGTTCTAGAATATTTCTCATCACCTAAGCGAATAAGTGAAATTTCAATCTCATCATCTGTGACTATAACATGCAACAGCCAGAATTTTATGAGAGAATAAAGAGCAGAAACCGTAACTATGGAACCAACTACAGAAACCGTAACTATGATAAAAATGCAGAAACCGTAACTATGAAAAAATGCAAATGCAGAATAAAGAGCCATGAAGAATATATTTCTAACCTCAAATTTTCTCATGTAATCGGTAGGACAATCTCCACCTCTTCATCCTCTTCCTCCTCCTACAAAAGCAAAGATAATTGAATATTCATATGTAAGTATTTGGGATACGATACATGTGTTCTATCTTGTATGTAACATCATTACCTTAACCCTTCCCTTCAAGCCATAGTGGCAGCGAACCCAGTTGGAGCCACAAAGGAGAGCTTGCACAGTGTCAACCCCTAATTTTGATCAGTATGTATCAACTACTCTTTCTCCAGCACTGAAAGTTGATTCTGAAGCAACTGTACTAACAGGGATGGATAAAATATCCATTGCCATTCGCGAAAGTATGCGGTATTTGGCTTGATTGTTTTTCCACCATGCTATCACATCAAACTTCTGTCCTTCTATCACATCAACAATTTCGGTAGCCGTATGTGGTGGTGGCAAAATGCAAAAAACTCAATACTCTTTTCTGTAACTTCCACTGCGAATCAATATAATGAGCTGTGACTGCCATATATGAAATTCTCTGGTTTTTTGACTTCCATAAATCTGTGGTAAAACTTATTTTGTTGATGGCCTTTAAAGCATTCTTCAATTTTTTTTCTCCCTCTCATACACTTGTATGACATCATTGCGTGTTGTTGCCCGTGAGTATTTCACAAAAAAAGGTGACATAGCCTTTAAAATTAAGTTGAATCCAAATTCTTCAACAATAGAAAATGATTTCTCATTAATTAGAATGTAATGTGCTATCATCTCCCTAACTTTTTGATGATCATATTTAAATGTTGTTAACATTCCATCATCTTGACTGCTCTGAGAGAATGTGTTTTCTATATCTGATGGTTGGAACTGCAAGATTTTTTGCTTTTTGATGGCATGAATCCTGGCATCACATCAGTCCAAATGTCTTTTAAATTATGTTGTTGCACCAGTAACTCCAATAAGTAGTTATTTTTTACAATGTACACATTCTCCTTTTTTTTGCCTAGTAGGAAGACTAACTTCTTTGAACTCATCCCAAACTTTAGATCTTTTTTTTTTCATTTATTTCTTCCTATAACATCTTCAACTTCTTCAATATCATTCACTTGATTTTCATTAGTCAACTTTTCAACCTCTTCATCAATCTCATTATCATCATTATGTATATTATTCTCATTCATAGGTTGACTACCAACATAAGAGTGTAGATGATCATCATGTCTTTCAATCTCAATATTTGCAGGCTCAATATTATCCCCTTCCATACTAACTGGTGTTGACATTCTAAAAAATTGATAAGAACATGAGAATTGAAAATATATAAATCCAATTGAGAGAATCAAAGAAACAATATACACCCACATATAAGTTAACTCAAACATTAACTTAACAATAATTTGCTATAAGGAATATAAAAACATATAAACATATAAAAAAAAAACAATTGAAAGGAAACCTCTACCTCAGGAAAATGTGGACTAGAAAAAAAGAATACAAACAAAATCTCATTTAATTTTCATAGGGAAGTTAAATTATAAATCTTGGTAAAAGAAATAATGATTGGAGTAGAAAAACAGCTGTAAGTAATATTCCAATTTTTCTCGAGGCAAAATATATTGTCTAATTTTCTTAAGTCACATTACAAGTTTTGCTAGAAGAAATAGTAATAATTCAACCATCTATTCCCCAAACAGATTTAAAAAACTATCTTGGAATACAACTAGAGGAGCATAATCATAGTCTGTTTAATTCAATACATATATTCCCCAACTAGAGGAGCATAATCCTTTCAAACTTACGAGAATCATTACAGCAAAAAAAAAATGAAGATCGCATGTACTAATAGAACTCCGGCGACTCCAATCTATTTACTGAACTTTGCATGTAGATCTTCAAAAATCATCCAGAATATTTTCAGAAAAAATAAATCTGTTTATTTATAGTATACCTATCAAACTGCTTCAACGAAAAATTCCTTAGACGACCTCGTGATGTCCTCAGGACCTCAACTGCACGAACACAAGAAGAATTTCACGGGAAAAAAAATGAAGCAAAGTAAATAGAAATCCGAACTTACCAAAACTGGAGCAGATAACAACTCGATCACCTGATGAATGAAGGCAAGAAGCGATGATGAAGGCAAGAATCGGCCTAACCAGAGCAGTTAGCAACTCAAGTACTGGAAAAAACAAAGTCAAGTGATGATGAACGAAATAAGCTAACTCACCGGAGAAGACAGCAGGTCGAGACGTCGAGCACCGGAAGAACAAAGGCAAATGACAATGCCCTAGCTGAGGAAGGAGCGTCGCTTCCGCACTCTACCTCACGAAACGAAATGAAGTGAACCGGTTCTTCGCTTCTTTGAATTGTTGTTTATTTACTTAAGTTTCAAATTTCATCCGGTCCAGCACTCCAGCGCCACGCCGCCATCCGCAGTTCGTTTGTAATTCGGTCGCCCGCCCAAATTAAACGAGCCGGCTCGACGAGCCTTCGAGCCGGACAATGTATATATCGAACTCGAGCTCGTTAATATATCGAGCTCGAAATTAAGCTCAAAGCTCGATAAGCTCGACTCGCGACCTCGTTAACGAGTCGAGTTCGAGTCGGCTCACGAGTCGGCTTAGCTCGTCTACACCCCTAACGAGGACCCTGCCAGCGCTGCTGCCCTGCCCCCTGCTGCGAAGCTGCCAGCTTGACCTTGTCTGCCAGCACGTTACCGCGCGCACTAGGCTGCCCTCGCGGCTGCCCGAGGACCCCGGCCGCCCGACCCCGTGCCATCGCGCGCCTGCGCATCTGCCGCTCGCCTCACCAGCTCGCGTGCATCCAGCTTCCGAGTCTGTGCCATTGCGCGCCCGTGTGCGTTCGAGTCCGTGTCGGGTCGGGTCAACCCGATGACCCACCGGGTCGAGTCCGGGTTCAGATTTCCAACCCGTTTTCCTACCCGGGTCGGGTTAGGATCAACCCGTTTGAACCCAGGTCAGTTTGGGTTCGACCCGAACCCGACCCGTGACCCGAAATTGACACCCCTACCATCGAGCATTATATTAATTTTTTTTTTGTTTTTAAATAAATATTAAAAAAAATATCCTAATTTTATTTTACACTTAACCAAATAGCTTTAAATATTTTGAATGTATTACATTTATTTTACAATTTACTTCTTAATTTTAGTTTAAATTTATGTTTAGCGAATCAAACAACATCTTAATAGAAGTCTAGGGTGTCAATATTTGACCCGACTTGAAAAATTATGGGTTATGGTCAACCAGTTTGTCGTATTGGTTGGTACGGGTTAACCCGAAATTAACCTGGGTTGACCCGAAAACCTCGCCTACACTCTTTAGAGCGATCTCATGCTAGCATCCGGATTCCGCTCCTAGGCTCGCACCGCGCGCAAGCCGTGCTCTTGAGTCGCGCATGCATGCATTTCTCCACAGTCTGCACTGGCACTGCAGCGAGCCTATTGTACTCATGTACGAACTCCACAACCAGACAAACACGCACCCACACCATGCGCAGGCAGCGCTTGGCACTATCCACTCGAACGACACTCGCACCCCGCACAAGCCTTGCAACACCCCACGCCAACTTGTGCCCAAACCCGATGGTGTTTGTGGTCTAGTTCGTGGGTCAGGGTCAAATCAACCCGATAACCAAGTGGGCTGAGTTCGGGTCTGAATTTCTAACTTGTTACAAAATGCGAGTCGGGTTTGGGTCAACCCATTTAAACCCATTTCAAGTTCTGGGTTCCAACCGAAAAACACATTTTGACAGCTTTTCACACTCAAAATCAATAATGATTATGGACCCACGACCACATAGCGCGTAGGTCGCGCTAGGCGCTCGCCCGACGCCTGCACCCAATGCAGGCTTGGCCCACACCCCCACACTGGCTGTGCTCGCTCCCTTCGCAGACTCGTTCCACCGTCGCACCCTGCACTCGCTCGTGCCCGAACTCATTGTGCTGGTTGTATTTCAGGTTTGAGGGTCAGGTTGAGTACACTCGGTAACTTGGCAGGTCGGATTCTAATCAACATGTTTGAGCACAGATCAATTCCATGTTGGACCCGAGCCCAAGCTAAAAACCTATTTTGACACCCCCATAGTTTTTATTACTCAAAATTAATAACAATTCAACAGTCTTGTCATTGTTATGTAACATAGTAAAAGCTATATGAAAAAAAGAGATGAACACCATTTTTTTATTATATCAATTTATGTATATCTCAAGAAATTCATGAAATTTAAAGCAAATGCATGGTACTCTTTATAACTCATTCTAGTTGGGCCGACGTTGGTTGAATGATTGTACTCTAGGAGTGGTCATCAATGGCCAAAGGGCGAAGATCCGACGATTGTTATCAAATAACAATGGTTCGATGGTGCTTCAGGACACGGGCGGATCCAGCTTATTTTTTTTAGGGTGAGCAAAAAAAAATTTTTTGTGGGGGATGGGCAAAGATGCTTATGATTGATATAAGTAGGGCAAAAATTCTCCGGGATTAATTATTAGAATCTTTTAACTCTAATCAATTTAAGCAAAGATTCTCCTTCATGTAAAGAGTTGGGGTTTATTTATAGTGTTTTGAATGACATGCTTCATAAATATAATCATAATTCAAAACAGTCCATTGGACGGCTTATATTGATCACATAACCATATACGGTATACCAATCATATGTACTTTTAAGTGTCATAATTATGTTAGAATTAAACGACATTTGGTTCGATGAGGTCAATTTGATTATAATCATATGAAATTTTGAAATAGTTTGATACTCAAATTAATATTTCAAAGTTCCTAATTATATTACAAGTCGTTTATTTTGGGCTAACACAAATTCAAATCACTCTGCTCTATATCAATATGTTATGCCCAACAAAATGTTTAGTTGGACTATAAATTTATTGAAATTTAATTGCAAATTATCCTTAATTTAATTATAAAAAATTTCAGTGAAAATATGCATCGAGATTTGTGATTATTAGATTGATTCTTATTGGATATTAATTATTATTATTGTTATTTATATGTCAACAAAATTCATTAAAAATATAATTTGAATTTAAACATTTGTTTTAATGTGTCTTATCAAGAATAATAATGAGATATTAATTAAAATTAGAATCGTATTACTAATAACATAAATAAATAACAAAATCAATAAGAATTAATTATTCTCAATTTAAAAATCTACAATTGAAAAAAAAATAACATAAAAAAATTAAATTATAAAATTGATACGTCATGCAAAAATTATCTTGATTGGGCACGAATCTCGAGGCAAAATCAGTTCGGAAACTTCAAAAATTAATTTTGGTAGCATATGAACTCCGATTTCAGCGAGCTTATAGTCAAACTGAGCGTCTCGAAAATACGAACCCAACGATTCCAAGATCAACCCAATCCAAGCCCAAATGAGTCTGAATCAAGGGTTCAAAGCGCTGTTGGAAGGTTCAAACTGCAATTTGAGTTACCAAACGGTCTCCGATTTTGACGAGCTTATACTCGAATCGAACGGCTCGACGAGACGAATCCGACGAGCCCAAGATCATTGAATTCCGACATCATTAAGGCCTTCAAATGACCAACGAACTGTGCATGATCAAAGGATTCGATATCGGCCGTCCATTCAAACCACTCTCTGTTTGCCCTTGATCTCGCGCCTATTTACGAGCTATGCCACTCCAGAAAAACTATAAATAGAGCCCTCATTCTACAAGGGGGGCTCAAGTGAAGAGGGAGAAGAAGGAGAGGAGAAAGGGGAAAAGGAGATTCCTCACCTCCTCGACCACCGCCGGAGCTCTTCCTGCCGCCTGAAGACACCGGAACTCTGCCGGATTTTCGGGAGAACGCCAGAATTCTGCCCAACTTCCATGGGATGCTGAAATTCTTCCCAATTTACAAGAGAATTCCCTCATGACGCCGAAACTCCGCCCAAGTGAAGCCAGAGTTCTCCTCTGCCACCAACGACATCGGACTTCTACCCGACGTCGGACCTTCACTCTTCGCCAAGCTTCTACCCGACGCCCGGACTTCTACCGGTTATCGGACTCCGCTGGACGTCTATGCGAAGATGCATTTCTTTTCATTGCTGGACTTCTACCTGACGCTGTCCTACTGATCTTCGTCGTCAGACTACAGTCCTTTCGACCTCCGTCGCCAGCCGACTACGGTCCTCCTGACTTACGTCGCCCGCCGACTACAGTCTTTTTGACATCCGTCGCCCGTTGAATACGGTCCTCCTGACTTATGTCGCTCACCGAATACATCCTTTCCGACCTCCGTCGCCCACCGACTACAGTCCTCCTGACTTACGTCGCCCGCCGACTACAATCCTCCGTCGCCAGCTGACTACGGTCCTCCTGACCTACGTCGCACGCCAACTGCAGTCCTTCTAACAAAGCGAATACGTCGATAGTAGATCTTTGTATTTACATCATGTAATGTACTCCATAAGATGTACATCATGCTAAGGCCTTCTCCCAAGGAAAGGTCTCATTTGTAATCGACTGCAAATACTAGTGGATTCGTTCAAACTGGGCTAGGCCCCGTGGTTTTTCCCCCTTTTACAGGGGTTTTCCACGTAAAAATCTTGGTGTCTCATAAATTCTAGACCCTCTCTCCTTATCTGCTTGCGTGCCAGATCTTCGTACAATGCTAAGACGTTAAATATAA
This sequence comes from Dendrobium officinale, assembly GCA_019514585.1. NCBI lineage: Eukaryota > Viridiplantae > Streptophyta > Magnoliopsida > Asparagales > Orchidaceae > Dendrobium > Dendrobium officinale. Next base: position 11,208,100 of record CM033697.1, read on the forward strand.
TATTTCTCTACCGCCGCGAATACTCCTGGACGCAACAAAAATAAAAATATTTTTTTTCTATATTATATTTCTCGCATTATAGAGGACAAGTCATCACAAGTTTTTGGGGTAAATCAACTCATGACAGTGATATACTGCCTGCTTCGTATTCATGGTGGCTGATCTAATTTTACAACATTTTTGTATTTTTAATACTTTCATGGTATTATACTATTATTATCCAATTTTCCTATTCATTTTACTTCTTTTGACTACTAAATGAATCCAGCGACTGCAATGTTGTAATTTCAATTCGTGTAATATTTGCAGCGCCTATAGATGAATTTTGTTTCAAACCCTTTTGTATGAGAGATTATTACGTGCGGAGTTTGAACACAGAGAATTCTGTAACTGTGTGAGCAGTAAAAGTGCAGGACTGAACAATAACCGCGCTTATACTGTTCCAAGAAATCAACTCTCGTGTTGAAGAGTGTCGCCTTACTTGATGTTGGAAATTAAATCAAGTAGGAAAGAAAAAAAAATGGAGAACACAAGGATTTAACAAGAAAAACTAAAAAAAAAAAAAAAAAAAAAACTACGCATTCACATCATGTGCAAAGAAATCCACTATAAAAAATGAGAGAAATTATACAAATCTTCGCAACCAAACTCTCGTTCGCAGTCTTCAGCTTTAATACAAGAGTATCTTATCAATTACACCCCTTCAAAGTGAATTCAACTCTTGAAAAGCGAAGAAAGTTTTGACTCAACCAACTTGTAGTGCCTCGGTATTGACTTCTCTGTCCTGCAGAGTCGTGACATTGAATGACAGTGCTACGATGTTGTGCTCTGTGTTTCATATGGGTTCCAAACTGCATCAGTGCTGGATTTACCGCGACACTATACAGACAAGAAAATTTCCAAGCACGCACAACCCCCCTAAGACCCCCAAGCACGCTCCTCTTTGAGCTAGATCAACAAAATTGAGATCTTTGTCAATCATGCAACCCGATTATTCAACACAATCAGACTCCACAAAAAAACTAACAGCTGCTGCCATAACCTGTAGTCTTTGTATGATTGCATCCACTCTGTTTACCTTATGAAAATGGAAGAGCCCAACGAGCCTCATATATTAAGAGCTATTATATCGGTTTTTAAGGTTTTCTGTGGAGTTTCTCAGGGAAGAACATGAATGAATGTCAGTTTCTCTTTATACAATTCTGTCAATACAAAGGTATGGGAGTAGATGGTTTGACTCAATGGTCAATGGCTATATCTGATCTAAAAAGCAGAAAAATCTGATTTAAAAAGCAGAAAAAAGTCCCAAACAAAATCTCAGTTAATTGAAATAAACATGTTGTATACTCTTCCGATAAATGGGAAGTCTTCACATGCTCTCTTCTTCTTTTCTGGATTGGGATCCCAAAATCCTTCTTGCAGGTCGAGTCTTCCGACAATCCACTACATCAAAACGTCGTCCGGAGATCAACCAAAATGCGTCACATCGCTCCTTTGCTTGGTACTGCTCGGTACTGCGGCTCGATACCGCTAACGTGGTTGCACCTGATTCGCCTCCAGACATAGAGCTGGATCGAGCCTCCACACATAATAATTTCTCATAAAAATTAAGATTTTGCCTGTTTAAATTTGGCATTGGCATTATCCTGCTGGTTCATTGTATCCACGCGCAGTTCTTTTGTATATTCATTAGCACCTTGGCTCTATTATTAGAGCTGTATGTACAGATTCATGACAGCCGGTGCATTGCCTGGCTCAATTACATGGATTAACCCTTCTGAAACATGCTTTTGATGCATAATTGCTTACACAACTCGCTTTGACATGTTGGTTGAGAGCTTAGGCTTCCTACTAAGAGGTCATGGATTCGAGTTTTTGTGTATGCGTTGTGTGTGTGAATTTGCCTTAAATGACCTAAATGTCCCCAAAAAAATGCATAATTGCTTTATATTTTCCGTCTTTGCTAGTTCCATGCTGGCATGATGTACATCAATATTAAGAAATAGACGAAATCTAATTTAATGACTTGGTGCTAAAAAAAGTAAAAAACTTAAAAAAAATACCTATGCACAAAAATACAGTATTTTATAGAGGTTCACTTAATTAATGGCTGCAGAACCAGCTTTAATTTTTCAGGGGATAAGCTTATAAGTAAATGTTGGTATTGTCTCGAATTTGGCTCGTTCACTACAAGAAAACAGGTCAATAGCGACTAAGAAAATGAGTCGTATGCTTTACAAATATGTTGGGGGTCCAAGGGGGTAGCACCCCCTGACGGGGTTCGACCTGACCGATCAAGACGCGGGTTCAAGGGGCAACGCCCCTTGACCATTTCTCTTTACTTGATGAATTCTTTTTGCTATTTTTATTGTAAGGATATTTTTGGAATTGAAATTAATAAATAAAATAATAAATTCTATATACAATTTTTCTTTGTATTTAGTTCATCGTTCCCTAACAATAACATCTCTACACAATGTGTTTAATTATGATCGACCAATTGCCTAAAGATCATAATAATTTAAAACTTTTAGGGGAGGCAATTGCCGAAAAACGTTTATAATAAAGGCTGAAAAATAGATCGTGGGAGACAAATTGCCTAAAAAATCAAATAATAAAAAATTTTTGTTACGAGCAATTTCCCCCATGAGCTTAAGGGGGATCCGTCGCTACTTATATTATCAATCATATAAATTTCACAATAATTTGATCGTAGAGAATCACAACTCTAATTTTTTTGATACAACATAAAGATGACACCCCCTTCTTAAAAATAAGAAATTAGGGCAGCCATATTCTTCAAGCTTATGGTGAATATATATTATATTTATTTTGTGTGAACTAAGCATTCATCTACCGTTTATACAAAACTGATGCTAACTAACTAATTGAAACTGGTTTTCACATTTATTTGATAAAGACCACACAACGATATGTAAGAAAATAAGTAATAAAAAATAAACGTCAATTTATTTAAATATAAGAAATACTCAGCATATCATTTAATCATATCATCATTAGTTAACTAAATGAAAACTTGATCCAAAAACTTGTAAAAAAAAAAAGTTTAGGTGTTGTACAAAAGAAGAGATGATACAGATGTACACGCACCTCATATGAATAAATTAAACTCTCTTTGCTATCTGAGGAGATGTGACAGTTATATAAAATAGTAGAAATTATTATCCGCGATCACTGAATCGTCCGAAGGTCAATCAGGATACACTATATAATCCGATACACAATGGTACAAAGATGCACAGTGTATTGGTGATATGGAGAGTCCTGATTGGCCTCACATAATAATTTCTCAGAAAATAGACCTTTTGGACGATAGACGACTTGCTCAACCTCATGAGCTATGGAGATGTATCCACGAGATCTTTATAAGCCGAACCAGAGTTATGAAATGGTACTGGAAAGGAGGTCACCCAAGTTGTTTATCGGCTGATTTTCCAACGAATTTTCTGCCAGAAAAATCCTCTACTTGAATTAAGCAAACCATCATAAAATCAAGTGCGGAACTAACCTATCTTCTGAGAATGGGCAAAATAGGATTATGAAATGAATAAATTTATGTATGAAATAGGAAAAAGGAATTTATTTCTTAGAATTTGGACAACTATTTATTAAAGATTAGCAAAATAGTTAAACTTCCTATTCTAATATTCTTCTAAAAAAAATCATAATAGAAAACTGTCCATTCCCAGATTACTAATTACAAATCAACCCCGACAAATTTTTTATGTTGGTAGAGGTGCCTATATAAGGAGCAATTATTACGTCTGGTCAATCGAACGCGTTCAGAGGCCAATTACCACGCGCCACGTCACCAAAAACTCGGTATTGCTCTGTATACATTCGGACCATTCTGTTTTTGACCGGACGTAATAACTTCTCCTATATAAGTGTGTTTTCCTATGGTGAGACTACTCCAAGTTCCGCCAAGGAAGTCATCCTCAATTGTTCATATCTATTTATTGTATGATCAATGTCTTCCCCACTTGCAAGCAAAGACTTCATTTGTAACCTACAATATATATTATTTGAATCATTTTAGACGGGCATGCCCCCAATTTATTTTATCCGTATATAAATTGGAACTTTGTTCAATGCTAAGACGATAAATTATTTCTCTTTATTGGTACAAATATTCTAACATGTAATAAAAACAATTTCAATTTTAATAAAATTAATAATTTAAATTTAATTAAGCAATCTGCAATTTATTTCAAATTTTATATCAAAATTCATGTAGTGGACCTACATATTAATATATCTTAAATCTCCACCTCATATTTTAATTAGGACAAAAGTCATAAATCACATTATTTAGAACTGGACAATGCATATCATCAATCTAATCATAAAATAACTTAGCAACAAATGATATGAGGGGGATTTACATAAATGCCATTTTATATCATGTTATTTATATATCAACACTAAAAATTTTAAAATTTTCATATTACTCATTGTAAAATTTAATATTAAATATATCACTCTTATATTTTATTTCTATCACCCTATAAACTTTAATATTTTATTATTGTACCCATATTTAATCTATAGGTGATAGACATGAAATATTAAATGGTATTAGATATATAAATAACCTCATATATAAAGTGGCATGCATGTAAATAACCCATGATATAAAGCTTGTTATTGTTTTCACTTTAAAAAAAAATGTTTAGATGTGTATTTATTTCTTATTTTTTGGGCATTTTGAAAACATTGCATGAATCATTTTCAAAATATTTGAAAGTGGTTTATTTTTATGAAGTAAAAAATAAAAAACAATTCAAATATTTCGTAGAATTAATTGTTTTTCATTCAATAGTGTGTTTTGTTTGTGTGGAATATGATAATGTTGATAAATCAGGTTGTTCTATTTCCTTGGGACTTAAGTTTGTCGTATTTGCTAGGAGATTAAGGGGTTTACCCCCTGCTTGGATTCGGGAGCTTTGCACCATAAATTTTTTTTTCGTATAATGCATTGACGTTGTGTACCCAAGCGGCCCAGCGTTGTGTTCACGGGCGCTTCGGAGTTGAGTGATATAGAGCAGAACGCCACATCGCTCTAGATTCGGTGCCGCAACATCATCATACATAGGCTTGAGCGCCGCATCACTGCAAACTGGTGTCATAGTGTTGTGAGACAGATTGAATAGTTTTATTTCTCGTTTTTCTCAAGGGTTACATCCCTTGGTGGTTATAACTCGCATTCTCTTATATTTCTTGTTATGTTAGACAATGAGAATGGTGAATGTGAGAAGACAAGCAATGATAGAGTGAGAGAGAAGATAGATCTGTACTCATTTCTCTAAATTTTCATAGTGAATTTCTTGATGTAGTGTGCTATGTGGTTGTTTTCCCTATTTTTAGTTTTTCCACGTTAAATCTTGCTGGCTTTTATTTTTCCGCTACGTACTTTCACTATTTTGCTTGTTTCGTCATTGTGGTGTTTAGACCATCTCCAATTGAAAATCTCATTTTTCATCCAAAATGTCGTGAAACTAGAAAATGCCGCGATTCAACTCCAATCAAACTCCATTTTGCCCCCTTTTGTGAAGGTAACGGCCTTTCTCTTCTTTCGCAGCAAATTTGATAAAGACAAAAAAATAGTAGAGATGAACAGTGCAATGTCAATATTGGTGTCCCACTGTTCACCCGCAACTAAATAGCGGAAGTTTTACCATTTGGTTGGAGCTCGCGAGCGACGCCATCCAAGCGTTTGGAGTTCGGTTGGAGATGCCCTTACTCCTCATCCCAACAACTTTTATAATGGTCTATGAATTTAATAGATATTGAACATATGATATATAGTTATAGTGTGCATAATGTTAATAATAATTATTTGATGTTATTAGAAGATAAAAAGATACTTAAGTACTGTTATAAATTTTTAATTATCCTTAATCTATTATATTGAAGAATAAAGACAGAGATAATTAATGATGTAAATTTTAGAGTTAACGTTGGATGGTTAAAATGAGAAAATATTTATGATGTTTTGTGTGATACGAAAATATTATTGAAGCTCAATGATAAATTCTATAAAATCACAATCAAGTTAACAACATTATGGCTTCATTTGGGACGGCTTTCTTACTACTTCATAAAACAAATTTTTAGTACAAAAATTAAAATTTTTATACTAAAAAACTGCTTTAAGAAACAGAAAGAAAGTCATCCCAAATGAAGCCTATATTAATCCTAATGTTTGGCTATAAGAGTCAATCATTGATATTTAAAACTTCATATGAGGCTGCTTTCTCATTGCTTTCTAAAATAACTTTTAATATATTTTTTTAACTATAAAATTTTGTATTAAAAAACTGCTATAAAAATGGTAAAAAAAGATGTTCCAAACGAAGCTCAAGTTGAGTATGATGAAAAATAAGAATGTTATGATAAACATATGAATGCATTAGGAATCATAAATTAAAGAATAAGTTTATTCGAGAAGTAATTTGAGCGACATCTATTGAAGATATATAAGATTGAAAATAGATTTAAGTAGTTTGGGTATGAATACTGATGGATGAAAAATGTGTTGAGAGGACTAATATTGTAGTGATATTTATTGAAGATAAGATAACTAAAAGTAGATATAGGCTTCGTTTGGGAAGACTTTCTTATTATTTTTTAAAATAATTTTTTAGTACAAAAATTATAAAAAATTGTTTTAAGAAGCAGTAAGAAAGCCGTCACAACGAGGCCTTAGGCTTCGTTTGGGACTGCTTTTTTATTGCTTTCTAAACGTAGTTTTAGTACAAAAATAAATAATTTTGTACTAAAACTCCGTTTAAGAAATCAGTAAAAAAATTCATCCCAAACAAAGCCTTAGTCTTCCTTTGGGATGGCTTTTTTATTGATTCTTAAACTAATTTTTTAGCACAAAAATTAAAATTTATGTACTATAAAATTAATTTAAGAAGCAGTAAGAAAGCCGTCCCAAACAAAATCTTAGGCTGTTTGGAAGCCTTGAAATTCCTCAGTGCGCTTCAGAGAATATTAATTAGTGGGTATTTAAACATACACACAACGCCACTGTCACAACAGATCGAAAAATGGCAGGACTGTAGTTAAGGTCATCAAACGGACGAAATATAGAAGATTTACTGCATGCTGCCAATGACTGCGAGATTTAGCTCATGAGATCAGCTGGGTGGACGTTGAATAGCTTCTTATTCCGTCTTAATTTGTTTGCTTCTTTGCTTCCCCACGACTTTATTGCTTGATCGAGAAATAAAGCGAGCTTGATTAGATGAAAGGATCTACTGCTGTAGATGTGGAAAGTGTCATTATTGTACTTGCTGTTTGCAGCACTGCTGAATAATTTGCATTTGAATTTCTGATGGCACTGCCTGATGTTCATTTAGATCTCTATTATTCAAGGAGGATGTCAGATGTTTATTACAATTTTCTTTTTGTTAGATGATTTGCTAAGACCATCCATAATCGAACGGCTTATATGTGATTGCCGTCCTCCAAACGATTCAACCGAACACTTTTTTGCTCGCAATTCTCCAGGAGTAAACAGTGAGACATCAACTGTTCACACACTCTTTTTTTTGTGTGTGTTCAGGATTTGCCGAAAAAGCACACGAAAGAGGAGTAAGACAGTTACCTTTGGCAGGGAGATGATAAAGCAGGCGAAATTGTGTTTGATTGGTGACGAATTACCGTGTTTTGGAGTATTACTGTATTTTGGAGTGGAAAGTTGGCTTTTTGAATGGAGATGTCCTAATAGAGGCTATGAATCACAAGCGAGGACAAGTTTTCCCCATATGCAATAGTAAATATAATTTTATTCGACTCAAATACATAGTGAGTGGATGCCTTTCATGAGTGAGCTCAGATTAATGATCAAAATAGTCCTTTGATTTTTTTTATGAAATACCAATAAGATTTTCAACTATATTAAAGGATCATTTTGATCCATCAACTCTTTAAAAATGAATCAAAATAGCCATTTCTTTCTAAAAAATTGAGGGATCAAATAGTTTTTTAATATAGTTGGAGATCATTTTATCATTCACAAAAAATTAAGGGACCATTTTTAAACTTTTTACTTCTATAACTACTGTGATAAACAGGATATCGACCACCAAAAATTGCATATGACTGATACATCATGCAAAAATTACATTGATATGGCACTAATCTCAAAGCAAAATCAAGTTTGAAAGTTATGAAATCAAAATCAGGAGCATCTGAACTCCGTTTTCAGCAAACTTACAGTCGAACTGAGCGTCTCGGAAATACAAACCCAACGACACCAAATTCAACCCAATCTGAGCCCAAATGGGTCCAAATCAAGGACTCGAAGCGCTGTTGGAAGGTTCAAACCACAATTTGGATTACAAAACGGATTCCAAACATAACAAGCTTATAGTCAAATCGAGCGGCTCGACGAGACGAATCCAACGAGCCCAAGATCACTAAATTCCGACATCACTACGACATTCAAACGTCAATCGAACGGTTCATGATCAAGGGATTCAAGATCGGCCGTCCATCCAACCACTCCCAACTAACCCTTTATCCTCCACCTATTTACGGGCCATGTCATTCCCAAAATCTATAAATAAAGCCCCCTCTCCTCTTGAAGAAACATGCCAGAGCCTAAGGAAAAAAGAGAGAGATCAGAGATCGCTCTTACTTCCTAGCCTCCTCGACCACCGCCGAAGTCTCGCCGGACCACCGCCGGAGTCTCGCCGGACCACCGCCTGACGCCCTGTGCTCCACTGGACCACCGCCTAACGCCTTTGCTCCTCCGAACCACCGCCTGACGCCCTGTGCTCCACCGGACCACCGCCTAACACCGTTGCTCCGTCGAACCACCGCCTGACGCCCTGTGCTCCACCAAACCATCGCTTAACGCCGTTGCTCCTCCGAACCACCGCCTGACGCCCTGTGCTTCACCGGACCACCGCCTAACGCTGTTGCTCCGTCAAACCACCGCCTAACTCCCTGTGCTCCACCAGACCGCCATCTAAGGCTGTTGCTCCGTCGGACCATCATTTGAGACCCTCATCTTCGCCGGACACCCTACGTTCCACCAGATCTTCACTTGAAGTTCTCATCTTTGCCAGGCCATTGTCAAAGACTCTCATCTTTACCAGATCATCATCTAAGGCCCGGAGTTCTGCCTTATCATCATCTAAGGCCCGAAGTCCTGCCAGACCATTATTCGACACCCGGACTTCTATTGTATAATTGCTACTTGTAATCTGATCGTCCTTAGAGACGAATCAGCCCATTGTAACTAACTCAAGTTCTAGTTAAATCTTTTAAACTGGGTTAGGCCCCGTGGTTTTTCCCCTTTCAAGGGTTTTTCACATAAAAAATCTTGTGTTCTCTGTGTGTGAGCTGGATATCCGTATAACGCTAAGACGAACGATTAAAACTCTATCGCAGCGTATATTCTAGTCCACAACAAAGGGTATGATTATTACATCCCAGGTGTGAAAAATAATATATCTCCATAATATCAGATATGATGAAGGAGATTAATCTCAATTAGTTATCAAATTTTCAAAAATAAAAATAATTTTAATATTCAAGTGGAAATGATTCACGCATAATATATAGGAAAATGTATATAATATAAATATATTAAATAAAATTTATTCAGTTTTATGAAAATATGTATATCACAAATTCTGCCACTTATTACGACAACTATTTTATGTCCAATAGATTATCAGTCACTAAATAATCCTTAAGTTGTAATAAAACAATTTCTATTATACAAAAACTTATGACTAGATTGATTCTTTTAATGTAGTAGTGATGTACCAATAAATAAGATTTTTAGCAACAACAACAACAACTGTTGGAGCTCGTGAATAGGTTGTTAGACCTAAGTTAGCGTCAATGTCCCAATGCTAACTAAGAGGTTGGTAATTTAAAATTCTACTCTTGGATTTTTAGAAAACCTTCTTAATTATTATTGCAAGTTAAATTTAAAGTTTTAAAATAAACTTTTTAACCAGAGTAAACAACTTGCAATAAAATTAAATGCGGAAGAATAATAAGAAAGAACACACCAGATTTATAGTGGTTCGGTCAAACCTTGACCTACGTCCACTTCCCGGAGGCACCCTCCGAGTATTGCACTAAACCTCTAGTGACTCTCCTTTTACCCCCACAGCAAGGCGGAGAAGCCTTCACAAAATCATTTCCACCTTGCCCGGTGCGGCGGAGGAGCCGAGTCCTTTGACACCAAAGAGATCTTCTTCTTCCCAAAACTTTCCTCAAGACGACCCTTGAATCCAACGATAATGAGGTGCAAGCTCGTTGGAGCAACTGTGAATATTCCCTCCACACTCCCTTGAAATTCCCTCCAAGGATCTTCTCCCTCTCAAACTCCACCATTTTCTCTCTCCCTTTCAAGTTCTCTCTTCAAGTTTTCTCCAAAAGAATGAAGACACAATGGATGCTAAAGATATACTGGTCGTCCTTTTATACTCTCCAAGTGACGGTAGAGAACCGAACCGATGTTGTTGAACTTCACTTGAGAGCCTTCAGAGGAGATGGGCAGAAACTTGAAGGAAATAAAGAGATCATCGCTTTGGGTAACCTTGTGAATCCCTCACAAACCCCTCACTTGATCTCTCACTCTTCACTCACACAATCTCTCCCAAACACTCACACTCAATGAACCCTCTCAAGAGAAAACAACATCAAAGGCTTTTGTAATAGTTTCTATGACTCCTTATATATAAAGGACAAGAAAAAACCGTCCAAAAACTAAAGATTTCAAGTTCTGAGCGCTCACGATCATCTCGTACGAACCTATGTTAGTACGTACGAATTGTTCAAAAACTGTTGCGTACGAACATGTTGTGAATCGGTACGAACAGAACAATTTTAAAGTTCGTATGTACAAATCGTCAAGACGAAATGAATAAAAATAGAACACAGAAGTTAGTCCCAGTATGATAAAAAAATATCATCTGTACGAACTATGCATTTGGAAAAAATAAAGTCGTTCGTTCCGGTACGATTGAAAAATATCATCTGTACAAACTGAAATTAGAAAAAATTGTGCCTTATCTGTTCGTTCCACTGCTCATTGGGATAAATAACTGTCCAGATCGTCCCGTACTAAGTGGTATCCTACAGTACGATCAATTTAAAAATGTGAATTTTAAAACTCTCCCTCAGGCGTGTGTGTGCTCAGTTACTCAAATTATATTTACTCTCTCAGACTCAATAAAATGAAAAATACAGACTTCGATTACAATTAAACTCTAAACTGATCTTAATTTGAAGTCTTCAACAATTTGGAGTATGATTTTTCTGAAATGTTAGTACACACAAGAGCAAAAATAATTTTTCTAAAATATGTTAGGAGAAATAATAATCAAAATAGTAATATTTTGAATCATCAAAAACATACAAATTGCAAGAATGTCAAACATGCAAAGCTAAGTAGCAACTATCTCAACAACAGCAACATCAAGCCTTTGTCCCACTAGGTGTGGTCGGCTACATGAATCATTTTTCTCCATTGTGTCTTGTTAAAAATCAAATTCTCGTTTAACTCTAATAAAGAAATATCGTTTCTAATATTTCTAACCAAGACTTCTTAGGTTTATCTCTACCTTTCTTAACATAAGTCAAATATAATACATCTACTTTCCTAACTGGGTCATCGGAAGGCCGTTGTTTTATGAGACCAAATCATCTAAAGCAACTCTCTCTAAGCTTATCTTCCACTAACGCTACTTCAACCTTTTTCACGTATATGCTCATTTCATATTCTATTTCTAAGGATAAAGCCACTCATCCATCTGAGCATCCTCATCTATGCAACACTTAACTTTGTAGTATGCGTATCTTTTAATGGCTAACATTCGACATCATAAAGCATTGCAGAACTCACCACCATCTTATAGAATTTTCCCTTAACTTTGAGCTGAACTTTGAGGGGGGCTTTTATATCACACAACAAGCCCGATGCATTCCTCCACTTCAACCATCCAACTTAAATTCTACTGATAATATCCCCATATATTTCATCATCACTCTAAACAATAGACCTAAGATATATAAAACATGAACTCTTATTAATGATTTGATCGCCCAAAGTCACAATCCACTCATTATGTCTATTACTACTAAAATTATACTTCATATATTCAATTTTAGATCTACTCAAGCGAAAACCTTTAGACTCTAAGGTTGATCTCCTTAATTCAAGTTTACCTATCCCTCTCTAGTCTTATCAACAAGAAGAATATCATTAGCAAAAAAAATACATGAAGGTACATCCTCTTGCAAATGTCTAGTGATAACATCCATGACTAAAGCAAAAAGTATGGGCTTAAGATTGATCCTTGATGTAATCCAACCGAAATAGGAAAATACTTGGTCAAACCACCTTGTGTTTGAACACAAGTAAGAGCTCCTACATACATATCTTTAATGATTTAAATATAAGCATTATTAACTCTTTTTCTTTTCAAGAACTCTCCATAGCACTCCTCTTAGAATTTTATCACATGCTTTCTCTAAATCAATAAATATCATATGTAGATCATCCTTATTCTCTATATATTTCTCCATCAAACCTCTCAATAAATGTATGGCTTCCATAGCAGACCTATTCGGTATGAATCCAAATTGATTTTGAGAAACATTAGTATCACGCCGCAATCTACACTCCATAACTCGCTCTCATAGTTTTAAACTATGACACATTAACTTAATTCCTCTATAATTCACATAATCTTGTGCATCATTTTTATTCTTAAAAATAGGAATTAATACACTCAGTCTCCACTCATCTGGCATCTTTTTAGTCTTCAAAATAGTATTAAAAATTTTAGTAAGCCAAAAAATTCCTTCTATCTCCTAAGCATTTCCACACCTCGATCTAGTTGAATATCATCAGGTCCAACAGCTTTTCCATTCTTTATTTTCTTTAAAGCATCTCTAACTTCGGTTTTACTAATACGCCGATAAAAATAGAAATCTTTATTTCCTTTTTTAGCCTTAATATAAAATATTTTTGAAGAGGATTAAGATACTTTACCCAAAAATAATTAAAAAAAAAAATCATTTGTAATAATATGTTTCTCAATTACCTACATGCAAGGGAAATAATATATTCCAAGCTGATTTTCTTTTTTAATTTCTGACATATTTATATTAAATAAGTTTAACAATTTTTCAATTATTAAAAAAGCAGTGTTCTTCACACTCAAAATATATAATAATTCACATTAGCATTTTAGGAGCTTGCCAAAATATTATATTAAGACCAGTTCTCTTATGATATTTAGGTTTCTTGGATGGCTATTTTATTGCTTTTTAAAATAAAATTTTAGTAAAAAATTTAAATTTTTGTACAAAAACTATGTTCTATATATATATATATATATATATATCAAACAAAAACTTACATAAATCTCAATAAATAAATCTAATTTAATTGCTGACACATGCTATTGTTTGTGACATGCCAACAAGATTCATTAATAATATTATTAAATAAATGTATTTATTATTCTTCGCCTATCAACAAAATTCATGAAATATTTAATTTTATTACTGGCAGCTTAAATAAACATAAAAATTAATAAGAATTAATAATGCTCACTAAAATATTCCACTATTGCCAAAAAAAAATGTATTGCATCATAAACTAATAATTATAAAATAATTAATTTTATGCATAATGTCTTATCTCTTGCATTATACGTGAAAAGGACTAGTATCTTAAAGAGATAGACACAGCTCATCTTGTTCACTATCAATCATGAGGTTTGAAATTAAAATTTATGTAATATAAGTACTTACTTTACAGAGCCCTGCATTGGGTGCTCATATTCACACCCACCCACGTACCCACCCATACCCAATGGGCATGGGTGGGTATGGGTATGTACATGGCCTTGTGGGTGGATATGGGTGGGTAATCAACATCTGGGGACAAATTGATTTACATTACTACTCATCATATGCATGTATTATATTACAGTAATCCTTACTACGTAGTGCGCAACACTGAATTGTGCTGCGACTACGATAAATTTTGATATGTAACTTGAAAGTTTATAGTCAAAGAAAAGGGCAACAAACCTCAATGTCATTAATCCGCGAAAGATTTTATTAAAGAAGCATGGAAAGTGGGTGGGTGTGGGTGGGTATAACATACCAAAAGTCACCATATGTGGGTGTGGGTGGGCAAAGCCCGCCAGCGTAGAGCGTGGGTACCCAATGGGTACCCAACCAGGACCTCATGTAGGACTTTGTTACTTTAATTGGCTAAGAAGTGTGACGCCCCAGGCATCCATAGTGAAAGGATTCGTCTGACATTCTGATCGAACTCCATTCCAGTTGCCTTTGCTCGGACCTGAAATTGTCAACCACATATAATGAGCTTTACAAAGCCCAGCAGGTCACCTAATACCTATAACTGAAATCAAAGCACGGCGATGCTATCAATATGCATGTCAATCTATCAATCTGAATCAGTCAATGGTCAATGAGTCTATGCAGTACGAAAATTCAATAGTCAATAAAGCCAGTCAATGCAGCAGCAAGCGAATCGATAAATCAACTCAATAAATCCATGTCAATCTCAAAGAAATCCGTACGCAATAGGAAATCAATCAATCCGTCAAATCAATCGCTATCAAATCAAATCAATGCGGTCTAATCAATACTATTTATTCAATGAAATCAAACGAGGAAAGCAGTACGATAAATCTCAAGATCAATAAATCCATAGGCAGTAGTAACAATAAATCTATAAGCAGAAATCAATGAATCTATAGGCAACAATGTCAATAATTCTATACTATTCATGTCCATGCTATCAATACATATATATATATCCATCCATTTCTATATCAATGCTCAATGTCGATGCACAGCAATCAATCAGTGAAATCAATGAAATCGTACGATCTAGTAAATCCAATCAAAGTCGATAAAGCAGGAATCTATAAAACAATGAATCCATAAATCAATACAGTAAACATGCAATTCAATACTATATACTGGACAAGTACAATCAACTGGCTATGTTGCTGTTGTAGAATCCATATTGCTGTTGTAGATATCCATACATTGGTTCTATCAATAAGAGTCGTCACTCTTTTCGCCCGTCGGCATTTTCTATAAACTCCTTATGACTCCCAATCGTTATATCAATGATCAATGGTTTAAAGGAAAGCCCGTCGGCCCACCATCCTGTACAGGTCAATATCAATCTTCAACCAATGTTCAACCAGGTTATACGTGTGTTCCAGTATCAATAATCAATCAATAATCAATATTAGAGCAATCATATCAATAATCATAGGCATATCGATTCAATCTATCAATTTCAGTCAAATCAGGAATCATACAAAAATCGGGCAGAGTAACAGTAGTCTATCGAATTTACACAAAAATCCTGCAAAAAGACAAATTCTGAATTTCTCCAAATTACAACAGAATAACCACGGCATCAATACAAGACTATCAATCTATAGAATCCAAATCAAATCAAGTCCTGATAATTTTCTATTTAATTAAAATCGCGTAGAATCAATTCCGACCGGTAAAATCATCGCAGAAAATACTCAAATCGTGTACAATATTCATATCTATAACATACTAAAAGTTGTGCGGTGAAAGTCGTGTCAATACAAAATCAGGTCAAAAGTTCGATTACAAAAACACAAAACAAATCACAACTCGGTCAAAACTCAATATCTTCGAAAACAGAAATAGGGTTCGGAGTCCTTACAGCGAGACAAACAAATCTTCTAACAGCGTCGTCGGACGAAAAGCGCTCCACGGGCTCCAAAACCAAGCTTCCTCTTCTCTTCCTTCTCTTTCTCTCTCCTGCCTTTTCTCTCTCTCCAAAATGAATCCAAAATATCTAAAATCCGATATTTATCAACACTGATCGTCCTGGACGATCCAAATTTCGTCCTGGTACGATGGGTTATCTGGACAAATTTCGTACAGACGAAATCCAAATTCGTCCCGGGCGACTTGCTCTCTGGACAGATTTCGTACAGACGGATCGTCCCGACTGCTCCAGGTTCGTACAGACGAAAATGGCAGATTTCTTCACAAATTTCTTCAGTTCGTCCAGTACTAAAGTCAGATCGTACGGGACTAACAGCACAAAAAAAATCAGCTTTTTGAAGGGTTTTACAATCTACCCACCTAAAAAAAATGTCGTCCTCGACATTTCCCTTAAGGGATCGAATGCAAAATCGATACAAAGCAAATCCGTCCAATCAAAACTCAAATCAAAATCAAATCGAATCAAAATCAAAATCAAAACTCGTCGGAATCCATACAAATCACACAATCCAGTCAATCACATGTCATTCAATATGTATGCAAAACGATACACTTGAAACAATCCATTCTATCAAACTATCAATCAAATCCTTTCACTACACTTGCTCTGATACCAATTGTGACGCCCCAGGCATCCATAGTGAAAGGATTCGTCTGACATTCTGATCGAACTCCATTCCAGTTGCCTTTGCTCGGACCTGAAATTGTCAACCACATATAATGAGCTTTACAAAGCCCAGCAGGTCACCTAATACCTATAACTGAAATCAAAGCACGGCGATGCTATCAATATGCATGTCAATCTATCAATCTGAATCAGTCAATGGTCAATGAGTCTATGCAGTACGAAAATTCAATAGTCAATAAAGCCAGTCAATGCAGCAGCAAGCGAATCGATAAATCAACTCAATAAATCCATGTCAATCTCAAAGAAATCCGTACGCAATAGGAAATCAATCAATCCGTCAAATCAATCGCTATCAAATCAAATCAATGCGGTCTAATCAATACTATTTATTCAATGAAATCAAACGAGGAAAGCAGTACGATAAATCTCAAGATCAATAAATCCATAGGCAGTAGTAACAATAAATCTATAAGCAGAAATCAATGAATCTATAGGCAACAGTGTCAATAATTCTATACTATTCATGTCCATGCTATCATCAATACAATATATATATATCCATCTATTTCTATATCAATGCTCAATGTCGATGCACAGCAATCAATCAGTGAAATCAATGAAATCGTACGATCTAGTAAATCCAATCAAAGTCGATAAAGCAGGAATCTATAAAACAATGAATCCATAAATCAATACAGTAAACATGCAATTCAATACTATATACTGGACAAGTACAATCAACTGGCTATGTTGCTGTTGTAGAATCCATATTGCTGTTGTAGATATCCATACATTGGTTCTATCAATAAGAGTCGTCACTCTTTTCGCCCGTCGGCATTTCTATAAACTCCTTATGACTCCCAATCGTTATATCAATGATCAATGGTTTAAAGGAAAGCCCGTCGGCCCACCATCCTGTACAGGTCAATATCAATCTTCAACCAATGTTCAACCAGGTTATACGTGTGTTCCAGTATCAATAATCAATCAATAATCAATATTAGAGTAATCATATCAATAATCATAGGCATATCGATTCAATCTATCAATTTCAGTCAAATCAGGAATCATACAAAAATCGGGCAGAGTAACAGTAGTCTATCGAATTTACACAAAAATCCTGCAAAAAGACAAATTCTGAATTTCTCCAAATTACAATAGAATAACCACGGCATCAATACAAGACTATCAATCTATAGAATCCAAATCAAATCAAGTCCTGATAATTTTCTATTTAATTAAAATCGCGTAGAATCAATTCCGACCGGTAAAATCATCGCAGAAAATACTCAAATCGTGTACAATATTCATATCTATAACATACTAAAAGTTGTGCGGTGAAAGTCGTGTCAATACAAAATCATGTCAAAAGTTCGATTACAAAAACACAAAACAAATCACAACTCGGTCAAAACTCAATATCTTCGAAAACAGAAATAGGGTTCGGAGTCCTTACAGCGAGACAAACAAATCTTCTAACAGCGTCGTCGGACGAAAAGCGCTCCACGGGCTCCAAAACCAAGCTTCCTCTTCTCTTCCTTCTCTTTCTCTCTCCTGCCTTTTCTCTCTCTCCAAAATGAATCCAAAATATCTAAAATCCGATATTTATCAACACTGATCGTCCTGGACGATCCAAATTTCGTCCTGGTACGATGGGTTATCTGGACAAATTTCGTACAGACGAAATCCAAATTCGTCCCGGGCGACTTGCTCTCTGGACAGATTTCGTACAGACGGATCGTCCCGACTGCTCCAGGTTCGTACAGACGAAAATGGCAGATTTCTTCACAAATTTCTTCAGTTCGTCCAGTACTAAAGTCAGATCGTACGGGACTAACAGCACAAAAAAAATCAGCTTTTTGAAGGGTTTTACAAGAAGTCCCAAAAACTTTTATTAAAGTATTGATTTGATTACTGATTTGTTGATGCGAAGAGATCAGTCCTATTAATGTACTGATATTATGTAATTCATTTTGATTTGTTGGTTGAAAGTTTTGACTATTAATCAAAAAGTTTTTATTTTTAAACTTATGTATGTGTGAGTAAGTTTGGAAAAATTATTACATGCGGAGTTCGGACATAGAGAATCTTTTGATTTTGTGACAGTGAACAATAAAAGTTCAGTAAAAATGCATAAGTGAGTAGTAATAGCACATTACAGGCGAATATTAACCTAGATTCTGCACATAATAATGTCTCGGGAATTTGGCTCAATGATTCAAATGCAAAAAAAAAGTACTTGGTACTTGATACTTGATACGTCATCATGAAATTATCTTGATCGGGCACGAATCTTGAGGAAAAAAATCAAATCGGAAACTTCAAAAATTAAATTCGGAAGCCCCCGAACTTCGATTTCAGCGAGCTTATAGTCAAACTGAGCGTCTCGGAAATACGAACCCAATGACGCCAAATTCAACCCAATCCGAGCCCAAATGGGTCCAAATCAAGGACCCGAAGCGCTGTTAGAAGGTTCAAACCACAATTTGAGTTACCAAAAGGTCTCCGATTTTAACGAGCTTATACTCGAATCGAACGGCTCGACAAGAAGAATCCAACGAGCCCAAGATCGTCGAATTCCGACATCACTAAGACCCTCAAATGTCCAACAAACAGTGCACGATCGAAGGATTCAATATCAGCCGTCCATTCGGCCACTCCCTATTTGCCCATGATCTCACACCTATTTAAGGGCTATGCCACTCCAAAAAAATTATAAATAGAGCCCTCATTCTTCATAAGAGGACTCAAGTGAGAAAAGAGAGAAGAAGATAAGAGAAGAAGAAGGACAATCAGCTCCTCGACCACCGCCGGAGTTCTTCCCGCTGCCTGAATACGTCGGAATTCTGCCGGATATTAGGGAAACGCCAGGATTTTGAGCAACTTTGTTTTAATTCAAGAGAAACTTAGTGTAATCTGATTGTCCTAACTTGTGTGAATAATTAGTTTCTTGTAATTTACGCAACACTAGTGGAACTTTTCAACTATGCGTGGCCTCGTGATTTTTCCCCTTTTCAGGGTTTTTCACGTAAAAATCCTGGTGTTCACTTTCTTTTCTGTTTGTGTGCTGAATATTCGTACAACGCTCAGACATAAAATTACAAACTCTATCGCCGCGCATATTTTAGCCCGCAACAATACTCTTAAAAAAAAGTACTGATATTGTTAAGTGATAAGATCTAATTGATTGCGAGTTGGGACGTTTTTAATGTCTATTTATTTATAAGCAAACGCTTGATTCTTTTGGCAAGAAATAAATGGCGAAGATGCAGCCATCAGCCATGTGATGTTTTCTTAATAAGTTAATAGTACAGATCGTGATGGTGACGGACTATTTATGGATAACGATGAATAATCAAGAAAAGAAAGGAGAAATTGCAGAAAAATCTCATGCAATAATGATGGATAAGCAAAGCTGATAATACAAAGTTTACAGGCATAGGACGTTTGTTCAGATTTTGTACTAAACATTTGCTGCGGTTGTTGGCGTTTATTTTTTTTTTTTTAATTTTTAATTAAGGCTTCATTTGAGATGAATTTTTTACTACATTTTAAAACAACTTTTTAGTAAAAAAAAAACTATTTTAAGGGCATCTTCAACCGAAAAACTCATTTTCCACTGCAAAATACAGCAAAACTCCAAAATGCGATAATTCTACTCCAATCGAACTCCATTTCGCGGACTTCGTCATCTGGTAACCGTCTCTCCATTTCGCGAGACAATCCCGTTGGCACATAAAAATTTAGCGGGTGAACAGTGCAACGCCATGAATTGCCACTCGGTTGGAGCGACGAAAGAACTACAAATAGTTGTTTGCCGTTCCATTGCAGATGCCCTAAGAAGCAATAAGAAAGCCGTCTCAAATCGATGCCTAAGATTTCATTTGGGACGACTTTCATTACTTCTTAAAATAACTTTTTAGTACTATTCGCAACAAAAAATGAAATTTGTTATCATGCATCTAAAGAAGCTCACCCACCGGCTGCTATTGCGCCCACTTGAGACAACAGTTGCCCTTAGAAGTTTCGCTCTCAAACTCTCTTTTGTTTTTTTTTTTTTTTTTAATTCCCATATTACTATTTGCCACTGTTTTCGTCATCCTGATTTCGATTTTTATTCTTGTGTGAAGTGTAGTTTGCCATTCATGTCAAATGCAAAGCAGAAGAAATTGTTTGATCTGGATTTGCCCTTCCTTTTCAAAGACTGGACGATCATTCCTCGCCATTTTGCTTTTCAAAATCTGAAGAAGCCCTGTATTTTGAGAAGATTAAGAAGGTTGCGAGCTCTTTTTATTCCTTGCCTTCTGGTTTCTAAGAGTTGTGTTGAGAAAGGGAGTTAAAGAAGAAGATAAAGATGACGGAATACTGCTTTTTTCCTAAAAAGGTTCGCTCTCAATCTGTCTTCTTCTTTTCAGTTCTCCTGCTTCCGAGTCATAAGCCAATGAATGTATAGATTTTGCCATCCATTTGAATCAAGCAGAAGTAAGTTTGTTTTTGACCTGGATTTTACCTGTGTTCAAATCTGGAAGCATTCCTCGCCATTTGGCTTTTATTGTGCTTCCATGGTATTGTAAATTTCAATTATTGTCTTAAATGGTGTGCCTATAGACGAATTTTGTTTTACTTCTATGTCATTATAGTTGCAGGATACTCACATTGAAAATTCTTCCAAGAAATCTCCGCTGGTGTTGAAGATGGTTGTCTTAGCGGCTGCAATGAGCTGCAGTGTTTGTATCTGCTCTTTTTTCCTCGAGCAAATGGAAGAGCCCAGCAAGCTCCATATAATGAGAGCTAATTTGACAGAAAAGGCTCAGTTCCATGTTGTCGGAGTTAATCTGACAGATAAAACTCGGCCGAATTTGTTGAGAGTTAACCTGACAGAAAAAAATCTGCCCAATTTATTGACGGTTAATTTAACAGGAAAAAATCCTACCAATCTGGTGAGAGTTGATTTGACAGAAAAAAATATATCCCTTGCTGTGACGGCTGATTTGACCGAAGCAAATCATTCCCATTTAGTGAGCCTCAATACATCACAGATAACTTTTCCTCCGACATTGAAAGTTAACTTAACAGGTGGAACTTTGCCTCTGGGAGTTAATTTAACAGAAAAACTTTCTCATGATCCAAAACTTTCAGAATCCCAACTTCGTCATTTCAACTACAACAAAACCAAAGCTTATGGGAGGTAATGAAATCATTCTTGACTTACTCTATTGTATCGATTTTTCAAGGTTTCTGTGATGATTAGCTTGTGTTTCTCAGGGAAGAACATGGATGCATGCCAATTTCTCTTTATGCTATTGTGTCAACACAAAGGTCTGGGAGTAAATGGTTTGAAGCTTTGCTCAATAGCCATGACAATATCAGGTCCCATGGGGAGATCTTTTACACTGTTGACAGGAAATGTAACATGACAGTGATCAAAACGGTGTTGGATAATTTGTACAGCCTCAACTGGAATGTCAGCACTTTCAGGAGGAAGAAAAAGAGTTGCATGGCGGCTGTTGGCTTCAAATGGATGCTTAATCAGGTAAATCTTATATAGTTAGAAGCTTTTCATTAAAACATAAGAAGCTTAATTTTTAGCAAGATATGCATTTTGGAGAATTGTTAATTTAATTGAAATAAACGTGCACAAACTCTTCCTATGAAAATTAAGATTTTTCATGTTTTAATTTTGCACTGCCGGAGGAAAAAATTTTCTTTATCCTGGTATTTCATTTTGTCTCCATGCAAACTTTTGTGTATCTTTATTGTTCCATCGATTCCTTTATTGGAGCATCATATGTAGGATTTACTACAGCTGGTGCAAGTGCTTGGCTTAATAATGCATTTGACCCAGAATTATTTTTGACTTTCATGCTTTGCTGGTTCCATGGTAGCCGTAAATACACTCGCATAATCAGGATTTCAAGTAAAAGAGAGCAAGAGAGTTTATCAATACTTCCCGCGGGGCAACAATTCTATACTTTACAAAATTGCATGATGATTTAAGGATAAAGCTTTCATATTATACATGGTCATATAAGAATTGTTTTTTCCTTAAACTCTAGAGGAGGTGAGAGGTTCCCTTGTGCCTAGGGGTGCAACCGAGTCAAGCCGGCTCACGAGCTGGCTCGGGCTCGACTCGGTAACAGGTTCGACGAGTCAAGCTTATCGAGATCGTGAGTCGAGCTTGAACACGATTTTATGCTCAACAACTTATCGAGCTCGAGCTTGAACAACCCTCCGCTCGACTCGCGAGCTCATCGAGCAGCTCACTATAGGCTCCGAAAATTCGGCCTCAACCTCCCCCGCTGCATTTTTAAGAGAGTTTTAATGGATAAAGTACCGCGATAAATTTTGAGAAGGCAAATGAGTTTGTAGATAAAACACTACCCAGAGATTTTGCCCTCAATTGGCAAGGACTTCTTGATCTTGAGTTCTGGTTTCCTAAAAGCACAAGCCCCTATAATTAATTACCCCTCCCGGCAACGAGAGAGAACTTCCGATTAAGGCTAGTCGTCAATCAGATATGTAGAGATACATGTTATCTGGCATATAGTAGTAGCATGGGTTTTGGAATTTGAATGGGTTGATATTTAAAATTGGAAATTTCACCATTTTGCACTTAAAACAGATGGTGGGGGAATGAATGATGGACTCGATCAAGATCCCATGTTTCTGTTGTCCTGGGCCATCGTGTTCCCTGGTCTACTTAGTCAAAGGAGGTAGTCGACCCAACCTGACAGAATAATCCTTGTCAGCAGCTATGGGTTGCTTCGTCCAAGGGTATCTTGTAGACCTGGGGTGGATATTTGTTTAAGGGGACAAATTTGAATCCATCTTAGCTAACAAAAGGTTTTGTGCCCTATCGATCATATCCTATTGATTTATATCTAAATGATTTGATGTCACTAAGGAACGTATTGGCTCTGGCCATAACCATAATTTAGTGGTGTCATTTGGCGGCAAAACCACTGTTAGAGAACGCATACTACGTTTTTACTTGCAAGAGATTATTTGAGAATTGATCCCAGTGATATTTTCGACCGAGCATCAACTCTATGTAAGTTGAAGTAAATTTCAATTTATCCACCCAGTAAACTATTGCGGATGGTAGATTGATTTTGCTTTTAAGTATTCAAGGTTAGATTTCAGTTTTGAATATCTTGGAGTTTTGAGATTTTTAAAATTTCTATGGAATTTTGAGTTTTGACGAGCATTTGGATGGCATTTTGAAGATATTTAAAATTACCCCCTTCAATTGAGATTTGTAATCAACATGGCCATCATCGGGATGTTTAGGGGTATTTTTAATTTTGGATTGAATATTGTCGACTCTGTCGAGTTGTCGACAGAGGATCGGGTTTTGTAGGCTTTAATTATGCCTTTGTTGATGAATTTCTTTTGTCATCGACCTTGAAGGTCTTATATGAACGTATAAAATATATATTCCGGTCGACACCATGACCATATATCTGTTTGATAATTTTAGCCATATCGACTCCTATCTATCTGTATAGAAGGATTGGGCTCGAAATGTGGTTCATTTATTGACCCTAGTATCTTTAGACGTCGTATGTGTACCTATATTATGCTCGCTGAGGCTCATGCAAGTGTATGATTGCACATGCCCTTTTATGTACATATGTGCATACATATTACAGTGCATACGTGGGAATATTTTGTACATTCGATGGGTCTTCTACGATAACTAGTATGAACTAGTATTTGTCGTAGCCCCTCTGTATTCATCCGTGGATGGTATGTTAGATGCACGAACATTACTCAACAAGAAGCTTGCAAGCCTCAATAGTCTTATCCAACTCAATGTTCAGAACTCCATTGAACTGAATTTCACCTACTTCATAATGATTCGATCTGGCTTTCTCTTCCCATAACTCATATTGGAGTCAACAAGTAACAAAGTAACTCCCCAATTATACCATCATCACCATTTTTTATTGTTGGCTTAACTAAAGAATCAATCATTTCAACTTTGGGTGATTGCATCTTTATCAATGCCCAATACTTCAGAGTCCATGGCCACTTCCTCGAACTAACAATTGCGGCAATCAAAGACAGCTCGGGCCATCTGATAGAATCATGCGAGATATCCATTCCTAAGATGATTGTTGCAACTCTTGATGTAGTTGGAATAGCATGTGTATTGAACCATTGTTGGATAATTGTTGACTGCAGAGGTGTCATGATGTCTTTGCTATATCAACTAATAGGTACTTTGAGTAAGCTGCAGACATTTTGCCTTTATCCGTATAGGGCTCAATGTGTTTACTTAGTGTTGAGTGACGTTTCACTAGATGGATGCTGTGATATCTGTTGCTCGTCACGATGATCTTTCTATGACTGTTCCCAGGGGGTGTCATAGGTGTATGTTTGCATTTACTGTTATTACTTACAAGGATTCAGTACATTCATATCTAGTTGGGTATCACCAAATCGATGCATTAATCTACCAGTCGATTGTTGTTGGTGACAATCAAGTTCCCCTTCATGGTGGCTTCTTTCGTTTACTTGTAAGCATGAAACGCTTTTCATATGCATGTTAGTTGCATTTTCTTATTGTCACCTCCAAACAATTCTCTACGTGCATTATAACTTTTCATTGCATTAACATTTGGTTTATGATATGAATAATAGCATTGGTGCCATTGTCAATTGGGGAGTGGAGATTTATATTTGTCATAGCCTTTATGAATTAGCTACGACATTCATTAAAGATTTTTGCATGATGAATTGTAGGTAGGTTGCCACATCTCCTACAACTCGTATTGGTTGTTGTTTATGGACGAGTCAAATCCAATATTACAAGTTAGTTACTGTGATTCAAAAGCTTCCACATCGTGACTTTACAATTAAATCAACTCTTTCACCCTCCTGGGTTGCTTGCAACCAAACTCCACTTGCAAACGCTTTGTCCTTAAAGACAGTTCAATGTGCATGATGGGTTTGACATCATATCCAACCATATTTTTGTTTCAATGTAGATGACGATCACAGGTTAATTATTATCATTCAAAATTTTCATGTCAAAGCTTGTAGATGGCGCAGGGTGCAGGTGGATGCACAGCGCGCGGAAAGCAAAGAAACACAGGATGTGTGGTGTTAACCGTTCGCTGGACTCTATTAGTGGCAAAGACCGGCAGGGTTGTTCTTTGTGAACAGTAGTTATCTTTTTTTTTGTGTATAAATCTAGGACAAAGGTGGAGAATTGTTAGATTTTGGTCCTAAATTTAGATTTGTAGCTTATTGTGTAGCTTGTTGTATATAAATAGTCAATAGGTTGTAATAGATTTGTATGATTTAGAAATACAAATTTCGTTTCCTGCTCTCCTTCTCCCTTCCATCTCTCTCCCTCCTCTCCCAAGAAGCTCACCTCCTCTCCCAAGAAGCTCAAGAGGAAGAACTCTTTCCTCTCATCCAAGATTCTACAGCAAGTTACTTCTAGTATCCCATAAACACAGGAATTGCAATAGAAGAGAAGCAAAATTTATACAATTACAGAGGTTTGGATCTGTTTCATTATTTTCTAGTTCGAGGTGAGCATTTCTTCTTTTAGGTTGCTGGAGGTTGCATCAGTTCCTTGCAGGTTGCTGGAGGTTGCATCAGCTTACCCATTAAACCAAACAAATTTAGTCCAATTCAGATTCTAAATATACGATTGGATAGTTTTTCACGCATCACTAAGTTGCAGCTCTTGTTTCCGTCCAGAAAAATCGATCACATCATCATCCCAAGAAATATCAGTGTTGTTAATAGCTTTTAGGCATGTGATATCACCAAGTTAACAAATAATACGAAGTGGATGCTATGTTTATCACTTTATCCTCCTTCAAATCGCAGTATAGTTATTATATTCCCCACAAATTTCTGTTTTTCAATGAGTCTGCGAGCTTAGACTAATTCCCTACAGTTTTTTATTACCCTAAATCCCTTGGCTTTTGCAGGGAATCTTGGATAACCATGAAGGGATTGTGGACTACTTCAACCATAGGGGAGTCTCAGTAATACTCTTGCTCAGAAGAAATCATCTTCGTCGTTTGGTATCTCAAAAAGCAAACAATCACGATGGTAAGGTCAAGGGATTGAATGGGGCTCATAAAGCTCATGTGAGCTCCAAACAAGAGGTCCATAAATCTCACTTATGCTTGAAATATGAAGCTGTTTGATACTTCAAAAGCAATTAACTAAGCTTTTTCTTCCCCTTTAACAACTTATTATATGCAGGCTGAAATCCTTGCAAGCTACAAGCCCAAACTTGATGCAAAGCGTTTAATCCCAGCCCTGGAACATATGGAAAGGTTGGCTACCGATACACTGAAAAACTTCAGAGGCACTCGCCACATGGTTGTCTATTATGAAGATCTCGTTCAGAATCAGACTGTAAGCAATACAAAGCTTTGTGAAACCTATGAGCACTTATATTCTTTGAAACTTAGTAAATCCATGCATTATATCCATTCAAATCATTGATTTTTTTTTTTCATGTATCATATTTTGTCAAAAATATTTTAAAATATGCATCTATTAAACTTCAAATTTATTAAAATATATTCTTGATATTATAATCCTATATTTATATATTTTTGCTTTGTTTCTATATTGTTATCATGTTACGTTTGGACATGTGTTTGTTCTTATTTTTTATATTAAGTCATTAAGAAAGGTGAGAATACCTATAGAGTTTTCAAAATTTCAAAAACACTAATTTGTCTTAAGGAGATAAAAATAGACAACTATCCAAATATATTTCTTAATGTTTTTATTAGATTTTTTTCTTTTTAATTTTTTTTTTTATGTTCTTATTAGATTTTATGTAAGGTTATGACTTGATATCAATCTAAATAAGATTGAATATATAATATATAATTTTAATAGGACAGATGTTAAGAATTATCGTTCAATATTATTAGAAAATAAAATGATAATTAGATGTGATAGATTCTAATTTATTAGATGTGATAATTAGAGTGAACATAAGAACTTTTTTTTACCTTTTAAACTATATATAAATAAATAAAAAAGCTACATTCCCACACTTGCAACTTGATTAAACTCTCATCTGTTCGGTACTCTCTGTTCTTTAGCAAACAATGATGGAAGTGTTGGAATTCCTCAAAGTGCCTCAGAGAACCTTAATTAGTGGACATGTAAAGATACACACGAGGCCACTCGCACAGCAGATTGAGAACTGGAGGGTTGTAGCTAAGGTCATCAAACGCTCAAAATATAGAAGGTTCATTACTGTAAATGACTATGAAATTTAGCTCATGAGATCATCTGGCTGGATGTTGATTTGCTTCTCATTCTGTCTTAGTTTTCTTCTTCTTTTTTTCCCACTTTATTGCTTGATCGAGCAATAAAGGAAGCTTGATTGGATGAAGGATCTACTGCTGTAGATCTTGTAAGTGTAACTACTGTATTAAGTGTGCTTGTTGTTTGCAGCATTTGTGGATAATTTGCATTGAGATTTCTATGGTATTGTTTTATGTTCATTTAGATCTCTATTATTTTAATCTGTTGTTCGATGTTCATTCCCACTTTCTTTTTAATCTGTTGCTTGATGTTCATTTAATCTCTATTATTTTCAATTTGTAGATTATGTACCGCGAGGGGGTCTTAGTATTTATAATAAGATATTTTTTCAATTCAAATGCATAAGAAATGCGTTGCTTGCTTGAAATTTGAAAATTGCTTCATCTTTGTTTGGTTATGACACTACATGAAAATCACATTTTACTGGCGACAATTTGTTCATTTTCTAGCAGATTTGGAAGTTTCCGGTGGAAAACTTTTCGACGGTAAAACACACGTTGGAAAATTTTTCCGGCGGAATTTGTCCGCTTGAATAATTTAAAAAAATGCCAGCAGTAGTTGTTGCCCGCCTGGCCTTTCCGTTCGCGCTGCCTTGTTAACTCACCTTTACACATCAGCATTATATGGCTTATTATTTACTTCTTTACCATGTACTATCTATATATAGCTTACATTTGTACCTTTAACATGATATAATATACATAGTTCTATTCTTGTTTCACCGTGCCTTTCTTCTTCTGTCTGGCTTGTTCTTTCTCTGTCCAGCCGGTCTTCATGGTATCAGAGCACCATTAATGGCGGATCAAGATTCGGCGGCATCTGTTCCTCCTTCTTCCAATCTCTCCAACTCTCTTTCCGATTTCGTCGTTCCCACACCTTTGAAGTTCTTGATCTCAAATCTCAAGAACCTTGTTCCCACCCAACTCACAAATGATACCTATGCCATTTGGAGGCTTCAACTTCTTCAACATTTCTCTGCAAATGGCTTCGCCGATCATCTCACCGGCGACTGGGTTTGTCCTACCGACACCAAATCCTCCGACTATGCCTTATGGCGTCTAATCGATCGAAGCCTTGTTTATGCTCTTCTTGCGACCATCTCTCCGTCCATTCTCTCCTATGTCATCTCCTCTTCCTCTGTTCATGACATTTGGGTGATTCTTGAACAGCATTTGCAACCTACAAATCGTTCATGTGTGATTCAACTCAAAAGCGAACTTCACAACATTCAAATGCGGGATCATTCTATGCAACAATATCTCACTAAAATCAAAGTTCTTGTCGACAATATTACCGCAGTCGGTACAAAACTCGACACCAAGGACATAATCTTGTACATCCTCAATGGACTTCCCTCTCTACCCACAATTCGTTCAAGTCTGTCATTCGAACATCACAGCAACCGATCGACCTTGATGCTCTTTACTCACTTCTATGTAGTGAGGAGATCGATCTTTAGCATGAACATAAAAAAGAATTCAATGTCAGCCCGATTCCGTGGCTCTTTACACGAATCGTAACTCATTCTCTCGTGGTCAGGGAAACAATCGATACTCAAGAAACAAATCTTCATCAAATAGACCGAACCCGACATCTTCGAATCAACCGTTGGCAGCATCGTCCGTCTCGTCTCCAGCTCAAAGTCGCCCAGAACGTCCGCTTTGCCAAATATGTGTCAAACTAGGACATTCTGCAATCAACTATTGGCATAGGTGTAATCTTGGCTATACTCCTCCCACCTCTGCGACCTCACGCGCGCAGCTCGCTCAGCAAAACCCTCACTGCACCACTGACTGTGTGCTTGATTCAGGTGCTTCAACTCATCTAACACCCGATCTTGCGAACATTCAACATCTAGCTCCCTATCAAGGATTGGACTCCATGTTTATTGCAAACGGAAACTCTGTTCCAATTCAAAATACTAGACAAGGACTTCTGCCGCTATTGGATTCTGCTCGTAAGTTCAATCTTCGCAAAATTCTTCATGTTCCTTCTATATCTCATAATCTCATTTATATTTCTAAATTGACGACTGACAATCATATTTCTATTTCTTTTGACGCTAACAGGTTTGTTATTAAGGATTTGCAGGACCTTCGACCTCTTCTGTTTGGTCATCTTCATGATGGCCTGTACCAAATCAGCATCCCTCCTCATCCTACCAATATTGTTCTTCAAGCCACTACCTCGAACACTCTTCTTTGGCACACGAGGCTCGGTCATCCTCACCAACGCATTCTTTCCAATTTAGCTTCACATATTCCAGACTTATGTTATAAATCTTCTTTTTCGTGCACTTCTTGTAATGTGGCTAAAAGCCACAAACTCCCATTCAATAAAAATGTAACTGTTTCGTCAAAACCGTTTACTCTCTTTCTTTCTTATGTTTGGGGTCCTGCCCCTAACCCATCACTAAATGGTTACAAATACTATGTAATATTCATTGACGATTACATCGTTATTCTTGGTTATATCTCATGCATTCCAAAGGTGAATCTTTTGCCAAATTCCAACACCTCTGCTTTCTCATTAAAAACAACTTTAACACGCATCCTCAAGTTTTTCGTTCAAATGGATGTGGTGAATTCACCAGCAAGGCCTTCACTGAATTTCTTCAAAATAACGATATTACACATCAAATTAGTTTCCCTCATACCCCCGAGCAAAACGGTCTTGAGGAGCGTAAACACCGACATCTTTTAGACCTCACCAGAACTCTTCTTCACGCTTCCCACCTCCCCTCATCCTTTTGGGCTGAAGCTGTTTCCACAGCAAATTACCTAATTAATCGCTTGCCCACTAAATCTCTCTCCTTTCAAATGCCCTATCAAAAAGTTCACGGTAAAGTTCCAGCTTCCTATAATCATCTATGCACCTTTGGTTGTCTTTGTTTTTGTGGCTCAAACCTTATTCCCTCAATAAACTCACTCCTCGTTCCCAAGAAGGCTTCAATGGCTTAAAATTCTAAGAGATATCTATGAAAATATCTTAAACTCAAAACTAATTAAAAAAAAAGAATAAAAGAAAATGATGAGTTAATTACAATGGGGTTAGCTAAAGTGAGGAAGCCTATTATAGTCTCAATACGCCCATGAAATTAGAGTAAATGAACGAGAAGGAAGAAGGAATTATAGTTGTAGTTAGCAAGTAGCAAATGTTTGGGGCTGAAACCTAAGCTTTATTTGTGCCAATTTTCTTATTGCTTTCTAAAATAGTTTTTTAGAATAAAAATTTTTAGAACTATGAATTTTTATACTAAAAAACTGCTTTAAAATGAAGTAAATAAGCCATCCCAGACGAAGCCAAGGCTTCATTTTAAAAAAAGTGGTAAAATAGAAATTATGATTGCATTTTGAAAAGCAAAACAGTAAGAAAGTTGTCCCAAATGAAACCTTAATTTGTTAGATTTGTTATTACACATCATAAACAAGAATGTTAAAAGTGCTAGGTGATAAACCAAGGTTTTAGTGAGTGAACTCGCAAGAATTATAGGATTAAAAGTTTTTCATTTCTTAAATAAATATTGTGATAAGAATGTTATTTTTCAACTTTTTATCAAATTTGGCTTTTTTTTCTATAAGGCCTGCAATATTTTATGACGCAGAATGTTGATTATTATAAGAGAAACACAAAATTAAATGTTGCAAGGATGAGGATACTCAGGTGGATGAGTTTACTCTTATAGATAGAATGTGAAACGAATATGTACATGAAAAGATTAGAGTAATTCCCATAGCTCATAAGATTAGAGAGCCATCTTAAATGGTTTGGTCACATATTTCAACCTTGCGATGGAAAAATTATTACACACGGAGTCCAGATGTAGCTTGTGTCCAGACTCCAATCAGAATAGGTCATGTCAACCTGTACACACACTATGTTCAATTTATACACAAGCTGTATTTGTACACAGTGTAATGCCTACGTGGTCGTTTATGATTGGAGTCTGGATGCCGTCCAAACTCCGCAAGTAATAATTTCTCCTCGTGATGACTCGATTAAGAGAGTATAAGTATGAAATCTAGCTTATGTTAAGAAAGACAGAGGTAGAACTAAAAAGATTTAATTATAAAGTATTAGAAATCACCTATCTTTATTACGAAATGAGAATTTGACTCTTAATAAGATACAGTATTTAAAAAGTAATTTCATGCACATGCATATATCACATGTACAAACATCAAATTCAAGATCTTTTAAGTTTCATTTGGGACGATTTTCTTACTGTTTCTTTAAAACAATTTCATAGTACAAAAGTTTTGATTTTGTACTAAAAATTTGTTTTAAAAAATAGTAAGAAAAACAGTCATAAACGAAACATTAATTGATAGTCTAATTTCCTATCAACATAAAAAAACAACCGTTATAAAAGTGGCTGGTATTTTATATTCCAATTCATTAGGCTTCTAACGAACACTGAAGCTTAGATCTTACTGAAAAGGTTCTGCTCCTAAAGAACGGTCTCTATTCATCAGCAGTTGGAAAGGAGACTTTGTCGACCAAAGCAATGGTAAGCTCTCCCTGCAACCATCCAATTAAAACAGTTTAAACATTTCCAGACTTAGTGGGAACTGGGAAGGACAGGGAATCCCGGTCTTTCTGGTACTTGAAGAGCGCCAATGACCTGGCCATTGTCCCAGTAGCATAAGGCTTCGTCTGCCATGATTTTTTTACTTCTTAAAATAATTTTTTAATATAAAAATTTTAATTTCATTAAAAAGCTATTTTAATAAGCAATCAGAAAGTCATCTAAAACGAAGCCTAAGACTTCATTTTTTGCATTAATTATATTTTCTAATATAATGCAGTTAGAACTTCCATAGTACTATTACCCTCAATAGCCAGGTTCTATAAATAATTTTATGCTTCGTTTGTGACAGCTTTTTTATCACTTTTTGAAATAATTTTTTAGTACAAAATTTTTTTTTTCAAAAAATATTTATACTAAAAAATTATTTTATAAAGCGATAAAAAAATTGTCTCAAACGAAACGTTAGACATTAATTAGATTTACGTACTCACATAGGGCAATTGATGAATCCACTTACAAAAACAAAATCTTATCATTTACAAAGATTGCATCGTTAATAATACAAAATAATATATATATTTACATTCATTTAGATCATTCTCTTTATATGTTCAACAAAATGGTGTATAGTAATCTTAAATATAGAAATGAATATGTACCATCATAAGGTATCTTCTTCATTAGCATTTATTTCATTGATTCCTTGACTTTCTTTAAAATAATAATATATATGTAAATATATGGTGAGCAATAACCTTATTAGGTTTCATGGAAGCTATCGTAAAATTCAGGATTTGTTTCGGATAGTTTTCTTTCTGTCTTGTTTTTCATAATACAATCATAATTTCATTTGGCTAATGCTTTCTCGTTGTTTTTTTTTTTTTTTTTAATTGTATTAAGAAGCTATTTTTTAAGCACATCTAAAAAAGATATTTTTCCCATCATTATTTTGCAATTACTTTTACAAAACATAACAGCCCTCCCAAGCAGACTTTTAAGGGAAAATACGGCGCATCATTGAAATCACTTGTAAACATGTTAAACGAACATGCTTGTACATAATCAATACACTGATAATAGAACTAATCATTTCATTCCATTATTAATAAAAACAAAGAAATTGTTTGCATATATTTCTATTTGTGGGTGATTCATCACCTAATTACCAAATATAGTCTTGCTAGAATTTTGAGTGTTCTTTTGTCCATATTTCTATCTCATGTGTACATTCATTATCAATATTTGCTAGCATTTTGAGTTTTCTTTTTTCCATATTACATGCCCATGAATAATATGTAAAATCATGCTAAATTACATTCATAATCATATAGTATACGTAGGATTACATTAGGAGTTAAAAATCAGGACCCGAATCTAATCCGAAATTTGAAACGGGTCGAATAGCAGGATCCGAACCCGACCCGTTTTTAAAAGGGCTTGACCCTAACCTAAAATATTTGGGTCGGATTCGAGTCAGGTTTTTGGATCGTGCCAATTTTTGACACCCCTAATGAGGATCATCACAAAACATGTAAATTACAACCGATATGAATCAAGCATGAAACATAACATCCATGCTATGTATTTTTTGCGTCCCTTAAGGCTGTCTTGTAATATGATCAATAGTCTCCATATCATCATCATAAATATCAATCCATAAGATAAATCAAATGAAAATTCATACAAAATGCTCTCAAAAGAGGCCAAATATAAATACTCTATCTATAAAATTCAATTAAAATCTATCAAATTCATATTTCATCCATTGAATCATATATGAAACACAAAAGTGCACACAAGAGATAAAAAAACATTGCTTTCTAAGATAGAGAGATGATTACCTACGCCACTATTTGAAAAAGCTGTCACAAACGGAGCCTTAATTGAATTTGGGGAATAAGGGCTGAATGGAACTAGGTTTTGGAGGAAACAGGCAAGCAGGGATTGTGGCTCAAACTTAACTATTTGCTTCCTATCAAAAGCCTCTCAAATAAATTTTTAGAGGCCCAGCTTTGTTCATTTGTAGGAAAGTGCCCTTATTTAGTTAAATCTGAATTAGCTTTATTCTATTGTTCATGAATTAAATAATACTGACATGACTATAGATGATGATGATGATCAAATTCTATTATAATTATGTTATTTACATACCCCCGATTATAAGGATTTTCGTAATGCCATTTTATATGAAAGATATATAATTTCATCAAGAAAATATAATTTTTAAAATTTAGGTTTTGTTTGAAACAGTTTTCATATTGCTTTCTAAAACAGATTTAAATTTTTAGTACAATATTTTCAAGTTGAAGAAATTTTTGTATTAAAAAACTGTTTTAGAATTAAAGCAGCTAAAAAAGCCGTCACAAATGAAGCCTTAGTGTGTTTATGAAAATGAGCGAGATGAGAGATCAACAGAAAAAAATGGCATTTTAGTTTGATATAATTACAGTGATATTTTTTCTATAATCATAGGATTTAGATGTTGTGACCAATAGGTTAATTATAACTTTCCATGGTAATGGCATATGTGTACTAATAATATATAAATTTATATTTGTGTGTGTGTGAAATAATGTTATATATAGTATTGTTGGCCCTAGCCATTACATGTTTAAGGATGCATGATAGTATGGGTATCAATATTTGGCTTGACCGGAAAATTTTCTGGTTTGGATCAATCCATTTGGCAAATAAGTCGAGTTCAGGTTTAATATCCTGACTCGTTTTAAAATTGTGTCAGGTTTGGGTTGACCTGAAAACCTGAATGTGAACATGTTCCCGCAACCCTCATTACAGGAAATTCGCTATTTACCAGCAGTTTCATCGCCGATATTAACTTGCGGTTTAACCAGCAGTTTAACCGGGAAATTTTAATAATAAACCGTCGAAAACACTGACAGTAAACTGACCGTTGGACATATCGTCAGTTTTTCTTCAGGCGTCAACAATTACTGATGGTTTGACTGTCATTTTTAAGAGACTTTTTTCTAGTGGTCCAGACAGCCGAAAGCCGTCGGTAATTGCCTTAAAATTTGCCGCCCCTCCCCTATCTCCTCATCTCTTCGCATTTCGTATTTTTCATCCAGAGTTATCTCGCTCTCTGCTCCGACCTCCATTCGCAGTAATTCGGTATCCGAAGCCCTAACTCCGACGGCGACGCCCTAACTTCGGCCTCCACTGCCCTTAGTCCGCCCGCCGACGCACTTAATTAGTCCTACTGATGCCCTCAGTCCGACCGCCGATGCCCAAAGGTGATCTCTGTGCATTTACTTTTTTTTATTTTTCTTTAGTCATGGATGTTCTCAATAATATTTGCACATATCATTTTGCTTTAATCATGGATGGTAGGTTGATTTTGGACAAGCCCTCATTTTGCTTTAGTCATGGATGTTCTTGTTGATAGGACTAGAGATGTTACACTTTGATTTTTTTTTTCTTATGATATCATTGTTGTTGATAAGACTAGAGAGTAAGTTGAAGGTAAACTTGAATTACGGATGTCTACCTTAGTTAGATTGTAGAGGTTCTCGCTTGAGTTGATTTAAAATATGATGGGGATATTAAGTGTCGCAACATTTACTTACCAAATATGAAGGTGAAATAGATGGGGATATTATCAGAAGAAATCAAGTTGGATGGTTGAAGTGGAGTAATGCATCAGGGTTGTTGTGTGATAAAAAAGTCCCCCTCAAACTTAAGGGAAAATTCTATATAATGGTGGTGAGACCTGCAATTCTTTATTAAAAGAGAAGCATAATACTGAGTTAAGTTTTGTAGTGATAAGTCACCTTAGTTGGTTTGGTCACTTAAAACGATAACCTTCTTAAGACCCTGTTAGGACATGGAGGATGCCTGAGCATGGCACGAGGATCAGAACAAACTTTAAGAGATAATCGTCTCGACTTAGGGACATGTTCACAGACATTAGAAAGTCTTGGCAGCATCCATTATGGATTGAATAGAGAGTATGTGCAAATTTGAGCAGAGCTTGGGCGAGCCCTGAGTTCATCAAATTGAGACAGTAGAATAAGCAAAATAGAGCATCTAATTGTGAGGGTTTAGGAAGCACTTTTCATATGGGTGGATCAGTGCATCATATTGAACATAAACGACGACTGGTAAAACCTTTCCTATGCGGTTTATTCTGGTGGTTTGCATGTGCAATGTTGGCAGACCTCCAAAAATTTTCAAAACCGTCGAAAAACTTACTTTAAAAGGCGGAACACGCCGCTAGTAATTGACGATTTTCCTATAGTAGTGCCCAGCCCAAGCCACACCACGTTCATCCCGCTTCGCGCATTCCTAAACATCACCTCTTGATGCCCACTTCTTGCACCCACACACTCGCGGCCTGTCGTGTCGCAACCCTCACATTGCCTAGGGCTATCAAAATTGGGTCATGGGTTGGGTAAGTCTAACTAAGAACTGACCCAACACTATTCGACCCGACCCATTTTTGCAAACGATCGATTTTTCAAGCCATCCCTGTCCCATTTCATTTACCTTGCCAATAAAAGAAAGAAAGGAGAATGAGAAGAGAAGGGAGAGAGGAGAGGAGAGAGAAAGCTTTCTAGGGCTATTTAATCCATTGCTTCTGTTACAAAAAGTGTTCTGATCATTGTAAGTGACATCTACTCTATATTTATTTTCAATTATTTTGAGTTTGATATATTTCAATCCTGAAAGTGGTACAAATATGATA
Source organism: Dendrobium officinale (assembly GCA_019514585.1). Taxonomy (NCBI): domain Eukaryota; kingdom Viridiplantae; phylum Streptophyta; class Magnoliopsida; order Asparagales; family Orchidaceae; genus Dendrobium; species Dendrobium officinale. The sequence continues at coordinate 11,245,111 of CM033697.1, forward strand.
TATTACGTTTTAGTTAATTTTTCATGTGTAACTTTTGATATCTGATAAATTTCGTCATTTTGATCATTTTAAAAGGTATATTCACTAAATAAAGCTCATCTAGTTGACTAGCATTTTCATCGAAAAAAAATACACCAAAAAATCACAATTATCGACAGATTTCTGACAGAATGACATCTGATGGTAAATAGGGAGTCAGAAATGCATTTCCAATGAAAATATTCTGCCAAAAATCTTTCTAATGGATTGTCGGCAGATTTCAGGATAAAATAAATGACATTTTTCTCGGGGGATTCCGACAACAGAAATTTCTGCCATATATTCTGATGGAATTTTTCGCTGAAACTTCCGTTATATTACCAACAAAATTTTCGACCTGAATTTACAACGAAAAAATCCTTCAGTAATTTGCCAGAAATTCTAGCAGATTTTTCATCGGTAATCTGCCAGCATGCCGATTATAAATTCATCGTATCATTTTTTCTAACTGAAAATCCACTAGAATTCCTTCGCAAACAAGTAACATAGATAAAAAAACACCCTCTCATGTCAATTATTCTACAATACAATCTAAAACTAATATCAAATATTCAAAACATTTTAGATAGGCTAATATTTCAACATTGCAAATATTTGATGTGTACATATACTTCCCTAAAATATTGTATAAGCCAAATCATATGGTGAAATATCAATATATTCATCACATAAAATATAGAGCATATGATGACTAGATTAGTAGAGTACATGTATTAGATCTAGCGTATGTTACGAAAGATAAGAGGTAAACCTAAAAAGATGTTGTTAGGAAGTATAAATGAACTTTTTTTATTATATTTAAATGAGAATTTGACTCTTAATAAGATACAATGGAAAAAAAAGATTTATGCAGCCGACCTCACATTGCTATTGTATTTTATATAATATATATAAATATATTTATATTTATATTTGAATATTATATAAAAATAGGTTAGATATTCAAAATAATTGTTATTATTTATTGAATATTACATAAGACGATAATAACGGGTGGCGGCAGTAGCTGGCAGCCTATACAAGCGGTAATCAAAATGGTTTTATTTAAGGAAATACAAACAACTAAAAGTCAAATTAATTATTTTCAAAATAAAAAATAAAACTGCTAAAAAGGATAAATCAAAACTATTCCAAAAAATAATAATAATAAAAAACAAAAAGTTATCCTAAATTCCTAACAGCCCTTTAATATCCTTACAAACCCACTAGTCCAAGAGAGCCGCGCGCGGCCGTCCGGCTGCCCATCGCCGGTGCAATGAATGCATGGTTTAAAATAAGTATTCAGCCAACTGTTTCCAACTCTCTCTGGTACTTTAGCTCTACAAATATAGCCAGTTCGAGAGCATGAAGGCAATAAGAAGCTCTTCTTGTTAGCCAAGAAGCATATAAATTAACAAGGAAGGTTATCTTCAACACAGCTTCTTCCACTTGCTAGCTAGCTCTCATCTTCTACTAACATTTCAACTTCTTCTTCTTCCGCCACTTACTCTCTCTCTCTCTCATGGCTAACATTAAGAATCCCTTCTTCGTCATTTGCGCTTTCCTAGTTGCCATCTTCATCCTTGCTCACCAGTCCTCTGTGTTCTGCGAAGGAAGACAAATAATGGAGAATGGCAGAGCGGCGTGCGTTAGATGCCTTAGGGAAGTAAGCAGCAACAGAAACGGAGAAATAGGAGAAGGTGAGAGTGAAGTTTTTGCGGACATGGACGATGCCCGGCCATCTGTACCAGGCCACAGCCCTGGCGTTGGCCATGGGCTTGACAAAGAAGACGTCAAAAGCAACGTATGAGATTAATTAACTGAAGGCTGAAGCATTCTTGTTCGTTTTATTTGCTCATTCTTGGTGTTACTGTTATCGATCGATCTGTTGTATGTGTTAATTTTGCGTGGAAATGGGCGTCTTGCTTTATTTTTAAAATTGATGGATGTTTTACATTCGATTGGCTTATTTGGTTTGTATTTCCTCTGTTTTCAAGAGAATATATTAATTGTATGTGGTGTACGTATGCGGTGTACGTATGCTTATGTGTTTTTTTGCTTACATTGATATCCTTATAATTAAGAAAATAAAATAAAATACATTGTTGTTACATACTTGATACGTCATGCAAAAATTATCTTGATCGAGCACGAATCTCAAGGCAAAAGCTAGTTGGAAATTTTAAAAATTAAATTCGAGAGCATATGAACTCCGATTTCAGCGAACTTACAGTCAAACTGAGCGTCTCAGAAATATGAATCAAACGACACCAAATTCGACCCAATCCGAGCCCAAATGAGTCCGAATCTAGGGCTCAAAGCGCTGTTGGAAGGTTCAAACAGCAATTTGAGTTACCAAACGGTCTTCGATTTTGACGAGCTTATACTCGACTCGAACGGCTCGACTAGACAAATCCAACGAGCCCAAGATCGCCAAATTCCGACATCATTAAGGCCTTCAAATTCCCAACGAACGGTTCATGATCAAAGGATTCGATATCGGCCGTCCATTCAAAACACTCCCAATTCGTCCCTGATCTCACGCCTATTTACGGGCTATGCCACTCCAGAAAAACTATAAATATAGCCATCATTCTACACCAAGGGGACTCAAGGGAAGAGAGAGAAGAAGAAGAGGAGAAAGGGGAAATGGAGATTCCTCACCTCGACCACCGCCGGAGCTCTTCCTGCCGCCTGAAGACGTCGGAACTCTGCCGGATTTTCGGGAGAATGTCAGAATTCCGCCCAACTTTCATGGGATGCTGAAATTCTTCCCAATTTACAAGAGAGTTCCCTCGTGACGCCGAAACTCCGCCCAAGTGAAGACGGAGTTCTCCTCTGCCACCAAAGACGTCGGACTTCTACCCGACGTCGGACATTCACTCCTCGCCAAGTTTTTACCCGATGCCAGACTTCTACCGGTTATAGGACTTCGCTGGACGTCTATGCGAAGATGCATTTCTTTCCATTGCTGGACTTCTACCTGACGCTGTCCTACTGATCTTCGTCGTCAGACTACAGTCCTTCCGACCTCCGTCGCCAGCCGACTACGGTCCTCCTAACTTACGTCGCCCGCCGACTACAGTCATTCCGACATCCGTCGCCCGTTGAATACAGTCCTCCTGACTTATGTCGTCTGCCAACTATAGTCTTTCTGACCTCCGTCGCCCGCCGACTACGGTCCTCCTGACTTACGTCGCCCACCGACTACAGTCCTCCGTCGCCAGTTGACTACGATCCTCCTAACCTACGTCGCACGCCGACTGCAGTCCTTCTAACAAAGCGAATACGTCGATAGTAGCTCTTTGTATTTACATCATGTAATGTACTCCATAAGATGTACATCAAGCTAAGACCTTCCACCAAGGAAGGGCCTCATTTGTAATCGACTGCAATACTAGTGGATTCATTCAAACTGGGCTAGGCCCCGTGGTTTTTCCCCCTTTTTTTAGGGGTTTTCCACGTAAAAATCTTGGTATCTCATAAATGCTAGACACTTTCTCTTATCTGATTGCATGCCAGATTTTCGTACAACGCTAAGACGATAAACTTTATATTTCTCTACCGCTGCGAATACTCCTGGACGCAAAAATACTAAAAGGAGTAAAAGCATTTATATTTTTCCTCCCAACTTTGTCCAAAAATTCAGTATGCATAGATAAAAGGTATAATATAAAAAATCTTTCATGTGAAAAATCAGAAAAGAAATGAAAATAACATGAGGACTGACCGAGTTGAAAATTCCACAATGTTGTTAGTGGTGCAAGAATTCTCCTTTTTTCATCATTAAAGAAAAGGGTATTAAACAAAAGTCCAATTATCTCGAAAGTAGATTGCAATAATCAAGTGCTCTCGGAGGGACAGTTAACACTCAACCTAGGGTTTGATTTCTCCAGTAAAGATGGTGAAAAATAGGTGTACACAGGCGGACAATATAATTATGCCCAACTGTAGGATTAAATATTATCAATATCCTGAAGATGGTTGTGATTTCTGATTCTAATAATCGGTGGCGATAATACTTGTTGGCGGCAATAGTTTGTCATGATGATAGCTAGAAATACAAAAAAGCTCTCTATAATTCTCTTTATTCTTCCTCCCCCTCTCATATGGAAAATGTATTCTATTTATAGATTTTTTGGATGAGTATTTTGGTTATTTTAACCAAAATACTCTATCGTACGACCCATATCGATGCTCTTAATCATAAAGCATTCTTTCAACATTTAAGTGCCTTAAAGAAGTTAGAATTAAGTGATCTTGAGCTCATTGGATTTATCTCATTGAGCTACTCAGTTTTACTATATGCATGTCCACTATAGATATCATTTAGTCATCAAATTAATATTTGAAGTTTTCAATAATATTTCAAATGTCTGATTTGAGCTCATCTGGGCACGGATTAGACCACATGTGATATCGTTCGATTTGTCTCATTTAGACATTCAGTTCGACTATAAATTTATTGAGACCAGAGTTCATATAATTTAAATTTTAATTCTAAAATATTTCAATTCTAATTTTACCTCGAAATTATTGTCAAATTGTAAGGGAATTTTTTTTTTTTTTTTTTTAAGTTATAACAATTGTGATTCTCATGTTTTGGTTAGGTTGCACGTCATTAGTTATATTTAAGTCAAGTGATGCATTATACCAAAATTTTCAATTATAAAAAATTAGATTCACTCAATGCACTGTATATTCTCTTATTTTCTTTTAATGATTTATTTATTTGATTTTTTATTTTGATGCGCAAAGCATCATTGTATTACGGCAGAAACTAGAAAATTTTCACCATTAAATCCCTAAAAAACTTCATATTTATTATTATTTGAACTATAATTATTTTTTTATTCTTCAAATATATTTTTTAAAAAGTTAATAATAAAAAATAATCTAAACAGAATCCAAAAACCTAGGAAATTATATGAACTAGCTGCATGGGCGGAACCGGTATTATCTTTTAGGCTGGGCAAACTCATTATACTAAAAAAATTAAATATAAAAAATTAAAAATATATACAAGCTAAAATTCTAAGCAAAGTCTTATATTTTATTATAATTTATGAATTAAAAGTTAATTACAAGCTTTGTATTCTAATTTATATTTTCTGATAATGTTGTCTAATAACTTCATAAAATAGAGTCAAATACTTCTTTCTCAATATATGACACTAGACAGTCATTTGCTACAACCACCAAGGATATATAATTCGAGTTGACTAGAAATTGCCCAATTATTTAGCACTTGGGATCTTTGTAAAATATTTCATTATCAATGTATGGCACTAGGCCGTGAGGAGATTATTGTGCATAGTACAAGCCAAAACCAAAGCAGAACAAAGAAGAACAACAAGCCTCTCACAGAAGCCAAATACGATTGACCATGGGAGTTATTGGCCGTCAGAGATTGAAAAGGAGAAAGATTAGTAAGAGAAGTAGGAGGAAGATGAGTGTTTGATTAAAGGGTTGTCGCAAGAGGGATAACTTATTCCGTCTGGAGTCTGAACGGTAAAATCATCAGGATGTGAGTGTACATAGTGTGTACAATGAATATAATTTTATAAATAATTTATTTTTTATACCCTATATATATATATATATATATATATATATATATATATATATATATATATATATATATATATATATATATATATATATATATATATATATATATATATATATATACTTATATTCGAATGATTCTTTACGTCCGACCTCCACACGAAATAATTTTCTCTGCAAGAGGAGCTTTTGCTTTTGAGTTCATCGTGATCATCCTAGAAACGGGATTGCGCGGCTCTTGCGGCGTGTGAAAGAAAATTGGGCAAATTCTGATCCGGTTTAATTCGCTAGAATTTTTATTGCGTCCGGTAAAAATACCAAGCATACCGAGTGTACCGAGCGCCTGTATCGAGCACAATACCGACCTCTTTAGTGATGTGGCTTTTTGTTTTTGATTTCCTAATGCAATCATTACTCAATTTGCTAAGGGCCTGAGGCTGGTGGTTAATTAAATTGTACTTTTTTTAAAGTAGCGAAGGAAAGCTCCTCGAATTGAGGAGATCAAAAAAGTGTTAGAATCTTTGGGATCTTGTCTGAGTTTTTTTTTTTTTTAATTATGTGGGTCCCACAATGCAACTATCAGTCTTAAATTTCTTTGAAAGAAAATTGATTGATGAAATCTAATTAAAATTTGTATCAGAATAAACTTAAAGTTTTAAATATATTTAAATTTATAAAATTTTATTTATTTTAAAATAGATTTAAATTATTCAATTTTATTGTAATTAATTTTATATTATAATATATTGATTAAAAAAATGTTTTTTTACCCTCATCATAAAAGTCATAAAATTGAAAGAATTTTTAAGAGGTTTTTCATTGTACATTCAATTATTATTTCATTATGACTAGTTATAATATTAATTTTTTAATAAAAACATTGATACAATATAAAAATAATATCAACTTGATTCAGCACGAATCTCAAGACATATATACATTGAAAATTTTCATAATCAAAATTGGTTTCATCTAAACTCCGATTTTAACTAACTTATAGTCAAGCTGAATGTCTCGACAAAACAAACACAACGACACCAAAAATAGACTAATCCAAACCAAATAATCCAAAGTCAAGTGACTGAAGCTCAATTGAAAATTCAAGACATTAGTTGGATGACCAAATGATATTCAAATTTGACATGCTTATCATCGAATCGAGCAGCTTGACGAGGCAAACCCAACATGATCGCTTAATTTTGATGTCATTTAGGTACTTAAATGATAAAAAAAATAATCTATAATAAAGAGAATTAATATAAATCATTCAATCAAGTGTTCACCATTTGATCCGAATTTTTCCTTTTACATGATAAGCCGCTCTCAAAATCAGCTCTTATTCTTTTTTATTTTTTGAAGTAAATTAAGAAGCAATTCTTTTTGAAGGAATATGGGGGTGGTGAACATTGATTCTACTGAATTGGTTCCTCATGTTGCTTCTCCTGTGACGCCTACTGATCTGGTTGTGTCGGTCTCCTCTGTAGGATTAGGAGTGAATGAATAGCTTGTTGATGCCCCAGTTGCTTTACTGTCTGCTAACGCCTTGTATGCCCATGTGGGCGTCAGATCAAGATCGGGGGACTATGTTAAGGCGCAAATTGATTGGCTTGAAGGCTCTTCATCTTCTGAGGTTTATGAAGAGGATGTGTTTGAACAGGAGGGTGGTATGCGAAATGATATCGTTTCGGTGGATAAACGAAGTTAGAGGAATTCCAAAAAAATAGTGTTTCTGTTTTTGGCTTCGTGGCTGCTGCTTTGGAGCCTTAGGGTGTTCGGTTGCTCCTTTCAGATTGGCTGTGTTTCTTCTTCTTCGTCGTGGCTGTCCTCTTATGTTTAGGGCGATCTTTTTGGGTGATTTTATCTGTATCTGTACTGTTGCTATTGGGAGCCTTTGCGGCTCTTTGTCTATTTAGTTATTGTACCCTTTGCTTGATTAATATGTAGGCCCTTTCGCATTTTATTTAAAAAAAAAAAATTTCTTTTTGAAGGAACAAACCCGAGTGGGGGGGATGGCCCGTTTCTTCCTCTTTCTCAGCCCGCGCATGTTTGGAGACTGGCAACCGTCCATATTTCTCTCGAATAACTAAAGCCAACCTGCAACAAGTAAAATAAGATTCAGTATATGTTTTTTTTTGTTCTTTGCAATTTATACCAATGCCCATCATGTTCTCCTGCACCAGCTTTAGGTTTTTAAAGAAGAGAAATCAGAGGTGGGTTATATAAGTAATTTCACTATTATGCTTTTAGGTAAAATTATTTGTTTATTCAGGGAAGATTAAAAAGAATTTGTGACGACTTATTTTATAAATATAAAACTTTTTCTCTCTTCCCAGCATTTTGATATCGCTCTTCTGGTATGTATTGAATAGGATTTAGGCTATCTAACTTCAAATAATAATCCTGATTTATATCTAAAATAAGATTAAAGAATCCATTACACAAAATCTAAGGCTGAAATTTAATCAACTAAAATACCTAAATTTATGAAGAAGACATTGAACATACAACTTCAACAAATTAGTAATAGCCAACTACTACCATTGTCAACTTCCGTCAACGGGAAAAAATGGATAAGAACATTCTCAACTAGTCCTCATCCAGTTAGCTAGTCATGTTAAATTCATAATTATATAAATGATTGAGGTTGAAAAACATTGAAGTCGTGATAGTAGATGAGAGCGAGGACGACAAACAAACCTAAAATGCACGTGTTCATTTAATCAAGAAATAACTTTTTTCCTTATGTTGGTTGCTTCTTCTCTTATGCTACGGGAGAAAACTTCGGAACCTTGGGACTAGTCTGCCATTTGTGATTTTTACTGTTGTTGGTGCTTTTTGTATGATGGGGAGAGCGTTTTGGTCGGACAACGATGAGGCAGTTCTCTTGTTTTGTTCGGTCTATGGTGGCCTTTGTTGGGAATTTGGGACTTCTTGTTGCTTGATTCTCTTGTGGTTTTCCTCTGTATGGCTTTTGGGTTGCTGCCTCCAATGGATGGTCCTCACATGATGGTTTTGCAGATAGCCTCCAGCCTTTTTGTTGAGTCCGACAGGTTTCATGGTCTTCTTGATTGGTTTTTGGTTATTTTTGTTGCTTTCACATTGACTAAATTTTGGATTATTTTTCCTTTTGAAGTGGCTTTGCAATTTGGGTTTAATTTGGTGATTAAAGCTTTGTAATTTTTATTTTGGCCTCTTTTGAGCCTTGTTTGTAATTTCTTTTTTCATTTAATGAAATTTGGGCAAAGCTCTTCTCTTCACGTTTGATTGGACAATATGCCGTCTTATTTATAGAAATTAAATAAAGCAAGGTATTTTTTTCCTAAGACAATGTCACTAGTATTGTATCTTGAACCTAAAATTTTTTAGTTGGTAGACAAAGATCCCAACCAACAAATCAAGGTGAAGTCGTCCTTCTTTTAATGCTACAATAGCTTAAAAATCACATCTTACTTAATGGTCCAATCGGTTCAAATGTTAATTGATTCTTTGATCGGCTCAATCAAATCCAAAATAACTTTTGCATAGAATCGATTAGAATTGATCAGAACCGATGATTATATAGAAGTTGAACTTTTTGAAGAAACAGCTAGTTTTAATATATATAGATCGATTTGTGGCATTTAGATTTTGATCAAATAGCTACCATAAGTTCGAATCCTCTTAATTAATAATAATTAATTATAAAAAAAAAAAAGTTTGAATCCTCTCTAATTTGTATTTTTCAAACTTTTAAATTGAATATAATTGCCATTTGAAGTTTAATATTTTATAAATAATCAAAACACATGTCCCAAAAATTTGATTTTGAATCATATTCAGAATTATTTTTTTTCTCCAAAGAAATCATATATTAATGCCAGAAAAGAGTACAAGAGCAAAGAAACAAAACAACCTAAGAAGCAAAAGAAAATACAAGGGAAATCCAATCTCGTGGGCTCAGTATTTGGCCTAGACTACCAGCTTCCCAAAAGTCAAGCTCCGGACCGTCCAATTTGGTGAAGAGACAACGCAAAGCAGCCACTCCAACTGAGCAAAGGATTTCCACCAAAGGTTGCCATGAAATATGGCAACAGGGAAACGAGCCCCAGCCACATCATTGCCCGGCCAATAGAAAATAAAAATCGGAGAGCACAAAAAAAAACAAGCATAAAGTAATAAGAACTGTCAACCATAAAGACACCATGAAGTAGGCGGGAAAAGGCAAACCCAGCACCACCCACAAAATTATCTTCCACGTCTACCCCTTTCACGAGCCCTTCCACGAGAAACAACAGAAACGACCGGAGTGTCCCGCAGCAGAGCAAAAGAATTCCCTGGATCCTCAACCCCAACAGACTCAAAAGAGGAACCATAATCAAAATTAGACGACCCATGAAGCCAATCAAGCTGCACACGTAGATCCAACCCAGAATTGTCCCCCACATGATAAACCAAGCCTTGAGGGTCAATAACATTAACTGGCACATCCACAAACGAACTATAAACTAAACCAGCATTCACAGGGGTAGAAAAGTTGGGGGTACAAGTCTTAGAAAACAAATCAGCATATTCAGAATAATCAATAGCGAGGCATCCTAATTTAGAATATTATATACTAATTAGTAATAATAATAATAATAATAATAATAATAATAATAATAATAATATATTATTATTATAATCTCATTCAATTCATAATAAAATAAATTTAAGATTTATTATATCATTTGGTTTACTACAAAATTTTTTTCTTTTATTGAACATATTTCAACCTCAAACATCTTAAATTTTTGATTCAATCTCCATTCTAATTTTTAAAATCTTAAATTTTTAATCAATATTGATCTCTTATTGTTGGTCTCTTAATTGGCCCACAAGAATGAATTTATTCCAATCTAATTTTATACTTAATAACTTTTAACTTTTAGCTTTGAAGCACTCAAATTCATAGCGCATTGATTGAAAACAAATTTAAAAATTCTAATGGGCCAAATTTCAAAATCTCTCTCCTTTATTTAGTATTAGAGCACACTTCCACTACCACTGACCGACAGCAACATCTCAGAGGCTTAATCACCCTTGGTTCATAACAAACTTACTTCACATCTGCCCTACACGTGGCAAGCTCATTATCTATAAATGAGCACTGTAGCAAACAGAGGAATATAGAAAATGAAAATATTGTTTGCTTTACTACTGTTCTTCTTCTTCGTTATACCTCTTGCAGGTTGCAGCACCAATCTTCTTCAACAATTCTTCATGGTATCAGAGCAGGTTTGAGAGAACCTTTCTCTCACTGCTAGATCAAGATGAGTCAGTCGACGTCCTCTCAGACCTCAGATCAGTCTGCGACGAATCCTTTGTCATTTCCGTCCATACCTTCCTCTCTCAAACTTATCCTCTCAAACATCAAAACCATTGTTCCCTTTTCACTTTCCAATGACAACTATCCTGTGTGGAAATCACAGATACTCAAGCTTCTCCGAGCTAATGGATTCGAAAGTCATCTGGACAATTCTCAACCACGTCCCAAACGGCTTCTTCAGCATTCAGACGGTACTACATCTCTAGATCCAATCTACACTCAATGGCTGCTTATTGATCAGAATCTGGCAGCAGCATTGTGTTCAACGATTTCAGCCGCGATTCTACCATATGTACTGCATCTGGACTGCTGCTCCGATATTTGGTCGACTCTCGAACATAGGCTTCAAGCATCAAACAGATCCAGGGTGATGCAGCTGAAAAACGAATTACACAATGTGTCCATGCGCAATCTCTCCATGACGCAGTACCTCACAGCTATAAAGACACTCGTGGACAACATAGCAGCCGCCGGGTCCAATGTAGATTCAGAGGACATCATACTGTATATACTCAATGGTCTGCCTCAAACTTATCAAGCCTTCAAAACTTCTATCAGAACCAAGAGAAGTCCTATTACCTTGGATGAACTCTACTCCTACTTACTCACAGAAGAAATCAATCTGGCTCAAGAATCCAACAAGGAACATCAACCAGCTGACCCAGGCATGGCAATGTACTCATTTCGTGGTAGGGGATGTCGCAGCAGAGGCAGATCATACACATACAACAACACCGGTAATCGATCCAACCCAGCAGCTGCTGTCACCTGCCAAATCTGTGCTAAAAGAGGTCACACTACATCCCAATGTTGGCATCTCCTGAACGTAAACTACACTCCCAGTCCTCCGCCAACTACGACCAAAGCCCTGGTAGCCGATTCTGGGACGCCCTCACAGGACTGGTACATTGATTCAGGCGCCACCTCCCATCTTACTAACTCATTGGATACCATCTCACAGCCCACCTCATACCAAGATATGGATAGCATTACTGTTGGCAATGGACAAAGCCTTCCCATCACTCACACTGGTACCGGTCTACTCCCTACTCCTGCCCGTAAGTTAACTCTCTCTCAGATCCACCATGTTCCCACCATCTCCCATAACTTGCTTTCCGTATCTCACCTCACTCATGACAATAACGTCTCTGTTGTTTTCTCTCCATCTGGGTTCTGCATCAAGGATCTCCAGACGCAAGCAACACTTCTTCAGGGTCCATGTCGCAATGGCCTGTACACAATTAGAATTCCTCCTCCCGCTTCGACTTCCTCTGCACTGTCGGCTACATCATCATCCTCTTACAGATGGCACACAAGACTCGGTCATCCTCACCCTCAAGTTCTCGCCTCCATATCTCAAGCCAACAGAGACTTAGCTATATCTACTTCTGTTTTTACTTGCTCTACCTGTAAGGCTGCTAAAAGCCATAAACTAGTTTTTCCAGTATCTTCCCGCTCCAATGTTACTCCATTAGCTCTACTTCATTTTGATGTATGAGGTCCAGCCCCCACAATATCTCATCAAGGATATAAATATTATCTTGTTATCATTGATGATTTCAGTCGCTTTACATGGCTCTTCATGCTTCGTGCTAAATCTGAAGTTCCTAAAATTATAATTCACTTCAAAATATTCATTGAAAATCAGCTCTCACACAAAATCAAATGCATACAAACCGATGGAGGCTCGGAATTTACCAACAATGAACTCAAATCCTTCCTTCAAAATAACGGCATACATCACAGAATCTCCTGCCCATACACTCCGGAGCAAAATGGCATGGCTGAACGTAAAAATCGGCATATCATCGAAACGACTCGCACCTTACTACAGACAGCACACCTACCCTATCAATTCTGGCCGGATGCAGCTCTCACGGCCGTCCATCTTATCAACAGAATGCCCTCTGTTACAATCCAAAACAAAACTCCATTTGAGCTACTCCATCAAACAAAACCAACATACTCTCATCTCAAAACCTTTGGGTGTGCTTGTTATCCCTGGACTCCACCTTCTCAAAGACACAAACTAGAGCCCAAAGCCTCACAATGCTTATTTCTGGGCTATCACGAGTCCTACAAAGGCTATAAGTGCCTCAATTTATCCACAAACAAAATTCTATTCTCCAGGCATGTTACTTTTGAGGAAGATCTATTTCCTTTCTCCCTCTCACCAACTCATCCTTCAACGTCACCCTCTGTTCCTGCATCTTCAACAAATCCCTACCTTCTTCTTCCCACGTCCACACTATCAACCAGCCATGTTACTCATCAGCCATCCAACTCTCCTACAACTCCAACCAGCCCCACCGAACAAACCAACCTCACATCTCAGCCCACCACTCCACCACATACCACCTCTTCACCACCTCCGATACCATCATCCCACCCCATGATTACTCGTCTAAAGACAGGAACTCTCAAACCCAGAACTCTACTCAACCTTCTCCACAAACTACAACCAATCTCCCAACCTCTTCCTGATCCAACCTCTTATTCCGAAGCTGTCAAAATTCCTCAATGGAGGGAAGCAATGGCTTTAGAATTTCTAGCCCTGCAACAACAAGGAACATGGCTATTAGTTCCTCCCCCTCCTAATGCCAATGTTCTCGGGTCTCGCTGGACATATCGTACAAAATACCACTCCAATGGAACCATAGCTCGATACAAAGCCCGCCTTGTGGATCAAGGCCATCGACAAGAGCATGGGCTAGATTACCATGATACCTTTTGTCCAGTAGCCAAAATGCCGACTATCAGAGTTTTTCTCCTCATTGCTCTCAACCATTCTTGGCCAATTCATCAAATGGATGTGGCTAATACTTTTCTCCACGGTGATCTTCATGAAACAGTCTATATGACTCAACCCAAGGGGTTTGAGGACAACATCAATCCATCCCATGTTTGTCTACTAAAAAAAGCCATATATGGCCTCAAACAAGCTCCAAGACAATGGTTCCACAAATTCTCCTCATACATCATATCCTATGGATTCAAACAAAGTCAATCTGATCACTCTCTATTCGTCTTCTCTCAATCCAACATTCAAATCTATCTCTTAATCTATGTCGACGACATACTTCTCTCCGGAAATCACTCCCAAACAGTCTCAGCTCTCATCAACCAACTCAGCAAACAATTCACCATAAAATATCTCGGTACAGCCAGCCATTTCCTGGGCATTCAAATCCACACCACAGACAGCTCTCTGTTTCTGTCTCAAAGCACTTATGCGAAATCCATTCTTCATCAGGCCGGCCTCACCGCATGCAAACCTCTATCTAATCCCAACTGTACTAAACTACCTACAACACCCTTTTCAGATCCCATTCTCCACAATCCTCTAAGCTACAAACAATTCACCGGATCTCTTCAATACCTCACCATAACTAGACCGGACATCTCCTACTCGGTTAACGTCCTTTGCCAACACATGCATGATCCACAACCGGTACATTATCACCTTCTCAAAAGGCTGTTAAGATATATCCAAGGTACCACTCACTTCGGCCTTCCTATCAGCAAGGGACCTCTTCAACTCATGTCCATGTCCGATGCGGACTGGGCTAGTGATCCGATCACACGAAGATCAACCTCTGGCTATTGTTCGTTCCTTGGATCTACACTTATATCCTGGAGTGTAAAGAAGCAACACACAGTTGCTAGATCCTCAACGGAAGCCGAGTACCGTGCCATCGCAGCTGCCACCGCAGATATTCTGTGGCTCCGGAAACTTTTGCATGACTTCAACATTTCCATCGATCAGCCCACTATTCTTTATTGTGACAACATGTCGGCTATCGCCATTGCCAACAATCCGGTTCTACATGCTAGAACCAAGCACATTGAGATCGATCACCACTTCATTCGCGATCATCTCCACGCCAAACACATAGCTCTTACACCCATCAGTACAGTTGATCAGATTGCATATATTTTCACCAAACCTCTGTCTACATCCAGATTTCAACACCTCAGATTCAAATTGATCGTTCAAACTGAACCATCAATTTGCAGGGAAGTATTAGAGCACACTTCCACTGACCGACAGCAACATCTCAGAGGCTTAATCACCCTTGGTTCATAACAAACTTACTTCACATCTGCCCTACACGTGGCAAGCTCATTATCTATAAATGAGCACTGTAGCAAACAGAGGAATATAGAAAATGAAAATATTGTTTGCTTTACTACTGTTCTTCTTCTTCGTTATACCTCTTGCAGGTTGCAGCACCAATCTTCTTCAACAATTCTTCATTTAGACTTTGTTTGGGACGGTTTTTTTACTATTTCTTAAAGCAGTTTCTTAATAAAAAAAATTAATTTTTTTTTTATTAAAAAGCTATTTTAAGAAATAGTAAGAAAGTTGGGATGGCTTTCTTACTGCTTCTTAAAAAAGCTTTTTAGTATATCAAATAAATTTTTTATACTAAAAAATATTTTAAAAAATAGTAAAAAAAAAATAAACAGCCCCAAATGTGTACTTTGTTCTCATTAATTCCTTTCAATATAATTGCTCATGAAAGTATTCCCCATAGATACTAAAAAAACTTCATCTTTCAAGATTATTAAGTTCTCTATAAAAATAGCACCATTTTTCCCATAATTGAGTAACAATCCATCAACTATAAAATATGAACCTAAATTCTATAATGTTTTTAAATTTTTAATAAAAAATGATGTTCTTTTCTTGATTGGCTAATAAGCTATCAATAAAAATTATTAATCTAACTTCTATGCATTCTCTTTAATAATGCACTTAATGAAGACATTCTTACTATCAAAATTCACAAATATTGCATAACAATCTAGATAATTATTAATTAGTCTTCTCGTAATAGAAATTTTTTTACGACTAGAATAGCTAAGGTTTTATATTTTTTAATATTTTTTAAAGTAATTTTTATTTAAAATTAGAAATTTTTATATAAAAAATTGCTTTAAAATAGTAAGAAAGTTGTTCGAAACGAAGCCTAATAAGTTCCTTACCTTACAGCAACTTTACAATGAAATTTATAAATAATCGCAGCAGTCCCAAACTGTATTTTACTAGAGAAATTTTCTAGTGTGATATCATCACCAAAATTTACAGAAAAAAATCATTACCAATATTTAATTATTCCAATTTATAATAGATTTATTTTGATATTTATGCAACATAAATATTAATTAATTAATCATGCATTATACTCATTTTAACCTAAATTTAATAATTATAAATCTTCTTAATAAGATTTGAATTTAGATGATCCAAATTTTCTCTCATTTAATTAAATATATAATACCGTATGACATAAATATAAATCTAAAAGTATATTATATTTAATATATAATATAATATGAAAATATAAATATAAATGAAAAATATCAAATATCTTAATAATATTTTAATCAAAATAAGTCTTAAAACTAGTGAATTTACTTTGAGATTAATAATTTAAGGCTATTTTTAACAAAAAATTATCAAGTTATTTTAATTATATATATTTTAAATAAATTCTGAAAATATAAGAGAATATAAGAATAATATATAAAAGTTAAATATAATTAACCTTTATTTTAATTTAATTAGATGGGCAAGTCATGGGCGGATCTCCCTTATGTATACCAATGGAGAGCTAGACGGATTAACCGGCTAAGGGCAAGCAATAACCTACATTAACGTGGATTTGGTCAACCGCGGCCAAAGCATTGGCTCTCCCAATCTCGTGGATTTCACCGCACATTCCTTCCGATCCAACGGCTGTGATAAAACATCGCTTCGAAGCCGGCTCTGTATTTGTCGATCTCAAATGAACGGGCTCTTTCTCCCGGACAGGAATCCTCGCTCTTTCGCCGTAGCGTGACCCCTCCACATTGTCTCGAAGCCCATACGCCTCTCTCTCTCTCTCTCTCTCTCAATATCTGGTCTTATCTCCGAGTTTGCCGAAGATGATGCAACCGCCGGCTGCTGGCGGAGAACAGCATCACCACCAGCCGCTGCCAGCGCAGCAATGGGTGGGGATGCAGTATCCAGAGGCTGCGGCGGCGGCGATGGCGATGCAGCATCAGATGATGGGAGCTGTGCCGCCGCCACCGGTGCAGTATGGGTCCCGCTATCTGCCGTACCCTCCGCCACCACCCCATCCACCGCCGGTATACCGCCAGTTCGCCCCGCCATTCGTGCCTGTAAGCGGATTGGGGCCTCAGTCTGGGGAAGAGAACAAGTCGATATGGGTCGGAGATCTTCATTATTGGATGGACGAAAACTATCTCCACAGCTGCTTCGGCCATACCGGCGAGGTAAAAGACTCTCATTTGGGTTTCTTCGTTCTTCGTTTAATGTTAACTTCTGCCTTTGTGGGTTCTGCCTTCGGAAGCAGGATTTTTGTTTTTTTAACTTTTAAATTTGAATCAAGGGATGATATTTATTAGGTTAAGAAACTTTTAACGGGAAGAAAGTAGGTGCTGGTCAAATCTTGCAAATTTGTTTAGTTAAGAATTAATAGTTCTTGAGATTTATGCGAATGCCATTTTAAAAACTTATTGGGAAATAATTTAGATTTCAGAATCAAAATTGTTGCACGGAACTTGTCAGCAATTTGCTATGTTTGGTTTAGCTAGACTTTAATTAAATTTGTAGATTACATGCATTTTTTTTTCAAAATGCTAATCACAATGTGATGTGTGAGGGTTCTTTCTTGGTTTAGTGCGTTAAGCGCAAGTGAAGCAGCACTTTTAGTGACTGTATAGTTCATCATTTGTCAGTCATTTATATATCTATTAAGTTATATAATAGTGATTTAATTATTCACAATTAAATCACATCAAGTAATAAATTTCAACAAATTTATGATACATTTAATAAAAATATTTTAATATTAATTGAAAGCCTATAAAAGAATAAAAGATATAATTAATGAAGTGATGAGAGAGTAGTTAAAAATTAAGAATACTTGTGAGAGTAAGTGACCAACAAGAGACAGAGAGGGAGAGCAACATGAAGTAAAAGCGAGAATGAAGATGAGGCATTAAGAAGAATTTTTGAGAAAAAACTCATAAGCAAGGAGAAATATGTCTATTTATAGTTTGAAGGATCAAATTACTAATGCCTGCAAAATCCAAGGGCTCATTTAGCGAAAAATAATTTGCTAAATTTGACTGCAGAGTAATTATCATAATCCGAAGTTTCTTTATGGGAAGAAGAATAAAATGATGCACTTCAGTTGATTATCCATAATTTTATTGTACCATCAACACTGAGGATTAATGCAACTTGTGTTTTCTTCACAACAACATTTACAGTTTCTTTTGTGTTTTTTCCCTAGTCCTTTCTTTTGTGGCAATATTTCATAATCTGTGGCCCATGATGCACGGACACGGACACAACACGACATAAACACGGGAAACTTTTTTTTTTTTAAATGTACGACGCAAATACGGTGTGAACATGACATTACAATTTTTTTATATAGTGTATAGAAATTAATATAATATTATATTAGAAATGACAAACAATAATAAATGAATGTCATGATAATTTCTCTAGCTTATAATATAAAATATTTAGTATAAAATATCTAGTACAACCATATTTAGATGACTATGTTTTATGGGGATGAACATGTGATAAAAATATCAATGATAACCTATTTAAGTGTGGCAAAGATAGGAATGCTATGACATATGTGTCAAAAGACTACAAATGATAAGTTGATAAATAACTATATAGGGAGAATTGTGAGAGTATTACTTGTTAAATATAAAATAGTGAAAAAATATTTAGGTACTTTAGGCATGCACAATAAAGATTACAAGATGCACCAATATGGCATGCACATAAAGATGGAGCAAGGGGTGGAAACCCTAAGGCATATGGCAGGCTCGTATTGATGCAGATACGAGCAACTGTGATGTTTTATTTGATTTAGTAAATATAAAAATTTTATAATTTAAAATAATTTTATCATAAAAAATTAGGATACGCGTGCCCACTTAAATTTAAATATTATTTTAATCAGACACGTGTTTGTCGTGTCCGACACTTCATTCCCTCTTTAAGAGGAGTGTCGGTGCATCATAGGTCCTGACTTTTCATAGTACCAACATTCACGTGGGTGACCTCAAGATTTGCTTCTATTGTGATATGTATATTTACTCTTTTTTCGTGATTTGTATATACTTCTACTTGATGATTACTTTTATTTCACAATCTACTTATGTTATTAATATTCAAAGCAAAAGGGATTTCACCAATCTCGCTCCATCCAATATCTTCACTGTGAATAAGATTTCTGATATCATTAAACTTCAATTTGTTTGATCCATAAGAGCGGCAAATGGCTATTACTGCACCATTCTAACTTTTGCGGAGCAATAAAAGTAGACTTGCGATATATTGAGCTCAACTGACTTGTGATCAAGTCTAACTCGTTGAGGTACTTAATAATGGAGGCTTTTTTAGACATCCTAAGATTAAAAAAATATGCATAAGATGTATCTTAGTGAAAACAAAGGGCTTCTCATACACGTTTGATACTGTCTTAATCATGCATCTTGCGGTCCTTTAATTAAGAATGTTAAAAGAAACATTCTTGGTTAGGGATAGATGAGTAGCCCCTAGACTTTGCATGCCCATCAACTCCCACTCATTTTGATCAATAGCAGAAGTCTTTTATCTCCTTAAGGGTTAATGAAGCTTTTTTTTATAAAGATCTTGATCAATAGTGAAAGTTTTTTATTCCTTCAATGGTTGATTAAGCTTTATTTGATAAAGATAATCTTATATTTGCATCTTCCAATAGTTAAGACTTTGACCACCAAATTTGTCGATCTTAATCTTTCGATTATCCATTGCTCAAATTCTATGTAGCTTAAGCAATAAGCTCTAGTAAAATCAAATGAAAATAAAGAATAAACACATTAAAGATCACAATTCAAGTCACACAAGTTATATGTTCAGATAGCATTCACATGTTCACGGTTGCATAGAAATCAAATATTTTACTAAGCTTTAAACAAAGAGTATATCAAATATTTATTTTCATCCATAAAATGATAATGATAGAGATACTACTTTTTCTATGCCAATGGTTGAGAGTGAACATAATCACTTGTTGCTAAAGCAGGGGATGAACATGGTAAAGAAGTTGTTTTTCCTATCATTACTATTTTTCTTTCTCGGATATGAGAGCTTCTTACTCTCTCTATTCTTCAAGAGCTTCTTCCTACTATGGCTGAAAGCTTTAGTCTCTCTCCCCTCTCCCCTTTCCCCTCTCTCCCCTCTCCCCTCTCCCCTCTCTCCCCTCTCTCCACTTCTTCTTTCTATTTGCTTTTGTTTGTGGGATGCTTCAACACATTGGAGCCATTTTCTTATATAGTACTTAGAGATGTAGGCCACAAGCTTGAATTGATTATGTAGATGATGATAGGTATCATAATATAGATGTCAGGTAGATGATAATAGGTAATAAGTTTATAGGAGTTAGGTATAATAGGATGATAGGTAGAAGCTTGTATGGGTTAGATAAAAAAATTTATTTTCATATCTAAACATAGAGAGGCTTGTCAAACTTATTGTTATGTGAAATTTTTTGCTTATCCTGAAAAAACCCATTTTTATGATGGAACCTACTTATAATTAAAGCAAATGGAACCAATTGATTCATTTTGTTATTTTTGTTTCTTTTTGTATCTACGATTCACTTTTATGTAAGGATCTTATCTTTATCTTTGGTGATAGTAAGCTATTGAACTATGATTTTTCTTCCATACCATAAAGGGGTGGAATTTCAAATCTTATTCAATTTCTTTCAGTAAAAATAATGAAAATGTAATAATGAAATGGCAAGAAAAAATACAGCGAACATCACCACTTCAAATAAAATATATGCTTGACAAGAATAAAAAAAGAATTCATTCATTTAAAATTTTATTTATGTTAATCCGACTTGTTTTTAGAGGTTTGATGGAAAAATATAGAGGAAATAAGGAGGATCTACATATGATATTTATTGATTTAGAAAAAGCATATGATAAAGTTCCAAGAGAAGTGCTATGGAGAGTTCTTGATAAGAAAGGAGTCAATAATGCTTATATTCAAATCATTAAAGATATGTATGCAGGAGCTATTACTTGTGTTCAAACACAAGGTGGTTTGACCAAGTATTTCCCTATTTCGGTTGGGTTACATCAAGGATCAGCCTTAAGCCCATATCTATTTGCTTTAGTCATGGATGTTCTCACTAGACATTTGCAAGATGATGTACCTTGGTGTATGCTTTTTGCTGATGATATTCTTCTTGTTGATAAGACTAGAGAGGGAGTTGAAGGTAAACTTGAATTATGGAGGTCAACCTTAAAGTCTAAAGGTTTTCGCTTGAGTAGATCTAAAACGGAATATATGGAGTGTAATTTTAGCAGTAATAGTCCTAGTGAGGGGATTGTGACTTTGGGCGATCAAGTCATTAATAAGAGTACACGTTTTAGGTATCTTGGATCTATTGTTCAGAATGATGGTGAAATAGATGGGGATATTATCAGCAGAATTCAAGTTGGATGGTTGAAGTGGCGGAATGCATCGGGCTTGTTATGTGATAGAAATGTACCCCTCAAACTTAAGGGAAAATTCTATAAGATGGTAGTGAGGCCTGCAATGCTTTATGGTGCCGAATGTTGGCCATTAAAAGAGAAGCATAATACTAAGTTAAGTGTGGCAGAGATGAGGATGCTTAGATGGATGAGTGGCTTTACCCTTAGAGATAGGATACGAAATGAGCATATACGTGAAAAGGTTGGAGTAGCTCCAGTAGAAGATAAGATTAGAGAGAGTCGCCTTAGATGGTTTGGTCACATAAAAAGGCGGCCTTCCGACGACCCAGTTAGGAGAGTAGAGGTATTAGATTTGACTTGTGTTAAGAAAGGTAGGGGTAGACCTAAAAAGACTTGGTTAGAAAATATTAGGAATGACCTTTCTTTATTAGATTTAAACGAGAATTTGGCTTTTAATAGGACACAATGGAGAAAAAGGATTCATGTAGCCGACCCCACGTAGTGGGATAAAGGCTTGATGTTGTTGTTGTATTAATCCGACTTGTTTTTCCTTTTGAGATTTGTTTTATAGTTACATTTTTTTTATTAGTAATGCTACACTACGCTAATCATAGTCCAAAAAAATATTGATGTGTTGGCAAGCTGAGTTAGTGTAAAGAGATTGGGTGTGATATACAGCTATACAGGGTTTTTAAGCTTTTTCCCTCTCCCTATCTATCGCTCATATTGCCACAACTTTGAGACTTTTTTGGGGCTTTGGAGAGAAAAAACAGCATTTTTATTTTTTATTGTGTTATTGGGAAATTTTATAGTTAACCGTGTTCAAGAGGACTTTCATGAAAGAAATTAAGGTTTCATTTGGAATAGCTTTCTTACCACTTCTTAAAGCAACTTTTTAGTAAAAAAATAAATTTTTTGTATTAAAAAATTGCATTAAGAAGCATTAAAAAAGTAGTCCCAAACGAAGTCTAAATTGATTCATGCAAAAGTTAATCAGGAAAAATTTGTGTTGTGTAGTTAGTAAGGTGAGAAGCAGTATAACAAACAAAACAATTTGAAGTACACAGATATAATAACATATCAACAAAATTTGATAATAACATATCTATAATTTTTTAGGCATAATGCATTAAAAATTAGTGCAAGGAGGGCTCAAAAAATAAAATAAAAATAGAAACAACTAAACTATACTGAGATATTGATTGTAGATACCACAGCTTTTTGTATAGTTACTGTTATAATGACGATTACTTATATATAATAAGCAAGATTACCTATTTTCATATTCCTGAAAATTTTTATTTATAAATAAAATTAACTTCCTAATAGGTCTAATCCACAAATAATTATTGAAGGAGACTAGGAGAGAGTAGGAGAGGTTTGGATCTCTATATAATTTGAAAAAAAATTAGTGAAAATTATAAAATAATAGAATGTTAAAAGTGAAAATTGAAACCTTAGAGAAGTTGTTATTTGATAGGAAACACTTGTAGATCTCAAGTATTTCTTATCAATCTTCTAAAACAACGAGAATTCTTCACACAAGTCCGCACAAAATCATGAAAACAGTAGATAATTTGTATTATTTGATGAAAGGAAAACATAAAATAGCAAGATACACTTGATCCTCAATTCGAGAGGAGTATCGATCTCTCCCCAAATCTCTAGACGCCATTAGAGCCCAAAGAAAACCTAAATCTAAGAGATATCAAATTTTAGCCAAATTCAAGATGCCCTAACCCTAGTAAAACAAAGTATTTAATGCATACAAATCAAAAGGAAATTCCTAAACAATCCCTACATTCAAATTTCCCTCCCAAATCCCTAAAAAATCCTTCCTAAATGGCTTTGTTTGAACCAGGCGGGGCGTGCGGCTGAAACGAGAGGCGGAGGCTTCCGCCTCGTTGCGCCTAGGCCAGTCCCGCGTGGACCGGCCGAACCGGTCCAACATTACTTCCCTCCCGAGATCCACTTTGTCCTCAAGGTGGAGATATGCTCGTGTTCTGGTGGAGGTGGTCATCCTTGTGGTGGCTGAAAATCCTTACCAATTTACTGAATTAGGGGTTGCCCTAAAAGATAAATTTCCCCTCCCTCATTCCTGATCACATTCAGCTTGTGTAGTCCCACCAGAAAATCTTCCCCCACCTCTTGAAGGCCCCTAACCATGGTCTTAAGTGATACCATGACTTTGGATAGCCCTGCTTCTCTCCTTATAACCACCTTTCTTCCATCCACCATTAATTCCATCGTGAGTGCTCCCCAATTGTCCTTGATTTTCCCTAAGGTTTTTAACCACTTCATTCCCAGGATGACATCAATACTTCCTAATTCTAGTGGAAGAAAGTCCTCCCTTACCTGAATCCCCTGGATGGTCAACATCACTCCTCTACAGATCCCCTGACCTTTCTCCACCTTCCATGTACCCATCATCACTCCATAACAATCGGTGTCCACTAATTTCACTCCCAATTGGTCGACGACCTGAGTGGAAATAAAATTGTGGGTAGCCCCACTATCAATTAGCACCACCACCTCCCTGCCCTCTATCTCCCCCTTCACTTTCATGGTATGATTCGTAGTGAATCCTACCACTGAGTTCAGGAAAACCTCAGTCATATCCAAGCTTAGCTTCTCCTCCATCTCCTCCTCTGTCTCCTCCTCACCTCCTTCCTCAATTTCCTCGTCATCGCAGACGGCGAGAACCTGAAGAGTTCGGTCCTTGCACCGATGCCCTGGCGTATACTTCTCCTCGCACTTGAAACACAACCCCTTTGCCCTCTTCTCCGGCATCTCCTTCTCTATTAGTCTCTTGAAATTTTCTCCACTCCCTCCTACTACTGGCTTCTCCCTGGTGGTCTCATTAATGTTGCCTGAGGCAGGCCCTTTGGGTGCTAGAAGAGTGGTCGTAGTCTTGTAAGAGCCTCCTGAGCTGCTGCTCCTAGCTCCCTTCTCCAGATTCTTCTGATTTTCCACCAGCTGTGCCAACTTCATGGCCTCCCCCAAGTCACTAGGCATCAGAACTTTCACTGCCGCTCGAATCTCTGCCTTCAATTCCTTCATGAAGTTCCCTTCCAATACCTTATTTGATAATCGCTCCACCCTACTGGCTAGGTACTCAAACTGCTCTCGGTAGTCTGTTACTGATCCCTCCTGTGTCAGAGCAAATAACTGCTCATAGAAATCTCCTCCCCGGTCTGTTTGAAAACGTTCTAATATGCAGTTCTTGAATTCCCTCTAGTTCCTGATAGGTCTCCCTGGTCTCTCCACTGGTATCATGACAATGCCTTCTACTCCAAACATAGGCATGCTGCTGTCAGTTTCTCCTCCTCCATTAGCCCATTAACAACAAAGTACCTTTCCACCTTTTAGATCCACCCATACGCATCCTCCCCCTCGAAGATAGGCATCTTCAACTTTCTCACCTTCTGATCTCCACCATTCCTCCTTATTCCTCTATAGCTTCCCCTCTCCCACGTGCTCGGCCCACCCCATGTCTCTCGGTTTTCTCTTTCCCTGCCATAGCCCAAACCCCCTTCAAATTCCCCTATTCTTCCTTCAAAATCAGCACCTCGACGACCATAATGTCCCTCCCGTCATTCCCAATCAACACCCCTTTGCTCCGTCCCTCCATACCCATGCCTTTCCCCATACCTACCTCCTTTATCCTCCCTCTGGAAAGACTCCAGATAGGGTTTCCTTATTTCTCCCTCCACGATACCACCTCATCTTCCTCCTTACGAATTTCAGAATTCGTATTTTTTCTTTCCTCGTCTTTTGCCACGGAAGCCGCCATTTAATTGTGGATTTCCAACATTTTCTTCATCATGTCCCGGAGATCGGCTACTTGTCCTTCCATGGAGGAAATACTTTCCTCCACCGTTGTCTTGATTTGGTTCATCTCCCCTTCAAGGCTTTCTTCTAGCACATCAACTTTCTTGGCCGCCATCTCGATCTGAACTTTTGTAAATCCAAAAATTCCGGATTTGGATTACAAAAACAGCACTTCGTCCCTTCCCGACCAAAAATCAGCCTCAGACTTTGCCAAAATCAGTCCATGAACGGTCCCAAGACTTGCTCTGATACCAATTTAATAGGAAACACTTGTAGTTCTCTAGTATTTTTTATCAATCTTCTAAAACAGCCAGAATTCTTAACAAAAGTCCGCACAAAACCATGAAAACAGTAGATAATTTGTATTATTTGATGAAAGAAAAACAGAAAATAACAAGATACACTTGATCCTCAATTCGAGAGGAGGATCGATCTCTCCCCAAATCTCTAGACTCCGCTAGAGCCCAAAGAAAACCTAAATCTAAGAGATCTCAAATTTCAGCCAAATTCAAGATGCCCTAACCCTAGTAAAACAAAGTATTTAATGCATACAAATCAAAAGGAAATCCCTAAACAATCCCTACATTCAAATTTCCCTCCCAAATCCCTCAAAAATCCTTCCTAAATGGCTCTGTTTGAACCAGGCAGGGCATGCAGCTGAAACGGGAGGCAGAGGCTTCCGCCTCGTTGCGCCTGGGCCGGTCCTGTGTGGACCGGCTGGACCGGTCTAACATTATTACAGGGAGAGAATATATAGGGGATTAGGTGCAAAGAAATAATAAAAAGCTAAAACATTGTAAGCATTGTGGCGATGTAATGTTGAAAAAACAAAATAAGCGAAGAAAGTATATTGCAGAGAATATAAGGAATCTAAAAACCAAAATCAAATATTGGAAAGCAGTATTTTTAGGCAACCCCATCCAGCAAAAACGTAATTTGTATCCGCACTGTCATTGGAAAAAGAGGAGGCAGGCGACAAAAATTGCATTTTATAGCTATTGATGTGAAGGAAAATGTTGAAATTGCATGTGAATGAAAAGAGTAGAACCAGTTTATTTATTGGAAAAACTCAAAAAAGTAATTTTGGAAGCTGCATGTGAGTGAAAAGTTGCACCCATTAAATGTGATAATGCGTGAGGAAGGGTTAATCTGACGTGAAAATAACTGGATTTAAAATGGATATTTAGTATCTAAATGAATTGAATGGTTCAGATTTTGGGATTTAAAATGAATGAGTGAGTTTTGATTTGTTAAAGTATAGGGTGGTCCATATGTTAACTGGATTAAATTTCAAGCCCAGTTTTAGTAGTAAAACAGATATAAGCTGCCTTGAAACTAACATTTTATGGGCAATCATCCAGTGTATCATGCATACAACAATAAGCCTTTATCCCACTACGTGAGGTCGGCTACATGAATCCTTTATCTAACCAAGTCTTTTTAGTTCTACCTCTACCTTTCTTAACATAGATTAAATTTAATAGATCTACTCTCCTAACCGGGTCATCGGAAGGCCGCCGTTTTATGTGACCAAACTATTTAAGGCAACTATCTCTAATCTTATCTGCCACTGGAGCTACTCCAACCTTTTCATGTATATGCTCATTTTGTATCCTGTCTCTAAGAGTAAAACCACTCATCCACTTGACTACTTGAGCATCCTCATCTCTGCAACACTTAACTCAAATTATGCTTCTCTTTTAATGGCCAACATTCTGCGCCATAAAGCATTGCAGGTCTAATCACCATCTTACATACAAGCCAGGATATTATTACATGTCTTTTTTCAAGTAGATTTTCCTGTTTTAAAAATCTGAAATGGATGTATTGCTGGTGAATTGTTACCTGAATTTGTTATTGTGCATTAACTATGAAATGCTCCATCAATGATTTTCAATTGTAAGACTATTTATGGTTATTATTATTATTATTATTATTTTTTCGTTTTGTGTTTAAGTCTAGGTCTGTGATTAGAAGAAAAATTACTTTGTAATTTTAAGAAGGGATTTATTATTGATAAATTCCTTCATCTACTTTAGTGCATAATGTTTTTCTAAATCTTTTATGCAGTCTAAAATTTATATCTTTTCTGCGTTTCTTATATGTTTTAAATAGGAAACTATCAGTTAACTTAGGTTCTAGCTGCTCTTACTTGGGAAATCTCTCTCATTCGGAAAGCATTGCTTCATGTTGAGCCTTATTGACCACACCATTAAAGATAAAGTCCGAGTTCATTAATCTCTTTTCGTTATGATCTTTGTGCAGCTGGTTTCTATAAAAGTTATCAGAAATAAGCTGACTGGACAGTCAGAGGGTTATGGTTTTGTGGAATTTTGTTCTCGTTCTGTAGCTGAAAAAGTACTGAAAACATTCAATGGTCATATAATGCCAAATGCAGAGCACCCTTTCCGGTTAAATTGGGCATCATTTAGCATGGGTGACAAGCGTTCAGATGCTACTTCTGATCATTCCATATTTGTGGGAGATTTAGCTCCTGATGTTACAGATTCCATGTTGCAAGAAACTTTTGCTAGCAAATATCCATCAGTAAAAGGTGCTAAAGTTGTAATTGATGCAAACACTGGCCGCTCTAAAGGTTATGGATTTGTCAGATTTGGAGATGACAGTGAGAAAACAAATGCCATGACTGAAATGAGTGGTGTATATTGTTCTAGTAGACCGATGCGCATTGGTGCTGCAACTCCTAGAAAGTCAAGTAAGCCAAGTTTATTTTGCTTTTGATAAGATCTTCTAAGTGGCACTCTTACTCGTTAAAATGTGTTTGTTTATCATTTGTAGATATAGATTTTTTTCATTGGTAATTTAATTTGGCTAAAAAGTTTTTTTAGTCACCAATGTGCTAAGCGGCTAGCTGCTTTCATGACTGTGCTTGTAAGCTTTACAATTAGCATAAATTGCGGTCTTATGATCTAGAGTGGGTTAAAAAAATAATCTATTTAATGCAAAAAATTAATTTATGTAAGTGCATTTTTACTTCTAAACACAACCTATAGCACAGCATGATAAATAAGTACTATGCAAAACACAAAGTTATGGATATCCAATAGTATGAGCACATAAAATGCATCACAGTGTGGTAGCATGATACTAAATATGAAAAAAATGTGTTTAATGTCATATCACCGTGATATTATGATGTATTCTATGATTTTGAATAAACATATAGACATATTATACCACATAGGTGTTATGAATTTGCACATTTTCCCATTCAAAATGCATAAATAAAAGCATTTTTTCAAGTGCCACATCAAATAAATATTACATTTGTTAGGATTGTTTTTACATCTACTCGTAATTTTGTCTAAATGTGCAAAATGAAAAATGTGTGCAAGTCATTGTCAAGAAGGTGTACATGTTCACCTAGAGTTTAGTCAGTCTAACTTGGAGTCTATGTGTTAGTGTAAGTTATAAGTGTAAGCCCAGTCCTAGATCTGAGCTCCTAGATGTCATCTAAATGTGCCATAGGATGTCGGGGTTTTCCTAACCTAAGGTTTCCATGAGATTTAAATTATTAAAATAACATAAAATCTTATTTTAACTTTAATAAGTTAAATTTAAATTAGAGAATATATGTCCAAATTATCTATATTCTTAAAAAAATTTAAATAATTTTTCTTAAATTTGTTAATTTAGTAACAGATGATGCCTTATATATATATATTAATGCAACAAAAACAACATCATCAAGCTTTTATCCCACTATGTGGGGTCGACTACATGAATCATTTTTCTCCATTGTGTCTTGTTAATGAAAACAATAAATTAAAAAAAATTGATAATATTTTTCTGAAAATCATAAGTTTTTGTTCTAAATTATTTAAAATGATTAAAACATATAATAAAAATTCCAAATTTATAATTTAAAACTAAAAAATCAAGTAATATTAACTTAAGCTGACCAAATTTTATCATGAATTATCATAGCTTTTTGAAATCGGATAAAATTTTAAAGAAATAATTAATTAAACTTTAAAATATAAATTTAAACAGAAAAAATGATAATTCAAAATAAAATTTTTAATTTCATAAAATAAAATTGAGATTTAAAATTTT
This sequence comes from Dendrobium officinale, assembly GCA_019514585.1. NCBI lineage: Eukaryota > Viridiplantae > Streptophyta > Magnoliopsida > Asparagales > Orchidaceae > Dendrobium > Dendrobium officinale. The sequence continues at coordinate 11,274,479 of CM033697.1, forward strand.
TTGTAATTTAATTTTTTTTTTACAATTTAAATGACATATTAAATAGTTTAAATTGGATTTTTAAATTAGCTTTGATGATTAAATCCTAACCTTAAAATTTTGCAATTCATTTGTGGAATTGTTAAAGCATTCTGATGTTAATAATATTGCTTTAAAATGAAAACCAATCATTGCAATCTGTGTGATGATGACGGACAATGATCTCTCATTACTTATGTTGTGAATTGTCAAGGCTTTGCTTATTAGTCTATATCCGTAAGACCATAATAACTATCCTACGATTTGTCCCTAGTATTTCAAGGCTGGTACTCTTTATGAGTGTTGGAAAATCAGTCTAGGCATCTCCCTCTAGTTGTGGAGTTATAATACTCCAAATCCTTAGTTTAGATATGTAGGCATATATAACTGTTTTTGTAAGTGAAGGGTTACATTAGGTAGTCGATAGTCAACGTAAAACTTGTGGAATAACCATGACACGAATCCTTTAATATTTTTTTTTTATGTATGCCACACAACATGCAAAGGTAATTAATATGTAATACTTACCGTAAAAATTTAATCAAATTGATGTGAAACGTGATGCATAGAAACAAGAACTGCTTGGGGATTTTAATATAAGACTGTTAAAGCTTTGCTAGTTATAGAATTAATGCTTACCCAAGTTGTTTTCAGAATTATCAAGTCGAAATTAAGTAAGGCAGGCGGTTACAACTAGATTAACGGGACAAGATCAAATTGACAACATAAAATTAGAGAGTAATATTATGGGGAGAAACAATAATCCATAATTAACAAATAGAACTTTTCACCTTGGGTCTCTCACTCTCTCTCTTGTTGGTGGCACTTTTAATGGAGGAAGATTGAGAGCAACCGAGCGATGCCACTAGGAGACAAATGGCGCACAAAGTGTAGTTCGTTGGAGTGGTAGCCGGTGGCGGGTAATCCATGGGATGACTAGTGAGCAACCAACGTCTTATCCATTCTTCCTTGATCTTCAAAGACGAAGCCGTGGTCGAAGTCGGGATCGGTCGTCCATGGATGTGGAGAACTCTCTTCTTGAGCCCTTGAGCCGACCACTTGTTGAAGCAAAAGAGGAGAAGATGGGGGGAGTCGGCTATGGTGGGGGCTAAGAGGCAAATGCAAGAAATCTGAAATAAAATTCAGATTTTAGTGGTTTAGGAGAGGGATTTAATTTGAATTTCAAATTAATCCAAGGAGGGAGAGGGGTGGAAATGGGGAGAAGAGTTTGGCTGAATTTGTGGAGTTATTAAGGTGATTAGGAGAGAAGTAAGTTTGGGATCTTAATTAATTGGATCCATAATGAGATACCAATTAATGAAGATTGGTGAGGTGGATAAAAGAGACTTAATGGGGGAGAGAGAGGAGAGAGGGGCCGGCCATGTATAGTGGTGAGGAGGCTTGAGAATTTAAATGAGAAGGAGTTAATTAAGCATAATAAAATCTGACATTTAATTTCAGAATTAATTATATCATAAGTAACTCCCAAATTCAAATGAAAATAAGAGGGAATTTGAATTTGAATTTCAAACATGTGTAACTCCTCTTAATTAATTATCATAACTCCCAAATTCAAATGAAAGTAAGACGGAATTTGAATTTGAATTTTAAATATGTGTAACTCCTCTTAATTAATTTTCCAAATTAATATGGCTTAATAAGGAAAGCATTAAGAGAGGGGAATTCAAAATTCAAAGGGGGGAGCTAGAGGGGGCCGGCGGCAAGGGGGTCCAAAGGGTGGCCGGCGAGCTGCTGGCCGGCTGTTGGCCGGCGGGTGGGGGTTTGTAGGCCGGCGGCCTGGGCGGCTCAAGGGGAGGCGGCGGCAAGGGGTGAGGGGAAGGGAGGAGGGGAATTTCGAGGGATTTGATTTGCTAAAAATTCACTCACCTCAATTTTCTTCAATCTGGATCTCCACGAAAATAACTTGGCGAAAATTTAGAACTCTCGAAGACAAAATAGTTTGGCGAAAATATCTAGAACTCACAAAGAGATCTAGCTTCTCCTATGAACTCACTAAGAGATCGTGGAGGGGAACTCACAAAGAGATCATAAGTTGCAAATTTTCATTCATCAAAAACTACTCTATTACATAAGAAAAGAGCCATATAAATAGACCTCAAAATGACAAGAAAGCAAAAGACTAAAATGCCCCTCGGGCTACAATAACGACTAAATACCTATAAGGGCAAAAACGGAAAAACATAAAAATCAAATAAACTACTACATAAAATGACTCAAAATAAAACTCATGATCGTGGCCGTTGATCTCCGGCGTCTCCTGAAGGTACATGTGTCGAAATATCTGACGATGTCCTCATCACAAATTCTATCTTTCATGGTTTACGTTAATTATTTTCTTGCTACATTATTATTGTTGATTCTTTCAATAGTAAAGTATGTTTGTTTTTCTTTGCTAAATTTGATTCATACTTGGAGCTATTTTGAATGATCCAAAACTCTAAGCACATTTAAACACGGTGAGTCTTTGTGGTGCTCATCCACTATTGAGCCTCACTGAGCTATTGTAGAAGCTATGAGTAGTTGATTTCAGTTGAACCATTAGCTTTAAAGAGAATGGAGTCACTCAAATTAAGCTCAATATGCTAATGATTGGACTCTCAGTAATCAAAAAACTTGAGCTTATAGGCAAGAACCACTAACTGTATTTTAGGAACTGCGAGTTCATTCCCTCGAATTCGATTTGACTTCAAACTGCCCTTTTTAATCTTGGTTGAGCTTCAAATTTTCTTTGCTTTGAAAAATTAAGTTTCAGTTTCCCCCTCCTCCCTTTCTACTGCACGAAGCCATTCTAGAAAAGTGGCACTCTAAAAGTTTAACTAAAGGAAAATATGCGGGATATAAAACCTTAACTATTAGCATATAAGTATTTGTCAATGGATTTGTTCATTATACATGGAGTCGGTTATAGTTCTTTACTTTCATAATTCCAATTACAATTGTCATTAGGTGGTTTTGGTTCCAACGGTTCATCTGCGCAAGGTTTTCAATCTGATGGGGATTCAACAAATACAACAGTAATAATTCTTCTGAGAGTTTTATGTTTGAAATCATCGTTTATAAATATGCATTGTTGAAGATTTATTTCTGCTTCAGGTATTTGTTGGTGGGCTAGACCCTTGTGTTAGTGAAGATGAATTGAGGGAATCTTTTTCTCAGTATGGAGATATTATTTCCGTGAAAATTCCGGTTGGAAAACAATGTGGTTTTGTGCAATTTGTACATAGGTATGTTGTCTTTAAACTCTCAACTAAAATTTCATTTGGGACAGCTTTTTTAATACTTCTTAAAGCAGCATTTAAGTATAATTTTTTTAAAAAATTTATACTTAAAAGTTGCTTTAAGAAGCAATTAAAAACCCGTCCCAAAATCTAATTTAGAAGAAGCTGAACAAGCATATTTATTTTTCAAATTTGTTTCTATGCGATGTTAATGGATTGTTTCTGGATCTTTTGTCAGGAATAATGCTGAGGAAGCACTGCATTCTTTAAATGGAACGCTTATTGGAAAGCAGGCAGTGCGCCTATCGTGGGGCCGCAACCCAGCAAATAAGCAGGTAGCACAACCTCTAAATCATATTCAAATTTTCAAAATTTCCATCCATTCTCCTTTTTTTTCCCAAAATGTGTCATTTTGTACTTCTTTCATTTTGCACAACCTTCCATTGATGTTTTCAATCATTTTGCACAACCTTCCATGATTTCCACCTCATCTTCCTCCCTACGAATTTTAGAGTTTGTACTTTTTCCTTCCGCTCCTTTTGCCATGAAAGCCGCCGTTTGGTTTTGAATTTCTAACATCTTCTTCATCATGTCCCGGAAATCGGCGACTTGTCCTTCCATGGAGGAAATCCTTTCCTCCACCGTCATTTTGATTTGATTCATCTCTCCTTCAAGCCTTTCCTCCAAAGCATCCACTTTTTTTGCCGCCATCTCGATCCGAACTTTTGCAAATCCAAAAATTCAGGATTTGGATTGCAAAACAGCAATTTCGTCTCTTCCCGATCAAAATTCAGCCGCTGAAATTTATCAAAATCAGCCCACGAACAGTCCCAAGACTTGCTTTGATACCAATTTAATAGGAAATACTTTAGTTTGCAAGTAACCCTATGGGTAATACTTGAGTTCGCAAACAAACCTATCTCCAATTGGTGAAAACAGCGAGAATAATGCAAAATCTGGGCGAAATCAGCCCCAAAACAGTGAATTGCAATAAGAGAAACAAAACCAAACACACACGAGAACAAAATACAAATGATCCTTAATTTGAGAGGAGGATCGTCTCCCCCAAATCTCTAAACAAGAGAGTCTATACCCTAAACGCCAAGAAATCCTAATTTTCAATCAAACAAAACATAATCCTCTCTAACTTCCTCATGCACTTTAATACCAAAACTTTCCTAATCTAATTTTCCTCCCAAAAGCCTAGCCGCCCCCCTCTATTCCATTTGAATTTAATTAGATGGGGTGGGCCCCATTTGTTTGGCGGAACAGAGGTGAGGAGGCGGATTGGTTCCGCCTCCTGTACGTGTGCTGAGCCGGCCAACGGGACGGCTGGGACGGTTCTGTTTGAACCGGCATAACACTTAAGCACAACAAAAGGTTGTGAACCTAGGACATGCGGCCCGGAGAAAGCAAAAATGACCTTACTGGGTTTTGAAGCGCCCAGCGCCCTATCAAACTAGCCTTTGATAGCTTTCTTTGTGTCTAACAATTGTTGTAGTGATAACTGATTTACGGATCCCATTGATCGTGGCTATTCATGTAGAATCAATCTAGGAAGTTCATTATCTGAGCTAGATCTCCAAGGTGGTGATGGCAAAGAAAACAAGTGGAAGTATTTCATGTTCGTCGACTTCGTAAACCTAGATATAGCTTACCTCGGGTTCCTATGCGTTGTAGATCTTCAATTCACTAGTGAACTCATCAATCAGATTTCAGACTGTCCATGATGCATTTTGAGTTTTCTGTGGATTAAGGGCATCCCACTCATGAGAAAATGATGATTTTCAGAACATGAGAAGGGATGTATCATTACATGCCCATTCCCTTCAGGCTAATGAACATGGTGGCTACTTCTTAAAGGTTGATAGAAAATATTTTTGGGCACCAAAGGAGGAGGAACATGGAAGCATACACATAATAGCTTTTGGTTAAAAGCAACTGATAGGAAACACTTGTAGATTTCTAAGTATATCCTATCAATCTTCGGAAAATAACGAGAAAATCTTCCAAACTCCATTGAAAATCAAGGAAATCAGTATATTTTATTGCAAGAAATCAACTAACGGAAGAAAACAATAAGATACAAGTGATCCTCTATTCGAAATGAGGATCGATCTCTCCCAATCTCTAGACGAATCTAGCATACAAAATCTAAACCTAAGAGATCCCAAAATTAGCAAAATTCAAGATGTCCTAACCCTAGGAAAACAAAGTATTTAATGCATACAAATCAAAAGGAAATCCCTAAACAGTCCCTACATTCAAATTTCCCTCTTAATCCCCCCAAAAATCTTTCCAATTTGGCTCCCGCAAGGCTTGCGGCCTCCGTGGCATGCGCTAGAGGCCGAGAATCGCGCCTCTGTTCGCACCTGGGCCGGTCCCGCGTGGACCGGTCTAACAGCAACTCCCAGCTCTACAAGTAGATCATGATTTTCTATACAATAAAAACGTAGATCATGATTTTCTATCTCACCAAAGTAAAAAAAAATTGAGATCTTTAAATTTGAGAAGTTCCAAGGGAGCATTTGTTGAGGGAGAAAAATTAGTTAGTCAACCTATTGGCTAAGTATGAAAACCCCAATGTAACTTCTATCGGAAAGTTGTAGGTTCCTTTCATAAGAGAGCTATATACGATAGAGATCGGCTTAGATGAAAACTGAATGATGCCAATCTTCACCCTCTTGAAGAACAGAGCCCTATCTGATATGAAGGAGGTTCAATGCTTGAAGAAGATGGCGGATAGGTACTTTATTGTTGAATACTCGCTTTACAATAAGTGGTTCTTTGATGAGAACTTGAAATGCCTTGGGCACACGCGAAGATGATGAGCTCATGGAGATATGTTAAGAGTATGGTAGCCACTCCACTGTGCATACCTACAAATCCATGATTAAAAAAAAAACATAAGGAAGTTTTCTAAGTATAGGAATTGCTAGTGCCATGGGCTTATCTAGTACTTACAAATCCAATGGTTGCACCTGAATCTTGTATCATGTCATTAGGCATCATTGATGCCAACAAGCTTCTTGTATCATGTCATAGACTTATACTACCTAACAACAACATCAAGACTTTGTCCCACTATGTGGGATCGGCTACATGAATCCTTTTTCTCCATTGTGTCCTGTCAAAAGTCAAATTCTCGTTTAAATCTAATAAAGAAAGATCATTTCTAATATTTTCTAACCAAGTCTTTTTAGGTCTACCTCTACCTTTCCTAACACAATTCAAATCTAATACCTCTACTTTTCTAATCGGGTCATCGGAAGGCCGCTGTTTTATGTGACCAAACCATCTAAGGCGACTCTCTCTAATCTTATCTACCACTGGAGCTACTCCAACCTTTCCACGTATAAGTTTATTTCGTATCCTACCTCTAAGAGTAAAACCACGCATCCACCTGAGCATCCTCATCTCTGCAACACTTAACTTAGTATTATACTTCTCTTTTAGCGACCAATGCGCATGAAGCCATTATCACTAGCTCATTCTTCTTTTTAATGTTTGCCAGTCGCGAGCTGATCGGAGCAGTCCATGGAATGGTTTATATTATGGCCCTCAGATTTACAGTGGCTACGGGCTTGCAATCCCTCCTCATGATCCAATGATGTATTCTGCAGCATATGCTTCTTATCCATTTTTTGGGAATCAACAACAAGTGAGCTAAAGGAACCCATCTGCGTTACTAGATCCAAAAGGAAACACACTACTACTGACTTCCAGTGAAGAACCCCTCAAGAGGCAAATATACGATGGGAAATCCCATTGCAATCAGCTTAGACTTAGCAATCTGGTTAGCTGTTACTTATATATGAATTGATTCATCATCTCAAGTCTTGAACTACTTAAGTCTCTACTAAAGCCTGTAGTAGCTTGTTTGTATTGCTCAACTTCTATAACTTATTATCTGATATTAATAATTTGTAATAATAGCCATTTTTCTAGCTATGATCTCAGTTGCTTTATTGTTCTTTGTGTTTGAGAGTAAAGAGAAATTGGATGGTTTAAGGATCCGTTTGGGATGGTTGTAGTTTTTTATAAACGTGGTTGTAAAGCTACTGTGGAGAAAATAATTTTTTCGAAAGTTTTTGTAAAAAGTTGCTTTATGGCACAAAAAAAATCATTAAAAATAGTGGTCAAATAAAAATGCCTTATCATGAATTCTACCCTGAAGAATAAGAATTTTGAGTGCATTAATTATAAATTTTAATAATGATGATTAAAATAAAAAATTCGTAATCTCATTTTTATCAGATTAATAAGTACAAATCTACCTTTTTGGCAGGACTCGTACAGTAAATAAATATATTGCAAAAGTTAAATGTGATGTGTCCAAATTCAAGTATAAATCACACATTTAAAGTTGTTGAAAATTTTTATGCTAAAAATTTATTTCAAAAAAATAGTAAAAAAGCTGTTCCAAATGGAACCTTAGGTTTTGTTTGAGCGACTTATTGCTTCTTAAAATAACTTTTAAGTATAAAAATTAAAAAAATTTAACTAAAAAATTACTTTAAGAAGTAATAAGAAAGTCGTCCCAAACGAGGCCTTAATTAGGACATCAGCTTCAAGTTCTTTACTATTTTGGGAAGATTTTGGATGTTAAAGCATAAATAAATATAAGAAAATTTTAATTTTAGATCTTAGCAATGTGATCTTTAACAATTAAACTAGTTAGCATCCACACTTCATAAGTTTAAATGACATGTGATAAGATTTTCAGCTGACAAGAAAGAGAAATACAAATATAGTATATTTTTTTTAATAAATATTTACATTTTATCTATTTAAAAACAAACACTTAATTAGTGCTATTTATACTAATATTATTTACAATAAAATTACAATTCATATTTTTCAAATTAATTAAATTCTCAATGATTTGATCATGATAAATGCAAATATAGGGATCTGTCAATTCTTTCCTTTTTTATGTTGGATATATAAAAAAGGAAAATTAGTTTGAATGCTTTTTTTTTAAAAAAAAAATTGGATTTACATGAAGATAAGTGCAAGATAGATTTTGATTAATTAAAAATGCAATATATGCATTATATCACTACATTCTTTAAATTCTTACTACTATATTGTCATGGCCATTTGATATTGTATGTGAAATAATTTCATTAATAAAACAAATTATGTTTATTGATTTAAAATTTGATAAAATTTATGAAGATTATTTGCATTTCTCTTTACATAAAATGATAAATTCATGATCTTAATGGATGAATTTATGTCAATTATTCATGTTGATTTAAAACTTTTAATGTTAAAAACATATATAGTTAAATTTATTTTATAGATTTTGTTTCATGATTTAATAATGTATTAAACATTATGAATGTTTTGATGGTGGAGATTATAATTTTGAGAAATCAAATTATTAATAAGAGTACACGTTTTAGATATCTTGGATCTATTGCTCATAATGATGGTGAAATAGATGCGGATATCATTAGAAGAATTCAAGTTGGATGGTTGAAGTGAATGAATGCATCGAGCTTATTTTGTGATAGAAAAGTCTCCCTCAAACTTAAGAAAAAATTCTATAATATGGTGGTGAGACCTGCAATGCTTTATAGTGTAGAATGTTGGCCATTAAAAGAGAATCATAATATTAAGTTAAGTGTTACAGAGAGGAGTGTGCTCAGGTGGATGAGTGACTTTACTCTTAGAGACAAGATGCAAAATGTGCATATACATGAAAAGGTTGGAGTAGCTCCAGTGGAAGATAAGATTAGAGATAGTCACCTCGAATGGTTTGGGCACACAAAACAGCAGCCTTATGATGAGTTGGTTAGGAGAGTAGGCACATTATTTTTGGCTTATGTTAAGAAAGGTAGAGGTAAACTTAAAAAGACTTGACAAGGAAATATTAGAAATAACCTTTCTTTATTAGATTTAAATGAGAGTTTGACTCTTATTATGACACAATGGAGAAAAAAGATTTATGTAGCTGACATCACATAGTGGGATTAAGGCTTGATAGTGATGCTATTGTTGTATTCAATGGATGGCATAACTCTTTATGTAATTGATTTTTCCAAGAGTTCTCTGTTCTGATGGGCTACATATTATGAATTTTATTTAGTTTTGTAGCTCTTTTGTATTGATTTTACATCTTAGAACTCATTTTTTTAAAGCAATTGAGCTGAGATTCTCTTTTACATCTGTGTACATGCTGTTTGAGTCTTTAAAATATTAGTGGTTATGCATATTTTCTCATGAATTTTAAAACATATAAGGGTATGCATATTTTTTAATGTTTAGACTTCTAGGCAGTATATTATGATTTTGATAAGAATCAAAATAGTCTCCTAAGTTTTTATTAAGAATCAAAATGATTCTCAACTATTTAAAAGATTTTATCTCTTAATTTTTTAAATAAAGATTTAAATGATTCCAGGAAAAAGACTAATTAGATTCATATTTAAATTATCAAGAGACCAAATTTATATTTTATACTTCACCAAAAATTGCCTTGATCGAGCATGAATATCAAGGCATATTCAAGTTGAAAACTTTTAAAATTAAAGTTGGGACAATCCAAACTCTGATTTCATCAAACTTATAGTCACTGAAAGTCTCGAAGAGAAGAACCCAACAACACCAAAATCGGTCCAATCCTGACCCAAATGATCCAATCAAAGAACCGAAGCACATTTTGAAGGTTCAAATCATAAATTGGATAATCAAATAATATCAAAATATAGTATTCTTTCAATCGAATCGAGCGGCTCGACAAGAAAAATCCAACAAGCCTAAGAATGCTTGATTCCAACATCATTATGACATTTAAATGCTTGATGAATGCTCGATGATTGAGGGAATCGATGAGTCATCTGATTGGCCACTTCAATTTTATCATGAATCTTCTCCATATTTATGGAGCATGCCACTCTATAAAATATATAAATATACCCTTACTTCTCACATGAAGGGGGGCTAGGGGCTTGGACCTTTTGCTGGAGATTGGAGAGGGCTTTGAGGCTTCAAGGATCTAGAGTTCCACCCATGCACCAACGCTGGCAAACTTCCGTCGATTGTTATTGACCCATAGCCATCAGACCACAGCTTAGCCACTGACCACCGTCAGAATTTTGCCCGACCATTATCGGACCACTGCTTAGCCGCCGACTGTCGTTGGACTTACGCTGGAGCATTGTCAAATCACAGTCGACTGCCGACCACTGTTGCGTGCAAACTATGGTCCTTAGATCTTTGTCGGTTATCGACTAGGGTCCCTCCGACCACCGTCGCCTGCCGACTATTGTCACTTTGACCATTATTTCCTGCATATTACGGTCCCTCCGACCACCGTCGCTAGCCAACTACGGTCCCTCCGACATCTGTCACCTGCCGACTACGGTCCCTCTAACCACCATCATCCACCACGTTGCTTGCTGACTAAATTCCCATCGACCATCATCACCCGTCACATTGCCCACCGACTACGATCCATTTGACTTACATCACCCTGTTAACCAAATCAACAAGCTTACGTTCTCTTGAGAATGGCTTCCTTATCATTGGATTCTTCCAACCCCAACTATGTAATGTGCTTTATATGATACATTGAGTCAAGGGCCTCTCTCGGAGGAAGGGCAACATTTGTACTTGACTACAAACACTAGTGAAATCATTTTAATTGAGCCACACCTCACGTGTTTTCCTTCTTCGGGTTTTTCATGTAAAAATATTGGTGTCTCTTATGACTTTCACAACACTCTCTTTTTATCTGTATGTGTCTTGCATCTTTATTTAAAGCTAAGACATTAAATTTTTTTATCTCTATGCCGCCTCGAATGTTCCATTCTGCAACAATACTTTTATATAATTATGGATTATTTGGTCCTTAAAAAAATTGGATCAATCCAAATCTTTTTCTCTATTAAGATTTAAACAACTATTAAGGGGCTGTTTGGTTGCCTGCAAAGTAAACGCAATGTAAAGTAAATGCAGTGCAAAGTAAATGCAGTGTAAAGTAAATACTTTGAGGTTGTTTGGTTCTCTGCAAAGTAAACGGAGGAGAAATGTTTCCCTTGTTTGGTTAGATATATCAAGAGTAAAATAAAAACATTGCATTTGTAATTTTTTTTTTTTTTCATTATAACTTATGTATTTATAAAACTAATCACCAATTGTTTAAACTTTGTTTGGGATAGCTTCTTCTTGCTTTCTAAAACAGCTTTTCAGTACAAAGAATGAGGAGAAGTATACAACCCTCTTGCCAATCCATACGATCTATCCTCTCAAATATCTACAAAAGCCACACCAATAACCAAAATCAAGCAACATAGCAGAAGTACAAAACTTAACAATTCACCAAACCAATCAAATGCACCTAACAGGAACTCTGAGTTCATTCGAAATTGCGGACACATAAAGAGCAAACTCCCGTTCCTCATAAAACCCAATAAGATTAATCTGAGCCATGTTTGAAATCTGCAATTTTCACAGCAGCTCCACTCATTAGCCAACAAATCAATAAAAAAAAAAAAAAAATAGAACGATTCGACGCTTACTCTGCTGCAAGCAGAGATATGATGATGAACCATCGGCTGTCCCGGAAGAGGAGAAGTGCTCGGGTGCTATTTCTTTGCTGCAGAAGACGGTTCTTATTTCTTCTCTATACTTCGGTATTATCAATTTTCTATTACCCATTGTTACTGCTAATTAATTGTTGCGTTGGATACCTTGCTTCATAGCACAAATTGAGCATTTACATTTCATCTCACCAAATTAATTTATTAGCACCAAATCAAAATCTGCACTTAGACATAAAACTTAGAGGTCCTGCATCAGAAACAGCCGCAGCAACATTTACAACAAAAAAGTGACGCTTCAAAAAAGCTTTTTTTGGGTAACTTCCCTTAAATGGATAGATAGCATCTAATGTTTTCAGCGAAAGTTCTTTTAGCAAGACCAAATGTGTATTTTGGAAGAATCAAGCAACTCATAATATAAATCAGCTATGCAAAATACTTTGCTTTCAAAGTTGCCATTTTCTAATCAAACTTATAAGAACTGCTCTTGAGATCTGAATTCTGCTATGAAAGCTCCTAAACCATAAGCCAATGCCTTCAGGCATATGATCCGGGTTCAACATCCCATATCTGAATTCTGCTATGAAAGCTCCTAAGCCATAAGCCAATGCCTTCAGGCATACTTAGAACTAGAACAAGTAAATCCGAATTTCTTCCCAGGTGTGAAATATGCTAGCTATTTTCATAACAGAATCAGGGAAGATGAAAATAGAACTTGTATTTCATAATGTGACCGAATGTAGAAGAGACATATATTCAAAGCTTTCAAAGAAAACATGGAATATTCAAAGCAATACAACGGTATCAAAGTCTTGGCATTTAGAAAACATGAAATTTTCAATAAATCACATCTGCTAAGCTACAGTTGCAGGGATAGTTTATAAATTATAATAGAAATTACTTATTCTAACCTTCTCAGGTGATTGGGAACTAAGCAAAGAAGCAATAACACCGGTTATCTTCTCAATACTATATTTTTATAAATAATTTTTTTCATGAATGACTCTGTGAATGGTTTTTATATGAAGCAGAAGCCCTTTTTTCTTTAATCTTATATTTGTAAAATAAGAGCATACCACATAAGGGCAAGAGGTTTTCTAAAGCAATTTTCAAGTACAAAAATTTCAAGTTCAAGAAATAAATCAAACTAACGATAAGTAAAGTTCAACCATTGAAGATCCACTGATAGCTGGCAAACAGTAAATACATAGATTTAAAAACAGCCACAACAGATGAACTTGGTGCAACAACCCAAAGAGCCATGCTTCTTCCACAACAAGCCCATCAACTAAAAATATAAATCTGACACAGCCTTATAATTTCAAAGGCAGTAATACCTACCACAATGCACAAAGTAAATCCAATCCATTGAACAAAGGGGTAAGTTGAAAGATAAATAAATAAATCAAGGGATAAAAGCCCTCCTAATTACCCATAAATACCTTTACATCAGTCTCACAGTGTTTTTATACTTGTCTTTCCCAAGTTCTTTCACTTGGAGGTAAAAGTTCTGCCACTCATTGTCTTCATAAAATGTCTAAGAAGATAATTCCTTTCCCTTCTACCTTTCGTCCTTCAAGCTCAAGTTAAATGCCAACAGGTGACAAAATTAATAAAAACATCACCATCTCAGCTGCAACAATGAGGACAAGCAAGCTAAAACAAAAACATCACGACCACATGAAACAATCCATCATTCAGAAACACCACATAATTAAAATTTTAAGCTCTAAAGTTCCTGTCCAACAATTCAGCTTGCAGTTGAATCCATCAAATGACCACTAATATTCTACCAGAAGAAGACAACGAGCTTAAGAAAGGATTTGAATACATTGCTACTACAATTGCTAATTGACATGCCCAGGATTCTCTGCAAGAACATCCCATGAAAACATAGAGACACTGATCCAATTAATAAATCACATAGTTTTCATTCATAACATGTAAACAAAATTAATAAAAACTTACAATAAAAAATAAAAATAATAAACCCATTGTTTGTAGATATAAATAGAACAAAATATCACGAAAAAGTTTGTAGTTATAACAACTTTAATTGATATGCAAATCTTCAACAACTTCAATCATTTTCCTAACTCTTTACGCATCCATCTAGCCTTCGAATCTGTAGGTTTTGAAAGGAAAGATGGTATCAGCGTGGGATTTTTTGATAAATTATCATATATCGTATCAACCTCTTATGCTGAGAAGCTAGGAATATTTGTTAACTCAAACATCAGTTCATTATACATACTCTGAATTTGTTTTGGAGATGTTGTTGAGCTCTTCATTGCGTTAGCAACTTCATTCACACTTTCTGCCATCTTTGTAACTACAAAATTCAACTTAAATCAAAAAATATATAATTAAATCATCCAATTTCAACATAGACATGAAAAATAAAAATATTGTAAGATGTAGATTAAGTTATTGCAAAGGAAATACAATGGTGAAATACGTATGTATGTCAGTGATGCTGCTCATATTTATCCCAAGGAATGATGGGGGTTTGTAAGGAAGCAATTATCTCATTTTTTGAAGCCATGAGAGTAGCAAAAAATTCTCAAAAAATCTTTATCATAAAAAAAAAAGGGAGAAGATTGTAAGGAAGTTGGACAGTAAAGCTTAAGCTCTGAACCAAACGTTACAACAAGTAAAAAAAACTTGATTTTCATCTACTGAAGAAATCAACAGAGAAGAAGAGAGAATTACAAATCTGGATTTGGACGAACAAGCGCGCGAAAGGGACAAATTTACCTTCAGAAATTGCGAGCTCCCGTCCTAACTTCCGATGAAAATGAGGCAACTTCCGATCGGACAGGAAAAGGTAACGTGGTCGAAGGAGCAAGGTAGAACAAGAACAAGGGAGCCCTAGCAGCCTTTCGTGCAATCTTACAGCTCGTGCGAAGTAATGAAGGCGAACAGGGACGATGATGCAACCTCTAGCTCCCGTCCTGACTTCCGATGAAAATGGCCAAACTTCCGATCGGAGAAGCTTTAGGAACGTCCTTACGCGAAGACTGAGAAGAACGAAGGAGTCGAAGAAGCCTCTCGTGCAATCTTACGCCACCTGCGAAGCAATGAAGCCGAACAGCAAGGATGATGCGAACTCGAGCTCCCGGCGCAACTTCCGATCGGACATTCTTTAGAAAATGTCGTCGCTCGAAGAACGAAGGAGCTAAAGATGCCTCTCGTGCAATCTTACACCACCTGCGAAACAATGAAGCCGAACAGCAACGACGCCGAGCATAGCTTCGTCGAGCGAATTTATAACCCGCTCGTATCGAGCGGGTTTCTAATTCCCGCAAAACAGACTCCGCTTTACACGACTAATGCATCGGAGGATTTGCTTTTGTTACGCTCAAAATTAACCAAACAGTCAAATTTAGTAAATACAGGTATTTCTTTTACTTTACCCTCCTAATTCAGGCAACCAAACAGCCCCTAAGTAAATCTCATCCTTTATTTTTTTTTAATTTAACCAAGATATATGTGTAATATAAATTTTGTATGAGTTAGTATTAGTATATATAATTTATTTTAAATATATAAATTTTAATGTGAATTAAATATAAAATTTTTATATAAAATATTATAAAAAATTAAATATAATTATACAATTACATAAATTAAAATTTTGCACTTTCCATTTGCAATAAACCAAAATGGCAGATGTATTTCATCCCATCAGAGTCAAAAGCGTGGGTTTTGCTTTGCTTGGGGAAGACGGGCAAACACCACCGTCCCGCCCGTTTCCATGGCTTATACGTGTTCTCTGTCCTCCCTGCTTCTCTCTCCTAATATCACTCTTCTCCCTTCTTCCTTTTCTTCTTCTTCTCTCCCCTTTCCAAAGCGCTCGCTTTTGTCGGTGAAGTTTCGTGCCTTCGCCTCAGCTTCCGCTCCATCATCATGCCCGACGCCCGATGTCGTTGTCACCAGAGAGCAGGGGAAGAATGCCAAGCTTATTGATGCTCTAGTAATCTTCTCCCCTCACAGCATTGCTGGTTTTTCATTTATTTCTCTTTCTGAATGTTTATTCAAATAAAAATAGTGACAGAAGTCGCCTGGGTTTTCTCTTCTTTCACTTAACTTCTAATTCCACTTGGTTTTGTCTTCATTTTATCTCGGAAGATTCTACTAGTGTTTGATTTGCGTTATTACGATTCTATTTATGTAAAACTTGGTCACTTTGTTCGTCGGATTATTCCTATATATTGCTTCTGTATCTCTTCCCGATTTTTGCGCTTCAATTTCCCACTTTTTCCTCTTTATCTTTTGGAGCGTTTTGGCAGAATTGTAGCTTGATCAGTTGTATTTCAATTTGAACTCGAATTGCTTCAAAACGGCACTGGTTAGTTTCGTTCAGTGTTTTGTCTCAGAAGAAGTAAGAAAATGCATTAGCTATTTCCATTTCCTGACCATTTTTCTTATTTCCACCTTCAATTCGTTATTTTCTGCATTTTAGTATTTCATCAGCTTTATTTAATTCTACTAGTAATGCCTGCTCCGCTTGTTCTGGTTTAGCGGAGGTAGCTAGTCCTTTTTTGTTTGCTGTCTACTATCCTTGAATGGGTTATTAGTAGGATATACGTAAGATACTGAAGGTAGAATAGAGAAGAATAATATTTGCTTTCTTTGTTTTATAAGTCTCCCTGTTTGCTCCTTAGCTCCGTTGCTGAAAAGAAACCTCTTCTCCAATCCAGCTACCTCTGTGTTCTTTTCTCCCATTTCTTGGTGTTAAAAATTCCAGAAGGCTGTGGAATATTGAGATTATGTTTTTGTTTTCTTTTGCATCAAATTCCTTATTGTGTCAACCTGATGACTTTGAAGGAAGTCAATAAAAATTGGTTTATTCTTTTGGCTGATTAAATTGAAGAAATATGCATTGTTCTTCTTTTGGGTAGATAAGTTATTTAGAAGTATTGAAGGTTGAAATTCACTAATTTGAGAAGTATTTTATGCAGTAAGTGAGAGGGATTGGAGCAATTTCTGGAGGATAGAATCCCCAATTGTGGATAATTTTAACTTTTAATTATATGATGTGTTATATCTGTATACTCATTTTGACTGTACATTTCATAGCTAATGATAGTGGCATGGTTTGATGTAGTAGTTAAAATGCATGTAATGGATTTTAGCATATACCATCTTTTCATGCTCTTGCACAGGATCTTTTGGAAAGATGATTCTTTTTTTTTTTAAATTAAAGGTGTCTCTCTTGCTTCACTTGGCTCTTTCCTAATATCTTAATAAACTATAGGCGAAGCTTAACATCCATTGTCTTGAAGTTCCTCTTGTTAAGCACACACAAGGGCCTGACTTGAATAAGCTTTCATCTCTATTGAAGGGTATGTAGTTGAGCTTAAGAATATTTCTATTGCCTTGTTTTTTCTTTAATTATATGCTTTTCTAACTATTACACTAGAATATCTTCTTTGGTGTGATCATCTTTTTTTCCTATATCAGAAGTTGAATCACATGTGGCTTTTTGTATTTGACATATTTTTTTTCTCATGTTTGGAGCATCACATCATGTAAGCGACCCCTATTTATGCGCAACTTCCACCTTTTCCTTCATAGATTAAAGTCCAACTTTCAGGCTTTTTAAAGTACATCATATGTCAAATGCTTTAATGAGAACCAATTCCTTCAAAATATTTGATCATCTTTTCAATGGTTATTCTTCAAGGCTCTTCTTGAAGCTGATTTAACCAAATTGACTGTAGTTATTGCATGCTCATAATTAATTGTAGGCTACAAACGAGGTATAAGGGTCTAAAGTTCATCTTCACTTTCCTGTACTATTACATGTCTTGATATGGTTATGCTTATCTAAGGTTCTATTTGCTGAGATTGCACCGTGCTTTGGTACAGAAGAGTAGGCATTAGTTCTGAGCCGATAAGCTCCACACAAGTACTTGTTCGATCAAGTATCTTAGGACAGTCATCGTTAGATGAGATGGCATGTTCTCCGTCTTGGGTATGGAGATGCAGTAGAAGCATTGAGTCGACCCGTTAGTATAGTATCGGTGGTAGGGTTGACTTGCCTTATTGTGCTTATTGATCTGAAGTTGGTCAACTGTGATTTCAAGGTTCCCAGTTTATATGCCGCTTGTGCCTCAAAATGGTTGTTGACTTTTTACAAGTCATTTGGGCGTGCTACGGCAACTTGGCTCTACCTCGCTTGCTTCTTGATGGTTTTTCCATCATCCAATCCACAACAAATCGAATGAAACAGCTTCTCTTTCATTACGTGCCTTGTTCCGCTCTCGCTTGCCGCTAGTACGAGGTTTTTCCAAGTCTTGAATACAGAAGAGGCATTCCTTAAGGTGCAAAGCAAATTCTCCCCAACCACGATCTTGATACCAAATTCGAATCCCATGTTAGCCCTAAGATGTTGGTATCTCATTAGAAAAGTAAATGCTTGAGCTTGAGAAGCTTTCGGCCCAACAAGTCTGTAAAACTCACTAGGACAAGTAATATTATTGAGCTAGACGAAACAACAGGCAATGAAACCAAAAACAAATAAAGCACAAACTATACAACAAGCCTCTCTATACCATACAAAAGTATGGCGAGCCCATGCAAAAGGTTTAGTTCAGTTTAGGAAAGCACTCATTCTCACTGTGTTCGAGCTAATAGAATTACCTTTCTATAAATTCCCTCTTCGTTTGTTTTTGGTCGCTACATCACTCAACTATAAGAATCTTGAAGGCAGTTACCTTGGGTGTGGGTCCGCACTTTGACACCTGAAATTTCATAATGAGTAGATATTTCTGCATGAGCATAATCTATTTTCTGGTGAAATACATTACGAGATGTTTTTCCATACTTTCCGCATTCAGTTCTAGCTATTTCTGCACCTTTCTGAGACAACTTCTAAAGACCATTTTATAACTGCTATAAACTCTGGTTTGTTAATGCTTGCTAGTTTCTTGTGAAGTTTTGATGGGATTACTCACTTTTCTTGTTTATTTTTTTAGATGTTATATTTGATTGGATTGTCATTACTTCTCCAGAAGCTGGTTTGGTCTTCCTTAAAGCATGGAAGTAAGCATCTCCTAAGATCATTATGACCCACCTTATAATATTTGGATTATGTTAATTGTTCTTGCAGAGTTCCATCATAATCTTTAATTAAAAGGAATTCATTCATTCAAAATTTTGTTCTCTTTTCAAAAGCTTATTATTGAAAATAATGCATCCTTAATTTAATTGGTTGTAAAATTCATTTAAGAACTCATTATTAAGATTGGCCTTATCCAAACTATTCGGGTGTGCATTAGTAGTTTTCTTTTCTATTAATTAAAGTATTGCATAAAATATTTCTTCTGTACATAACATGCCAATTCAGCTGATTTTCTTGATATTTGGTTTAGCAGCTACAAATGCCTCATGCTGGATCTGTGTTAGACCGGTTCTTTGTGAACCGGTCCAGAACTAGCTGCAAAACCAGCAGCCGCTGGTTTATAGGAGGCAGAGACTTCCGCCTCCTTTGGCTGGGCTTGCTTAATGGTGTGGGCCCCACTATTCCAATGGATTTGAAATTTCAAACGGAGTGGGGAGATTAGGATTTGGAAGGTTTTGATTGATTGCAATTAGGGTTTTCTTGGAGGCTTGGGCTCTAGAATGAATTCTAGAGATTGGGAGAGTGCGATCCTCCTCTCGAATAGAGGATCCTTGTATCTTTGCTATTTTCCTTGCATCTACTAGTAAAATATAAGTTGTTTCTCCATTTTTCTCTCAGTTTTTCCCACTGTTTTTGCTGTTTTCCTGCTGTGGACAGCAGGTATTCATTGATTATTGTCTCTAAAGTGATTAGGAAATACTTGAAATCAAGTATTTCCTATCAATATGGTGCTTATATATCTAGTTAGGTCTGTTTTTTTTTTTCTTGTTACTTTTTTTTTATCAAATCTCTTCCAAATAACTTATTGTTGACTTGTTTGTTTCCTGATTTTGTTCAAATTTGAGACAATTGGGATCTTATTATGGTGATTAAAGAACAATTGGTTGATGATTTTGCATGTTTCAGATTTCTTGTTTTTCTTATGATTTATTTAATCATTCTATCATTACTTGAGTTCTAAATCTCGTATTTATTGTTTGCATTTAAAGGAAATAAGTTGGTTTATTTAGTGTTTTATGATTTGTGAATCTTAAGTTCTCTTGAGTGATTTATATACATTGTATCCTTCTAATTGTATAAGGAAACAAAAACCCTTCACTGCCATTATTTTGGCTAGCTTTTGTTGTTACTTTTTTTTTTATGTTTTTATTTCCTCCTTTTTCTATTTCTATATTTTTTGAAGGTGTTCTGCATCATTATCCCTATTTTCTTTCAAGATGTTTTAGTTCATTTTTATTCAACTCTGAAAACTTGTGAATTTCTCTTTATGCTATACGTTGATATAGATTTTGCATGAATTCTTAAAATTTTGGACTATGCTCTAAATCTGATTGGTATTCACAATAACCAAATTGCACCCTTATGCTCTTCGTACTAAAATAATCTCAGGGCTGCCAGATGTCCTAAAGTAAGAATTGGAGTGGTTGGAGCTGGCACAGCAAGTGTCTTTCATGAGATTTTACTGTCACGTGAAAAAACTCTTGAGATTGCATTTTCCCCTTCAAAAGGTAAGCTGAAGTCCTAGTATTTTGACTTAGCACGACTTGTACTATGATATGAAACATTATAAAAGTGCTCCAAATGACAGTTGTGCTATAGTGCGCTCTATTAATAATTGCATATATATATATATATATATATATAGAACTAACTTTGTATTAGTTCCTCTCAGCTACGGGCAAAGTATTAGCAGCAGAGCTTCCAAATGATGGCGACAGCACTTATAAAGTCCTATATCCTGCATCTGTAAAGGCTGGAAACGAAATTGGTATCTTATCATCATTTTGGTAGTATTTTTTAATTCTTATCCTTGATTTTCTCATAAAACCATGATTGTTTCCAAATAGTCATCTCTTACTTCTCTTTATGCTTCTTTCTCTATAACTTGCTTGTTGAAAGTTTTCAGTGCATCTGGATGCTACCTTTTTTCTTGAATCATACTCTTTTATGACAGCAAAATTTGGCTAAACTGGTAAATATATAAGTTGGAGAAACCCCGCATCAGTAAAATGGGTTTGACATTTCTAAACAAAATATGTATTGGCTCGTAGGCCCTTTTCTTTGGCAAGTTGGTCAAGTTGAGGACAGGTAACATCCTATTTGTTAGGGGATTCAGCATGAGCCATTGTGCTTTGTGCAGCTCTCCTTATGGGAAAATTATTAGGTCTGGACACCAGACGTAGAGATACATTCAGACATCCACTTAAAATTTGACACGTGGAGTGCACTTTAGTTGCGCTTTACTTGCGCTTTAGTTGCGTTTGGCTTAAAGTTCCGTGGACGCATTAAACATATTGAATATACATGTGTCCATTCTATGTGTCGACATTTTATTGACGTCTGGACGTATCTCTACGTCCGGTGTCCGGATCTAATAATTTTCCCTCCTTATGAGGATCTCGACCACCCTTTTTTTGTACAAGTGTAGCCGTTTTGCTTCCACTGTCATAGCCTTCCCATCCATCATTCACTAAGCACAGTTACTTTGCTTTTTAACTTTTTGGAGATCTTGCTAAATTTCTTTTTTCCACTGCAATTCATATCATTTAGGGAGAGAGGAATGCTGGGGTGTTTGTTAGTGATATCTCACCATATGGTTGCTGTCCAGAGTGATCCAGTGATATCCAACATTGAATCAGGGATGGTCTTAGGTCTTTATGGATGAGGCACTAATCTGACAACAGGATTCCGGTCTTGCTGGCTTCATGTCAGGCAGCTTTTCTTGACATTCTTGGTTTCTATATGGCCCGTGTCTAAGAATGTGCATGGTTTGTGCGAGTTCATCTATCTCGGGCTTTCACCTTTTTACTGGGAACTTCTCATTGATAGTCTTACCTAGCTCTGTTTTCCTCTTTGCCTGCCCTAGACCCTATTGTGCATGAAACCCCTTTTTCTTTGACAAAAAAAATAAAGAAAAAAAATCAAGAACATGATTATTAAATTGAAAAAAGTATTAGATGTCATTCATTTTTTCTTATTTTTATCAGCCACAACACATAATTGAAGAACATAGTTATTCAATAGCATGTGAATTTGGTAAGTGAACTAATAAAATAATTTTGATCCTATGCTATTTGCTAAGCTAATTAGCATAGGATTCTAGAACCATAAAACCTGACATGCTAAACCATAGTTTAAAAGGCATTTGTGAGTTGTGACACATGCCTCGAGGTGCTGTTTACTTCTATTGCACCTATTCAACAATGTATTTTGATCAAGCATAGGGTCAAGGTCATATTACGGACGTAGTAATTCAACGCTTTGTTTGTGACAGAGATCATTTAATCATTGCCAATTTCTTGAAATGAATGGTGCCAATGTATTCTGAGGCATCAAAATTACCAAAGGATTCCCATGATCAACTCGACCAAACATGACAAATATGGCTGATGATGAAAGCGATGTTGCGCAGAACCATGTAACTGTTGACTTCATTTTTGTATATGGTTTTAGGCTTTTATAATCTCCTCTTAGTCTTTAGGTTTTCCTGTTGTAAACGTGCACAAATCAGATTTATAGTGTTTCAGTTAAATCAACCTACGTCTACTCAAAGAACCTCCCTCTTTGGGTATTGCACTAAAATTTTCTTTCTTTTAGCACATAGCTAGACGGAGAAGCCATTCTTCCTTGACCAGGTGGAGAATGAATTTTACAGACTCCAAAGAGTTTCCCACCTGTCTCTAGGCCTGGAGGAGATGCTGATCTATCCTTTCACGTTCAAGCCCGGCGGAGTTGTCGTACCTCCTTTAGCTCCTCGCTCCAGCGGATGTTGACCTCATTATTCGAGGTCAATTTCCCTAGAATTCAATTCTAGCATCTAGGTCTTCGTAGCCTAGAATAGACGTCACCCGCAGGATTTCTCTTAGGTGGATATCCCCTGACGTAGTATCGACTCGAACCTATCACTCAATTCGACTCATATCAAATCGACCCTTAAAAATAAAAAAATTGCTACACCAATCGAAGTGAAATCAAATCAAATTAAGTCGAGTCAAATCCGATTTGACTCGTCGCAAGTTTTTTTTTTTTAGTTAAATGGGAGAAGTTAATTTGATATATATATGAGAAGCATAAAAATTTGTCTAGATTATATTTTTTTTAAATACATCCTAATAATCACCTATTATTTTAAAATTTAAATAAAAAATTAATTTAAACTAAACCTAAATTGCAGTTAAGTTAAATCCAGTCCAAACCCCTCATCCCACGATCCCATCTCCCTATGATTCGCGAAATAGCCCGCCTCTTCTCCTACTCCAGGTCGCACGAACCGCCCCTCATCTCCTCAGCAGTTCGCAAGAATCCCCTGCCCGTCACTCCTTGTTCGCACGAACCGCTCCCTCTCCCTCACGTCTCTACAGTTGGCCACTCCCGATCTCCCTCTCTGGATCGCACAAGAAAACCCCAAGCCCTCTCGGTTTCCTGCTCTACACGCACAGAAACCCTCAAGCCACACAGCCTATTACACACACTTAGACTTGTTTGTTAGGACAACCGACTCTAATTTTAGGTTAGGCTGGTGTTTATTTTCTTACTGCTGTGTGATGGGCTTTTTCTCTGTTTTCACTGCATGCTGGTTGTAAAATTGTTGGTGTGTTTGTTTACTTACTTTTACTGCACTCTATGATGTGATTTTATTGACGATTAGATTACCTATAGGTTATGAGCGATCTGGTTGTTAACAAAATTTTCTGCAGGTGGCCACACTCGTGCAGGGCAGTAAAGGGGGCTAATTAATTAATAATTATATAAATGCTACAGGTGCTTCAGCTGCTTAGCCCCCAAATAAAAAGAGTGTGGCCAAGTGTGGCTAATTGATTTAATTTAAATGCATATATGTAACTGCTTGTGATGATTTTTATTATAAACTGCTTAGGATAACTCTGCAGGTGGTCTAAATTTTCTTTTTCTTTCTGTGAAATGTAATGTAATGTAAATGTATTTGAAAAATGTGAAAGTGATTTTGAAAGTGGGATATTATATCCAATTTGGAATCCAAAGAAAGGAGAATATACCTTAAAGGATTATTCTCTTTTATTTGGAAAGTCAAATTATGATGATTTTAGTATTCAAATAGAAAAGAAAATACCCCCTTTAGGGATGAGTTTCTTTTCATTTGGATATCCAGATCTGATGGATCCAAGAAGTTCGTAGAAGAAAAAAAAGACGAAATGAAGAAACGAAGAAAGAAGACGAAGAAATAAAGACACAATAAAGAATATATCTCATTTCAAAAATCGCTTGTGTCATTCTTAGGATTAGAATCCGGGTTTGTTGTCTGTGGTACCCGGCCACTTTACTTTTCTGCAAATTCTGGGTGTAATTATATGGACATTGAACATTATATTTTGAATTATTTAATTTGATTGTTTATATTGTTTGTGCAGTAGAATTTTTTTAGGGCTCTTGCATGTCGTGTTTTGTTTTAGCCTGGATACGAATCATAGTGTTTTTTTTTTAGTAAGGGTACGTATAAAAATTTTTATACTTGTAATCCTAATAAAATTTTTAGGCTCACATAGTAACTCTAACGATCTTAGAAGTAAGCTTGGGACCTCCGAGAGTCAGCATAAGCATATTATTACTTTCTCTTCCTTGTTAGGCACCTCCCCGCCTGCGGGTTCTGGCAGACCACTTGACCTATGAGGGTGCAGTTCTGTCAAGGGGAAGTTGTGCAATCTCTAGGGAAAAACCTATTTTTAAGCCTAATTTTAAAACTGCTTCATATTCATTTTATGCATTTGAGTCAATTAGCATGCATTGCATTAGATACAAATTAAAAAGTGTCTAAAATATTAATTGCATTTTATTTCTAGACATTTTTACCCTACATAAGTTGAGGGGCCAATTAGGAGCTGTCTTAGATGTCGGCCCCCAATTCATTAAAACTTAAACAACGTCCCTACCCATCTTTCATAAAGAGACTGAACACATGGTTTTAAAGCGCCTAGGTGGTTAGCTGACTCCCCAATCCAGGCCAGGGTAAGTCCAGATTTGTACTTCATTAGTTAGGTTCGGGTCACTACTTTGTAATACCTAAAATAGATTCAGGTTCTGAGGCAGATTCTTTTAGATCTTAAGTTCTCGCCCTCCGAGAATATAATCACAATTTTCTAATAAAATGTCAATTTTAACATAAAATTTTCTCTTAAAATATAAAGCCCAACATAGGATAGACTGAGGTTGCTTCTGAGCTTCTCAGAATCCAGCACCTCCTACTTTTCCTCTTTTGACTCGCTAATAAATGTTCAACATTGAGCTTTCTCCTTGGAAAATCTTTATTTTATTTCTATTTCCTTGTCTTCTACTTTGTAGTCAAAAGGGTATGAAATCACTGCTTTCATCGAGAGTTTTCTTAGGAGTATTCCTCCTAGGATGTAATTAACTATAAGAGCTTGCTCCTATATGGATTTGAGAACCCCAGACTAAAATAAACCTTGTTTTATTCATATAAAACAAGGGAAGAATCTTTGGGAATGCAGATATCTTTAAAAA
Organism: Dendrobium officinale; assembly: GCA_019514585.1. NCBI lineage: Eukaryota > Viridiplantae > Streptophyta > Magnoliopsida > Asparagales > Orchidaceae > Dendrobium > Dendrobium officinale. The sequence continues at coordinate 11,299,912 of CM033697.1, forward strand.
TTTCATTTCTAATCTTAAATATGTTTGTAGGATGTTATTATTGTCTTTTCAGATAATATAATTTCCTACTTGATATATTCAACTTTAGAAATGATGAATTTTATAAAACTCATTCTTGCTTTCGGATGTCTTGAAGAATGTTATGTTCGTCTTTCAAGATGATATAATATTCTCCTTGCTATATCCAAATAAAAGAATGAATAAATTTTTCAAAAAGCTTATTTCTATCTTTAAACACATTCTTAAGAATTTTATGTTTATCTTTCGAAATAATATGTTATTCTTTGAACTGTGTTTGATTATAGAAATATCAATTTTCAAAACCCTATTTTGATATTGAATCCATTATAGAATATTGTGTCAATCTCCTGAGATTGTACTGTATTCTCAATGTAATATTCGATTACAAAATAGGAGAAATCAAAATCTGCGTGGTGACATAAATTTTCCCACCAGCGGAGATGGCGATCTCTTCTTTTGCTTCACGACTCGGTGGAGATGTCGATCCCTCCTTTCACCTCCTCGGACTGACGGAGATGCTGATCCCTCCTTTTGCCTCCTCGATCCGGTGGAGATGCCAACCCTGATGCTCCTCACAATGGCGGAGATACTGTCGCTCCTTTCGCCTCCATCGACTAGCAGAGATGTCAATCCTTCGATATCTTAGATCAATTGTTCAAAGTGATGGTGAATTATATGGGGATATTATCAATAGAATTCAAGTTGGATGGTTGAAGTGGAGGAATGCATTGGGCCTATCATGTGATAGAAAAGTACCCCTCAAAATCAATAGAAAATTTTATAAGATGGTAGTGAGATAAATGCTTGTTGTTGTTGTAGAGTATATATTGGAATGTTCACTTCCATTATGTGATTATAAGTCCAAACTAAAAAAAGTGTGCATGGTACGAACCTTGGTGCTTACTAATTTATATCTATCTATGCCCTTATTCTATGTATGTTCAGTCAAGATGCGTGCATCATCATGCCATGAAACATGCTAGCTATTCTGCCAATTATTTTCTATTTTCATTTCTTGGTGACTTTAATTATCTCTTCGGATACATATCAGTTTCATTTCATATCATTGATATTGACACTATGCTTCTCAACTTGTTTTATAACAATTAACCTCTAGTCATTTTCTGTTAACATTTTCAGAGGAAGGTCTGACGGATAGAGGATTTAAGGTCACCAGGCTGAATACTTACAACACCGTAAGATCTTAAAACTTATCAGTAATGTTTATTACATAATTATGCCATATTTGATTAGAAGTTTTTTTAGCTATAATACAAGTGTTTTGCAATAATAAATTTCATGGAGACTTGCATAAAACTGCCTAAAATTTGTCCAATAATACTGACACAAATTTCTAAGTTTAATATCATCTTTTTCATAAATATAAAATGTGTTGAGACAAACGGATTGACATGACTTTTATTTTAATAATTTGTATGTTTTTATTTTAGTTTGAATTTTAACTTTTTGTTTTCTTTTAAGACATGCCAATGATGTTCCCTATCATGAGAATGATTTGTATTTACTAAACTTTCCCGGGAATTATTATTCCTGAAATCAATGGTCTGTGCTTCTTCTAGAATGGACTTTTGGTGCTTAGTTATGGCAATCTTTCTTTTTGTGGCGGTTCTTTGAATTTTATGGTTGGATTCCTATACTTGGTATTTGGAAGTTCTATTCCGCAACAAAGTTCATGTTGGGTTATTTTTTGATGTAAATTTCAGGAGATGTGATTATTAAAAAGAGTTATGAGGCTTGTTGAAAAAAAAATCAAGTATTTTTTAATAATTTTGTAGTTGGATGTTCAAGTCTTTGTAGTCCTCTCCTCAATCAATTGCAGTGTGAAGATTCTTGAAAGAGCATCTCCTTCTACATGCAGGGAACTTGATTTTATGATTTTTTTCTCTATTTCCTTTCTCTAAATATTGATTTGGCTTTCATATGGATTGATTTTAATCAAATTTGATACAATCTAGTTTTCTACTGTCACGATTTTCAATTGATTGTATGGCTTTCATGATTTCAAATTTGTATTTGTTATTTATAATAAAAGGCTATTAAATTATTATCTTCATAAATTTTTATCAATAATTTTGATTTTCATTCGAGACTAAAATTTTTCTCAACTGGATTATAGATATGGATAATTTCCTTAAATGATAAGTTATGTTTGGTTATGCCAAAGTAAGATTTGCTAAATTAAAATTAATTGGGCAAATGAAAATGTTTTGAATGAGTGTGAAAAAAATAATGGAAATACTAGTGTAGAACTTGGAACTATGTAAGTTGATATGATTATATTATCTAAGAAAAAAATCTTTTATTATTATATCATGATCAATTGATTGATAAAGTTAATGCTTTAACACAAGGAATAAAATTGTTAGTAGATATACGAAACGTTTGAGGAATCATTATTGTAGTTTAAAATAATTGAAGATCCTAAAATAATATTAAATGAGAAATGTCATTGTATAGTGTTTCATTTCAACTTGTTTTCAAACCTGCTTCGAATTTTAAATCATGTTAACATTTCTTATCTCTAAGAGCTATTACATATCATGGGAACATGTCTTATCATCAAAATAATTAGGTCCAAGTGTCCAACATACTTCACGTGTATTTAAGAGAAGTAAAACTTTTTTAAACAAGAATAATAAAGGAAAATCTTCTGATTTGTTGCCATGCAAATAAATGGCATAGTATGATTTTATATTTTAATGCAAAGAAGATGGTTATGAAGTTAATAAGGGAGATGATATTATTGATTTTTATAAAGAGAATTATGATTTTAAAAGTGCTTTAAGAAAACTCTTAAAATATTATGTGATGTATTCTTAGCACACCTGATGTTGAATTTCAAAAAACAACAACAACAACATCATACCTTTATCCCACTACGTGGGATCAGCTATATGAATCTTTTTTCTCTATTGCATCATGTTAAGAGTCAAATTTTAATTTAAATCTAATAAAGAAATATCATTTTTGATATTTTCTAACCAAGTCTTTTTAGGTCTTCCTCCACCTTTCTTAACATAAGTCAGTTATAATACATCTACTCTCCTAACCGGGGCATCAGATGGCCTACATTTTATGTACCAAACCATCTGAGGCGACTTTCTCTTTTTGCTTGAAAAATAATTTTTATGTTTTGAACTTAATTTAAGTCTGGTGATATAATCTTTAAGCTTCTTACAAACAGTGTAATTTTTTATGAATGTTGTAGCTAGCTCGGTCATTGATTGCATGAAATTTTAATTTGAGAGATTCCTATAAACCTACATAGCTAGATAAGATTGTTAGTGCCAACTCTCTACCTAAAATGAAAAAATGTGGTGTGTTGTTTTATCCTAATGTAGCATGAATTATTTTGGATCAACCTTGATTTTATGATTTAGATGCTGACTCGATTTTGAAATCTAATACTCATGTGTTCAAAAGAAATGGAAGGAGAAAAGTCATAATGTTTGCTAAATTTAAAAATATACCGCTTCATTGATATGACGGAAAGTGTGAATATTCCTAAATATATCAATTAAGTACTGTGATTTTAAATGCGTATCTCGATGACTTTCACGATAAACGACCATCACTTACATCACTCAGAAGTATACATTATGTTATTACTGGATCATTTTTATCTAATCTGCAGCATTATATGACAAATTCAACACAATACATTGAACTTATAAGGCAAGTAGATGGCTTGTACAAAAAGGGATTTATTGTAGATAGTTTAACTCCTCATGAGATGCAAGTTTGCATATGTGTATATATAATATAACAATTAACCTGAGTAATTCACTTACTTTTATTAGGTATGAGTACTTTTTTTCTAGTACTCAAGGCTCTTTATTTTGGAGGCGTATATGATACTTGGGTACTTGGAGGGGGATATGTAAGAAAATTACCAACTTGATCCTTAGCCAAAACGTGATATTTGGTTATTTACTAAAATAGCTAGACATGTTTAATATACTTAGATTGGATGATATATTGGATAGGATGAGTGAAGTTATAATATTTTAAAATATTGGCCCAAGAAATGGCTTCTATCATATAAAAATGAGGAGGAATATATATATATATATATATATATATATATATATAAAATTAAAGATGAATTATGTGAATGGTTGGTCGTGCTGTTTGGTTAATGAATCATGCTCATTTATGAGCATTACGAATAGTGTTTTTTGACATTTTATTGGAATATTTTTAGTTGTGTATTTTGATGACATCTCGGTATATAGTTAACTAAAGGGGAGGTTTTGGAGTGTCTTAGAAAAGTTTTGGAGATATTAAAGAGGTGATATTATATTTGAATTTATAGAAGTTTTATTTTTTGATATTTTGGATTTGCAGTATTACGTAAATGAATATTTATTATTCATGATAAAGTAAAGGTAATTAATGATCGATCAAAATCTACCAATATTCATGAGATTTTGTGATGAGGTCATCGACAGACATTTTAGGTAGGTTTATCGGCGAAGGAATCGTAGATCGACGGCTACGATCGGGAGTTTATATTTTTTATGTTGTCATGTTATTTTATTTTATGTATCTTTTATTTCATGCACTAGTGACGATTTCGCCCTTATGAAGGCGTAGTGTTTGTTGTAGCCCAAGGGGCATGTGAGTCTTTTTTCTTTTCATGCTTTGAGACCTTTATAAAGGGGTCTCCTCTTATTGTATGAGCTTAATGTTAGATTAATGAAAAATTTCTGAGAGTTTTCTTTGTCTTCATGTTTGAGAGCTTGAGAGAAAGAGAGGAGGCCTAGGAGAGGCTCCATCCGAAATACCCAACAGCCACCATTGGTGAGCTCTTGGCTTTTTATTTTATTTTACTGTTTTCCTCTTTCCCCACCACCTCCCCCATTCACCCGTCCCCTTCCCCCTCTGCAGCCGGTCCAGCAATTCCCCCATCCACCCGAACCCGCCTCTCTCCCCTCTCCCGTTGCCTGCAGCCAACTCAAACCCAGGCCCCTGATCCCGCCGATCTCCCATCCCGTCCCCCTCTTGCCGCCGGCCCCAACACAACCCCGCCTCCTCCTCTACAGCCGGCCCTCCTCTCCCCTGGCTAATCCCGCCGGCTTCAGTGCAAGGAGAAATTTGAATTCAACCATCAATTCTCTTTATTTACGTTACTAATTTGACTCCTCAAATTAGTGAATAATTGATTGAGGATTAATGACTCAAATTCAAATTCAAATTTCCCTCCCCTCTCATTTGAAACTTCCCTAATTAATGAAAATCTGAAATTAAAGCTTAGATTTTTAATTAAAACCTTGGGGCCCACTAATTAATCAAATCCCCTCCCTTTTCCCCTTGCTTGGCCGGCCCCCTCCACCTAGTTTTCTCTCTCTACTTGCCACCTAAGCACCTCATAATCACCCTCTTAATTTTCCCTCCTTAACCGCCCCTCTCTCCCACCTAATTAAGGGAAATCTTAGGAGTAAATAACGGCTCCTTCCTCCACCCAAAATCTGAAATTCAACTTCAGATTTTCCCTCCCATCCTCTCCATAGCTCACGACCCAATCCCTTCTCTTGTCTCCTTCGATCCCTTCTTCAATGACGAATGGCGGATCCGGAGTTTGAGTGGGGATTAGTGTTCCACGCCGACGGGAGCATTGATATCCTACGCTCTCCTTGCTTCGACGTAGGATTTGAGGACGACGCCACAATCGAAGAGTACTTGGAGCGAGTCGTCCCAATTCTCGCAAGTATTTTCGACCGACAATTTCGTTGTTACACTTGGACGATCATCGGACGCCATCCTCCACCGCCTTCCCCGGCAAATACCTCTCCGGTAACAAAGTCTTTCGTCGCCTTCTCCGTAGTGGTACTCTTCATCCTCGCATGGTTCTTTCTCCTCCGCTAAAGCCCAAGAGTGAACGAGAGAGAGAGCGGTACTCAAGGTGAAATTCTTCATTATTAATTGTGGGATTTTGTTATGAGCAATTAAGTAGATCTTTTTATTTTGGAAGTACTATGAATTGTTTGGTTATCTCAAGGCAAATCTTCGCCTAAGCAAGTTAATTACCGAGAACGATTTAAACCTTTATTTTATTGGTAATAAAATTTGTTTGACGACGCTTTGAATAACTTTCATTTTATTTTCTAAATGCAATTCCTACATTGATTCACATCATTTTGTTTTATAAATAATTTATTAAAGGATTCAGTACAATCGTGACAACCATTATTATCTTGAAAGGAGTGAGTTTCTTTGGATGAATTTTTTTATCATGATAATGTTATTAAGTAAAACCTTAAAAAATGCGCCTGTGTTTACATTTTCAAATTTTAATAAAGTATTTCAGGTTTCTTGTCATGCTTAACGTCTCAGATTGTAGAACACGACCATCTTTTTAAAGCAATGTGAATAAGCTATAGTTTCCCCATTTTGTTAATCGAGACAATATTTTCAAAGTTTATCCCCTTGATATCGTCACTTGTGTGGGAAAATCATGGAAATCAATCTTCAATGAGCTGATGTAGTGGCATCCAAAATAAAATCAAAATGGGAAAGGGCATGTCTCATGACCGATGAAAAATCATTGTGCACTTGTGAGCTCTGGAAAATGTGCATAGCTTACCAAAATCCTGCTAGCTTGGGTAGGAGCTGAACAGTGTCTGACAATCTTGATCCACCTAGGAATTTGGGAGTTTTTGGAGTTTACGAAAAATGACAGCTTGTTGGTCCTGCTTTAGAGGTGATTTCCATCTAGGAAAGAGGAGGATGGAGATTTCTTAATGAGACTTCTTAATAGAAAGATATAGATCCCGTTATCAAGAGGAATAGTATTTTGTGTTCATGGTGCTACAAACCTCTATTTCTTGGCTTTCCATGCTGTTTTAACTTAGGTTTGGGCTGATCTGCTTCTTTTAGGGGCTGTTTGGTTGGAAGTAAAATGGGTGTAAAATATGCTAAATGCAAGGATTTTAAAAATATTGGTGTTTGATTTGAAGAAAAAGAATACAAAGTAAAGTAAGTGTGGTGTAAACAATTTTTGTTCATATTTGAGATAAACTAAACTTGCCCAGTTTTGAGCGAGAATCGTTTATACCATAAGCAAGCTCACTTGACCTTCGCCACCTTTTATTGCCCACCACCGCCGTTAGCCGCCACTTGCTGCCATCCACCAAAAAAACATTCATCTGCATTTACTTTACACTCGTCCAAATAATTTCAAAATATTCATTTTACTCTATATTTTTTTTACACTGCATTCTTTTTATATTGTATTCTTTTCCAAATTGCCCTTTAGAATAAAGCTGGTTATAATATCCTCTAGTTATAATCATCTGTTTTGTTTTTTTTCTTAACATTTTTCTTCGGTCTTTATTTTCTTCTTTTTTTTTTTCAGCTCATCTTTATACGACATTAACTCACAAAAACAAATACAGCTAGGATTAACAAAATTGTTGTAGTAGATCTTAAAAACATGCATTCAAATTGAATGATCTCTTCTATGTCCCTATCCTTTTCAGGAACCTGTTCAAGAGGTTGACCACGCTGTTTTGAAGCAAGCACTTTCTGCTCCTGTTCTGGCCGTAGCTTCTTCTTCTGCCATCCGGTAACTTCCCTAGACTTCAACTGAACCATGCATGAAAGTGTTTGCAATTATTTTGGTGGTAATTTCAGGTTGCTACTGTTCTGTTAATTTGCTACCCTGATATAAAGCAAATCGTTCATTACTCCACTGATGCAAGTATTTTTCTCATTTGTTATCTTTTTGGTAACAGTGCTTGGATTAATCTTGTTCCAAAGTCAGAGAGCTGGGACAAATCTGTTGCTTGCATTGGTCAAACAACAGCTTTGGCTGCAAAGAAATTAGGCCTGAAGAACGTATATTATCCTGACAACCCAGGTCTTGATGGGTATATCGCTATTTCCCACTCTCAAATGCAACCTAGCTTATATGATTGTAGTTCTAGTGATTTGGCATTGTTACTGAGATTTCTGCAAGAGGAACAATCATATTGATGATTAATTATTCTGTCCGGAGACCAATCAGAATGCGCAACGTCACCCCTTCGCTCAACACTGCGGCTCAGTACTGCTGTCGTGGCGCATTCTAGTTGGTCTCTAGACGGCTCTGGACGGCATTTTGCATCCGGTCTCCGCACAGAATAATTTCTCCATATTGATTTGGGCATCTGCAACTTCATTGTGATCTGAAATTGCAAGGATGATATATTTCTATTTAGTTAATCGTTTTTGTTATTGGCAGGTGGGTTGAAAGTATTCTTGAGGCCCTGAGAATGCATGAAAAAGTAGGAAAGGTTACTGCACATAAACATAAGAAATGCTAAATATCTTCCAAGAGCAGTTTAATTTTCTTACTGATGATTCTGATGCTATTATTTTCTGTATCCTTCCTCTAGGCCCTTACCTGCTGACCAGATGCATCCAAGGAATGTAGGCTTCTCTTCACCCCAATGTGCTGCGTCTCAGAATTTGGTTTAGGTTCATTTCTTCCCTTCAACTTAAGCTGCAATAACATTTTCCTCTAAAACTTCAAGAAATCTTAATAGATAGCTTCTTATAGAAAATGTGCTAGTAGTTTTTTTTTTTTTTTTTTTTTTTTTTGAGAAATGTGAATATATATATGAATATATGATTGATGCATAATATCAAGATTCATAAATTAATTATGAATCTTGATAAAATATTTGAATTGAAATTTTTTGGAGATTAAATTTAGAAGAATTTATTTTATTTGATTTCAATAAATTTATAAATAAGTGTTTTGATTAGATGAGACAAATGATGCCAAAAATATTTGATTTGGATTCAAGTGGGCTCAAATCAAATATTTGAAATATGATTGAAAATTTCTCAACATTATTTGATGGAAGAAAGGTTTATTTTATCTTTCATGTTTATAGTTAAAATGAGCATCTCAATGAGAGGAAAATTTAATGGAGGCTAAGTTCACTTAATTTTGATGTTTTTAAGGTACTTAAATGTAAAAATAATAATAACATATGATTGATGGAATAAATTGAATCATTTAATAGATTCTTTGAGGATTTGGATTTAAATTATTCAAATGATATTTCAAACCATTATAAATGGCTAAATGGGTCTTTTTTTTTTGGGAAAAAAGGGATTGAAAATTGGAGGGAATTTAAAGATATAAAGAATTTGAAAGAATTATTTGATGATGGTGGCCATGTCTCATCAATGATAATCAATATTATATGATTGTTGTTACTCAATTATCATTGCTCAACTACTACCGGTTGATCATTATTGTCACCCAATTGTTGCCACTCTTTGACCTTAGGCTTCGTTTGGGACGACTTTCTTATTGTTTCTCGAAACAGCATTATAGTACCAAAAATAATAAATTTGTTATTAAAAAGCTGCTTTAAAAAACAGCAAAAAAGATACCGTCTCAAACGAAGGCTTAGACTTTGTTTGAGACGGCCTGTTAATGTTTCTTATTGTTGCTTTTGAATACAAAAATTTTAACTTATGTACTAGAGTGTTATTTTAAGTAGAATGAAAGGCGCTCAAATGAAGCTTTAGGCCTTGTCTGATTAGATTTTTTTTCTCCTTTCTTCGTTTGAATTAGCCAAAATCAGTTACATTGGATTGTTTGGAAACAAAACTTAAGCATACTTACTTGTTAATAAACATCATTTTTTTGGCAGTTACAAAATTTTTTCTTTGCCTGCTTATTCGTTCCCAAATCACCGTTTTAGATGCAAAATGTCTAAATTAATCTTTAATCAATAGATCAAGATGAGCTGATCGAAAATAAGGCTTCAGTTATCATATATTTTCTTCTTCTTATTATTATTTTTTCTTAACAACTAAATCTTGAAGAGGGTGATTTTTCTGACTTTCTGAATCTTTTCCAAGACGTCTATAATTAAATCTAGAAGGTCAGGTTATATTTTTAATATTCAAAATTGATTTTACACTCTTCATGAATAAACAATTCATATTACTGGACCAAACGGTCAACTTTGTAATAGAATATATTATTAGGTAGTTTTCTAGAAATAGACAGCGGGGGTAGCTATGCATGGATGAAATTAAGCAGATCATGACATAACTACTGACTCATAACTGATTATTTGCAAACATGTTAGGCATGAGTAAAGCTAAAGGTTTAAGCCGCAAATTTCAAAATGTTTTTGTAAGGCTTCAAACTGGTGGCTAAAAGACTAGTTTTAGTTGTAGTTTTCATCCCAATTATATTTTAGGGTTTTTTTTGGGATAGTCTTCTTCATATTTTATTCCTTTAAATTACAATAATTTTATTTGATTATTATTTTTTAAAAGAATTTATATTGATTTTTTTTTTCAGTAACTTACAAAAATATTATTTTCTTCATAATAATTTTATAATCATATTTATTAAAAATTATAGTAATTTTAAATAGTCTTTTAATGCTAATTACAATTTAATATTTAACAAAAAAAATTTGTGGCTGAAGAAAATTTCTTATACTAAGTGTTGCAGAGATGACGATGCTCAGGTGGATGAGTGACTTTATCCTTAGAGATAGAATACGAAAAGAGCATATACGTGAAAAGGTTGGAGTAGCTCCAATGGAAGATAACATTAGAGAGGGTTGCCTCAGATGGTTTGGTCACATAAAACGGTGGCCTTCAGATGACCCGGTTAGGAAAGTAGATGTATTAGATTTGACTTATGCTAAGAAAGATAGAGGTAGACCTAAAAAGACTTGATTAAAAATATTAGAAATAATCTTTCTTTATTAGATTTAAACGAGAATTTGACTTTTAACAATAGAGAAAAAAAGATTCATGTAGTTGACCTAACGTAGTGGGACAAAGGTTTGATGTTGTTGTTGCCTTTTTTAGTTAGAAAATTATTTAGTAAGAGAATAGCCTAATAGCATGCCAAATACAGTTTTAGCGAGAAATATTAATGGTTAGCTTTAACGTTTGACCCGACATGAAGATTCTAATTCAAAATTTCTTAATTGGTAGTTAAAATTCTCAACCAATGAATCACAGGGACTTGCGTCCTGGCATGAATTAAGTAGGAGAGTGGAAGATATTATTAAAAATCTTTAATTGATGTGATGCTACAGTTTTAGCATTAAGAATCAAATGGGCATCATCATTTACCATAGAACTTTGAACATTTCAGTTACTGAAAAATAATATTGCTTTTGTATTTCAAATTTTAACCTCAGTTCGTTCAACGACTGAAATGAATCTAATTTAATTACAGCAATGCCCATGTTTTTTTTTTTTTTATGAAAAAAAAAAAAAACATTGGCATTGCTGTGCGGACAATGCCCATGTAATTCAAAACTTTTTTTTTTTTCATATTGTGTTGGAGAGGAGGTACATGAGCACTTTTTTATATTTTTTTTAATTAAAAATTTAAATGCAAATATTTTTCTTATTTTTAAATAAATAATTTAGAATGAAATTTTTTTATGAGTTATTATGTGTAAAAAAATTTAATAAATTAATTTATCAAATCAATTTAAAAATACATTTTTAAAATTTTTTTTATTCATAATATATTTTTATTATTTTAAATTTATCTTGTTTTACGGAAAATAATATTTTATATAAATATGTATCTTATTTTTTCATTAATTAATTAAAATGAATTTCTTAATTAATAGTAATAAATACTAAATGTAATTTTAATAAATATAACATAATTTTTAGTAAAATTATATATAGTTTTAAAAAATCACGTTACTTCAAAATTTAATGAAAAAAAAAATATGACGTTGTTTTTTATTTATAATTTTGCATTTAAGATTTTAATAAAAAATATTAAAAAAATTCTGACTCCAACGCAATATGAAAAAAAAAAAATTTTGAATTTTTTTATTCATCTTTCCTACTCTTTAAAAAAAAAAAATTCTATTCAAATAAAACAACCATTACAACATAAGAAAACGCAGGAAAAAAATAAATGGAAAATACAATAATACGAGAGCTCAGTAAGTGGTTGAAGCTTCCAGCGTCGCGAAAACCACACAAGGACCGTCCATGGTGACGAAAGCACTGGTTGCCACCAGCATAGTATCAACGACGCGAGCTCCAATCCATCATTGCTCAACACCCACCAACCAACATGTCTCTCAGCAAAATAGAAATAGAATTCGAACCAGTAAACAAGGGGCAATCCAAAAATAAGAAACTATCTCCTACGCCGACCCCTACCACGACCACGAAATCATCCCCGAGAGCCAACATTGAAAGTAGTTCTAACATTAACCAGAGTAAAATCATTTCCCGGGTCGGAACCCCACAAAAATCCGTAACAGCCAAATCACCACCGTCAGAGAATTCTGAATCAGGATCACCATCTGAAGAATCTAACCAATTCATATGGTTCCTAATATCTAGACCAGAACTGTCGCCTAATGTGGTGCCTAAGTTTCGCGAATCAACCAAAGTAACAGGAACCTCGATAAAATTATTGGCAACCGAAATGCATTCAAGATTCACAGCCACACCAGGCTGAGGGTCCACAGCCTCAACTAGTAAACCCGCAGTGATACCAGGCACACACACATTACTAGAAGCTGGTAATGTAGGTGGAAAAAAAGGTACAGCATTAGGAGATAAGCCAAAATTACCAGCCTCAGTGATAAGATCACAATGATCCAGCCTTTCAACACTTTCGCTAGCCACTAACTCTCCATTCACAGACTCAACGACCTGAGCAGAATCCAACACAGGAGAAACAAAAACGGGGACATCAGACGAAACAAGCTCAACATCAGCACGACAAACCCCAACACCCTGAACCTCCGAAACCAGCTCCACACTAACAACACAACAATCATCGCCAGGCAGAGACTCCTTACCACCAACAGGGGAGGTCAAAGATAACACCTCAACGGGAAAAACCACACCATTTCCAACCTCACCCACCACATCCAAATGAGCCGTAACAGTATCAGCATCTACAGCTGGAAAATTAATGTTAGAGGGGAGGGGAGAAATCACGTTAACAGTCTTATCAGGATGGAAATTACCCTTAGAATGGCCAATACACTTACAACCCTCACAGAACTGAGGGAAATCATCAAAAACAACATCTTGAACGTAGCCTAGTGATTCTGAACCTAACCAAATTTGCTTGGGGTAGGATTTTGTTATATCAAGCTCTACTAAAATACGAGCAATGGATGGCCGTGATCCCACAGCGGTAGCACCATCAATTTTCAGAGCCTTACCAAACAAACCGCCCAAACCAGATAGGATCCTAGGGGAGAAAAAATGCGGTCGAAGGCGAGGAAAAGAGATCCAGATCGGGATAACCGGCGACTCCACACCAATGTCCAAAGAAGGAGACCATTTGGTGAGTTTCATGAAGCAATTGAAAACAATATAAGAGCGATGACAGAAAACTCTGCAATAATCAAGATCATTGGCCAATTTTATGAGGATATGAGAAGGATCCAAAACTGTCACAGACACTTCTCCATTCAGTTTTAAATTAAAAAAAAATTTTCCAAATCGACTTGAGTGGAGGACGTTTGGTCGGAAAAAAACCAACCAAAGAAAAACGGAAAGGGGCGGCAAGCACTTGGATTTTCTCATCGGAAACCCAAAGCGACGGCCGACAGCATACCACGGTAAGTCGAAGTTTTCAACTCAGAAAAGGTAGAAGAAGAACCAGCTAAAGCTTCGAGAAAAGATTTAGGGTGCGACAAACCACCAAAGAGACCGGGGTCCTTCAATCTATTCGACGTCATACCGGCACCGCCGGCTAAACGGAGAGAAAAATCAATCTAAAAGCCTCCAGCAACTAAAACCAGAGAAAGAAGAAAAGACTCACGGAAGAAAATCGTTCAGCAGCGCCAAAAAACCCCCCAGCCGACGGGGAGAGAAATCCCCAGCGAAACCCTAGCAGCTCGGGAGAAAAATAAGGGTGTGACATCTCTCCTACTCTATTTCTCTATCTCCTCTAATTTATCGCTGGTAGGTTATTTCTCTCTCCTATTTTTTAAAAAAAAAATATTATTAAAAGGACGACTTTGCCTAGTTCTAAATTTTTATTTTTTATTTTACTAGCTCATTAAATTCTTAAAAATAAGAGATATTTGTTTGGATGTATTATAAGTGTATGATAAAATAAATGAAAGAATTTTAAAAATTTTAATATTTGATTAATAGAAAGATAAACATAAAATATTTTTTTAGGAACGTGAAGTACCTCTCTTCGATTATTGTCAATGGATTTTAAATCACCTAATTCTAAAGTATTTTGTATATATTAAATAAAAGAAAAATTCCTTCAACAATGTCACCAGTGCACCTAATTACTCTATCGTAGCAACTCCATGTCCATAAAAAATTTAGTTTATAAAATTTAAAAATATTTAAATAAAAAATTAGAATATTAAATTTTATTTATTTTATTCCTAATCAAACAAAAAAAAAAATTTAAATTTACTTTGAAATTAACTGTAAATATATATTATATTCACTTTATATTATCTTCTATTTTAAAATATTTCCAATCAAACCGTCTCTTAACAAAATAATCCACTTATGTGGGCGCCATTCATGTGGACTTATCACTAATTGTTCACTCACAACATGGAACCCAATTGCTCATAAGGTTCACACGAGCGCAGCAATCATGCTCACACGTGTAGTTCTCAAAGTGTGAGAAAAAAACTACATAAATTATTTTGTGCGGACTCTGGAAGTAGTTCTACATGATTGGGAGTTTAATTTTTTGGAAGGACGATGATGAATGCTGCTAACCCCAGCTGCCCCTCTGATGGTCTTATTGGGCAATCAGGGGCTTCGCTTTGGTGAAGTCCCTCGAGCTTTTTTGGTCCCGTTTGTTTTGTTTTACCACGAGCTACCTAAGTCCTTTGTATTCTCTTTTGTCTTTTTGAGTCCTTGGTTTCTCTTTTGTTTTTATGAGACTATAGGTTTTACTTTCATTTTAATCACTTGTAACTTTTCTCATTTTAATGATACGGGCTTTGCCCCAGAATTTCACAAAAAAAAGTTCTACATGACTCCAATTAAATTAAGATACTTGTCTTTCGTAAGACCTGACGATCCGATCTAGCTAAATTATGAAAATGTTGAAATCGCAAAAACTCTCAAATATTTAGAGTTTTTACGAAATAAAAACGAGAAACATGTGTTCTTTTTTGTTTCAACAGGCATTAAAAATTTTATTATGCAAAAACCCTAAATATTTGAGAGCTTTTGCAGCTCTCTTTTTTTAAAAACATAAAAAATGAGTGGATTGTCGCCATTTCAAAATTTCTAAAGATAGGCTAGGTCGGGTCGTCGGGTCTTAAGAAAGACACTAGTCTTCATTTAATTGGAGTTCGGACATAGAGCTATGTCTGGGATCCGCACATAATAATTTCTAAAAAAATTAGCTATACGGACATCGGATGCTGTCCGGAAGCGAATCAAAACGCGCCACATCACTTTTTTGTGTGTTATGACTGTATACCACTATGTATCGAATGATATATCGTATTCTGATTCACCTCTTAATGATGTGATGTTAGCACAGAATAATTCTGAAAAAATTAGGCCTGAAAATTGAGCAAAGAGAAAGACTCTCACATCCCATCAGCTTTTTGACTTACGAAAATAAACATTTTCTTCGTTAAAATTCAAACTCTCCAGATTGCGTGAGGTGTGGATCTTCTAGAAGTTTTCTTTGAATCTAGCATGACAATTGACAACAGGAAAGTCTGAGCTAAGATATCTTGAAAATTAAAATCATGCTTGACTCATTTTACATAGATGGCTTTACAAATTTCTTCAGCATGACATAGGGTAATTATACGTCCATTGGTTATCAAAATGATACAATATACAATAAGGGTTCGTTTGCGACGGGTGCAATTTTTTATAAAATTATCGTAAAAAAATAATTTTTTAAAAAGTTATTATAGAAAATAACTTCCAAATATAAAATTTATTTGAGAACTATAAAAAAAAAAGACCGGCAAACAAAAACTATGATTATGAAGTGAAAAGCGTAGCAGTAAGAAAGCAGCTAAAAAAATAGCAGTAAGAAAGTTGCTCCAAATGAAGCCTAAAAACTAAAATGGGAGTTATGAAATAAATCATATTATTTTTTGTATTGATCAAAAATAATGATTTGAAACTTCTAGAAGGGACAAAAAAAACAAATATTATTTATGGCTAATTAATGGAAAGAAAAAATATCTAGGTATAATATCTAATCAAATTCGTGGTTAGAAATCAAAACCACTGATATATTATGCTCATTTTAAAATAAATTTAATTATTTTGGGATTGATACTTATCAAAATTTAGTTATGATATTTTGCCAGCTTTAAATGAAGCTCATAAGAATAATTATGAATCAAAGTTAGTGTACACAACTCTCCTTGACCTATTGGTTGAGAGCTTAGGCTTCCAACTAAGAGGTCTTGGGTTCGTTGTGTGTGTGAGTTTGCCTTAAATGGCCTAAATGTCCCAAAAAAAAAAAATCAAAGTTAGTGTCATAAATTGGAGTTAATATAGTTATTTCTTATAGGCGATGATGAATATGATAAATAAATGACATTTAATTCAATTAGATAAGAAATCTTTTCTTTGTTTATAATGGCAAAGTAAGATATAAATTATGCCGAGGTTGTGAGTCACGTGTTATAAATAGAGCCTTATAAAAAATATCTCATTATTATTATTATTTTGATTTTCTTTTCAAATACCACTCATTTTTTTATTTCACTATTACTTTGTTGTTAAATTTTCATTGATTTCTAGAAAATTTTTTATTCTATTTCCTTACTTAGGTTTTGTTGGGAACAAATTTCTTAATGCTTCTTAAAACAGCTTTCTAGTATAACATTTTTAATATTTTACTAAATAGTTGATTTAAGAAGCAGTAGAAAAACTATCCAAAACGAAACTTTAAAAGAATTTATTGCACTCACAAAAATAAATGTAAATTTAACCCTTTTTTTTAATGGTGTTTGACTTATTGATTTGGTATTGAACATAAGAGTAATTTTAAATTTTTATTTTTTAAGAAATACATTTCTAAAATCTTAATTATTTCTTTTTCTTTCAGTAACTCTACTAAAACAAAATAAGACAATTAATGTAGCTCACTTTGATATATTGGTTGAGGGTTTTAACTATTAAATAAAAGATTTTGGATTCAAAATTTAAGTATATGTATAAGTTTATATTTACAGCTCAAATGTCTCAAAAAAACTAATAATTATAATAAGAAAATTAAAAATTGATTGAATCTTCCTTCTTTGTCCTCTAATATTCTAACATCTTACTTCAGCGTTCCCATTGCTTTGGCATTTTGGCTGTTCAATTAATGAATTATCCGCAGATATTCCTACCGCCCACCCAAGTTTTTGTATAAAACAACACCTCCTTTCACCAAGCCAATCTCCATAGTCTCCAAAACCATCAGAACTGTCCAATCAGCGAACGTCGGAGATGGAGGTCGTCGCACCATTGGCTAGATCGCCGGACTTCCACTTCAACAACACAATCTTCTCTGCTCACACAAGCGCTCCGTCGAGCCCGTTCCCGTTCGGCGACCAATTCAACTACCGATATCACTACACCAGCGCTCCAGGCAGCCCAGCCCAAGCCGCGGCCATCTACTCCCAGTGCAGCCCTTGCAGCCGTAACGATATCGGTGGCGATATGTTCGAATTCGCTTTTTCTCCGAGCAACTACCGTCATCGCCTGTCACCGGAGATAACAACGGCCGATAAGCTCTTTGAGAAGGGCAGAATCCGGCCGCTGCAAGAAAGAGGCCGGAGTTTGTTGGCCCCAAATTCCCTGAGTAACGGGCGAAGGAAATCAAGATCGCTTTCTCCTTTAAGAAACGAAGGACTCCTCGCGAAAGATAGAAGCCCATCGGCCAATCCCGTGAAGTGTGGGTTAAGCAGGAAGTGGCCCAGACTGAAGGATTTGCTTCTGTTTCGGAGCGCGTCGGAAGGGCGAGCTACTGGAAGAGGAAGCAAAGATCCTCTGCAGAAGTATACTGTTTTGCC
This sequence comes from Dendrobium officinale, assembly GCA_019514585.1. Classification (NCBI taxonomy): domain Eukaryota; kingdom Viridiplantae; phylum Streptophyta; class Magnoliopsida; order Asparagales; family Orchidaceae; genus Dendrobium; species Dendrobium officinale. Next base: position 11,317,953 of record CM033697.1, read on the forward strand.
CTCTGCTTCTTTGTTGAATAATAAGAGAGCAGGAGAGGAAAAGAAGACGGGAGGCGGTGAGACGGTTAGAAGAGGAAGTCGGCCGCCGGTATCGGCACATGAGAAGCATTACACGGCGAATCGGGCGGCGGCGGAGGAGCGGAAGAGAAAAACGCCTCTGCCTTTTCAGAGGCATGGGTTGCTTAGTTTCGTCGACCTCAGCCCCGCCATTCGAGGCAAGAATAAGGTGTCCGGGGATTCCTCTTTGCCGAGACGGAGATTCTGAGTGGTTTAAAAAAAAAACAGGATATCTAATCATGACGATTATCAGATTATTAGATTTCTTTTCAGATGAATATAATATTAAAAATTTTATATTATATTTATCTAAAATAATTTTAATAATTTTAAAAATTTATCTCAATAAAGTTTTCATGAGATATCCTAAATTATTTTCTTATATCAAAATAATTTTTATTTTTGCTTGCTGTAAACTTGTAATATTTTATAAAGCCTCTTTTTGTTTGTTCATATTTTCTTGATTTGTAGTTAAAGAGCAATTTTTCTGTTTTTTTTTTTTTTTTGGGACTTCTGAGCCAAAGTCAAACTCATATATGCAAACTTTTAATTCAAAATCTTTTTATTTGATAGCTAAAAATCTCAAATAATAAATCAATGTAAGATTAAACTATCTTGTATAAAATAATTTGCTTTTCTCCGTAATTTCTGTCAATGTGACCATCTCATTTGAGGCCTCTTTTCAACAAATAAAGATGAGACTTTTTGTAGTCTTTTTTTAAGAAATTATTCTGTGTGGACATCACATGCAGCTCTACATCCGAAGGTGAATCAGGTGCAACAAAGCCAGCTGTACTGAGTTGTGGTACCAAGCAAATGAGTGACGTGGCGCATTCTGATTGGTCTCCGGACGACGTTTGACATCCACACATAATATTTTTTTTCTTTTTTTTGACAATATAAGCATTCGCCCAATCAGAATTCTCAAATATATTTTAAATTAGTCTGCTATGAGTTCAAGCGCTATTTGTATCACCCTACACATATTTTTAAAATATTCTGTAAAAACATAAATTAATACAGTCTTGATACATCATCACAAAATTAGCTTGATCAGGCACGAATCCCGAGGCAAAAACTAGTTGGAGACTTCAAAAATTAAATCCGGGAGCATCCGAACTCCGATTTCAACGATCTTACAGTCAAACTGAGCGTCTCGGAAATACGAACCCAACAACACCAAGATCGACCCAATCCGAGCCCAAATAAGTCCGAATCAAGAGTTCAAAGCGCTGTTGGAAGGTTCAAACCGCAATTTGAGTTACCAAACAGTCTCCGATTTTGACGAGCTTATACTCGAATCGAACGGCTCGACGAGACGAATCCAACGAGCCCAAGATCACTAAATTCCAACATCATTAAGGCCTCCAAATGTCCAACGAACGGTGCACGATCGTAGGATTCAATATCGGCCGTCCATTTGACCCACTCCCTATTCGCCCTTGATCTCACACCTATTTACGGACCATGCCACTCCAGAAAATCTATAAATAGAGCCCTCATTCTTCACAAGGGAGCATCTAAGCAAGAGAGAGAAGAAGAGAAGAGAGGAGGAAGAAGAGAAGGAAGGAGCTCCTCCTCGACAGCCGCCGGACCACCGCCGGACCACCACAGGACCTCGCCGGACCACCGCCGGACCACCACACAGAACCTCGCCGGACCATCGCCGGACCACCACAGAACCTCGCCGGACCACCACCGCAGAAACCTCGCCGGACCACCACCGCCAGGATCATCGCAGGAACCTCAGTCCCGGACCACCGCAGAACCTCGCCAGACCACCACCTTAAGGCCTGACGTCCAGTCCCTACCTTCTGCCGAAAACCCGACATCCTGTTCAAGGCCCGACACTCGGTCCCTACGTCCTGTTCAAGGCCCGACACTCGGTCCCTACGTCCTGTTCAAGGCCCGACACTCAGTCCCTACGTCTTGCCGAAGACCCGACGTCTTACTTAGGACCCGACATTCAGTCCCTACGTCCTCCCAAAGACCTGACGTCTTACTTAAGTAACTGATTGTAACCTGATCACCCTTGGAGGTGATTCAGTCCTTTGTAACCAACTCAAAGTCTAGTGGAATCATTTTCAACTAGGCTAGGCCTCGTGGTTTTTTTTCCCTTTTTAAGGGTTTTCCACGTAAAAAATCTTGTGTTCTCTGTGTGTGAGCTAGTTATACGTACAACGTTAAGACGCAGAATTAAATCTCTATCGCCGCGTATTTTCTAGTCCGCAACAGATTGGCGCCGTCTGTGGGAAAGATCAATCCCACTACACTAAGTACTTCTTCAATGGCAAACAGGCGTAGCCATCGCATCATGGGAGCCTCTCGCTCCAATTCACATCAATCAGGAAACCAGTCCCTGAATCAAGGACGACGGGCATCTGCCTCCTTTCACCCTGGTGGCCGACACCCTGCAGGGGAAGGAACTTCAGGGCCATCCCTAGAAGAGCGTATCAGGAAGATGGAGGAATCTCAGAATGAGATCCTTCGACTCTTAAGGGAGACTCGAGGACCAGCACTAGTACCTCAAGAAGATATTCTCTTCCCTCGAGACCAGCCAGGCTTCGAAGACGTTCTTCATGTTGAAGTCCCCCTTCCTCCGCCTAGAGTGCGCCCTCCAATCCGTCCAGAGAATGAGCTTGCTGACACAGCAAGCTCTACCCATCCTTCACACACGGGCCATCGGCAGCATATGCCTCCAGAAGTCCCAGAAGACTTAGACCAACAGCACGTTACTGAACTCCCCCGCAATACTCTCCGGGATGAGTTGCGTAGGCTAGTCCGAGAAGAGTTCCCCACAGGAGGTACAAGACACTCCCTTCGCCAACGGGACATTCATGAATCGTCACCTTTCACCGAAGCTGTCCTCCGATACCCCGTTCCGGCAAGATTCAAACTCCCGAATATTGATTCGTATGATGGAACTTCAGACCCCTACGAGCATATCGACCACTACCGCACTATTATGCATATCCAGCAGGCCCCGGATGCTTTGCTCTGTCAAGTTTTTCCTGCCACCCTTAAAGGGCAAGCCCGAACATGGTTCTACTCATTGCCTGCCCAATCCATCTCGATATTCGTTAAATTGGCAAAACTGTTCGTCGAACAGTTTGTCGCCAACCGAAGAACAATTAAAGATTCCTCCCACCTTTCAGGGATACGTCAGAACGAGGGTGAATCCCTTAAAGAATACTTCCAGAGGTTTTCTACGGAAGCCCGACAAATTCCAGGGGTAGATCCCGAATTGCTTAGAGGTGTATTTCTTGGAGGACTCCGCCCAGGCCCCTTCTACTCAGCACTCATGCGAGATACGGTCCATTCATATGCGGATCTAATCCATCGAGTAGAGGCTCAAATCTCCGCCGATGATGCCATCAATGCTCATAGAAAGCAATTTGAGCAGACGACCGGGAAGCGTAAGAATCCCCCAGGGACGGAGAATCCCCCCTCACAAAGGAATAAGCAAGGAAAAACTACAATTTTCCTCCTCGACCCTCACAGCCGCGACAAGAACCTCGTCAAGAAAAGGAGTACACACCACTCAATACATCCCAAGCAAATGTATTAATGGCCATCCGGGATCAGGAGAACGTAAAATGGCCACACCCTTTGAAACCCAACGTCGGAAACCAAGAGCAATATTGCCACTTCCACCGTAGCCGTGGGCACACTACTGAAGCATGTTGGCAGCTCAAGGAAGAAGTTGAGAGACTGATCCGACAAGGATATCTCCGACAATTCATCAAGAATACACCAGCCCGAGAAGAAGTTGGTCCGACTGGGGGGGGCAGAATCAACAACAAAGGCAGCCGGTAAACAATCGCCAAATAGTGGGAGAAATTGGAACCATTGCTGGGGGCCTATCAACGCCTTACCAAGTTTCAATTGCGTAGAGCACAATAGTGCTACTTGTTTTTTTAAGTATCGTATGTCTTTAGTATTGTGTGACTTCAGTACTGTCTGTCTTTAATTTTGAATGTTGTTTGTGATGTTTGTAGCTTCTCCCTCCTTAAGCTGTCTTAGGGAGCTATGTTTTTGTAAGACTTTATCTCCTTATCTTCTTCGAGTAAAATTATATTGATAAATTCGCAAAAGTAGTGAACTTTTTAATATCATTGACTCGAACAAATACATAATCGTTATTGTAGCTCAATCACCAGATAATCAATCTTTGGTGGATTCTTCCGACCTCTTCCATACAGGTTAACGTCGTCGAGCAGGGCTCCGACATACAACCTCGGAAAGGTCCTGCATCCTTGGTGGATTCTCCCGACCTCTTCCACACAGGTTAACGTCGTCGAGCAGGGCTCCGGCATACAACCTCGGAAAGGTCTCACATCCTTGGTGGATTCTCCCGACCTCTTCCACACAGGTTAACGTCGTCGAGCAGGGCTCCGGCATACAACCTCGAAAAGGTCCTACATCCTTGGTGGATTCTCCCGACCTCTTCCACACAGGTTAACGTCGTCGAGCATGGCTCCGACATACAACCTCGGAAAGGTCCTGCATCCTTGGTGGATTCTCCCGACCTCTTCCACACAGGTTAACGTCGTCGAGCAGGGCTCCGGCATACAACCTCGGAAAGGTCTCACATCCTTGGTGGATTCTCCCGACCTCTTCCACACAGGTTAACGTCGTCGAGCAGGGCTCCGGCATACAACCTCGGAAAGGTCCTACATCCTTGGTGGATACTCCTGACCTCTTCCACACAGGTTAACGTCGTCGAGCAAAGGCTCCGACATACAACCTCGGAAAGGTCTCACATCCTTGGTGGATTCTCCCGACCTCTTCCACACAGGTTAACGTCGTCGAGCAAAGTCTCCGACATACAACCTCGGACAGGTCCTACATCATTGCTGGATCCAATATCGGTTAACATCATTGAGTAAAGGCTCTGACAAACAACCTCGGATAGATTATACATCCTTGGTTAACATCGTCAGAATGTCGTCAATGGACTTCTATCTTACTTCTCCACAATATTAAAATTCTACCCAATTTTGAATTTTCTCCTGTCGCTGAACTTTTGTCTTGCAGGACTTTCGGCGGACTTCTACTCGTCGTCGGACTTATGCCCTTCGACGAACTTTCAACGGTCTTCTGCCCGAGGCCGTACTTCTACTCGACGTCGGACTTCTCCTTATCGTCGAACTTCTGCTCGTCAGCAGACTTCTACTCGTCGTCGGACTTATGCCCTTCGACGAACTTTCAACGGTCTTCTGCCCGAGGCCGTACTTCTACTCGACGTTGGACTTCTCCTTATCGTCGAACTTCTGCTCGTCAGCAGACTTTCTACTCGTCTTCGGACTTATGCCCGTCGACGAACTTTCATCGGTCTTCTGCCCGAGGCCGTACTTCTACACGACGTCGGACTTCTCCTTGCGTCGAACTTTTACTTGCCTTCAGACTACTAACCGTCGTCAGACTTTTACCCGTCGATGGACTTTCATCGGTCTTGTACCTGGCGCTGCACCTCTACCCGACTTCGTACTTCTACCAGATGTCGGACTTCTACCAGTTAATAGACTTTCGTCGGTCTTCTGCCCGACACTGTATGACTACCCGACGTTGAATTCCTGCCTGTCATCATACTTCTCCCCGATGCTGGAAGTATGCCCGTCATTTCAACCTCCCTCCTTACAACGGTTTATCCGACCTCCATCGCAAATCACCAAACATCAGAACTCCAACAAGATCTCTCGAAGAAAAGAGGGAGAAAGAGAAGAATGGGGGAATCTCCGAACTTCCTTGCCAAGAGAGGGGCCTCAGAAAACTGAGGGAAGGCCTCAATAGAAAGGACAGAGGGAGATGAGAAGAAAGGAGAGAATCTCCGAACTTCCTTGCCAAGAGAGGGGCCTCAGAAAACTGAGGGAAGGCCTCAATAGAAAGGACAGAGGGAGATGAAGAAAGGAGAGAATCTCCGAACTTCCTTGCCAAGAGAGGGGCCTCAGAAAACTGAGGGAAGGCCTCAATAGAAAGGACAGAGGGGAGATGAGGAAAGAAGAGAATCTCCGAACTTCCTTGCCAAGAGAGGGGCCTCAGAAAACTGAGGGAAGGCCTCAATAGAAAGGATAGAGGGAGATGAAGAAAGGAGAGAATCTCCGGAACTTCCTTGCCAAGAGAGGGGCCTCAGAAAACTGAGGGAAGGCCTCAATAGAAAGGACAGAGAGAGATGAGAAGAAAGAAGAGAATAAGAAGAAGAGAAGCCTCAGAAAAAAAGGCCTCAATAAAAATGATAGAAAAGAAGAAGAAAGGAATGAACTTTCTTTAAGAATCTAAGGCCCTATTTATAGCTTTTTTGGGAGAAAGAGTGGAAGTTTCTAGAATTTTTAATTTCCCAATTTTTTTTTCTAAATTTTTCTGAATTTTTTCGGAATTTTTTGGGATTTTTTTTCGGATTTTTTATGCATTTTTACGGCCAAAAAAGGCCTAAAAAAGCTTAAAAAATTCAATTTTCTGCACTAATGGGGGCCCACTAGGTCGGTGGGCTGAACAGACCCGTCCATTCATTCAAATGAGGCGGTGGAGGAGCAGCCAGCGGGCTGCCACGCGGGCCCAGGCGCGGGCCCAGGCGGGCCGCCGCGCGCAGAAGAAGCCGACCCAGCAGCCTACCGCGCGGGCTGCAGTGCGGGCCGCAGGCGCGGCCCGGGCGGCCCAGGCGGGCCGCCGCGCGGGCTGCAGCGCGGGCCGCAAGGCGCGGCCCAGGCGGCCTGGCGGGCCGCCGCCAAGCGCAAGCCGCAGCGCGGGCCAGGCGGCGCGGGCCCAGGCGGTCGCGCGGGCCGCGCGCGGTCCGGCGCGGCCTGGCGGTGCCGGCCGTCCGGGGCGGGGCGGCGGCGGCGGCGCCGGCCGGCCGGTCCGGCCGGTCAGGCCCCTAGCCCATTTTGGGCCCGATTTTCATCCCGAAAACTCCGATTTCGACGTTTTTGGGGTCCCCGGACACGTTTTTTCGACGTTCCAGACTCAATTTCGGCACTTTCGGAGCTCAACGAGGCCTCTATGATCAAGTTCGAGCAAGCCATTAATCTTCGGAACGCATTTTTTTGGCATTTCGGCCTATGCAAATTGTCGACACTTATATTTTCGGACCCGTGGAGCTTCGGCGTCCGAAAATAGGGGGGGGGCAACTGATACATCATCACAAAATTAGCTTGATCAGGCACGAATCCCGAGGCAAAAACTAGTTGGAGACTTCAAAAATTAAATCCGGGAGCATCCGAACTCCGATTTCAACGATCTTACAGTCAAACTGAGCGTCTCGGAAATACGAACCCAACAACACCAAGATCGACCCAATCTGAGCCCAAATAAGTCCGAATCAAGAGTTCAAAGCGCTGTTGGAAGGTTCAAACCGCAATTTGATTTACCAAACGGTCTCCGATTTTGACGAGCTTATACTCGAATCGAACGGCTCGACGAGACGAATCCAACGAGCCCAAGATCACTAAATTCCGACATCATTTAGGCCTCCAAATGTCCAACGAACGGTGCACGATCGTAGGATTCAATATCGGCCGTCCATTTGACCACTCCCTATTCGCCCTTGATCTCACACCTATTTACGGACCATGCCACTCCAGAAAATCTATAAATAGAGCCCTCATTCTTCACAAGGGAGCATCTAAGCAAGAGAGAGAAGAAGAGAAGAGAGGAAGAAGAGAAGGAAGGAGCTCCTCCTCGACAGCCGCCGGACCACCGCCGGACCACCACAGGACCTCGCCGGACCACCGCCGGACCACCACAGAACCTCGCCGGACCATCGCCGGACCACCACAGAACCTCGCCGGACCACCGCCGGACCACAACAGAAACCTCGCCGGACCACCGCCGGATCACCGCAGGAATCTCGCCGGACCACCGCAGAACCTCGCCAGACCACCACCTTAAGGCCTGACGTCCAGTCCCTACCTTCTGCCGAAAACCCGACATCCTGTTCAAGGCCCGACACTCGGTCCCTACGTCCTGTTCAAGGCCCGACACTCGGTCCCTACGTCCTGTTCAAGGCCCGACACTCAGTCCCTACGTCTTGCCGAAGACCCGACGTCTTACTTAGGACCCGACATTCAGTCCCTACGTCCTCCCAAAGACCTGACGTCTTACTTAAGTAACTGATTGTAACCTGATCACCCTTGGAGGTGATTCAGTCCTTTGTAACCAACTCAAAGTCTAGTGGAATCATTTTCAACTGGGCTAGGCCTCGTGGTTTTTCCCTTTTTAAGAGTTTTCCACGTAAAAAATCTTGTGTTCTCTGTGTGTGAGCTAGTTATACATACAACGTTAAGACGCAGAATTAAATCTCTATCGCCGCGTATTTTCTAGTCCGCAACAAGTCTAAATTAAATATGACCCACATCAAATTCTCTTTCCTTCCTAAGTTTCCATTGGGTATTTTAGATCTTAGCTCCGTTTGTCTTTCTCCTTGAATTTAATTTTAGATAAGTTATTACAACCTACCTATAAGAAATTGTAATCCGTTTTAAGCTTTATTTGGGATGATTTTTTTGCTGCTTCTTAAAGAATATTTTAAGTATAAAAATTAAATTTTTTTTGTATTAAAAAACTTCTTTAAAAAATAGCCTCAAACAAAACCTCGGATTATTTATTTATGACATTAGAATAAGAGCAACAATACTTTTTGGTTTGTAATTGATTTCAAATAACAAATCAGTTTAGATTATTCATAATTTATTTTAGCACTAGCTACTTATTAGAATAGTAATTAAGCTGAGTTTAGGCAATATAAATAAACTTATGAGTATTTTTGTTATACATTTCAAATAAATTTACCCACAAAAAAATCTATTTAGGATCTATTTATTTACAAAGGCTAATTAATATTTGAAGTGTAATGTATTTTTTGTTTGAAAAAGAAAATATTGATTTTCATGAATTTTTATATAAATATTAATATTTTATATGAGTAATGCTACACACCTACAAATTAGCCCTAAAAAATTCAAATGTTGGCACATAGACTTAACAGAAAGGAATTAGAGGCAGAAAAAAATTTATATGGTAATTGTTGCGTCCTGGAGTATTCGCGGCGGTAGAGAAATATAAAGTTTATCGTCTTAGCATTGTACGAAAATCCGGCACGCAATCAGATAAGAGAGAGGGTCTAGCATTTATGAGACACCAAGATTTTTACGTGGAAAACCCCTGAAAAAGGGGGAAAAACCACGGGGCCTAGCCCAGTTTGAACGAATCCACTAGTATTTGCAGTCGATTACAAATGAGGCCCTTCCTTGGGAGAAGGCCTTAGCTTGATGTACATCTTATGGAGTACATTACATGATGTAAATACAAAGAGTCATTGTTGACATGTTCGTTTGGTCGGAAGGACCATAGTCGGCGGGCGACGTAGGTCAGGAGGACCGTAGTCAGCTGGCGACGGAGGATTGTAGTCGGCGGGCGACGTAAGTCAGTAGGACCGTAGTCGGCGGGCGACAGAGGTCGGAAAGACTGTAGTCGGCGGGCGACATAAGTCAGGAGGACCGTAGTCGGCGAGTGATGGAGGTTGGAAAGACTATAGTCGACGGGCGACATAAGTCAGGAGGACTGTAGTCGGTTGGCGACGGAGGTTGGAAGGATTGTAGTCTGACGACGAAGATCAGTAGGACAGCGTCAGGTAGAAGTCTAGCAAAGGAAAGAAATGCATCTCTTCTCATAGACGTGCAGCGAAGTCCGATAACCGGTAGAAGTCCGGCATCGGGTAGAAACTTGGCGAAGAGTGAAGGTCCGACGTCGGGCAGAAGTCCGACGTCTTTGGTGGCAGAGGAGAACTCCTGCTTCACTTGGGTGGAGTTTCGACATCAGGAGGGAACTCTCTTGTAAATTGGGAAGAATTTCAGCATCCCATGGAAGTTGTGCAGAATTCCCGCGTTTGCTGAAAATCCGGCAGAGTTCCGGCGTCTTCAGGCGGCAGGAAGAGCTCCAGCGGCGGTGGTCGAGGAGGTGAGGAATCTCCTATTCCCCTTTCTCCTTCTCCTTCTCTCTCTTCCCTTCTCTCTTCACTTGAGCCCCTTTGGTGTAGAATGAGGGCTCTATTTATAGTTTTTCTGGAGTGGCACAGCCCGTAAATAGGCGTGAGATCAAGGGCGAATTGGGAGTGATCCGAATGGACGGCCGATATCGAATCCTTCGATCATGCACCGTTCGTTGGACATTTGAAGGCCTTAATGATTTCAGAATTTGATGATCTTGGGCTCGTTGGATTCGTCTCGTCGAGCCGTTCGATTCGAGTATAAGCTCGTCAAAATCGAAGACCGTTTGGTAACTCAAATTGCGGTTTGAACCTCCCAACAGCGCTTCGAACCTTTGATTCGGACTCATTTGGGCTCGGATAGGGTTGATCTTGGTGTCGTTGGGTTTGTATTTCCGAGACGCTCAGTTTGACTGTATGCTCGCTGAAATCGGAGTTCATATGCTCCCGAAATTATTTTTTGAAGTTTCCAACTAGGTTTTTGCCTTGAGATTCGTGCCCGATCAAGATGATTTTGCGATGACGTATCAGTAATATTAATCTCTCTCTCTCTCTCACTCACTTAGGGCTTTGTTGAGACATATTTTTTCTCGTTGGCTATTATTTTTTTCATTATTTTTTAAAACAAATTTTTTTACTGGAAATTTGGTTTTTTATGCTACTTACAATACAAACTACTTAGTATTAATCCATCAAAAAAACTTTTTACTCATAAGGCTAGAAAATACTCAAAATTAGAAACTAAAATTATTTAAGTTTTAACTCAAAATATTATACCATAAGAAAGTGGCAAATGATGCGAAATATTTATTTGATCATTTAAAGTAATTATGAGCTAAAGTATCAATATATTGGTATTAAGAATGAGAGGAGGGAGTTTAATGTAATACGGTCGAATTCCTTTGTGCTAACTCAGCATCCAAACACATCAAAAAAATTTTGTAGACAACTATTTAATAGTGTTGCGTGTCGGAACATACAATATGATACATATATAGAGAGTTTAACATCCTAACTTCGATGACGACATTCTTTAGAGCGGAAAAAAAAATTTTCCCTTATGTGAATCAAAGAAAGCTATCAGTTTGAATGTTAAGGATCTAAATAGACAAACTTTGTTTGATTTGAGGAGCATGCTTTGAGGTATTCCATTTATATTTGAATTGAATGGGCTAAAAAAGAGAATGTGCTATCACAATGAAGGGGTAAAATTCTTTTGTTACCTTCTGCTCAGTGCAGTTTATCAAGAATGTCTTCTTTGATAGATAGATTTTTCTCTTTTAAGGCCCATCTTCTTCAAATTTTGAAATATAGTGATTATTGCTAAATGGATCAGTATATGAAAAAAATATCTTAAGTAGATTTTATCTATAGAAATTAACACAATACTCGTGAAAAACAAAGGAGGATTTCACGTATATATATATACACATACGATACTGTAGGGGTGTCAAAATTTGACCCGACTCAAATCTAACCCAAAAAAATTTGGGTTTGGGTCAACCCGTTTTCCATATGGGTCGGGTATGAGTTTTCAACCAATTTGCAAAACCTGGTCGGGTTGACCTAAAAACCCGAAATCAATCCTGGTTAATCCGGGAACATGGATGTCGCGTGCGTGACATCGTCTCGTCTGCCACTTTGCCCGCTCGCCGTCGGCCGATCCACATTCACATGTCACCGTGCCGCGTCAACGCCTCTTGTGAGACCCAAGTCCTAGCCTAGACAGCTAGACTAGCAGGCGCCAATCGGTCAGGCATGCACGAAACACGTCCAGTCAACGTCAACCTCGCAACCTAAGCTAACCTCGCCTGCCGCCGTCGTTGCACCGCCGTCCTCCGTCACTATGTCGCCTCACCTGTCGTCATCAACGGGTTTACGGGATTTGGCTGAATACAAGTGCAAACATAATAAAGCTATGGTCGTCGATTTCATCGAGTTGATTGCTTATGGGTCAAGTCGGGTTGACCTGAATCCGAACCAGGTTGGGTTTTGGTTGTGAAAAGTGATCCGATTTTCAAATTGGGTTGGGTTTAGGTCATCTCAAATAAATCAGGTCAGAGTTAGATTGGATCCGAATCCGACTTGTGGACATAATTTGACATCCCCTATGATACTCGTGACGAGCAAAGGAGGATTTCAAGGAGAATGGAAGTACAAGCAGCCGTATGGAGAAGAGAAAGTTGAGTAGAATTTGGTTTAGAGAAATCATTCTAGTTCTACTATTGGACTTTTAGCCACTTATACTAAAAACCTTACCATGATTCCCATCTTCATCTACGATTGTGATGATCACAAGCAATAATAATCATGCAAAAATTATTATTTATCGGTCTCCGGACGAATCCGGACACACAAATAATAATTTTTCCTTGAACGATGGGGAGCCCGAAGTGAACTGTGCCTTGAATGTATCATAGCAGCCTTATGAGAGATTGATAGTGTTGGTTTGTGGGATTATGCATATGATGACATATTTGATTTGTGACGAAGGAAATATTTGGTCATGTTATGCTAAGATACTCAAGAGAGCTTAGCTTGTAGACTGATATGGATTAAGAGACATTGGAGTATGAGATGGTTTCCAGGTGGCAAATCCAGAGGATGTAAGAAGGTCTCGGGCATACTGTGATTGATTTAGGAAGTAGCCAAATGAGATGTGAAGTACCTGAATGCCCCAAAAAAGAGATATTAGCCCTCTTTATGAGAAAAGAAAGATTGCAGCTTTGAGATAAGCATATGAATTGTTGGTTGATGATTTCTAGTGTTGAGTAAGTCATCTACATACATGACCAGGTAAAAAAGTATATACACATTAACGGCAAGTTTGTCATAGAGAAAAGCATTGGAGACATCTAATTGTAGAACAATCCATTGTTGATGAAGAGCAATGTTATGAAGGAAATGAATGGTGAGCATTTTTTCTACTGGGCTGAATGTTTCTTTATAATGTATATCATAATCTTGATTTAAATCTTGGGCTATTGGACATGTTTTGTGGCGATCAATATTGCCATTAGCTTTAAGTTTTGTTCTGAAAGTCCAATGACAACCGAGAATATTTTTATTTGCAAGAGCAGGAAAGAGTGACCATGTGCCCTGTTTTTGAAGTGTTAAGAAATCAGTGGATACGACGGTATGTAATGGTTGATATTTGACTGTTTGAGAATAACATGTAGGAGTGAGAGTAGCTTGAGATGTTGCTAAGAGATTGAGATTTGTTTGGGTTTAAAGTGTACATTCTTGAAATGTGTTTGCATGGGATGAGTGTGAAGTGTTGAAGGAAGATGGGGAGGAAGTTCTAGTGAAGTAGTGGTTACACCTACACCAAAGCCCCAAAAAAAATTTTCATGTTGGCAAATAGATTTAACATATAGGAATTAGAGGCACAACACAACATAATTATATGACAGTACTAACTACTAAGCTTTATTTCTCTCTCTCTCACACACTCTCTTAGTTCTAGCACATCTTTTTTTTTTTAATCTATGAGGTTGGAAATTACATAAATAAGAAACTAAAATGTTTTTTTTTTAGTTTTTAATTCTAAAAAATTGTATATTTAGAAAGTCACAAAAGATGTGTAAGATTCATTTTATCATTTAAAATTGTTTAAAAAAATAGTTTTATTGATATTAGGGGTGTAAACTAGTTGAGTCGAGTTTTGGCACTATCAAGCTCAGCTTGTCAATTGGAAAGCGAGCTCGAACTCGAGCTCATCCCACTATAAACGAGCTCGAGCTGGCTCACAAGCCTCGGTTATCGTCCACGTCGTCCGCATCTTCCGCGCCTGAGCAAGTCGTGCGCGTCTGCCTCTGCTCGCGAGCCACCTGCGTCTTCCGCAACCGTTGAATATGCCTGACGTTCGATCACCAAATTCGCCCATCGTTCAACCGTTCGCATTCACCACCAACATCTTCCGCAACCGTTAAATTCGCCCGTTGTTCTACCGAGCGAGCCATCCGCGCTCGTCCCATAGGCATGCATAATGCGCAAATGCGCCCGCCTCGAGCGCTGTCTACCTCGAATTCTAGTGGGATTAGGCGGGAATATTAAAAAATTTAGTGCTAATTTTTAGGTTGGAAGATTAAAACATTTAGTCTTAGTAAAAAAATTATTTTAAAAATATTAATAGTGAATCAAGTTGGCCGTGAATAAACGAGCTAGAGATCGATAAGCCTGGCTCGCGAGCCAATAAACGAGTCGAGCTAGAGCCCGCTTGCGAGCTGGCTCAGCTCACTTATACAGTTATACCCCTAATTGATACTAATATAGAGAGATATATATGGATAGTTTAATACAATATATGATTGTATATAGCATAAAATTCATTTGTGCTGGCTCAACTTATCAACACAACAAACCAATTTTCGCATAAATTTTTAGGAGATGACTAAGATACTCTTAAATGACAACAAAAATGTCCCCTTATATGATAACTTTTTATTACCTTCTAAAGTAGCTTTTTTTTGGAAAATTTTATAGTTCATTTTTTTTTTTACTAAAAGCTATTTAAAAAATAGGAAAAAAAAAGGTCCAAAATGAAGCGTAAGCTACTGTAAAGCTACCGTAGAAAAAGTAACTTTTACTATTCATTTGGGACGATTTTCTTATTGATTCTTAAAGTAGCTGTAGAAACAAAAATTCTGATTATGAACTAATAAATAAATATTAAGAAATTTGTTTCAAATGAAACCTAAATTTATTTAATTTGAGCCGCATGTTTTAAGATAATCAATTTATATTTGGGTTAATTGTTTGAATGTGCTAGAAACAGTGAATGTGTTTTCACAATGAGAAGGGTTTTTGTGAAATTCTTCTGTTGCCCCCCACTCAATGCAGTTTATGAGGAATGCCTTCTTCTTCGAGTTTTAAACATAGTGAATATTGCTATATGTAACAGTTTATGAAAAAAAAATTATTTTAAGTAGAATTTTGTCTATGGAACTTACACAATAATAATGAAGAAAAAAAGGAGATTTCAGGGAGAAGTATACGAAATCACAATATTCAAGGAGAATTTGCTGCGCTTTTACAAATACTCAGTAAAAATGCAACAAATATTCAATTATAAATATTTTTTGAGTATTTGCAAAATATTCAATACAAAAACACAACAAATACTAAGTACATCAAATAAACAAAAACTCAATATATATTTAGTAAAAGCACGATAAATATTCAGCAAAAGTGCAGTACATACTCAACAAATATTTATAATTAAATATTTGATGCATTTTTACTAAATATTTGCAAAAGCGCAATAAATACTCAGTATAATCACAACAAATTCAAACGGTTCTCATCGTCCAGTTTCCCCACAGAATAATCTCCTCTATGGGAGAGATAGTACTACAATGTACTGCTTTAGACAATGCACCTTTTTCATATATAAGGTAATTGGTATGTTCCCAATCCCAGCTTTGAGGAATTCAATCAAGCGTTGTTGAATGAAGTCATGGATTGAGCGGTTGTTAATTAGGATTTGAATTTTAGGGTTGTTGTTGCATTCAATGGGGCCAAAGGTTTATGGATGAAGTTGGACATCAAGTGTAGAGTGTTTCAAATTAAACTTAATTGTGGCCCAAATAGCCCATTAGTATTTTGGGCTTTTGATTGAGTCTCATATTCTAGAGTAATCTATTGTAAAAGATGCTATGAACCTATTAGAGTAATTTATTGTAAAAGAGGCTATGAATCTATTTTAATGTAATTTCTAAAATAGTTTATAATGGCATTTAATGCCATTTATGATAGAAAATAAAAGAGTATTCTAGAGAGCCATTTATACCTATTGGATTGAAATGTGTTGGCGCAATCATAATGGGTTACTACTAATATAAATAATGGTGATGTCTTTAAATTTGTATCAAGCAAAAAGTGAATAGTAAAATTTGTACCCTCTTTCATCCTCTCTCACCTTCTTCTTAATCTCTTCCATATTCTTTTTCGCTTCAAACTTCTCTCATTTTAAAAGCCTTCTCATTCAAACATAGGGAGGTTATAGTTGCTGTTGTTTGCGGTTCAATTTTAAAAATGAACATCTTCCCCTTGTTCGCATTTGTTAAGGATTTTGGCAGGCGTTAGTTTGCGTATGGGTAAAGGCATCTCCACTCAAACGTCAAACATGCGTATGACGTCGTTCGATCGCTCCAGCTGAACTCTAAACATTCCGCTATTTGCTTGTGGGTGAATAGTGTGATGCCTTTACCCGCTCTATGTGTTTTTTTAATTGAAAAAATTGATTATTAATTTTAAAATTTTAAGTATGAGAAAGAATATACTTGGAATATTCTCTTTTGGAGTTAGAAAATAAAGTTTAATTGAGGACAAGTTACTACACATTGATGTATTACTGTATTTTGGAGTGAAAAATAAACTTTTCGGTTCAAGATGCCCTAACAACGTCCTTCCTCGTCGGATCCATAATGTGCCAAAACTTTAATTCGGAATTATGAACCCTATAAACATTGTGACTAATAAGTAATAACTATTAAATTCTGCAATTCATTGAATATTTATTTCAAAATTCATATTTAAAATATTTATTTTTTAAAACAAAAAAAAATCAAATAAATTTTCATATTTTATTAATAAAAATATCATAGAATATAGTAGGACTCTAAAATTAGTCCTCATCTGTAAGATATTAGGCTTCACATAATATTTATTTTCACCATTGGGAGTGGTTTGAATGGACGTGAGATCAGGGGCGAATTGGGAGTGGTTTGAATGGACGGCCGATATCGAATCCTTTGATCATGCACCGTTTGTTGGACATTTGAAAGCCTTAATGATGTCGGAATTCGGCAATCTTGGGCTCGTTGGATTCGTCTCGTTGAGCCGCTCGATTCGATTATAAGCTTGTTAAAATGAGAGACCGTTTGGTAACTCAAATTGCGGTTTGAACCTTCCAACAGCCCTTCGGGTCCTTGATTCGGACTCATTTGGACTCGGATTGAGTTGAATTTGGTGTCGTTAGGTTCGTATTTTCAAGACGCTCAGTTTGACTAGAAGCTCGCTGGAATCGGAGTTCGGGAGCTCCTGGAATTAATTTTTAAATTTTCTCTTAGCTTTTGCCTCAAGATTCGTGCCCGATAAAGCTAATTTTGTAATGACGTATCATCTTGCAGGAATTAATGAATACCAGAATAGTAGATACAATAAATTTTTTTTTGGCATTTTTTTTTAAAAAACAGCGTCTTTCAAGTTTAAATTAGCTTAAAGGAGATTAAAAAAACAATTAAAATGGAGTAAATACGAGAACTTAATTTAAGGTTTTAATAGAAATTGAAATTTTATTATAGGCTTCTAATTTAACCAGAAATCAGACTTTACTTATCATATTTCTATTCACCATCCAAAAAACTTTTTTTTTTTTTTTTTTTTTTGAACCGTCTGCTGGCACGTTTGGCTTCTCCGAGCGCTTGGTGGTTCATAAACTTTGGCCGACCTATTGGGCCACCATCTTCACTGTACATGTAGCCGGCACGTTGGGGCCCCCGCTGAAGGGGCGACTGCCCCTCGAGGGAATCGAACTTTAAAAAAATAAAAATAAAAAAGAAATATTTGGAAACCGGATTTTACATCTCCGGTTTCCATTAACTCTTAATTTTTTTTCATGAATTTTTATGTAACTATCTAATTTGAAAAAAAAATACGGTTTCTTAAAAAACCGAATTTTCATATTTCGGTTTCTTACGAAACTGAATTTCCTATAACTTAATTCCTTAATTCTTAACAAATCGGATTTTATTAATTGATATAACTAAATTTTATTTTTTAATAATTTTTTTATTAATTGATATAACTAAATTTTATATTAAATTAAAATTAAATAAAAAATAATATTTTTATTAAAATTAAATTAAATAAATTTTAATAAAAAAAAAATTATAATTTATTTTTTTATTTATTTTAATTTTTTATTCATATATATAATTTTAAATTATAATAAAATTTAATTTTATTTATTATGTCATGTCTTAATGAGTGAAAATTTTAATTTAATTTAATTAAAAAATAATAATTTATTTTTTAATAAAATGTGATAATAAATAAAACTCTATTTAGTCTACTTTTAAATAAAAATTTTACTAAATAATAACATTAAATTTATCTAAATTTACTAATAATTTATGATTTAACATATAAATAAAACGTGATCTAAATTTTATTTTTTAAAACTCATAATTCACTTCTCCGATTTCTAAGAAAATGTTTTATCCACCAATGTTTAGTTCGGTTGGTCGACATGCTCGGTTGGGAACCTCTCATCCCGAGTTCGATTCCCTCGAATGGCGGTCGCCCCTTCAGTGGGGCCCCAAAGTGCCGACTGCCGACTGCGGGTACAGTGGTGTGGGCGGCCCGGTAGGCCGGCGGGGGTTTGTGAACAGCCAAGCGCATTGGGCAAAGCCAAACATGGCAGCGAACAGTTCCACGCTTAAAAAAAAAAGTTTTTGGATCGGTGCATAAAAATAGGAGAAGTAAAATCTGATTTCTGGTTAAATTAGAAACCTCTATTAAAACCGAAAATTTAAGTTATCGTATTTACTACTTTTTAAATGTTTTTTTAATCTGCTTTTAAGCTAATTTAAACTTTAAACACGCTGTTTTTTATAACATTGCCAAAAAAAATTCTTGTATTTGCTATTCTCATATTCTGGTATTATTAATTCCTAATTCAAGTGTTTACTAACTACTGCTTATAGCCGAACAGCCCCATTTTTTCATCTTATCGTTCAACAACCGCAGTTCATAGCAATCATGGATCCCGGCGGCGGAGGCGGGCTAGAGGCGCGGCGTCTGCTTGAGATCGCTGAGAAGCTGCTCGACGCCCGGGACCTTGTCGGCAGCAAGCGCTTTGCTGAGCGCGCCCTTGAATCCGATCCCCTTCTCGATGGCGTTGACCTGACCCTCGCCGTTGTCGACGTGCTTCTCGCCTCCCAACGCCGTATAAATAACCAGATGGACTGTTACGCTATCCTGCAGCTCCCCCACCCTTCGTCGTCGGGCTCTGCCATCGGAGGCGGTGGCGGCGGCGGAAACGAAGATTCCCTCGCCATCAAACGCAGTTACCGCCGCCTCGCCCTCCTCCTGAGCCCGGATCGCAACAGATCCCCGCTAGCTGGCCCTGCTTTACGTTTCGTCGTCGAAGCCTATGCTGTGCTCTCCGACCCCGCGAAGAAATCCCTATTGGACTCCGAGATCCAGATAGCAGCTTCCCATCTTCGATCCAACGGCTCAGCCGAAGATACGGCGGCACGGCCTTCTCGGACCTTTTGGACATCCTGCCCCTCTTGTTGTCACGTGTTTGAGTACGATTATTCGTATCTTAACCGTTCTCTCCGATGCCGGACCTGCCAGCAACCCTTCCATGCTGGTGAGATGGCCGCGAAGCCGCCGTTAGTTCCGGGCACTGATATGTATTACTGCGCGTGGGGATTTTTCCCCCTAGGGTATCGGGGCGGTCCGACTTTTGGCGGTTTTCCGAATTCTGGGGCTTTAGTCTTGCCGGAGTTCGGCGACGGGTGGAAGCCCTTCATTCCGATTACACCGGTGTGGGGAAACCAACGGGGAGCTCAGGCGGAGAAGCCTTTGAATGCCGTGCCTGTAAACTTTGCTGCTGCCAACCAGATTGATATTTCGAATACTGGGAAGAAGGCGAATGTGGTGAAAAGCACGCCCGCGAGAAATCGAAAGGCAGTTGCCAAAAGAAAAGTTGGGAGCTACTCCAAAAAGAAATCTTTTGCTGGAGTAAGTGAAGCCAGAAATGACGGAACGGAGGCCCGGGGTACAAGAGGTTCAGGAGATGCATATACTGGGACGGGGGTTGGTATTTCTCACTTTGATATTGATCTGGATGCTACAGAGGATGTTCTTGGTAATCTACATAATCTGCCCTTCCTGTGAAGGCAAGATATACAGATCCAGCTTCCTTAGTTTATGTCACTAAGATGGCGGTAGGCAATGAACAGTGTTTCACTGTATGTTTGTTTAATTGGAATTTATTTTAGTGAAAATGCTGACCAAATGTATAATTCAGGATGATGGGAATTTCCTGCTGAGTTCTGAAAATGGATTTAGCAATCCCATTTTCAGTTTGTGAAGTACTTTTTCATCTCAGGTGTTGCTCATCTTTCTTCATTCTCTCGGTTGGGCTACAGAATCTGCTCCTTAGCTTGGGTGAACTTTTAGATGATTGATGCAGGTATGTAACAGTTCTTTATTAACTTGTTTACGCAGCATGCTTAGTTTCATCTCAGTTTAAACTTTGAAAGGGTTCGACTCCATTAATGTGAGTTGGAACACTGTGAAGTATAGATTGTGGGTAGTTAGTTATTTATCTTTGCTTCTGTTATTCCTACTATGATGATGATGCTTGGATAATCAGGCTCATTCTCCTTTTTCTATTTGTTAAGACTGCTCAATAAGATTTTATTAATCAGCTTCATAAAGCTGCAAGCTCGAGCTCGAGCTCAGATTATTTCTTATATGTTGTATAAGTTTGAGTTCTAGCTTAACAAGGCCCAATTCGTTAGCTTTTTGAGTTGCTTGATTAAATTCTACATAATCCTGGATCCTGTTTCTTCTCTCTTTTAGTTTCAATCCTCGATGTCTTGTTCAGCGGGTCTCATAAATTCCTCTTCTTTTTCAAATTTCGGAAGTCTCACAAACTTCTCTTCTTCTACAAACAGCGTTAGTTCTATCAGTGTCTTCTTTAGCATGCTCTCGTCACAACTTCCTCATTGGTGATGCCTTCACCAACAAGCTATTGTCGCAAGGAACAGTCAAGAGTTCCTAGCCATCAATTCCTTCAACAGTGAGTTTTCATTGCAATTTACTCGCTTTCGATGCCTTCTTCAGCAAGTCATGTTGAAATTCCTCACTTTTTTATTCATTGAGGGTTTTGAGATCTGGGGGACGAAACTCAGGATCATGGGTTGAGCTTGTGCTTTTATTTGTTACAGCTGTTTGAGTTCAAGTTCAGTATTTGAGCTCGAATGAGCTCAAGCTTTAGTTTGAGACTATCATGAGATAGACTAACCGAGCTCGAGTTAACTACAAATATAACTCTAGTTGATTTATTTATGCCCCTAATTAGTGCTCTGTTCTCAACTTTTCCAATATAAAAAGAAAAACTAAAGCTAAAACTAAAGGATTAGGTAGATAAAAGTTTTGTTTTGCTAATCTTATGAAAGGCTGTGTTGATGCAATTTTAGTTGAGGGGCTCAAAAGTCTAGTCTTATGATTTCAATGGTATATATTGTAATCCATGCAATCCTTGAAATGTTCAACTCATATAAGAGTCATTTTCATCGTACATGTGGGACAAATACACGACAGAATTGTTTAGGCAAAAATTTTTAATTTTCATCAATTGCAAGAGGTCTCTCAGGAGCGCCTCATTTCTCTTGACATCTCTTTCATGGTTCGTCACAGTGCTTCCTCTTAGGAGTCCATCATTTTCTTCTGAAGAGGTTAACAGACCTCTCAAAAACAAGTCCATGTCATGCTCTCATTGCATTGAAACTTTAACATGTTGAACAGAGATAAATGCACTAAAATTCAACAACATATATTGTTTATCTGTCAGCATTTATCACCAATAATGAGGATTAATCAATTCTTTGACGGACATCTCATCTCTCCATTATTTTCCATGGTTAATAAGTTTCGAGGCTTTTTGGCTTCCAATGTGTCTTTCTATCATTGAAGAAGTGAACGCATCATGAGGCTGATATTTGATTCAATATGCCTTACTTTTAGGGGCTGTTTGGTAGCATCCTGGATTTGATTTAAGTAGGATTTCGGAAATCCTCTAAATCCGGATTTCGGAAATCCTGAGAGGCTTAAATCCTGAAAACTGTTTGGTAACATTCATGATAAATCCTCTTAAATCTCTTGTGACTGTTTGGCTATAGAGCAGAATTTACTAAACAGATTCTTCCTCTAGCATCATGAATTTCGTAAATCCAGCAAAATACAGGATTTCGGAAATCCTGGATTTAGAGCGAATCGGCGGAATTTTCCGTCTACGGAGGATTTCGTTTGCCGTGAGATTTGGTTTTGCATTTTAGGCCGTTTGGCTGGATTTCGCTCAAATCCGCCTCAAATCCAGCCTAAATCCTACTACCAAACAGCCCCTTAGTGGGACTCTATTATAGCGTAAAAGGTCAAAATAATTCATGAATTATTTATATGGGCTTATTTTAGTATCTAATTATTTAATGTGTCATATGTAGCACCTTGACTTCTCTACTATGATCGAAAAGTCTATTGTCTTCTCAAATCTAATCCAATATAATCCAATGATGGATTATTTTGGATTAGAGTTGAGGGGTTTAAGGACTAAATTGACCGATTAAATAGTTGGGATTAAAATAATTCCATACAAATAGTAAATCTGAGCATCATATCATCTAAAGGCACAACTTACCATTTATGTTTCTCGGTTTCAATCTCCATTACTTATCTTTTTATTATCTTGAACCTTTTGTTGCATTGATATATATATATATATATATATATATATATATATATATATATTTTACTATCACAGTATTAAGAAACTTGATTTCTCTGTTTAGTTTTTGTTCTTGTTCTGCTTGCAATTCCTTCTTCCACCGACTACCACGTCAAATAGTCCCAGAATCATTTTGACTCGTTAGAAAAATACCATAGCTACATCTATAACAAGGGGGTCTAAATTAGTCATATCTGATAAAATCTAGCAATACTGAAGCTGTTAAGCATTTGTACTCTGAAATTTACGTAAGAGCTTTTGCATTGGCTGTAAATCACATCGTATGCTTGGATTTTTTTGTTATTGTAAATACTTTTTTTTCTCTCTTGTTACTGAACCATCATAAATCTGTGTCAACTTTTATTTGTGATTGCTTTTCTCTTACCTAATTTTAGAGTAAATCGGGCATAGCCCATTCCCAAGCTCTCGATTTACTTCTCTAGAAAATTTTAGATTGTTAGTTGAACACATATTTGGATACTATAGAAATGAATTTCGTTGCTGGTAGCTTTTGTTTGGACTGTCAGAATGCTTTCTGCAATTTTGGAAATCCTTAAGAGCTATAAGCAGGAAGAGAACCTTTCTTTGCTAGAAAGGAAACAACTCATCTTGATCTGTTAGTTGGGAGCTTATGCTATCAATTAAGAGGTCTTGAATTCGAGTCTTATGTATGCGATGTGTGGCCTTAATTGGCCTAACTGTCCCAAAAAAAAACTGTATTTAGGTATTTATTCCCATCCTGTATGTTATTTCTATGGTTAAAACAAGGCTTTATTTTTAAATCTGATAAATAATAGTAATCATTTGTTGCTAATTCATAATTAGAAATACCACTTCATATTAGTCAATATCCTTCTCAGCAACAAATGACTACTTACAATTTGTCTTTCTAAGGAGTTGTTTTATTAGAGTTCTGAAATGGCAACTTTGGTAACTTGCCTATTGATTCAACTGTGACAGCTTTGGCCATATTTAACATTTTCTCCTACTTCAATTTTTATGTGTTTTTGAATAATTAAAGTTTTTTAGTGCGCCAGTTTAAGATTTTGTTTAGGACAGTTTTCTTACGGTTTTCTATAATAATTTTATAGTATATTTTTTTTTAAACTGTCACAAATGAAGCTTAAGGTTTCGTTTGGAACTGCTTTAGACCACTGTTGTTTTCCTGCTTTCAAGAGATTTTTTAACTAAAAAAGTAGCTTTACAAAGCAGTGAAAAAGCCGTCCCAAACAAAATTTAAGTCTTTCTATTTAGCTTAAGAACAAATATTTTCTTAAGCTACCTTAGCAATGTTGTTTTATGCTGTGCTATTAAGTAAATTAGGTAATTGTTTGATAAAATCATGTTCTGTTTGCCTCTGTAAGTGTTTTAAAAGGTTTGACTATATTATTTATCAAACAAGAATGCTAAATTCCATAAAAATGCTATTTAGGAAGCTAACTATGCCTCTTTTATTACTTCGAATAATATTTTTTTTTAGCTTTCATATAAACTTATTGGATTAATTTTGACAAATTTTTTATTTTCAAATATTAAAATTAATTTTATAAGTGTAATTTTTTATTCTTCAAATGACTGAAACTTTTAATATAATATAATCTATAAGATAAAATTATATTTTAACCTATAAAACTCTTAATATAATATACAATATTTTGAAATTTAGGATGACGAGCACTCCTTTAATGATTTTTTTAGTTAATATTAAATATTTAACAAACTTGTAGTTGAACCTGCGTACAATATTTATAATTCATATAATAATGATTTTTTTAGTTAATATTAAATATTTTAAGAATTTAAATATTTAGTAAATCATAAAAAAAATATTATATATGTTAAAATTAAATTAAATTTAAAATCATTTAAAATTTAACAAACTTGTAGTTGAACCCAAATTTTTATCAAGATGTATATAAAACGATAATTAAAGTAATCTGATTTCAGTCAGAATAGGCTCAAATCATTCACTTGAAATATAATTTTAATTTTTGAAATATTTAATGGAAGATCAAATGATTTTAAATTTTATATATTTATAATTAAATTATCTCTAAGAGATGAATCCAATGATCTTAAGATTACTTAATTTTGATAAAATTAAGGCCGTAAAACATTCAAAGGATATCTTATAATGAAGGCGGTCACTCAGACTCTTAAACAAAGTGCTTAATTGAAAGTTATAAAAAGTCGTCTGATATTTAAAATTTCAGTTTTAATAATCATTACTAGATATGTATAAGTTGTAGAAGTATTTTTTATTAAATAAATATTCCTCTAATCTAATAGGATAAATTAATTTTGTTAAACGTTGAAAACTTTTATTTTTTTATTTACTCTAATTGCATGGCAGCAATACTATTCACAATGCTAAATCAAAGCTTAATGGATGCTGATTTGATTACTATTAGAATTTTTGTGATTTCATTAATGGATGCTGATTTGATTACTATTATCGTAATAATGGTTACGATAATAGTAATCAAATGAGCATCCATTGATGAAAAAAACAAAACACGAATATTTTCAAGACATTTTTCATCAATCATTGTAAATTATTATGCGTGAATGCGGGCCGTCCAGAGATTAATCAGAATGCGTCACGTCACCCCCGCTCTGCATCGTAGCTCAGTACATTCGATACTGCTTACGTGACACATTCTAATTAATCCCAAAAAATAAATTACGTCCCAATCCGCACAGAATAATTTCTCCTTTATCTAACAACATTTTCTGAGTTCATTATGTTGCAGAAGTGTTCCTTTACTGAAATCAAAACAAACAGTTCATAATCAACAGCAATACAGTTATTGTAATTACTTTTAGAAGATCAGAGAGAAATCTACTATTTTACCGAACGGTATTTCTGGACGCATCATGAATGGTCAATCAGAGGGCAAATTATTGCGTCAGGTGACCGAACGCAGAGATGCGTTCGGTCTCTCTCTGTCTACAGTAACCTGCGCTTTACTGTAGCACTGCTACAGTAAAGCGCAGGTTACTGTAGACAGAGAGAGACCGAACGCATCTCTCTGTCAGGTGACCTGATGCAATAATTTGCCCAATCAGAGGGAGTTTGAATTTCAGGTGCCGATCAGTATAGAGGAGGAAGGCAGGCGCCGGAAACACTAAACGCATCCATGGAAAAAAGCTCGCCGCAACAGTCGTGGCTGCCTTCAAATGCACCGCCGACCACCATCTGCAAGTTAGGATAATGCTCCTCAAAACAATTTCCTTCCCACGTCCCTCCTCCGTATCCTTCGAGCCCAGTTATCTTCTCCTCTGCTCCGCCGCCAAAGCCACTGGAAGCACCGCCAACCTCCGCCGGCAACTCGAGACAGCTCTCTTGCTCTTTTAGGTAATTCTCAGACGTATTTCCATACACCGCCAACCCTGCGGTGTCCAGCCCAGTATTCTCCTCTGACCCGCCGTCACCAATCAGAAAACCGTCGACCGCCGGCGACATGACAAGGCACTGTTCTAGTTCCTCTACATATTTCTCCAGCATATCCCCATCTGATTTCTCCGTGTCACACGTATCCGCCGGCGAGCTTTTCCCCCGCCATTCTTCGCCTGCGAATACGGGCAAGATCGAGGCCGAGGTTTTATTTATTGCATCAAAGCTGCGGAACGATGGCGAGGCGAAGGTGGCCGCCACCACAACTACGTTTCCTGCAGCCACCACCGGCCCTGCCACCACTCCACCCAAAACCTGCCCCTGTGGCGAGGCTAAAGTCACCGCCAAACTCCCTTCGCTTCTACCCGGAAGAAATGTAGCCGTCATGGAAAGGAGATCAAAGCTTCCTTGGAATGTAATGGTTGACGGGTACGGAGTCGCCTCCCACAAAACGGCGGCCGCAATACGGCCGGAGGCTGAAAGGACGCATACTCCGAAAATGCGACAGCCGCGAGCAAAGGCGGCGATGGTTTCTGCGACGTCGCCGCCGGCGGGGATCTCGAGTACGTGTGGATGGAGAGAGGCGGCGTCCGGCGTGCACGTAGCCACCGGAAACACAGGCTTATTCTTCATCCCCGGCGGGCGGCCACGCTTCCGCTTCCCCGCAGCGATGTTGGCGCCATTGCAGCAAGTACTCATCTTGACTGAGTGCCGTTGCCCAAAGCACAGCCTCCTCTTGCAGAAAAAAAAGCTTCTCCTGCGGCGAGGCGGTGGAACTATGGTCTTAATTAAAGGAAATAGTGAGTGTTTAATTTAAGGCGGGATTTATTTAGAAAGGAAATCTGAAAATATTTTGATTTGGTAACGCGAAGCTTGTTTACAACCGGACAAAGTTGCCTTTTTTAAATTTTCCTATGGATATGATAGAAATTTTGATATTCCTATAGGTTATAGATCAGATTTTTTCTTTTCAGTTTTATAATTCAAAGTGTAATATCTATCTCGTATGAATTTGTTTTCTTGAATTAATATTCTCATGTGCCAGATAATAAATTATGATTTTAATATTATATATATAATTGAAATTGTTTATCCAAATATATCCATGTAGGTAATTCATAGGTATCAATTAAAAGTGATGCCGGCGACTGGCTGTTGAACTGGCGCAGGCTGATTTGGCAGGCGACCTGGCGGGCTGAGTTGCCCGATCGCAATTCAGTATGATTTATAGGTATATAGTTACTTTTTTTAATTTTATTTATTTTAAAGTATGATTTATAAATATATAGTTTTGTTGCGTCCTGGAATATTCGCGGCGGTAGAGAAATATATAGTTTAACGTCTTAGCGTTGTACGAAGATCCAGCACACAATCAGATAAGTGAGAGGGTGTAGCGTTCATAAGAGACACCAAAGTTTTTACGTGGAAAACCCCTGAAAAAGGGGGAAAAACCACGGGGCCTGGCCCGGTTTGAATGAATCCACTAGTATTTGTAGTCGATTATAAATGAGGCTCTTCCTTAGGAGAAGGCCTTGGATTGATGTAGCAAATGTACATCATATAGATTGCATTACATGGTAAGAGTTACATATACAGGTTTGTTTGGCCTGAAGGACCGTGGTCGGCAGGAGACCGGAGTCGGCAGGAGACCTGGGTCAGAAAGACCGTTGTCTGTTGATGGAGGTCGGAAGGACCATAGTAGGCGACAAAGGCCTGAAGAACTGTAGTCGGCAGGAGACAGTAGTCGGCAGGAGACCGTAGTCGGCCAGAGACCGTAGTCAACAGGAGACCGTAGTCGGCCGGAGACCATAGTCGGCAGGAGACCGTAGTCGGCCGGAGACCATAGTCGGCCGGAGACCGTAGTCGGCAGGAGACCGTAGTCGGCCGGAGACCGTAGTCGGCCGGAGACCGTTGTCTGGTGATGGAGGTCGGACGGACCGTATTAGGCGACAGTGGTCAGAAAGACCATAGGCGGTAGGAGATAAGGAGTCAGGTGTTAGTCCCAGTGTCACTTGGAAGATCGGATGTTGATGGTCTGGCCTTGAGTAGGACGTCGGGTCTTAAGCAGGACGTCAGGTCTTCAGCAGGACGTCGGGTCTTCAGCAGGACGTCGGGACTTAACTTCGGGCCTTGAACAAGACGTCGGGTCTTTGGCAGGAAGTAGGGACTGAGTGTCAGGCCTTGAACAAGACGTCGGGTCTTTGGCAGGATGTAGGGACTGAGTGTCGGGCCTTGAACAAGACGTCGGGTCTTTGGCAGGACGTCGGGGATGAACGTCGGGCCTTAAGGTGGTGGTCCAGCGAGGTTTTGTGGTGGTTCGGCGAGGTTCCTGCGGTGGTCCGACGAGATTCCTGCGGTGGTCCGGCGAGGTTCTGCGGTGGTCCGGCGGCTGTCGAGGAGGAACTCCTTCCTTCTCTTCTCTTCTTCTCTCTCTTGCTTGGATCCTCTCTTGTGAGAAATGAGGGCTCTATTTATAGATTTTCTAGAGTGGCATGGCCTGTAAATAGGTGTGAGATCAGGGGCGAATAGGGAGTGGTCAAATGGACGGCCGATATTGAAGCCTACGATTGTGCACCGTTCATTAGACATTTGAAGGCCTTAGTGATGTTGGAATTCTGTGATCTTGGGCTCGTTGGATTCGTCTCGTCGAGCCCTTCGATTCGAGTATAAGCTCGTCAAAATCGGAGTCCGTTTGGTAACTCAAATTGCGGTTTGAACCTTCCAACAGCACTTTGGATCCATGATTTGGACCCATTTGGGCTCGGATTGGGTTGATCTTGGTGTCGTTGAGTTCGTATTTCCGAGACGCTCAGTTCGACTATAAGCTTGCTGAAATCGGAGTTGGGGTGCTCTCGGAATTAATTTTTGAAGTTTCCAACTAGCTTTCGCCTCGAGATTCGTGCCCGATCAAGCTAATTTTGTGATGCCGTTTCAAGTTTAATTTAAAGTTATATATATTTATAAAAAATGGGAATTCGAAAAATAAATAAAACTTAAAAAGAGAAAAACAAATAGTTAAATTAAAAATAATTTAACAGTTTTTTAAATTTTAATAGTATTATTTTATAAAAAATAATTTAAAAACAAAAATAACATTTATATAAAAAAAAAAAATCAACTCATTATCTTTTTTTTCTCTTTTTTTTATTTAATTAAACCAAAATTATAATGGTTAACTTTTATGTTTTAAATGATAACGACTTGGTTTTTTTCCTTTTTTATTTTCATTTTCTATAAATATATATAAATTTAAATTTTATAAATACATATAAATTTAAATTAAACTATGTATCTATAGATCATACTTTAAATTAAATAGAACTAAACCGGTCGTTAACAAAGCTAATGACTTAAGCTACGCTTAAAGTTCTCCTCCGCTGCTTAAGGTTTTTTGAGTTCTCCTCCGCTACGTTTCTCCAGCCTGGGGGCTTCCGGCCCCGTTTCGCCCATTTTCTTCGGGTGGTCTTCATGCTATGGGTGTTTCTCTGTTCGCAGGGAAGTTTCTTCTACCTTAGTCTGTTTTTGTTGGCCGCATTTTCTCTTTTTACCAAGTGGCCGGCATGGCCTCTAATTGGCTATTGGATCCTGATTTTTTTAGATGGATCAAAGAAGTTTAGTTCTTTTTTGGATGTTTTATCTGGTATGCATCATATGTTCGTTTTTCTCCTCTCAAAACGAGCTCTTTCTGTGGTTTACCTGCTGTTTGGATCTCTGAGGAGGAGATCGCTTCTTTATTAGCCCCTTTTTAGTTTGCTCTGGTGGTTTTTTTTTCCCTCTCGCCGCCCTATTTTGGATTTTATCAGTCGTTTTTTCTTTAACCTGAAACTTTCGACTGAATTTTTGGTAACCTTACTGGATGCGACTCATGTGTTGATTAAATTGTCTAACGATATGGATTATAGTAGGGTTTTCTTCCATCATTCATACCTGGTGTTCAATTTCTACATGAAAATTATTAAATGGTTGCCTGCTCTTTATATCGGTGTACGTGGATTCTCCGATTATACCCATCTGGGTCTCTTTCCCTAACATTCGGCCTCACCTAAAATCCTTCATACGTTGGGTTCTTTATTTGGTTGCCCCCTTAAAATTGATTCTGCCACATATGTTAGCTCACAGCCTTCTTTGGCACGTGTTTTGGTGGAATTAGATATTATGAAACTCTACCCTGATAAAGTTTGGTTGGGGTCTGAGCATTTGGGTTATGTTCAACATGTTCAAATGGAGGTGTTTCCCCCTGACTGTGAGCTGTGTAAGGCCATTTGGCATAAGCGGCGTGAGTGTCGTTCTTCTTCTTCTGTTCCCAATCTGGTTTTCTCTTCGAACCCTTCTTTTCCTATTAAGAATGGTGTTGTTGATGCGGATAATGTTGATGATGTTGCTTTGGGGGATGTGGTTACCCCTAAACCTTTGGATTTGTCATTTATGGGTGATGACCATGTGATTGAATGTATTTCGTGTTTGGCTGCGAGTGAGCCTGTGTAAAACCCTTCAAAAAGCTGATTTTTTTTAGTGCAGTTCGTCTGTACGAACTGGATTTAGTACTGGACGAATTGAAGAAATTTGTGAAGAAATCTGCCATTTTCGTCTGTACGAACCTGGAGCAGTCGGGACGATCCGTCTGTACGAAATCTGTCCAGAGAGCAAGTCGCCCGGGACGAATTTGGATTTCGTCTGTACGAAATTTGTCCAGAGAACCCATCGTACCAGGACGAAATTTGGATCGTCCAGGACGATCAGTGTTAATAAATATCGGATTTTAGATATTTTGGATTCATTTCGAAGAGAGAGAAGGTGAAGGCAAGAGAGAGAAAGAGAAGGAAGAGAAGAAGGAAGCTGGGTTTTGGAGGCCACGGAGCGCTTTTCGTCCGACGACGCTGTTAGAAGATTTGTTTGTCTCGCTGTAAGGACTCCGAACCCTATTTCTGTTTTCGAAGATTTTGTATTTTGATCGAGTTGTGCACTGTTTTGTGTTTTTGTAGTCGAACTTTTGACCTGATTTTGTATTGACACGACTTTCATCGCACAACTTTTAGTATGTTATAGATATGAATATTGTACACGATTTGACTATTTTCTACGATGATTTTATCGGTCAAAATTGATTCTACGCGATTTTAATTGAATAGAAAATTATCAGGACTTGATTTGATTTGGATTCTATAGATTGATAGTCTTGCATTGATGTCGTGGTTATTCTGTTGTAATTTGGAGAAATTCAGAATTTGTCTTTTTGCAGGATTTTTGTGTAAATTCGATAGACTACTGTTACTCTGCCCGATTTTTGTATGATTCCTGATTTGACTGAAATTGATAGATTGAATCGATATGCCTATGATTATTGATATGATTGCTCTAATATTGATTATTGATTGCTTATTGATACTGAAAAAACACGTATAACCTGGTTGAACATTGGTTGGAGATGATACCTGTACAGGATGGTGGGGTGGGCCGACGGGCTTTCCTTTAAATCATAGATCATGGATCATGGATATAACGATGGGAGTCATAAGGAGATTATATGCCGACGGGCGGCCGACGGGCAATAGAGTGACGACTCTTTTCATAGAACCAATGTATTGATATCTACAACAGCAATATGAATTCTACAACAGCAACATGACCATTGATTATACATTGTTCAGTATTATCGTATTGATTGCATGTTTAATGTATTGATTTACGGATTTTACGGATTTGATCGGGTTTACTGTATCGTACGATTTCACTGATTTCATCGATTGACTACTGAACATTGATACTACTGAGCATTGATATGGACATTGATAGATATAGATACTGTATTGATAGCATGAACATGGACATCGTACTACTGCCTACTGTTTCTGTACCGTATTGACTGTCGTATAGATTCATTGTTCCGTATTGCTTTTATCGACTGATTTCATTGATTTGACCGTATTGATTTGATTGACGGATATTGATTGATTGAATTGAAATGATTGATTTGCCTGCCGCTGCATTGACTGGTTTTATTGACTATTGATTTTCGGATTGCATCGACTACTGGTTTGATTTCCACTGCATAGACTCATTGACCATTGACTGATTCAGATTGATAGATTGACATGCATATTGATAGCATCGCCGTGCTTTGATTTCAGTTATAGGTATTAGGTGACCTGCTGGGCTTTGTAAAGCTCATTATATGTGGTTGACAATTTCAGGTCCGAGCAAAGGAGCAGGAATGGAGATTGATCGAGACTGTCGACGAATCCTTTCACTATGGATGCCTGGGGCGTCACAGCCTGTGCCAGAATCTAATCCTGAACTTTCTCCTAATGTCCATGTAACTGCTCATACTATTTTTGTTACACCTGCTAGCCCTATTATTAAAATAGCTCTGGTGGATTCTATGGTTGGGGTTGTGCCTGTTGCACTTGGTCCTAGGCTTTGTGTTAGTGCGGGTGATAATGTGAATTGTGAGGTTAATGCTATCCCTGTGCTGTCTTGTGCGAATTCTGTAACTGCCAAGTGTAATTTGCCCACGGCAGAGATACCCCTGTGATGGGTGAGATGTATGGTTCTTTTGTTTCTCCTATTAGTAAGTTACCTGCTTGTGTTATCCCGTCTCCTTTGAGCCCTGTACTCTATTACATTATATTACAATTTAAATTCTCATTTAATCTAATAAAAAAATATTTCTAATATTACTAAATTTTTTACTTAAAAAAAAAAACCTCAGCGTTGTTCCTATAACAATAATTAAATAGGCAACAATCTTATCAGTCATAGGTTATAAAATACATCATGAATAATACTCTCATGATTGCTACAATGACTGCTACACTATGAGAGCTTTGCACGGCTAATTTTTTTTTTTTTGAACTTTTTTACCCCCTTAGAATACAGCTACCTGTAGAAGTGAGCATCACGCTTACCATGTCTTATCGTGTTGAACTATAATAGATAAATTTCAAGATCTAATTTTGGGATTATTTCAAAATTTTTAACCGTATTTATTGAAATAAACTATAGAATACAAAACTACTAAAACATCCAAATATTAAAAATAACTCATCCATCAAATTTTTTTCATTTCATCAAAATAAATATCTACACTAATACATGATCACAAAAAAGAGCTACAAAACTAAAAATTTAACTAGTCATGACTACAAAAAAAAAACAAAATATTTAAGACCTCAAATCTGATTCTGAACAAAAAAAAATCTGGAAAATTTTAAGGGTTTCTTAGTTTCACTCAACAAAAAACCAAGAAAATGCCGATTTGAAGAAAATGCTCCTAATGCTCATTCATGGAAGAAATGTAGAAGAAGGACGAATGATCTGAAAGAACAATATAGCAAAGAAGAAGAAACTACAAAAGCAAATTACAAAAAACAAAACTGCCAAGAACATCGACGAAGCAATCAAGCATTTTGCAAAAATAAATAAATAAACAAAGACCATCATCTTGCAAAGAGAACAAGAAAAGTTAAGTCCATTGCATGTAAGAAACAATAATGCCTTATTCAATTTTGTTCTGCTCAAGCAACAACAACAGTGGAGCACGAAAATTTTACCTTTGGTGACGCGAGGTTCAGACATGCCATTTCTGGCGCAGTACAATAAAAAGTATTAAAATTTGATAATTAGATAGAACATCAAAATATCATAGCAGCCTCTAGATTTCTTCCACCATTAGGCCTTTGAATCAACTTCCCTCATATTTTGGATCAGCCATCACGTAATGATAAGCAATGACTAGTACAAATATAAAGATCCCGAGGAAATTTGCGAAGAACCCCAAGTCCTGATCGTCAATCATCTGCAAAATGAGGGCAAGTGTCAGCTATATCAGGTACAGGTGATGGAGCCAACATCTAAGCGAGTCTAAAATGCGTCTAATTTCCTTTAAGACATGCTGTTTTGCCGAGAACTAGGTAAAGTACTTAGGCCAAACTTGGGCTTTCTATGGCCAATAGGCTTGGCTGCACTCCAGCAGCAAGGTGATCCTCACAGATATAAGAAAATAGGTGTTCATACAATCAGAAAAACAGCCAGTGGGCTTGCCTGCTTGTGAAAGTGTTCTGTATAATCCAATGCCAGGAATTCTTCACAACGCAATTTGAAGGTTGGTGACTAAAGTTTCATTTGGGACGGGTTTTTTATTGCTTTCTAAAAACAAGTTTTAAGAACAAAATTTTTTGAACTAGAAAATTTTAAACTAAAAAACTACTTTCAAAAGCATTCAGAAAATGGGACGGCTTTTTTACTGCTTCTTGAAACAATTTTTTAAGTACAAAATCTATTTTTTTTACTAGAACACTACTTCAAGCAGTATGAAAGCCGTCCCAAACGAAGCTTTAATTATCATAAATACATCATTAGCGTAGAGGTCATAATTCAAAAGATCAAGAGAAACCCACAGCTGCAATTTGAGCATCAAAATGTGAGCGGCTTTGGAGATTTAACAAAAGAAAGCCGATGAAGCTGCTTTAAAAAGTATTTAGAAAGCCACCTCAAATGAAGCCTAAATCATCATAAATACATCATTAGAGTAGAGGTCATAATTCAAAAGATCAAGAGAAACCCACCGCTGCAATTTGAGCATCAAAATGTGAGCAGCTTTGGAGATTTAACAAAAGAAAGCCGAGGAGTGCAGAACTGCAGGAATGGAGAGAGCAGTGCTTCCAATTGCGGGGACAAGTTTTGGATCTTAGCAAGTGGGCGGGCCATCAGCATCCCCAGCGTTTCATTTGATTAAAATTTTAGATTGGATACTTATAAGAGAAGAGATGAGATTTCGCCTTTTCTGATAGATTGAATGGTGGATTTCCACAAGAGGGGATTTGAGAAGTTTATGGAAGCTTCCTAAATCTTCTAGGTGAGCAAGATGATTGGTTTTTTGTTTATTCTGACTTTATTTGGAATCAATGCTATTAATATAGATATATTTGTAGGAGAGCCTTCAATAATTAAAAAACGAGCACTAAAATACAAATACAATTATTATGCTTTCTCCGATGCCCCCTCCATGGACTCGGTTTCGTTTGGTTCGGCGTTTCTAAGAAGCTTTCCATTTTACAATGGGAAAATAAATGAATTTTAATCCTTCGGCGAAAATGCTTCTCTCAAAGACGTAAGACATTAATAACATCGTTTTGAGCCGAAATGTCACGCACTTTTGCAACTCCTTTCCACACTTTCCCCGTTTTACACTTGCGATAAGTCTACTTTATCCCCGTAGTCACTCATCTTCTTCGCTGGGATGCCTTTGATTGTTCGTCCCAGGCTCCGATCGAAGCCCCCCTGAATGATGTCGATCTCAATTTGCAGCAGCAATTTGATGAAAATGAAGAGGATGTGGATTCATATAGCCGATTTGAAGAGGATTTGGGCATTCCTTCTGATTGTGATGAACAAGAGGCGTCCGACTTTCCACCCCACGAAGCAACTACGGCTGCCTCTGACGATTCACACGAATCAAAAGAAACAACGCAAATGGAAGAATAAGAATTAAATGGTTTACACGATGGCATGGAAACAAACAATGTCCAATTGGACAATTGTGAGCAGGAAGCCCCGTTCGAGCAGGTTAGTGTTGTATTCAGAAACATCTTGTGTATGGACGTCAATCCATATTTCATTTTTTCAGTTGACAACAGAATGAATGTGAAAAAGATTGTGAATGAGCTGTATGAAGCTTCTAGCAGGTGCGTAACTCCTAGAAGAACAACCATTAATGACATTTTCTATAAAATTCACACCAGGTGCTCCAGCATATGCTCCATCGGCAATTGATGCAGAATTTTAGCAAAACTAGCATCCCGCAACCACCCCAGGTCCGTCCTATGGTGTTTGGAAAGAGCTATGGTCAATCCGTTTGGTAGAAGCCAGGCTACACTCAACAAGGGTGACATTCTTGCAGACGACGACATCTCATTGAAACTTGATGTTCAAATGGGGAATGACAACATTTCCAAATTATATTAATCAACTATTTATTCATTTTAAATGTACTCATATTTACTGTTAAATGTCAAAATTTATGATAATAAATTAATATTTTTTAAAAATTCTTTGTATATTTTCATTTATTTAAATAGCAAAAAAAAATAAGTACATTTGAGTTTCAATATACGGGCAATTTCGTCATTTATAATGAGAACGCTAAAACTTTTAATCATCCCAAACACTTATTATCTATTTTAAAGTTTGAATAAACACGCAAAAAATAATTTAACCAAACAACATTATCTAATAACTCCATTATATAATTTTTTTTTGTAGAACTCCATTTTCTCTACAATGACTTTAAAACAAACTTCTGCAAGATCATTGGCCAACCAAACGAACCAAACGAGTCCTCATTCTCTAGCAGCCTTAGTAGGGATTAAAAATTTCAACCAGGCTGTAATCAATAAAGAGTTTGTACTCCAAGTTAATTTTTCTATAGATAAATGAGAGAGTTGATAAAACATTGTTTGAAAATTTTAACCTCATAAAGAACATTATATTCTAGATTCAAGGCTTCCCTTGAGTAAAAGCTCTTATAGCTAATTACCCCGCTCACTCATGAGAGAAGACTTTCGACTAACGCTAATGTGTAGGCTATAAAATGTTTTGCAATAATGGTTTCCCTTCTAGTCTGACTTACAACAATGGTTAACAAAGAAAACAATTGACAATAGTATTTAAAGGGCATGGTGGGAGGGAATGATGCACCTAATAAATATCCCGTAGTTTTGTCAATCCAATTTGTCATACATACTAATTTACAGTTTACTTGGTCAGAAGATATAATAGACATAACTTGACTTGAGAATAATTATCAATAGACATAACTTGCATCATCCAATAAATCCTTATAGATCCTGAGTAAATATTTGTCTAATAGTTGATTTCAAAACCAACCTTTGCTAATAAAGGGTTTTATGCCCTATTAGATGAGTTAGAAGACATAGGCTTAACCATTAGAGAACAATCGTGCTTGGCCCTCCCTACAATTATATTAGTATGGTTTTATATTTCTTATTAGTAATGTTTGCTTGTAGATTGCTTTTGTAATAACCCACAACTTTCAGTTAGGTCAATCGTAGCTTAGTTAATCCAATTCTTGTTTTCATATTGTTTAGCTTGTGGCCATGGGTATGGATTCTGCATTTATGGAAAGAATGTCATATTACAAATAACAATTTTTATGATAAATTCTAATAAGAATTTCTCTCTTTCTTTCCCTCTCCCTCTTGTTCTCTTGACACAAACCATGAACTAATTTGGAGCCATTATCGTGCAGATATGTCAGTCTTCCCCAATTGTTCTTGTTTCCTTGACATTGCAGATGGTTAGGTAAATCTAATACAACAATTAGAACATTGGCTTTTGGCTTCAACCGTAGAAGCCAATCCGCAACAGGAATGAAGGCATTAACAAGATCAAACAAGAAGTGTTGTTCAAAAATGTAAACATCAGGAAAGAATAAGACTAATTGGAGAAGAGAGACCTCAGTTTCAAGAAGGGGTTCAATCAAGAAATGTTGAAAATAATTCTTCTCCCATCCTTCGCATTGTTACAATTGATATCAGCGCAACAAAAAGCAAAACTGAAGATGTCATCAGCAGGATAGGAGATCAAGAAGTTCACAAGATAAAATAACTTGTGTTGCTCGTACATCAGTGTATGGTTATGACATTGTCAAAAGGTGATTCAAAGAATTGATCAGATATTGCTAACAAGGCTGATAGTGCAAATCTTTTAAATCTTAGAGATGAAGTTCAAACGGAGATTGTAGAGAAGTTGGCCATTGACATTTGGAGAAAGTTTGTAGTTGAAGAGATCCCATGCAAGTCAATTATATCTTAAGAAGAGGTTCCACACCTTGCAAATGGATGAATCTAAATCAATTAAAAAGAATTTGGATTACTTTAACAAGGTTGTCATGGATCTTAAAAGCATTGAAGATGAAATCATGAATCAGGATCTTGTTATAATCCTCTCACAATCTCAATCCAAAAGGTATGAACATTTAGTAGATACTATGTTATTGGTAAAACCACTCTTTCAATATTAACAGTGAAAACAACCCTAAAGTCCACAAGAAAGAGGAGAACCAAATGATCAAAATATTGGTGATAGCTTTATGGTTAGCTATGATGTATAGACATGGGCACGGTGACACAGATACGACACGATGCAGACACGGGACATGTCAATTATTGAAAATATAGGACACAGACACAGTTTGGACACAATATTATAATTTTTATATTTTAAAAATAATGTATAAAAATTGAATAAATATAATATTAAAAATAATTTAAAAATAATATTTCATTTAGCTATAATATGTGCTTAAAATGATTAATATTAGATGTCGAGAGTCGAATGTCAATGTCGTGTATCAAACTTCAAGAGAGAAGACAAAAATGTTATTGAGAGTCGGGCATTGATGTTATGCAGTAAGTATTGGGTATCGATGTCGAGAGGGCGTCTGCCATCAATGTTGAGAAGATGTTCGTCGATGTTAAGATGGTGTCGAACAAAGATATGATGTCAAGTTATGGGTGTAGAAATTGATAGCGTCCAGCATCAATGTCAAGACAGTGTCAGACTTTGATATTGAGATGGCTTTGAAATGTAAATTTTGTAACGATGTCAAACATTAATGTTGAGATCACATCGATGCGATCTAACAAAGACAAATGAAAATGAGAATTTTCGATGAATGAGATGTTGAGTTTAGAAATTTAGTATTGTGGAGAGGGAATAAAAATTTTTATTTTTTATATTTTAAATTAAAAAGATTTTAAATATAAGAAATTATATAAAAAATATTCATAAAATATTTGAGACATGCGTGTCCAATTTGTATTGTATATTTTTTAATCAGATACATTTTGGCCATGTCTAACACGTTCGGAGGTGTCTCGAACGCGTGTCATATCGGATATATCGTACACTGCACACCTCTTTGAGGAGAGATGTCAATGCATTAGGTGTGCCAAAATTGGTGTTTGGATCGGGTCCGGGTCCAACCCGAAACTAACACGCTTTTGATTCATCCAACCTGAACCCAACCAGATTGCACAAATGGGTCAGAAATATGAACCAGAACTCGACCTCCCCATATCCGGATCAACCTGACCCGACACCAACTAATGCAAGAAAAAATTTGAGAAAAGCCCCAAATTTTTGTAAGAAAAAATGAAAGCTTCCTAGGAAATAGAAACGACACAAAATTCAAAAAAAAAAAAAATACCTTTTATATCATATAAAGACACTTACAACAAAGGATGCTTACAAACTTATGAAATAAAAATAAAACAACACATACGACTTTCTAAATATGCATTTATTCCGTCCATTGAGAAGAAGGATACAAGTGAGGTGTAAACTTGCGGAGAGAAGAAGAATGCAATAAGTCAAGACAAAAGGGAGGAGAAGCTCGCAAGCTTTCCTAGAAGAAGGAGAAGAGATTGAACAAGCTCGCAAGCTTTTCCACGAAGAAATCTGTAGGTTTAGGCTCCAAAAGTCATATTATAACAACCTATTTATGCTTCAAAACATCTCTAATTTATAAGAGAAAAGAGGGCAGTCAAACAACCAACAACCTCCCTCCAAACCAATCAAGAAAAGGGAAATATAAGGCCAAAAGGCATACCAGGACAGCAGCTGAAAAGCCACCCAAAAACCAGGCCAAATACATCCACGTACATGCTACCAGGGAAGGAAGCGAAGAGGCAGGACAAGGGGGCAGAACCAACAGGAAAAACCCAACAGCAAACCACGGGAACAACACCAGGCAAAGGAAAACAAGAAGGCAAGCACATGAACCCGGTAGAGGCATCCACGGGAAAACAGCCAGGGAGTAAACCGAAGGGGGGCACCAGGAGGAAACCGAGGAGGCATAAAGGACTGGAAAAGGCCAATGTCCACTTCTCATTATGAGCTGAAATTAGAAGAGAAACATTTTTATATTAATGAACTAAAGTCACAGCTCAACATTTATGAGCTAGAACCACTTAGTTATCAATTTTTCAGCACAAAACCAAAGCAACCAAGGACCAAACCGAGAGCAGCCAAAGCCCAAACCGTGAGACAACAAGCAGCCCAAAGAACAAAATATTTATTTTGTTTTGACCACCCTGCCTACATCACCAACGCGGGTGGAGCGCGTCTCGATCTGTGTGAGGCAAAGGCATAATATCAGTTCTGCTCCAGGTTCGTCCCGGGACGAAGTTGGATCGTCCGGGACGATCGGTACAGGTTTGTTCAGAATTGTGAAAATTGGGCAGTTCGTCCGGGACGAAATGTGGGATCGTCTGGACGAAAATTTTCCAGAGCCCAAGTCGTCCTGAGACGATAATTAATTTCGTCTGGACGAGAATTTTCCAGAGCCCAGATCGTACCAGGACGAAGTGCGATCGTCCAGGACGATCTGAGTATTTTAAAGAGGAAAGGAGATATTTTGAAGAGAGAAAATAAAAGAAAATATCAGAAATTCCATCCGTGAGAAAAGGAAAAAGAGGAAAAAGGAAAAGTTGATTTCGGGAAGCTGCGGGTCCGTTTTCGTTCGTCGAGACTGTTGAGGATTTTGTTGTACGCAAGGTAAGGCACAATCCGACTTTCTCAATTTTCAGAACCGTCGCTGTTGACGGTATTTTCTGTCCGGATTTCGTTTTTGTTAGCGATTTTCGTCCGTATTTTCCGACTGGCTTAGTTTTTCCCGCGTAACTTTCTGTATGTTGTTGACGTGCCGGGTGTGCACATTTTGAATATATTTTGGAGATTTTTGTCAGGACCGTTTTGATTTGGCGGCGTTTTCTTCCGTCTGTACTTTCTGTGTGAAGATTAAATGTTGTGGCAGTAGAATAAATGTTCTGAAATGTTGTTATCTACATTCTGTTGTAATTTGGTGAATTGTGATTTTCAGAAAAAATTGTGTAAATTCCGTATACTGCCGTTGTGCTGCCCGATTTTTGTCTGATTTCTGATTTGTCCGGATTTGCTCTGAAATGCTTTGATTCTGTATATGCTATTTAGGGAGCTTAAGGGGAAGTTAAGCGAGCTATAAGGGGAAGTTCTGTGAAGTTCTGAAATTCTGTATATCTGTTTAGGTGCTATAAGCACTATATATGTATTCTGGTATAAGCACATCTGTTCTGATGCCGTGAGCACAAATGGGAGGCATAAGCGGAAGTTCTGGTGCTGTATGCACAAAAAGGGAGCTATAAGGGGAAGAGGGGTGCTATATGCACAAGGGAGATATAAGGGGAAGTTATGATATCTGGAAGGAAGATTTGTTCTGAACTAAATATTATCTGATTTTTGTACTCTTGATGTGATTGATCTGATTTTCTGATTTCTGTAAGTGCTATCAGCTATGACGTGATATTATAATGATTTCTGTTTTATTTCTGATTCTGATATGATTTCTGATATTATTCTGACACAATTCTGTTCTGTTCCGATAGGATTTAAATTCTGAATTCTGTACGATTCTGATTCTATTGATTTGATATGTCTGAACAGTTCTGTTAGCTTTGATATTTGATATGACTTCTGTTTCCGTACAGTTCTGTTTGCTTTGATATTTGTTTAGTTCAGTTCTGATCTGTCTGATTTGATATCTGTCCGATTCTGTTCTGATTTCTGTACGGATTTGTCTGATATGTTGGTTTTGGATTCTGAGAGTTTTGATTGGAGGTTTGTTGCTTTGCTGAGCTGTTGAGCTCACCCTTGCTTTCTGGTGGTTTTTAGGTTCTGAGAAAGGGAAGGAGGTCTTGGACTAGAGTCTGATCTGTGATAGGTACTTTTGTACTTTTTGATTTTTGTACAGTCATGGCTCTTTCTGCTTTATTTTTCTATCAACCATGTACTGTATTTGTAGATGATTGTTTTGAGAAAAAGAAAGAAACATATAGATGATTTGTTCCGCTGCATTTGACATTTTTAGTAGCTCTGGTCTATTTTGTATAATATTTGGAAGATTCAGTTCAGTAAACAAATTCCAAAGCCAGATCCTGGTTAGTTTGTTAAGCTGATCGGGATCCGGCTCGGGCGGGATCTGTCCCCGTCGGGTCGGGTCGTGACAAGCTTTGGTGGTATCAGAGCATTGGTTTTGGAATTTGGTTGGATTGTAAGACAGAGCTATAGGAAGTGATCTGTAGTGAGTTTGTTTGGGGTAGTTTTTGGTTGTTCGGCTTTTTATTGTGTTGTTTTTGTGATAGTTTTCCGGATTTTCTGGATTTTTCTGTATGGATCAGCCAGACCCAGACATGACTGACGGGCGGAATGCCAGTCAGGCAGCTCCAGTGGGGAGTACAGCCCCAGTGGCCGGTGCTGATACATTGTCTCAGTTTGCTACGCTTGTTGCTCAGATGATGAGCGAGACTCAGAGCAGAGCTTCTACCGTCAGATCTGATGATATTGATAGACATCTGCAGTTATTTCTGAGATTGAAACCTCCGAGATTTGAGGGCGCTGTTGAGCCCAGAGCAGCCGAGGAGTGGCTGAGGAGATTGGAAAAGACCTTTGACGGAATGCAGTGTCCGTCAGATAGGAAGGTCCCATTGGCAGTGTTTCTGTTGGATGGAGAGGCTGAGCACTGGTGGGAAGGCCAGCAGGCAGCCAGATTTCAGGGCAGATTGAACTCTTTGATCACTTGGGAAGAGTTCACTGAGGTTTTTCGAGATTGGTTTGTTCCTCCTTCTGCACGGCAGCAGATCCAGGAGAGTTTTCTGAGGCTTGTTTAGGGGAGCAAGACGGTGATGCAGTATGAGACTGAGTTTACTGCATTAGCCAGGTACGCTCCGCAGCTGGTTAGCACATCTGCTGAGAGGTGCTACAGATTTTTTAGGGGACTACGAGATACTTTGAGGCAGCCCCTGATACCGTTCCGGATCACTGATTTTTCTGAGCTTGTGGAGCGAGCTCGTTTGATAGAGAATGACATGATAGCTACTCAGCAGCGGTGGACTGCGAGTAGAAAGAGATTTGGAGGCGAGACTTCTGGCAGTGGTTCCTCTGGGAAGAGGAGATTTGTAGCTGGTTCTGGATCTGTTGACTCCAGGAGGAGCGGAGGGTCGTCTGGTACTGCTACCAGTACGACGAGTTCTGGTTCTGTTAGCATGACACCTGTGTGCCAGAGTTGTGGACGCCGACATTTTGGCCAGTGCTACAGGATGACTGGTCAGTGCTATAGGTGTGGTCAGCCAGGACATCGGATTGCAGAGTGTCCACAGACTGGATTTGATCGGCGTTCTGAGTTCCGATCTGAGGGTTCTGTTAGACCTGCCGATTCAGCAGCAGGAAGACCGAGGACTGTTCCTCCACGCCCTGAGGGATTTTTTGGTAGAGGTGGTGGATCTAGTTCTGCACCACGGAGACCACCTACTGTTCAGAGGGAGCAGAGTAGTTCTGTTGCTTCAGCTCCAGCTCCAGTGCAGCCCCGAGTTTACAGCTTGAGTCAGCAGGAGGCTCGAGATGCCCTCGATGTTGTGACAGGTACGATTTACATTTCTGATCAGCCCTGTCGTGTTTTGTTTGATTCTGGAGCCAGTCACTCTTTTCTGTCCGAGCGGGGTTTTGAGACTTTACATTTGGATTCGAAAGTTTTACCGGTTTCTTTGTCTGTGATTTTACCGGCTGGAAATCCTTTGATTGCTCGGAAGTTTTGCTTGTGTGAGGTTGACATTTCTGGCAAGAAGTGGGAATCGAGTCTGATTTTGGTACCGATTTCGTCTTATGATGTGATTCTTGGTATGGATTGGCTGAGTCAGTATGAAGCTCAGATTGATTGTTTGAAGAAGCAAGTGAGTTTGCTTATGGCTGGAGAGCGATGTGTATTTCAGGGCTTACGGGGTGTTCTCTCCAGTCTACTTTCTGTGTTGGAGGTAAGCAAGATGTGGAAGAAGGGATGTTCAGTATTTTTGGCCTCGGTGCGGGATCTGAACCTGGAGGTTGGTTCTGTCTCTGAGATCCCAGTAGTACGGGAGTTTGCTGATGTTTTTCCTGAGGAGTTGGTTGGTTTACCTCCGGATAGAGATGTGGAGTTCTCTATCGATATTTTTCCAGGTCCAGGTACCCGCTCCT
Source organism: Dendrobium officinale (assembly GCA_019514585.1). NCBI lineage: Eukaryota > Viridiplantae > Streptophyta > Magnoliopsida > Asparagales > Orchidaceae > Dendrobium > Dendrobium officinale. The sequence goes on from CM033697.1 coordinate 11,361,975, forward strand.
ATATCAAAAGCTCCGTACAGGATGGCACCGAAAGAACTTTCTGAGTTGAAAGTTCAGCTTCAGGAGTTGGTTGACAGAGGTTTTGTCCGTCCTAGTGTTTCGCCCTGGGGAGCACCTATTCTGTTTGTGAAGAAGAAGGACGGTACACTCCGTATGTGTATTGATTACAGAGAATTGAACAAGATCACGATCAAGAACAAGTATCCTTTGCCTCGGATCGATGACTTGTTCGATCAGCTTTCTGGATCTTCTGTGTTTTCGAAGATTGATTTAAGATCCGGATATTATCAGGTGAAGGTGAAGGAAGTTGATGTGGTGAAGACAGCTTTCAGTACTCGGTACGGGCATTATGAGTTCTTGGTTATGCCTTTTGGGGTAACCAACGCGCCTGCTATTTTCATGGATCTGATGAACCGAGTATTCAGGGAGTATTTGGATCAGTTTGTGATCGTCTTCATTGACGATATTTTAGTATATTCTGCTTCTGAGGATGAGCATGCCAGACACTTGAGCATTGTGTTGGAGACTTTGAGACGGCATCAGTTGTATGCCAAGTTCTCCAAGTGTGAGTTCTGGCTGAGGAGTATTTCTTTTCTGGGGCATGTGATTAGCGGAGAAGGCATTTCTGTTGATCCCCAGAAGATTCAGGCAGTTGCTGATTGGCCGAGGCTGACTACGGTATTTGAGGTACGTAGTTTCTTGGGCATGGCCGGATATTACAGGAAATTTGTGAAGGGATTTTTACAGATTTCGACGCCTCTGACGAGACTGACGCAGAAGTCAGTAGCTTTTGTTTGGACACCGGAGTGTGAAGCTAGTTTTCAGAGATTGAAGGACTGTTTGACTTCAGCTCCAGTGTTAGCACTTCCGTCAGGTACGGAAGGTTTTCAGGTGTTCAGTGATGCTTCACTGAAAGGACTGGGATGTGTACTGATGCAGCATGGTCAGGTAATTGCTTATGCTTCTAGACAGTTAAAGCCACATGAGAAGAATTACCCGACACATGATCTGGAATTAGCTACAGTGGTATTTGCTTTGAAGATTTGGCGTCATTACCTGTATGGTGTCAGATGTGAGATCTTTACTGATCATAAGAGCCTGAAGTACATTTTTACTCAGAAGGATCTGAATCTGAGACAGAGAAGGTGGCTCGAGTTGATCAAGGATTACGATCTGACTATTCAGTACCAGCCTGGGAAGGCTAATGTGGTAGCGGATGCTCTGAGCAGGAAGTCTTCTGGATTATCAGGTATTCAGCTTACTTCTGATGAATTTCTGATTCGAGACATGGAGCGCTTGCAGTTGGAGGTGATTTCCTCCAATGGTTTGGATTTGGCTCATCTGAGTATTCAGTCTACTTTGGAGACAAGGATTCGAGAAGCCCAGAAGTCAGATTCTGATTATTCGAAATTGATTGCTCAGATTGGATCTGGTAAGACTCCTGAACTTCGAATTTCTGATTCTGGTGCTATTTTCTGCAAGAACAGGTTGTGGGTACCTGTGTTTGGGGATTTGAGGCAGGAGATTCTGTATGAATCTCATCATTCTGGCTACACTATTCATCCAGGCAGTGGCAAGATGTATGCTGATATGAAACTTTTGTTCTGATGGCCTGGGATGAAGAAGGATGTGGCGGAGTTTGTGTCGAGATGCGAGGCCTGTCAGTTGGTGAAGGCAGAGCATCAGCGACCAGGTGGACTGTTGCAGTCGTTACCTATCCCTGAGTGGAAATGGGAGGAGGTAACGATGGACTTTGCGATGGGTTTTCCGCGATCTAGGCAAGGGCACGACGCCATCTGGGTGATTGTAGATCGATTAACGAAGTCCGCCCATTTTCTTCCGATCAGACAGACTGATTCAATAGATCGCTTGGCACATGTTTATGTTAAAGAGATTATCAGATTACACGGTGTGCCGCGAGTGATTGTATCTGATCGAGATGGACGTTTTACTTCCAGACTCTGGAAGGGTATTCAGCAAGACTTGGGTACTAAACTGCATTTCAGTACAGCTTTTCATCCTCAGACTGATGGACAGTCTGAGAGGACTATTCAGGTACTGGAAGATCTGTTGAGACTTTGTGTTTTGGACTTTGGCGGAAGCTAGGAAGATCATATCCCTTTGATTGAGTTTGCTTATAATAATAGCTTCCAGTCCAGTATCGGTATGGCACCGTATGAGGCTCTGTATGGCCGGAAGTGCCGGACTCCTTTGACTCTGACTGAGGTCGGAGATAGACAGGCTTTGGGTGTCACTTTTGCTGATGAAACTGCTCAGAAGATCAGTTTGATTAAAGAAAGATTGAAAGCGGCTCAGGATCGACAGCAGAAGTATTATAATCAGAAGCACAAGTTTGTTGAGTTTCAAGTTGGTGACTTTGTGTATGTCAAAGTCAGTCCGATGAAGGGTGTAAGCAGATTTGGTCAGGTGAGTAAGTTTAGTCCAAGGTATGTTGGACCGTTTGAGATTTTGGAGAGAATTGGAAAAGCTGCTTACAGACTGTTGCTTTCTGATTCGATGCCCGACGTGCATAATGTGTTTCACGTATCCACTTTGAGGAAGTGGGTATCTGACTATGGAAAGAAGGTATCAGCTGATGAGGTTGAGATTCAGGAGAATCTGGCGTACAAGGAAGAGCCAGAGTTGATTTTGGCGTACGACGTCCGAAAGCTAAGAAGTAAACAGATTCCGATGGTTAAAGTTCAGTGGAAGCACCGGACTGCACGGGAAGCGACTTGGGAGAAAGAGTCGGACATGAGGAAGTCGTATCCGTATCTGTTTTGACGGAGTTTTGATTGGACAATGTCGAGGATGACATTTTTTTTGAAGTTGGAGAGATTGTAATATCAGTTCTGCTCCAGGTTAGTCCAGGACGAAGTTGGATCGTCCGGGACGATCGGTACAGGTTTGTTCAGAATTGTGAAAATTGGGCAGTTCGTTCGGGACGAAATGTGGGATCGTCTGGACGAAAATTTTCCAGAGCCCAAGTCGTCCTGAGACGATAATTAATTTCGTCTGGACGAGAATTTTCCAGAGCCCAGATAGTACCGGGACGAAGTGCGATCGTCCAGGACGATCTGAGTATTTTAAAGAGGAAATGAGATATTTTGAAGAGAGAGAAAATAAAAGAAAATATCAGAAATTCCATCCGTGAGAAAAGGAAAAAGAGGAAAAAGGAAAAGTTAATTTCGGGAAGCTGCGGGTCCGTTTTCGTTCGTCGAGACTGTTGAGGATTTTGCTGTACGCAAGGTAAGGCACAATCCGACTTTCTCAATTTTCAGAACCGTCGCTGTTGACGGTATTTTCTGTCCGGATTTCGTTTTTGTTAGCGATTTTCGTCCGTATTTTCCGACTGGTTTAGTTTTTCCCGCGTAACTTTCTGTATGTTGTTGACGTGCCGGGTGTGCACATTTTGAATATATTTTGGAGATTTTTGTCCGGACCGTTTTGATTTGGCGGCGTTTTCTTCCGTCTGTACTTTTCTGTGTGAAGATTAAATGTTGTGGCAGTAGAATAAATGTTCTGAAATGTTGTTATCTACATTCTGTTGTAATTTGGTGAATTGTGATTTTCAGGAAAAATTGTGTAAATTCCGTATACTGCCGTTGTGCTGCCCGATTTTTGTCTGATTTCTGATTTGTCCGGATTTGCTCTGAAATGCTTTGATTCTGTATATGCTATTTAGGGAGCTATAAGGGGAAGTTAAGGGAGCTATAAGGGGAAGTTCTGTGAAGTTCTGAAATTATGTATATCTGTTTAGGTGCTATAAGCACTATATATGTATTCTAGTATAAGCACATCTGTTCTGGTGCCGTGAGCACAAATGGGAGGCATAAGTGGAAGTTCTGGTGCTGTATGCACAAAAAGGGAGCTATAAGGGGAAGAGGGGTGCTATATGCACAAGGGAGATATAAGGGGAAGTTATGATATCTGGAAGGAAGATTTGTTCTGAACTAAATATTATCTGATTTTTGTACTCTTGATGTGATTGATCTGATTTTCTGATTTATGTAAGTGCTATCAGCTATGACGTGATATTATAATGATTTCTGTTTTATTTCTGATTCTGATATGATTTCTGATACTATTCTGACACGATTCTGTTATGTTCCGATAGGATTTAAATTCTGAATTCTGTACGATTCTGATTCTATTGATTTGATTTGCTGAACAGTTCTGTTAGCTTTGATATTTGATATGACTTCTGTTTCCGTACAGTTCTGTTTGCTTTGATATTTGTTTAGTTCAGTTCTGATCTGTCCGATTTGATATCTGTCCGATTCTGTTCTGATTTCTGTACGGATTTGTCTGATATGTTGGTTTTGGATTCAGAGAGTTTTGATTGGAGGTTTGTTGCTTTGCTGAGCTGTTGAGCTCACCCTTGCTTTCTGGTGGTTTTCAGGTTCTGGAAAAGGGAAGGAGGTCTTGGACTAGAGTCTGATCTGTGATAGGTACTTTTGTACTTTTTGATTTTTGTACAGTCATGACTCTTTCTGCTTTATTTTTCTGTCAGCCATGTACTGTATTTGTAGATGATTGTTTTGAGGAAAAGAAAGAAACATATAGACGATTTGTTCCGCTGCATTTGACATTTTTAGTAGCTCTGGTTTATTTTGTATAATATTTGGAAGATTCAGTTCAGTAAACAAATTCCAAAACCAGATCCTGATTAGTTTGTTAAGCTGATCGGGATCCGGCTCGGGCGGGATCCGTCCCCGTCGGGTCGGGTCGTGACAGTTAGGGCATGTGGTCATGACATCAGGACGCGCACGAACTTGAGCTGGGCATGTCGTATGCAGTCCGGGGGCAAGGCGCTAGCTAAGCACGAGCTATTCTAGGTCTTTTTTGGGTTAGCAGATTGACCCATACCTGACCCGATTTTTCAAACGGGTTGGAAATCATAACTTGAAACCGTTTGTTAAACAGATCGACCTAAAATTGAATTTTCCGGTCGAGTTTGGGCCAGGTTTTTAGGTCAGGTCATAAATTGACACCCCTATGGTGCATCATAGGTGGTTAGTGAAAGAGCATGGAAATGTGATTTCAATAATAAATACCAATCAAGATCCATGTTAAAGTTCAAAAAGAAATGCTTCATTTGCCACAAGTCACTTCACGAAGATCTACCGATAAAAGAAGATGAAGATGCCTAAAAGAGGAAAATAATCAATATAATTTATGGTTGTTAAGGGGGTTATGAAAGTGCTGGGTGTTTCCCATCATAGAATCAAATTCTAATAAAGAATAAATTCTTGATCCTTGGTATTATTTCCACACTCCCAAATAAATCTTGATAATTACAAGATTTGGCTAACAACGTGACGAAGCTTGGAAACAAAAAGAGACCTACAATATCATAGAGATTTATAATATAAGAATCAAAATATGTAATGGCATAAAACAACTATAAGAAGTGAGGTATGTACCTAGGCTAAGAGAAATTTAATTTCACTAAAATCTGGTTATGGATTCAAGAAGGAAAGTGAGAGGCTATGATGCACCGACACTCCTCAAAGAGGAGTGCAGTGTCCGACACCGTGTCCGACACGACACTCGTCCGACACTCCTCCGACCCGTGTCAGACAGGCTGAAAACGTGTCCAATTAAAAAAATATTTAAAACTAATGGGACACGCGTGTCCGACACGTATCTTAAATATTTTATAATTTTTTTTTAAACGTAATTTCTTATGTTTGGCGAGATTTAAATTAAATTTCTTATTTTCTATCTACAACACCAAATCAACGTCTGCATTTAATACCCATTCATCGAATATTCTCATTTTTATTTCTCTTTGGCAATGAAGGTATTTTCATCTCCTCTCTTTTTTTACAATTACAAATCTCTATTGTTGAACCAGAGTTGAAAGCAGTGATATTCAATGATGATGATATTGAAGGCAAAAAACAAGCCTCTAAAGCTAATCTTAGTAGTTGAAGTTTGAATGCTTGATGTTGTAGTAAGTGATTATTTGCTTATATTTTTGTGGTTGTATTAGATATTTTGTACTAAATATTTTATATTATAAGCTAGACAAATTATCATGTCATTCATTTATTATTGTTTGTCATTTTTAATATGATATTACATTAATATATATACACTATATAAAAAAATGTATTGTCGTGTCCGCGCCGTACTCGTGTCCTATATTTTTAAAAAAAATCGTGTCTCGTGTCGTGTCGTGTTGTGTCCGTGTCGCAGTGTCCGTGTCCGTGCATCATAAGTGAGAGGCTAATGGGTATAAAAATGATCTTTTGTTGTCATAAAAAGAATATTGAGCAATAGATTGTATCACTTGATTGGAAGAACAATCATTAGAGGATAATTTACTAAACTATTCACTCAACAAATGCAACCCAATTATTGGTTCAGAACTTGGCCAGACAAGTCACAAAGAGTGTTCAAAGAGCTTGAGAAATAAAGTTTGCTATGTGTTGACAAAATTGTGAATATTTGACTTTTGTGAATAGTGTGTCATAGGAAAGGCAAAGACTTGGATGTGAATTTGACAATTTGTTGTACACTTGAAAGATGAAGTTTTTTACTGCATCCATTTAAACCTTTGGGAGCCTTCTTGGGTAAGCTCACATGAAAGTATTATTTTTCTTTAATCGATGATTTTTCAAGAAAAATGGGTATATTTTTTTAAAAGCATTTTGGAAATCAAAGAATGAAAACAATCTGTTGAAATTCAGACTTTAAGAAAGAAAAAAAGCTACGCGCTTATAATGGGCTTTACTTTTTGGTTAATGAATTCACAAAGCTCTACATAGATAAAGGGATATCGAGGCATTACACAATGAAGATGACAACACAACAAAAAGGGTTGGTAGAGATGTTCAAAAGGACCCGTTCATTAAAATATAAGATGAATCCCAAGTAAAGCAAGTTTTTCATAAGGCTTTTGGGTTAGCCCGGTTAGCGCTAAAATTTATTTGATAAATAGATGGCCATCCTCAACTGTTAGTTTAAAGACATCACAAGAAGTTTAGATAGAAAGACTAAATGATTACTCCACTCCCTATGCTCACATGAAGAAAGACAAGCTTGAGCCATGTGCAGCTAAATGCATTTTTATTAGCCATATTGAAAGAGAAAGGGTCAAGTAATGGTGCTTGGAGTTGAGATTCATTAAATGCACGATTAGTATGGAATTTATATTTAGTGAATACCAAATGAATGAAATTATTTCATCAGATAAAGTTCAAGACAAGTCGGTTGAAGCTAAAGAGACAATGAAGCTTGAGGTGGGGCAACCAATTGAAGAAAACTATGATGCCAATGATAAAGAACTGCCCCAAAAACATTTTGAAGAATCTAGACAACAAATTATGAAAAAAGGCAAAGAAGATCTTATTGCTTAGCAAGAGAAAAACCTCTGTGTGCAATCAAAGAACTACAAATATATGGATATGTTAAACTCAAAGTATATGCTTTTGTTGTTGATTTGATAAATGAAGATAAAACCAAAATCCTACAAATAATCCATGGAGAGTGATGAAGATATCAATATCAGAAAGCTATGCAGGAGGAAATATCATCATTAAAGCAAAACAACACCCCAGAGTTAGTGGACATACCAACTCTCCAAAAGGTAATTGTTCAGAAAGAAAAATGGTAAACTAAATTTGAAGGAGTTAGATTCAAAGCTTGCAAGGGGTTTCACGAGGAGTGGAATACAATGAAATATTATCGCTGTTGTAAGGCACACATCAAACAGGATATTGCTTGCTATAATTACACAATTCAACATGAAACTTGAATTAGATTTAAAGGTCCCATGGGACTTCACAAAGAGTAGACTATACGAAATTAGTAGACCCAACTAAATCATAAGATCTTTGTCAGCAATCATGAGTAATGTTTTCCGAGAAGACCTCACAGACCCCAGATGGAGGCTGATGAGTTGTCTTCCAAGAAGACCTCATAGACATAGGCTAGAGGCTGACTAAGTTAACAATTTTAGATAAACTCAAATTGATAGAAAACTTTATATCCTATCATATGCATCAAGTATGACCAAGGACAAGAATCTTGAAAGTTAATAAGGTTGGCGGGATGCCATCCCTTCCTGTTGATGGATAAGGTTATTTATTTACTAAAGCTTACCAAGCATGGTAGCACAAACCTCATTTTGGTGGAGCTAATGATTTCCCTCTAGATTAATATATATTTTACACATCATGAAATAATTATTAAATAAGCCTTATTTGGCTTTAAACTTTTGGGAGACACTTTCAGCTCGATACTCAAAGAGGGCAAACTCTCTTGAGGCATTTGTTAATCATTTTTGCTTTTTAAAAGAGTGGGTTAACTAATTCAAGGATAAGAAAAATTAAGTTATACGGCTCCTTGGGATTAAGCATCAAGTTGATTGTGAGTTTTTAATGGGCTACGTTAGGAGTGAGCCATAGGATTTTTTAATTTGGATTTGATGGCTAGCAGATGGACTTAACTCCTTTGGAATATGCATTGCTTAATTGCATGGAGGTAATATTTTGAACCGAAAAGAAGACTGTTGGTGATAAACATATCCATGCAAAATAGATTAGTAAAATGATCCCTTGGGGTTAGCATAATTGACACATTATAGGTTGGTACATTTTGATTGGCTAATGAGGGTAACATTAGAAGATTTCCATCCTTCTTAAACAACAATCGAATTGAGTTGCTCCTGGTCCACGACTATGGTAAGGGGAACTGAGTTTGGGTTCAATTATAGCGGCGGACATTAAAGCTGTGTTTGACTGTGGAGGTATAGTTTAACCTCATTTTAGAGGAGTACAAAAGGCAATTGATTCATTTTAATTTGATATTCACTTTGGGGCATTAAAATGTCCAATAAAAATCAATACGTTTAGGAAATGTTGACCTTGTTGAAGGAGAAATGAGGGGATTCAATCAACAAATTAGTTTAGTCGCATGAAGGATCTGGGAATTTGGGCATTTTGTCGTGTAACTTTGACATTGGTGGGGTATTTAGAAAATCTGCCCTTAGTTCATACTTGTGAAGCATTTTGACTAGATCATTAGAACAATGAATTTGAAGAAATTAAAATTGAATATAGATGCATAAGTTGTTTTTTATCGATAGTAGAGACTTCGTAGACATAATGATCAATTTTTCGACCTTGAATTGCATGTCTGCTATTATGAAATGATGTAATATTACTTGTGTAGTAGTAATAATTCATATATGTTATGAGCATATTTAAATTGTTCAAAAGGTGGTGATATTTTGGTAGCCACATGGAACCATTGGATCAACATATAATTAATAGGTGAAATTCATGAAAAAGTTCTTGCCAAGTGTTGATAGTGTGCATGTGCAAAGTATAACTAGAGCTATGTCTTGAACCTTATAACTTAGTTTATCAATGACGCACATAGCAAAATGTCTACTAGTAGGATAGAGCAAGAAAATAGGCACAAGCAAATCATTTAATGCATGAAGACACCCTTATTTAAGGGTGATAAAGCCATCCGAGGCCAACGAATGGGTATGAAAAGTGAAAAAAGTTTTGTTATCTTGCGATGTCCTAAGGATCAACAAGTGCCATTGATTATACATTTGAATGGGCTCGAAGCAGAGCATTGGTGCTTGAGTCAAATTTGGGAGAAATTTTGGGGAAGACTGATCTCGTGGGCAAAGTTTGTAACAAGTACCTATTTGGCATGTAGTAGATACAAGAATCCTTTTTGAGGCTAGTGCAGTCAGGCAGAACTTTGATGCATTATAAGGCTAGATTTCCAACATTGGCGGGTTATGCTAGCCAAATGGCTAATAGTACGACAGAGAAGTGCTACAGGATTCGAGGTTAGTCTAAGGCAACCAAATATTCCATAGAGGATCATAAGAATTTTTTTCGATCTAACAAAGAGAATAAAGCTCATATAAAATGGCAAATGTGATATAAAAAAAGAGGTTCAGTAAAGAGTTATCCAGAAGTGACTTTAGCAGGAACAAATTCAAGTTTGGGCCCGGAGAATCTAAGAAAAGTCTACTTGTCTACTATCGATTTAATAGTTCTGCAATAATGATAGAAAGCATAGAGTGAAATGTCATCTGATCACAAGCCAGATTTTCATCAGGGACAACTTTTGTTAGTCCAAAAAATTCACATTTTCTTCACATACAACAATGACAAAATAATATAAATGAATCTTTTGGTTGCAAATACAACAATTATGTTAATGAAGCTTCTGCTTCTTATTTGTTAATTTACTATTCCCGCCAAATTATTAGTGGCTCTGTGTGTAATGTAAATAGATTTTAAATTTCCTCCAAATAGATTGTGGATAATAAAAGGACTTCTATACATGAAAATGTTAGTTATATATTTAATTAAGATTACGAAGATATCCCCTCTCTTGCATGTATTTGCCCGTCAACAATCCTTAGCTCTCCACCAATGGCCTGCAAATATTATCACATCATAATGATTCCCTAATAACTGCTCTTGCTTCTAAAGTTTCTCCCACAATAAAATCTCCCTCTCCATGTGCTCCTCAATCATTTTTAGAGGCTATTAAGGGAGATCCATGGCGTAGCCCTCAACATGGCTCCTCTCCCATATATTTTAGCAAGTACCTGCAACATCTCATCACAAGATGTCATGCTCCTTAAAGAAAAACCAGTTCTCATTTTATTTGTCGAGGAGATCTCTAAGATGGCATCACCTTTTTCTTTCACCCCTATTGGTAGGCTTCTTAAAATCATCCCAATATAGAGATCGTCTACATAATAATGGTCAATCTACATTTGAATGGGACATTTCAACTTGACATATTGATTCTCATCACGTTCTTTCTAAGTTATCTCAATAATCTAGTTACTCAAAACTTATATCGAAAAAATTATACTATATAAATGGCTCCCCAATGCATATGCTTTAGTGGTCTCCGATGAACTTCTTATTATTTCAATTTGTGTTATTTTTCCACATCTTCATATCCATTAGTTCAACCACTCCATTATGTATTCCACTAGCTCAATCTTTAGTGAATTGCTTCAGGAAGATGCAACTATAGCAAGGCTATCCATGCCATTAGTTGCTAGGGTACTGATCGAAATGAAAAATAATTACCAATTTAGAGAAAGAAACTTGTATTAGTTTCATTGCTAGTGGTTAATGACAAAAGGCAGAATTTGAAAACATTCCCTTCTTATTGTTCTTCCTTCAAAATTTTTTATCACAATTTCTCATGATGCTTCAAGACACTCAAAGCTACAACAATCTACTGACAATCATGATAGTGAGGATCATTCATTAAATAAGAACCTACCTTCGAATACAATGGTGGTAGTTCCAATTAGTTCTAGTTTATACTTTATACTCAACTTTAAAAACACACACACACACACACCATAATTGAGAAAGAATAAAAATAAAAAATGTTAGAAGTTCTTGAAGAAACCAGAAAGTTCAAAAAAATATATATAAGATATATTATTTTCAAATTTCTAAAATTTGATAAATGCAATAATTTAAATTTTAATGGAGAAATTATAATAAGCTACAAAATTTAAAATAAAAAAACTTTGGAATATATTGTGATTCAAAGTTTGTATATTTATGTTATGAAAACAATTTTAAAAATATTAAAGTCATAATCTAATAATTTTGAATGAATTGTAAAGATTATAATTTCTTTGTGATGATATGTTAAGTAACAAATTTAATTTAGGAATAATTTAAATATTTAAACAAAATAAAATATAACTAAGCAATGAGAAGAAAAAACTGTGTTAAAGAGTGGTGTATATATATATATATATATATATATATATATATATATATATATATATATATATATATATATATATCATATGTCATATAAAGTTCACCAAAGAATGATATGGAATGACATGGATAATGCAAATGAAATAATTAATATAAGAATGTGTGTATGTGTACGATGAATAACAGAGCTCACCGCTTTATTGCAGTAGTTAGGGACACTTAAATACTCATGAATAAAATGAAAAAGGATATTGTTATTGAAGTATCTTAAATTGCACAATTTAAACTGTGCTACTATGATGGTTATATTATATAAGAAAGAGATATATAAGATAAAATATTACAAAGTTTCTTCCTATTCATTTTATTGAAAATATCAAAATGTTTAATATGGTCATATTTGTATAATATGAATTGGTAATTGATTTTATACTGCTTTATTCATTATAACAAGCATATATGTTATTTTTTAAATTTCCTTTATGTTATTGTAGCTTAAAGATATCACATATGCACGGAGTTATGTTCATAACTCACTCTTGTATTTAATTAATATTTTTAGGATATGAGCTTGAGAACTTAATGAGTGAGAGAACACGTAGCAAAAGAGAAATGTATTCACATTAGAAGTATTATAATTTTGGTTTAGAATGAATTTTGTGATTTAGTGGTTATTTCAATATATTTGAAATTGTTACTAAGAGAAAATTAATGAACAATTTTAAATGTGGTTTAAAACGCTTTGTTTAACCATTTGTTCATGCCTCAATACCCCGAGTCCTCAGGCTAGGTTGTAACACAAAGCGAAGAAAGGGGTAGAAATGAAATATCAAGAAGAGATTCCCAAGAGGGGATACCATAAAAGAACTCTATCATCACAAAATTATGTCATTCAATTCAATAATCCATTATAAGACATAACTACCCCTATTTATTAAAATAGAGATATATAAAAGATCCAAATCAAATCTATCCAAAAATTAACCTAATAGATAATTGAATATAAAATAAGACAAACAAATCTAAAATCTGAATTTAAAATAAAAATAATTAATATAAATAATAAATTTTATTTCTAGTGCAGCATCAATTCTCTTGTGATAAAAAAAAAACTCTGCTCCAAAGAGTTGTATAGTTGCTAAAAGAAGAATTGGAAACTTCGATAATAATGTAGAGCGAGCAACAAGCATCCCAAAGAGAAAGATGAATGAGGAATCCATCACAAAGCATAGATAATGAATGGGAAATTCATTCCATAGAGGGGACAAACATCACCACCATTTACAATCTCGATAAAAGACTTATCATAGATCCTCAAGAAAATTATCAAAACCACGGAAAGATATTTCGAAGCTTGGAGGTCTTCATGCATATGGCTAAATAAAATCAAGTTAACTAAAGAACTAACTAAATCTGATGACAATTTTTTTCCTGAATTTAAGGATCGGATAGTTTGAGTAATTTGCTTAGATTGAAAATGAAGTAGATTAGGTTATGCCATGTGGGTGATGTGGGCACTTGAGAATGTGAATATGTGAATCAAATGTGCAGCTTAATGGACTATATACAATGCAACAATAGAGGTGGGTTTGCATTTGATGCAGCGTAAGCCACATAAATTGATAAATTTGGTGTAAAAAGAGAGGTGGTAAAGTAGAAAGAAGAAGAGGATTCTAGAAGTGATGAACCAATGACTCAAAGGAGGAAAGGGGTGGGGGGTGAGCACATGAGGTGAAGCATTAAAAAGAAATCCTTGAAGGGATAGATTTCACAAAAAAGGAGTCCATAAGAAAACTCTGACAAGAAGACTACAATTGCTTAGTGCAATTAAAAAAAAACAAAGCTTATCATTACTGAACTTAGAATGCAAAAACATCAAACAAATGAATCAAAATTAATGTTTGGATCTTCCTTGGTCATGAATGCTTGGAGAAAGAATATGAGAGACAGATAAAGAGGTTGGTTGAGAGAGAGAAAACTCAATAGAGGAAGTGATAAACTGAGAGAGAGAGAAGTTAGGATTGCTTGCAATTGTTTGTATATATCATAGATAATATTTTTTAATGTACAAGCATTTTTTATTTGTAAGAAGAATTTCATCATCTTATGAAACAATAATATGAAATGCAATCTAGAGTAATCAAAATAAATCATGATAATTCTTTCAAAAAAAAGGCAAGTGAAGACTTAGTTATTAAATGATCAATCATATTAAGGAAGGTGATAAAAAGTGCAAATAAAGTAATGATCGAATAAATGTAAGCATCAACCCCTACATAAAGATGCTAAAGCACTCCGAAGAGTTGAATGGGAGGACCTACAATCCATGGGCAAGGTGGTAGCGAAGGGAACTTTTTTAACTCTCAACCATTAACAAGCATACCGAAATTATATTTTAATTTTTGTGGAAGAGGTAGATGTCTCTCCTAAATAAGCTAATGCGGTGAGAGATCACTTAGGGCATCTCCAACCAAAAAACTCATTTTTCACTCCAAAATACAGAAATACACCAAAATGCAGTAACTTGTCTCCGACCGAATTCCATTTTCAAACACAAAAAAGAATATTCCTAGTATATTCTTTCTCATACTTTATTTTATATATTTTTAATCATATATTTATAATTATCAATTTTTTGAATTAAACCTATTTAAATAAATTAATTATGTAAAAAATCTTTTAATTTCTTAAAAATAATGTGTTTCTAAATTATTATTTCTTAATTATTAATAATAAATTTTGCACTTAAAAATTTAAACTAATAAACTATTTTTTGGATTTAAAAATAATAATAATAGTGGGTGAATAGTGCGACGCCCATTGCATTTTTTTTTTTGGCGTTCCAATGGAGCAACCGAGCGACACTATACATCTGTTTGAAGTTCGACTGGAGAAGCTCTTAGCAACTCGTGGATAACCAAAAGGCTTCATTAGCAGGAGTTCTACTATGAAGCCACATTTCTCCATACATTATGCTACTACGTATGATTGCCTAGTTAATCAAGAAACATATGATAGTCTGGCAACAATGATAAAACATTTGACCTAACTAAGAGATGATGGAGCAAGAAGCAGTATAGGATGATGTAAAACAACTTGTCACTACATTGATGAGAGCTTGAGAGCAATATCAATAAGAGATAACATAAAATAATGATAAAATAACATATGCTTGCTACTGAGATTCAAAGCGCGTATAAGTACGTGAGCAGAAGATCCGATCTATGATGATGATATTGACGACAGAGGTAACTTAGATTCAACGATCGATGGCCGATGAGCCCATGAAGACAAAAAAGAGAAAAAAAACAAAACAAAATAAATAAGAAACTTCACAAATCACGAATTCCCGGATTGATCAAAGCCCCAGAAATAAACTGCAGAAAAACCCTATAAGATTTACAGCGCGATTTAAGTAGGATTTACGCTAAATACAGCCAAACGGTTTTTGTGCGCGCGTTAAATCCCAGCGATGGGTAAATCCAGGATTTAAGGATTTATGGCTTAAATACCGGATTTACTAAATCCCTCGGTAAGGCGGATTTATGGGATTTGGCCGAAGAAGCGCGCGAAAGCTAGAAAGTTACCTTCACAGCCAGCGAGCTCCCGTTGTTGCTTCCGATCAAAATGTCGTAATTTCCGATCCGACAGGAAGGGAAAGTCGTCGAAGGAGCGAAGACGAACAGCCACTAAGGAGCCGAAGAGGCGACCGTGCAATCTCTACACCTCTTGCGAAGCAAGAAAGCCGAACAGCAACGACGACAAGATGAAAAGCAAAACCTAGACACCTCTAGGTTATTATTATTGATTAACTTAATTAATAATTTAAAATATTAATAATCAAGTAAATTAATTAAATAATTACTAGTATAATTAGTGCATAAATTAATTATCTAATTTAACTTAATTCAATAATTAATAATTAAATATTAATATGATTTTAAATATATTATTAAATATATAATTAATGAGTAACTTCTACTTAATATATTATTAAATTTATAACCCATTAATTTTTATTTTTAATTATAAATTTAATTTCTAATTTATAATTATCTTCTTCACAATTAAATTACTAACTATAAAAAATCCTCCAATATGTCACCAAATTGTTTATCAATATTTAACATTTATCACATCAAATAGCTTAAGATTTAACACTCAAAATTTACTAAATCCAATTTTTCAGGATTTACTAAAATCTACTAAAATTAAATCCCACTTGTTGCCAAAATCCAAACAAGTCTCCTCATCCGATCTCCACACAAAATAATCTTTTTTTTTTTAGGCATCTTTCTTCTTGCTTTATAAAGCAATTTTTTAATAAAAAAAATTCTGAAGCTAAAAATTTTTATACTAAAAAATTATTTAATAGAAATAATAATAAAAAAAACTATTCCAATGAAGACTAAAGCACTGCCTAGACATCTTACGCCAGAGACTATCAAAAAACACTGAATTTTAGCCAACTGCTTTAAACTTTTATGTACTCACAACATTTTGGCTTTATGAATCAATCAAATGGCTTATGTAGATCATAAATTAGAGTAACAAATTCATTTTGAAAATGTTTTTAACTTCAAATTTTATATTTATTTCTAATTACAAGTAAAAGATATCATCTAAATTAAGGAATCATCAACACCAAATTATTTTGCGAAGGAATAGCTAGCAATGAAGAATACAAAAATTGAATAGGAATAATCAGGCTAGCTGGAACCAATAAGGGCAGCATTACTTCTTCTCAATAGCAATAATACTAAAAAAACACAAAAAAAAAATAGGAACTTTATGAATTGAATCCAGAATACATAAACAAGAGTGCAATATGTGTAGAGTTTGGTTACAAATAATGCTCGCAATTATTTGGTTAGAGATGCGAGTCAGTGTAAGAAATCTTGCAGAGAGAACTGTTCACTTATTATTGAGGAATTATGAACAAATTTAAAAACAGCCTTGAAAAACAATTAAACAATTAAGATTTCGTTTTGGGACAGTTTTTTTATTGTTTTCTAAAACAGCTTTTTTAAATTTTTTTGTACTACTAAAATGTTGTTTTAGAAAGTAGTAAAAAAGTTGTCTCAAACAAAGCTCAAGTGCTCCAACATTCTGCTATCAAAATTAATTAGTGGAGAGAGAATTGTCCTGGCTCACTATAGTTCTTCTCTAACTGCTCAAGCTTTTCAATTACAAATCCTCTTATCCGGTTTTCCTCGGGTAAGGAGTTGTCTTTAAAATCAATGGGCTTGAAAGCCCATCCTTTGTTTTCGACTGAACCAGTGACTTGAACCTACAAAAGAAAAATAAGGTTTATTGGACGCATCATCCAAGAGTGGCTATGCTTATGGAGAAATTATTATGTGCAGAATCAGGATGTAGAGATACGTCCAGACATTCATTTAAAATTTGACACGCGGAGTGCACTTTGGTTACATTTTTTTGTACGCTTTGTGTTTTACCTGCGCTTTTTAAATGCGCCACGCTTTGACTACACTTTCTGTGCGCTTGGCTTAAAGTTCAGCGGACACATTAAATATATAAAGTAAAAAAAAAAATCCAATTGAATGTCCACGTGTCAACATTTTATTGGAGTCGAGACGTATCTCTATGTCCGGACTCCGCACGTAATAATTTCTCATACTTATGAAGGAAGAAAAGGAGGAATAAATGTTTGAAGTGAGAAATTTAAACCAATTGAAAGGTCCCGACAATGGGGAAGATGGATTACTAACTGTAGAGTGTTTCAGTGTATTAACGAGAAAAAAATACACACCTCAGCTTCATTAACAGCATTGATCAGAAGTGCTCCATCCAACGAGAGGCCTTCGAAATAAATATTTTCTCCATTAATGACCAGGGTAGATCTCTGGGAAACAGAACATCCTATATTTACTTTCTTTTTCACATCCGAAAATATCAGAGCCCATTTTGGTTTCCATGTGATTCGTGGCCAAACTTCCACTTCTTGACCATTGAACACTGTAGTTATAGGATCAGCTATTTGGACTCCAGCCTAACAAACAACCACAAGTGGTTAGGCATATCTCCATTATGCTTAAAAGGATAACAAAAATGCTAAAGCTTTAATGAGTATAGAATTGATATTTAATGATATTCCTGCTTTTCAGTCTGCCTTCCTCCCTAATTATGATAGCATGGCAACCTATATCATCATGATCATTTTTTTTTTCTTATTAAAAAAATATATCATTATGATCATCATTAGTCTTATCTCAACTATTTGGGTACACATTATAAATCCTCTTTTTCATTAGTTTCTGATGAGTGTTATCTGAGGTGTTAAACATATTCTTCACAAATCATTTTAAACAACCCTATTCATATAACCTTAGGTCCTTTTACTAGCTAATCCTCTGATGTTAATTGTATCAACTTATATAATTAGCATATTTTCTACCTTTTGTTGTGATGTCTAAATAACCTAAATTTATTTTTAGCCAGATTATATTTAATTGATGTCATTCCAACATTACCTCTAATGTAATAATTCATTAACTGGTCTTCCTATTTTTGCCACATATTAATTTTACCATTCTCATTTATGTCACATTTAACCTAGATATCAATGACAATTTTATAGCCAACATTCGGGTTCATACCATATTTTTTTCCATGCAAGTTTATAAATTTTACCAAATCACACAAAACTCATAATTATTTCTCTATTTTAATAATGCAACCTTAACTTTAGAAGTTATATCATCATTTATATATTCATTTCTTCTATACAATATATTAAAATACTTAAACCTATGTTACCTATCACACCAAGGTATCACCTTATCTTCTAATGATATTGAATGATAATTAATATCATCATACAATTAAAATATCATATACTCAATCTTTTTTTTTTTTTTTTTTGGGGACATTTAGGCCATTTAAGGCAAACTCACACACACAACGCCTACACATGGACTCGAACCTTGGACCTATTAGTTGGAAGCCTAAGCTCTCAACCAATAGGCCAAGGGGAGTTGTGTTATACTCAATCTTTGTCCTACTAATTCTAAGATCTATAACTTTTAAACATTTCCTCCACTATTCTAACTTTTCATTTATTTAGGTGAAAGTTTCACTAATTAGAACTAAAGCAAATGAAAAAAGCACACACCAGGGAAAAGGCTTAATTTTATTATAAAAAACTATCTTTATTTATAGATCCATACAAGATATCTTAATAAAGAAACAAATAAATACAAAATCATGCATAATTGTCCTAACATAATCCTTTCTAAATCAGGCACCCAAATATGGAAGGAGATCAGCGAGATCCAGGCGAGCCTCTCATGGATCCCCATCCTGGCCATGAGATCAAGGGCCAAGGGATGGCTGAGATTTAACAGGCTGATCCATGTGAGCCTCCCACGAATCCCCATGTTGGTTGTGGGATCAAGGGCCAAGAGACGGTAGGGATTTTAACACTCCCCTTAAGCTGAGGAATACAGATCTGTCATTCACACCTTGATAATTAGTCCCAAAAAAGTAGAATTATCAAGTCCCTTGCTGCATCATAGAGTACTCCATTTGATCAAAAATTTGAGAGAAATTAGCTTCAGACATTACGGTGGCAAAGGATAGCGTGAGGCTATATTAAGTAGGGCATTAATGAAGGTTGCATTTAACAACCACAAGGGAAGACTGACAATGAAGGCACAATAGTAGGAAAGTAAATTTATTTATAGGGTTGCGGCAAGCTTAGAGAACAGCAGCACAAAAATATGTCTCAAACAGCTCAACACTTGGCATGCAAATCTCCTCCCATCCGATGAAGCAAGCCTTCAGCCAAATGCAAATCAGTCATCAGACTGAACCCGAACACTCTTGCTCGATAGACCCCATAAAGGAGTGCAGGTTTTGCACTCTTGCTCGTCACGATCCTAGACCTCATGAGAGGGAACTCTCAACTCTTTCCATATGCACTTAGGAGGAGGTCTTATGCTCAACTTCTCTCGCTTCTGCTCGGTTGAATCTGAATGTTGCAAGCGATAGGAACCCTCCTCGTTCTTGGATGCACAAAGGAAGCAGAAAGATCAATATTCCTTAAAATTCTAGCAATGAAGGCAGGTGAAAGGACTAGTTCCTCAGAATTTTGGCAATGAAAGCAGTGGTTTATTCCTTAGAATTTAAGTAAAGAAGGCTGGTGGTGGGAACTTGTATTCCTCATAAGTTTGGCAATGAAGATCGATGGCGGGAACCTCTTCCTCAGAATTCCAGTAATGAAGGCTGGTGGTGGGAACTTGTATTCCTTAGAATTTCGACAATCAAGACATTGGTGGGAACATGTATTCCTCATAATTTTTGCAATGAAGGATGGTGGTGGGACCCTGTATTCCTCAAAATTCTAGTAAAGAAGACTAGTGGTGGGAACCTATATTCCTCATAATTCCGGCAATTAAGGCTGGCGGTGAGAATCTGGCTCTAATGTCATTTTAAATTTAAAGAATTTGATGGGGAAAACGCTTAATTTTATTATAGAAATTATCCCTATTTATAGATCTATACAAGATATATTAATAAAGAAATAAATAAATACAAAATCATGAATAATTGTCCTAATATAATCGTTCCTAAATCAGCTACCCAAATATGGAAGGAGATCGGCATGATCCAAGTGAGCCTCCTACGAATCCCCATCCTGACCGTGAGATCAAGGGCCAAGGGACAGCTAAGATATAACAGCGTGATCCAGGTGAGTCTCCCACGGATCCCCATGCTGATCGTGGGATCAAGGGGTAAGGGACAGTTAGGATTTTAACAGTAAGTATAATAAACCACAAAGCATTTATAAAATACATCAAGCACCACAAAAGAGAATAAGAAAATTTATGTGGTTAAGCCCCACTAAGCCTAAGCTTACGACCACACCAAGATCAAATAATCTACTAAGCTTCAAAAAGAGTACATGAAGTAATACATTTCATATAAAATTGGAGATATAAACAAAGTTATCACTTTGTCTAACTAAGGGAAAATACAATCACATGTAACGAAATTGAGGCCTGGATGTGGAGAATGAGACAATGTTGCTCTAGTTATCTTCTTTCCCTTTCCATTGCAGGAATTCAATGAGAACTATTTTATGCTATGACCAAGAGCTTTTCTCTTAGCAAAATTGTAAATAATAGCATTTTTTTTTCTTCTAGAAGAAGCTAAGGAACTCTCCTTATAGACACCAAAATAAAATTTCCTTTTTTCTTGGATGGCACCCCCTCTCCTCTCTCATCATTTTCTACTCATTTCTTTATGCTTCTGGTTAGGAGATTTTTCAACATAATGCAATTATCTCTTTATATAATGCTTAAACATGATACATAACCAGCTTGAATTTAATGATGCTCGAGTTTGATAGCCATCATCTTAAAAAATTAAGTGTGAATGAATTAATCTCAAGTTAGGTTAGCCACCGTCTCAAAAAATCAAATTTGAATTGAATTACTTGGCCATTATTTTGAAAAATCATGTATGAATGAACCTTAAGTTGGTAGCCATAAATCTTGAAAAATTAATATCAAATATTTTCCAAGATAGTTAATGAAATTATACTCAATACATAACAATATCTCTCTTTGAGTATGAATTTTCAATGTACTAACTTGATAATCTTTTTTGTGCACTTTGTTATGCGGTCCTTCATGTCTTCATGTCTTCAGTCTCAAAGGTTAACTAAGGATTTACAATACTTTAAAAGAGCTGTGGCAAACTTGTCATGCTTTGTTGCTATGCTATTGTATTGTTCTTTTATTTTGAACTTTTGTCTATCATGCAATGCCTATATGTCCTCTGAAAGCTCCCACTTGACAAAAAACTTATTTTATACTCTACTTCCAGAATCATCAGCAATATATTTCATCGTAGCTCCCATTATTTGATCTCGTATACTTAGAATCTTATTTTTTTTTCCTGAGCTTCTATCATAGTTTTTGAGTCCAGCATATCAATACATGATATTACATTCTATAGCACATTGAGTCTGCAAATCTAATCGCCTTCAAGACAACCAACATATCCTTACAGACATTAAGGATGCTCGCATCATCAGAGAATCTATATCCTGTAACACTATGAACACTTAAAAGATATTAAAATAAAAACAAAGACATGCTGTAGAGATAACATCTAGCTAACATGCATCGCTGCCCTATCCACCTTTGCTAAACATACATACTTCCCCAATCTCATTTATGGATTCGAATTCCACTATGGCATTTTAGGAACACGGATTATGTTCTGCTGAACCACCATAATACATTTATATGTTACTTTCTATGACTACAATAAAAAAAATCATACCATGCAGATGCAAAATCATGCTAAGATAAAAAAACAATAATATTTTCAGGGGCAAAGCTACAAAATAAGTACAACAACGACAACATCAAGCCATTGTCCCACTACATGGGGTCGGCTACATGAATCCTTTTTCTCCATTGTGTCCTGTTAAAAGTCAAATTCTCTTTTAAATTTAATAAAGAAAGATCATTTCTAATATTTTCTAACCAAGTTTTTTTAGGTCTACCTCTAGCTTTCTTAACATAAGTCAAATCTAATACCTCTACTTTCCTAACCAAATCATCAGAAAGCCGCCATTTTATGTGGCCAAACCATCTAAGGCGACTCTCTCTAATGTTATCTTCCACTGGAGCTACTCTAACCTTTTAATGTATATGAAACATTAAAGAGGGGCCATCAAAATGTAACTCTGAAATAATAATTTCAAATTAAAACTGCAACAGTAAATAAATCACGGACATCTCAGAGACTACTCAATAAACATTAATAAGCTCAAATCCTTTACCTCAGGTGTTTATTCTGTTAATCAACCTCTCAGCTATCTTATACCATCTACAAGTCTATGAAATAGACCGATTGATAGATATAGTACTCGTATTCAAGTAAGATTTGAGTACGGAGAATATATTCCAACCTATCAGAATTCACATGCTTACCATCTGCGCCATATAGGGAAAACTCACAAGTCACGTAACCATACCCATCCCAGTAGTAGCCATCGTCAATGCTACTGTGCAGACACCCATGAAGGGGCACAAGGGGAGGGACAGGAGGGAGAGAGACAAAGGGTCTCAATAAAAAAGCCCATACCTTTCTTAGGATGAGACTGTTCGCCCTGTAGATTGCCATTTCTCCAGATGTTGCACTGTGGTATGGATTTCCCTTGGGCACCTATAAACAATAAAATGTAAGCCAATAAAAGTAGATTGATGACTAGAAACCCATATGCATATAATTGGAGAAAAAGGAGGAGGAACAACTATGAGAATTGGTGCTGAATGCTACAAACTATAAGGGTTTTTTACTGGTACAGCATTATAAATATTTTTATTTACTGGACCCAATTTTCAAATATTATTCGTATACCACCCAATGATTTTAACACTTGTTAATATATCATTCTAGTTAGTTGATTTTAATAGGAAGGAAATATTCTATTAACGTAAAAAATATTCTCTTTAAATCCCTCTAAAAAAACCATGCATTTCCCTTATCTTCGCTAAATATGCTTTTGAATGTTCTATCCGAAGAAAATTTTATGATTATTTTGTTTAAGTTAGAATTTTCTCCTTTAAAAAAGTAAAATATAGAAATATCTTTTTTGTAACAGCTATATTTGTTTATTCAATTAGAAAAAAAAATATACAATAACTAATCAGCACAATATAGCATAAAAAATGTATTCCCCACAAGGACCAAGAGATGATGAAAGTGACTTCGTGGTGACCTAGGATGGCAAGGCATCTAGTCCCTTCATAAGAAAGAATAAGGCCAATGAATTCATAAATTTATAAATTGTTACATATACCTTTTTATTTCAACCAAAAAAAAAGACTAAGAATAAGGAACATGTAAAAATGAAAATGAAAAAGAATCTCTTGTTAGTGGAGAGTCTAACATACAATGACGATGAATGAGTGCAATGTTGTAAGTGAGTGCAATGTTGTAAGTAGAATGTTGCGAGGTATACCCGCACATGAAAAAACGTTAATTTAATTTCTTACATGAAGGCTATATTATGGATACGTACTTATTATCATACATTTTGGATGATTGATGAAATAGTCAATGAATAGTTTTCACCTCTCACATAGCAAATCATAATCAACAAAGTGGTCTAGTATTTGAAGAATGTGGAAAATAGTTGAGCTAAACCAAATTTGGGAGAAGAATGGCTTTTCTTCTGCCAAAATGGAAAATTTTCACATTATAAGTGTGTGTATATTAAAGGAGTGAATTTTTACCTTTTTCCCGCTAAAAACAAACATGAAATAAGTAAGCTTGCTTGCAATAAATGAAAACGCAGTAGTTCCAAACATTGAAAGAAAACCTTGGCGGCATCTTCCGGGTTATTCTTAACAGGAGCATAGGCGAGCCAGGCATCCATGACCTAATGACATAAACCAGTCATAGATTAACAAATGAATTACAGCATATCTTATTTCAACAAAACCAAAAAATCATTCATCAATGTTTATTTATTTACTGTGAGGCAATTGGGATAACAAGGTATGCTAATGACCCACATCATTTTTTCCTTCCTTTTTTGTTTCTTCAAGAAGAGTGGGTCTTGAATCCATTTATGTGCGTGAATGAAATAAAATAGGGGCTGAAAGCCATCAAAAAATCCATAGAGTAAACCGATCGGTGTAAGATTCTATCTAAAAGGTAAACATGATCAAATAATGCAAACAACATAGAATAAAGAATTTGCTCTTTCACATGGAAGAAAAAAAAAACTTTCTTACGGACAGGTTTTAACCAGTTTGAAGACAACTAAAAGCACAAAATCAAATAAATCTCGATCAGATTCATTTAATCAAACTTCCTCAAAATGTCTCAATTACAGTATTTATGTTGATGAACAATTCATATGCAATCAGATTATGGGTGTTATGCTCAATAAAAGATTCTAGGTTAAAACAACAATTGTTTTATTATTAGAAAATCATAAGGCGATTTAACATATAACTCACAGCAAAAGAAAAAAAAAAATTATTCCCATGCTCTGTAATCGCAATTGGGATTTCTAAAGACTTATGGAATTGGGAAGAATATAAATAGGTCAAGGATATAGGATTTCTAGAGAGAAATTGAAGTCTATCGGGAATGTTAATTTGGAACTGTTGCTTGGATTTTTAGTCCATTGAATTTCATTCCGATGGAGAAAAAGGGGAAAGAATTCAGATGCATCCTTCATCTTCGCCAGCGGCTCCGACGCCATTGCAGACTTATTGCTGGTCAATTAGGGGCAATGGGGTTATATAGAGGGAAAATGGGCTTAGGGTTCATGCATTTTCAGTTGAGATTGTATTAGGATACGTGATATTTTGAATATTAGAAACCATATTGGGAGGAGTTGTTGCTCAGGTATTATTCATCTATTCCATTGGCATGCCATCTAGCCGATTCGACGTTACAAATAAAATTAATTTTCCATGGTTTCATCATCTTTGGCAGCATAGAGTCTATTCTACTTAGAGATGGTAGTTGACCTAAACCTAATTGGTGGAGATCTTTTTTCCTAGTCATGGGTTGTCGTCTATAAGCCCTAAGGGATCTCATAAAGCGAAGTGGAAAGCTTTTCAATTATTCCAATTTTAGGGGCCCGATTGAAATTTGGAAATAGGAAAATATAAGAGGATTTAATTTTTATCATTTCTAATTTAATTGTTCCATCCTAAGGCCACCAATCACTACAAGAAAACTATGTAA
This sequence comes from Dendrobium officinale, assembly GCA_019514585.1. Classification (NCBI taxonomy): domain Eukaryota; kingdom Viridiplantae; phylum Streptophyta; class Magnoliopsida; order Asparagales; family Orchidaceae; genus Dendrobium; species Dendrobium officinale. The sequence continues at coordinate 11,387,471 of CM033697.1, forward strand.
CAATAACAGATTTTACATCCCAATATTTTCAACCAATACTTCCAACAAACTTCTAGTAGATTGTCCATCATCTAAAGGTCAATTGATATTTCGCCGGTAATGATTAACGACATTGCAAAAAATTAAGTGTTGCAAGGATGAGGATGCTCAGGTTGCAAGGATGAGGATGCTCAGGTGAATGAGTGGCTTTACTCTTAGAGACAGAATCCGAAACAAGAATATATGTGAAAAGGTTGGAGTAGCTCCAGTGGCAGATAAGATTAGAGAGAGTTGCCTTATATGGTTTGGTCACATAAAACGTCGGTCTTTCGATGACCCGGCTAGGAGAGTAGATGTATTAGATTTGGCCTATGTTAAGAAAGGTAGAGGCAGACCTAAAAAGAATTGGTTAGAAAGTATTATGAATGAAAATTTTTTAATTAGATTTGAATGAAAATTTGACACTTAATAGGACACAATGGAGAAAAATGATTCATGTTGCCGACACCACATGGTGCGATAAAGAATTGATGTTGTTGTAATGATTAACGACATATTTCCCGCTTTTTTTGCCAAAAATTTTTAACTATTATTGACAATGTTATCCATCAGAAATTAGTCAGTACTCTAAATAAAAACACATCATGAAGAGACCTCAATTCTTTGATTGTGCCCCTCCCATCTCCTTTCCCCCTAGGCACGCATCAAACTTTAGCTAATCACCGACGACACGCAGCCACTGCTACTCACCATCTCCTCCCTTACTTCTGCTACGCGCCGTCAAACCTCTTCATTGTGTTTTCGACCCTAGCAATGTGCTTGTTGCATTTCTCCCTCTTGTGGCAAGCACTCGTCGTGCCTCCATCACATTTGTGCACATCTCCAAGTAAAGCGAGATCTTCTCTTGCATCTTGGGTATGAATTCTTCATGAAATCTTGAATAATACGGTTATTTCTTAATTACCTCTAATTAAAAGCAATGTTTATGTACGGATAATCCATAATACTATTATATCAATCTTGATTATGAACGAATCCAAAATTTAAATTTCAATGTCCAACCTACAAAATAATGATTTTGAGAAGTTGAAATCATTTGATCATGTTCTGTTAAATATGTGCTTTTATATTGTTTATCTCTGACTTCAATTTAAATCATTTCGACTGATAAATATTCTTATATTATTTCAGTTAGCCCATTAAGTGGCCTCTAAATCAATAATGTTGAGAAGAAAATTTGGATTTCATGGCTTATTCTTTCATTTAGAATTTCCCTATAAAGTCATGAGATAATTTTCTTACTTGCATATTACATTTGAAAACTGGTTTTTCTCTAAGATTATTTGATGTGGGATTTCATAATGACATTTTTTGTGATTTCATAATGCATTCATGATTGAATTGAAGTGTTGATGATATGCTTCATACAAATGAAGCCTCATGAATCTTGTTCTTATTTATAGAGATCAATCTTTAGTGAGTTGTTTTCATATAAAAATAAAGCAAAATTAGGAGAGACATTCTATCAAAAAAAAAAAAAATCGGAAAGCAAAATAAACTTAAATTATTTACGGTGACTAAAAAAAAGTATGCTGATAAACGTGCATAAAACATTTAAAATTTCAAGTAACTTACTGTGAATCCCACCCTTGCAGTTGGGGGAAGTGTTTTTGGATAATCTTGCATCATACATTCCAACCGAGTTGAGGATTTGAATGAAGTCTTACTAGAATCCTTGTATCTGCAACCATTACAATCTATGAAGTAAAAAATATATTAACCTCTACATACAAGAAAACACATACCATACTGAGGATGTTTGTTTTGATCAAAACAGAACCAACTTGGCAAGTGGTGCTCAGACATCTCATCAATATTTAAGATCAGTGGCAATTCATTTGAGAAATTTGGAGGTTGTGTGTTTGAATGTGTTATCAGTGTAAAGTAAATAGGTTTTTAGGGGTTTTCACTTTTTCGGTGTTTGATATGAAGTAAAATTTTTAAAAAAATTAGGGACCCTTATCTTTTAAGTGTTCAAAATGTCAGCTCACTTTTTCCCTGTGCATCAGAGAAAATCCTCCCGCTCTGCCCCCAGTTCTTCCACTCTCCCTCTCTCAAGCATAGGTTTTACTCTGCCTACGCCTATCCTTCCCTACCTTTGGATCCCATCTCCTCCTACTAGATCCCAATCGATCAACCGATACTAGTGCCACTTATTAGGGAATGAATCAAACATGTACCAAAGATGAGCTAGAAATAATAGTAGTCAACAGCATATTCCACTCAAAAACTGAGCCTATACATAAGGTCAACCACTTTATATTCCTACAACATAATTTTCAACAATTTTATATGGGACAAAATCCAAAACCTCACATACTTCAACAAATAACATAATTCATATGATGAATTATCCCATTATCTAGTCAAATTATCCTAAGTCCAACTTTGCTAATAAAGGATCCTCTGTATTTAAATATCCCCATATACTAAGCTACTATTATGAGCAATCCAGGAATGTCTACCAAAACATTGATCAAAATCAGCATTAACATCATTAACATTATCCCAACTATGTAGGGACGGCTTAATGAATTATCATTTCGAAATCATTCCAATTGAGTTGCTTAAGGCGTTAAACCTATCTTCCCAACTCATTTTGAACAACTTCTATGATCTATCCATGTTACATAAGTCTAACCCTTCTCCTTTATAATCTTTCAACATTAATTTTATCTACCCTACTAATGGATGCATTTTCCACCCTAAATTGTATATGCCTAAACTACCTGAATCTATTTTCAATTAACTTCATTAGATATCATCTCAAGCATCCCTCTGATATAATCGCCTTTATATCGATCTTAACATTATCATTTCTATTATGCTAAACCTAGCAATCAACAACTTTTTAACTACCTCACACTCAAATTCATATCACCTCATTTGTCTAATTATAGTTTTATAACAATTACCTTTAAGTCTACGTGATATTCTCTTATCATGAAAACCTAAAATTTCTTGCAATAATAGAACCAACACAAAATTAATCCTTCATCATTCCCCTTATTTATTTATGCAGTTAACTGGTCATCGCTAAGCTATATCCTATTTGGTTTGATCATACAAAGCAACTCTCTTACAACAGCAACTCCAGCATACATATACATGGAATACGTTATAATTGTTAGTTATTACAGATTTTATCATAATAGATAATTAAAAAGTGTAAAGACTATATAGTAGAAATACAAAACATAACAGCTATAACCTAATTTTAAGTACACAATGCCGCATTAACGGTGTCTATAGATATGACAAAGCATTGTGTTAGACCGGTCCCGTGCGGACCGGCATTTCGCGAGATCTCCGCCTCCTGCGGAGATCGGGCGTTCCGACCACCCAAGCGGACCATTTTAGGAAGGATTTTTGAGGAATTTGAGAGAGAAATTTGAATGTAGGCACTGTTTAGGGATTTCCTTTTGATTTGTATGCATTAAATACTTTGTTTTCCTAGGGTTAGGGCATATTGAATTTGGCTGAAATTTGAGATCTCTTAGATTTAGGTTTTCTTTGGGGTCTAGCGGCGTCTAGAGATTTGGTCCTCCTCTCGAATTGAGGATCAAGTGTATCTTGCTATTTTCCAGTGTTCCTTTCATCAAAAAAATACAAATTATCTACTATTTTTGTGGTTTGTGTGGATTTTGTGAAGGCTTCTCGCTGTTTTTCGAAGATTGATAGGAAATACTTGAGATCTACAAGTGTTTCCTATCAAATTGGTATCAGAGCAAGTCTTGGGACCGATGGAGGGCTGTTTTCGGAAAATTCCAGCAGCAATTTTTTGCTCGGAAAAGGAGGAAGTTGCTGTTTTTTTACTCCAAAATCCAGATTTTGTGAATCTACAAACTCCGGTTTGTAATGGCGGCCAAGAAAGTTGATGCTTTGGAGGAGAGGCTTGAAGAGGAGATGAATCAAATCAAAACGACGGTGGAGGTAAGGATTTCCTCCATGGAAGGACAAGTCGCCGATCTCCGAAACATGATGAAGAAGATGTTAGAAATTCAAAATCAAACGGCGGCTTCCGTGGCAAGAAGGGAAGGAAAAAGTATGAATTCGGAAATTCGTAGGGAGGAAGAGGAGGTGTAAATCATGGAAGGAAGAAGAAGAATGCCCCATCTGGAGCCTGTCCAGAGGGAAGAAAGAGGGGGTGGATATGGGGAACGCCAAGAGGGATACTATGGTCGTCGATGTGCTGATTTTGAAGATAGAAGGGGGGATTTCGAAGGGGGTTTGGGCTATAGTAGAGCAAGGGAAGACCGGGAAACATAGGGTGCACCTAGCACTTGGGAAATGGGAAACTATGGAAGAATTTGGGGCAATGTGGGCGACCAGAAAGTGAGGAAGTTGAAGATGACCATATTCGAAGGAGAAGATGTGTATGGGTGGATTTACAAGGTGGAGCAATATTTCGCCGTCAATGGGCTGACGAAGGAGGAGAAGCTGATCGCAGCCGGATTGTGCTTGGAAGGAAAAGCCATGTCGTGGTATCAGTGGAGAGATCAGATGAGGCCTATCAGAAACTTGAGGGAATTCAAAAATTGTATAATAGAACGTTTCCAAACCGACCGGGGAGGAGATTTCTATGAGCAGTTCTTTGCTCTGGTGCAGGAGGGATCATTAGCAAACTACCGTGAGCGGTTTGAGCACCTGGCTAGTAGGGTGGAGCGATTATCAGATATCGTATTGGAGGGGAACTTCATGAAGGGGTTGAAGGCAAAGATCCGAGCGGCAGTGAAAGTTCTGATGCCTAGTGACTTGGAGGAGGAAATAAAGTTGGCACAGCTGGTAGAAAATCAAAATAATCTGGAGAAGGGAGCCAGGAGCAGCAGCTCAGGAGGCTCTTACAAGACTACGACTGCTCTTTTAGTACCCAAGGGGCCTGCATCATGCAATATTAATGAGACCACCAGGGAGAAGCCAGTAGGAGGGAGTGGGGACAACTTCAAGAAGCTCACTGAGACAGAATTACAGGAGAAGAGGGCAAATGGGCTTTGTTTCAGATGTGACGAGAGGTATACGCCGGGGAACGGATGTAAGGACCGAACTCTTCAGGTTCTTACTGTTTGTGATGAAGAAGGAATGGAGGGTGTCGTCTTTCCACCTTACAGACAAGGTGGATCTTTGGGAGGGAGTATTGTTAGACCGGTCCAGCCGGTCCGCACGGGACCGGCATTTCGCGAGATCTCCACCTCCTGCGGAGATCGGGCGTTCCGACCACCCAAGCGGACCATTTTAGGAAGGATTTTTGAGGGATTTAAGAGGGAAATTTGAATGTATGGACTGTTTAGGGATTTCCTTTTGATTTGTATGCATTAAATACTTTGTTTTCCTAGGGTTAGGGCATCTTGAATTTGGTTGAAATTTGAGATCTCTTATATTTAGGTTTTTTTTGGGCTCTAGCAGCATCTAGAGATTTGGGAGAGATCGATCCTCCTCTCGAATTGAGGATCAAGTGCATCTTGCTATTTTCCGTGTTCCTTTCATCAAAAAATACAAATTATCTACTGTTTTTTGTGGTTTTGTGTGGATTTTGTGAAGGATTCTAGTTGTTTTTCGAAGATTGATAGGAAATACATGAGATCTACAAGTGTTTACTATCACATTGTTAGCAGAGACCAGGAAAATGAAAACTGGTTGAATAAACACAGAAAAAAAATATGAGGGAAAAAAATGAAAAACCAGCATTAAGTTTTAATTTTCTTTCATGAAGAAATAGAAACAAATCAAGCATAGAAATGAAGAGAGATTTACTTAGGGTTGACAAACTCTGCGATAGCACCATGTGTTCTATTCAGCTCTTCAATGTATGGTCCAAGTTCCAAAATAAGCTGCACATTAAAAAGCTTCATCATAACTTTGCTTATAAACTAGTAACTATCACTGGTCCTCATAAGCTAATTAGAGTTCAAAAACAAAATAAATGAGATAGTATGGATTTAAGTGGATCATATCATGCATTTACCTGATTTATATTGCCAGGGAAGGGAGAGTATCCAGTTTCACAATTGGAATCTCCATCAGAATGTCCAGTTGTCCTAAGTAGAGGATCGAGCTGATTGTACTCCACATTAATAACCATTGTCCTTCCTGAATTCATTTTTAACCGGGCTTAGTAACAAGATAAACAATAAATGCACTCACATATGTGTAAAGGTGAATGTAAGCATGTGAATGTTGCTGGATATTGATTACGGAGCACATTTGAGCATTCGTTTGTAAAAAGAAAATAAAAGTTCTTACTAATTGAACTCGCCTTCATATAAGTCACCTTCATTTTTACTATTTACATAATATAAAATAATAACATCACATCAAGATAATAGTAGTATGGGTTACAAATTTAATTTGTACTCATCATAGATAAAGTTCTAACTACAAAACAAACACAACACGGGAAAATAATCGTGCATGCAAGGAAACAGGCTTTACTGAAACTCAATTCAATAGAGTTCTCTTCCAAATACTTAACGCAAAAAGAAGCTGGCCATAGTTCTTAAAGAACTTGAACAGTGAGAATAAAAAGATTACCTCGTACAGTTTTCAACAATGTTTTTCCTATTTCAAAGCTTACCTGGAAAGAGTTTATCAAAGACCTATAACTAGGAGTGTCAATATTGAACGCACTGCAAAAATATGACTCGAACCCAAAATAAAAAAATTTGAGCTCAATTTGTGTAATATTTGGATCGACTTTAAGCGACTAAATAAAAAAAAAGGATTGATTCAGGTCAACTAAAGTGACAAAAAATTAGGTCGGTGTGAGTCGTGTCAGATCAAGGTCAGGTTAACCAAAAATATGATTTGATTTTTTAATTTATTTTGTAATGAAAAACTCATATTAAATTTTTTTTTATTGAGCTATCATGTCCAAATCAAATAATCATGTCAATTTTGGGTCAAAATGATACTAATCAGTCATAACTTAAATATTTTGTATTGGGTCGGGTTGTGTTTGAGTTGCATTTTGACCCATTTATTAAGCAAATCATGTACAACTTGATTACATTTGTGTCAGATCATTTTGAGGTCAAACCCAACCCAACTAATGAACCCAAATTGACACCTCTGCCTCAAACAATGACGTAGTTCCACATAAAATTAAGGGCCACCAACATATACAATTCCACATATAACTATAGCATGCATTTGTATTTATTGTAAAAAGCAAGTTAATTAAGGATCAAGTTTCCAATTGAAGCTCAGGTAAAATCTAAGTGCATTAATTAGAAACATACTAACAAATTTATTCATAAAAGAAAATGTAGAGGTTTCAATTCGAGTTGGCGAATAAGGTGCCGGCTTGACCCAAAAGCCCTAATATGAATCATTTAACCTGAACCCGATTCATAATTATGTGTCAAAATATTTGATCCGAGCCCGTCTCAACCCAAGCTCGACCCACTATTTAATAATGGGTCATGCAATTTTTTTGGACCAAGACAACCCAATTAAACCGAATATGACATCTTTAACCTAATAATATACATGTTTATTTTAACAATGTGTTTCTTGCTTTTTAAAATCCAAACCCAAATAGTAATCGGGTCAATTTTAAGTTTATTTCAATTTATCTGGATCAACCCAAATCCAAACCCAACTCAAATAATAATTAAGTCTGCAATCTAAACCTAAACCCAACCCGAAAAGTAATGAAGTCAAATTCGAATTTTTTGAATTGGATTCATGTCGGGTCATTATTGACAACCCTAAGGACATGGATGATTCCAAGCATGAAATGAAACAAAATCTCCAGCATAAAAAGATCAGAAATGAAACAAAAAACAATAAAACATTTAAATAGAAAAATTCATTCATATCGATGTGTGAATATATGCTAACAAAGAAAAATCATATGTAAAAAGTCATATCTTAGAAATTATTATTGTGTTTTAATACCTGATCATGTTTTGGAATTTAAAATAAATAACAATGAGTTGGGATAAGGCTAAAGATGATTTGATGCACGCTAGTTACAGTAAATAGTCCAAATATTAGCATCTAAGGAGCTGCAGTTAAAACAAGTTTATTTGTTGCACTCAATTGATATAAGTAAATAATAAATGTAAAGTCAAAAGTTCAGAGTGGAGATAAAGGAAAACGTGATGAATGACCATCAGTTGTAAATGTTTTGGAAATTGGTTGGAAGGGGCAAACGACAAAATAAGTATATACAAGAATACAATAGTCATATTTGTACCATCTGCATGAGTAAGTTTAGTTATTCCACCAATAGCTTCCTTGGCTTTGCGAGGAACAGCAAGAGAGTTAACATGATATCCCTTAGTGGCACTTACTCCCAGCGAAGCTGGAATTGCCTGGATGGAAAGTGAAGAGGATTATACATAACATGATACGTACTTCAGCAGATGACTAAGCACTGCCTTGATCATAACTAGCTACAGTGGAATAAGTAGAGGAAGGTTGCTTAACCTTAAATAGTAGTCCATTAGTATCTTGGAAGAATAGAACCCATCTTAGACCGGCATCATGCCTGAAGAAAGGAAATTCATAAAAATTAGGAAGGCAATGGGTGTGTGGGAACTCAGCCATAGACTTCCAAAGTGACAACAACACTACTACAACCTAAGAAAAAACCATGGGCATCACATGCAAATGATTTTAGCCAAAGTATGGCCAAGCTTTATTATTGATTTGCACATGAAATTTTCAAATGAACGGTGAGTATCTGAGAACATAGTGACAAACCATATGTTCAGGAGGCCACTATTATAAAGAAGAGAATGCACATCACCATGGCCATGAGGTTTAGTCTGTCATAAAACAATCTACAAACGGTAAGGATAAAAAAGGAATTAGCAGGTAAAAATAAACAAAATGCAAACAGACCTGAATCATGTACTTGTCATTAGGGTCTAATGCAATTCTAGCATCATTATCATCTAAGCACGCCACTTTTTCCTGTAAAAAAGGAGCAAAAGGTTGTGAATTTTCCTTTAAGATACAACATTCAAGTAAGGGATGACATACCTGCTTAAGTAGTTTCACTTGTCCAGGCTTCATTCCAAAAAAAGAATTAGATTCCAAAAGCTTTAAAGTGGGCGTATGGGTATCATCTGATGTCATTATGACAAAAGGAATCTCAACGGGATACTTATCTGCAATTTAACAGCATCATCAAAAAAAAGCTGAGAAGTAAATATGCTAAAAAGACTAAGGTTTTGTTTGGGACAGCTTTTTTATGACTTCTTAAAATAGCTTTCTAATACAAAATTTTTAATTTTGTATTAAAAAGCTATTTTAAGAAGCAGTAAAAAAACCATCCCAAACGAAGCCTAAATAAAATAGGAAAAACATTTGCAACGATTAGAGAAATAATATAGTGATGTATAGCTTTCTGACTAGAGCACTTTCGGCTTTGAGAATTTTGCTGCAAGCAATTCTACAACCTGGTGCTGATTTGACCATTGATCAAACTTAAGGAACATATAGACGGCTTGCAAATGCCAGATTGCTATTACTTCTTTCTTTTTTTTTTTCAAATCCATTAAAATTGTCGTCTTTTTACACATGTTCAAAAACTTCTCAAATGATTTGAGTATGCCTACACCAAAAGGAAAATGAATCATCCATCTCCTTATATATATTATTGTCCATTAGGTTGTTAAGTTTGTATGCTTGAAGCATAATTAATTTATTTAGACATTCGATAAAATATGGCATCCTGTTTTTTTTTTATTTATTTGGGTATTGATTGAATAAAAAATAATGCAATAACGTGAACAGATGTTGTTATCCTTTTTAGAATAGTAATCTATCACACCGTAATAATTAATAGGAAAACGTGCAAAATTTCTTCAATTAAATTATACCTCAAAATACCAACTTTAAAAAAATATATATTCATAAAAAAAGTATGTCATTGAGTTCTACTCGTTAAATGGAGCAAATTTATATGTATAAATATATATATTAATTTGCAAAGATGTGAAAGTTCTGAAATTGATTACTACTTGAATAAATTTTCTAAAGGTTTTTTAAAATTAGTGTTCAATTATAACTATTACTGTAGCAATTAAAAAAATCAAAAACTCCACTAATCTATCCATTCAACTACTGATTCACTTATTTAAGTTTTAATAGGGCGCACATATATAGGTATTAATTTAAGAAATTTCTAATTTCCTTCCCCTCTTCTCCATTCTGTAATACTTCAGCCAAAGAAAAAGTCGTTGGTTTCAATTAGGCGGAAACTAAGAGCTCGGCAGAGAAGAAAATAAATTCAGTCAAAGAAGAAGAAGAGAAAGAATAAGGAATTAGGGAAGAAAGAAAAGAGTTAAGAGCTTTGGTTATATATAGATATCAAATTATTTGTAAAGTTCCTAATTTAAATAATAACGGATATTATTTAGGATTCAAATGGTATATGAGAAGAGAAAGTTTAGAGGTAAAAATCATTTTGAAGAATTAGTCATATCGTTAGGTGGAATTTATAACAATTGAGAATTTTGGGCTTTGTAAATGATTTACAAACATAAAAAGTTGTGAGGTGTTAAAATTGAGAAGGCAACTCGTCATAGTAGTAAGATATGCAAATGTTCAAGAAAAAATTTCTTTAGTTTTTTTTGCATGTACATTTGCATTTAAGCTAAAGCTAAGAATGAAATGTATTAGAAATTTCTCATATTAAAGAATGGATGTTTATAGCTTAGTAAACATATTCAAACAACCACACATAAATTATAATTATTCAAGCACATAATTAAGTATCTTATGATTATATAAATGTTTACTAATTCATAATAGTTTTAAAAGAAAATCTATAGGTTATCTGTCATCTTCTTTTTCATACACACATTGTATTACTTGTTATTTTAAAATAATGTATAAAAAGTTTTATTACAAATTAGATAAATGGATCTAAAGCTGCTAAGGCTGAGGAATATCATGTTATGTGATGGGCAGCCATGATATGTTATGATACCTATACAGGTGGGGCAAGAGGGACCTCAAGAGAGGCATTAGGTTACTCAATGTAGTTCAAGAGTGATAATACACTGTTTTACAATGGCTCTATTGAACATTGATGATGAAGCCTTAAGGGAAAAATTATGTTATGGTGATGGACAAAAAATCTAGACATTTAGATATGACACATTCATAGGCTTAAGAAGAAAATGGAATTGAAAAAGAAAAAAATTACTAAATGAAATATGTATATGAATAAATTCAAGATTAGTCATTTAAATCCGTAAATAACATGTTATTGTTCTATATATGATATTATAATAAGTATTATGCTATTACTAATTCATGTGAGCATATATATGTTAATTTATTTTATAAACAACTTATGAATTTTAAAGTCTGGAATGTAAATGGCATTTAGTTTATGAATTTTGCTCAGTTATAAAAACATGTATATTATTCATTATTTTTTATGCGTGGATTATGCATTAGAATTACATTTTTTTTAGCCTCATATAGCTTACCAGACTTTTATTTTTGTTGTTGTTATAGAAAAAGGTCAAGGATAAGGTGAAGGATGAGAAAAATCTGGTCAAATTAAAACTTATATTTTGTTGTATAGCTATGTAAGATGAGTCCTCAGTTGAGGTATCAAGGATGTTTGTTATGAAAATATTTTAGGGTTGTTAGTTGCTCTATATGTTTATACGTATCTCATATATAGAATATTTGGAATGCTTTCACTTTATAGAATGTGAAGAAATCCATCATGAATATTATTGGAATGCTTATGAAGTTAGAATGTAAGATGAACTGTATGTTTTTCTCCATTGTGTTTCACATTATTTGGTAGATGGTATGGACGTTAGGTGTAACTTTCCAATATTTATAATGCAACACAGAAAAATGATGTTAACACTGAACTAATATAAGGGATATTCCGAGAAAGAGTAAGAGGTGAAAATTTATATCACTGTTAAAGGAAATTGATGCAAGACCAAAAGATTGAGGTTGATTCCAAAAGGGTAAAAGATACCTAATCCTTATATTTCAAGCAAAAAAAACAAAAACCTATTAAAACTATTAGAAAAAGAAGTCGGTACCAATTCACTTAGAGATAGGGCCTCATTTGTCAGCATCGATGTTCCAACCATTCAAAATACTATAGGCACAATGCCATTGACTGATGATGATACTCTATGATGGTATGAGGTCAAATCATTTTCCAATAAGAAAGTTACAGGCAGTCATGATGATAGGGCTTCTAGTATACATATACAAAATTAGAACTGTAAATGGGCAAAAATATAAAAACATTGCCACAAGGATGAAAAATACCTATGCAAAGGTTATAAAACTATTGACCCCCAAACGAGCTAGAAATCCGGCTCAAATCCCACTCAAAAAACCCGCTTACATGCAAATCGGCGCCATTTATGTCGTTTTCGTGAATCCTATCGATAACCCACTAAAATCTCTGCAAATTGGCGCCTCTCCTTATTTCCCGCGATCGCTCGTCCTGCGGGCCATAAATCCCACAATCTCTTAGCTATTTAGAACACAAGCAAGCAAAAAGCTCGGGCTTCTTCAATTTCGTGATCCTTCTTCCTCTCGCTCACAAACCAACTGCTTGAAGACCTCATTTGCACATCTCAATTGCCTGAGACCGATCCGTCTACCTCCAATCGGACCTTATAGCTCAATTCCACACCCATTCGATCTCCCTTTTCGTCTGCAAGCCTCACTCGTACCCGACGCATGCGCCAATCCCGATCGGAAACCAACCGAGCCTCACCCGACCAAGCAAGCTCTTGCGTACGCCCCTCCCAGCCAACAACCCCACACAATCGATCCATCTTCACCTCCCAGTGTTGCAAACATCCGACCAATCCCGAACTCCAAGATCCCGCCGTACGTGACCTCTCAGTCAACCTCCACATGATTAGCTCGAACCACCCACAACTCTGATCCAACAACCTTCCAATCCCCACATCTCTGATCCACCAACCTTCCAATCCCTATTTGCAAATCGAGCAGCCAATCACCTTCACATAATTAGCCGCACATATCCGGCTATAGTCCCAGTTCAGATCATTTAGTTGAACCTTGCACTACCCTCCCCTTCCTCCTAACTTCCAATTCCTTTGCTCATCCAACCTCACATCAAGCCCAGCCACCTCCCCACTCAACTCTCAAGAGCTGTAACCTTCCTCCTCTACCCGAGCAAATCAGCTCACCTTCTCCCTCACAGTCCCTTTAGCCTTCATACTTCTAGCCCCACACACAACAATAACTTCACACATTAAATCCTCACATACTCAACACTCCAAACCACTTCAAATCTTCACACATTAAATCCTCACTCACTCATAAACATTAAATCATCATAATCATCATTATCATTATCAATTAAAAAAAAGAAGAAAAAGAACGACAAAAACAAAGAAGAAAAAAAAAAGAGATTAAAAAAATTAAAGGGAAAGAGAAGAGAAGAGAGGGAAAAGAATTTTTTGTGTTTCGTGATCGTCATCGTCGTTGTTGTCCTGACACCGCCACCGTCATTGCTCGTCATTGGTGGGGGCAAGAAATAGCCCAGGCGTCGAAAACCAGCAGCCGGCCGGAAATCCAAGAGGCAAGACACGGAAAACAGCAGCCCAAGGGAGGAAGCCAAAGAGCCACCGCTTGGGAAAAGACAATTCTTGGAATTCCAAAAGCCGGTTTGGAATTCCAAGAGACCTACATAATTAAAACCATAAAAAGCATAAAAAGTACATTTAATATAAGATAAATATGAACTAAAATCATAGCTAATAATGAGCTAACCCTTAATTCAAATAGCTAGATGAACAGTATGCACCTCCTCAAGAGAAACCAGAACTGACTCATCGGGAGATGAGTTCTTCAAGAAGGGGTGAATCTGATGTAGACAAAGGGGGGGGTCAACTCAGGTCCAAAATAAATCAATTTTGGCCTCCCTCGAGTTTACAAGCTCAATCATTGAGCTGAAATTTTAGCTCATTTATGAGCTGGTCTTTAGTTCATTTATTGAACTAAGGGTTAGCTCATTATTATCTATGATTTTAGTTCATATTTATCTTATATTAAATGTACTTTTTATGCTTTTTATGTTTTTAATTATGCAGGTCTCTTGGAATTCCAAACCGGCTTTTGGAATTCCAAGAATTGTCTTTTCCCAAGCGGTGCCTCCTTGGCTTCCTCCCTTGGGCTGCTGTTTTCCGTGTTTTTCCTCTTGGATTTTCGGTCGGCTGCTAGTTTTCCGCGCTTGGGCTCTTTCCCGTGGCTGATTGACCCCCCTTTGTCTACATCAGATTCTCCCCTTCTTGAAGAACTCATCTCCCGATGAGTCAGTTCTGATTTCTCTTGAGGAGGTGCATACTGTTCATCCAGCTCTTTGAGTTTCTCACCAAATTTCTTCAAAAAAATTTATTGTTCCTTCTCGAATTGTTGTTGTAGATATCTTTTCCACTTCTCGAATTTTTGATCACATAGGAACATGTGATACTGAAGCTTGTATAGACGGTCTTGAAGCAGATCAGTAGAATCGCCTCAAGAGTGAATGAAATGTTATTTTTGGAAAAACTATAACCTGCGAGTTTGCTTGGAAAAGCTTGCGAGCTTTGTCCGTCTCCTGCGAGTTTGCTTGGAAAAGCTTGCAAGCTTTGTCCGTCTTCTTTCTCATCCCCTCCGAAAATCCTGTGGGCTCTTTCCAACCTTTCGTTTTGGCTTCTAATCTCTTCGTCTCTCCGCAAGTGCCACTCCACCTGTATCTTTCTTCCAAGTGCAGCAACTTTAGGGTGTCTTTGGTTTATGAGTCAAAGTTTGTAAGTCGTCGTAATTTTGTGTGTTTTATAATTTCTTCTTTTTAGCTTTATTGTACGAGTTTGTTCTTCTTTTTGTTCTTCCTCTTCTTCTTCGTCATTTCGTGGTTTAGTAGGTCATGATCTCCCATGCGGGCGAGGGGTATAGGTATCCCTATATTTCTTGCCCCCACCAATTTGGTGGGGACAAGAAATCCTGATGTCCCTCTCCCGTTGGACAGATGGATTCCTACAGAAGGCGATTCAACTGATCCGCTTCAAGACCGTCTATACAAGCATCAATATCACATGTTCTTATGTGATCAAAAATTCGAGAAGTGGAAAAGATATCTACAACAACAATTCGAGAATGAACAGCAAGAAATTTTGAAAAAATTTGGTGAGAAAATCAAAGAGCTGGATGAACAGTATGCACCTCCATAAGAGAAACCAGAACTGACTCATCGGGAGATGAGTTCTTCAAGAAGGGGAGAATCTGATATAAACAAAAGGGGGGTCAACTCAAGCCCAAAATAAATTGATTTTTTACTTCCCCCGAGTTTACAAGCTCAATCAATTTGAGCTGAAATTTTAGCTCATTTACGAGCTGGTCTTTAGTTCATTTATTGAACTAAGGGTTAGCTCATTATTATCTATGATTTTAGTTCATATTTATCTTATATTAAATGTATTTTTTATGCTTTTTATGTTTTTAATTATGTAGGTCTCATGGAATTCCAAACCGGTTTTTGAATTCCAAGAATTGTCTTTTCCCAAGCGGTGGCTCCTTGGCTTCCTCCCTTGGGTTGCTGTTTTCCGTGTCTTGCCTCTTGGATTTCCGGCCGGATGCTGGTTTTCCGCGCCTGGGCTCTTTTCCGTAGTTGTGGCTCCTCGGTTCTGTGTGGCCTCCTTATCTCCCGCGGTGGCTGCTTCGGTTCCTTGGCTTGTGTTGTTTTTTTATGAAATAAGCAATTAAGTTTTTAATGTTTGTCTTTTAGAATTCCTATGGGAATTTATTAGGAGTCTCTTTGTATTCCCATTTCATACCTATATATATGGGGGGTATTGTATTGTTTTAAAAAGAGTGAATGAAATGTTATTTTTGAAAAAACTATAACCTGCGGGTTTGCTTGGAAAAGCTTGCGAGCTTTGTCCGTCTTCTTTTTCATCCCCTCCGGAAATCCTGCGGGCTATTTCCAACCTTTCATCTTGGCTTATAATCTCTTCGTCTCTCCGCAAGTGCCACTCCACCTGTATCTTTCTTCCAATTGCAGCAACTTTAGGGTGTCTTTTAATTTCGAGTCGAGTTTGTAAGGTTTTGTAATCTCTTCTTTTTAGTTTATTTTTAAATGTAAGAGTTTGTTCCTCTTCCGCATCTTCTTCGTCGTTTTCGTGGTTTAATAGGTCGTAATCTCCCGTGCGGGCGAGGGGTACAGGCATCCCTATATTTCTTGCCCCCACCATCTGATGTAGACAAAGGGGGGGTCAACTCATGTCCAAAATAAATCAATTTTGGCCCCTCCCGAGTCTTCAAGCTCAAAGAATTTTGAGCTGGAATTTAGCTCATTTATGAGTTGATTTTTAGTTCATTTATTGGACTAGAGGTTAGCTCATTAAAATATAGGGATGCCTATACCCCTCGCCCGCACGGGAGATCACGACCTACTAAACCACGAAAACGACGAAGATGGGGAAGAGGAATAAACTCTTACATTTCAAAATAAACTAAAAAGAAGAGATTACAAAACCATACAAACGACGACGACTTGCAAACTTAAAATTAAAGACGACACCCTAAAGTTGTTGCACTTGGAAGAAGGATACAGGTGGAGTGGCATTTACGGAGAGACGAAGAGATTAGAAGCCAAGACGTAAGGTTGGAAAGAGCACGCAGGATTTATGGAGGGGATAATAAAGAAGACGGACAAAGCTCGCAAGCTTTTCCAAGTAAACCCGCAGGTTATAGCTTTTCCAAGTAAACCCGCAGGTTATAGCTTTTCCAAAAATAACATTTCATTCACTCTTTTTAAAACAATACAATACTCCCCATATATATAAGTATGAAAGGGGGATATAAAGAGACTTCTAATAAATTCCCATAGGAATTTTAAAAGACAAACATTAAAAACTTAATTGCTTTTTTCATAAAAAAACAACCCAAGCCAAGGAACCGAAGCAGCCACTGCGGGAGACAAGGAGGCCGCACGGAACCGAGGAGCCACAGCCACGAGAAAGAGCCCAGGCGCGGAAAACCAGCAGTCGGCCAGAAATCCAAGAGGCAAGACACGGAAAATAGTAGCCCAAGGGAGGAAGCCAAGAAGCCACCGCTTAGGAAAAGACAATTCTTGTAATTCCAAAAGCCGGTTTCGAATTCCAAGAGACCTACATAATTAAAAACATAAAAAAGCATAAAAAGTACATTTAATATAAGATAAATATGAACTAAAATCATAGCTAATAATGAGCTAACTCTTAGTTCAATAAATGAACTAAAGACCAGCTCATAAATGAGCTAAAATTTCAGCTCAAATTGATTGAGCTTGTAAACTCGAGGGAAGCCAAAATTGATTTATTTTGGACCTGAGTTGACCCCCCCTTTGTCTACATCAGATTCTCCCCTTTTTGAAGAACTCATCTCCCGATGAGTTAGCTTTGGGTTCTCTTGAGGAGGTGCATATTGTTCATCCAGCTCTTTGAGTTTCTCACCAAACTTCTTCAAAATTTCTTCCTGTTCCTTCTCGAATTTTTTATCACACAGAAAAATGTGATACTTAAGCTTGTACAGACGATCTTGAAGCGGATCCGTTGAATCGCCTTCTGTAGGAATCCATCTGTCCAACGGAAGTGGAACATCAGGATTATTTGAATTGATTTCCTCATTGTATGAATCCATATTTTTGTTGTTTTCCATTTTTTTGACAGACTCAAAATAAACCAATCTAAACTTAAACTCACAATACGACTCACGACAAGACTTACAAGACTCACAAAACTCTCGACAAGACTTACAAGACTCACAACTTGACTTGACAAACAAAATCAAAACACTAAAAAAAAACTTGACAAACTCACAAACCTAGAACTTCCTAACTTGCTCTGATACCAAATTGGTGGGGGCAAGAAATATAGGGATGCCAATACCCCTCGCCCGCACGGGAGATCACGACATACTAAACCACGAAAATGACGAAGAAGATGGGGAAGAGGAACAAACTCTAACATTTCAAAATAAACTAAAAAGAAGAGATTACAAAACCTTACAAACGGCGAAGACTTGCAAACTTAAAATTAAAGACGACACCCTAAAGTTGCTGCACTTGGAAGAAAGATACAGGTAGAGTGGCACTTGCGGAGAGACGAAGAGATTAGAAGCCAAGACGAAAGGTTGGAAAGAGCCCGCAGGATTTCTGGAGGGGATGAGAAAGAAGACGGACAAAGCTCGCAAGCTTTTCCAAGCAAACCCGCAGGTTATAGCTTTCCAAAAATAACATTTCATTCACTCTTTTTAAAACAATACAATACCCCCCATATATATAGGTATGAAAGGGGAATACAAAGAGACTCCTAATAAATTCTCAAAGGAATTCTAAAAGACAAACATTAAAAACTTAATTGATTTTTTCATAAAAAAAACAACCCAAGCCAAGGAACGAAGCAGCCACCGCGGGAGACAAGGAGGCCGCACGGAACCGAGGAGCTACAGCCACGGGAAAGAGCCCAGGCGCGGAAAACCAGCAGCCGGCTGGAAATCCAAGAGGCTAGACACGGAAAACAGCAGCCCAGGGAGGAAGCCAAGGAGCCACCGCTTGGGAAAAGACAATTCTTGGAATTCCAAAAGCCGGTTTGGAATTCCAAGAGACCTACATAATTAAAAACATAAAAAGCATAAAAAGTACATTTAATATAAGATAAATATGAATTAAAATCATAGCTAATAATGAACTAACCCTTAGTTTAATAAATGAACTAAAAACCAGCTCATAAATGAGCTAAAATTTCAGCTCAAATTGATTGAGCTTGTAAACTCAGGGAGGCCAAAATTGATTTATTTTGGACCTGAGTTGACCCCCCCTTTGTCTACATCAGTCATGTAGGTATAATGATTTCTAAACACAAAAACTCCCAAAATTTCACTTTCAACTGTCACGACACGCCGAGGAACCACCTATACACGCTTTTCTTAGCTAGTGGGAGGAAATATAGTGCATCGCTTGCAGAGAGATGAATGAGCCTTGTGTATTCTTTTTTTAGCATGTCGGGGTAAGACCTAAGTACCCATGTACATACTTTTATGCGTGCAAGAAAAAATTGTGTTTTCAAACAGGTACCCTTGAAGACATATGCACGTCTTTCTTGGTGTGGTGGGATTGAAGACTAAGACTGTGGTGTAACCTGACTACGATTGTGGTGTCACCCAACACCTATCATGCACTTCTTTCTTGACATGTTGGGCAGACTAAGACTCCCCAAATTTCCCCTAAACAGGGTAAACGCCGAGAGGCTACCAAAATTTGAAATGACAGGGGATTTGACTTGAATAAAATGCAGGGAATAGAACTTACAATTGAACCACAGGGAACTGGACATTAATTTGATAAATGCATAATAAAAAATAAATAAAATACAAAATGCCAAATAACAGCCCTTGGTTACTCAAATGAATGAACAAACAAGGGATGTGTAATGAATGTGGCAGCTTGCCAGCGAGCACACATAAGTTGGAACAAATGTAACCTGTCTATAATTAACATCAAGTAACTTTCAAGCGAACATATTAACCTCCTAAAGCCAACGCTAAGCAAACACATCAACTTCCTAGAAGTAAAAGAGATTGGCAGGTGATGAATGCAATGACTTGTTAACCAATTGTGTTCTAGGAGTTCGAAGTGAACACAGTTACATGCATTTAGTGTCGCCTGCATGAAAAGAAATATGGTAGCCCGCTAGAAGGCAATTGCAAGATACAGTGACACGGTGATTTACCCACAATCATATATGAAGAATGTGGCATGACTATAAATGAAGAGGAGAAGGTAATGATAAAGATAACCAGCTTACAATCAACAACAGTTAGCTGACAGACAAGTGCACTAGTCCGCTTGTGAGCGATGACAGCCGATAAGCTATGAATCTGACAGTCTCCGTACAATCTATGTCAGCTAGCTTGCAAATATATGTAGAAGTTCCCACGAACACTTAAATACATGCAAGAGAATGTAGAAATTCACCAATCAACATGCATGAGGAAATTAGTGGTGAATATAGCTTACCCAGCGTCCCACATCAACATACAAATGAATGCATTAATTTGCCTATAAACAACAAAGCCTCTTACAAATATACACAGCGTAGCATACAATGAATGTGGATACTTTCTTACAATGACGAAAGATTTTTTGTATGCACGGTAACATACCTACGGGTGACGATCAGCAATAAGCAGGAGACCCCTCATGCTACGACACCCTTACAATCAACAAACATTCAAATACCAGGTAAATATATTGATCCCCTGCAAGTAAAGGCGGTCAATTTGTGATAAATGCAAACACCTACAAGCCACTACAGGAGACCTATCATCTATGAGAAAATGTGGAGTTGTAATAAATGCAAACGCCTATAAGCAACCATAGAAGATCTACATTCCCTGCAACTTGCTTGCATGTGATCGCAGAAGGCCCGTAATGCACACAACAATCTACCTACGAGCTAGGTTGCTGATTTTTGAAAGCCCACTGATGACCTACAAGTAAATTTAACAAAGCTTGCAGTGCACAAAAGCTCGCTTGTAAAAAAGCAACAAGCGACCCGTAGTGCAGCGCTACGACTTGCATACCAGCATTGTTTGAAGATTCGAGCTAAACATAGTCTACTTATATGGAATAGCTAGTGACTCCTTAATACCTAATGTTGGAGCAAGAATAGTGTTAAAAAAGCTCGCATTGTGTGATAGCCTATTTACATTAAGCAGCAAATTACTCGCAACTTAACGCTACGATTTACCTGCAAGCTAAAGCGTGAAAGTTTTAGTAAAAACTACAGGTCACTGCTAAATTGAAGCAAAAATTTTGTAGTGCAAGAATATCACACCAAATAAATCAATTTCCTGACCAACGACTGATAGGAGGTTCCTGACGCACCTCACTGCTCATTGTAGGTTGAAATATACTCCTGTAGGTTGAATACCTAAGAAAATGACAGCTTAAGAAGGCAAAATGAGCTAAATTGCACAGTCGATGCTTGATAAATGAAACCCAATATATTGTTAAACATGCCACCGGATCTACAACACTCATAAAAGCATATAGAAGACATTTACAAGTTCTAAATAGAATGTTGTGAACATTCAAATGACAATCATCCGCACAATTGATTAGTGCCAAACA
Organism: Dendrobium officinale; assembly: GCA_019514585.1. Lineage (NCBI taxonomy): Eukaryota > Viridiplantae > Streptophyta > Magnoliopsida > Asparagales > Orchidaceae > Dendrobium > Dendrobium officinale. The sequence continues at coordinate 11,408,640 of CM033697.1, forward strand.
CTTTAAAATGCCCTCCCACATTTATTGCAACAAAAAGACTGTTTCATTCAAGCATTACAAGATACATTATGTTGTAGCAGTGCATCACATTAACATGTAAATGCACTGCGCACACATGTATTACAAGCATATCATCCAACATGAAAAGCAAATTGCGTCATAGTAACACATCATGTTGACCTGCAAATATATTATACATTACACAAATGCATTAATCCACCACAAAAGGGATTATTCAAACATGCAAATGACACACAAATGCATCCTACAAGTAGATCATGTCAATTTTATTGATGCATCGCACATATCATACAAACACATCATATGATGTGTTAATGCATTAAGTTACTACGCAACATATCAAATATACCATGCAAAAAGCAAAATGAAATGCAAACAACTCGCATGAGCTCCGACGAGCATGTTATATGCACACACATAACATCTAAGGATGATACAAGGGTCAAGAAATAAACTTAAGTTTGAGCTCGATCCTTCTATGTGAATAAATAGGAGTTGACACGGCTCGAACCATTAAACAAATATACAGTCGTAGCGTCAACCAAAATATTTGTTTTATATGTTCATATTAAGCTTTCAAGACCTATTGAAAGAAGAATTCATTAATAAAAGCATAAAGCCTACAATAAACCCTATCTTCTAAAAGCAAGTAGACAACGTCGACAAGGTTCGGCTGATAAAGTAAAATATACCTTGATGATAGCCTCGTTTAATGTAAATTTCAACCTGAGGGGTTAACTCTCAAGAATCTATCAAAGAATTAAAACCCTACATTCATTGATAAAATTAATATTTAAAATTGAAATTTAATCATCTAAATAACTTAAAGTAAAATTCATCCAACTTCTGCAACAGTTTGCCAAGACGAACAAGACTGAAAATCACTTCAGCTCACAAAGAGCAAATGTCTGATCAAAAATAACATTAAAATTCATTCTCAAATTGTCTATTGTCAGTAAGGATGTGGCATGTCTCCTCTAACCGGTAGTTTTGTCGGCAAATGGCACCACAAGTAAACAGTTATGACCGAGACTTTTGACCGGGTGATTTTACCGCCAAATTGCACCATTAAATTACAGTCATGGTTAGAGCCCGTATGTACCCCAGCGGTACTAAATTTGTTAATAATTAATTAATAGGATATGATCGATATGGCACAAAGCCTTATGTTAGCTAAAGTGGATTCAAATATGTCTCATTAGGAAAATATTTACCCCAAGTCTACAAGGTACCCTTAGATGAAGCAACATATGGCTACTGATAAGGATCCTTTTGTCGGTTGGGTCGACTACCTCCTCTGATTAAGTAGATCATGATGACCCGGGACGATGGAACCATGGGATCTTAATTGAGTCTATCATCATTCCCCCAACCATCTGCTTTAAGTACAAGGTGGTGAATTTCTAATTTTAAATACCTAAACATACTGCTACTATACACCAAGAACTATAAATTTGTATGTCGACTAGTCTTAATCGAAAGTTCTCTCTCGCTATCGAGAGGGGTAATTAATTATAGGGACTTGCCTATAGGAAACCTAAACTCAGATCGTAAAGTCCTCGTTAAATGAAAGCGAAATCTCTAGGTAGTGTATTTTATTTATAACTCAATATGCCTCTGAAAATTTACCTCGAAACTTAAACGTTATAACTCTCCTCGCCCATCACCGACGAAAAAAAAAAAAAAGGGCCGCAAAGAGGCCGGTGTGCTAATTTTCAGAGCCCACAAAAACATGTAAAGACTAACCACGTTGATGATTTGCAACACTATTGCAACGAGCTCAAATATTTTTTTCCAAAGAGAGATTTGATCGAGTTAATGATTAGCAGTTTGATAAGTAGAATCACCATTGACCATTCACAATTGCCCAAGATTAAAATACCAAACGTTCAAAACCACAACTAGCTGTTTATCAACTCAATGAAAAAATGACATTTAAAGATTATCTTCGATAAAGAAGACCTTGGTTGTTTGGAAATGTATATTTAAAACGAATGGATCTTCACAACAGACTTATCATTGCTGAGGTTTTAAAGATTATACAAACACATATACAGAACTTGCAATGTAGTTTATTGAAGAATGTAACAAGACTTGGACATAGTTTCATAACACAAAAATGTTCAAAAGATGTAATCGGTTAACAAATGCATTTCTTCATATTGTTTTTAGATAAATAAACATAATGACAAAAGCATTTTTGCGGACCTTCCAAGAGTTTACAGCTAGCCTCTTGTAGAGCAAGGATACACGCTATATAATTTTGTAAGAAGCATGTTCCGGTTGTGGTCTCAGAAGGAAGAGCAACCTGTCAAGCAAATCCCCAATATAATCGATAATGCTAAAATGATAATCGCTCTAAATAAACTTAAAGAGGATCTCAAAACAATAACCATGGTGCAACAAGTATGTTCTGGTTTATATTATTTAAAACATCTACAGGTGCATGTATGCATGCACCAGCAGCACCATTTTTCAGATACAGCTGTTCGAAAGTAACTAGCAATCACACTTGCTATAGATAGACTAAATGGGGATGAGAAAACATCATATCCAAACCTAAAAACCTCTTATACCTTAATTCCTTTGTATCCCAGGCGTTCTCCAAGGCCTCCTGCAACAAGAACAAATGCTGCTTTCCGTGCTTCTTTAACGCCCACTTCTTCAAACATGATAAAGTTATCATCACCAAAGGTTAAGACTTCTCCTGATGGAACCTGCACAAGCATTTCATTATAAAATCCAAACTCGCAGATTTAGCTGCTCAATAAAGTTGATTGGTGAATAAAAGTTCAATTAAGATAATTTATAGCAAGAATAAGAAAATCAAATTATAACCGAGCATCCATTGCATAAAAATGGAATAGCCCAATGCATGAAACTCCTGCAAATGCAGCACCTTTAGAGGAGTTCATGCACATATGCTTATCCCTACACCCCAGGGAGACTGTATGAAGAGTCTAACTATCATAGATGAGATTTGAGCTTGTTTTTTTTTTTAGATTGGTTGCTACCAACTTAAGATTCATTTGCTTGAATTTTCAACATGAAGACTATATAACTCAAAACACAATTACTTTTCCAAGTTGGAGGCTTACATAATTCAATTCAAACTTGAGCTACCAACATAATGGATACCAAATTCAAGCTTTCTGTAAGTCCAAAAATTTCATGCCTCAGCCTCGCCGTGTTTCCAAAGTGTTTTAATGGATATATCTCAGTTTTAATTTTCCGAAGGCATATCGGATTGAAGATAATGTGCTATTCAGATATTTCACCATCATTTTGTGAAGGCTTTAGATATGAGTTCAAGCTTCTCGTAGGCTCAAGAGTCAAGACCCTATAGTTAATTATCCCTCCCGGTAACGAGAGAGCATTTTCAATTATGGTTAGTCATCATATAGGCACTTAGTACCCGACATATAGTAGCAACAAATTTTACTACTTATGATTTAAAATTTTATCGCCTTGCACTTAAAGCGAATGGTGGGACAAATGATTACGAACTAGATCAATATCCCATGATGGTCTCGGGTTGTCATAGTCTCTAGTCTACTCAGTTAAAAGGAGGTAGGAGGTAATGGGCCCGACCTAACCAAAAGATCCTTATCAGCAGTCATGAATTGCTTTATCAAAAGATACCTTATAGACCTAGGGTGAGTGTTTAAAGGGAAAATTCAAGCTAGCCTTAGCTACCACAAGGTTTAGTGCCTTATCAAGCCTACGCGTTGATTCATTACTCAAGGTTGTTAGCCATTGAAGAGCATATGGCTTTAGCCATGATCGTAATATAATGGTGCCTACATGCAGCAAAACCATCCGATCAGAGGGCCCTGATCATAAACATTTACCTATGATATTGTTTCGCGGCAAAACCACCGATTATATGAGTTGTCTCACATCCTTATTAATGAGAGATTTTTTTAGGATGAATCTTATTGATATTCCCGACTTAACATTTGTTCTTTGTGAGTAAAGGTTATTCTTAAATTAATTTCCCTCGACATATAGTTGTAGAAGGTGGATGAATTTTGCTTTAAGTTTTAGATGATTATTTTTTATTTAATTTTTGAAAAGGCTGGATTTTAAAACTTATTAAAATTCAAACCCCGAATGATTAATTTTTTTAAACTTGATAGCATTTTTAAAATCGCAGTCTCCTCTGGTTGAGATTTTCTATCAATGTGATCATCATCATAGTGATATTTAAGTCACTTGAAAAATTAATATTTGCAATGTGAAAATTTGATTTTAAAAATTAACCTTTTTAGTTGAGATTTATTTTAAAACATTCATCATCGGGGTAACGCTGAAGTCACTTAAAATATTTATGTTTGAAATGTGAGGATTATATATTTGAGAATAGGGGTGTCAATATTTGGAGGAATTATTCTGTGCAGAATCCAAATGTATTCGGAGACGAATCCGGACGCGCCACATCACCGGATGCACTGGGCCTCGGTGATGTGGCATGCCCATATTCGCCTTCGAACACGTTCGGATTCCGCACAGAATAATTTTCCCAATATTTGACATGGCCTGAAAATCCGACCTGAAAATTTCATGTTATGGTCAACTCGTTTAGCAAACAAGTTAGATTTGGGTTCAAAATTTCAACCCATTTGAAAAATTGGGTCGGGTCCGGGGCAACCCACTAAATTGAACTTGACCCGGATTTGAATCATCTTATCGTCACTCCCACCTGCATGACCGCATCCTGCATAGTGACGCAAGTCGCACCATCTGCTCCCTCCTACGAGCCCTAACCCTGCGAGTCCAACCCATCCCGCTGCTTGCATTATCCGGTCGCACCTGCGGTGTCATGCCCACCGCGCATCTCACACATGATTCATGCCTGGGCATCCCGCCAACCTCCACCTACAAGTCCAGCATGCGGCCCCGCGCAATGTGCTCGTCCCGCCTCCGCCCGCGCGCCTAGCTTCTGCCTGCGAATCCAACCCGCTAGCCTGCTCGACGTGCATGTCCCGTCTCACCCGCAATTTTTGCTCAATCCCAGGCCAGCCGGGTTGGGTTAGGTTGACCCGGGATTGTGGTGGGTCGACTTCGGGTCGTATCAAACATCAGCGGGTCAATATCAGATTCGACCCGAACCCGACCAGCCTCATTTTTGACACCCTTATTTGAGAATTGATACCTCTGGTTAAAATTCACTTTCAAGACAATCATCATAAGGGATTTTGAATAATTTTACTTTATTATCTAAATTTTGAAAACTCTACTTATCCGCCAAAAAAGGATCAAATTCAACTATAATCTTGTTAATTGTTATGCATTTCAAGAGTTTCCATTTTTGTAATATATTTCCTTTGGAAAAGGCATTAAAGTCGTATGCAAAAGTAAAATAAAATGTCTTCATCAATTTCATAGTCATATAGTCACTTATTAATACAATTATTTTAAGCTCCATTCCTTTCGAGTACAAAAGAACTTAAAATTTAAGTTCATATTTAATTAGTGTAGGATTTTTGGACCATGGATTTAGGAACTCAATACATATGATCGAGTGTTAGCTCACATTTGTCGGAGCATATAAGGGCGCTTAATTTGAAAAGAAGATTTAGTTTGGCTTGTTCATGCAATATTCTTCAACTTTATGATTATGTGTTTGGTGCATTTGTTAGAGCGCATGCAAGTGCCTAATATAAAAAGGGGATTTAGTTTAGCTTGTTTTTAACTTTGTGCATCATTCTTAGACTTTTTTGTTTGCATGTCTAGCATGTTTTTCGGAGTACAAATGAGGAATTAAACTTTTTAAATACCGTGCATGCTTTTCGGTGTACTTGCATGATGCATTCTCATGCTTTCAATGTATTGATATTATTTTTAGTGCACTCATGCATGCATTTGTCGTATTTCCATGTATTTTCATAACATAATTGCATGTTCTTCAATGTACATTATTTATTAAATTTTCTTATTATCTTAAAATAATTGCCCCTTCCTGGGCAGCTACCCATTTTTTGAGATAATAGCCATCTTTTTGGCACCCGAGTCCCAAGGCACTGCCATGCTTCCAATGCAATATTATGTTTAATGAGGTTGTTACACGCTATTTGAGACAACTCACTTCTTGATGTGCCGACACACTTTTTGAGTTGTGGCATCCTTTACGACACTAGTGCGTGCTTCTTGAGGCTATGCGCTTGAATTTAAAAGTTGCATTTTGATGCATGCGAAATTGTAAAATATTCATATTTGAATATTTTATGCGTGTTTATCGTTTAAGTATGAGAAATTTCATATTTTTGTATTTTAAAAAATGGGCCCCATCTGCCTTCTATCAACTTGCATGTTTTTTGTGACAGAACTGATGGATTGGAAAGCAAATTAGATTCCATTTTTATATGCCTTCAGCATTCAAAAGAGATGGGATTCGTCCTTAAATTAAATTAAAGCGAGTGAAACCCATGCAGCATTTTTTCCTCTATATAAATAGGAAGAGCATTTAATTCATTTTCATACCATTTTCATTAATTGCATGGGTTCTTGCGGTGCAAGTCATCTATCATTGACCGGGGAGTCCAGTGATCGCAAGCAAGCTTCTTAAGTTCATTATACGTAACCTATGATTTTTTTTTCTTAAGTTAAAGTTTTAATTTCATTTTAAAAATTTTATTCAATCATGTTTATTTAAATGCATCATTTAAAGTCTTGTGTGAGTAGGATGGAGGTCTTGCGAACTGGGAGAGGTATACAATTGTGTGGAGAGGAAAAGGAGCACGTGAAGTGCACTCGGGGCAAAGAAAACAAGAGTGTGAAGGAGAGATGAGCTTTTATATTTCAATTTTGAAATTTTGTTTTGTATTTTTTTACGTGTGGCAACAACAAGACAAAGATGGGACCATGCCACATTTTCAAGTATTGCAGGATTTGATTAGGATAGATGGACAAAGTATTTTGTTTGGATGTTATATATGAATGAGTTGAGAAAGGATCGCACCAAAATCACATGCGACAATGTGTCTGTCGGTCGTCATTCTCGAATTCAATTTTAGAGTGTATATTCTACCTAACATATCTTAAGCATTATATAAAGAGAATATTATATTGTGTTAAAGCATCACATAGGGCTGCAAACGAATCGAACCGAGCCGAGTATGTGAGTGTTCACGTTTGAGTTTGTTTATTATTAGCTTGTTCAAGTTTGATTCGTGTTTGATTCGAGTTTTATTGTTTGTGTTCATGTTTTGTTCGTTTAAATTAATGGTGTTCATGTTTGGTTCATGTTCGATTCATTTAGTGCTTATCGAGCTTTAAACAAACAACCCTTAACGAGCTCTGTTCGTGAACATATTTAGTGAATTTTTTTAACCTATCAAACAAGCATGTTCATAAACAAATCGAATGAGTATTCATAAGCTATTAAATGAGCAAGATCTAACAATGTAATATAATAAATTAGCAATTGCAAGGAAATTAAAACTACAACATATTATAATATTTAATTACTTTAAATTTTATTAATTAAAAATAATTATATTATTATGTTATAATAAATTAAAATATTTATATTACGTATATTTATTAATTTTATAATTAAATATTAATCGAGCTTTTATCAAGCTTATTCACAAGTTCTGAATCGAACACGAATCAAGCTTAATGTCGAGTATGTTCATGAGCTTCAAATTATGTTGTTCGTGAACATAAATGAACTGAACACATTAGTGTTCAAGCTTTTTAATTAAGGATCGAATATTAAAAATGTTGTTCTTAAGTTTGTTTGTTTAGTTAGTTAAATGATCACAAACGAGCTTTAATCAAACCAAACCACGAGTAGCACGTCGAACTTTTGGTTTGCTTGCAGCCCTAGCATCACACAATTGTAAAAATAAAGAGTAAGAGAAAAAGAAAGAAGGGAAAAGAAAAACAAAGCACTTAGAAGGAGAAGTAATGATGTAGGCAAAGGAGGGTCAAATCAAACCCAAAAAAATTTGGTTTTGACTTCCCTTGAGCTTGCTAGCTCATTAAATTTTGAGCTAAAATTTAGTTCATTTATTGAACTAAGAGTTAGCACATTATGAGCTATGTTTTTAGATCAATTATTAATTTATTATTAGCTCATTAATTTTGCCTCTTCTCCTCCCCTTTTCTTCTTTAAAATCTGTCCTTGTCCCATGGGATTCCGTGGCTGTTTCTTGGGTTTCCTTGTGCTTGTTTCCGTGCCTTGGCTCCTTGGTTTCCACAGTTGGCTGCTGGTTTTCCTGCTGGGTGGCCTTTCCCATGCTTTGGTGCCTCGGTTCTGTGCGGGCCTCTTGGGTTTCTGCGGATGCCTCTTTGGGTCCCTGGTTGGGCTGTTTCCCGTGGCTGATGGGGGGCTTTTTCGTGGTTTGTGATGTTTGGGTTCCTGTGGGAAATCAATGAAGTGGTTGTTTAGTTTCCCCTCTCTTGTCTATAAATAGTAGATGTTTTTGGATGTTTAAAGTAAGTTATGTGATTGATTTTTGGAAGCCAAAACCTGCGGGTTTCTTCGTGGAAAAGCTTGCGAGCTTGTTCCATTCTCCTTCTCCTCTAGGAAAGCTTGCGAGCTTCTCCTCTTTCTTCTTGGCTTCTAACCTCTTTCGTCTCTCTGCAAGTATCCACTCCATTGTATCCTTCTCCTGGAAAGCAAGTTTAGGGTGTCATGTTTGAATCAAGTTTGTAAGAGTCTTTGTTTGTAAGTCGTTTAATTTTAAGAGTTGTAAGTCTTTCATTGTATATAAGCAAAGTTTGTTTTTTGTTTAAGTTATATTCTTTTTAGTCTTTTATGCTTTTTATTTTATCTAGAAGGTTTGTTTTTGTGATCAAAAATTTGGGTCCCCCTCCCCCAAATTTTTTATTGCATTAATTTGGTATCAGAGCAAGTTAGGAAGTCCTAGGTTTTAAGTTTGTTTGTCAAGTCAAGTCTTGTTGTGTGAGTCTTATGAGTCTTGTGATGTAAAACCCGAAAATGCCGTCTAAGACCTCGCACGCTTTTCAAAGCGCCGCAACGAGGTTTAAGTGAAAATTTCGAAGTTGTCAGATTTCGACGGGAATAATTTTAGAAAATAGAGCGTAAATTCTGATCGTTTTGATGTATAGAACATATATCGTATTTTGAGTATTTTGAGAGTTACAATTTTCGGAAGGATAGAAATGCCAAGGTTACCCCTAGGCCTTATGAAGGCCGAAATTGTTTAAGTGAGGGTAATTATGTCATTTGGCCTTTCCCATTTCTCCCTTTATACTAAACCGAAATCCTTCCCTCTTCTCCCATTCGCTTGTCACGACCAAACCGAGCGGAACCAAGTAGCGTGAGGCGCGGGTAGGAGCGGCGACGGGTTCTTCGGCGGCGGCTCCGGTGGCGGTTTCCGGCGGCCAAACTTAGGGAAAATCGTAGGGGAGGCTAAGGGAAGGCTAAGGTATGCATTAGAATGATGATTTTCCCTCTCATTCTCTAAATTTTTGAATGAGAAGATTTCTAGGATTTTTAGAAAACTTGGATTTTCTTTGAGAAAAGTTTAGAGAATGATTAAAGGATGTTTCTAAACCTTAATGCTAGTTGATTTCTTGAAAATATGGAATTTGGAAATTAGGGTTTTTCTTAAAACATGCTTTTCTTTGGTTTTCCTTCACAAAAAGAATTTCTAGAGGTTTGGAGAAGCTTTTATGTGAAGAACTTGTAGTGTTTAACAAAACTTTTGAGTTTTGGAAATTAGGGTTATTTTCCCAATTTTGAAATTATTGATCAAAAGAGTTCTCTTTATGTTGGGAAGGGTTTTTAGAAGCCATCCTTAGAAGCTTTTAAATTAAAATGGTAGTTTGACACTTATGGGGTTTTTCTTTTTCTTATTGAAGCATGAATTGTAGGAAGAGGGAGAGTTCTCTTTTTCTTAACTTAAGGTTTAGGAGCTTTATATAGATTTGTAATATTGTTTGTTGTATCCCTTTTAGGTTTTGATCAATTGGAGGGAGAAGCTCCTAAGTATACTTAAGTGAAGACCTTTTTATTTGAGGTAGGTAAATGCAATACCTTTAAATTTTAAGAGAAAATAAAATTGTTATTATCCCTTCAAGCATATTTTGATTTATGCTCTTTAAGTTTATGAATCTCTTTTTATTATGGTTATGGATATGAAGTAAAGAAATCCCTTACTTTCAAGCATATTTCTTATGAAAGGAGTTATTTATTTTATTGCACTTACTCTTTCTTGGTTAAGGAATAAAGAAAAGAACTTGCCCTTTTCATCCTATGTTATTATGAAACTATATGGCATATTAGGGGACATTTAAACATATGCATGTTATGAGAACAAAAAGATAAGTGTATGTGCATGTTGATGCGGAGATATCTTGGTAAAGGTGATGCTCTTATGAGCATTGGTAAAGGTGATGCTCTTATGAGCATTGGTAAAGGTGATGCTCTTATGAGCATTGGTAAAGGTGATGCTCTTTTGAGCATTGGTAAAGGTGATGCTCTTATGAGCATTGGTAAAGGAATGACCTATTATGTTGTACCTGATCAGTACAAAATGAGATATCTCCGAGACGGGTGATTATAAATACATGTTATATTAAGCATATGAAAGGCATTATGGTTTAAGGAAAAGCATTATGGTATAAGGGAAAGTATTCTTTTATGTTTTATGGGAAGTGTTGCATCACAAGTTTATGTTAAGGAAAGGATTTAATGGATTACATTGAAGTATTCTATTTAATTTGCAATGAGTTCCATATTTCTTTTCATTCATGTTAGCTTCATTCTTATTATTTTCTCTAAATATTTATTTGGTAAAGCATTTGCCTATTGAGTTTGACTCACCCTAGTTATGGGAACTTTTCAGGAGACCCTGTTTCTAGATAATGGCTGACCAACCTCCGCGCACCTACCGTCGTAGGGAGACGGCAGGCGGCAGGTTCTTTTGTGTTTTGCCTTTTTGTTGTTAGAAGATGAATTGTATAGATTTTTGGAAAGAACTTGTTAGACCGGTCCACTGGACCGGTCCAGCCGGTCCACGGGACCGGCTCAGACGCGAAATGTCGCGTGATCTCCGCCTCGTGCGGAGATCGAGCGGCCCGACCAGCCGAAGAGATCATTTTAGGAAGCATTTTTTAGCGTTTTGAGAGGGAAATTTGAATGTAGGGACTGTTTAGGGATTTCCTTTTGATTTGTATGCATTAAATAGTAGATTTTCCTAGGGTTTGGGCATCTGGAATTTGGCTGAAATTTGAGATCCCGTAGATTTAGGACTTCTTTGGGCTCTAGCTGCGTCTAGAGATTTGGGAGAGATCGATCCTCCTCTCGAATTGAGGATCAATTGTATCTTGCTCTTTTATTCATCGTCTAAGTGGAATACAAGTATTTTCTTTGAGTTTTCTCTCAGATTTCCTTGTTGTTTGCTGTTTTTCTGCTGTAAACAGCAGATTTCTGCTGTATTTCTGCTGTGGACAGCAGTTTCCATCGGGTCAACTTCAGTTTTGGTGAGAAACACTTGGGAACTCAAGTGTTTCCTATCAAATTGGTATCAGAGCACCGATTCGGGACAACCGGCGGCTGAAATTCTGAAAATTTCAGCAAGATCGTCGTCTCCGGAAAAAGATTTTTTTGTGGATCCGTTAAAAGAAAGATGGCCGGGAAGAAGGTGGAAGCTTTAGAAGGCGAGTTTGGTCAACTGAAGACAGATCTGGAGGGGAAATTCATGGAGATCTCCACCAACAATGAGAGGTTGGAAGGGAGGTTCGCGGCGATGGAAGAAATGATGAAGAAATTATTGGAGATGAAGACTAATCCGACAACGTCGGAAAAACAAGAGAGACTACCGGAGACCACGGTGTAGGAGGAAATCCGAACCGGCGTAGGGGGAGGAGGAATCAAGATGTGGAGATCCTTGAAGGAGACGACGACATGCCACCTCTAGAGCCACTTTCTAGAGAGGAGATGAGCATGGGAAATGACCGTCGAGGTGCTGAATTTCAGCGTCGAGGTGCTGATTTTCAGCGTCGAGGTGCTGATTTTCAGCGTCGAGGTGTGGATTTTGGAGGCAGGCAGGGGGAATATGAAGGTAGTGCAGATTTTGGAGAAAGGAGAGAAGAATATCAGCGTCGAGGTGCTGAATTTCAGCGTCGAGGTGCTGATTTTGAAAGGGGAAGAGGAGATTATGACGAAGAATTCGGTTACCAACGTCGGAGGGATGATCGGGACACTTGGGGAGCACCTTCTCTTCGAGGAATGGGAGGTTATGGAGAGTACCAGGGTAACGGAAGGGATCCGAAGGTGAGGAAGTTGAAGATGCCCATCTTTGAGGGCGAAGATGGCCATGGTTGGATCTATAAGGTGGAGCGTTACTTCGCTGTCAACGGGTTGACAGATGATGAGAAGCTAACAGCGGCAGGATTGTGTCTGGAAGGGAAGGCGCTGGCATGGTATCAGTGGCGAGACAGGAGGGAGCCTATCCGGAGCTGGAGAGAGTTTAAGGATTGTTTATTAGAGCGTTTTCGAGCCGATGGGGGAGGAGACTTCTATGAACAATTCTTTGCTCTGACGCAGGAGGGGACTGTGGCCGATTACCGGGACAGATTTGAGTACTTAGCTAGCAGATTGGATCACATTTCGGAGTCAGCCTTAGAAGGGAACTTCATGAAGGGGTTGAAACCAGAGATCCGAACAGCAGTCAGGGTACTGGAGCCGAGGAACCTGGGAAAGGCTATGGAGCTGGCGCAGTTGGTAGAAGATCAAAAGAAAGCAGAAAGGGGGGCCCGAGGAAACTACTTAGGAGGCTCTTACAGGACGACGACCACTCTTCTAGCACCCAAGGGGCCTGCATCAGGCAACAGTAATGAGACCACCCTGGAGAAGCCAGTAGGAGGGAGTGGGGAAAATTTCAAAAGGCTGACCGAAAAAGAAATGCAAGATAAGAGAGCAAAGGGGTTGTGCTTCAGATGCGATGAGAAGTACACGCCGGGGCACAGGTGCAAGGACCGAACTCTTCAGGTTCTCCTCGTCTGTGAAGATGAGGAAGACGAGGAGGGAGGAGGCAGCAGATCTGTTGAGGAGGAGGAGAAGCTGCACCTGGATGTGGCAGAAGTCTCCCTCAACTCTGTAGTGGGATTCACCCCGAGTCGCACTATGAAAGTGAGAGGAGAGATAGCTGACCGCGAGGTGGTTGTGTTGATTGACAGTGGGGCAACCCATAATTTTATTTCCAAACAGATGGTGGAGTCATTGGGGATGGAGTTAGTGGATACCGGAGGCTATGGAGTGATGATGGGCACGGGGAAGGTGGAGATGGGTAGAGGAGTCTGTCGAGGAGTAGTACTGAAGATTCAAGGGATCCATGTAAAGGAAGACTTCCTTCCCTTGGAATTGGGGAGTACGGATGTCATCCTAGGGATGAAATGGTTGCAGACCCTTGGGGGAAACCAAGGACAATTGGGGGAGCACTCACGATGGAATTAATGGTGGATGGGAGAAAGATGTTTATAAGGGGAGATGCAGGGCTATCCAAAGCCACGAAATCACTGAAGACCATGGTTAGGGATATACAAGAGGTGGGGGAAGATTATTTGGTGGGACTACACAAGCTGGATGTGATCAGGATGGAGGAGGAAGCGGATGTTTCTCGTTCTGTGCAGCCCTTGGTTCCGCAATACAGTAAGGATTTTCAGTCACCTCAAGGATGGCCCCCTCCACCGGAACACGAGCATATCTCCACCTTGAGGACAAGGTGGATTTTTGGGAGGGGAGTATTGTTAGACCGGTCCAGCAGGTCCACGGGACCGGCTCAGACGCGAAATGTCGCGTGATCTCCGCCTCCTGCGGAGATCGAGCGGCCCGACCAGCCGAAGAGATCATTTTAGGAAGCATTTTTTAGCGTTTTGAGAGGGAAATTTGAATGTAGGGACTGTTTAGGGATTTCCTTTTGATTTGTATGCATTAAATAGTAGATTTTCCTAGGGTTTGGGCATCTGGAATTTGGCTGAAATTTGAGATCCCGTAGATTTAGGACTTCTTTGGGCTCTAGCTGCGTCTAGAGATTTGGGAGAGATCGATCCTCCTCTCGAATTGAGGATCAATTGTATCTTGCTCTTTTATTCATCGTCTAAGTGGAATACAAGTATTTTCTTTGAGTTTTCTCTCAGATTTCCTTGTTGTTTGCTGTTTTTCTGCTGTAAACAGCAGATTTCTGCTGTATTTCTGCTGTGGACAGCAGTTTCCATCGGGTCAACTTCAGTTTTGGTGAGAAACACTTGGGAACTCAAGTGTTTCCTATCAGAACTCAAATATGATTTTTGGAATCCTTTCATTTGGAAGAATTTTTGATGTAATCCTCTTTTTACAAGGTATGAAAAGCAAAATTACTATTTGGAACTTTTAGTGGCTCTTTCTTTTCTTGTTGTAGTGATGTTAACATTCTTTACTTTATGATGAATTTAGTTTATGCCATGCTACCTTGTCTCTTTCTCCGTCCGATCTCTGTTCCCGCCTCGCACTAGCGAGCTAACCGGGCCGGGTCGTGACATGTGAGTCTTGTGAGTCCTGTGAGTCTTGTTGAGTCTTTTTTTAAATAAATGGAAAAAGACAAAAAGATAGATTCATTCATGGATGAAAACAAACCAGACAATCCTGAAGTCCCTCTTCCGATGCACAAATGGATTCCAACTGAAGGTGATTCAACCGATCCACTTCAAGACAGATTATACAAACTTCAATATCACATGTTCTTATGTGATCAAAAATTTGAGAAATGGAAGACGTATCTACAAAGACAGTTCGAGAAAGAGCAAGAAGAAATTTTGAAGAAATATGAAGAAAAGATTAAAGAATTGGATGCTCCGTCTTCACCTCCTCAGAAGAAAACAAAAACTGACTCATCGGGAGATGAGCCCTCAAGAAGGGGAGTCTGATGTAGGCAAAGGGGGGGGGGGGGGGGGGGGGTTAAATCAAATCCAAAAAAAATTGGTTTTGACTTCTCTTGAGCTTGCTAGCTCAATAAATTTTGAGCTAAAATTTAGCTCATTATGAGCCGGTTTGCCCATTATTAGCTAGGTTTTAGTTCATTTATTTTCTTATTTATGTAACTCTTTGTTTATAGTTTTGTCTCTTAAAATTCTGAGTTTTGTCCCTTGGGTTTCCAAGAATGGCTTTTGGGTTTCCTGTGCCTTGGCTCCTTGGTTTCCCCGGTTGGCTGCTGGTTTTTCGTGCTGGGTGGCCTTTCCCGTGCCTTGGTGCTTCGGTTCCGTGCGGGTCTCCTTGGCTTTTGCGGCTGCCTCTTCGGGTTTCGCCTGGGCTGTTTTCCCGTGGCAGATGGGGGGCTTTTCCGTGGCTTTGGTGCTTTGTTTCCTGGAATGACTATTGGCTTTTCATATTCCCTATTTAAATAAGCTTTTAAATTAATGAGGGGATGTTTGTATTCCCCTCTCATGCCTATATATAGAGTTGTTTTGGGATGTTTTAAATAAGTTTATGATGTGATTTTTGGAAGCTAAACCTGCGGGTTTCTTCGTGGAAAAGCTTGCGAGCTTGTTCCAGTCTCCTCCTCTAGGAAAGCTTGCGAGCTTCTCCTCCTCCTTCATCTTGGCTTCTAACCTCTTTCGTCTCTCCGCAAGTATCCACTCCATTATATCCTTCTTCTCTTGGAAAGCAAGTTTAGGTGTTTTTTTTGTGTCGTTTGTAAGAGTCAAGTTTGTAAGTGTCTTTTATATTATATAAGTTTGTCAAAGTTTGTAAGTCATCTTTTAATATTAAAAAGTGTCTTTTTTGGGTATTTTGTGTATTTCTTTTATTTAGTAAGTCTTTTTATTTTGTGATAAAAAATTTGGGACCCTCTCCCAAATTTTTTATTGCATTAATTTAGTATCAGAGCAGGTTATGAAGTCCTAGGTTTATAAATTGGTTTGTCAAGTCAAGTCTTATTGTGTGAGTCTTGAGAGTGTTGTGAGTCTTGAGAGTCTTGTGAGTCTTGTGAGTCTTGTGAGTCTTGAGAGTCTTATGAGTCCGTTTAGTAAGTTTTGTGTGTCTTGGTGAGTCATAGTAGTTGTTGTATGAGTAGTTATCATATAAGTTTTGTTTTGAGTCATGTTGTCATTTGAGTCTTGATGTCAAGTGAGCAATCTCAAGCCTTGGTGTCTCTTGATGCAACGCCTTCAGAACAAAGCTAACTCATCGAGAAATGAGTCTTCAAGAAGGGGAGTCTGATGTAGGCAAAGGGGGTGTCAAATCAAACCCAAAAAAAAAATTGGTTTTGACTTCCCTTGAGCTTGTTAGCTCATTAAATTTTGAGCTAAAATTTTGTTCATTTATGAGCTGGTTTTTAGTTCATTTATTGAAATAAGAGTTAGCTAGTTATGAGCTATGTTTTTAGATCATTTATTAATTTATTAGTAGCTCATTAATTTTGCCTCTTCTCCTCCCCTTTTCTTCTTTAAAATCTGTCCTTGTCCCATGGGATTTCGTGGCTATTTTTTGGGCTTCCCTGTGCTTGTTGTTTTCGTGTCTTGGCTCCTTGGTTTCCACGGTTGGCTGCTGGTTTTCCTGCTGGGTGGCCTTTCCCATGCTTTGGTGCCTCGGTTCCGTGCGGGACTCTTGGGTTTCCGCGTCTGCCTCTTCGGGTCCCTGGCTGAGCTGTTTCCCGTGGCTGATGGGGGGCTTTTCCGTGGTTTGTGATGTTTGGGGTTCCTGTGGGAAATCAATGAAGTGGCTGTTTAGTTTCCCCTCTCTTGTCTATAAATAGTATATGTTTTGGGATGTTTTAAGTAAGTTATGTGATTGATTTTTGGAAGCCAAAACCTACGGGTTTCTTCGTGGAAAAGCTTGCGAGCTTGTTCCATTCTCCTTCTCCTCTAGGAAAGCTTGCGAGCTTCTCCTCTTTCTTCTCGGCTTATAACCTCTTTCGTCTCTCCGCAAGTATCCACTCCATTGTATCCTTCTTCTCTTGGAAAGCAAGTTTAGGGTGTCTTGTTTGAGTCAAGTTTGTAAGAGCCTTTGTTTGTAAGTCATTTAATTTTAAGAGTTGTAAGTCTTTCATTTTATATAAGCAAAGTTTGTTTTTTGTTTAAGTTGTCTTCTTTTTAGTCCTTTATGCTTTTTAGTTTAACTAGAGGGTTTGTTTTTGTGATCAAAAATTTGGGTCCCCCTCCCCCAAATTTTTTATTGCATTAAGTAACATCAACATTTTATCCTTCACATATAGTGTTATGCTCCCTCTCAACCAATAACATGGACAACGTGGTATATTATCTTTATTATATGAAGTAAAATATCTCTCTATGTATCCCTTTTAAAACTCAGTCAAATATTTAATCTTTATTCGGTCATGGACATACATGAATATCACCGGACTACGAAAACTTGTTTCTTGTGTTTGATATAGTTGATGCATTTGTTCTCTCGTCTTTATTTGATTTTGCTCAAAATTTTATCATGATCTTAACACCATGCTCACAATGTGAACCCACGACCTCCAAGTCCCAACGGAAATAACTTAAACATTGTTTCTAGTGACTTAACACACGACCTCCTTGCAATTTAACCTTCAAAAATTTGCAGTGCTTACATAAAGAAAGCTTCAGTAAAAAAGAAAAAGAAGCCATGCGATGCAAATCATAATGAGCAACAGTGTTAAACTAATATAAAGAAAGAAATGTTATAAATTTTCTTACAGATGGTGTGAAGCCCTCAAATGGATTTTTTCCTGTTTTTGAATCTGCTAAAAGTTGCCTTGCCTTTTGAATATATGCTGATAGACCTCCAGGATAATTTGCATTCAGCCGTGACACCTATAGAAGCACGCATTCTTCAACAACAAAAGCATGGAAAATATAAATTTATCGAAATAAATATAATAGTGTGCAGAAAAACTGCCAGCAACAAGCTAGCACAGATAATAACAATCACAATAAAGTGAAGGCATCTGCATGCAAGCAAATGCACAAGCATCCATCACACTGCTTTGTGGTTTTCCATCAGCATAAAGCTCTAGAGACAGAATGTGAACATCACTATACTCGGGTTCTGAACCAATAAATAGATCACAATAATAAAAATGAAAAAAAAAAAAAAACATCCTCCCTAGTATTTCAAAGAATAATTAGAATCAAGTAGAATCTTTTTAGGTTATACATGTTTAAGTTTATGAAATATTAGAAATCCCTCAAGAGAATATAACTTTCTTCAAGCTTCATATGAAATATACAGTAAATGGAAACCAATAATGCTAAGTGTCAAGATGATCCAATGCGGAGGTAAATCAACAATCAGGAGCAAAGTTCCCCCCATTCAACCATCATAAAACCATGTGCAAAGTTATAACTTTTTTTAGAACATGAGCCACATTCTCTTTCATAAGTCTATGGTTTAAGCACAAAAGTCGTGTATTCAAAAAACTTCACAGCTAATTAGACAACAACCAATGCAAATGCGTACAAAATAAAAATGATAATAAACAATATCATTATTAATGAGAAGCAGCATTCTAGTAAAAATAAAATTATCACTCTGTATTAATGTATTATTAAGCATTAGTTCTCAATAGCATCTAGTTCATTAAATGATCTGAAAAAAATTTAACCTGGTTGAAGAAGCACGTTTTCTTCTCATCGTCAACGCCTTGCTCAGCCCAATTGGCAAAGAGATGACTTTGTCCCTCATGCAACAGCATCTTTGCAAGGTCAATCTAGTCAAAAATGAGAAAATTAGTAATCAACACATATTATTGAGTAGGATGGAATATGAGAAGGATGTCTAAACAATGGAGTTTGTTAATACTTAAGACTAAAAGAGAAGAACATTGCTTTGCCATGATCATCACAGAAATGATAAATAATATTTTGGTGACACACTGAGAGACTTCATGCAGTCCACAAACAGAAATATATACATGCAATTAAAATAAATACAAAAAAAAAAAATAGAGTACTGGAAAAAAAGCACATCCCTTCCCTTGTTAAAGCACATTAGTCAAAAGTACATAACAAAGTTTGATTTGGCATACATAATGTTACACAATACGTAAATCTTTCAGTAAATCTAGATTATGATATATAAAATAGCAATATAACATGCCTGTTTCACTACATCAATTAATGGTAAATCAAGTACAATATTAGAACATGAATCTCGTAATCACATCAAGCTAAATTTCCTGCGCATGAATATGCTAAAAGAGGTGATCTTACCAATTACCATGAAAGAATCAGACAAAATAACTGCTAAGCAAGATTTCAATAAATGAAAATGCTTAAAGAGGTCATTGCAAATGAATTGTATTGAAGATTTCAACATAAGAAAATAAAAAATTTCACTTACTCAATGAGAATGACGAAAGAGGTCATTTTAAAATTTGGACTCTTGAATCATACAATCGATCAAGAAGCATATTCACTTCTGAGGAGGCACTGTATGTGCTATATATGTTTTGATATGCTGTAAGTAGATACAATTTTATTTTATTTTTTTTTTAAAGTTAGATACTCAAATCTCATATGCATATCCTTTCTAAAGAGATTTTAAAAAATATTGGAGCCCGTAATAAATAGATGAGACATCATAGTTAATGGAATATTAGTCAATCTTATAGGAATTCCCATTCATCATTTACTTTTTATTCTAGAAATTTTTTATCAACATTTCTGGGGTCTATATGAGAGAGAACTAATGTTTTTGTTTGCATCAACATTTCTTAACAAGAATAACTAGGTTGTTAAATTTATCATTGCATGAATATATCTGAGTGTATGCATAATTATAAACATGCATATTAATATCTACTATTCACACACTAATAATTTTTCCCTCCCTCCCTATCAATCATTATTCATCAGTAAAATACTAAGAATTATCGTTTTTATGCATATATATAATTTCATTTTCTTCCACAACACAGCTTGCACACACATGCACCCACACATATACACACATGCATGCAACACACAAAACACACCCACAATGACACATCACACTGCACCCATACATTCATCAGCTCGCCTACAAACAAGTTGATTCATGTGCCAAAATAGCACACCTGCCATGCTCACCCACACAAATACATGCCTACGGGCACAAAAGAATGAATAAATACACACTTTGTCCCTCACCATCCATCATAATAGATGAGTAAGGAATAATGTATCTTTTCATGTTAGCACACATCAACAAGCATGGATAGTTTATTGCATTTTTTATTACATGAATATAGATAGATAGGTTGTATTACTCATTAGATAAATATACTTGTCTATATGTGTAATTATAAGTATGCATATTCATATTCTTGTTTCCACATGCATCGTATCTATATTAGTGTACATGATCCTCAAATGACGCAAAGGAAACCCTGAAATTTCTCAACCAAGTGTCTTCAAAAGCTAATTCTAGTTTTAGTACCTCCATACGACCAAAAGACCCATCCCCAAACCAATTAGGATAACAAATGACAAAATGCAAATAGTATCAATAGTGAATTTTGCTTTTTTTTTTTTCCTAATTAAAAAAGCTAATTATGAACTTACTGAGTTATTGTTACAAACCAAATTTTAAAAAAAAAATGCATAAGTGTTATTATGTTATTTGGATGTAGCATCAGCCACAGCTTATCCTTAATTAGATAATAAGCATTTATATACTGAATTAACTACCCTGTTAACCCTTTTCACTATGAATGCCAACATGCATTGGATGTCAAAATGCCTATGTTAATTAGAATAGAGAACAATCCATTGGGTTCATTGGCTTTGATGTTTCAAAATTTTTAGGTTCCCCCCATTAGCACAGCTTCAAGCATTTCAAATATCTTCCAGCACTTAAATAATAAGGAAAAGTCTATACTTTGCATTGATATGATGTCAAATCTAAACATTTCCGAGCAAATCCACCAAATTCATTATTTCATTATTCATCTCCATTTTGCATGAATCATGTGTTGTGATGTTTCAAAATTTTAGGTTCCCCCCATCAGCATAACTTCAAGCATTTCAAATATCTTTCAACACTTAAATAATAAGGAAAATTCTATACTTTGCATTGATCCGATGTCAAATCTAAACATTTCCAGTCCAATCCACCAAATCCATTATTTCATTAATCATCTCCATTTTGTATAAATCATGTGTTGTGAAAGAGAGTGCCTCAATCAAGTGTAAGAACAATGAACCACAAAGTAACTAGAAAATAGATCAATAATCATAAAAAAAACACCAAAATTTATGTGGTTTGATTTGGGTTAATTAGAATAAAGAACAATACACTAGTTACATTGACTTCAATGTTTCAAAATTTTTAGGTTCCCCACATCAGCACCACTTCAAGCATTTCAAATATCTTTCGGCACTTAAATAATAAAAAAGATATCAAATATAATAAATTCCGAACAAATCCATTATTTCATTAATCATGAAAGAGAGTGCCTCAACCCAAGTATAAGCACGATGAACCAAAAGTAACTAGAAAATAGTCATAAAAAAGAATACCAAATTTTATGTCGTTCAATTTGGGTAAACCTACATTCACGATCGCACAAAGATTGAATAATCTACCAAGTGTCAAGAAAGTACATAAAGGGTTGCAATTCCCACAAAGTTCCAAATAGGAAAAAATACCACATTGTTTAGCTTAGAGAAAATGTGGTCACCTACTTTAAAGATGATGGCTAAACTTGGAGAAAAAGATGATATTGTAGCTCCAATTACCCTCTTCTCCTCTTTATTACAGGAGTCCAAATGAGAACTATTCCTTACCATAATCAAGAGTTTCCTCTCTTGCTAGAATCAAAAATAGCAAAAATTCTCAAAGAATTCCCCTTACAAGAACACAAGAAAATTGTCTTCCTTCCTTTATCAGAAGGCACCTCCTGTCCTCTATCTTCCTCTACCTCTCCTATTTTGATTACTTCTTATTGTAGGGTCCATCAATGTACTAATTTCTTATATTTTCATAGTTGTATCATGAGGTGATAGGTGTGAATGATTAAATTTAAATGGAGCTTAACTTAGTTAGCCACCATTTTGGAAAATTAAGTGCAGATAGATATTGAGTTGGTAAATATCAATCTTGAAAAATATGAATAGATATCGAGCGTTGAAGCCACTAATCATGAAAATTAAAACCATAATTTATCCATAATAATTCATGGAATCTAGACTCATGAATCTTTATGAAAAAGGGAGAGCTTCTAAAGGAATCTGATAACAGTTTGCAAACCTACAAATTTTTGCTTTTTTCAGAGGTTTTGCAAACTACCGGACCCCATGCTCTTGCAGAATTTAACTATTTTGAGTGTTGCGAGAAACAATAACTATAAATATGTTGCCTTACGAAAAAATTAAATATCCCTCTCACAAGATAAAAGCATGTAGGCGTATAATCCCTCAAAAAATATACTAAAACCAACTTTGTTCCATCTTTGCCATACTGATCAGATACTATTATACAGTGAAAAGGACCATGCAGGTATATGGACCACAATGTAAACAGAGAATAAATCCCCCTTTCTTCCTTTGCTAATAAAATTTAATGAATTCAGACTCACAAAAACAAAATGTGCTGACTTATGCAAGCATTCAGCACAAAACTTTTATTCTTCATTTAACGATAGCGTCCGTCGCTGCTCTAGTTTCATTATTGAAAAAAATTAAATGCTTGTCATGCAGGTATCCTTCCACACGCATCTCCTTTATCTAAAGCATCTCAATGAAACTTAACCAGAGGCAATGAACGTGCTTAGCTTCGAGCAAATTAATCCGATGGAACACATCCCATCCAATCTTTGGACATTTTTTAACATCACTCTCATTTTTTTCTGATACAAATCTACCGCATCCTATTCCAGATTCCACCAATTGTTATTTTATTGAAAGAAAATTATACTATAAAAAAAAAAATTCAAGAGCGACAATCAAGATGAGACCTGATCCTGGTTAAGAATTCTGAGATTTTTTTGAAGGTTTGGGACGTCCGAGGCCCAATTGTCGCCTCCCATGCTCAGCTCCGACAATTTTTCCACCATGTAAGACATCTTCCGCCGACCAAAACCGTCGCCGTTGGAGTGACGTAAATCTCACAGCGGAATAAATCCTCCGTTTCCCTCTTTTTTCCGTAAATCCCGGATTTACTAAATCCTGCAGTTTGGCGGATTTACGGGATTTGGCCGAAGAAAGCGTGCGAATGGGAGAAAGTTACCTTCACAGCGAGCGAGCTCCCGTCTTTCTTCCGATCAAAATGTCGTTACTTCCGATCCGACAGGAAGGGAACGTCGTCAAAGGAGCGAAGTCGAACGACAATGAAGAAGCCGAAGAAGCGACTCGTGCAATCTTACATGCGAACCAAGGAAGCCGAACAGCAAGGACGAAAAAGAGAAGATGAAAAGCACCCGCTAGATATCTCTGAGCTAATATTGGTTAAATTAATTAATATAATTTAAAATATTAATAATTAAATAATATTAGTATTTTTATTGCATAAATTAATTATCTAATTTAACTTATTTATATAGTTAGCAATATAATGAGTAATTAAAAATTAATATAAATTAAAATATATAATTATTAAATATATAACTAATTGTGTAAATAATAATTAAATAATTACATTGTTCTTGTTGATTTTGTATGTTGATTTCTAAATTTCTCACAACATCATTTTTTTCTATAACTTGTCATGCATGAGTAGTTAATGATTAGGTAACTAATGAGATAATTAAAAGTACAATTAATCATTTCAAAAATTAAATAACAAGTAAATAATTAATGAAATATTTAACTTGGTTTATTGATTAAATAATTAGTCATTTTCAAAAATTATTAACTAATTCATTATATATTGACTACTTAATCGATTAACAACTAAGTACTTTGATAATTAGCACTATACTCAATAATTAAAATTTTAATTATGCTAATTGATAATTTAGCAAGATTCTAATGATATTACTCATCATTACAATTTATTGATGTTAATCAAGATAGAAATTAGGGGGTTTTTACATGTATAACACTTAAAACTACTATATTTACCTATTAAACACCTAAAGTTGCCTATTTACTAATATACCACCTCAAACTCTCATTCTAAATCTTTTATAGCACTTCCGTGACGTTCGTTCGCCTCTTCCGTTCATCACTCCGCCCTTATTCGCACATTCGCCCTCTCCACCTTCTCGGCACTCGTTCGCCTCTTCACCGTTGGAACTCACCGCTAGGCTCTTCTTAAATGTTCGCCACTCACTGCTAGGTTCTTCTTAAACGTTCGCCCTTTCGCATGGTAGGTTCTTCCTTTCAGTTTTTTTTTTTTTTAACAGGTTTATATTGGGCTGGTTAATATGAAGTTTTTGTTGTTATTTAGTCCATTTGGCACCATGTAACAGATCTTCTGCATTAGTTGTTTAGGGTGAACTTCTCAAGTTTTCATTAACTATGTTGTGTTTGTAATTTTAGAAATGCACAATAGGTGTTTGATGAAATATCAAGGTGTATTTTTGGAATGAATTGAATGCCAAGAAATTGTTTACTTATGCATGTCTTCATTTTCTTTAATTTTTTAAAGGTGTATTTTGTGAAGGCAATCTATAAGGCAATCTACAATGAGTTCGAGTTCCTCGCCTATGTCAATCAAAAAATTAAGTAATCAAGTATATTATCATTGTAACTTACAATGTACGATATTTACATCTTACCAATCTCGTAGTAGAAGAAGAAAATTCTACAGATGCTCATGGAAGAGATCAGAAGACGATTGTCATTATTTTCGTCGGTGTGATGAAGTTAATGAATTGTCATATGATAGCAATTCCCGCAGTTCAAATGTTGTTGAAAGTGATACAACACATGTACTTTCAGTTAGAGCCGGGCTGTTACAATTAAAAATCTTGTTGGTCATAGTGATTTTCGTTAATGTTATTGTAGCGTTCATAGTAATTAAATGTAGTTGTGCGTGATTGTCACTTTGCTTCACTGTAACTTTTATTTAATCAATGCAAACTTGTACTGCTTCTGACGAACTATAAAATATGTTGTGATCGTTCACATCTACTATTGCTACTATTGGAGCATTTGTATCTTCTGCTTATTTGGCATCATGCTAATACAAGGATGATTTCTAACAAAAAAAAAAGCATGCTTATTCGGAGTAGCAAATTGCTTCAGCCAGATGACTTCGAATGAATGACCATCTGAATATAACGAAGCACGAACTCTCCATGGACATCCATGATATGCGCATGTAGCTATCACTCTTGATTTGTCACTAGCTTTAATCTTTATTGCAAAGTTTTCTAAAATTGCTTTGGAATGAATAGCTTGTTTAAAACTTAATGAATCCTCATATCGCGAACCAACACTTACAATATGTAATTCTTCAACCTGGGCTACTAAGGAACCATCACACAAATCATCTACAATTATATCATTGTTCAAACCAATGTTTTATAGTTACATCTTCCATATTTCCCCATTGACCCATATCTTCTTCAACTTCTTTCACTGCAACCACCACCTCCATTTTATTGCCATTATAACTTCCTGTTTGCATGTTCATAACATCCGCATAACTCCGAATTGGCAAATAAATTTTAGGCAATGTGCCATTATAATGATATTGTAAATCATATGCATGACCCCTAATCCATTGGCAGAGTGCTTCGATTTGTTCTTTCAATAATAACAAATTAATTTGGCCTCTCTCAAAATTCAATGTTTTCTTACTTCCTCCAACATATTTCATCCTGGATTGCCCCTTCACCCCAATCCAATATCCTCCACATTTGAAGATAATAGAACACAAACTGTTGCAGTCCATATCTGCATTTACGTTAGAGGTTCTAAAAATTAAAATAAAAATAAAACATAAAACAGAACTTAGAAAACATGCCATTATATACAATAAGTTGATTCCAGGCCAAGAGGTGTAAAAAAAAATCAATAAAACTGCTATTAAAACAAAAATTGAAACCAGTGTTGATGAAAATATATCAAGCTGTTGGATTCATAGAAAAAAATCCATAACACTGTTGTTCTAAAAAAAATCAATAACACTGTTGTTCTACAAAAAAATTAATAATACTGCTATGGATTCATAGAAAATATATGTTGTAGAATATTTAGCTATCTACGATGTTCATGAGTCCCCTGGTGGAAACCGATACCGATACATCAAGTGTTCTTTGTAAATTATATCAATTCACTCCGTTTGAATATTTGCGGTGCTTGATTTTGATTCCTAGTATTTTCTTACCTTGGCAATGTTGCGAAAGGGAGAAAAAATGGCAGCGTGGGATTCGCGAAACAGATAAGAGTCCCGAGATATTTCTCCGAACTAGGAAGACGAATGTGAGAGAGATGGTTCAGTGCCAGTATCAACGAAGAAGAGAGGAGATTCCCGTGCTATTTCGGCTTTGCTTTGATGGGAGGGAACAGAGTGTGTCTTAAGGTGGTATATTAGTAAATAGGTAACTTTAGGTGTTTAATAGGTAAATATGACAGTTTTAAGTGTTATACATGTAAAAAACCTAGAAATTAATAATTTAATATTATTTAAAAGTTAATTAAAATTCAAAATATAATATACTTACAAGATTATAGTTAACTATTTCTTTTTTATTAAAAAAATTGCATCAAGAATGTCTGATGTGATTTGTGTTGGAAAGGGCTTAACAACCCTTAGATTTGCGCAGAGATTAGTACAACCCTTGATATTATATGTAGTATTAATCTTAGCATAAATTGTTAGGCTATTAGGCATATCTTGACACTTGCAAATTACGTCTAGACATCCTAACACAAACGATTTTCTTTCAAATTTAGTTATATGGATATTCACTCCTGCAAATTTATTGCAAACTCACATACGCACATATGTACACTAGGCCTTGAACTCAAGAGCTAATGGTTTTTTTTTTTTTTTTTTTTTACAAAAAGAAAATTCCATTAGATAATAAAAAATAATACACCACAATGCCAAAAAAATGGCCACAAAGAGCAAGGATACATACTATGAGATTACACTACACGAAAAGGCCAACCAATCCAAACAAAAAAAAGAAGAAAATAGCTCCAAAAATAGCTGTACTCGGACCACCACCTGATTTTCAGGCTTGGGCCTTCCATAGAGGTAATAAAGCAGCAGAAGTTCCACCCAAGTTGTGTGTCACGACCCAACCCAATCGGAACGAATCCCATAGCGTTGAGTCGCGACGGATGAATCCAAGATCTAACTTTGGAATTTGTTTTCAGACTTTCTTCCAATACACAAAGGAATATAGAAACACATAGCTACTACAAACTTCCAAATACACAGAAAACTCATCCATAATTTTCTTTTTCTCATTCTTGAAAATAATCATATACATTACAATACATGGCTTCAGACAAAAGATACATAACAAAAAGTAAACTAGCCATGGCTGTAAAAAAAATCAAAAGTACAAAAATACCTATACTTCAGATTAGATCCTGAACGACTAGTCCAATACTTCTTTCTCTTTCCCAGAACCTGAAAACTATGAAGATAACCACAGTGAGCTAACAACTCAGCAAGACTACACTAGCCGATCTAAATTCCCATATTCCCTCATTCCAAAATAATTCTCATAAACTTTTAAAAAAATAGTTCATTTTAAATTCAATAATCACTGAACTGAAATCTCAAAACATAATACATAATAAACCATTCTTTAATTCAGATATTCGTACAGAATTCAGAGAATCAAACAAAATTCAAATATTCTCATAGAAATATATAATTAGACAGAATTCAGAATATCATATGGAAATCAAATAATCAGACAGTGGAGAGCCTTTAGAAATTTCTTGTGAGGGAATTCAGTGTAGTGGAGTTTCGCAAGTCTATTCTGCAAGCAATCCAAAAGTCCCTGTTAATCGTAGGCTTTCCGGTAGAGATTTTGACATTGATTAGGAAATTCAAAATAGTGCAGTAATCGCTGATTACAGGTATTATCCTATTAGTAATATGGGAATTAGTGAACATTGTAATTAAGAATTTGATGTGATTAATATAGAATTTTATGATAAATTGTAGTTTGATTCTTAAGTGAGAAGGAAGTGAGAACATTGAAGGAATAATAAAACTTGAGAAAAAGGAAATCAAGGTAGTTCTTTAGATATGTGCTTAAGGTAGATTTCCTATGGCTGTAGGAGTTCTTAAAGATGTTATAACTTATGGTGTCATAGATAATTTTGATGAAATGCAAAGAGAGAGCTTTGAAGTAACTTACAATCGTAGAAGAATTCAAAGTAGAGGATTGGAAGAAACTCCTCGACAAGGATGTAAGAATGCAAAATTTTAATTAAAGTATATGATTTTAATGTATGCATAGGAGATTTAATGTCATGTATTGGTAAGATCAGATTCATATGATCAAGAAAATATGAGGTATGAACAAGTATGAGAATGTTTAATATTTTTAATTGTTAATGCATTTTTTTTATGAGAGCAATTGGTAAATATCATGCATGAATATTTTATACATGCAAATGATAAAGGAAATTCATGATTGTTATAAATAACAAATTCATGATGACTTTATGTTATGTATATGATGTTAATTGTTAGAAGCATATCCACTTCCTCCTATATCAGATGAATCAATCATTAACCGTGGGAATCAATTTTGAAGTATGAATATGAGAGTTATTAAATATTTAATTAATAAAGATTAGTTATGTTATGTTATGATATCTACATTATCAGCTTGGCAAAAGGGACCCGATATGAAACCTGGATTGTAGATGGGCCAAAAGGGACCCAAAAAAATGGATACCTACATAGCATGTGGGGCAAAAGGGATCCCTAAGAGGCAAAAGGAACCTCTATAAAATTCAATGGTAATAATGCCAGGTTGACTATGCTCCATTGAATATGTTAAAGTATAATCAGATTTTTTAAAATATTAAATATTCAGTATCTATCTCAATCGACATAAAGGATGAAGTTCAATATGAGATTTTTGAGGCTTTAGAGTTAATGATAAGTTGATCTAATTATTAGCTCAACATTATAATTTATTATGTTATTTAATTACATAGCTTATTGAGCCTCACAGCTTACAAGTATTTTCTTACTGGCTGTTGTTATAGAAAAGGGCAAGGAGAAGATGGATGCTAGTTAATTTATCCAAGTGTTTTTTCATTTCATATTAAAGTTAGATTTATTAGTGAGTCTATTTTTGGAGGTATGAAATATGACTTTCTTGTATTATTTGGCTATTGTCGTGGCTCTGTAAGTTTATATTAGAGTACTTGAATTTTAGATGCTTCCATGTATTCACTGAATGATATGTTATTAGAATTTTTATAAATTTTATACTGAAGGAATTATATGTTAATGTGCTATATTGTTTAAATGGAGGTTATGCTTGTGATACCTGATAGTACATTTAAGTGATATTATGGGGTGTCGTAGTGCAGAAAACCTGCTTCATCATTGTCATGACCCAAATCCGACGCAACAAATAAAAAGTCAACATCAAGAAACTTCCAATCACCACCCGAAAGGAAAAAAAAACACCAAAATTGGGAAATAAATGTCTATAATAATTTCTTTTTGGATTTGCATTTCCTAGGCTCACCATAATTTTTGAAAAACTTAATATTTGCAACTTGAAGAATACTTAAGTCAAAATTGTCTCAATCATCCAATTCTTTCACATTCATTTCGTCCCCTCCTGCAGACGAATAATTATCATCTAACCAGTCATTTTGGCGCACCAATTCATCCCTAGCAAGATGAGGTAACTTATCATCATTGGAACTAACAGAAATATGTACATCAATAAGAGGAAACTTAATTTCATCACAGCCTTCCAATTTACCTAGCTCTACCGAAGATCCAACCCCCACCCCTCCCCAGCAACAAAAGGAACCTAGATATGATCACCCGAGTCCTCCACCACCACAAATGATGCAGCATCACGACCCTCAACAACAAAACCGTCCACCACATCATCAACATCCTCCACCTCATCATCAATATCAACACCATTAGTATCAGAAGGAACCGGAGTATAGGTGTCAAAATCAATGACACCCTCACCCACATGAATACCAAAAACCTCATTAACATCACCAACCTCATTAATAGCAACACCATTCCCATCAGAAGCCTGCAGATCAACATCACCAGTCTACAGATCGACAGCTCTGTCAACCACCAAGGAAGCCTCATTAACATTAGGACTCAACCCCACAGCTTTTGCCTCACCATCAACCGGAGCAACCAAAGCCAAAAAAGAATTCAGCTGAACATCGTTACCTCTATAGGAGTAGCTTCCTCCTCAACAACCAAGTAAGCCTCACCAACACTAGGACCCACCTCCACTGCCTTATCAGATTCAATACACAATTCAATAGTATCCACCCCCTTATTACTAGATGGATCAAAAAGCTTACTAGTGAAGCACGATCAACCTAATTATCCAAAGGGTTTGATGCATTAGGAAAACTAGTAGTCAGGACAGCTCACTGAAGAGGACAACAATTACCAACTGAATGCACAATACACTTATAGGAACAACAAAAAGGGGAAAACACCTCCAACTCAACTTGATAAATGTAGCCAAATCGCTCAGGACCTAACCAAACTTTATTAGAATACGTTTTAGTAATGTTAAGCTCAACCAGTACCCTAGCCACAGAAGGACGTGAACCAATAGAGGTAGCGCTATCAACCTTCAAAGGCCTACCAAAAATCGAACCCAGACGTGAAGTATACGAGTGTGGGTCTCCGAAAGGATTCCGCTCGTGTGGATTCGAATGCAAAGGGTACGATCACACTATCCCGTAGGACAAAATGGTCGTAGGCCTTTACAATCGACACAAGCAGGCCGATGGAAGAGCAGATAGAGTTATAGATACGATTAGCCATGGAGGATAGCGGCTTTCACCTACCAACCTCGATGGATAATAATATCTATAACCCAAAAGTTCACGAGATTTCCCCTATTCGATACATCAGCATCGAATAGGGTTTATTTGATTGTGGGGATCGGTTTACTACGGGCGCAAGCCCCCGTAGTTAATTACATCTTAGACCTCGGTCTAAGAAAACTCTCGATTAAGGATGTTAGATTATCTTCTCCAAATGGGTTTAGTGCAAAGGGAACATTCTAGGCTTTCCTAATCAAAGGGGAAGGTCCCAAATTGGCTCAGTCAATCACACGTGGTTCAGTCAACATTCGGCCGGTCCGAGGAAGAGAAAACTGGAGAAAAAGAGAAAAGACACTACACTCAAACATACACGAGAGAAGGAAGGAAGTGGCGTCATCTGTGTGACGCAGATGGGTAGGGTTTATAGCTTCCGAAAGGATGGAGAGCTTACCCACCAATAAGGTGTATAGTGGTACACCTGTACCACTCACCTTCAGACCCTAAATCTATAAAAGATGCAGTTTTGTACATACGATACTGACATCTACGACCTAGCTAATGCAATCTGGACTTATTCCTTGCCTGAAAAAGGAAGCCAGCTAAAATCCTAAGCACAACCAATCGTCCTATATGTATGCAGGATGGGAATGCTCTATCCTAAAGATTCAAGGATTAATAATTCGAAAGAGTTGAATTAGGGACTTTATAATATGCAAACGAACATATCTAGCGTTGTATGATGCATGAAATAAATGCACGAGTAAGAAAGATCCTTAGGTCCACTAATGCAATGCATGTATGTAGGTAAAGTGCATTGTGGAGAAAAGTGTATAAGAACGTATGCATGACATCCAGAGTACAGAAAAAGTAAATAAACAACCTAAGGGTATCCTTCAGGCAAGATACCCGCACAGAAAATCATCATAGTCATGCCCACTTCGTGTGGGAAAACAACGATGCCCAATAGCATAAATAGGTGGCCTACTCTACAGGCCTAAATGACCCTAATGGTCTCTAAGGCTCACAAAAAAAGGGGGGGGGGTATCATACCCAAAACCGAAAAAGGCCAAAATCCTAGCAAAAAAACAACGATGCCCACTTCGTGTGGGAAAACAACGATGCCAACCGGCATAATAGGTGGCCTACTCTATAGGCCTAAATGACCCTAATGATCTCGAGGGCTCACAGAAGGGGGCAAGCTTTGACCTATAGGGCCAAAGCTTTGTTAGTGAACTACCCTATGGCTGGCTACCTACACATGCTAAAATACCTATTAACAAGTTGTGTGTGGAGTGTAGCAGTTCCGATATATAATTAAAAGAAAATTACTTTACAAGTTGCAGAGATCATACCTGATTGTGGCGCTGCCACTTAAAAGCTCCAAGCAAGCAAGTCCAGATTGTGGCGCGGCCACTTAAAAGTTTCAAGCGGGCAAGTCATCCAAATGTACCTCGCAAGACAAAACAAAAGAAAAATACACAAATGAGCGTAGATGCCATTCAAAAAATAAATGCATATAAGTAAGAATGTAACAAACAGAAAATCTAATAATAGCAATTATAAAGCATGTGCATGTAGTAAATACTGAACAACAAAAGAAAATGTCAGCCTAACCTAGGGCTAGAAGTCGTGTCCTAACCAAACGAGTCTAAGGTGTGTGTAGGCTGTGCAGTTTTGGATAGATCCTATGTAGGATGATTTAGTTGAAATTGTTTGTATTTTGATTTGTTAAAGGGCAAAAGGGAGATTTTAATTGAAATTTAAATCTTAATAATTTAAGATTGATTTTAGAGATTGTATTTAAGAATTTGATTGATTATTTTGTTGGTTGTAAATTAAAAGAAAAGTTGGATTAAATGATTTATTAATCAAGATTTGACTTAAGCCAGTTAAGAAACTAATTTTAAAGTTTTGCCACTCCATTGAATCCATTCGTGGCGTTGTGCCACCAGGCTCGAGGAACCAGGCCTCCTTAGGACACTTAGCCCCGCAGCCCGGAGTAGTCCATCCAATAAACTTCATCTTTGGAGTGGTTGTTATGTATTAAAGGGTTTGTTTATTGATTTTATATGATTAATCTAGGGTTTGATCTTTAGAAGTCTTTTACCCTAATAAGTTTTAGATTTCGATTTGATCTCCTAATCTTAGTCTATCTCTTTTAAATTTTAGATTGGTTAGGAGTTTATTATTAGATTTATTAAGCTTGATTTAGATTTATGTCTTAGACTTGAAGTTTAATAATTATAAATGTTAATAATAACTTGATTAAGAATTAAGTGTTTTAACATATTTTAAGAGTTAGGTTATAAATGGTTGGTTAATTATTAATGGATTAAAGAAAAAGAAAAGGGCTAAACCTAGGAAGACGTGTCGCTAAGTTTAGTTTTGATGTCTCTACCCTACAGAGAGCATGCACCCTAAGTCTAAGTTATCTAAGACTCGGTCCTTAATTTTTGTCCTTATGTGTCACTAAAGTTATAGGGCTAGGAGTTTTATTTTCTAACTCTTAGGACTTTCGTACGAGTGTCACTAGGTTTAGGAATTTATGCATGAAAGTATACTAATAAATAGCAATGCAGTAGAAAGAAAAGAATGAAAATTACAAATAAAAGGGATGTAGGCATTGTTGTTTTGGACACACTTCTTTAAAGACAAGTGTATCCTAAAGCAACATTAACAATGCCCTTTAATGTTCCCACAATCCAAATGAGGCACTTGATATGAGACTCGACTCAAACAATCTAGCTACCCTTTAAATAAAGTCCAAAATAACTAAAGGAAACAAACTCCTAACACTAAACTTAAAACTAGACTCTCTTTAGTTTAAGTCTATATAAAATTCTATGTTTTCAGAAGTTAACCTTAAAGAAAGCTAACTTAAGTGAGGATTACCTACTCCAAGAAGACACTAAAGGCTTTCCAACACAAAGTTCCTTAATATCTCAAACTCCAAAATCCATTTTATAGGAAGAAACACTAAGGGAATCTAACCCAAAACTACTTAAAGCTTTAAACCCCAAAATTCGTCTTTAGACATAACCACTAAAAGAATTTAATTTGAATAGGAGAGCACTAACTACCCCCCCAAAAGACACTAAGAGATCCTACTACACAAATCCAATCATCAAACTATACCTTTCAAAATAATTTTCAAGGGCCTTCCAAATGGGCTACTACACAAAATTCTACAAAAAGAAATCTACCAAAATCTCTTCTTCTTTTTTTTTTACAAGAACCCTACAAAAATATTCTACTAAAGATCCCCTCTTTTGACACAAAATCCTACCAAAACAACCAAAAATCAAGTGCCTCTTCCTTTCATTTGGAGTGGGGTAAGAATCCACGAAACTTTACAACAATAGAGTTTTATACAACCCCTCATTGTAAAGCCTTCATAAAACTCGTCGTATAAAAGCCTTTAAAACAAATCCAAAACCACTAGATACCAGTCGACTTACAAAAGAAAGCTTTCGACCATAAAAACCATTCATAAACACTCTCAAAGACATTTTATATGATGACTAAGAATGCTCAACATTAAGAGAAAAGACATATAAATGCTCTTAAATATGCCACACACCTTTCCAAAACAAAGTCATGAAACTTTCAATGTAAACTAACCATCTCATATTCGAATAACCATTTTAATGGATAAAATTGCCATAAAATAAAGATAGAACATGAATCTACAAGAATACCAACTCAACTTTAGAATTCATGAAAGCTTCTATCACTTCTACAAACATTACTTTGCAAAAGGCTTATGAATAGTTACCATTATTCCCTTCCAAATCAAGATGCATAACAAGCTTTATTAAGGAAAAGTATAAGAAAGTTATCTAAGTCTTCTCATGCAGGAATATAAGATGCAACAAAATATGGGAAACCCTTCAATTGAGACTCACAATGCCAATATCATTCTCACGACACCCAACTTTTTTTCATATACCGCACTTACACGAATGGGATTAGAATTCGCTAAATCTTCTTTATATTAAGTGAGCATTAACAAAGCTCAATTATATAATAAACCTCTCACTTGCTTATGGTGCTAAGGATGCTAACATCTCATTTTTTTTAAATAGCTTGGGCATAAAACAGCGGGAAATCTACATGTAATTCGCCCTCAAAACAATTTGGAACCCAAAACCATGAGGAAAGCTGCATAAAACATGTTACCAAAATAGTTCGACACCTCAAAACCAACGAAAAACTGCATATACTTGTTTCCAACAGCAATTTGGAACCTCAAAACAAGTAAAATCTGCATTTGCTAGTTTCTAACAGCAGTTTGGAACCTCAAAACAAGCAAAATCTGCACTTGCTTCTTACCAAAAATAGTGGGAAAAGTTTCATAAAAGCTGTAGGAACTTCCATACAATGGACATAAAAAAGATTCACTTAAGTGCCATAGGTATTATTGTGTAAATAAACACTGAGAAAGCACTTAAAATTTGCATTCGTTTCCCATAAAAACAGTGAAAAGGAAATCCATAAGAGCTGTAGGAATTTTCACGTCATCCATCAACCTTGCAACTAAACATGCTTCCTATGATATAAGTTGTGAAACTAAGAGACTCATGATGGCTTGCCAACCAATTTTAAAGCTAAATAATGATAAGAGAACAAACGTTTTGATAGAAAACTAATTCTACTCTAAGAGAATATTAAGGTCTTCTAATATAAATTCCATGCTCTTTTATTTATTTATTTATTTTTTGTCTTGCTCAAAGAAAACTACCCAACATGAAACATGTAGCCCTTGCATCAAATTGATTTGCATACTCGAATAGATCATAAAGTACATGAAGGTTCTCTAGACTCGGTGAAGCGCGTCAAATGACCATAAGTACAGGTGAAGAAAAGAAAAATCATGAATTTCATGCTCATTTATTTTCTTTTAACTTACTTTGAATAAGGTTCATGGTGACAAAACATAAATCTCAACAAAGTTCACTTCACAAGAGCAAAATCCAAATGGATGACATAAGCATGGTAAGCGATTTCAAACTAGCCTTTGTTTATATAATGGATCACAACCATAAAAGCATAGGGTTGTAGATTTCATAGAAATCTTTAATACAAATAAGGACATGAAAGTTTAGAAATATTTGTTTCCAAATTTATTCCGAGGATCAAGTATTAGCAAGGCTCAAACAAATCAATTAAAGTGAAATCTCTTAGATTTTATGAGATTCCAAACAAGCTATCAAATATAAAGCAAGTATCGTTGTATTGGCTTGAAACAAACTCACAAATCTTTCCTAGTGACATTTCATCAAACAACTAACATGCATAATTCGAACAATGAAATACATGAGTAATGTAGGTTTGGTTCTAAACATGTGTATATGTATCCACTTACGCTTTTCAACATGATTCAAAAATTTAACTAATAACGAAATATGCATTTAACAGATCATATAAAATCAAATAGATATGGCTATATTTCTCTCAAAAGGCTTTGTCTTGGAAGACGAATTCTCTACAATTAAATGATATGTGCCAAAGAGACAATCCATGATTATTGCCAAAGTCTTTGAGGTAGCTAATGATCAGGGCTCCATTTGGATACAAGTGCATGAAAGCCAACCAGCAATTTAACAACTATTACCCACTGGCAGTTAACACCACGAATCATGATCAGCATTGACATAGTTTCTAATAAATCTGATATCACAGATTTTCAGGAACATCATATTCTTCAGGGCACTTGACTGAATATGACATCAAAAGGTAATATCACTATAGAGATAATCAAAACTATTTTTTAAAAAAACAAAACACATCGAGTCTCTTAGGGATCAAGTAAATTCTACACAAAGCATCTGGTATGTCACATCCCTACACAAATTTTCAGAAAAAAAATCTGCCACAGTAAACTATACAAAGCATTAGGGAGGAAGGGAATGGAGGTATGAGAATGAGAGGTAGGAAGAAGATCAGGAAGAAGAAAAACAGTGCAGAAGGAGGAAGAAAGGAAAGAAGAAGAAAGAAGAAGAAGGAGAAGGAGGAGGAGAAGCATACCTTGTAGCCTTAGAGGAGGTCAATCGGCCAAGACAGGGGAGACGCCGGGCTTGGCTAGCTCGCGCGAACGGGAGTCGGTCCGTGCACTGGGCTCGGCGGAGCTGCCGTCGGCCAGGACAAGGGGTTCGGGTTTGGTTATGGAGGCCGAACGGGCTTCAAAGGAGGGAGATCGGAGAAGGAGAGGGAGCGGGAGTCTGCTCCATCTAGGGCTCGCAAACCAGAGGAAACAGACAGGAGGCTTTGGCCTCCTTGTTTCTGCGAACACCGAGAGAGCGAGAGAGGGGAGCAGGGTCTCGCCTGGATGTTCCAATAGGGAGGAATCGGGAGCCGGGGGGGGGGGGAAGCGGGTGTCTGGAGCCGATGGAATGAAAAAAAAACCAAAGGAGAGGAGTGAGGTCTGTGCCCGCCCCGTGACCAGAGACCGTTCATCCCTTTTTTTGAGCAGGCCTCTGCGCTCTCCAACGTCTCTCCGACATTCTGCTCTTGTTAAACCCAGAAAGAGGGCTTCTAAACTCTGTCTATCTCGAAAGTTGTTCGAATCGACCGCCTCTTTAGGACTCACGCGACTGAACTTGAGGACCAAGATAGGTTTTAGAATTCGATCGGATCGGGACCGTTAATTATATTTCCTGATTTGCCATCACATTCAAATTCAATAAAAAGCTTTTTTTTTTTTTTGGAATTTATTTATAATTACTTTGGGCTGATTTGAGTTGGGTTTGGATATGAATTTGGCTCAAATTGACTTGATTTAAAATCGGGCTAGATTCAATCGATTTGATCAAATCAAATTGAACTCAAATTGAAATTAATTCTGGTCAAATTGAACTCGACGAGGAACAATCGCGTCGATCGAATGTGCTCGAGCGAAAAACGAGGTCAACAACGAGGGGAGAAGAGGCGAGGGTGTAGATTCGAGAAGGAAATCCAAATTGGGATCACCGGGGACTCAACTCCAACATCAAATATAGGAGACCATTTAGTCAATTTCATGTAGCAATTGTTAACAAGGTAGGATCTATGAAAAAAAACTCCTACTCTAATACATATAATTCACCAATTTAATCAATATATTCGACAGATTAAGTAAGGTAACCAAAACATCTCTGATAAGCTTGAGGTTGAAGAAGAACCAACAAATAAAATCTAGAGACAGCCGCTTGGAGGAAGAAAAACCAACAAGCAAAAACTGAAAGGGAGCTGCCAAAGCAAGAATATCCTCCTCGGAGATCCACAAATAAGGTAGACTACGAAAGGAGTAAGTTTTAAGTTCAGGAAAACTCACATCCGAAGAACTACTAAAAATAACATCGAGAAAAGAATGAGATTTGAAAGCTCCATCTAAAAAATCAGAATCGGCGAGGCGATTCCCGGCCATCCAGTGAGACGGGTGGAAAAAACCAAATTGCCAAATGGAAACCACCAAAACTAAAAAGAAATAAAGACAAGGGGCAAATGACTGACTTCCCTGAGGCCAACACGAGAGGCGGCAAAAGCCGCCGGGAGGATCCCAGCAGAGTTGAGCCAAACCGTAACAGAGCGCACAGCAGCAACTGCTTACCTCCCAAAAATTCATTCTGATTCTCAAGAGCTAATGGTCAAGTGTCAAAACACCCAACTATTAGGTTAGACTAGCCAGATTGCATGCCCAAAGGTTCCTTCTTCAAATTGCAATCAGCCATTTTGAACCTCAAAGAGGAAGGATTCATAGCCAAATAATTAAAAGAAAAAAAAAACTATCTCTATAATTAATTCAAATTCTCCCTCAAAATATGTCTAATTTAGTATGTTTTTTACACTGATTTAATACATTTATGTCTGACTGAGATTTCGTTTGGGACAAATTTCTTACTGCTCTCCAAAGTAGCTTTCAATGCAAAAATTTGTAATGAATTTTTTTTTTATTAAAAAACTACTTTAGAAAACAATAAAAAGTTATCCCAATCACAAAATCTTAGAGGAATTGTCTTAGCAGATTTTAGCTTCTTATATCTAGAAGTTCCAAGCAAAATTTCATAAAATCTCTTTCATTCAATTTTTATAATTGTTTATCGTAAATTAAATCCATTTTATTAAATTTATTATGCATTATATATATTAATGAAGTCCAGTGAAAGGGTTCACAACAGAGAAATTATTCTGTGCGGTCACCAAACTGCTCAAAAATAAATCAGAATGAACCACAACACTTAATACCGCGCGATACACAAAAAAAAAAAATGATTCTTATTCGACTTTGAAAGCCATTCGCTGACAGCATAGAATAATTTTTCTGCACATTCACCGGTCAGAATATGCAATCACTTCCATCGCATTCTGTCGACACACCATCAGATAATCTTCTAAAATATTTGACCATGCATCACTATTAATATCTGAGTGTCCATTTTGAGATATGTCGTCACTAACATTATATGAGAACTGACTCACATGCAGCAGATATCAAGAGAAGGAAAAAAAAAAAGACTTCGTGTGCAACTTTCTGTGTACCAATAGATGCATGATCATCCATTAAGAAAAAAATTTCAAGATTATTGACATTAAATATACTCTTTTCTCTCTCATTAATATTAAAATATATTCAATCATAATATACTTGAGCAAATATTTCAAATTAGAGTTGTAAATGAGTTAAGCTTGAAAGAGCTCAAAAGTTATTAATATCTGCTCATCAAATTGTGTATGTTCAATTTCATAAACACACATACATGCATATACAAATGCATATAAGGGTCTATATGGGGAGAAATTAGTACGTGCGGTCACGGACCGTCCGGAGGTCAATCAGAGCGTGCAACTTCACTGATACACAATGATACATAGTATTGGTACACAGTGTATTGGTGACGTGATGTGTCTTAATTGGCCTCTAAACGGCGTCCGAAAACCGCACATAATTAATAATTTATCCTATTTGAGATAACTGCAGTGTCTTATAACGTTAGTAGTGAAGTTATTGTGGAGAAATTAACTTCGCTGCTATATATGGTTGCAAAAAAAATAATTTTCGTACATTTAAAATTTTTAAAAACGATAATAGAATAGCAGCCAAATGAATTTGTGGTTGCTATCTGAAAAATAAAACAATCCGAAAGTTATCCTAAATGTGATAGAACTAACTTTGCCATATTTGACTTAATAAAGAAATGATTTTATAAGAGTAATAAGACCAAACAATATAAAAAATGAATAGCAATCTTTTTTTTTTCTTTGACAGCCCCACTTAATGTGGACTGCACTCTGCACTAATTTTCCCCCGTCAGCCACATAAAAATAAAAAAAAAATACCAAACACATGCAATATTCAACTGCTCCATCTCACGCGCCCAGCAAAGAGGTTGGAGTACCACAATATGAAATTATAAGAAACCGGTCAAAGGCCATTATTTCTCTCGGCCATTCCTTCACTCCTAAGCATCACTAGAAGAAGATGAAGAACATGAAGCTGCAAAATATAAAGCTAGCCCATGCTTGCCAAGATGGCTTCCACTCCCCTTCTCTAACTCTGGTGGAGCCTCGACTAATAGCCATTATTGGCCACTATAACCTTTGCAATAGTCATCTCTTTCTCCACTCGTTTGCCCCACACGTGTTCCATCACTCAAGCTAGCATTACCACACATGTGCGATGATGGACGATCGACTCTCTCAAAGTTCGAGAGATTATTCTGTGCGGACACTGGACACAGCTTACCGTCCAGAGACGAATCAGGTGCAGCCACGTCATCTAATACCGAGCAATACTGAGACTCAGTGACGAATAGGGAATGACATAATGCATTTTCATTAGGCTCTGAACGACGTTCGGTGTCCGCACAGAATAATTTGCCCTCCGCTCCAAGTTGACCATGTTAAGATGCATAAAGAAATAGGTGGTCATGGTTTAAAGTTTATAATGTTTGATTAATTAAGTAATGTTTGTTGCGTTAAAAGGAGGAGTGGGTGGGGAATAAATCATTACGTTTTTGTCCATGCAATACAATTGAAATCCAATGAACTGTTTAATAATGGGTTATGCTGATGAAGTTGATTCGAGGATACGTGGCAAATTTTTATTGGTATTTAGTGAGCATTTTGAGTGTTTTTTTTTTTATAATGTGTGCGGAATTTAGCACAACATAAGAATTTTTATGTTAGTATGTTACACAGGCAAAACTCTTGTTAGGATAGGTTTTATTTGATAAAAATAACTATTTCCTTTGAGCCATGAATTAGAATATGGTTAGTTGCAGCTGCTACTCTGCGCTTCCTGGTTAGAATCGACAGCTACTTCTCTGTTATAATTAATATATTTTTACTGTTTTATGTAACTACCGTGGGTGGTCTAGGGGTGCAAATTAGTCGAGTCGGGGGGTTTTCGAGTCGAGCTCAGCTGTCGAAAACCGAGCTCGAGCTCGAATTCGAGTCGAGCTCAAAAGTCGATCTCGAGCTCGACTCGACAGAAAAAAAACCGAGCTCGTCGAGC
Organism: Dendrobium officinale; assembly: GCA_019514585.1. Taxonomy (NCBI): domain Eukaryota; kingdom Viridiplantae; phylum Streptophyta; class Magnoliopsida; order Asparagales; family Orchidaceae; genus Dendrobium; species Dendrobium officinale. Next base: position 11,449,999 of record CM033697.1, read on the forward strand.
TTTAGTCGAGCGGGAGATCGAGTCGTATTCACCAGCGTCGTCGTCCGTCGCAGATGCCGTTATCGGGTTCCGCTTCCGCTCCGTTGTCCATCGCAGACGTCGTCCGTCCAACACCGTCATGAGACCTTCGCCGTTGTCCGTCACAGACATCAAAGATGTCGTTCTCGCAAATGCTATCGTCCGCTTCCATTGTCCATCGCAGAAACACAGACGTCGCAGATGCCATCGTCGTCGATCGTAACAACGTCGCAAATCGGATTTTTCGCTCGCTGATTGGATTTTCCCGCTCGCTAATTGGATTTTCCCCCTCACTGTTTGGATTTCCCGCTCGCTAATTGGATTTCCCCAATCGTAAATTGGATTTTCCGCCCGCTAGCTCCGTCGAGCTGCTCTTCAAGTCGATGAATCGAGTCTGACGTCTGTTCGAGCTCGAAACTGTGTTCGAGCTCGATTCGCGAGCTCGATAAGCTCGACTCATCGAGCCGATTACCTAGTCGAGTTCGAGCCGGCTCGCGAGCCGGCTTCACTCGGTTGCACCCCTAGGATAGTCTAGTCTTTATACTTTCTGCTAGCTTTAGATGTAAACTCTCATTTGTATTCAATGTTGACAATATATTAAAAAAAAATGTTCAACACAAGATACAATTCTCTGTTACTCTACTCTATGTCTTGGCAAGTGGTGAATACATCATTATTCAGCGTATGAGCTTCTTCATTATTGTCCTTACACTAATTTCAACGTAAATCTTAAGATAGTGAGATATGTTCTAACATAAACTTCAAGCTGATATATTCTCATAGTATTTTTTTTCCTTATATTTTTTGCATTTACTTTAGTTTAACTCAGCAATATAAGAATATATTTAGGACAATTGTAGTTTTTTAAAAGTTGCTTATGACATAGTTATGTAGAAAATAACCTGACTACTCTATTTAAAAAATAATAATTTTTCATTATGATAGTAATAAAATAGTCATCAAATAAAATTATGATTATTATATGAAGCTCACCTTCTTATATAATAGAAATTATCTTCATATATTTATTGCCATATTTTAAAAATGAAGGGACTCAAAGAGTCAAAGTCACCACTCTTTTATATTTTATCTATAATTTAAAAGATATATATTTATTTATTTTCTGCTCTTGGTTTCTTGTAGAATAATTTAAGAAGATCGAGAAGTGGTATGCAATAGTTTTCCTTGGTGGTTTTCCAAGCACGCGTGGTGATTTGAAAAAAAATTCATAGTGGCATTTTAAAGGCGTTTTTAGCGAACTATAAGTCAATTTATAAGCTTCCACCGAATCTTTTCATAAATCCCATTCACGTGTTACGAGACTTTTTTTTTTAGTACGTTCATTTGCGATTTCTAGTTTGATAGAAATTTCCTCTTTTTTTATTATTACCAAATTTAATTAAAAAAATATGGATTTGATAAGTGATACATACTCCAAAAATCGAGGCAAAAGCTAGTTGGAAACTTCAAAAATTAATTTTGGGAGCATCTGAACTCCGATTTCAGCGAACTTATAGTCAAACTGAGCGTCTCGGAAATATGAATCCAACGACACCAAGATCAACCCAATCCGAGCCCAAATGAGTCCGAATCAAGGGTTCAAAGCGCTGTTGGAAGGTTCAAACTGCAATTTGAGTTACTAAACGGTCTCCGATTTTGACAAGCTTATACTAGAATCGAACAGCTCGACGAGACGAATTCAACGAGCCCAAGATCATCGAATTCCGACATCATTAAGGCCTTCAAATGACCAACGAACGGTGCATGATCAAAGGATTCGATATCGGCCGTCCATTCATACCACTCCCAATTCGCCCTTGATCTCACGCCTATTTACGGGCTATGCCACTCCAGAAAAACTATAAATAGAGCCTTCATTCTACACCAAGGGGACTCAAGTGAAGAGAGAGAAGAACAAGAGGAGAAAGGGGAAAAGGAGATTCCTCACCTCCTCGACCACTGCCGGAGCTCTTCCTGCCGCCTGAAGACGCCGGAACTCTGCCGGATTTTCGGGAGAATGCCAAAATTCCGCCCAACTTCCATGGGATGCTGAAATTCTTCCCAATTTACAAGAGAGTTCCCTCCTGACGCCGAAACTCCGCCCAAGTGAAGCCGGAGTTCTCCTCTGCCACCAAAGACGTTGGACTTCTACCCGACGTCGGACCTTCACTCTTCGCCAAGTTTCTACCTGACGCCGGACTTCTACCGGTTATCGGACTTCGCTGGATGTCTATGCGAAGATACATTTCTTTCCATTGCTGGACTTCTACCTGATGCTGTCCTACTGATCTTCGTCGTCAGACTACAGTCCTTCCGACCTCCGTCGCCAGCCGACTACGGTCCTCCTGACTTACGTCGCCCGCCTAATACAGTCTTTCCGACATCCGTCGCCCGTTGAATACGGTCCTCCTGACTTATGTCGCCTGCCGACTATAGTCTTTCCGACCTCCGTCGCCCGCCGACTACGGTCCTCCTGACTTACGTCACCCGCCGACTACAGTCCTCCGTCGCCAGCTGACTACGGTCCTCCTGACCTACGTCGCCCGCCGACTGCAGTCCTTCTAACAAAGCGAATACGTCGATAGTAGCTCTTTGTATTTACATTATGTAATGTACTCGATAAGATGTACATCAAGCTAAGGCCTTCTCCCAAGGAAGGGCCTCATTTGTAATCGACTACGAATACTAGTGGATTCGTTCAAACTGGGCTAAGCCCCGTAGTTTTTCCCCCTTTTACAGGGGTTTTCCACGTAAAAATCTTGGTGTCTCATAAATGCTAGACCCTCTCTCCTTATCTGATTGTGTGCCAGATTTTCGTATAATGCTAAGACGTTAAATATGATATTTATCTACCGCCGCGAATACTACTGGACGCAACAATAAGCAAGAGATATTTATAGTTTTATGAAACTAAGATTTTGTTTGTGGCAGTTTTCTTATTATTTTTTAAAATAATTTTTAAGTACAAAAATTTTTAAGAAGCAGCAAAAAAGCTTTCCTAAATAAAATCTATGTCACTCTATTGAAAAATTTGTGTTCTTTCACTTAAATATAAAAATATTTTTAAGCCTTATAGTACCTTAATCATATGAAAATAAAAGAATGTTGAACTTATTAAATTCACCTAGAATTTAGAGGATCCCGCAAACGATCTCTTAGGTTTCGTTTGGAATAGCAATCTTACTGTTTTTAAAACAGTTTTTTAGTATAATTTTTTTTTTAAATATAAATTTTTATACTAATAAGAAAGTGGTCCAAATGAAGCATTGAAGTTTACAATTATGATTGTTATATCATCGAGATAATTGTTTGGAATATAAATTTATTAAAAATAGAGCTCAAATTATTTTGAAATAATTTACATTTCCTTTTCAAATAAGATCAATTATAATTTGTAAAGGCCTTATTCAAATTTTAATGCCAATCATTAATTAAATTTGTTCTCTCTTGTTTTTGTATCAGTGTTTGTTTTGGCTTATCGAAGAGATTCTCTTACTATCATTTTCTTAAGGTCATAATCGAATTTAATTAGTTTGATTACAATTAATAGTTTAGGTATTAAATGTCTCAGTAGTAGTAGGAGTGTCAATTTTGGGTCACAGGTCGGATTTGAGTCGAATTCGGAATTGACCCGGGTTCAAACGAGTCAACCTTAACCCGATCTGTGTATGTAAACGGGTCAGAAATGCGGACCGGACCTGATCTGACGGGTTATCGGGTTGACCCGACCTGACACGGGATGGCGAAACACGAAGACACGGGCGGGCGAGAGCGGGGGCGTGCGGGAGCTCGCAGGCGGGTGTGCGCGGTTGCGGGCGGGCGAGCACGGGCAGATGCGCGGGTGCGCGCAGCGCGGAAAGCCTCGGGCGCGGGGCGCCGGCACTGTCAGGCATGGCAGAGTGCGCTGGTAGGCTCTATCGCGCGGGCAGGGTGCAGGCAACCACGGGAAGTGCGCGAGCAGGCGGGGCAGTGCAGGCAGCTGATTTTAAACGGGTTCGCGGGTTGACCCGGCAACCCATGGGGTCAACCCAAACCGACCCATTTTTTCAAATGGGTCGATTTCTGGAACCCGACCTGTTTTGAAATCGGGTCGGATCAAACCCGAAATTTTCGAGCCAAATTTGAGTCAGATGTTCCTGTCATGTCAAATATTAACACCCCTACTCAGTACTCCAAACATCCGTGATTAACGAAGCCATCATGTGAAAGCAGGTTACACTTTGTTTTCATGCGCTTTAAAGCTTTAACTAAAGTTACAGCCATTAGCACTCAAATTCCAAAGCTTAAAGCTTAAGAAAAAGAAATTTGTAAGGATATCCGCACGTATTTTACATGTGGATGGCTTTTAATTTTTTTAAATTTGCATTGAGATTAGCACTAATCTGAATATATATTTAAGAATTTTGAAGCCTATCATAGTATAAAATATATAAAAATATTTTTATATAATTTTTTTTTTCTAAATGAGGATAATAGTTAATCGGGGTGTTCCTTACTCATCTTTCCGGTTGCTTCCCTTGTCCTGAATATGGAGAGATTATTATATGCGGAGTCCGGATGTAACTTTTTGTCACATGGGATTTTTTTTTTCTCTCTTGTTTACAAGATGTGTACAAAAGAGAAAAAAAATCAATATATCTTTAAGTGATTGGAGTCCGGAGTTCAGATGGCTGCACATAATAATTTTTCCTAAATAAGAGGGCTTGGATACTCTAAGAAAAAAACTAACTTAATTTATTTTATAACATTGAATGAATTTAATAAAAAAATTCATGTATATAAATATAGACAAAAAATTGTAAACCCATATAATTCTATGGTGGGAGTTCTAGTTCTCTATCTTTTTTTTTTTTTTTGAGTTCTCTATATCTTGATTATGATGGGAGTTGAAACTAGGGGTATAAGAGAGTCAAGTCTAGTTGAGTAGTGGCCTTATTGAGCTCGTCTCGTCAATAAAAAATTTGGCTCGAGCTCGAGTTGAGCTCAAAAGGCGAGTTAATAAGTTGTAAAAAAATATTTTTTAATCAAAATGGGTTAATGAGTCGGGTTCAAGTTATTCATGTTGGTCTTTTTGAATGAAACCGGTTAGATTCATTTTGACTAAATTCGAGTAAGATCAATTTTGGATCTGATCTGAACCTGACTCGTCAACCCATTTTAACACCCCCAACTCGAACCTAAAAGATATAAATTAACTTCACAAATTACAATCTACCACTTCTAGAGGATGCTATGTAACAAGCTTCTCTCCATTGTTCCACTAATTTAGCTACTTAAATTAATAAAATAAATACTCATAAGTTACAAAATTTAAACATTTTTTATTAATTAAATTCATCTCTTAAATTTTAATATTTAAAAATAAAAAACTTTCTTGGGAGGATTAAACTAATTCACATGAGATCTTCCTCTGAAGCCGCTAGAGATACGCCCGGTGTTTTGGTATCATTTCCGGCCTTCTTTCCGGCTTTATTATTTTTAAAATTATTTCTTTTTCTCAAAATTAGGTCGCGCGCCTTCGCTCTCTTGAGCATTCTGCAGGTACTTGCCAATGGCTTGCCTCCATGCCATTGGAGAATCTCAACATATCAAAGTATCGCAGATTAATTAATTTGAATTTTTAGAAAACCCAAAGTAATAAATAATATGGATTCTAGGTTTGTAAGTTAGTTTAGCCAATTTGTGAGCGGGTTAGGACTCGACTCGATAAATGGCTCGTGAGCCGAGCTCGATGAGCTAACGATGACTCGACTCATTGGCTTGCAAGCCAAGTAGCTTAAAAAGAAATTAATATAAAATACACTTAAAATATATTAGCATGCAGAGTGCAATTCATTATTTATTTTAAGTACAAAGTTATAGAAAATATTTAAAAAATATGTCTCACTTTCTTATTTCAAGTGATTCTTTATTTTTTCTTTTTATTTTGTCTTTTTTTATAATCATTTTATTAAAAAAGATTATTTGACTCATAATCATTTTTTAATTTTTTTATAATAAATGAGCTGGCTCATGGGCTGAACTAGATTAATTAATCAAGCTCAAGCTCAAACCACGAGTAACTAGCTCATAGCGGACTCATTTACACTCCTAACATAGAATAGTAAATTTTAAATTTCAAAGACATGTTTCCTTTCATTTCAGAGCATCAAAGAGAGAGATATATATATATATATATGGTGCGGAGTGTGTACCGTCCGCACAAATACTGGGTACCTAGCGGTACTCAGCAGTACGCAGCGGTATTGAGTGCAAGTACCACTAAATACTCAATACTTGTGCGGACGGTTCTCTCCGTCCGCACTCCGTATCTAATAATCTCTCTGAATCCATTGGCCAGTTGGAGTGCTGAAGTAGTACAGGAAATGCAAATTAATTAAAGTTTCGATGTATTATGGTTCATGACATGAGCAATGTGGCTGCCTATTTGCTTAAGAGTTAAGTGGGCATTATCTGTTCAGGTTTACAAAACAATGCAAAGCTGATAGGTGCTTGCGAAGCAGTAGTAAGCAGGGTTCTAAAGCATAGACTGCACAGTGGAAAGTTCTCTGCTAATGTGAATTATTTTTTTTTTTTGTGTGAAAATTCTATGTCGGGTGAATTTTAGAGTTTATTTGTGATAATTTTCTTATTATTATTATTATTTTTAGACTGCAATCATCAAATTTTTTTTTTTGGATATTTCTCTCTCATTTCGTTAAGAAATTTAAATATGTGTTGCATCCTGGAACATTCGAGACGATAGAGAAATAAAATGTTTAGCGTCCTAGCTTTGAGCGAAAATCCAACACGCATACAACTAAAGAGAGGGGTACAAGAGTTATAAGCAACACAATGATTTTTTTATGTGGAAAATCTTTAGAAGGAAGAAAAATCACAGGACAGTGCCCAGTTGAAATAGATCCACCAGTATTTGTTGTTACCAGTATTTGTTGTTAATTACAAAAGATGTCCTTCCTCAAAGGAAATCGTTGGCTCAATGCAGTAAATATATATCATAAAGAGAACTTTACATGGTTGGGGTTGGACAAACCCAATGTCATGAGAGCTATTCCCGAGAGAGTTAGTATGTTCATTTGATTGGCAGGGCTGTATTTGGGCGATAGAGATCAAAGGGACCATAGTCGGTAAACGATTGTGGTTATAAGGATCATAGTTGGGCAATGGTGGTCGGAAGGACTGTAGCTAGCGAGTGACTGTGGTTGGAAGGACCATAGTTGGGTAGGGGTGACTGGAGGGATAGGGTGGCTGTGGTTGTAAGGATCGTAGTCGTGTGGTGATGGTCGGAGGGATATTAGTTTGCGGGCGACGGAAGTCGAAAGGACCGTAGTCCGGTGATGGTGGTCAAAGGGGCCGTAGTCGGTGGGCCACAAATTTCATAGGGACCATATTCGACTAGCTACAGTGGTCGGAGGGATCGTAGTCGACAGGTGACAGAATTTAAAGGAACTATAATCGATGAGCGATGGTAGTCGGAGGGACTATAGTCAGTGAGCGATGGTAGTCAAAGGGACTGTGGTCGGAGGGAAACGGTGGTCGAAGGGACCACAGTAGGTGGGCGACAGAGGTCGAACAAAGGCCCGACGATGGGTACCGAATTGAGGTCAAATTGTGATGGTCGGGCATAGGTGCAAATGTTATGCCTTAGGATCTAAAGTGAAATAATTTCTTCTCTTTTTCTTTTAATTATCTTTTCACTCAATCTACTCATTTATAACCCTGAACTCTTTTAACATCCATAGATAATTAACTGCGTTAAAGAAAATTAATAAACAACAAAAATCAAATTCATATTTTTATAGTCCAAAATTACATCATATGAATATAGTCCAAAATATTATATACAATAGCTATACTGGTTACAAAGGAATATATAAACTAAAAAATTGAAATAAAAATACTCTAGTACCACTGCATACATAGTCTCAAGTTGCATGCTCCTTACCTGAAATCATTTAAACTACGTAATGAGCGAATAGCCCAACAAGTAATCAAAATCTTACAACTGAAATCAATACAATAATAAACAAAACAATATGATTTAATCATATACAAAAATATATACATCAATATCTATGTCGATTATATGTACTAATTGTTCAGTTTATAATACATCACATCCTAGTCCAGAGTATTAGTAATAGTTATCCGTACAACATTAACAATAAACAACGTCAGTATATTATAGGCTACAATATCAATAATAGTAATGAGTAATCATTCAATATTCAATATTTTAAAGTCAATAATCAATTTTCTAATAGATGTTCATATGAGGATATATTGTATGTATTTTCTCATACACTTATAACTCTCAATCAATCTCAAGCTCCTTCTGACACTTAATTGTTGCTTTGGAATCGTTGCTCTAGAAATTAAGTAATTTCATATACATGTGAGAAAAGAAAAAAAAAATATCAACAATATCTTGATATATCACTAAACAAATCACATACATCATATGACAAAACCAATTGATACAAACAATCATCACTAAAATATATAAATTGATACAACTAACAATAAAGAAAAATTATAGAATCTCAATATCATCATCCTCGAGGGAAAATACCTTCTACAACTCACTTTCGATCTCATCATCATCTGAATCTAAAGAAGAATCACCAAAGTCTGGCTAGGTGTCAACTCCTGAACTTTAGCTCCAATCTTGCGTTGCATCAGACATACGCCTTTAAGAAACCTTCGAATAAATCCTTACTCCATACACTCCAGCTCCAAGGCCTTTACCTCCACATCATATGTGTGATCACAAGCTTCTTGAACATGATTCTTAACTACCATCTTGAAGGCAATTTTTTTTTTTTTTTTGTATTCCTCTATGATTGTAGAAGGTGATAGTTCTGATTTGGATTTGACTTTTTCTCAAACACTAAACTTTGGAGCCTCTTATTCTTATTTTAAATGGTTGTTATCTTCTCCTTAACGATTTGCTGATCTTTTACAAGCCGATTGATTGTCACATGTGCATCCACCAACTTAATATGAAGATGATTCATCTGTTGATTCTATAAACAGGCTAAAGTTGCCATAGTAGCTAATTATGCTCTCTGCTTTGCTAGTTTCTCCTCCACTACCTTCATCTCCTTGATTTTTCCATCATACTTTTTCTTGTATTCTCCTTGAAGATACTTGACATTCAAACTCATTGTTTCAATCATTCATGATTTTTATTAATTCAATTTCAAGGTCCATACATTATAGCAACTGAAACAATAAGAAAAATTTTGTAAGGGACATATTATTATAACAGTGTGAAAAGAAAAAGTAAAAAAGAAAATGGGAACTCACCAATTCTTCTGTTCATCAATGTCCAACATATTGATGTTTTAAAAAATCTTATAAAGTGTGTAACTTGGATGAAGAGGAATGGTGACCATTGCTAGTAACTGTTAAAATCTCTTCTACCTTTTCTTCTTAGATGTATGTAGATTATCTTTATTCCCTAATTATTTAGGGGAAACTTTTGAAGTGGGGACAACTACCTCAGGGACTTTGGTTGACTTATTTAGCATATGTGCATGAGATCTTCCTTCATGAGTATATATTCTACCTAAACAAATACTCTTCATCTATATATTAACTCAAATAACGAACCTCGTAGTGAAGAGTGTCAACATCAAGAATGTTGGGCATCTTTAATAGATCTTTGGCTCAAACATGAAAGGGTATGAGTAACTCCTTAAGCTTTCCCTATTTCTCTAGCAGATTTCAATCATTCAACACAAAGAAGAATCTACTAACCTAGCTCTTTGATAGGTCTCGAGTGTGAATATCTAACCAATTGGATCTGAAAGAGATATGACTCTGCGTATCATAAGTAAGTCGACCCATCTGAGAAAGGCATACTAGAGACAACATCACACCATGATCTCTAAAAAATACGATCAATCCCATTATCATTGATATGGCTCTATAAGAAAATATGGACAAACTCACTCTATATACCATTGAAATGTCACAAAATTGCCAAAGGCTATGATGCATATTTTCATACTTCTAAGGCTTTGACGTCCAAAAATAAGGGGCAATTGATATATCATCAAAAATTATCTTGTCGGTCATGAATCTTGATGAAAATCAAGATGGAAACTTCCAAAATTAAAATTGGGACCATCCGAACTTCTATTTCAATAAACTTGTAGTCAAACTGAATGTCTCAAATATATGAAACCAATGACACCAAATCGACTCAATCCGAGCCCAAATTGGTACAAATTGAAGACCCAAAGTGCATTTGGAGAGTTTAAACCATAAATTGGATAACCAAATTATTTCCAAACACAGCTTACTTATATTCAAATTGATCGGCTTAACGAGACAAATCCAATGATCCCAAAATTGTTGAATTTTGATATCATTAAGATAATCAAATGCCCAGTGAATGATCCATGATCAAGAGAATCAACATCGGTCATCCATTCAAATCACTCACAAATTACTCTAGATCTCTCTCATATTTACTGGCCATGCCACTCTCAAAAAATTAGAAATAGACCCCTCATTCATTATAAAGTGTGTTTGTGTGTGTGTGTGTGTGTGTGTGTGGTGGGGGGGGGGGGGGGGGGGGGGGGGGGGGGGGGTGTTGGAGCATGGAAGAGAAAGAAAAGAGCTCTCTTGCCACCATACTCCTCCTCGACCATCGTCTGATTTTTGTCCGGCCACCAGTTGTCATCGGACTTCCACCCGGCCACAAACTATCGCCGGACTTCTGTCCGGCCGTCGACTAATGCTGGACTTCCGCCCCGCAGCTAACTTACGCCAAACTTTCGACTGACTATCAATTGACGCCAGATTTTTGACCTTCGACTAACGCCAGACTTCTACCTGATCGTCAATTGAAGTTAGACTTCTTCCTCATCAACAAACGTCAATAGACTTTTATCAAATCTTCATTCAACACTAGATTTTCAACCCGACGGTTGACTATTGTAATCTAAGCATTCTCAGTTTCAAGGATGAATCTGACATTTGTAATCTATTCAAATACTAGTTGAATCATTTCAACTAGGCGTGGCCCTGCGATTTTTCCTTTTTTTTTCAGGATTTTCCATGTAAAAATTCTAGTGTTCATTTTTCTATGTTTGTGTGTTGAATATCTGTACAACGCTAATACAAGAAAATCTAACTCCATTGCCACATATATTCTAGCCTGTAACAAACATAAATTTTACTTCTAATATCTTCAACTAATCCATGCATAACCTAAGGTTTGTGAAGTAGTCATCTTGATCTTACTTAAATTGAGGGTTCAATAAATATGTAATATAGTGAACACCTTGGTGAATCTGACAATCCTATCTTTTCTTAATAATGCTTAAGTATAACTTATACAACCTTTTTATACTTCTGAAGTTGCTTTTAATTACCTTCATTGCTTTGCATATTCTTTCATAAATATAACCAATCCATATCTTCTAATTAGAGTCAATCACTAGTTATAATCTTATGAGTGGACTTGCTAATTTTGATAGTATCATGCAATCATTCTAAAACTTGGAGTAATCACTATAAAAAATTAGAGCTATCGCAGCACAAATTATTACCTTTCCCAGCGGTTAAAACCCCTACATTTTACTTTGCAACGGTTTTAAAACCGTTGCCTTACCGCTGTGATTGTTGTGCGCTGCAACGACATTCCGCAGCGATTTTGGGACCGCTGGGGTAGATCAATGTAAGTACTAGTTATAGCAGCGGTTATAACCGATGCTTTATTCCAGATTTGCATCGGTTATAACCGCTGCAAAAATCTAAACAAAAAAATTATTTTCACTTTTGTGGCGGTTTAAACCGGCACATTACTGGACACTTGTGGTGGTTAAAACCAATGCAAAAGAATCTATTTTTTGGTAGTGGGGCTTTGCCGGCGATTCGCTCCACACAGAGAGGCACAACGCAGGCGGAACTAGGGTTCGAAAGAGAAAGGAAGCGCGCAGATAGCGATTGAAAATTAGGTATTTAATTTCAAATCAGAGCTTTAGCATCGGTTTAAATCGGTGTAATTGCACCGGTTAAAACCGGTGCAAATTGCTTAAATTGTACCGGTTAAAACCGGTGCAAAAGAGGAGTGACCAATGCAAAAGAATCTATTTTTTGGTAGTGGGGCTTTGCCGGCGGTTTTAACCGGTGCAATTTGCACCGGTTTTAACCGATGCAACTGGATTCAACTTTCTGATGCAAAATGTGGTTTTGGCAGCGGTTATTAAAACCGGTGCAAAGAAACGCTGCGATAGGGCTTGTTTTTTGGTAGTATACAAAATGTTAGAATTTTTCTCCTTTTTTTTTTCATTGTTTTAACAATTTTAAATCATTAAAGTACTTAATAATTTTATATATTCATGCCCAATAGTAGCTATCCACTTAATTTTTTTTTTGTGTGAAAATGGTGAATTTAATATAGTCAAAGGTATGCAATTATAAAAAAAAAAAAAATCATACAGAAAGTGCCAAATCTTTTAATTCCAACGTAGATTTTAAGGATGGTTGTGATCCAAGCTTAGACCTAGGAGCAAAGTAACTATCCATATCGTCAAGCTTTCTCTTCATTTTATCTACTCCTTTATCATATGTAGCAAATGTGGAAGAGTTGAAGCTGGAGAGGCCGAACAATCAGCAAAGCACCATCGAGGAAAAAGAGAAAAGAGCTGGTTTGCGATGAAGGAGAAAACTCGAAAACAAGAAGGAACTTAAAGTCACACCATTGAAGCATCTTTGCCAATGACAGAGGCCGACGCATACTTGAAGGAGGAGAAGCTTGCTGATCTTGCCAAGTTGGGAAAGGCCTAACAATGCTTAAGTATAACTTATACAATCTTTATATATATATATAATAATAAAAAGGAAATGTATTAATTGCATAGCATAAATCTGAATAAAAATATAGCTTAATGATATTAGAAATCAACGAACTTTAGCTCGTTGGATTCGTCTCGTCGAACCGTTCAATTCGACTATAAGCAAATAAATTTTGGAAACGGTTTGATCATCCAAATTATGTTTTGAACCTTCCAAATATGCTCTGGGTCCTTGATTTGGACTCATTTGGGCTCGGATTGAGTCAAATTTGGTGTTTTTGGGTTCGTATTTTCAAGACGTTCAATTCGATTATAATTTTGTTGAAATCGGAGTTCAAATGATCTCCGATTTAATTTTTGATGTTCCTAATGTTTTTTTTCTCGAGATTAGTGCCGGATCAAGATAATTTTTTGATGATATATCAATAACTTAGTCTTGATTAAGAAAAATAAATTAATTCATTTACTTCTTTCTCTTAAATTGAGCATGTGTAGAAGAGAAAATAATTAATTTCTCACCTATAAAAATATAGGTGTGAATTTTTGCTATTTCTTGTTCTCCTTCGATAGTGGTGATTGGTTGAAGACATAATTGATTTTTTTTAGGTGATAAAATCAAATTATCTGACTAATATAGTCAACAATTAGCGAGAGGTCAATTTCTTCTGTATTCCATTACAGTACACTCTTGTAGTATTTATCAACTATGCAGGGCATTTTTGTCACATGTTGCCGATAAAATCCTTCCATCTTTTCTCGATCTCTTGCTCCACCAATATTTGGCTTGCTTGCTGGGTTTCTGCATCTAGAGCTCTCGAATTCCGCGAGGCCTGCCAGACCTTCTGTATGTGAAATCTTTGTTGACCCCAAATCGCCAGATTTTTGTTTTAAATTTTGATCCTTTTCGCTGTAAGTGAAAATTGTCAGTTTTAGCTTTTCGATTTTTCAGTGCTAATCAGATAGTTCCAATTTGATGACTGCAAATCGATTGTTCTTTTCGCTATTTTAATTTGTTACTTGAAATCGTAATTTCTATGGCAACTGCGACGGTGTATGACGGCTCTTTCATTAGGGCTTTTTCGTTTGAGCTTTAATTTTTTTGGGTTTTGAATATTTCAGTCTATGATGAATTTTTTTTAGGGTTTTCACACGTTTTTGGGGAAGAGGAAATTTACGTGATTCAATAGTTGGAGCAGAAGCATGCGGTGGCTTAGCCTTTCCGTGGATGTCTACCGAAAAGTGGTTTCCTTGAACTTATATTGCAGGGTTATTCTGTAACTTGGGTTCCTACTTGGCTTTATTCTGCTTACATCTCCCGTTTCCTTTTCACACTGGAATTCATCGGGGCTCGGATTCTTTCCAGCAAAACCACCTGAAACATCTTGGGCAGCTTCTTGATTTTCTGGGGAATTCATCCTTTTTCCAAATCCTTCTTTTCGGCTTTCACTTCAGATCTTTTCCATTTCCTATCGCAGTTTGTTATTCATCTTGCGATTCTTCTTCCTCTGCTTCTGTGGTGGGCAGCTCAGTTTTAAAGGAAAGCGAAGTAGTTATGGTGTGCCAAGCAGCGACTCAGACGAGATTTCGGGAATTGAAATACGAGTATGGGATTGCTGGCTGTGTTACCGTAATAGTTAGAGTAATTGCTTGTTTCCAACCGTTGCAAGATTGTCAGGTAATTCCAGTGGAACTAAGTTATTGCAATCTTAAATAACTTTTTGATTCCCTTCTATTATTTAGGTTATTTTAATTCAATTTTCTCTTTCTTGTATGATATTTTCTTGGCGCAGGCTGAGTATTTCCGCCACCTCTTGAAACCAGTCACGTAGATTTGTTTCCTTCCACTGCTTGATTAGAATAAAGCTGGAATTTTGAACTCGTTGAGAAAGAACCTTTGATAGATCTCTGTGTGCTTCCATTGGTGCGGTTGTTTTCTTCAATCCTAGTTAAAAAGCAACCACTTTTATTGTGCTGCTAGAGATTTTTGCATCCGAGTGTTTGCGTTTCAAGAGATTAGCTTGTTTTTACTGCACTAGATGTGGGAATTTAGTAACTTAAACGCGGGTGGTACTTTCTGCCCCCCTGATGCTGCGCAACTACAGAACTCACTTGCCTATCCAACCTCTGGTAATTCTTATAGCCCTTCATTCTGTGGTGTCCCATTTCCTGGTTTTAAAGAGCAGGGGAGCTTCCTTCGGTTTAATTCTGCGATTTTGCCACCATTGAACTCACTGGCTCTAAATCCTGCAATTAACTCTGATGAACCAAAAGCAACTAATGCAAAGAAGTTCCTTGTTTTCAATCACTCTGGGGACCAAACAAGCTTGCTTTTTAGTTCGGTGGCAACCCCATTAGAGGGTTTTAATCCAGTTCTACCTGCGAGCAATGCAACCCTTGCATATTCCTCCAATAGCCATATCAGCAAGGAGGATGAAATGCATGAAGATACAGAGGAAATTGATGCCCTTCTTTACTCGGACTCTGAATACTCATATGATGATGAGGAGAGTAGCACAGGCCATTCTCCATTGGACATGGAGGAGGAAGAGATTGCCAGCTCCTATCTCCCAACCAAGCGCCGCAGAGTTGAATCAACCGAGACGAACACTTTGCTTATGGACACTGCAAGCTCTGCAATAGCTCCTTTGCCTCATTACATGCCTGAAGATGACGATGATGATCTAAGCTTTGCCGGTTGCATCGGCAAAGGCGAAAACAAAAGTGGACGAGGAGGCAGAAGCATGAGTAACAAGAGTGAGAGGATCCGCGCCACAGTTAGCATGCTGAGGAGAATCATTCCAGGAGGGAAGGGCAAGGACACAACCTCTCTGCTCGATGAGGCAATTCAATATCTGAAGTCACTGAAGCTACAAGCGAATGCTGCAGGTGCCAATTCCTTCACCCTCTAAATCTTATGATCAAAATCTTCCCCTATATAGTACTACTTGTATTTGCAGATTGAGTACTAGTTTGTTAGTAGTTGCAGTATAGTATCCCCAGATTACATTACTGGTAGGCAGTTGAGCCATCAATCCAATGGAGGCTCAGGCTTCATTTGGGGCGGCTTTCTTACTGCTTCTTGAAGCAACTTTTTAGTACAAGAAATAAAAATTTTCTAAAAAAAGCTGCTTTAAGAAATAGTAAGAAAGCCGTCCCAAACGAAGCTTCAATCAATGATTGATTGTGCAATAAAGCCTAAAGGTTCGAAGGGTATTGACTTTGCATCTTTTGACCCTTGACGTGCAACGGAATCAGACTCTTATGATCTTCTGGTTGGGCTGGCGACCCTTTTGCTTTATTAGCGTGTTTAGGGAGAAGTCTTTCTCTTATCTTTAGGCTATGGCTGTCGCTATTGCTAGTGGTAGAGGACGTGTTATTGCTTTCATGATGATTGTTGCAAGCTTTATGAGAATGTTTAATGGTGATTTGTGTGTGCTTATGTAGGAGAGCTTGCTGCTTAGCTTTGTGTGTGTGGTGCTTTAGTGCAAGCGATTTGTGTGGTTACTTTTTAATGATGTGTTGTTTTGATACCTCTTGTTATGCTGGATTTCCATTTGTGAGCTTAGCAATCTGTAATGTCTTTCTGTTCTATTTTTACCAGGTGAGGTTTTAGCATTTAGGCTTCATGTGGATGGCTTTTTTACTGCTTCTTAAAACAGTTTTTTAGTAGAAAAATTTTAATTTTTTTCCAAACGAAGCCTTAGTTATTATTTTATTTAGAATTATTTTATATATACCAACTTAACACTAATAATGAACAGCACAATATGATCAATAAATTTATGATTTGTTTGAACACCAAAGTCAATAAATAATATGATTATAGTTTAGGGTTTAATTTATATGTTTCTATCTCTCTCTCTCTAAACAATTTCATTCATTTGAGCTGTTGACTTTGTTAAAAAAGAAGTCAACGTTAGATATCATATTTTTAGTTTGAAAATTTGACCTTCTGAGGCAAATAGTGGGATTGGAAATATTCTGAATTTCAGATTAAATTTATATACATAATTTATTAGTTATTAATCATAAAATTATTCATATGTATTGTTCAAATTAATATTTTGGAGCTTTTATTCTTCTATAGCAATTTTTAGAATATCTGTGCAAAATATTTAAAAATTTATATAAAAAAATATGGCAAAAATTCATAATAAATATGTCAAAATGTGTAGAATAATAAGAATAGCAACATATAAAAAGTTTTGGGGTGAAAATTTATTTGATAACAATTTATTCTAGTTTTTGTGTTATTCGTTTAATTAGAAAGTTAGAAATTTTGTAAGAACTCATATTATTAAAGAATAAAAGTAGGGTACATATAACTTATTGCGATTTAGATAATTTTTTCAATTAGCTCCATGGATAAAAATGACTATAAGCTATGAAAACGGGAGAAATTATTGTGTGCGGAATTCGAATGTATTCGCATTTCAATCATTATGCGCCACGTCATTGGATGCACTGGGCCCCGGAGTGCATCCGCTGATGTGACGAGCTGTATCTGGAATTCGAATGCATTCGAATTCCACACATAATAATTTCTCTGAAAACGGTCTCTCTCTCTCTCAGGTCGGTTGATCAAATGTTGTAAGTTTTTTTTGTGGAATTTGATATTTATACAACGTCGTGACGCTCTCAATGGATTTTTTTTCTGCTAATAGATTTTCTATTCCAATTCAAACTCGCTAAATCATGAGATTAATATTAATAGAAAATAAAGCAGAAACTTTCACAGAAATTCTAAAATGTAGAATTTTAAAACTTGGCAGTCTTATCAGATCAATTCAAGGCATTACAAATAATTGATTACTACAAAAGTGATTATTACATAATCAACTTTATTATAACAATCTTTGTTTATGTAGTTAATGATGACCAACTTTGCAAATCTATTGTTGTCATTTTTGGCTTTGTTAATAGTGGGTGGATGGTTGTGGGAGATTTCAATTGTATTCATTTTCTTAATGGTCGAGTATGGGAAATATCTCTTCTCCCTATAAAAATGAAGCACTTCAATAATTGTACCATTGAAATTGGGTTGTGAAACTTCTATTGTGGATTTTACATTCACTTAGTTCAATAATCAAATATCTTCTTCAATTAAAACTAGAAAAATTACTTGGTTGGATCTCTCTGTCTTTTTTTCTACAACATTCACTCATATCAAATTAATCTATGTCAAAATTCATCTCAAAAAAGCTTTTGATATTATCAATTGGGTTTATATATTATAAAGACCTATAGAAGCTTGAATTTATTAATTGGATTTCAGGTTGTAGTGATGATATTCCTTTCTCTATTAACAAAAATGAGGAAATCAAATGATACTTCAACTTTTTCAATGGATTGAAATAGGTTTTCTTTCTCTTTTCTTTTCCTTTCATAATTATTAAGGATTTTTCTCCAAACTCTTAAATAGCGAGGCTATGAAAAGCTAGTACTCTCCTATTTGTAATGTAAAATAGTCTAAAAGGTGCCATGGATTGGGGAAATCAAAAGTAATTTTGCATTTGCAATGGAAATATAGGGTCAAAAGATGTTAAGGATGATAAAATATTTCTTGCCGATCCCTTTTATTTTAAATATGGTTCAAATAGAAGCATCAATGTTCTGTTTGGATGTCAAAATTTTGAGTGGAAGAAAATTTTCATAAAACTATCACTTTCTTCCATATTAATTCTCAGAATTGTTGTATATTCAGTTCAAATGCTCATCAAATGATCAATAAATGTTCTATTTCCTTCCTATAGTAAAACTAATGCCATGAACATAATCATAGTATAGTTAACATACTTCTTTCTTACTATAAACTATTCCATTCATAAAATCTGCCGACTTATTCCAACAAAGTTCACATAAAATACAATGTTTTCAGCTTGAAATTGCATTCTTCCCTAATTGCTGAAAGGAGTTAAATAATGAAGAAATATATTTGGTGAAAATAAGGAATAATTTTCTTGAAAATATACAGTTTAGAGTTTAGACGGTGGGGAAGAATATGTATGCTTCCACTAGCCTACAAGGAGAAATTATTCTGTGTGGAGGCTGGACGTAGCTTTACGTCTGGAGGCAAATCAGGTGCAGCCATGTCAGCGGTACCGAACCGTGGTACACAACGAAAGGGTAATGTGGCACATTCTGATTGGCCTCCGAATAGCGTTCGGCGTCCGCACGGAATAATTAATCCAATAAAGGGTGATTGAGAAATGTAATTAGCCCATATAAAACCCAGCCCAATGTATTGATAGGCTTATGAAGAGAAGATTTTACATATTGGTGGCCCAATTAAAGCCCACGGTGTTTAGAAAGTTTTTGAGCTTAAGGTTGATGCCTTTTGTCCAATTTTTTTTTAAATATTTTCCCAAAACAAAAAGAAAAAAAAAACTGCTTTAAATAGTGATTATTATAAATTATAGAATAAATTTATTTGAATTAACGTGCCTACCAAAAAATGAATATACTCAATGATGTTGGAAAAATTATTATGTGCGGACACGGGACGACATCTGGAGGCCAACCAAAATGCGCCAAATCATTTTATGCTGGTTATCGGTGCTTTGTACCGCTGTGTACTGGGTGATGTGGCTTGTTCTGATTGGTTTCCGGACCGCCCGATGTCCATACAGAATAATTTCGAATCCAAGACTTTTTCGTTGATAACCAAAGCTTCCAACCGCACATCAAAATGAGCTACGTGAGGAAGCACTGTTGAAGGCCACAAGTACTTTGGAGGAGAGAATCAGTAACTCTGTCAAGCACCTGACATCTGCCATTGCCACCAAAACGGAAGCCCAATATCGCCAATAAAGCCTACACGATCACCTGCCAAGATGAAGGAAAAACACACCAAAATTCTTCATTAATCATTCAGAATATTACTGCAGTAGGAAAGTAGCTCCTTTTGATCGGAAAGAACATCACTGTTGGTTAAGTTCCTTTATATATTCTGCTGTTTATTCATCAATTCTGAATGGCCTCACTCCTCTCCAGTTATTGAGAATCCGAAAGCTTTATCTTTTATAATGGACATTGAAAAATCCGTGGCAAGTAATTAAGCAGGAGATAATAAAGCCTAAAAAATTCTCATAACAAATATTTAAGACAACAGTAGGCCAGGTGTGTCAATATTTGATACGACTCGAAATTCGACCCGGACCCGATTCAAAAAAATTGGGTTTGGGTCAACTCGTTTAACACACAAGTTGGGTTTGGGTTGACAAAGTCAACCTGTTTTAAAAATCGGGTCGGGTTCGAGTTGACCCGGCAACCCAAAATTGACATGGTTGACCTGTTTTGAAACCCTAGGTTTTGGCGTTTTGCGGATTGGCCTGTTCGCAAGCCGTCGTCCTCCATCTTCGGGACTTAGGATTGCTTGTCGGCTGCCGCGTCCATCCTCCGCCAATCCGACCATCTGGGACTCTGGCTTCCGCCGTCTACAAGGTCGAGGCTGCATTGCGGCAGCCTGTTCGTGAGTTGTCCTCGTTCTGCGAGTTTCACTGGCCGATCGTCCTTCCTCCGCCATCTACCAGGCTGAGGCGTCCGCATAGGCACACACCGTAAACACTACCTTCAAAGCTCCCCCAATGGCCTCAGTTCGCAAGCACATTCCCGGGTTTGCGGGTCGGGTCGGGCAACTTATAACCCATGCGGGTTGGGTCCGGGTTGAATTTCTTGACCTGTTTGCGAAAAAAGATCGGGTTAGAATCAACCATTTAGATCCGAATCAATCCGAGTTCCACTCAAATCCAACCGGGGGATTCATTTTGACGGGACTGAAAGATAAAAGAAACTTATCGCAATATAGCAGTTTCTGTCAGCTCAGAAATCTGATGTGGAAGCACTTGCTGCTGGACCCAACCAAGAAAAAGCTCTGAAATGAAATTTTGTCAGCACAGAAATCTGAACACCGTTTGTCCCATTAAAACTTTAGCGTTTGGATTCACACTCGGTCATGAGAGAAAGACGAGATTCCCTGTTAATTTTCGCTAATAACTAAAGCTTGAAGAACAGAATAATGAATCACAGTTCCTATTGTAACAGCACTTTTGATGTATGATGAACAGTAATCAAAAGAGATCATTTTTAAAATTTTAATCATATAATCCATGAAATTCAATTTAAGCTTTGTTTGGGACGGCTTTAATTTTTGTGCTAAAAAACTACTTAAAAAACATAAAAAATCAATCAAACGAAGCCTTAGGATATCTTTCTTTCGGCTTTGAAGCAGCTTTTTAGTAAAAAAAAATATTACAAACTGTTTTAAGAAGCATAAAGAAAGCCGTTCAAACAAAGCATTAGAATGCTGATATGAAATAATGATCGATGAGGCTTCTCCCTGTTTATTTGCTTGAACGATCTTTTGTATAATACCTAAACCTTTTGCCTCAATTCCACAAAAACAACATAATGATTTAAAATATTTTCTTAAAAAAAACTAATGCATACATAACTAGAAAATAATGATAATCAAATGTATCTTTGCCAAATTAAAAATATTTTTTAATTGTAATCCACACAATAGATGTCAACTTTAATTTGTCTTTATATTTATCTAGTTTTCTTAGGTTGATTCCACAAAATTAAACATATTTTTCTCTAAACCTCAAAGCATATGGAATTAGAAAACCCTTTTACTTAAAAATTTAAATAATTATATGTTTTGTTTTAACATTGAATGAATTTAATAAAAAAAATTACACATGTTACAAGTTAGAAGTTCACGATCTTCATGGTCGCAGGAAAAGTTATTCTATGTGGATACCGGATGGCGTCTGGAGACCAACTAGAACATGCCATGTTATTTTTTGCTCGGTACTGTTGTGTGCCGAGTGACATGGCGAGTTCTGGTTGATGGAGGAGAGGGTGGGAGTTGAGCCGATCAGGAGGAGCGTTGAAGCTCTGATACCATGATAGAATTCCGAACAGAGGAAAGGAAACAGCAGAGAAGGGAAAGATTTAATTTTCATTCATAACTATTCTACATACAGCAAGACAAATATATATAATAACTAAACACATGAATAGCGTATAACGGCTAGATGATGTGGACAAGAAATTACAAAGTCCTTTCTTGCTAACACTTTGAACCGTGTTCTGGTTTGACCATGCTCTTAACTCAACAACCCTGCATTGGGCTACATAGTAATTGCGAAAATTAGGTAAACATAAGGAGGCTAGCAATTGATCAGTTAACATCCTTTAAACTTTGGCTAAATCTAGGTTTATTTGCCATTACATATTCATATAACTAATCTCCTAATATATCATCAGTTCAATGCACAAAAAGTCTTATCTCCATGAAAAGAAATGCCCTTCAAATATGCTTTATAGCTCCAATAATGGTGCTAGAAATGGTTAGAATGCTCAATGGCAGAAGTAGTCCCACTAACTTTAGAAAGCAAGATGTAAAGGCTGAGTGCTCTTTTGACTACCTCCATAAATCCATTTGCC
Source organism: Dendrobium officinale (assembly GCA_019514585.1). Taxonomy (NCBI): domain Eukaryota; kingdom Viridiplantae; phylum Streptophyta; class Magnoliopsida; order Asparagales; family Orchidaceae; genus Dendrobium; species Dendrobium officinale. The sequence continues at coordinate 11,472,282 of CM033697.1, forward strand.
AAAGAGCTCCTCATTGATAGGCGACTTAGCAGCTTCATCTTTTTAGATGATTACCCCACATACATAGGATGGGAGAAAGCCAATTTTTGAGAGATTTAGTAGTGCTAGTAATAGAGATTTTGTTCTTAGTTAAGGGTATTTGATTTGCCTAAAAAAGAAGACATTATAAAATGGAATATAGGTGTTTTGCTTGAGAAGCATACCAAAATTACAGTAGATTCCTTTTTCACTCCCTATATCTCTTTCTAATGTAAATTCACCTAATTGGATTGAATTCATTTTTCACCGCAAGTCATTCATATTGTCGACACCTGCGAGTGTCCACTGCCACCCACCGGCCACCTGCATGCTACCGCCACCATCACCACTAGCCGATTGCTGGCCATCACTGACGACCATCGCCCATCACCAATCGCCACGACCGCCCGCCACCCATCGACCGCTGCAATAACTATTTATTTTCACTTTTTTTTCTAATTGATGTTGCAAAAACAATTTATATTAAATACTTTAAATTTATTCAGGTAAAAAATCGATTTATCATCACCCTCATCCATGTTCTATCTTTTTCATTACAAAAATTAAAGCATTTTTCACCCTTTATCTGAACTACTATTGATTTGACCCGGCATCTATTATGTAAGCGACATTAACAAGTTTAAGAGTTTCATACAATAAGGTTAACCAAAGCAGTAAGACTCCATGGATAGATTTCTTGACGAGATAAAACATCTTCTTAAGTTAGGCTTTGAAAAATGATAAGCCGTTAGGTCAACATTGAAGGCAAATAAAGAAGAAAAAGTTAATGGCTTTGCTCCTACTTTTGTCTGTTTGTGCAGTCTAACTTCAACGTTTGTTTGCTTCTTATCTTCTCCCTGACTTGGCCTTGTCACTATTTGGTATGAAAGTTTCATAAGAATTCTATTGGAGTTTTCAATAAAATAAAAGTCCAAGTAGGAATTCCATGGCACAATGCACTAGTATTCTTAGTGCTAAGAACTAGCAAGCATGTGTATTTCATGTTCTTAATTTATTCATCTTGTCTTGTCAAACTTGATAAGGAGATGCCAATTTGAATAAAGTTCAATCATTGTCATACTATACTAATTTTGTGGCTAAAATGGTCTGATTTGAGGTGGGAGAGACATGTAATTGATTGCAATGTGATAATGCTCAAGACTTGTCATCTAAGCGTTCCTTTCAAGAGCTACGTCATAAGAAAATATCTTTGAAATTCACAAGTCATTGACGTTGAAGATCTTGATTGATGTTTCTTTTATGTTTATCTTCTCTTCTGTGGAGTAAAGCCTACTTTTTCAAGATCTCCCACATGTGATTATTGTGAGAGGTGGAAGCTATATTGGAATAAGTAGGAGTAATATTATCAGAGAATTTTCATAAAAATATGATAATATACAATTAAATTGCTATTGTAGGAAACATTATGTTAAGAACTATTATTATTTTTTTCTTCTATTATATGTCTACTAACAGTCCTCATATTCCCACTCCCCTCACTTGCTCTCATCTCCTCTTAAATCCCCCATGTTAGCTCTCACCTTGGTGGTATGCATTCTCCATTGCATATATACTTTCCTGCAACATAATCTCACTGACTCTCCAGCATTTCCAAAATGCTTGTTCACTTGTAGCTCATTATGATTCAATTCATTCTAGAGCACCATACGTGATATTTTTTTATTATATTATCTCTAGCAGCCCCACTACCACCACCTCCTAGGTCCATGCTCATCAAGTCTCTTCCACCTCACAAGACAATCTATTGTACTCTTTATAGTAATTTGAGTTCCCACCCACAAGCAACAAGTCTTGTCTGCCATAACTCGGAATGCAGCCTCGTCCATATTGTCACTCACGCTATTATTGTTCTCATGGGTTAGGTTTTGGTTCAATTGTGACTACTATCAATACCTTATGCCGCAAGTGAGGCATTTTTTAGGGCACAAATGTGAACAGATAGTAAAAAGATTATAGATTGAGTGTAAGAGTATGGAGCATGGATCTAAGTGTGATAGTGTAATAACTCAAATATGTGAAATAAATTTTCTTGAAAAATATGAAAATTCTGAAATAAAACACTTTGACGCTAATCTGGTGAGCATTGAGGCAACGTGCATTATATATATATATATATATATATATATATATATATATATATATATATATATATATATATATATATATATATATATATATATATATATATATATATATATATATATATACCGACTCCTTACTTGGTTGCTTGACTATGAAGAAATTGAAAGAGGGAAAGAAGAAATATGAGAGATAAATGTTTTTGGATCATATTTGTCGGTTATTTTTATTATAAATTTTATTTTATTTGTTATAAGTGACTAATCTTTTACTTCTGTTTTCAATGATTTTGATTTCTATGATTTTTTATCTCTCCTAAATCTGCTAAAAATATATTATCTCTTGATTTCATAAGCTTTCACCATACAAGTTTGAATATGTTATATATTTGCTCATTCTGAATGATTTGATATGATTATATTGCATTTTAAATGAAGTACTAAATGATATGAGATACATAATATGATAACTTCACATGATACATTACCGATCCATGCGATTTACTGAATGAGAGTCATAAGGAGGGAGATTGATTGAAAGTTATAAGGAGTCAGAGAGACTGATACATGTGATTCAAGGGAAGTTATAAGGAGTATATTGATTGGGAGTTATAAGGGGTGATTGATTGAGAGTTATAAGTACAGGAGCAAGATCCTTAAGATACACTCATTGAATATCCGAATATTGATATCAGCACTCTTACGAATACTGTAATGACATTGTGACTGACATTAGTATTATTTTTAATCATTAAAATTATTTAACGTTATTTATCATGATACTAATATTGTTCTTGACATTAGTAATGTTGATTGTTAGTACTACTGTAATTGATGATGCAATGGATTGAGATGTGAGGGACTGTGAAAGAATAAATTGATACAAATAATGAATTATAAAAGGATAAATTGATAATGATAATCAGTATAGGCATTGATGTATATATTTTTTTATATAACTTATAGCATATTGTTTTCTTTTATCTTGTATTGATTTTATTTGTAAGATTTTAGTTAATTGCTGGAATATGTGCTTATTATGTGATTTTACATGTTTTCAAGATATTGTAAGGATCATATGATATAAGGCTCTTGACAAGATAAAATTGTAATCATATATTTTTTTTTCGTTGTACACTGATAAGCTCTAATTAAGTAATTAAAATAGAAGATATATGTAATTCTTCTAATATAGATCTTAGAGTGTGACAGATAGTGAGTCACCAACGAAGACATGAAGTGTGGATGGGTTAGTGCGGGTCATCATGGTTGGGACTGAATGAGGTGGTAATCCACTAGAGTTCATGGGATATTTCGAATGTGCGGCAAGTAGGTTATTACTATATATGACAAACTATATATCTAATTTGTATTATTCATTGAATTTTAGAATACAACGAAATAAACCATGAGCTATATTTCAAATTTCTCACCCAAAAAAAAAAAAAACATTATGATTAACTTTACTTTCAATCAAACACTCAAAAATCTTCTCTCTTATATTTAAATTAATCTATAGTCAAATCATTCTAAATCAAACAACTTCTTAGATTTAACTTGTTTTTTCAACGTTTTTGATAAGGTAGTTTTGTTTTGAGGAATTAGACTATTAGAATTTTTTTTATCTATTGACTGAGACTGTATAATTCACAATTTTTTTTTACTCTTTTTAAACACATTTAGGTTTCATTTGAAATGACTTTTTCCTACTTCTTAAAGCAGATTTTTAGTAAATAATTAAAATTTTTGTAATATCAAACTGCTTTAAGAAATACTTAAAAAACCATATTTTCACCTAATCTTTTTCTCCATGATCAAAATCCAATGACCTCATAATAATGAAGCTAAGAGCTTCTGAGCTTTATAGGCTTACTGATTATAAATATGATGATAAAGTTGACCACGCATGCAGATGGTGACCTAACGACTTAAACACCTATGACCACTAACATAGCTTACTTTTTTCAGGCACCATAGTGATTATAATACCATCTGTGATCTGTTAAAGAAGCTCAGCTGATCTCTGCATAACGTTCTTTTCTATTGTAGAAGATCATAATATATCAAATGGTAAGATGGAGCTTTCACTATATTATCTCGAATACAATTTTCAATAACTTATTATGGCTAAAGCTTTATGATCATAATATATTTTTGCTGTTTAAAATAATTAAATGAGCATTAGTTTTTTTGGCTTGCAAGTCTTAAAAGGAAGAAATAAAATAAAATTAGGTTAGAATATCTTGATTAAATTTCTCTTTTAAGTTTTAATGTTATATATATATATATATATATATATATATATATATATATATATTGGTATCTATTTGATCATATTGTGTATGTGAGGTTGTGCTATGGTGTCCCAAATCAAATTAGTTACGATTTGCTGTAATTCTACATGAAAGCTATATTAGGGCTGCAAGGGAACCAAACGTTCGACGAGCTACTTGTTGTTCGGTTCGATTAAAGCTCGTTTGTGATCGTTTAATTAACTAAACAAACAAACTTGGACAATATTTTAAATACTTGATTCTTAAATAAACAAACTTGAACACTAATGCGTTCAACTCATTTATGTTCGCGAACAACATCATTTGAAGTTCGTGAACGAGCTCGACATTAAGCTCGATAAGAAGCTCGACAAAAGCTCAATTCGTGTTCGATTTTGAACTCGTGAATAAGCTCGATAAAGATAATTAATATTCAGGGGCGGAACCAGCTTCAATTTGAGGGGGGGGGGGGGGGGGCAAATACAGCACAAAAAATAATAAAATATTTTAAAAAATAATAATATATATCTATATATTACGATTTAAAAAAAAATTAAACAAAAAAATAAAGAAAAAAAGATGTAATTAAACTATCATGAAAAGCATGAAAGAGATATTAGAACTAAATGTGAAAAAATATATAAATATTTTAGGGCAAGTTAGGTCAAAAGAATTTTTTAATGGGGGGCAAAAGTAATTTTTAGGAGGGGCAAAATATTTTTTTTACTCTCCTATATATATATATATATATATATAATTTATTTTTACTCCTATAAATAAATTTTTTTTTTTGAGGGGGGCAGGTGGGGGGCAATTGCCCCCCCTAAAGCCTATATGATTCCGCCAGTATTAATATTTGACTATAGAATTAATAAATATAAAAATAATCATTGCCTTTGTTACATAGACAATTGCTTTTATTTTAAATGTGTTTGTTCATAGATACATTCATGAACGTGTTTGTTTGATAGTTACAAAAAATTCGTTAAATATGTTCGCAAACAAGCTCGATAAGCACTAAACGAACGAACATGAACCGAACATGAACACTCATTAATTTATATGAACCAAACATGAATGCAAACAATAAAGCTCGAACAAACATGAACCAAACTTGAACAAGCTGATATTAAATGAACACTCACATACTCGGCTCAGCTCGGTTCATTTGCAGCCCTAAGCTATATGCATGGCCAAAAAAAGGCTTGGGTGCTGAAAAATCATCAGTCTCGTAAAATGGAGTTGATTTTGAAAAGGCTGCAATTTTGGAATAAAACTTGAGTTCCATATATAATAGTCATATGGAAATTCATATATATATATATACACACACAATATTACATCAGATATTCATATAAAAATTGTTGTGAAAATTACTAAGATAAAATCAACTTCAGAATATCTTGATTTTGAATTACTGAAATTATGTTTAGATTGGTATAAGTCAAATTATTAGTTTTAATATAAATTCAATAGCTTCAAAATATATTTTGTTTTTTTTTTCCCATTCTCAATTCACAAAGCTCTATTAGAATATTTTTCTATTTTTGGGTCCATTTGGGACGAGTTCAGACCACATCCAAACTCCAATCAGAATAAACCACATAGCTTGTACACTGTGCATAATTTATATACAAGTTGTATACAAATTATACACATACTATGTACAATTTAATGTGGCCTATTCTGATTGGAGCCCGGATGCAAGCTACGTCCAGACTCAGCATATAATACTTTCTCATTTGGGACAGCTGAATTTGTGATTATAGAAAATTAACATTTTAAAAAATTGCAATTAGAAAGCAACTTCCTAAAATAAAAAAAATTCTTGAAAGCTAGTAAAAAAAAATAACAATCAAATAAAAATTGAAGTTACGGTATGAAAAGTAAAGGTCCTTATCCTTTACCAGGAGGAAGGGACCCCGGATGAGAAGAAAATATGAACGTTAAAAAAGGAGAAGAGTGGATATGTGGTGGCCAGTAGGAGACTTCAAATAACTATTTCCGTGCAAGCAAAAGCAAGGGATACTGACTGCTCACTCTTTTGACCAGGATTGCTTTGCACTGAAATGATTTTATTTTATATATTCAAGTTGTTTTTATAGAGTTCTTTGAAAAAAAATAAAGAAAATTAGGAAATATTTTACAAAGAATAAACTTCAAAATATTTCATGAGAGGACAGAAGAGATCATCAGGTAATGGATTACCAATAAGCCATTGAAGATGGAAAGAAGCATAATTGATAAGCAATGACAGCACAAAATGAATTGAACAAAGAAGCATTTTGTAGAAGAATTCAACCAAGTCATACAAATACATGAAAAACAATTAATCTGCAGAGTTTCTAGAGTTATGAGCTTGACCTCAGGCTGTAAAACCTTCAGATGAAAGAAATCTGGTTCAGTGATGCCCCTGTTAAGCTGAGGCTTTGTTTGAAACGGTTTTCTTACTGCTTCTTAAAACAGCTTTTTAGTAAAAAAATACTAAAAAGTTAATTTAAGAAGCAGTAAGAAAGCCGTCTCAAACAAAATCTTAATCTAGCTCGAATAATAAAGATGATTTCCATGAAAATTGACTCGAGATATAATAGCACAATGACGTTCTTCTTCCCGAGATATAATAGCACAATAAACTATTGAATTCATGACTTGTTAGTGATGGGCTGAAATTTTTTTCTGACTGAAAAGGGGCCCTGAAGGCTTGGTCCTTGTTCCTGGCACTACAATAACTTCACAAAGGGTGGGGCATCATTCCTTGGGCCAACAAGAGATCGATACATGTATAATTTTTCCACGACGCCATTGTTGTCATCCTCCAGGCTATCTGTGAAAACTTCCAAGCCCATGAGAGGCAATCTTCGAGCCACCTCCATGCAACCTTTAAGTGAAATCTTGCATGAAGACATCCACAGAAACCTCATGTTATAGTAATGGTGGCTCCCAGAGAGCAAACCTGAATCTCCGAAAGGGCTATCCCTGATCTCAAGCTTCTGCAAATTGGGGCATCCTTCAAGAACATAGCTCAAACCCAAATCACTATTCCCTGCAAAAGCTACTGAAAGGGTTCTCACTGACTTTCCATAGTTGCCAATGTAAGCAAAAGCTTTTGTCTGTGAGCAGGCCTGAAACAGCAAGCCTGGTGAGCTTTTTGCAGTTGTTCACGATGGCTCCAAAGCCCTCATCCATGGGCTCTCCAGTGAGATGATCGGGGCGATGACGACCCATGATACAGAGGCGAAAAACTACCAGATCTTGGCAGTTCTTGGACATGGCTACAACGGCTGCATTGGTCATACTCTGACAGAAGTACAGGATCGATTGGAGTTTTTGGCAGCCCTCGGAGATTGCAGTCAGTCCAACATCGGAGACGGAAACCTCCGAATCCTCTGTGGCATCTAAAGGAAAAACCCTTAGCTCCCTGAGCTTCTTGCAGGTCGCAGCAACCATTTGGAGGCCCTCGTCGCGCACAGAATCAAGAATCTGGCATGAAAAGTCGACAATTTATACAAATCGTACTCCAAATTCTGAGCACAAAGTTAGCTTTGATTCGAAATGAAATTACTTTCATACCCATAAAATTTGGAGGTTGTGGCAATTAGTAATAGCTGGCTTGAGCTGCTCAGCAGTGATCTGAGCGTAGCTGAAGTTGAGGGAGATCAGATTGGTGCAGACAGGGTAAATAGCGCGCAGGTACTCAGGAGCAAGGTCTCGAAAACCTGAAAGGCATACCAGAGACTTTGAAGCTTTGAAGGCTAATTCGAGAGTGTCGTCAAAATCATCTTCTTCGTCTAAGGAAGAGAACGAGCCGGTTCCAAGGTCGGTGAGCAGTGGCGCCCAGGCCATTAGCCGGCAGAGAAAGCCTACGGACACATGCTCATTAACTCTCAGCCGCCAGAGAGAAGGAGACCGAGCCACAAGAGCCTCCAGAGCTTCAAAGTTTACAATGAACCTAACACAATCGAATACAAGGGATTCAAGGCAAGTTTTCCCTGGTGGGAACCTTGATATCCAATCGACTACCTCATCCTCGTCGTCCTCAACGTCATTCTCGATAAGATCAAGAGAATGCAGGCACCTGAAATCAGGCAAACATCAATCCCCCAACCCGTAAACTGAGAAGTAAGATAGATGTCGAGCTAGGGTTTCTATGGATCAGATCAGAATAAATACCTACAGTTCTCGGCGATGGCAGCAAGGCCGGCGGTGGTGAAGCCGTCGCAACAAATGAGACACAGATCGCGGAAAGAGGGGAAGGAACAAGCCACGAGAGCAAGATCAGCGTCAGTGACAGTCATTCGCTTGAGGCAGATTCGCTGGAGCCACGGGTAAGCTGAGGCCATGGCAGCAACCCAAGGGGAAAAGCTTGCGCCCCAGCCCGAAGGAACCAGGTTAAAATCAGCGAAGCGCGGCTTACCCTTGAGTATCAGAGAGCGAATGCGGGGGAAGCGGAATATGGCTCGTGCGGGGCTGACCGCATAGCAGTTACCAATGAAGAGCTCCGGCCGCGACTGCGCCTCGGCGTTAAACCAAGATTTACAGACAAGGGAGGCGGCGTTTCGGTCGCGGCGTGAGGTCAGGAAGCATAGAACGTTCTCCAGAACATTTTCAAGGACTTGGTCTGAAAACGGTGGCGGCCGGTCTATGAGGGTGGATTCCGAGTTGGATATTAGCCGAGGATTTACCTCGAGATTAAGAGACCAACTCTCAACTTCGTCGCCGTCGCCGTCGTCGCCGGCGTCGCCATACTCCAACATCTTGTAGCGATCGTGTCTGGTGGAAGAAGGCGAGGACAGGATTTTGTAATTCAAGAGCTGTGAAGGGGCATTGCTGTGAAAATAGGAGTATATTTTAAAGATATCTGAAAATTATATATTTTTATTGGGCGTGTTGGCTTTTCGGCGGGGTCCGCACAGAGGAAGGTCAGGGTAGACCATTATTAATATGGCCAAATTAAAAAAAAAAAAAAAAAGAAGCTTTTTTATAATTAGAATTAGTTATAAAAGAAATAATTGGATAATAAGTAAATTCGATAGTATAAGAGTATGCATTTGTGAAAAACCTAAAATAAATTAGGGAAATTTACCTGCATATCACTTTATTTTATGTTATTTACATATCTAATATCTAAAACATTAATATTACATGTCTACCATCTACATACAACTTTAATATCAAATATACCACTCATATAATTCTTTTCTACCATTCATAACATCCTATAAATTTTAATATTTCATTCCATGCACCAAATTTTGTTCTATGGATGATAGGCTTGTAATATTAATGTTTTGGATATTAGATATGCAAATATCATAAAATAAAGTGGTATGTATGTAAATCTCCCAATAATTTAATGTAATTTTGAGACCCGAATCACACATTCTAAGAATATGAGAAATTGTTTCACATATTCTAATAAATGCCAGAAATTATTTCCTCGTTTTACAAGCGTACTTTTAACATAAAATTTAATGACGAGCCGTTAAAATTAAATCAAGTTACGATATATATATATATATATTGTTGCATGCAAAAAATATTTGTGACGATATGGAGATATATATATAAACGTTCAATAAAACAGTAATATGCCATATGATAAACGGGTTGAGTTGTGTAAAGGATGAATATTTTAACTCATATGAGAAAATGGTTCGGTCAATTTCGAATCAAATTTGAGCAGAATCCAACAAAATTAAATTGACACTGCTAATATGACTATAAATAGAATTGGTTAAAATTAACGAGTTCAATCATCTATGAAGAAGAAAATTATGCCAAAATATTATAAAAAAAATTTAGGACAAATTAATCTTATTTATTGGATCACCAGTCACATAAGTCATGCCCGCATTTAAGTTATGTATTAATTGCCTCAACTTAAATATGTTAATAAAAATTATATGAGTGATGCATTAAATAGTATACTTTTTTTTAGACATTTAGGTCAATTAAGATAAACTCATACACACATCATATACGCAAGGCTCAAACTCAAGACATCTTGGTTTGTAACCGAAGCTCCCAATCTATGTTGCATGGATACGCCTATTTACAAGGCATGGTGTATCGGACACCTGTCGGATACAGATACGCCTCAGAAACGGCAAGGATACGTGTCAGATACGTATTTGCCGTATCCAATTAAAATATTATTTAGATTTGATTGGATACACGTATCGAATACGTGTGTCATATTTTAAAAAAAATGGAGCCGCAATTTGCCCTATTCATTTCGGCTATCCGCTCGATATCTCTATTCATTTATGCGGCTTAAAAATTTCCGCGAGCTAGGTTTTTCTTTTCCACATAGGTGTTCATCTTCTTTGTTATAGATGAAGGAGTGGCTCGAAGACACGAGCATAAAAGCGGACATGATCATCCTTCGTCGACAAAGAGGCTCAACAACACGAGCATTAAATCCGACATAATCCTTCATCAACGGAGTGGTCCGACAACACGAACAGTGAAGGCGACGTGAGAATTTAAGGTTTGTTTTCTTTATTCTTCGTTTTCTTAATCGTAGGCTCGAATACCAGAACTTGGTACCGCTTGGTACTCGGTACCGCTCAGTACTACTCGGTACCGCTCGGTACTCGATATTGCTCGGTACTGCTCTCTACCTTCTCGGTACCGAGCGATAATAGAACTCAGTATCGCTCGGTACTAAGTACCGCTCGGTACTACTTGGTACAAAGGGATACCAAATGGTACCAAGTAGTTCCGAGAAGGTCCAACCTCACCAAGAGACCAATATTGAAGATAACAAACATCTGTGGGGTTATGTGATAAAAATAGGTAAAAAGTTAGAAAGGGGTGGCAATATTGTATTCAAATACAATTTTGGTAATGTCACATACAAAGGATCATATTATAGAGTGAAAGCTCATTTGTTGAAGATTAGTGGTCATGGAATTAAAGTATGCTTGAATATAAGCTCATCACAAATGATTGAATTACAAAGAAAAATCAATGAAGCTGAGCAAATGAGTAAAAAAGAGCTTCCAAAATATATTCCACTTCAAGCACTCATGCTTCATCTTCTTAAATTAGAAGTGGTGATAGTATTGTAAATAAATGGCCTTTTTGAATGGAAGAATTTGAACCAAAAAGAAGAAAATATGTTGTAGATAGTGCTTTGGAGAAAGCATTTAATTTAAAAATGAAAGAACAACTAGATGGAGAAATTGCTAGAATATTTTACTGAAGCGGACTTCCTTTTTACCTAACAAAAAATACACATTACAAGAATACCTTTACCTATGCATGCAATAACAATCTTGTAGGATACGTGCCACCAAGATATAATGTCATTAGAATGAAGTTGTTGCAAAGAGAGAGGAATAATATTGAGAAGTTGCTCGAGCCTACTAGAGAAGTTCGGAAGAAAAATGAGTTACTTTGGTTTGTGATGGGTGGACAGATCCATAAAGAAGACCACTTATCAACTTCATGGTTGTAACATAGAGCTATCATATATTTATCAAAGTAGTAAAATGTAAAGGACAGTACAAGGATAAGTTCTTCATTTCTAATTTAATCAAAGAAGTTATCATGATGGTAGGGCCTTCAAATAACAACCAGGTCATTATTGATAATATATATGTTTGTAGAGCTACAGGTCTACTTGTAGAATAAGTCTATCCTTATATTTTCTGGAAATCATGTGTTGTGCATACGCTTAGTCTTGCCTTGAAGAACATTCATGCAGCTAAGAATACTGACACAAATGAAATCACCTATAATGAATGTCATTGGATCATAGTGATTACTGGAGATGCAATTGTAATTACAAATTTTATTATGAATCACTTCATGAGACTTTCTATGTTCAATGATTTTTCTAATTTGAATATGCTTGCAGTTACTGAAACTCAGTTTGCCTCAGTTATAGTGATGTTGAGAAGATTAAAAAAAAAAAAATCTTCAAGCTATGGTGATTAGTGACAAATGGTCCTGTTATAGGGAAGATGATGTTGGAAAAAATATATATGTAAATGAAAAGCTTTTAGATGATTTATGGTGGGATAAAATTGAATACAACTTAAACTTCACATATCTAATTTATGAAATATTGAGAGCAGTGGATACGAATAAGTCTTATTTATATCTCATTTATGAGATAAGAAATTCAATGCTAACCAAAGTAAAAGAAATTATATATAGACATAAGAGGAAAGCACTTCATGAAGACTCAAGCTTTTGGGATATTATTTATGCTATTCTAGAAGATAGGAGGAGCAAAAGTAATACACTTTTATATTGCTTGGCTCACTCATTAAATTCCATGTAAATTTCAATATTTTTTCATTATTAATTTATATTTTGTTGTTTAGTAATTTCAATATTTTCTTATTATTTTCTTTTAATATTCTTTGAAGATATTCAACTAAAGAATGACTTCAAGAGGATCCTCAAAGAGTTTCTCAATAGAAAGATTTAGAAATTTCAAATATTAGGAAGACATGTTTGCAGCATTATTTTCCAAATGAGGAGAAGAGAATAAGTGTCAATATTGAGCTTGCTAATTTTTTTTGTTATTTAGAAGACTTTGGTGACCAAGAGTCATTGCGTGATAGGTGGGAAATTGATCTAAAAATGTGGTGGATTATACATGGAGCTTCATCACCTCTACTTCAAACAATTGCCATAAAATTGCTTAGCTGAGTTTCATTCTCATCTTGTTGTAAAAGAAATTGGAGCACATACTCGTTCATCCAATAAATGAAGAGAAATAAAATTACATCAGAGCGAGCTAAAGATTTAGTTTATTTGCATATAAACCTTTGGCTTCTTTCAAGAAAAACTTTTAACTTATATGGAAGGAGACAACATGATGTGGGTTGTTGTTGGAGATGAATTTAAATCTCTTGAAGATATGGGAATATTAGAAATTACTAATCTTTCACTTGATGAGCCTGAATTAGAAGATATGATATTCATTGAAGATGATAAAAAAAATCAAAGAGAAACCACCGAAGAATCTAATCCTATTATTCCTTCTATTGAATAGTTGAAACTTCATCTGATAGACAATTTATGTTTTAGTTTTTGTTGTTGTACTAGACATTTAAATATTTAATGCTTACTTTTATTTTGATATTATAAGATACAATACAACAAATGATGTTGCTTTCATTTTTTTTGTCATTTTAAATATTATGCCTTGATTAATTTGTTATTTTTTAGGTATGATTTATATATTATAATATCATATCCGCATCGTATTCGTATCCTGTATTTTTAAGAATTGCCATGTCCCATAACCGTATCGTGTCATATCCGTGTCGCCGTATCCGTATCGGTGCAACATAGCTCCCAACAAGGGTGGAACCAGCCTTAGTTCTTAGGGGGGGTAAACTTATAAAAAAATAACATATAATAAAATTCAAACAAGTTATCAAATTGCAATGAAAATTATAAACTTTGCAAATCTTTACATTTCTGTCTAGCTTTATTATGTGCACTATTATGATCTCCAACATGACTTAACAATTTTTTCTTCTTCTTCCAATTTTTGAATCCTTCTCCAATAAATAAGTCTCCCCCACCTTGTCCAGAAATAATTTTATCTTGAGGTTTGAACAAGTAGCAATACAAACAAAAAAAAGCATCTTTGTACACATTATATTCTAACCAATCAGGACATTCCTCAAAACATTTTGGATGAAATCTACGTGCAACATTGCCAAATAATGTTTGAGGGAATTGATGACTTTTTTGTTGATGGGGTCCCTTCAACAGATATGCTCTCCGAATTTTATCTCTTTCATTAACATCGTAACACCAAATTGAAGGTTAAATTCCAGAATCGGCTGGGACATTATTAACATCTGTCTCCAAACAATCTTTCCTTTTTAAATAATGTTCCATTTGATATATCCTATGAAAAAAATCATATTTCGTATTTAAACACAACTTTACAAGAATAAAAAATGTGAAATTTTAAGAAATGTAGGAATAAAAATTACAAACATAACATGATAGTTATTTCTACTGGCTATAACTTTTGCAATAACATGTTACAATTTTTTAACAAGTAATAAAAATTAGAACTTATCCAAAACATTGAAAGCAAATGACGTTTGCATGATAAGACCACTTTGTTTATAAATTTTATTTGTTTTCTAGTTGAAATATCTACCTTCTTTTTTTTTCTGTTAAAAACCATTCACCATTGGCATCTAGAAAGGTTTTCCACTTTGTTTATCAACTTTAATTATTTTCTAGACTGCCATGTTATGTGCTCTTGCCGAATTTCCTGAATAAAGCATGACCTCATTTTTAGTTTGAGCTCCATTTTCTTCGTAACTAGAACTAGTATTAGTTGTAAAAAAATTTAAACACTACAGTACAACTTGAAGAAAATAGATAAAAAACATGGCACCTGCTGCAAAACAACATATTCCTAAAAAAAATATGTCGAATACCAAGCAATTTGGGAAATTCTGAAGAGTAAAATCACTTATATATCTAATGAACAAGCAAAAATCATACCATATTCAACTAAAACTAATGAAGAAATCACATGAAGTAAAAAATAAAAATAAAAATAGAACCTTGCGGTGTTATCCTGAAGAAAGCACCGAATAAAAAAAAAGCATGCTACCTGCCGGAATATCGGCTGTGGATGCACACGCACGAAGAATGGAAGGTGTTTCCCGCCGCCCGTGTCCCATCGGAAGAGATGCGTGGGGGTGCGGCACTTGGTTCCCAATCAACATATCAAGATGAGCTTCGTTTAAAGAGTACAAATACTACAATGCTATGCTAATAATATTAAAGATTACAATGTAATTAAGTAAAGTTATATGTTAAAAAGGTTACATCAATAAAGAGCTATATTATAATGATAAAAATTACCAAAATAATTTTAAATAATATGGATAAAAAAAATATTAGTGTTTCGTCAAGCTTGAGCTGAATTTAAACATTATCCAAATCTTAAAATTGACAAAATTTAATGAAGCAGTAGTGTGACAAATTGTAGCCTAAGCAAACTCACGTACACAACATATATGTAAGTTTCAACCTAGAAATAAGTTTCGATATGGTTTTTATTACCTTAATATTAGAAAATAAACTAATAACTATTACTTAGAAATATGTCTTATTCTCGTAAATGTTGTTTAATGCAAGATCAAGATTTAGGCTTCGTTTGGGATGGCTTTTTTTCTGCTTCTTAAAGTAGCTTTTTAGTAGAAAGTTTTTAATTTTTATACTAAGAAGTTGCTTTAAGAAGCAACAAGAAAGTCGTCCCAAACAAAACCTTAAATTGGGTTGCTATAAAACTAAATTATTATCGATTACTTCTAAAAAGAATGACACTAAAGACTAAGGCTTCGTTTGGGACGGTTTTCTTATTGCTTCCTAAAGCAACTTTTTAGTACAATTTTTTTTAAAATTTTTAACTAGAAAGCAGTTTTAAGAAACAATAAAAAAGCCATCCCAAACGAAGCCTAAGTGTTCGTTCGAGACAGCTTTTTTATTTTTCTAAATTAATTTTTTTGTACAATTTTTTTTGTTCAAAATTTTTTAAGAAAGTTGTCTCAAACAAATCCTAAATCGATATTTAAACTCCTATGACAAATGTGTCTTATCATAATTGAACCACTCATTAATGAATATTTAATATTAAAATACTTTAATATATTTTATAAATATATTAAAAATATGAAACATAAAGAGAAAAAGCTTTATCCTATATATTCTTCAACACCATCACCACGGCTTTTCATCTCTTTGTTTTTCCCTCAACATACACTTCAACACAATCTAATATTAAAAACTATTATTATTTTAAAATATTTTGATATTATTTATATCAAAACATAAGGATAAAATGCTAGAACTCATAGCACGTACACTTATTGAAAATAAGTTTGACATTCTTAAGCTTTATTTGGGACAGTTTTTTTATTGCTTTGTAAAGCAGCTTTCTAATATAAAAAATTTTAGTATAAAGAATTTTTGTTTTAGAAAGCAATAAGAAAGCTGTCCTAAATTAAATGAAGTCGTAGTCGATCGGATTTGACGCCCGCTCTCCTAAAAACTTTAAAATAAAATGTTAAAAGTTAATTTTTTTTAATCAAGAAAATTTTACTTTGTATTATATTTTTTCTATTTTTAAATTTTAATATTTTTATTTTACTTTTGTGTATTTTATTTTTATCTCTTCCACCCAACAAACTTGTACTGTGTAGTTGTTTGATTTTTCTTTTTTCTTTTTGTTTCTTTTGGTCTTTGTTCCTAGATTTAGGTGATTTAGGCTTGTAAAGCCTTGTGTGTAGCTTTTGATGTTGCATTAGGTGCCTATAAGTATAGGCCTTGTATCTTGTAATAGTGATGGTTTAGAAATTAAAGATTTCTGTTTGGCTGCCTCCCTCTTCCCTTCTCTTCTCTCCCTCCTCCTCCTCTCTCAACTTCAAGAAGAGGAAGTACTGATCTTCCTCTCTTGCAAGAAGTTGGATTCAACAGTTTCCTGGCCTAATTAAGCCATGCATCATGATTCGGGTTTAAATATGTTATCTTCGAACTACTTTAATGTTTGAGACTACAAGCTTTTAGATATAGGCTTGATTTTGTTCAAAGACTGAGAAGCTCTTTAGATTGGATGAAAAGCCTGATTAACTAAAAGCGACGTCCACTAAAATTACAAAAATATAGCCGCGGGGTGCATGAATGGTTCCATTTCTCTTGCTAACATTAATTATTTGTATTCAAATTATTTTTTATCAAGCAAAACATAGATCTTAATCTAACTTGATGAAGATATATCACAGCTTTCTTGTCTCTTATTTTTCTGTGATGTTCACAAATCACTGGTCCCATCAAATATCTTCCCTAACAAAATCCTCGACAACTTTCTCACCTCTTCTTCGCCATCAAGGGCATCCTTGGCGTTCACGTGCCAGCAATCACGTCGATACATTTCACTCAACATAATCCCATAGGCCATAACAACTTCCTCTCTTTTTTCTTCACCATCGAACGATTTGTGAAGGAGATAAACCATATCCTTGGCAAAAGAAATAAAATAACGGTTAAAAAATTAATAATTTTATGTCGTAGATATGTAAATATATTAGTTTTGAGCATTATGAATGTAAATCAATTTGTTATAAAAATACTATTTATCATATATCATCTAAGCATCATGTGAAAGCACATTGGATCGAAATCAAGGGAAATTGATTACCCCTATTTAGTCACTTAAGATTAAGAGAAGGAAATAATATTGAAATGTGAACTTTCATGAGAAAAAAATATTCTATGCAGACGTCGGATGCAGCTCTACGTCCGGATGCTGCAGTACTAAGCCACGGTACTGAGCACTACCGAGCTGCGGTATAATAAAAGAATGATATGGCACATCACATTCTGATCATTAATCTCCTGATGATATTCGCCATCCGCACAGAACAATTTTTCCCTTGATGAAGAGGAATTTGATATGTGATTTTGCAAATATACCAATGATTTTGCACAACTATACTTTTATGCTTAATGTTAGTTGTGAGTGGCTGATGACAGAAGGGGCATAGGTGTACTATGTATTCTGATTGCTTCCATCAGCGTTTTTATTTTTGTTGTTAGTGGTAGTATGGCATTCTTCTTTTATGATTTTATTTTAATTTATCAATTGTCATGATTTGTCACTCTTAAGAGGACTATTTTGGGAGGCGGCTTACCTAACCTATAAATATGTATGCAAAAGAATAATTTAGGTTTCATTTAGAAAGTTTCTTATTATTTTGCATTTATATCCCATTAATAATTTTTATTTGACCAATCATTGATTTCAAAAAAAAAATTGTACATAGAAACAGCTTTCTATAATAATTTTAAAAAAATTATTTTTTTTTGCAGCAATTTTATATAGAGTAAGAAAGCTATCTCAAAATTTTTGGGAAAATTTGAGGGCTTGGCCCTTTCTATTAAAAAAACATAGGAGGATTACAGAGTAAAAAAACCAAAATTGCGTTGCCAAGGAAAAACAAGGCGAACGGCTTTAACAGGTATAAGAAAAGCAGCTATAAAACTAAAAGAACCCAAAAAACAGACTGGAATCCTGTCTGGCCAGGACTCAGAACAAATTATCCAATCATGAAAGCAATCATGCCCCTTTGGTTGCCCGTAGACCGTCCAAAAGGAGCGGCAGGAGTTATCATCATCCACGGCCCAAAAATTAAGCTTGCCAAAAAATCGAAATCATCCAGCAACGAGGAATCAGCAAAATTTGGATTTGGGCAACAGCAGAAACAACCACCAGCAAATCTAAATAGATTAATTTTAGCCTGGCGAAAAAGCCCCATCCAGCACCAAAGCAGTAGCAATGTATAAGGAACAAACCGGAATGTCTCTTGATAGCATTAATGGCCATATGATCATCCAAAATTAACATTTCTTCCTCAAAATAATGATTTGAAGCCCCAAAGTCGAAGTCTAGCAAAGATATAAGAGGTTTACCAACCCAAAAAATATATGAGATAGCCCAGAAAAATAAACAGCATGACATACCACCAACCACGAAAGGCCCCACCACCAAAAAATACACCAAATCATAGGAATAACCAAGCTCTAGCTCCAGAAAAGCTAGTAATAAGTCACCATAAGCTTTTCTTTTATAAGCTTTCCCCATTTCCAACTATCTAGTTTTAAAAAAACCACTTTATAAATTTTCTTTGCAAAAGTGACAGCACAAGCAAAATTACCAGTGTTTCCTTGAATTACGCTCAGACCAAAGAAAATAGATAGACACATTGAAAATCAGCAAAACCCCAGGTTTAACTTCCCTGTTCAGATCCAAACCAGCTATAAACTGAAGGGCTTGTGCTATATTGGGCCTAAAAAGAAAGCAGCTAAATTGACGTATAAGCCTACTAATAACTTGGAAGGAGTAATCACATTCAAACAAAAGATGGGCCGTATTTTCTGGGTGATTGTGGCAAAGAGGACAAGGAGAATCCCCAATAATAATATTTCTCGCACGCAAGGCATCAGAAGTCTTGAGGCCATTAGAAAGAGCCATCCAGGAGTAAACCAAGTGTATGAGGGAGTACTTTTTGTGCCAAACCAGAGGAGCCCAATCAACATCATTCTCAGAACAGAAAAATTCTTTATAAAAGTCCTTAAAAGAGGCATTTTCATTGTTATCCCAAGTGAGGTGGTTGGAGGATCCATTAGAAATGGGGATAGAGTTGAAGAACTCCTTAAAATGGTGACTAAGAGAATTAGGAAGAGACCAAGTGTAACCAGTCATCCAATTCCCTAAAGTATTAGAATCTGCAATTTCAGAGCTGAGATGAAAATCTGAAAAGGATTACAGAATGGAGCCATTGGGGCACCAATGATCCCATAATGTGGCTATAGAGCTATTATCCAAGACATGAAATATAAAATTGATTTTAAACATAGTAGCATTATATTGAATGCTTTTCCAAAACATAGTGGTATTTCGAGGGGACGGCTTCCAAAGGGAGGAATATCTGATTTTAAACCATCTAGAGAGTAGAGAATCATGATTGTAAATCCTAAGAATGTAATCACAGTTGTAAGCCGATCTAAGAGCATGTAAAGAGGCAATGCCAAGGCCACCTTTAGAGTAAGGCATTGTAGAATTCTTCCACGAAATGAGATGTAGGCACTTAAATTGGTCACCACTATGATATAGAAATTTGGAACAAGCCGTATCAATGTTCTTCAAGATGGTTTTTGGAATAATAGTGCCTCTAATCCAATAAGCCACAAGGTTGGTAATTGTATATTTGATGAATTGAAGTCTACCTGCAAAAGAAAGAAGCTTTGCTTTCCAACCAGAAATCAAGTTAGTGATTTTTTCAATAAGAGGGGAGAAGTCGGAAAGCTTAGTCGTCCCCATAGAAATGGGGATTCCCAAGTAAGGAATGGTGGTGGAGCAATTATGGATTTGGAGAACTTGGGAGATGGAAGAAGAGAGGGTGGCAGAGGGAGAAATAAGGAGAGAACTTTTGTGGAGGTTAAGGTTAAGACCAGAGAGGCAGGAGAAATGGTGCAAAATTCCCATAAGGTTTTCACAATTTTGAATATCAACTTTGCCAAAAACAAGTAAATCATCAGCATAATAGAGGTGAGTCAAGTGGAAGTCCTCAAACTTGAAGCCTTCAAAATTGTTCATGAGAGAATTGTCTTCTATAAGGTAAGAGAGAGCATCCATGATGAAACAGAAAAGAAAAGGGCTAAGGGGACAACCTTGCCGAAGACTAGAGGAGGAACCAAAATATCCTTCAAGCCCACCATCAATACAAATAGAGAAATTGATGTCACTAATGCAAGCTTTAATCCACTGAATGAATAAAGGAGGAAGTCCCTTTTGAGCCATCCTAGCAAATAGAAAGTCCCTTGAAACAGTGTCAAATTCTTTCTTTATGTCAAATTTCGCACAAAAAAATTTATCCTTTTGAGACTTAGAGATAAATCCAAGAATCTCAGCCGCAATGATGGTATTATCAGAAGAGATCCTATTAGAAATAAAAGTAGCCTTGCTATGGTAGATTTTCTCAGACATGTGGGGCTTAAGCCTTGAGGCAAGGATCTTGGCAATGATTTTGTGAAAAACATTACATAGGGATATGGGCCTGAAATCCTGAATGGAATCTGCATGAGTTTTCTTGGGAATGAGGGATATAGCAGTAGCTTTTGCACGGTTGGGAAGGTAACACTTTTTGAAGAAGGACTTAATAGCATGGCAAACAGAAATCCTAGTGATTGGTCATGTCCTTCTGAAAAATTCAGCATTAAAGCCGTCTAGCCCAGGGGCAGAAGAGGAGCAATCAGATTTTATAGCCTCATGAATTTCCTCATTAGTGACTGGAAGAGTCAAAGAAGCCTTGGCATTGTCGGGTAGCAGAGCACCAGTAGGAATAGTCGCCAAGTTGTTGAGAGAAGGAGTGGGAGAGTTGTAAAGGTTTTGAAAATGTTGAATAATCCCATGGAAGTCGGCATTTTGAGAATTACCACATATAGAGGAGTTGAGAATGCACCTATTATGGGATTTCCTCACATGAATCTTGGAATATAAGAATTTGAGATCCTCTTCCCCATGTTTAAGCCACTTGACTTTGGTTCTTTGAATGATCCATTTGGCCCTTAAAGAGTTGTAGTAGGCAAGATCAAGATTGATCTTTTTAAGTTGACCGTAAAGGTCACAGTTGAGGGGATCCGAATCGACAAGTTTTGGTAATGCTCTTAAATGGAGGATAACTCTTTATACTTAGCCTCAAGGGAAGAGGAAGATTCCTAATTTCTTGTCTTGATAACTTCTTTTAATGCCTTGAGCTTTTGATACAAACAGTGAATGGGATTGCCATGAGTTGGAGTAGCAAAAGTAGCAATCAGTAGATCCCAAAACTCCGGGATATTGCACCAATAGTTTTTAAACATGAACCTCTTCCTCTTAACCTCCTCCTTGAGAATTTTTTTTAAAACAGAGGAGTATGATCAAAGACAAACTATTACCAACCACATAGTGAGAGTTTGGAAAAGAAGATAACGAAGCTTCATTGATAAGAATACGATCCAGCTTGAGGTGAATGGGGTTATCCGCCCTTTGATTAAACCAAGTGAAAAAATTTCCCGAGGAAGGAAGGTCCACAAGATTGCAATCAAAGATGAAAGAATTGAAAGGGGCCATCTTGGAGACATTGATATCATAACCATCAGATTTTTCAGACATAAAACGACAGCAATTGAAGTCACCAAAAATTGCCCAAGCCATGCCATTATTTGGACAACAGTCCCTAAGCTCATCCCAAAGAAGGCTTCTTTCATCAAACGAGTTGGATGCATAAACCACAGTAATAATAAAAGAGGTATTAGACCCATTTGTCATTATGCCAGTAATGGCTTGCTTAGAGATAGAAGTAACAAAAAAGGAGATCTTATCTGCATTCCATTTAATCCAGATGCGATCAGGATTAGCCAGATGGAAATTGTTAAAGCTCATTTTGTTCTCAAAAATGGTGTGAGTCTTACAAAACCAAGGATCTTGCAGTGTGGCGGACAAAATTCTGTTTTCTAGAATACAAAACATGTCTAAAACTTGATCAGAAACCATCTTATTGCAACATAAAACTTTTTCAGGGTTGTTGAATCCACTGACATTCCAAACTGACAAAACATGTCTAAAAAATTTCTTTATTGCTTTACTTTTCAAGCTGCAATTATAATTTCTATTTTATCACTATTTTTTAATTGTTTTTTTTTTTAATTTATACTAGAAAATTATTTTCTATAATAGTTTTAAAATATTTTTTTCTCTATAGCAGTTTTACAAAATAATAAAAAATTGCCCCAAAAGAAGCCGCAATAATTTTTTTTAATGGTGTTTAATGGCCCAGTAATCTCATTAAAAGCAGATAAGGAAAAAAATACCTGTTGAGGCATGATTCTTCATGGATGCGTAAATAATTTCATATGTATAATTGACACTGACATTTGTCAGGGCATTTCCAACTGAATTACTCATTGTTCACTTCAAAAATAATAATAATCTTATCAAACAGTAATTCATCTCCAATCAAACTTCGTTTCTAACACCAAAAAATAATAATGCATGTAAATTCTTTCTAATTTTCATTTTTGTAAAAAAAAAAAAAGAGTTTTAGTGAATATGTCAATATTGACGCAGCGCTGTTTAAAAGTTTGATTATATAATAATTTAATATTTTAATTATACCAAAATATTTAGATTAAAAAGATGTAATTCACTTTAAGAAGTTAAAATAAATAAAGCTATATAAAGTCACCATAGCAATCCTCAACCATTACAACTTCTACAATTATTCTTTTTAGCGTACAATGTTGCTTCAAGAAAATTTTATAAGATGATGGTGAAATATGCAATGTTTTATGGTGCACAATGTTGAAGAAAAGCATAAAATTAAGTTGAGTGTTGCAAAAATGAAGAATCTCAAGTGGATAAGTATTGATTTTACATTTAGAGATATAATGTGAAATGAGTATGTATATGAAAAGGTTGTAGTAACTCTAGTGGCAAATATGTTTAAAGAAAATAGTCTTAGATGATTTGGTCCTATAAAAAGTCGGTCTTTTCATGACACTGTTATGAGAGTAGATATAGTCATTTAGATCGATTAAAACAAACTCATACACACAACACATACGTAAGTTTCGAACCCAAAACTTCTTGGTTGGTTGTCAAAGCTCTTAACCAACAATCAAGATAACCTGCATGAGAATTGATTCTTAATAGGACACAATGAAGAAAAAAATTATTGTAACTAATCTCATATAGTGGATAAAAATTTATTATTGTTGACATGTTCAGTACTAAATTATGGCTTCGTTTGGGACGGCTTTCTTACCGCTTCTTAAAACAACTTTCTAGTAAAAAGCTTTTTATACTAACAAACTATTTTAAAAAACAGTGAAAAAAGCCGTCCCAAATGAGGCCTATATTTGACCATTTCAAGATTAGGCAATTGATAGTTTGATATAAATCATTAATACATTGATTAGCATACCTCCCATAGTTTTAAAAAATAAGTAATTATCTTTATGCATGACGCTATCTTTAAAGTTTGAATAGGTTAACAAGATTTGCAAGCAATATTATTGCTGACTTTTATTTATTTATTTATTTAATTTGATATGCTGCAACTTTGGTGTCACATTATATTATATATTTATTTATATCATTTATTTGGTAAACGCATATCTCTTAAAGTAGAAGTTATCAAGATGGTGTGGATAACATCAAGATATTAATTAAAAGCAACCTTATCGATGGTGATCATATTATTACTATAATAAGTTATGATCAATCATACATTTTTAATTAAGGCTTGCATGATAATATGAATGTGAATTTAACTCTCAGAAAATATAATTTACCTGACTGCTAGCCGATCTGATATTATGTATAGTGTTTGCCTTTGTACTAGGTTTCAAGCTGACCCCAAGGAATCCCACCTGACTGCAGTTAAGAGAATTTTTAGATACCTTTTGGGGACCCAAAGTTTAGGGATTTAATATCCGAGGCACAACACTTCTTTTGAGATTATTGAATTTTCTGACTCTGATTTTGCAGGATACAAGGTGGATAGAAAAAGCACTTCAGAAACTTGTCAATTCATAGGACAAAATTTTAAACTAAGATTTGATCCTAATGAATTCTAAAATTTTTAATTTTATTTTAAAATGAATATAACATAAGATTTAATTGATTATTTTTATATTAATTAATCTTAAAATAAATCTAAATAATTTAGACTAGTCCAAATTTTGATCAAAACTATTATGGTCCATTTTTGCTCAACTCTATAGCTTTTATCATGCTTAATTATCTTCAAATGATCCATCTAAGACATCGAGTTTGATTAAGGCTTCATTTGAGACGGCTTTCTTAGTGTTTCTTAAAGTTATTTTCTAGTACACAAATTAAAATCTTTGCACTGAAAAATTGCTTTTTAAGAAGTAGTAAGAAAGCCATCCTAAATGAAGCCTAAGACAAGACAACAAATAACTTAGGGTTTCTTTGGATGGCAACAATATTTATGAAGATGATTGTAAAATTGTTGTGGGAAATTAATTAAAAAATGTTGTGAATATTATAAATATTTTCTTTTAAAAAAAAATAAACACCTACTCTCTAAAAGCTACCACATATTATCAACTTTAATTATAAAAAATAGTTTCTCATATCAAAAACTTTAAGTAAGCAATTGTCAAATGAAATTTTGATTGTAATTTGAAAAGCAAAGCAATGAGAAAGTTATATATATATATATATATATATATAATTTTCATTGTGACAAGTATGAAGTAGAGTCCTTTATTTTTTAGTCAAATTTTTTATTTATTTTTAACATTGAAAGCATATTTATAGTATAAATAAATGAAAAAAACAAAGAGATTCTTTCTTCTCTAAACTTCATGAATAAGTTGAGGGCCTCATTTTTAAATAAAAAGGACAGCATAGCAAAAAATTAGATGAAATCCCTAATTATATATAAAGAAAATTAATAAAAAGTATATTAAAATCTTATATTTATCTCTCCCAAATCAATTCATTTATTATTTTGGCTTCTTTTAAAATAAAATATGCATTATAGTATGAAAAGAGATGGAAAGTCTAATGATATAAAAAGAAAAAAAAATAAAGTGTATCTTCTAATCTTATCAGTCTCTCCAAAATCAATCACTTTATCATTATTATATTTTATTTTTAAAATAATATTTCTCCTCTTCTCCCTCTCTGATTTCTAAAATCTCATTTATTTATTTTCTTAGGAAAAAAAATTATTTTTATGTCACCAAACAATTTTCCTAAATAAAAAAAAAATTATTTAGAAATTCAACTAAAAACATTTAAGTCAAATATTTGAAAAGAAATATAATATAAATTTTGTGCATGAAACGTGCAATGTTAGACTCTATTAAGTATTAAGTATTAATATCATTATCTTGTTTTTAGAAAATATAAACAAATCGTCTTCGAATGCCACGTGGCTGATAACGAAGGAAATTTGGTGGAAGGTGGGTCAATATTGGACCCGACCCGAAAAACCGACCCGAAAATTTCGGGTTTGGGTTGACCCGAACCCGAAGCGGGTTGGGTTTGGGTCTGGAAAACCAACCCGTTTGCAAAACCGGGTCGGGTTCGGGTTGACCCGGAAACCCGAGAATGACCCGAAATAACACAAAAACCCGAACCCGAGTGCCCCAGCTGCCCCGAGACCGCCTGCCCGGCTGCCCGGCCACGTCGCGTCGCTTCACGCCTTCACGTCCCGAGGCCTGCTTTCTTCTAGTCCCGAGGCCATCTCCCGCCGTTCCGAGGCCTGCTTTCTTACACAAACATCAAGTCCCGAGCCCGAGGTCTGCTTTCTTCACGATCGTCGCTTCACGCCTTCACATCGAGCCATCTCCCGCCGTTCCGAACTCCCGCGTCGGCGTCAATTGGAGCCTGCCGACCGCCGGCGTCAGGCTGACGAGGTCTCCGGCTCACCGCATCACCTCATCCGCGAACTCCCGCGTGTGACCCGCTGCCCGCGCGGCGAGGGTGATTTGGCGAAATTTTTGAATGCAGGCGCGGGACGGCGAGATTTGGCTGAAATAGGTGGTGTTGGGTTGACCCGAACCCGAAGCGGGTCGGGTTCGGGTCCAGAAAATCGACCCGTTTGAAAAAATGGGTCGGGTCAACCCGAACCCGAATAGTACCGGATCAATTTCGAGTTGACCCGAACCCGACCCGTAACCCGAAATTGACAGATCTAGTCAATCTTGGCATTAGCACTCAGACTGCTTAGTTGGCAATATAAGAGGAGAAGCCACGTCATCGACACCAATGAATAAAGTTGCCACGTCATGTATGATGTCATCATCCTTAATAATGCATACTTTTTATTCCAACTACAAGAAAATAGAGATTTAGAATATTTAATTATAATTAATTATATGTTTTTTTAATAGAGTTAATGTGGATGACCTAAGCTCCTCTTTCACCATCAACTATGCATGTAAATGCGCACAAACTCATTCTTTTCTTTTTCTTAATAAATGGAAGTGTTGTGTGGGGGTCTTATTTAAGTAAAATTATTTTGTGTGGTCATAGGGGCGGAATCGGTCATAATTTTCAAGGGAGTCAAAGTTATAAGTAACTGTTCGCATATATGTCGGGGGTTCAAGGGGACAGCACGCCCCCTGGGGGCTTCCGGGGGCAGCGCCCGCGGAACAAATTTTGATTTACTATTTCTCTTTGTATTTGGTTCATCATTCCCTAAAAATAATACATATACATAATATATTTAATTATATTATGGGCAATTGCCTAAAAATTATAGTATTTTAATATTTTTTTAGGGGGGGGGGGGGGGGGGGGGGGGGCAATTGCCTAAATACTCTTATAATAAAGACTAAAAATCACCTAATTGACCCCCCAAGCCCCAAAGTTCTGCCCTTGGTGGTCATTAGATTGTTCGGAGGTGAATCAGAATACTCCACATCATTCAATACATAACAGTACATAGCAAAAAAGTGACGTGGCATGTCTTAATTAGCTTCTGGACACATCTGGTGACCCACATAATAATTTCCCCTTATTTAGAGATTGTTTGAGATTAAAGTTTTATTTGGGATATTTTATTATTATAAATTTTTTATTATTTTTTGCAAAAAATAGTTCTAGAAAATATTAAGAAAACAATCTCGAATGAAGCTTAAGGTTTTATTTAGGATAGCTTTTTTATTACTTTCTGATGCAATTTTTAAAATAAAAAATTTTAATTCATAAATTTTTTGTACTAAAATATAATTTTAAGAAGTTGTAAGAAAGGTATTCCAAACGAAGCCTAAGTATATATTTAGAAAAAAGATTTTTTTAAATTTTTAAAAAATAAATTTATTATTTCAGAAAATATTTTTGAATAAATTGTTCAAAAAAAAATGTCATTTTCCAGCTGCCATTTTCCGTCGGAAAATTATATTTCTGTCAGATTTCTGATGGAATATTGTTCGACGGTAATTCACACGTCGGAAAACAAACACCCGCCCACTAGATCAAATTCTATATCTGCCAATTCAAATCTCATTCATATCAAGTTTACATAAGGATAATTTGACCTAAGTATTTTCCGATAAATTTGTGGCTTATATTTTGCATATAAATTCTGATGCGTTAATTTAATATGTCATTATGCGCATACAAGTTTAGTTGTGAGCTAAATGTTTCTTTAGATCCAAATGTTTTTGAGGAAGCTCTGAATTTTTCTTAATTGATTTTCTATGGTCTATGATGAAATTATCTTCTTTTAAGAAGAGATTATTATTTCTCATTCAATTATATTTAGATATTATCATACCTTCCATTCTCATCAATATTATTAAAATAGTGATATTCAAGGTGTCAAATAATAATAATAATAATGCAAGTTATGATGCATTAAAATTTTCATAAAAGATGGCAATACAAAAAAATATGGCTATGGAAGCATAAATTTGGACTTTTCTCGACAGTTTTAAATGCCACAAATTTACTTGCAGTAGTTTAAAAACTACTGGTCGTTGGACGCCTGCCGTGATTGCAACGCAGTGCAACGACATTCCGCGACGGTTTCAGGACTGACGTGGTCGAAATTACAACATGATTAGCTATGATTTTATGATGATATGATGGATTTTTTTTTGATACACGGGAAATATTTGAAGGTTTGTATAAGTGAAATATATGATGAACTTAAAATTCTTAAAAGAGCTTCAATGTTGTCCACTCAATTTTTATTTTTCATTATTTAATGAATATTAAATCACCATAAAAATTGATGAAATTTAGTTCACATATAATCTTATATTATAAAAACATTTAGGAAAAGAAAATAATGATTCATTAGTTAGCCCACCTAATTTATATTGAAATAATTGGTGAGAACCCGACAACCCGAGAGGAGGCATTGGTGAAGTAACTCATCGTCTTCAATGAACGAGAGGGATGGGATGCGACGACAATGAAAAAAAAGAGAAGGTAGTTCGAGAATTATTTAAGGATTTGTGAACCGAAAATATATGAATAAAAGAGGATCAAAGATTGACCTCAGAAGTAAGCTCTTAAAATTGACTTTTTATTTGATGTCAAATATGAAAAAAAAAAAGTAGGGATGAAGATCATATGGTTTTCATTTTATTGAAACATAATGATCCCTAATTTTAGAATGAATGATCCAAATTTATAATCATTTTATAGCTTTAAATTCAAGGTTTGTATCTTTTCTAATTCTTTAAGGGCTAGGATTTCTTGATGAAATTAAAAATTGTGATTTGATTTTAGTTGAATCACTAATCTCTGTTAAGAATATTGAATGCATAAACGAGTTGATTCATGCCTCGTTTGGTAGCAGAACTCCTTTCGTTGTTCCGAAAAGATCTTTTATCAGTGGAGAAGGAAAAAAGAAAAAACTTTGCAAATCGGTAATTAAGATAATGAGGGTTTAAAAAACTTAGTTTTATGAAAAGTAGGCTTCCAAACAATAATTGAAAATATTTTTGATGTTTCAAAATGAAATCGGCGCTAATTAAGTTGTCCATAATGATGCCTCAAGCTCCAATCATAAGTAACTTGAGATAGGCGCTAATTAGATCATATATTAAACTCTAGGTCTTCTCATCTTTTTTAACTAGGGTTAAGTTCGTCATGAGCACAAGTTCTTCTCAAAATTCTTTAAATCATGGATGACAAAGACGTGATTAAGTAAGGTCTAAATAGAAATTATTTTGCGAGGACGTCGAACGCCGTCCAGAGACCAACCAGAATGCCGCACGTCACCTCCTGCTTAATACCCGGCTCGATACTGCTTGGTACCGCTCAGTACCCGACTCGATACTACTGACATGACGCATTCTGATTGATCTCCGGATAATAATCGGTGTTCGACGAGCTTATTGGAGTAGGTAAAGCCGTGATTGGAGCACGCTGGAGATCGAAGGTGAAGTTACATCTTAGGCTTATTGGGAAAATAACACAGTCATCCTTGCTGCAAAATAGGGCATCCTCAAAACTCTAGCTTGATGCCTCCCCAACGCCTATTCTTTGCATTGTACTGGAGAGTACCATAAAAGAATCAAACATGGACAAAATCATAATGAACAAAGAAGCTAGTCGACAACGTAAAAAGTAAAATAACTAGGGTTGTAAATGAAAATTACCTTTTGGTGTTGTCGGTTCTTATGCAAATCCAAGAGGGAGTTTATTTGTTATGCCTCATCTTCTTTGACACTTTCTTCTTGATTTAAAATATATTGAATAAAGATTAAAGTAAAGTAACGAAAAAATATAACAAAATCTGAATAAGAATGAAAAGTTATTCTCGTTTATATTTAGGTTTTGTTTGGAACAACCTTCTTACTGTTTTCTAATATAAAAATTTTAAGTTTGAAAAATTTTTATACTAAAAATTTATTTTAAAAAATGGTGAGAAAGCTGTTCATTAAACTGATTGATATATATAATTGAACTGATATTGATACTATTATTGATACAACAACATAGCATAACATACTAATATGACTTAATGTGTGATAGTTTTTTTTACTTATTTTTCTAATACTTTGATTGTTGATAAATCTCTTTTGATTTTACTGATTATATTAATTTTATTATTAATTTTTGAAATTTTTATTGCTCATATTAAGTGATGATTGATATTAACTAGAACTAAACATATATAATGATTCTTTTTTCTTGCATTGAAAGCAGTGATAGAATTTTAGTTACTTGCTATGCTTTTATGCTTATTATGCGGATTTTTATGATTTTATGTCAGAAAATGAATTAGAATCAATTGCAATGAGATTGAAAGAGATCCTCAGATTTTTGTTTAATTTTATTTGTATTTTTCCTTGCTCTTTAGTAGTCATGAGTTTATGATATAATAGTAAATGTACTAATCTCATGTCTATTGTAAATTAATTTTAGAAGAATGAATATAATGAAATATTTTGAGTTAGTTGATTTCACTGGATATATAGATTATTATTTTGATGATTTATAAAAATTCTGGTTGATCAATTAAGAAGATAAAATAGATAATTCTTCCAAATTAGACCTTAGATTATTACATTTCATATGTGCAAATTTTATCTATATGGGTTTATATATATTTAATTTTTTTCAAGGTGGTTATATACAAATTCAAGAGAGTCATCCTTCCGCTGGTGAGTTATCCTCATTTGGATCCACACAGTTCTCCAACTACAACACATGGTCACAAGCGGTGGGAGGCAGGCAAAAGAGAAGAGTGTATGTATTAGGCTCCCAGGTATTCGCATATGAAACATAATGGTCAAGCTCAACAGCCTACAATAATAGTGACATTGAGGAGATAGTCAACCAAAATGGTGGATGAAGGAGATAGATCAAATGCAACAAGTACAATATGATATACTAACGAACCAATATGAGATACAGGTGGAGCCTAGGTTATAAACAGTGGCGGAGCCAGGAATTTTTATCTGCGGGGGCACAAAATTTTGACTTTAAAAATACTCTCAAACATTTTCATTTTTGTTTCAAATTGAAATTATGGTTTTATTTTTTTTAATTATAAGAAGATAAATTCTATGATAATGAAAAAAAAATTATTGTCATGCTCAACTAAATTAATTTCAACATAAATTTATTTAAATTATATATTATCGTACTAATATATTTTGACCACTTTTCTACCATATATTTTCATATATAATTTAAATAAAAATATAACTTTGATGTGAAGATGAAATATATAAAAAAACTATATCTTATTGTTATAAAAGTATATTAAAAATATATAATAATTTATAATAAACATCTTTTATGCTACTTGATTTAAATTTAAATATTATAATTCTCCCTTAATGTAATTTATTGGCTTTAATTACATATTTTTTTACTAGAATTTGAGTTTTTTTTTTTAATTGATGAAATTTTTAATTAAAAAAATACTATTGATGTGAAGATGAAGAGAAAAAAATAATCTCATCCTCATGCAGGGAGAGAGAGAGAGAGAGAGAGAGGGGCTAGTGGAAGAGGTTGAATTATAAAAATAAAATGGTAGATAGAGAGAGAGAGAGAGAGGAGAGATGGCAAAAAGCTATGACAGCCAATGAGCTCCCTTAAAGCAAAAAAAAAAAAAAAAAAAAACCCCTAAATCCGCCTATGGTTATAAAGGAAATAACATTGAAATAAGAAGGTTTAGGAACCACATCAAAGGAAGCTAGGGTTTCGCCCTTTTAGGGCTTCTGCCCTTGCGCCGCCATCCTTGCCGGCGGTAAGCTTTTAATGGCGAAAAAATTGCTTGATCCTGGTTTCCTTTCGGGTAAGCAACCTAAATCCTTTAAGGATGCTCTATCTGGTTTCGTCGATTCGAATGTTTTTCCGGAATTTCGCATTTCTTCGAATCGGGGAATGCCATCTCTGTGGTTTTCGGAAGAGGAATTTTTTCATCTAGCTAAGCCTTTTGAGTTTGCGTTGGTAGGGAGATTTCCCCTTAAACGTCCTTCTTTAGATTCAATCCGTAGGTTTTTCGTTATTTTAAAGTTATATGGGGAATTTTCGGTGACTTTGTTGGATCAAGCTAATGTTTTAATCAAGCTTGCCAATGATATGGATTATGCTAGGGTTTTTGCTCACAGGTCTTACTTGGTTTATGGCTGTTTTATGAAAGTGATAAAGTGGTCTCCGGTTCTAGATTTGTCGGAAGAATCTCCGATTGTCCATGTTTGGCTTTCTTTTCCGGGATTACGTCCCCATCTTTTCTCCTCTCGTATTCTTTTTGGTTTGGGTTCGGTCTTTGGAAGGCCGATTCATACTGATTCTGCTACGGCTACTAGTTCCCGTCCATCAGTTGCGCGTGTGCTTGTTGAAATAGATGTATCCAAATCCTTTTCTGATACTGTTTGGTTGGGTCCGGAGAAGTTTGGGTATGCCCAGAAAGTCATTTTTGAGGGCATGCCTAATTTTTGTTCTTTCTGCAAAGCTTTAGGTCATAAAAAATTAGAATGTCCAAAAATTTCGTCCAAAACTACCCCGGTTGGTTTCTCTACCCCCGTGGATATTCCTCCAGTCCCTGTTTCTAATGAAGACCCGATTACTGCTCCTGTTTTTGATAATTCTGCAAATTTATGTAATGTTGTAATCGAGCGAGATGCTTTAGAATGTGAAAATCTTGTTAATTGCCAGTCTGCTGATGTGGAGGGTGTGGTTTTGCCTGATGTTGATTGTCGGGTTGTTTCTCCTGATGCGGGTGTGCTGCCTGATTTGGTTGTGGGCGGTGTTTCTACTATTGCTGATGTTTCAAATTGTGCTGGTGTGGATCTTAATAATGCTAATGTTTTACACCCTTCTTTTGTTGATGCTGTGCGGGAAGGAGTTGTTTGTACTGCGAATGTTAGTGGTGTTGGTGAAAGGCTGGAGAAGGATTTTGGTATTAATTCTACCTTATCTCCTAATGTTGTGCCTTTTTTTCTTCCTATATTACCGTCTGATTGTGTTGAGGTATTGCCGGAAAATTCTGTGGGTGAGCCTGTAACTGGGGATCTTCCTCCGGTTAATTGTTCGGGTGTGCCTCAAAAACGTTATATGGTTTCTAATAATGTCATTGAGGTTCCCGTTAATTTGGTTGATACGCGATTTGTGGGTACTTCTTTAGGCGACTCCTCTGGACTGGATATTAGGAATCATTTGAATTGGTTGGATTCATCCGAGGGTGAACCTGACTCCGAATTCTCTGATGGAGCTGACTTGGCATCGCCGAATTTCTGTGGTGGGTCTGACCCGGGTTGTGATTTCACTCTTGTTAATGTTAGACCCACTTCTTATGTTGGAACTCGGGGTAGATCTCGTGGTAGAGGCAGGGGTCGCCGTAGGCGATATTGATTTATGCTAATCCTCTATCTTGGTTTTGTTCTTTTTTTGTCGTATGGTTTTGTTGTTAGGTCGTAGAATGGGCAATGATGGTTGGTGCTCGCAC
Organism: Dendrobium officinale; assembly: GCA_019514585.1. NCBI lineage: Eukaryota > Viridiplantae > Streptophyta > Magnoliopsida > Asparagales > Orchidaceae > Dendrobium > Dendrobium officinale. The sequence continues at coordinate 11,506,170 of CM033697.1, forward strand.
CATTGTATTTCGCTAGTGGCAACCATTGCTGTGGAAGTTTCGGGTTGCTTCGGGTCGGCTTTTATTCTCCACCTTTTGGACGGTCCTGGTGGGGTGTGGTGGTGCTGGAAGCCTCAACCACTAACTGAGCCCGCGGTTTCTTTGTAATTTTCTTTAAAATGTGATGAACTCAATGTCAATTTTGACAAAAAAATTTAGATAACTTTATAATATAATGTTTGTTACTAAATTTTTCTTTAATGGTTGACTTTTGTAGGATTGTTAGCTTAGAATGTTAGTTTTGAGTCATATTAATTTGATATAATGTGTAGGAATGACCTGTTGTGAATTACAATAGGTTTCCATGCAACTAGAAAGTAAAGATGAGTATTTATTTTAGTATTTACTACAGATTTACGATGGATTTCCTGTCTAAAATCTTCCATATACAGAAAACAATGTTTTTTCTAGTGGAAAAACCTAGAAATTTGGTCAAAAACTTTTGGCAGAAATTTTTGCAAAAAAATTCTGACATAAATTATGGTAGAAATTTCTCGCAAAAACTTCCGACATATTTATGGTGAAAGTTTTGTCGATCTCAAATTTTTCGATGGGGTTTTGTTCGTCAGTTGAAGGGCCTTTCTATTTTCTGTGAAAAAATCATTGAAAAATTTTCCTCAATAAATATTTTCCTACGCATATTTTACCGATGAAAAAAAAATCCATAAAAAAACTGTTGGAAATTAACTTTTTACACATAAAATGGTCGATTTTGGTGGATAAGTATATAAAAAATCAATCATTTTCCTATAGTGTTTCTCCTAAAAAAGGTTCTGTGATATCTTGTATAAATGAAGTATTCTCTCTATACAAATTAATTATAATATTTTTCTCTCTTGAAGTATCGAATTATATATATGTAAGAAGTGATCTCCTTTTAAATGATGTGATTCTAAAAGACGTTTGATATCACCCATATATGTGAAGTATTCTCCGTTTACATACTCTAATATTTTTTCTACAAAAAGTATTAAAATATCAATTCACTAACCACAAAATCTATCTCTTTGCTATTTAGTGATTTCAAGAATTCACGATAGATAGTATATGTAACAAAATAAGTTAATTTTTTAGAAGCTCTCATAAGTTAATTTTTAAACTTCTCATAGATGCTTGGATTCTTGAAAAAAAAAATTTGAAATTTTTCTCAAAGTAAATGTTTCAAGAAAATTCTTTTAGTGGCATTGGTAGGGGTGTCAATTTCGAGTCACGGGTCGTATTCGGGTCGAACCCGGAATTGATCAGATATTATTCGGGTCAACCTGAACCCAACCCGTTTTTACAAACGGGTTGGTTTTCCAGACCCGAACCCGACCTTTTTCAAAGTTTTGGTCAACCTGAGACGACCCGAAAGCAGGTGCCAACATGCGCGGCGGGACGCCAGAGGCCGGATGCTGGCGGCCAGACAACTGGACGTGATGGTCCTGGATGCGGGCACGGGCCTGAACGCGGCAGCCGGCAAGCTACCCAACTTGGCTAGCCCTCACACGGGCTTGGACACGGTTACGTGACTCACGCGAACCTTGGGCTCATGTCCTCGCCTCCTTGGGACATGCAGGCATGCGGACGAGTGGGGCAGCCGGGCATGGGCGAGATTTGCCACGGGCTGACGGGGCAGCGGCAGGCAAGCGGGGCAGGGGCGGGATTGGCCACGGGCAGAGGTGATTGGTCACGCGGCAGCTCGATCAGCGCGGGGGGGGGGGGGGGGGGGGATCACACGCGGGGGGGCCACGGGGGGCGGATTGGCCACTCGGGGCAGCAGCGGTGGTCACTCGTGCAGCTCGGTCGGCGGGTCAATCCGGGTCATTTCCGGGTTTGTGGGTCAACCCGACTCGATTCCTAAAACGGGTTGAAAACTCTAACCCAACCCGGTTTGGGTTCAGGTCAACCCGAAATTTTCGTGTAGTGTTCGGGTCAGATTTTCGAGTCGTGTCCAATATTGACACCTCTAGTCATTGGTAAACAATTCCTACACTATATTATTATTATAGAAAAATCAATTGAAGTATTAGATGAACGAATTTATTAGCATATTTAATATAACTAGAAAGAGGTTTTAGTAATCTATTTGTTCATTGTTCTCATATATTTTTCATCTTTTTCGATCTTTTTTTATTTGAATTTGCTCTCTAATAGAAGTTAGATGTGTATTTAAAATTTAAGTTTTATCAAATGTGGAGATTTATTTTCAACTTGATGTTGACAATAGATATCATTATTGGTAATGTCAAGTATCAACATTGATGTTGGCATTATTGAAACCATTTGAAATGAGTTGCAGTCAAGCCAGAATATAGATTCTTGAAAATTATAATAAACTTCAAAGAGGACGAGATTGTTCATTCAAAATAAATATAGGAGTTTGAAGATTTTAAGATTATAGACGGCCTCATGAGATCTCTAGTGGAACTTTTATTCTATACAGTGAACGTACGCAGAGGAATGTTCGGTTTTAGGCAAAAAAGCGCCTGTACCGAGTTTTTCGCGCCTGTACCGAGTTTTTTGACAGGCGCTTTTTTGCCTAAAACCGAACCTTCCTCTGCGTACGTTCACTGGATAGAATAAAAGTCTCTAGTGATGGTGATGCAGAGTATGCTCAAATTATATAGATCATATGTGATTGTGAAATAACACTTCTTTTTTACCCAGCCATTAGATTTATGTTTCTTCATTCACATGCTTGAATGGTATTTTTTAATCAAGTTATTGATTAACTGTTAATTTTTATATAAGAGTAATTAAGATTTATGAGAACTTGCTCTCAATAGTAGACTATGCCTTTTTTATGTTATGTGAGACATACTTGAAATCTTCATGTTTTAATAGAAATCCATTGTATTATAGTTGAAATTTTGAATTAATAAAATAGATATTCACCCTTAATTAGAACATAGTGGCCTCAAGCCCTTTGTTAATAAGGAATATGATCTAATCATGGCTTTTAAATATGTTTTTATCCTTGATGTTTTGGATGAACAAGATCATGTACATTTCAATGCATAAGCTATCTGAGGTTTTTGAAGAACTGAATAACTTATATCTTCTATGGCTTAAGCATTCTAAGATTTTTGAACAAGTAAAGAAACATACAATGAAGTTTAGTGTATACTATTTATATAAATAAAGTCTATGACCCTTTTTTAAGGTTTATGTCCTCTAAGATTCTCAAATAATCGAAGTACTTGTACTTTTCAAGGATTATGCCTTCCAATATTTTTTATGAACTTATCCTTTTTGAGATTTTTGATAATTTGTACCTTTTGAGGTTAGATATTGATGATTTTGTGGAGAACTTGTACCGTATGAAATTTATATTTTTTTAGATTTTTGAAAAATGTATACCTTATAAGGCATTCTTCTTATGAGATAATTTAAAGAACTTGCACCTTTTTAGGCTTTAGCCTTCCAGATTTTTGAATAATTCGTATCTTTTAAAGCCTGCCTTTTAAGATTTGAACATGTACCTACTAAGGGCATCTCCAACCGACCTCCAAACGCTTGAATGGAGCTCCCGGCCAGCTCCAGCCGAACTGCAAAATTTCCGCTATATGGCTGCGGGTGAACAGTGGGACGTCAATATTGGCGTTGCACTGTTCATCTCCGCCATTTTTACCGCTCTACCGAACTTGTCGCGGGAAAAAAAGAGGCGACGGTTAACTGCAAAAGGGTGAAAAACGCGTTCCATTGGAGATGAAATCACGGCATTTTGTAGTTTCCGGCATTTTGGAGTGAAAAATGAGATTTTCGGTTGGAGATGATCTAAGGCTTTAGACTTCTAACATCTTTTAAAATAGTTTATAATTTCAGAAGCTTATGTATTTTAAGTTTTTTAGATAATTTGTATCCTCTAAGATTGTAACATTTAGACAAATTTTTTATGTGGAGATCTCATCAGCAACGTACTCTTCTAGAGTCTTTCAAATAAAAACCTTATCGATTACTAGATTCCCATTGAGGCTTCATTATTAGTATGCTTTTAGGGATTTAGAGTGGAGACCCTGACCCTATCAGTCATACCCACGTGAGGTCTTTATAACTATAAAATGCAGTATTATTTATAAAAACCTATTTATAAATGTTAGATCTTTTATTATCTCCAAGAGGTTGAGAAAATAACTTGATTGTTCTAAATATTCCAATGAGCTCAAATTTTTTTGGGTTATTTATGAAATTGGATATTCTCTTAGATTGATCGGATATATATGATAGTCAAGAATGGAATGTAGGATAATTGCATCATTCAGGGTAAATACCATTAAAAATTACGGTGAGTAAGTTGATTCCTATCCCTTAAAGGGTATTCCTCTTAGATAATGTATTCAAGTTTATCTCTTATGACATCACGAGGGGCATAATATAAGGTGAGCTTGATTTAAATTCATTAATTAAGGATGGAAAAAGATTAAAGGTCGGCTGAGCATCCCATAAGAATGAGTTGAATTGGTTGTGTCTAAGAGATCTTTGATAAGATTATGGTGGAGGAGAAACTTTGGCATGATGGCGATAGCTACACTCTTTCAAGAGTTGAAAGATTTGAGCATGAGGCTCCTCCATCCTATAGAGACAATCCTTCAAAGTTAGATCAAGGTGACCTTATAGATTGAATTATGTTACTCTTGATTGTGAGAATAATTATCAGACATTGAATAAATATTTTATAATATGCTAAGAATATTTTTCATGTATGAATTTAAATTGCTATATGTTAGAATATTCATGGTGATAGCAGGAGTGAGTGTAACATCTTAGCTTTATATAAAGTTTTAATAGAAAAATAGATAAAATAAGAGTGTAATAGATACATCAAATTTTTTATAAAAAACTAGAAAAAAAATCTTAGAGCCTGACCAAATTAAAGTGATTTTATTAGTGTATGTAAATAATTACAAGTGATACCTTTTCCCGATTTAGAAAGACATTAATACAATGCAATAGACATGCCACATGACATGTGGATGATGGATTATATGGTGGAAGTTAGAGGAGTTTTTAAATATTTGAATTATCTTCAAGAGATATATACATGGTATATTCAATTGTTCTTTTTTCAAGAAGAGGATACTAAAAATAAAAAAATTTCTAATGTGATAATGGTATTGATCGTATGAAATCAAAATAGATGTCAACAATATGCATCGACCTTATTGGCAATTACATTCATTGATGTTATTGACAATGACAAGCGATACAATGGTGAGCCTGGACGTTAGTTTTAATGACTTGCATTAATCTTATAAGTGAAGGTCACATAAACACATACATTGATCTTATAATAGATGACATGTGACTATGATGTACATTAATCTTATAGGCGATGTTGTACGTAGACATAGTCGTAGATGACAAGCACTGAAGTTGGCTGGCATTGGTGTTATAGGGCAATGATGATAGATGAGCAATTGATGTCAAGAGATTGTAGTCAAATGATGGTGATCAAAGAGATCATAATCATGTGATAGTAGTCAAACGATTATTTAGTGACCATAATTTAGTGATATTAGTTAGGATACCGTAGTCGGGTGACGACAGTTGAATGATGGCGGTTGATAATGATCAGCAACAAAAGAATGTCGGGTGGAGTTCTAAGCTATCTCCAAATTTAGCTTAAAATAAATGCAAGTCTTTTTATAATTTTTTTTTGAAATTGAAATAATTTATAATTATAATTTTAATTTTTTGTTAAGATTTATATTGATCAAATAAATTACTTGATTGTGTATCAAACATAAATTAAAAATAAAAAAAAAATTTCATGATTAAATAGAAAGAGAATCATGATCAAGGTAGATTTTAGAGGACAAAAACTCCGACCATTCCCCGAAATGTTCCCACGTTGAAACATGGTCAAGGAATATCGATGCGCCATGCATTAATCCAAGAAGCCGAAGCGGGCGCCCTTGAGGTCTGACGCGGCTGCGAGAACGTCGATCATGGAGCACCCTACGGATCACTCTCTGCAGAAGAACGCCTCCGCCACGGTTGGCGGTTCTACAGGTCATTCAACGGAGTATGCACCATACCCTAAGATCGATCCCGCCGACATCGATCCCCCTCCTCTACCGCCGCTGGCGACACGGGGCGAAACTGGTCACGTAGCCACATCCATGCCGGCTGAGAGCAATCCCTACGTCACGCCCTCATCGGTTCCCTCGTCTTCCAAGAGTAAGCTTCTCCTTATGTTCATTTATCCCCATATTTGCGATCTGCTTTTGAGGAGCGATAGGGTTTCTGATTTGGGGATTGCATTTGATAGATACCATGGAATCAGTGAAGGATGTGCTGGGGAAATGGGGCAAGAAGTTGGGGGATACAGCGAAGAAGACGGAGGACCTTGCTGGGAACGTCTGGCAGCACTGTGAGTCTGAGAATCGGTTGTCTTGTTCTTGAGCTTTTTGCTAACTATTGTGCTTTTAATCTTATTCATTTTTATTCATTGAATGGACAGCTAAATATACTAGATTTGGGGTAAATTTGGTTGTTTGTTAATAGACAACATGGCACAAAAATGATGATCACGCTTTCACTCTTTAATTTTGAAAATGAATTCGTCACATTTGTGAGTTTTAAGGCATTTATAGGTTTAAAATCAAAACTAATTTTAAGTACATTCAACCAAATGTCGCGGGATCTGGTAAATTCATGGTTTTCCAAAACATGTTTTTTAACTTAAAACAATCATTAAGCTAATCCATTTTTTTTGGAACTTATGAATTTAGTTATCATTTTTTTTCCTTGGGGGGAAGTTGTAGTTGTTGTGTAGGCTGTGGTAAGATTTTCAATACAGATCATCATTCTGTGGTGCTTATGCCTATGTAATCAGCTTTCAGTTTGTATCAACCTAAATTCTGTTTTTTTTTTTTTTTTTTTTTTTTTTTTTTTTTTTTTAATTAAATTTTTTTGTATTTTTACTTGTGTCAGATAAATGGGAGAAATCATTATGAAAATTCTTTTATTTGGATAGGGAATGATGAGGTGCATTATAAGACTGCGGGAATACTTTATCCACTACTTGTGTTTTTGTTTTTATCATTTCTGGTGTTTTATTGAGTTGTTTTAGTAGGTTAGCACTTTTACAATGTTCTAGGCTGATGTAGAAAGAAACAGGAGTATACTGGGAAGAAGAAGAAGTAAAAAGAGGCAGATAAATATATCGAATTTCATATCAGCTATAAGTTTTCGAATTAGTTCCGGCTATTTCTTCTCATAGATCGATTGTTCTTGCATGCTACTTCGTCAGAGTTGGTATCAGAGCCTCTAGCCCGGGTAATATGGCTGAAGGGAACCACCACACAGCTCTCAATGGTGATCAAAGCCTAGAGGCATTGTGGACAACTAGGCTCAAGGAACTTGCAACGGACTTTCTGCGGTTCTCAGTCGAATTCCGCCGAGAACTGCAATTACTTCGTGTTGATAGAGGAGTTCTTATCCTGCGACGTGCTGTGCCTATAACCATACAGACAACTCGTGTTATAACTCGCGTACTAGAGATGCAAGGATGTATCCAATTGTCGTTTTTTAAATTTCCTATTCTTAAGATGATTTTGAACCGCGACAACTAGTGGAATCTTTGGATTATGATGATGTTGAACACATTCGTAATAAGTTAATAACCCAACTAGAAGATGTCATGAGAGGTCCAACGAACTCAAGGGGAATTCCGCATCAAACTGGATGTACCCTTCTTTGATGGTCGACTCCATATTGAGGATTATCTTTGATATATCATAAAAAAATAATCTTGATTGAGCACAAATCTCGAGGCAAAATTGAGTTAAAAGCTTCTGAAATTAATTTTGGGATTATCTGAACTACAATTTCAGCAAACTTATAGTCGAACTGAACGTCTCGTAAAGACAAATCCAACGACACCAAATTCGACTCAATCCAAGCCCAAATGGGACAAAATCAAAGAACCGAAGTGCGCTTGGAAGGATCAAACTATAAATTGGATGACTTAACGATTTTTAAACGTGACATGCTTATAGTCGAATCGAGCGGCTGGACGAGACGAATCCAACGAGCCCATGATCGCCGAATTCTGATATCAATAAGACGTTCAAATGCCTAGTAAACAATCCATGATCAAGGGGATCAATATCAACTGTCCATTCAAACAACTCCCGAAGTACTCTTGATCTTCGTTCTATTTACTGGCCATGACACTCAGAAAATTATAAAAGACCCATCATTCCTGATGGAAAGGGGAGGAAGCAAGGAAGAAAGAAAAATTAGAGCTCACTTTCCACCAGACTCCTCGACCACCGTCGGACCACCAACCATCGCCGAACTATTGCCAGACTTCTGCCCGGCCGACTGATGCCGACTTCTGTCCGGCCACCAATTGATGTTGGACTTCCACCCGACTTTTAATTATTGTTGGACATACACTCGGCCGCCAACTGACACCAAATTTTTGCTCGACCACCGATTGACATTGGACTTACACCCGGGCCACCAACTAACGCCGGGCTTCTGCCAGGCCACTAACTGGCGCCGGACTTCTGTCTGGCCACCGACTGATGCCGGAATTCCACCTAGTCCATCAACTACGGTCCTTCCAACCTCTGTCGCTAGACAACGGTCTTTCTGACCACTATCTTCTACCGAATACGGTCCTTCTAACCTTCGTCGCCCGCCGACTACGAGTACAATCCTTCTAACCTCCGTCTCCTGCCGACTATAATCCTTCCGACCTTCATTGCTCGCCGACTTCTATCCTTTCTACCTTCGTTGCCAGATTATGATCTTTCTGACCACTATCGCCCGTTGACTACGGTCCTTCCAACCTCCATCGCTAGACAATGGTCTTTCTGACCACTATCGTCTGCCGACTATAGTCCTTTCGACCTTTGTCGCCTGCCGACTACGGTCCTTCTGACCTCCGTGGCCAGACAATAGTCGTTATAACCACTGTCGCCCGCCGACTACGACCCTTCTGACCTCTGTTGCTCATCGACTACAGTCCTTCCGACCTTCGTTGCCTGCCAATTACAGTTATTCCGACTTCTGTCGCCAGACAACAGTCTTTCTGACCATTATCGCCTGCCGACTACGGTCTTTCTAACCCCCGTCGCCTGTCGACTACGGTACTTCCGACCTCCGTAGCCAGACAACGGTCTTTCTAACTACTGTAGTCCCCGCCGATTGCGGTCCTTCCGACCTCTGTCGCCAGACAACGATCTTTCTCATCACTGTCGCCCGCCGGCTATGATCCTTCTGACCTTTATCGTTAGACAACATTCTTCCGTCCTCTGTCGCCCGTCGACTACGGTCCTTTTGACCCCTGTCACCTGACTACGGTCTTTTCGACCTTCGTCGCCCGCCGACTATGGTCATGCAAACTAAACGAACTTGTCAATACTGATTCATCCAATTCCCACAATGTAATACACTCTATATGATGTATATTTGCTATATTAAGTCAAGGCCTTCCCACCAAGGAAGGGCCTCATTTGTAGTCGACTGCAAACATTAGTGGATTCTTTCAAATTGGGCTAGACCCCGTGATTTTTCTCCCTTTTCAGGGGTTTCCACGTAAAAACTTTGGTGTCTATTATGAATGCTACACCCTCTCTTTTATTTAATTGTGTGCTAGATCTTCGTACAAAGCTAATACATTAAATTTTATATTTCTTGCCGCAAATATTCCATGACGCAACAATCTTGATTGGGTGAGGTTAGTGGAAACCTTTTTCGAATATATGGACATTGCTCTAAAGAAGTAAGTAAAATATGTTGCATGTCGATTAAGCAGTAGAGCTAGTGCTTGGTGGATGCAACTTTTGCAGACTCGATGAAGATGGTGTCGAGGAAGTGTTCGTAGTTGAAATAAATTACTCCGGGGACATTTTCTACCTACAGACTTTGAGCAAATGCTATAAATTAGGGGTGTCAATATTTGACACGACCCGAAAACCCGACCCGAAAATTTCGGGTTAGGGTCAACCCGAACCCGAAACGGGTCGGGTTCGGGTTCAGCATTTCGACCCGTTTCAAAAATCGGGTCTGGTTCGGGTTAACCCTTTGACCCGAAATTGACCCGAAAGTGGCCCGATTTTGACCCGAAGACCCGATTTTGACCCGACAACCCGAGATTGACCCGAAAAGAGGAGATTAACCCGTTTTTGACCCGAAAATTAGCCATTTTTTGTTGGAAACGGGTCATTCGGGTCGTGTCGGGTTGACCCGGACCAGAAGCGGGTCGGGTTCGGTCAGGAAAACTGATCCGTTTTTAAAAACGGGTCGGGTTCGGGTTGACCCGAATAGTGTCGGGTCAGTTTCGGGTTCGACCCGAACCCGACCCGTGACCTGAAATTGACACCCCTACTATAAATGAAATACCAATATTGTAACCAAGGTAACCACAATGTTAGTTAGTACATTGAAGAATTTTATAGGTTGACTGCACAAAATAATCCCAATGAGTTAAAGAATCAACTGGTTGCTCATTATATCAGAGGATTGAATGATTCCATTCAAGATACATTAGAATTAAACTCAATTTGTTCACTGTCCCATGCTATGAATTTTTCCCTCAAGGCTGAAATGCAACTTCAACGACGCGCTCGCAGCCATCCATCCAAGCGTCTAGGCGGCGAAACTGTTATTTATATAAAGTCTTCAACGTTAGCTACTAAACCGATCTCCCATACACAACTTGGGCTAAGCACTAGTTCTATTCCCAATGCAAAGTTTGCTACCAGACCACGCATTCCAGCGAAAGAGAACCCATACTTAAAACAATATACTCTTAAATGTTTTCATTATTTCCAACCAAGACATAAATCAAATGAATGCCCTACTCAGCAACAACTGTAGTTGATCGAAGGGGAAATTGATGAAAATTTAGCACCTCATGAGGATGAAGGGGAGGCTATAGTAGAGGATGTAGCAACTGATGAAGGTGAAGCTGTTGTTTGCATCCTCAAAAAACTCTTATTGGCTCCCCGACAACTAGTCAACTCAGCACAACACATTTTTTTGTATTCGATGCACAATAAATGACAAGGTGTGTGACTTATTGATCGACAATGGGTGCACTGAAAATGTTGTTTCCAAAACTCTTCTTCATTCTTTACAATTGAAAAATACTAGAAATTCTCAACCATACAAAATCAACTCGGTTAAAAAGAGAGTTGAGATTCTAGTGTTTGAAATGTCTCGGCTAACCCTTTCCATAGGAAAACATTATGTATGTGAAGTCTTATGTGATGTCATTGATATGGACATATGCCATATTATCTGGGCTGACCTTGGCAGTTTGATACAAGTGCCATATATGACTGTTGGCAGAACACCTATTCATTCTAGTGGAAAAAATAGGAAGTTACATTTGCTGCCTAACTTTCCTAACATTACAACCAAGACCAACACTACAAAATCTGCACTCAATCTTGTATCTTGAGCAGCCTTATTATGGGCTGGGCGTGAAACAGAGACAATATTTGTCTTGGTTATTATTGAACAGACTTTGAGATGCAGCTCATTCAATCTTCCAAACCAAGTGCAAGACCTGCTCATACAATACAATGACATTGGGCCTTCTGAATTGCCCTCTCAGCTACCTCCCTTACGAGCTTTACAACATTATATTGATTTTGTACCTGGGACCACTTTACCCAACCTACCACACTATCAAATGACCCCCCAAGAGCACAGCATACTCCAGCGGTTGGTGGAAGAATTACTAGAAAAGAAGCTCATTCAACCATGTTTATGTCCATGCGACGTATCAGTGATTCTTGTTCCAAAAAAAAAAAAAAAATGAGAGCTGGTCTATGTGCATTGATAGCAGGGCTCTTAATAAAATTACCATTAAGTACCGGTTCCCCATTCCAAGAATTGAAGATTTTCTAGATAAAGTAGTTTGTTCAACAACCTTCTCTAAGTTAGACTTACATAATGGATATCATTAGATCCGTATTTGACCAGGTGATGAGTGGAAAACAGCCTTTAAAATCCGCCAAAGTCTATATGAATGGAAAGTGATGATTTTTGGATTGTGTAATGCCCCGGCTACCTTCATGAGGCTCATGAATGAGGTGCTCAAGTCCTTTCTTAACAAGTGTTGTGTTGTTTATTTTGATGATGTACTTGAGTATAGCTAGTCCTTTGCCAAACATCTTGAGTACCTGACCCAAAATTTTGAAACAATTCGTGCTAACAAGCTATATCTTAATGTGAACAAATGTGAATTTGCCACCACTCAAGTGAATTTCCCGGGTTCATTATTTCAGCCATAGGAATATATGTTGATCCATGTAAAGTTTCTGCTGTAATGGATTGACCAACTCCTTGCTCACAATTTCACATTAGAAGTTTTTATGGGTTTGCCAATTTTTACCGCTAATTCATAAAAGGCTTTAGCGTGCTAATGGCTCCAATAACAGACAGTCTGACAGCGAAGACCTTCAGTTGGACTAGTGATTGCCAAGAAAGTTTTGAAGAAATTAAATTTGATCTAAGTTCTGCACCTATTCTTGCTTTATTGGACTTCGAAAAACCGTTTCAGGTGGATACTAATGCTTTAGGGGTCGGAAATTGTGTCATTTTATCAAAAAAAGAACGTTCAATGGAGTATTTCAGTGAGAAACTAAGCCCGATGAGGAAAAAATAGACCGTGTATGAGCAAGAATTATATGTAGTTGTTCAAACTTTGAAACATTGGGAATATTTCTTGTTGTATCAGGATTTTGTTTTGTGCAGCGATCATTAAGTTTTATAGTTCATAAACAACCAAAAAATATCAACAAGATGGATGCGAGGTGGATATTATTCCTACAAAAATTCACCTTCATTTTGAGGCATAAAACATTCATCTGAAACTGAATGGCAGATGCACTTAATTTAAAATCTGCACTATTAACACAATTGCAAATTGAACTAATCAGGTTGTGAAAGTTCAATATAGGATGTTAAGCCTAAGTGAACTGCCCCTAAGCACACTAATGCGAAAACAATACTATCACTTAATGCAGAATCTAATAATATTTTCAAAAGTTACAATAATGATGATGGCAATTTAATCAACACTGTGTAATATCAACCATAGATTTTCACTAAGCAATTATCAATAGAAACAAATCTATCATGCAATCTTAGCAAATTAAAAGGTGCAGAAACATAAATAGCAGAAATTTAAAAATTAGAAAGAACACACTAGAATTTAATAGTGGTTCGGTCAACTTTGATTTACGTCCACTCCCCGGACTCCTCCACTCCAAGTATTACACTAAACCTTTAGTGACTCTTCTTTAGCCCCCACAGTTAGCCGAAGAAGTCCTTACAAAATCTCTTTCACCAACTCGGTGCGGCAGATGATAGTAATCCTCTTCACCCTCCTGGTGAGGCAGATAATCTGGAATCCTTTTTCACCCTCCTGGTGATGGCAGAGGACCTGGAATCCTTTTTCACCCTTCTAGTGATTACAATGTACCTGGAATCACTTTCACCTCCCCTGGTATGGTGGAGTAACCGGGTCCTTTTGTCACCAAAGAGATCTTCTTCCCAAAGCTTCCCTCAAGACAAACCTTGAGACATGGAGGAACACATGTACAAGTTTACTGGAGCAACTGTGTGAAAGTTCGTCTCACACTCCCTTGAAACCCACATGGATCTTCTCCCTCACACAAACCCCACTCTTTCTCTCCCAAGCTCTAAGCTCTCTCTTTAAGCTTTCTTCAAACGAAACAACTCAGTGAACGGAAAAAAGACTCATGCAAAGTCTTATGAGAAATCTTAAATAGAGGGTTTCAAAAAACCCTAAAAATTCACTTATGTTGTCTCTTATCGCACAGTTCGATATTGGATCGTACGGTACGATTAGTTCAATGTATCCTTGATAGTACTATATGAAAAGTAAGGAGCTATACGATCATTTCAAGTATTTGAGCTGATCGTCTAGTACGATATGGTAATCATCCACTACGATTAGTACTATCAAATTGGATTATTATCTCGTATAACTGGGATGATAAATCATCGTCCTATGCAAAGATTAGGACGTACAATACGATTGGTCCAATTGTACAGTACGATCCGAGTGGACCAATTAATCTAAATTTGATCAATAATTACATGATTAATTTAGGCAAGATTTAATTACATCGTGCAATATGATACCTCTCGTACAATACGATTAGCACATAATTTGTATTTCAAAATATTGCCTAAATTATGATTGGCGGCTAAGATCATAATTTTAGCTGATTATCATGTACGATCAAGATCGTCCAGTACGATTAGTTCTAATAGCTTTAAATACACAATTAATCATTTTAATGATTTTCTGATTAGCTTATCTTACAATACGATATGATTGTACAATATGATTAGTTCAGAAAACTACTTTTCTAATTTCTTACTATCTCACTCACCTGAGTGTGTGCGTGGATGATCACTAGGTTAGCGTACACCCTTACAATACTTGACTTAAGAAATGAAAAAAATAAATAAATGAAAAATACAGACTCTTTCAACATTTCATGTTCTACCCAATCTTGAGCTTTGAATATTCATTGAGACCTACATGATGTACCTGAAATGTTAGTACACACAAAAGCAAATATGCACTACAAATACTAAGACATAAAGCTGCAATTAGTAATATTTGTTATCATAAAAAATATAAACTCGGGAGTCGGAGTTGCAACAGGTTGGAATGCTTAAAAGAACTTTACTCTTCAGACAAAGACTTTGCAACCATATGAGAATAATACCAAACCACAACAGTTGTTGATTTCATCACAAGGCATGGATTTTTATTCAAGGGCAATGCTCTTTGTATACCAGACTCTTCTTGTCAGCATCACTTGATACGTGAAACACATAGTGGCGAACTTACTGCCCATCTTGGCATGGAGAAGACGCTGTTGTAGCTCAAAGATAGTTTTTTTTTTTGGCTTTGATTGTAGCGAGATGTTGCTCGCTTTGTAGAAAGATGTTCGGTTTGCCAACAATTTAAAGGAATCGGTTTAAACACTGGTTTGCATTCTCCATTACCTGTACCTGATTCTATATGGGAGGATTTAAGTTTGATTTTGTCCTGGGATTGCCAAGAAAAAAGCAGGGTGCAGATTCTATTATGGTAGTCGTGAATAGATTCTCTTGTAGAAAAAATTTTGATGCTCTTAATATGGCTTGCTTATTCTTTCAGGAGATAGTTTGTCTTCATGGGTTACCACGCAACATCACATTTGATCCGAACTTTTAAGTTCATTAGTCATTTTGGCAAGAATTATGGAAACGTCTTCATACCGAGCTCTAGCTAAGCTCTGCCTATCACCCGTAGATAGATGGCTAAACCGAGGTGGTGAATTTTACCCTTGGAAGTATGCTACATTGCCTCATACAAAAGCACCGAAAGTAGTGGGATGAAACACTCAGCCAGGCTGAATTCACATACATTCTATGACTAACCGCTCCACAGTAAGGTGCCCATTAAGTATTTTTTATGCAAAAATGCCAAAATATCTCATTGACCTTGCTATTATTCCAAAATGTAAGAACAAGCTTGCTGCTACCATGGTTGAAAACCACCAATCCTTGATCGAAGAGGTTCGGAATAAACTGATTGCTTCTAATGCAGAGTATAAGTTAGCTGCGAACTCGCATCGTCTGCTAAAATTTTTCCACTCGGGCTATCTAGTCATGGTTCGTTTGTATAAGGAGCGTTTTCCACCAACAACTTATTCCAAACTTAACCCCCACAAAATTGGCCCAATTCCTATCCTCCAACACGTCAGTGACAATGCATATATTGTGGAATTACCCCCTCGTCTTCATACACCAGCCACTGTCAATGTCTCTGATATATATACCTGTTATCCACCAGATGAGCCTACTGATCAGAGCCTTACCAAGTACTCCAGCTCTTATGAGGCCGGGAAGAATGATGTGGTGCATTATAAGACTACTAAAACACCTCTTTATTGCCGTTCTCTGTTTCCTTTATATCCACTACTTGTGTTTCTATTTTTATCCTTTCTACTGTTTTATTGTTTTATTGTAGTAGGTTAGCACTTTGACAATTGTCTAGGCTGATAAAGAAAGAAACAGGATTATATTAGGAAGAAGAAGTGAAAAGAGGCAGAGAAATATATCAAATTTTATATCAGTTTTAAGTTTTTGAATCAGTTCCTGCTATTTCTTACCACAGATTGATTGTTCTTGTATGCTGCTTCATCAAGGAACCTCTCCAAGTAGGATTCTAATTTCACCATGCAATTATCTAATCCTAACTATCCTTTACTTTTGGGTGCCTAGGTTAAAATTCACTTACCTTTTAAAATCACATTGAATTCCTTTCTAGATTTAGTCCCAGTTACCCAAATTTGCATGCAAAGCTAGGATTGGTGATTGTTCGACGGAGTTTTCCTTTTTAGTGGAAAGCACTATTTTTCTCTTCCAGTTGCGTTGTGACTATAAGCCGATGCTATTTTGCTATCTACCATCAATTATAATGATTTTTTTTTTTCATGGCCTTACAATGAAAGAGATGTAAAGTAGAAAAGTTATACTTATGATATTGAATAGTTAATAAGTATGATGTAATGAATTTTTTCTTGATTATTAGTATGATTATTATGTTGGCCATTATTATTTTTATTCGAGATGTATCATCTTGATGATTTTGTTAGCCGATCCCTCGTAGTGGGATAAATGTTTGATATTATTGTTGTTGTCGTTGAGATGTATCATCTTTTTAAAGGTTAAAAAAAAACATATCATTTGATGAATCTTGTTCAAACATGGTATAAATTATAAACAACATGTGATTTCTCACCTCTTTAAATCATGTTCACAACTTTAAGTATATATTAGCCACATTCCTTTGCATTTTAAAGGATGATGAAACAACTAAAATTAAAATATGTTATTTTGTTTCCTTAAGGCAAGTGCAAAAATAAAATGTTAACAAACCCATTCTATTTCCCTCTCAACCATCAATTATAATGAATTGGTATCATGACATTTGCAATCAAATGTATGTAAATTAGAAAAAAAAGAAAACTATTATATTGAATGGTTAATAATGGATGATGTGATGAACGATTTCTTGATTAATAATATGCTATGTATATTGGGCATTATTATTTTTATGATTTTATCCCAATTTATCATTTTTCTAAAGGACATGAATCATGAATCACATCATTTGATGAATCTTGTTCATCCATGGTATAAGGTATGAGCAATATGTGATTTTTCATCTTTTAAAATCATTTTTCACAACTTTAATCATATATTAGTCACAATACCCACATTGTAAGAGATGGTGAAACAACTAAAAATTAATTTTTTTTTATTTCTTACGTAAACTTGGTGTGAAAATTGTTGTAGAGATTTGAAATATTGGTTAACTCCATCAACATCATAAGTAGTCTTATTTCAACTATTTAAGATAGGCTTAATGCAAGCGGGTTATTTTCGGGTTGATGGGTTGACCTGGATCCGATCCAATTTTTAAACGGGTTGGGAATTAAAACCCAAACCCAATTCGTTTTAAACAGGTCAACCCGAAACCAAATTTTTCGGGTCAGGTTCGGGTTGGTTCATAATTTTCATCTATTTTTTTATTGTTATATGGGGTGTTAAATTTTAAGTATCTTCTATCCATATTATCCTAGACCCATTTTCTTTTCTATTCCTTGGACACTAATTTTATCTGACCATATAATAGGTGCATCTTCAATCTTTTATTGCACAAGTCTAAAGTCAAGTATATTTTCAACTATCTTACATTCAATAGATGTCATTACAACCATTTCTTTAATATATATCTAATATAGTATTATTTCTTAATTTATTTTCTATAATTTTCCTCATATCTATATTAATATTCTCATTTTTGCTACAATTAACTAGCTTTCTTCGAATTTTAAGTACCTCACACTCAAATCCATACCATAATGCTAGTACAATTGTAAATTTATAAAATTTATTTAAATCTCCATGATATTATCTTATTTTATAATATTCATGAGATATTTCACCATTTCATCCATTCAACCTTAATCTTAGAACTTATATCCTCATCAATATTCCCATTATTTTGTATAATTGGTTCCATGTACTTGAACTTAGCATACATAGGAATCACATTATATTCTAATAATATTGTTTGATTATTATTATATCACACCTAAAATGATATCATAACTAATAGATCTTAATGCCCTAATTGGCATGACAATTTTACCCCAACCTAAATAAATTTTTTTGGGTTTGAATCAATTTGAATAAGTTTTGAATTAGGTTCATCCTTTTAGTTTTCTAACTTGAATAAAATTTTAATTTCAGTTTGGATTGACCCAAAAACTTGACAATGACTCAACTTATTTGACTTAAATTAATTACATGAGGGTAAACTATGTATCTAGGATTTTTAGTTATGCAACCCGTCTTCTCCATATCATTTAGGCTTGTAGCTCTCCTCTTGGTCGTGATTTGTTTTTGATATTAGTTCTCTTGCCTCCCCATTTTTCGGTTGAACCTTATTGTTGGCAAATCATCAGCAAATTTCTCCTACTTTCTTCACTAAAAGCCATGCACTTAGCACTGTACGACAAACAATAAGGTTATGAAGAACAAGACAATGACAAGATTTAGATCTCTTCTTGGTTTTTACAATTTGTTTTTGCCAAAGTTTACTCTAGATCTCTCTGTTTCCCTCTCTAACTTTTTTTTTGGTTAAAACACATTCACAATTTTATAACTTAAATAATTATAATCCATGTCATAGGTTAAGTTATTTCTCTTCTTTTCCTTCATTCGTCTTGTTCTCACATATGTACGCACAATTTTGTAGAAGAAGCTTGAACAACTATGCCAAGGAATCTGTTGAAGCTCATCTCAAAGGTGGTTTCTAATTTTATTTGCATATCTAATTAGAGGTTTAGCTGGGTCGGGTTCAGATTAGAATGTACCCATTTAGTAATCAAGTTGGTTTTGAGTTAATCTTATTCGAATTGGATCAATTTTAGGTCAAACTCAAACTCAACCTATGAATATGAATTGATACACCTATTGCTAGCTTTTTTCTAGCCTCGACTTGAGGTGCGACTCAATGCGGACGCCTCGTCCGCTTTTTTAATGGTATATATATAATATCCATTCCATTCCCAGTCAAAATTTGACATGATGACCTTGAAATGTATAAGATTAACTGTCCATTCTTTTGAATACCATTTAAACTGGTTACATGCATGCTTTCATGACATTTTAAGATTGTTTGATCACAAAATTGGATGCATTCAAATTTTCTCAAGAGACTGACTCAATTTGCATAAGAAGATAATTGCAAATTTGAAGTGTTGATACTTTTGAATAGGTATTTCCTTGTATTTAGGAATTAGTTGATGTAATCTTGGATAAAGTTTAATAATTTTTGAATTTCAAAAAGATTTTTCTCTCTGATTCTTACAATTAGTTAGGAATTGCAATTTTTTTGTTATAAATAGTACCATATCGTGCTATGAAATCAGAGAACTTCAAATTCCAACTCTTAGCTTCACACTTCTATCAAAACATATATGATTTCACCGTTTTACTATTTTTCCCTCATTTTCCTGTCTGTTACAAGGGAGGGCGGCTGCTTTTTCCTTTCTCTCCACTTCCCGGATATCTATCAAAACCGAGAGCTGTTGGCTCCAGAAAGCTCCAATCAGATTTTGCTTCTGGAGATATCATTTGGCTTAAATCTGTCTCGAACAGTAATTTTACTGTTTGGACAACAAATCTTTTTAGGGGAGTTTCTAATATAGAAGAAGCATCCATGCTCCCTTACCACTTTTGTTTCTCAGACTTTGATCATTTAACCTTTACTTGATTCCTTGATTTTCACACATCTATCAAACCATATATGATTTCACAGATTTACTGCCCAAATTTTAATTTTACAATTTTATCACCATAGTTTATCAACTCTTATATAGATATCATCATTCTAAGTTTTTAACATAAAACAAAATTTCATTAAATTAAGTAGAGATACTTCATAAATTTCTCTGAATAATAGAAGTAATCATTTTTATGACTGAAATCAAGATCAAATCAACACATAAGTATAATAGGGTGGGTGGGAAATTTAGTCTTTGGGCTGTAGGCTTTACCCCAACCCAATTCTTGATTAGATTTGATCAATCAACTTGCTTGGGGTCTTAAGCCCAAGTGCAAATTTATGACGGAAGTTAGTTAACTCATCTCATGTTAAAATATGATAATTAGAATTGACTGGCATATCGGTTTGGATTTTGGTGAAATGCATTAATAGTAATATATTAACTTAAATCTCAAAACAATCTCCCAACTATTTGTATATGACAATTTTAGACTTAGAGTATAACCATGCGTCTATTTAGTTCCTCGATTATATAAACTTGATCCCAAATGGTTCGTTTGGAGCTAAATTGAAATTAATTTTGTAAAGTCTAGGGACTAAATTGGGATCAGTTTTATATCATAATTATAACATGGAGACAATTTTGGATTATTTTTGTATAGTCAAGTGATTATTTGGGGCAACATCATACTTTAGAACTAAATTGATCATACACGAATAGCCTGGGAACTATTTTGAGAAATTTTTTGCAAATATATTTATTTGATTTGCTGGCAAATTATACGTTCAGAGTGATATACTAGTTAAAATTACATATTACTGTATGGATATATGCATGCATGGCCTAGAACAATTCCCTCTTTAGTTTTTGCTTTTTCAAGACCTATGTATAATTAACTTGTCAATGAATCATGACGTGCAAGTTCTCGATGGAATTTTTAATACTTATACCATCATAATATGGTCCCACTTTTATTACTGTTAAAAGAAATATTATGAACATATGATGAGATAGGTTTATTATTTTGACAACTTAAACAGTATTTGCCAAGTTATGCTTTCTTTTTTATTCATGTATGCCTGACGGGAAAGAGATTCTCATACGCAGTGAAAACGGGACCTAGCTTTGCTGATGCTGCTATGGGGAGAATAGCTCAAGGAACTAAAATAATTGCTGAAGGTGGTTACGAGAAGATATTTCGACAAACTTTTGATTCAATTCCTGAAGAACAGTTTAAAAAGGCATACGCATGTTACTTGTCAACATCAGCAGGACCTGTTTTGGGAACCTTGTACCTTTCTACTGCTAAGATTGCATTTTGCAGCGATAGCCCTCTTTCTTATGCTGTTGGTGACAAAACCGAATGGAGCTACTACAAGGTAAGGCTTTATATCCGTTCTTTTTGTTTTTCACAACTGCTATTATCTTTGTACATAGAGATTTTGCAGAATCAAACTGGATTGATGTAATCAAGTACTTTTTGAAACTAAATGATAATTGTTAATGAGAAGCTTAAAAGCAAATAATAATAATAATAATAATAATAATAATAATAATAATAATAAAGATAGTTTTTTTTTTCCGATGAAACAACTGGAGGGTTAGGCTTGAAGCGTCACCTTTGCCTTAGTGAAGTGTCTATTACCATAATTCAATCAATCCTGTGATCTTCGAATCATAATAAGGAAAACCTAATTGCTAGTCCTCTGTTTCCCATCTATTTTTAGATTCAATGTTGTATCCATTGTAGCTAAAACCTATTCTTTTATTTTTATTTGTCGCTTTCATGGCTTTTACTTTTACTTTTACTTTTACTGACCTTTTGTTTATCCTTTTTCTTTTTTAATTTTATTCTCCTAAGATATCTTTTAGTTTTCAAACATGTTCATAAGAACAAAAGCTTTTAGAGCATGCAACCTTGATTATTCATTTTTATCAAGTTCGCATTTGACAGAGTCATTTTGATTCAATTCTTCATATTTTGAGATAACTTAGTTAGGTTCGTCTACTTAGTATGTAACTGTGATATGTTATTTAACTCAAAAAATTTAATTTAATTTAAGTGCCCAATATTTCACCGGTGTTGGAAATTTCATTTCTTAATCGTTAATGCGTCCATATGTAGTTGCAATTTTTATAGTGACTTTCTCTATGGGAATATCTTTCACTGGGACAATCTTTCTGGTATAAAATAACAGTTTAGTAAGCATGAACAAGGAAGACTAGAGGTCTTCACGAAAAGAAAACTGCTCCTTATTTACAATTTGCTATCACAAGTTATTTGAGCCAGATTTGGATATAAAGCTTTTGACAGTAGAAGGCAGTGGGCGTAGACATTTAAAATGGAATGCCAGTAAATTTAATGAAATGAGAATTTGATAACTCAAGGGCGTAGAATATAGCCACTTTTTTCTCTTTTAATATGTCATCCAATATTCTGACTGCTTCATGTTTGCCTATTGGCCCAAAGAAAACTCAATCAGTCAGTGTTTTAGTTATTTGATTTTTATCTTCCCAAGTGTGGCCACTTTTTTCTCTTTTAATATGTCATTCCAGTATTCTGACTGCTTCATGTTTGCCTATTGGCCCAAAGAAAACTCAATCAGTCGGTGTTTTAGTTATTTTATTTTTATGTTCCCAAGTGTGTTTTCTTCTAAAAAATGCTTCCATTTCTTTCTGTCCTTATTGAGAACAGTTGAGATACCCTCAGTGTTAGAGGGGAATCTCTTCAATGTGTTACTAACTGAAAATAGGAGCCTATATATAAACATTTAGGAGGAAAAATATTAATAAAGAATAGAATATCCTCAATTATGAAGATATAAAATTAAATATCCTTAATATCACACTTTTCAATACTAGAAATCTTCCTAATACTATCACTCATCAATGCTTTCACTTAAGTTAAAGCATATATATCTATTTGCCTTTGCTTGTTACATGGATGAGAAAGGTTGTTACCCAGAGTTTTGGTAAAGATATTCATCACTTGTTCAAAATTGGAAGCATGATAGGTGACCATATTCTTGGAAGCATACATCCTGTACGAAATAGCAATTAACTTCAATATGTTTAGTTCTTTTGTTAAAAATAGGATTATTGGCACTGTTGGTTATGATATGTTTATAACAATATTGTGTCATAAGTTAAGTGATATGAGAACCAAAGTCTCCCGAAAGAGTTTTTACCCACATTATTTCATACGCTGAGTAATCCAAAGCTCTATATTTTGATTAACTTAAGATTTTGTCACAACAGTTTGTTTCTTATCTTCCATATGTTTAGATTATCTCCAACAAAAATGCAATATCTTATTATTTACTAATTACTACATATCTTCACCTCAGTTAGCATAATTAATATTTGAGAATGTTTGATTATTTAGGTGCTCTGTTTTAATATATAGTTACCCTTTTTCAAGAGCCTTTTTGATATACTTGAGAATTCACATAATAACTTCCTAACATTTCTACTTCTTATTTTCATGTGTTAATTAACCACATTAATGATGAATGAAATGTCAGGTTTGGTAACAATCATATAAATCAACTCACCAACTAACATTCGATATTGAGATGGATCATTAAGTAGTTGTTCTGTTCTTCATTATCAGATGTGATTTGGGTCTCTATAAGGATATCAGCTAGCTTGCACCACGAAGACCTATTTCTTCAAGTTTAATAGTATATTTCCTTTGAGATAGTGATATCATCTTTTTGTTTTAAGCAAATTGAACTCCAAAAGAGTACTTTGATCGAAGCACTTTTGCAAGTAGTGGTTTACTTCAGAGATGTGATTATGATCATTTGGAGTACGATATCATCAACATGAATAACTAAGGTTGAAAAGAAGAAAAAAAAAACTATTATTGCTTGATTCCATATAAAATTTGGAAGTATTTATAGATTTCTTTCAAAAGGTTTACAATGGAAATAAATCAAAGCTATTTTTTTTAAAAAAAGTCCACTAGATGGGCTGACGGCTATAATAAGATGAAGAGGCACATAGATTGCAAGCTATGAGGATTGATCCAATAGTTAGAACCCTTAATTTGTGCGCTCATGGATCTCTATCAAGATTGGTTGACTTGTGGGTTCCACAATCCTTCATCTCGTATGATAGAGCCTAATGATGCATGCCTAATGAGGATATAATGAGTTATACTATTGTTGTGAAGCTAATGTCAACTAGGACTTCATAAAAAATTTCAAACCAATCTAATAAACCCTATTTAAGTCCACACATGGCCTTCCTAAGTAGGCATATGCGCTTCTCCCCCTTTTCAACACACATAGGAGGTTGCTCCATAGAATATGCCTCTTTTAGGTCATCATAGAGGATGTTATCACTCACATCCAATTTTAGCATAGTACTTCCTTGATTGATAGCCATATATAGAAGAATTTTGATGGAGCTATGTCGGACAACCAAGAAGGTGTGAAAGTTGTTTTTCTTATATATGAATCCTTTTGCAACCAATTGAGCTTTTTATGGGGAAATCGTGTCATTAAGATCAAATTGGATATTGAACACATAATTATAACTAATTGGTTCAACCTTAGGATGAAGAACATTCAAATCTCATGCATGATGTTTAAGAAGAGTGCTTGTTTAAACATCCAAAGTGTCTCCATAAAGGATTTTGTAGTGCATCTTGATATGTCTTGAGAGTAGATATAGATGACTACAAACAAGGCAAATGTACATAATGAATTTGATAAATGAATGATGCATACATGTCAATGGAGAAAAATGGCATGCATCATGGCACACGGCGCAACGCAACACATCAAAATAGTGCGCACTATTTGCGCTATGCATGGGCAATGGCGCACGCTATTTTTTCAGAATGTTATAAATTTCAATGCGCACGCTATTTTGTTAGAATGTTATAAATTTCAAATTATAAATTATAATTAAATTTTGTAGGTTTATATATTAATATCATAATTAATTATTAATTAATTAAACTTCAAATTTAATAAAGTATCAAAAAAGAGTTAAAGGGATTTAACTTTTTTTTAATTTAATTTTTTTTAAAAGATTTAAAGCTACTATTTTTGCTATTTAGCGGGATTTAGGCTAAATTATGCTTAAATCCTTCTCAAATCTATTTATGTAAGTTTATGTACAATTTAAAGTTATTATTTTTGCTATTTGATAGGATATTTATGCCTAAATTTTGCTCTAATCAATCTACTATTTGTTATTTAATATTAATAACTATATATGTATATATATATATATATATATATATATATATATATATATATATATATATATATATATATATATATATATATATGTATATATATATATATATATATAATTATTTTACATTGTGCTCCATGTTAAATGGCTTGTACCATGCCGTATGCTATGCGCCATGACTCAAAGGAGAACTTTGCGCCATGGTGCGTCATTTGTCAATGACAAGTATGAAATGATGATGTATGGTTTAGTGACTAGGATGAGCAATATGTAGCCTATTACCTTTCTATAGTGAGAATATAGTCAATGTAGAAAAAAAAGCTCATTAGTTGGTGGATGCTTAGATAAATCTGACATTGTGGTTGGAAATATTATTATGGAGGGGTCAAGATCATAGACACCTAGAGGTAGGTCCGTAGGTATAAGAGTTTTTGGAAAAGTGAAATATGCGGTGAAGGTTTCTCAGATATAGATTGAGAAAAGAAAGATGTAGTCTTACAGTTTATGTTGTTTGGAGTTTACAGTCACAAGTAAGGGGGTCATTATGCCATTAACCTGTTTTACTGCGACAATATTCAAATAGCATGAGGAAGTAGATTGACAAGTGAAAATCATGGTGAAAGTAGATCAACCGAATATCCACAATATGAAGGATAACTATTTTGATATTTATAAAGATTGGGGATGTATTAGATAGTATTGCCTACAAAACAGAAGATAAGGTTTGAAGAAATAGCATCATAGCAAGCTCTCAAGACATCTCTGTCGAACTGTTGAAGGATATTCATACGAAACATCACCATTTTTGCAACATCAAGATGTCTATTTTTATATTGTACATTGCCATTCTATTGAGATGTATTTAGACAAAATGTTTGTCGAGTAATAATATGACAAAGTAGAAAGTGGGAAACTGAAATTGGAATTGCATAATGCTGATCTTTTATGTGTGTGTAAATTTTTAATTAGAGTGGAAACTAAAATTAAATTTCTTGATAAAAATTTGGAAATACATTAAGTACCACCGGGCAACATTTGAGCAAATAAATCCAAGTAATGTGTTAATAATCATCAATGAATATGATAAAATAACAAAATCCTAGGTCAGTAAAGACAAGTCTAGGGCCCAAAATGTTTGATTGAACTGAGTAAATAGGAAGAGGATGACAGTTAGTGTTATAAGATGGAAAATACGAACTATAGTGTTTACCAACTCACTTGTTGAGAAAAACAAACCAAGAAGGAAGCGATCTTGAATTCATGCACCTTCTTCACTAGCACCCATTGGCCACTTGATCCGTTGGTCACGTCTTCTGCAATTTCCTACACCTGGACCCACGGCCAGCAACACCTAGTTGTTTCCATTGTTGCTACTTCTTGTTGTCTATGCCGAGAGAGAGACGACAACTTTTTGCTGTCTCCATCAAGAGAGAGAGAAAAAGAGAAGGGAGAGAGGGGAGAGGGAGAGAAGGGAGAGAGCTCACTGTTTTGGATGGAAAATTTGGACAAAATTCTCATTAGGCATTCACTTTTTGAAACTATACAAAGCACCTCTATTTATACTAAACAACCCTTAGGGGCAAAAAGGTAAAAAGCCTAAAACAAAAACTTAAACTAAAAAACAGAAATAACATGTGAAATAAGAACCAATATCTAACAAT
This sequence comes from Dendrobium officinale, assembly GCA_019514585.1. Classification (NCBI taxonomy): domain Eukaryota; kingdom Viridiplantae; phylum Streptophyta; class Magnoliopsida; order Asparagales; family Orchidaceae; genus Dendrobium; species Dendrobium officinale. The sequence goes on from CM033697.1 coordinate 11,532,922, forward strand.
CTCCATCTTGGCTCTTGATTTGAAATGTGGTCAACATCCAATGCTAGGATTTCTCCCTTACCATCCTTAGCAAGTTTAAGCAATGTTGAAACTTATGATTTGGAAAAGCTTTGGTCAACACATCATATGCATTATCTTTTGTAGATACCTTCACAATCTCCACCACACCAGTTGACAATTTCTTTTAGAAGTGAAACTTGATGTCAATGTGTTTAGTCCTTTCATGAAACGTGTGGTTCTTAGATGAGAGAACTTCAGTTTGATTGTCACAAAGAATCTTCACCAGTTTTGAAATAGGATGGACCAATGTTGTCAACAAGCCTATGAGCCAAATAGCCTCCTTCATTGTATCGGCTGCAGTCATGTACTCGACTTCAGTAGTAGATAAGGTCACAACAGGTTGTATCTTGCATTGACAAATCACGTTATTTTCAAATACCTTGAATATATAACTGGTGAGAGATCTTTTAGTGTCATTACAATAAAGGCACCCCTATTTATACTAAAACAATCTTTAGGCGCAAAAAGGTAAAAAGCCTAAAACAAATACTTAAACTCAAAACAGAAATAACATGCCAAAAGAACCACTATCTAACACTCTCATGTGCCCAATTTTTTATAGAGATGAATAAATATTGACAAATTCCTGGAAGTCTATTGGGAAGATGATTATCTTGCCAACAATGCCAACGAAAAAGAATAATAATGAAGGAAATGGCATTTGTTATCAAATAGCAGACTATTAAATAATCAAATAAAAGCAACATAATCATATTATTGTCACTTGAGAATTTGACAGTGTCATTATTATATTAGAGGTTGGACATCAAAATGATGAAGTCTGTCCTGAAAAATGACAGGAAAGTGAAATGCCCTTGGCCATATTAAACAAGTGGTACGATTAAATTTTATATTGATATTGATGGTGAATGAGGATTTTGACTTTATTAAGATTGGAATGAGAAGTTGTTCGCCGATTGGGACATAGGGAGAGGAGAATTCAAGTGGAAATTTAGATAATAGATATTATGGAGGACATTTTCAGTCCTAGTGATGAGCAGTGTTGTGAGAGTGCGAACTTGAGTAGGGAGTGGGCATGATAGCAAGATTGAGAGAGTGAACATGGGCCCGAGCTAAGAGCTTTAAGTGACGCGTGTGAGTAGGCATAGATAACAAACCTGCAAGCATAGCGCAAGTATGGTGAGGGGTGCAAGCACAAACACAGCTAGTAGGTATACGTTTGAGCAGGGATGGGGGGAGGCTCTTAGGGCATGAGTGTGGCGATTTAGGCTAGTGAATGAACATGTGCGGTTGGAGAGATTGGGTAAAGATGGATATAGGGTTTGTTTAACCTCTTTCTACTAGGGGTGTCAATTCGGGTCAACGGGTTGGATTTGGGTTGAACCCGACTTGTCCCGGCCATAAACGGGTCGACACTAACCCAACCCGGTTTTGCAAACGGGTGAAGATTTTCAATCCAAACCCGACCCGTGCGGGTTACTGGGTTGACACGACTCGACCCACATACCAAAAGGGTCAAGCATGGCAAGCCAGCGCGGGCTCACCGGCTCAGGCAGTTAGGCGACATGGCGACAAACGGCAAGCGAGGCCAGCGCGGGTGAGGCGATGTCGGACCGGAACGACTTAGGCAGCATGGAGAACAATGGAGCTGTCAAAGTTGGAACAAAAAGGCTCTCGCAGCTCAGGTGTCATGTCGAACAGGGAGGCGAAAGCCGGTGCCAAACCCGTGGCCTGACGCGATGGTGGATGATGCACGGACGACTGATTGACGCGTGTTCTGCGTGGACATGATGCAATGGCGACGCGACGTGACGCGGTTAGTTCAAGTTCCTGGGTTAAACTGGGTTAGTTTCGAGTTTCCAAGTCAACTCGAACCCGACCCATTTCTCAAATGGGTTGATGCTAACCTGGAATATTCGGGTCGGGTTTTCAGGTCATATCAAATATTTACACTCCTACTTTCTACCCTATCATATTAGAGGAACTAATAAAGAGAGAATATCTTCAATTATGAGGTTCTAAATTCATAACTCCCGAATATCACATTTTTCAATATTAGAAACCTAAGTTATCATATCATATGTGACAGCATTTAGATTTTTTCCCTATTGTAATCTTTTGCTGACAATTATTTTGTCCTAAGAACAGGTTGTTATTCCTCTGCGCCAACTGAGATCAGTCAATCCTTCAACTAGCCATGTAAACCCATCTGAAAAGTATATCCAGATTGTATCGGTTGATAACCATGAGTTTTGGTTCATGGGATTTTTGTACTATGATAATGCTGTGAAGCACTTACAGGAAGCTTTGAATGTTCCCGGCAACTTTCAGCCTTAGTTGCAGAAATCCCTTAATAGATATTGGATTTGGATTAAATGGGGAGGGATTATGATGCGTTCCTTCACTGTAAGGTGTGTGGATGGTTAATCATATTGTGTATGCATTGCATTTGTTTGATCATAGATATCTGCAGATTGCTGTCTTTTACGTGTTGATAGTGGAATTATGCGTTTTACTCCATTACAAAATGATATTGAGTTCGTGGATGTTCAAATTTCTTTTATAAATATTTTGGTTGTATCTCTTGTTCAATTCGTGCTATTTAGGCTTTGTTTGTTTGAGACATTTTTTATTGATTTTTAAAAGCTATTTTTTAGTACAAAAAAATTCTTGTAAGTATCAAAGAAAAAAATAGTGATCAAAAGCTGTCTCAAATGAAAAAAGTTTCTTATTGTTCTTTAAAGCAGCTTTATAGTACAAAAATATTTTAAACTAAATAATTGTTTTAGAAATCAATAAGAAAATTATCTCAGCTTTATTATAGTTTTTAGTAAATAAATTTATTTATTTTATTAAAAAATTATTTTAAGTAAAAGTAAGAAAGTCCTCCCTTAATATGTTATATAGAAAGCACTTTTTTATGTGATTTTTAGTAATTTTCATTTTATCACCAAAATCTAAAATGCACTGCTTTTATGGATTATTGGCAAAAAAAACACTGGCTTTGCTATAAAATTTTATGATGGACAAGCTGAACTTGTTGGATAATATGCTAATTAAATATTAATTAGGATATTATAATTAAACTTTTTCATGAAATTTTATGAAGATTTATTTACATGCAATTTAAATATTATTTATGTATTAAGAATATACAAAATGATTTACAATAAAAGTAATTTTATCTTGTTTTTTTTTTTAATTTGATTGTTATTATTAATAAATATAAATATTTGGATATTGTTTTTTATAGATAAGAAAGATTTTAATGCCCTAAATTTTATACTTATAAATGTTAATTTCTTATATCAATTGAATGTTTTTGGATTATGATCAAGCTACCAAACCTAAGAGTCCCCATCATAGTTTTTTTGTTCTTGATTTTTGTTAAATATGATGGACGAGCTTTTAATTAGAAATGTCACACTAAACCACTTGGATAACCCAAAAAAATTCTTGATGATTGACAAGGAGTATAATGTTGAGTTGTATGAGATTATAAGAAATTGGTAAGCTTTATCTATCTTTCTCTTTATGCTCATGTCTTTTAATTCTAGTACATGAATTATTTTGAGAATATGAGTGAGAGAAGTTGCGTTTCACGAGTGGGGAGGTTGCAAATGAATAGGTCGACCAATGCAGGTGCTTTTTCATATTTGAGCTTATTTATAATCAGCTTGTTTAAACTCGGATCGGATTTTATTCAAACTATTTTATTTGTGTTCAAGTTTGGTTCATTTAAAATTATATATGTTTATGTTTAGTTCATGTTCGACTCATTTTGTGCTTATATTGTTTCAAAAAAATGAGTCTTATTGAATTATTAATGAGCTTTACTTTTTAAATGTTCATTAGTTTAACAGACAAGCATTATCGAGCCTACTAACAAACAATTATTATAGAGTATATTAGCGAACATATTTAACGATTATTTTTGAGCTATCAAACGAGTCAAATCACCAACATATCTAGTAAGTGCTTTTAAGTTACCATACAAACCCACTCACTAACAAATGAGCTCAAAAAATAATTCTTCTTATAAATAAACTTATTAATGAACATTTCAAATAAACAATCCAACAAACATAAATAAATATCTCTTGTTCATGAACATATTCATTTCAATGAAAGAATATCAAAAAAAAATAAATTAATTGTTTTATAAAAATAAGAATAATTTCTTAAAATAAAACAAAAATTATATGAAAATATACTAAATAAATATTTTAGTCAATGTTAAGAAATGTATTTAGTTCCTAACATTATTTATAAACAAGTTTATTTGATTTCTTAATCAAAAAATCATGAATGAGTTATAATCAAGCCAAGCCACAAGTTTCTGGTTGAACGTTCAGTTCATTTGCTGCCCTATGAAGTAGATATAAAAACAAAGTAAGAAATATAGATGCACAGTGATAGTGATTGAGAGAATCACGATAACATTTCTCACAGTTGTAGGAGCTTTCTAGTTGTAGGAGCTTTCTATCGTTATTATCCCCTTGTAAGTTGATGGTCTTCTTGTGGAGAATCAATTTATGTCTAAATTGATTGGAATCATGATAATGATAGAGCTATAATGAGGATGTTGACTAGTTGGTTTTCAGGTTAGTTGCGATGCACTGTGATACCTTGAATTCAATGCACTTGTGAATGGAAGTTTATTTTAGGAGTATCAAAATGAGTTTTCGGGTCGGATTCTAATCCAATTCGAAACAGACCCGCCTTCAACTGATTCGACCTAATTAGACAAACGGGTCATAAATTCAAACCTGGACTTGACTCACCCATTATCCGGGCTGACTCGATCCCACTCTTTAACCGTGGGTGACAGCAGGTAAGAGTCGAGCATGACTGTGTGAGCGCGGGTGCAAGGCTAAGCGAGGGTGTGATCGCAAGCACGCAAGGGGGCAAAGCAGGTGAGCATGACAAAGGTGTGGGTTGCTTTCATGACACGATGCGGGAGGGAGAACACGGGTCAAACTCATGTTGATTATGGCTTAGTGGGTTGACCCGAACACTGCCCGTTTTTTTTTAAATGGGTCAAGAATTAGGAATCCAAAATTTTTGGGTCAGATTCTTGTCGAATTTTTTGGGTCGTGTCATTAATTGACACCCCCTAGTTTATTTCAATATATTTGATGTGAGTGTGAAATATTGGATTGTTTGTCAAAGCAGGGGTCGAGTTATTGTTGTGGTGAAGCTTTGTTGGTTGAATGCTGAGAATATGTAATTCCTATAGTAGCTGACAAAGCTATGTAATGTTTGGGTCAATAGTAATGAAGGCAGAATATTCGACCTCTATCGAGGTGCAATTCACTGTAGTTACTTTCTCACACACTAGGAGATCAATGTATTTCTAAGGAAGGCATAATACATGTTAGTAGATTTGCGGTCGATGGTAACTTCTACCCAATCTGAGTATAAGTAGCCATGGAGTCAAATATTACATTTCTGGACGCGTAGGCTGATAGTGATGCTTATACATTGAAGAATTCACTTGAGCTGTTGGAAGTGAATATTGAGGAGCTTGTGCATGTGTTGTGGTGCATAATTGAAGACAAACAAGATGTCTGGTTGAGTAATAGTGAGGTATTGAAGATAGTTAACAAAGTGTTTTAAGGAGTTCTTGACTGCTGACTTTAGTGTCCGACTTTGTAATGGAGTCTTTTATTATTGTTAGTTATGAAGAAGCTTGTGCTAGACCTTTATAGCAATGTTGAGACATATTGGGCTTGATATGATATTGGTAGCTTCGTTTTTTATATTATGTGTATACCAAAATAACTGAGGGACTTCTCCTAGGTTATGCATGTTGAAGTGCTATTGCAGAGTTTGCAACAATGTATTTGTGGCTGTATGATTATTGTTAGCAAGCAAAATGTCATCTATATTTCTTAGGATGTATATGTTTGTGTTTTCTCCATTGTAGATCACGAGAAATGGGTCGATTGAGCTGGATTTAAATATGAGATTGTGAAGGTGGTTTGATAAAGTGGCAAATTATTGTCTGAATGCTTGTTTGAGACTGTCATAAATTGTGAAGTTGTTTGATAGAGTGGCAAATTATTGTTTGAATATTTGTTTGAGATTGTGAAGAGTCTTCTGAACCTAGGTATTGAAGGTCTAAGAAGCCTTGTGGTTGAGCATTTGAGCTAAATACATTTTGATTAAACTTGCCATGTACTCTTCCTAGAAAAGAGTTCTTTTTTTTTTTCCCAGTTCAAGGAACTTCGAATATGGGGGCACTCGAAGGTAGTCAAGGCTGTAAATAAGTCAAGTCGAGCTCAAGTCATCACTATCTTGAGCTTGATTAATTAATCAAATTCAAACTCAAGCTTGAGTTTTATTCTATGAGCTCGATTCGACTTATGAGGCGACTCTTTTGTAATACAAAAGTGAGAAAATAATTATTATTCATGCAATTATTATAATAAAATGCTTAAAAGAATGATAAGTTAGAAAAAAATAAAGAATTATTTTAATATAAGAAAGTGATATGCAATTTTTAAACGTTTTTAACAAATCTTGTTCTTAAAATCATGAATGTTAATATATTTTAAGTTTGTTTTACATCAATATAAATTAAACGATCCGGCTCATGAGCTATTGAGTCGAGTTAGAGCTGGCTCAAACTTGACTCGTTCGTTCGTCAGGCTCAGCTCACGAGCCATTAATTGAGTCGAGTTCAAATCAGCTTACTAGTTTACTAAGTGATAGATGGATGAATTACACACTGGAAATGAGCCCAGAGACCCGCTCTTCCGACCAATAATCTTATTAGGCCAAGACATTCCGGACCTACCTTTAAAATTGACCTGATCCGACTTGAAAATGTCTCTAATCGGTTGGAGCCAAGCTGAGCCGAAGAGACCCGACCCGACTCAATGAAAGCCCTGTGTGAATCCTAATTTTCAAATTCTGATTCGATTTCATCCGCGGCCCGACCTGTCCTGTACCGGTTAAGTACGGACGTACGGAAAACCGATTGCCGGTTCAGCTCGAGTCCGAATATTTACTATATATATATATATATATATATATATATATATATATATATATATAAAAGAAGAAAAGTTCGCGGCCGAACCCGTGAACATTTTTTTGAGAGCTTTCCAGATTCACATCTCGCACGATCGTGTTAGGGTTGCGGAGATTTCACTCCTTGTCTTCATCTTCCTTGAGATTGCCGCCTGGTTTTCAATCTCTTTTGGTGTCTCTTACCGGCGCGGTCGGCTTCATTCAGAGATACGCTTATTATCTGCCTCCGTTTACCCGTCACCGAGATTGAGGTAAGTTCTTTGTTCCCGCTTTCTGCATCTATTCCTTTCTCACTCTCGCTTCCTCTCTCCCTGTATCGGTTTTATTCTATCCTTCCTCAATCCATCGCTGCTATCTTCTACTTCGGGCCGCTAGATGGATATGGTGCTGCCTTTTGAACTTGATCTGCACCATCATCTTTTTTCACCAGTGTACAATGTGTTCTTTCCTCGCTCCATCTTACTTTCCGTCTTCCCATCTCTTTCCACACAATGGCTTCGATTCCATGCTGCTGGGGCACTGATACTCTGACTTCATCTACATGATATTATTTCACCGCCGTTGCCGCCGTTCTCAGGTCTTAAGTAAGCGATCGTTCTTTGCCCCTCCTTTGCTCTCCTTCCGTCTTCAGTCGTCGGCCCTGTGCCATTTCTTTTCTTTATGAATGTCGCAGATTTAGTTCCCTTCTCGCTCCAAATTGCTTGCGCTATTCCCTGTCTTTATCACGCTGGCAGGCCCCTTCTTCCGCTCTCTGCCATCCTTCCTCTGGTCCTTCATTTTGCTCGCAGCCTCTGAACTTGCCCCTTTTAAACTCTGTTTCTATTCCAATGCAGCTTGGAACGAAGATATAGACTGGACGAACCTCCTCTTAGTTCTCCACAGCCTCAAACTTCCTTCCATGTGCCTGTATTTATGTTTGTGTACATGCACATGCCTCTTACGCATCTGAGCACCAGTCTAATATTTCAAGATTAATGGAGTTGATTAGAGTATTTTGATATGATTGGTTCGCCGTCTTATTAAGATCTGCTTAGAGAACAAAAAATAGTGGGGTTGTAGCACATTATTGCAGTAGCTTTTCCTGTACAAGTAACTTAAAGCTGCATTGGGTAACATAGTTTACCTAGTTGAATTTAGAATATTGGTTACCCTTATGATCATATTTTCATACCAAATGCTCTTATGTTTAAAGGATGAAACTCAAATAAAGTGAATGATATATTCAAGCGATATTTTAATCATCAAAATTTAAAGATAAGGAAAAATTTAGAGACACAGTCGTCTGTAATTTGATTAATTAGATTAAAACTATCAAAGTAAGTCTAATGCTGAGAAAAAGCAATTTAAGAATTGCTGATTAATGTACAATTGTTTTGAGGTTGTCTTCCGTCAAGAAGTTTTTATGTTAGCTTTGAAAGTTCATTTTAAGTAAATTAGCTGGCTTGTAATCAGAATTTTTTGCACAGTTCCCTTTATTTGGATTTAATGATCCAAAATATTTTACTTTCTGATAATTTATTAATTTTTTTAATAAAGTATAAGAAATTTTAAAGCAAATTGCCCTTCAAGACATCCTAGATGTATTTGATAAAGGCCAGTTGAGTGCTCACTTGGGTGCTAGCGCTAGGTGTGATGAGGCCACATTGACTTGCTTATTGCTTAGGTGGGTGCCCTTTCTAAAGTATTCCTATTGAGCGTCTTGTTTTTCTAGTGAGTTACATTGATTTAATGGATTTGTGCTAATACTTGAAATGTTGAAGTCAAGTTAGTTTTTTATTATGATAATTTGACTTGGGATGATGTGAAATGAGCAATAATAGTTGGAGATGCAGAGATGAAAATCTAACAAAACAGGAAATAAGCTAATGAAATCTTGGTTTAAGAATATAAGTTCTCGAGTTATAAATATTGAAGATGAAGAGACGTGCCTATCATAGCAGAGTAAGTGATGGAGGTTTTTAAATCCAACAATAAACAAGAAAGCATTATAAATATTGAAGATGAAGAGATGTGACTATCATAGCAAAGTAAGAGATGGAGGCTTATAATCTAGCAATAGACAAGAAAGCAGGTATAATAATGCTGATGGAATAAGTTTTATTGAAGATTAGATAATTTCTTGGTATACATGTGCTGAACTAGTTTTATCACACTTGCTTAAAGTGCTCTATTTAACAAATAACAAGTTTTTTGAACTTGAAAAGTAATAAAACTTGAAAGTTCAATTTTTTTTCCTAGCATAATTAAATTTGATGATTGAACATTTTATCTTCTTAAAAAATATTCCTAATAGATGAATAAATTTTGAAGCGATATAATAATTTATTGATAGCACCGCACTTTGCTTGAGCTAGTGTGAATGATGGCACCTAGCACCTTAGGTGTTTGATAGTCATATTACCTTGAGTGTGTGGTGCTTTTGGAAAGGTTGATCCTTCTTCAGAGAAGTATTGAAACACATCAGATTTAATATATTATATGGGTTCATTTTCTCGGCCTTGCAGTTTGCTATAATTATGTTGGGAAACATTAATTTTAAGTCTTCAAATAGAGTTGAAATAATAATTATTGCAAAGTGCTAATTCACTATGAACTTTCAGCCCTTTCCCCTAGCCACGTCGAAACTGTTTTATGATATTCATGCATATCAAGACTAGTTTGACATGAATCTAAAAGAACTTTGTGACCAGGAAAGAAATTGAGTCCTAAGCTTCATATTTCCTTTATAGGTCTTGAAAATTAAGAACACTTATTTTATTACTTTACTAGCTATTTCAACTTTCTTCTGATGGGACGAAAACAGGATTTTACTATTGAATTTTTTTAAAATCTCACATGCTTACAATCTAGCTAAGAGGAAGCTATTGTAGAGAATTCCCAACTACTTCAAAGTAATACGTACTCGCTAACTTAATTTTCCCAAATTTTGTATTAACTCAATCATTGATATTGGTGGATGTTTACTCATGTTTGGTTCTATCCCTAGTTTCTAGAGAAATGCTTTGGGTAGTCTCGCAAGGTGATTTATAAAAATGTTGTCAAGGAAAGTAGTCCGATTTGAAGAATATCAAGAGGAAGAGCTTGGATCTACCTTTCTGAAATTCTTAAGTATTAGTTTCACTGAATGGTTCATGATGGCAATAAATGCTTAAGTTAACAATGTAGATCTCTTAAATCAATTCCAAGAAATAGCTTTAGATTTACAAGTTTGTCTATGTATTTCAAAGAAAGAACTTGAAGGAATTCCTCTAATATTTGAGCATTTGATTTGAACCCTAGCTAATTCATATGTTAAATGTCTATTTTGTACGATTTTCCACCTTTTTTACCGTTGTGCCAATAGGCTTAAAAAAATCATGAATTATTCTCAGATTTGGTGGAACCACAATTAACTACATAAGGATTATAATAAAGCATATTAAAAATTTCGCTTAGTGCATTGCACTCAGTTTCAAGCTGAAGAGTTTCGATCATTATTCTGGTTCAAGATGAAGTGAAAGTCAATGAAAGCATCTATTTCTTAATTTCGCTACTTGTTTTCAGTAAGCTAGGGACTCTTTATGCCTTACAAAAGCAGTGTTTTTACATATGATTGCACGGATGCTTTAGTTCAATGCAATCGAAGCTGCGGAATTATTCATGATTCAAAGGCTGACTCTTCAACTGCACAAAGAGATAACTATTTTTATCTTTGGGTGGCCAGTGAATTTTTTAAGATGTGTCTGTTGTTGATATGAAGGCTTCTTTTCCTTTTCCAAACATCAGAATGGAGATTTGGCTTAGTTTTGCAGGTAACGCAATATTTGCTTACTTGATTATTAAGGTTAGGATTTTAGGAGGACTTGACATTAGGAAATAGTGGAAAATTTTCAAATTATGGACTCTTGTAAGTTTTAAAGAGAGCCAGGAAGTCCACTTAAATTGTTGCAACACAAAAATCTGATCATAGTGAAAATAAAGCAAGGGTTGATTATGATGCCACTTGCAAGTGGTGAATCATGGTGTTACCCAATGTTGGTAAAAAATAAGCAATGGTTAAGTAGTCTAGAACTATAGGAGTTTGGGGACTTTGAATTGTAAGATAAGGGAATTGGAAACACAGTAATTAGAAAAAGAATAATAATTGCTTGCTTACAAGAAACTAAATAGAAAAGAAGAAAAAAATTCAAGGGCATTGTGGAAGGTTATTATTTGTTGTATATTGGAAAGGTAAACAACTTCAATGGAGTTGATATAATAGTGAATAAGAATAACATAAAATTGTTGAGATGAGAAGGATTAGTGATAAGATGATTTCAATTAAGCTAATGATTGATGATATTATAAATGTGGTTAGTATTTATGCTCCTCAAGTTGGATTGGGAGGTGATCAATCTTTGCAAGAGATTGATGATTTATTATCTTGTACACCTGTGGAAGGAAATTGATTTATTTGGGAACTTAAATAGGCATTAGAAGTTGTGGTTCGATGGGTTATGAGAGAATTCATTATTTGTAAGTAAGAGATAGAAATTTAAAGGGAGAAGTTATATTTCATTTCCCTATATAGGCTATGTTCTTACAATAGTAAATTCATACTTAATGAAATGAAAATGCATTTAATTACAGTCAAATATGGAGCCATCAAATCACAAATGGATTTCATTTTAACTAGATGGAAACGAATATCATTTTACAAAAATTTTAGGTGATTCCATGAGAGAATTTGACCACCCAATATAGAATTGTAATCATGGATGTTTGTCTTAAGATTATAAAAAGAAGCATATGGGATGATTGACATAGGATTTGTTGATAGTGTATGAAAAGATTATTACTTTTTTTAGATTTGTAGCTAAAAAGGCAAACTAGAATTATAGTTGAGCAATCCCAATTTAGGATATGATGGCTTGCTTGTTCCATTAAAAAGATTGTCCTAAAAGTTTTAGGAGAGTCTAAAAATATATTCTATATTAATAAAGAGGTTCTGTGGCCGATTGAGGAAGTACAAATGTTTAGTAAAATAAAAATTCTTTTAAAGGGTGACAAAAGTTATGTACTATTGAGACTTATAACTCTTAGTTGAAGATATTAAGGTAAGAGAGAAATTGATGTAGGACTAGGATGTTGTTAAATAGATGCAATAAGAATTTGAACGATTCTTTGATTAGAATAATAAAGATTAAACTATTAGCCATTAAAACGACAAAATAAAACAAGAGAGGGGTGCCTACGCTTAGGCCAAGCCACTTGCCAAACACTTGGAGAATCAAAACAATTTAGAAATTCGGTAACATGTGAAATAAATAGATTTCAACAACATCCCTAATCTAACAATAAGATTAGAAGCAAAGAAAACACGCTCAATCCTACGTTTACTAGGCTTAGGCATAAGGTGAAACACGGCTCTTAGCGACTTGTCATCACCTACAAAGTTAGTGAATGAGGAAAATGAAGAGGGGAAGAGGTTCACCCTTGGGAAAGTTCGGAGACGATTTGCCACTGAGCGCCGGCAAGTTGCTCATCGATAGCCTCCGATAGTGTGAAAATAATGAGGTCCTCATACTCTTTGATAGAACGATCAATTTTCGGGTTGAAGTTGAAAAAGGGGGAGTGAAGGATATTAATGTATCCTTGCTCTTTGTAAGCGAATCCGCCGTCAAATTCCGGATCGACCATTCATTGGCTCTAGAAGAAGGTTGTGTAGTTGAAGATCAATGCCAATCCTTGAACCCTCGTGAGATAGAAAGAAGTTTCTCTCGAATTGGAAGTGGAGGGGATGGAGGAGGGTGGCCGACCAAGGGAAGAGGAAGAGGTTTTTTAATTTGGTTTGATTTGGGAGGAGAGCAAAGGTGTTCAAGCAATACTCTAATTAATCCCTATGTTTGGGAATAATTAAAGAAGAGGGAGAGAGGGTAGGGGCGGCGACAAGAGAGAGGTGGGGATGAGGGATTTTTTTCCAAATTCTGATGTTAGGTTTTGGAAAATAATTAGGAGTTGTCGGCTTTGGAAATTTCGGCCAAGGAGGGAGCATGAGAGGTTTGAATTAATTCCAAAAGGGGGAGTGAGCATTAGGAAATAAATCCAAGCAATTAGGGAAATAGGGGCCGGCGGCTTAATGGGATGGGGAGGGATTTGGGGTTGCCTAATTTGAGATTTAGGAAGTAGGAAATAAATAATTAAATCCCCATTAATTTGAAATTTAAAAGGGGCTTAATTAAGTAACTTTTCTAAAATAGGTTTCCTAAATTAGAAAAGAATTTCAAATTCAAATAATTTTGAATTTTGAAATTAGACCTCCCTAAATTAAGAGCGGATGATTATGGAAAGTATTCAAGAGGGGTTCGAATCGTGGAGGGAAGATGAACGAGGTGAGAGGGGCCGGCGGCTAGGTTGGACTATGGGGAATTCTTGGAGGAGGGAGGGTGATGTGGTGGAACTGACTTGTAGGTGGGTTTGTCGGGGTTTTCTTTTAGTGGAGGGAAGGTGGGGATTATGAAGGCCGGTGGCTTGGTGACAAAGGAAAAAAGAAAGATAATAAAGAAAAAGAACCACGAACCTGGTCGTCTCCAAGCTTGATGGGTGATCCAAAATTCCCTCTCTAAGGAACTTCGCTCCAATCTCTCAAGCTCTCATAAGAACTCAAACAAAGAGAAGAAAATTTTCTTTCAATCATTCATTACATGAAAAAGAGAACAAGGGGCTATATATAGCCTCGTACAAAGACTTAAGAAAATAAAAAGACGACGACGCTCTCAGGGCTTACATACGATCTCTCTTAAGTAAGGGATAAAATCGAAAATACTAATAAAGCAAATACAACATAACATAATAATAAAGAAGACACACAATATGACTCAGAAATACATCAACTCAATCATGATCGTAGATCGACGTCCACGTCTCTGATAGACTTTCCACTTTCTAATGTCCCCATCAGAAATGCTATCTTGAGAAATTATTAAATGATAATTTTAAGGGAAAAATATTTTGGAAGAGCATAATGAATGAGATAATAAGGTTTTTTATTGATTGATAGAAAAAATGGAGTGGTATTATGCGGGATATTGAAGTTATTGGATACTAAATCTTTTTAATGAAATTTTAAAAACTAAGATGATATCAAATGATTTGAAAGAAAAAAGTATTTTAATACTAATATTTGAGATTAAAGAAGAAATTCAAGATTATGGTAAAATCAATTTTATGAGTTTTAGTATGAAGTTGTAGGAGGGAGTTATAGACCATAGAATTAGAAAATTACATAAATTCTGAGCAATTAATTTGTTTTCTTGCCAAGAAAATCTATAAGTAAAATGTAAATGAAAAATTATTATGAGCAAGGAAAAGTTTAATATGATTTTTGTTGATCCTTAATATGCTCAAGTATCAAGAGACATGATTTGGTGTAAATATGAGAAATGGTGTAAAGATTTGTTAAATTATCCTTATATGAAGCTTTGACTGATATTATATTATGGTGTTATCAAAGATATTTTAATTAGAGTAGGATTATATTAAGGATTAACCTTGAGTTCACATTTTTTGTATTGATTTTAGAGATGTTTACAAAAGATATTCAAAATGAGGTGTTTTGTTGCATACTTTTATGCTTACAATGGTTTTCGTGAGGCGCTTGCTAATGTAGGTGAATATTTAAAATAATGGGAAAAATGCTTAAAAGATTGACGACTTAGAATTATAAGTTAATATTATTGGAATATAAATTGATACCTAGGTGTGATAGGCTTAATTTTATTGGATCTATTATGCAAAAGAATATGATACTAGATAAAGATATAGCTTATAGAGTTCAAGTTTGTTAATATGAAGAATTGCCTTGGGAATATTATGAGATTAGAGGATATCATATAGACCTAAAGATAATTTTTATAAAATTGGCTGGCTTTGCTTCATGGATCTTAGGTGTTTGGCAATAAAAAGACATTTATAATTAATTTGAGTATGATAAATTAAAATGTTAAAATGAATATGTGGTAATGTTAAGGAGGATAAATTTATGAATGATATTATCATATGAATAGTTGGAGCTGATCTATTGAGGATGAGGGAGTTAAAATAAATTTAGGTGCTTTGGACATATAGAACAAAATTAAAAAAAAAAAAAAATTGCACCCATTAGATGGATAGACAAAAATTGTAGTAAAGGATTAGGAGTAAGGAAAAGGGGTATGTCTACATCGATGGAAGTTTAAATTGATTTATGAAGAATATGTTTAATATTTTAGATACCACTCATAATAAATTGGTCATGCAACTCTTGTTAAATAAAGAAATTTGTAGTGGTATGAACTTTGAAAGCTCTCATCCTCTTGTTGGACCTTTTTGGGGTATAGGAAACAGAAGCTGAGCAGCATGGTGTTTTCATAAGCAGATTAGGAATTATATTTAAGAGATTTCCACTAGCTTGCTTGTCGAAGCTAATTGTTTTATTTAAGAGATGTGAGATATGAGGTTTTAAATGGTTGCAAATCTCTATGATTAATTGATCTGTAGATCATAACTTAAAAAGGGATGGTCAATTCGATTGTCCGACTTTAATTGATCCATAAGATGAAGCTTTCTTTATCATTTAAGCATGATTTCATGGAAAGATTGAGGTAATTGTTTTCATTGGAGTTTTAATGGTCGTATTTTCTTAATGAAAATTGTCAAATTGGAGATTCTTAGACCACATCATTGATATCAAAGAGGATGTCCGTAAGATTTCATAAGTTCAATCATGTCATTAATTAGATAATTACATGAGGGAGATTAAGGCACTAGAAATTTGACTGTTAGATTAAAATCCAAATTATGGTAGGATAAGGTCAAGTTTTAAAATTTTAAATTTATTTTGGATAACTTTTTATCTGAATTTAAATTCAGATTGGGATAATTGCTGTTGAAATTATCTTTAGTTTGAAATAATTAAGTTTGTGTTTGAGATAGGATTCACTTTTTTGTGGAGCTTATTTAGGATTGGATGAGAATTTATGTTCTTTAGTAGCTTTTCATAAATAAGCTTTATTTCTTATAATAGATGAATAAAAAAACCTTTTAAAATCCTTGTTCCTTTTTCCTTTCTTTCTTCCATTTGTAAGTCTTTTGCAAAACTCCAAAAGGTGTAGAACTATTCATGTTACTGGTGGAGGGCCCTTAATGTCTACTGTTTATCATATAGTTGTTGTTGATGCCACTTGAAGTCTTCAAAAGGCCAATGTTTGTTGGGTTTTGCTTGGTTTTTTCTGTCGGACTGCCAGTTGATGCAATTGTTTGCCTGATGATACCATCCATTGTTGCTTTTTGGAAGTTGTGTTGTTGTTGGCTTGCTATTCTTGCCATTGCCTTGTTACTCTGCCACTGCTGCATTACTACTCCATTGGTGCTCAGTTGTTGTTACTTGCTTGCAAATTCACTACTAAATGTTGTGCTATTTCTTGCTAACAATAGGAGTTGGAACACCACTTTGCATTGTTTCGAGAAGGAATAGAAAAGTAAAGGGTAAACTTATTGTTTACAACAGGTGAAAACGATTAAGGAAAAGTCATCTATAGCTTAAAATAAGGCTTGGGGTACCTTAAACTGATTACCTTAAATTGATTGATGGATAAATTTTGAAAAAAAAAAGTCGGAAACATTCTAGCCTTTTATTATGGGCTTCAACAACATTTTTGAGAGATTTCCAATGTTCAATATCAAGAACATATGGGAAATGATGTGAAGAACATTTATTGTGATCTGGAATGGTGGTTGAAAGATGGTATATAATGACGGGTTGGATGAGGATGCTTGCTAGCCTGAGTAAGATTTTCTAGTTTTGTTGTACCAAGTTGATTTAGCGGTTCCAATCTATCAATATCAACTCTAATTAATTAATTGATCAATTTTGAACAAAAAAGTCAAAAAATCTTTCTTAATCCATTATAGCCTATCATTTTATGCTTTTGAAATAATGTTGAGAGAATGGCAATGGATCATTAATTATATCTTCGATATAATGCAGAGAACACTTTTGATTAAGGATTATTATGCTATGGATTCGTGGCTGGTAGTTGGTTTATAGTAGGGGGTTGGGTGAGGATGGATGGTAACCCAATCAATATCCTATTGTTTCATTGTTCAGAGTTGACCTTGTGTGCTTAGTCTATTAGTGGAGGGTTGGAAGGTTAAATTATTCAATGAGTTTGATTAGAAAGTATGTGGTTGTTTTCTCTCATATATCTTGAGTATATTGGGATGATAATATGCAAATCTAGTGAATCTCATGTCATTGAGTTTGGGGTTCCATACCTTTGTTGATTTGCACAGGAAGACTCCTAATACTATAATGTTAAAAATTTGACTTTATTTTAAAGTTCATGGTTAATGTCACATAAGTGTCGCCTCCAAACATTTGTCACATGAACTTAGTGGATCTCAGAATGGTCTAAGGTGTTTATAAAGTCGGGCTTGGTTTAAGGGTGGTTGCGGTGTCACTTTAAATTGTTGATTAGTAAAATTCATGATTTATGACTAATCATTGGTTAATTAATTTTAAAGTCATTCTAAAACATCCTTTGATTTTTGTTATTAGTCCTTTAATGTACTGATGTGATGGTATCACAGTTGTTCATTTGAAGTTTGATGGCTAGAATTAGCAGGCAACTTGATGTGCCATGCAGTTAGGCATGTAACATCGAGCTAATGGGGATATTTATCCTTTTCATGAGGTTCCTCCCAACTATCGTCTACCAGCTAATCACTATACATATGGACAACATAACATCTTTTGAAGGTAGAGAAAACTCTCTGAGACTTGTTGGCTAATGTTTGGGCATAATGATGTGTAGGGGTGTTGGAAATAGCATAAGAGGAGAGCTCTAGGATATTGAGATCCTAGGTGATCTTGAGCTAAGGGGAGTGGTCGCATAAGGGGCCTTCAACCTAGCATGCTTTGAATGTGTAAGAAGAGAATTTAAGGATTTCCTTATTTTCATGTGCAGTGACATTATTTGATGAGTTGTGGCCAATAATGTGGATATATGTGGTTTCTGTATGTTTTGCTTGATTGTACCCATTCTCCTTGAAATTTTAACATTCTACTAGCGTATGTTGAGAGCTGACAGAAATTCATTGATGAATCAATAGATCCCCTCCATGTATTGGTTAGGATACAAAGCTCATAAAGGAATGCCATGCTATTCTTGAGCAACAAAGACCCAAGGCGAGGTAATGGGTGGGGTACCTATCATTTTGAAAATGAAACTTACAATGGATATAATAACAATGTCGTGAACTCCATTGGTTAGGTTGCATTGGGAGTCGTAATTTTGCCACTGCAAGTGCAACTAGGTTTGTCATGAAAAAGTTCATGCCAGAAGCTTGCTTGTGGCTGCTGTTAGGAGAGTCATGCAAAGGAGTTTCTGACTCCTACATGCATGAGTAGGTGTAGTAGGTTGTGGATGACACGTGCATGTGGATGGCTGTTGGTGTGACAAGTGGCTATCTTGATGATCTCTTTCAGCTGAACCCAAAGATGCAGCTCAAATTGTCAGTGCTTATTATGTCACGTGCTAAAATCCACCTCTTCAAACATTATTGAAGATATTTGGTGAAGAGCATGTGCAGATGAACACTTACGTGAGAACTAGAGATAAATGAGTCGTGTAATGATGTTTATATGATAAGTGTTGGCAGCCAAGTGAAAGATTCCAAGGGTAGGGGCTATACACTTAGAAAGATCACAGTGCAATTATGCTCGAGCCAGGTTTTAGTAGTCAATAAACGAGTTTAAATATTGATAAATCAAGCCTAAATCAAGCCTAACCTAAGCGTTAAGTTGGTTGATCAAATCTATTTGGCTTTATTAGACAAGTAACAATAAATGGAATGGTTATGGATTCAGATTAATCATAAGTTTGAGTCTGACTTTTGGATGTATCATATAATTGAATCGACTTAAGTGAAATGTAGTTATGTTCCAGTTAGGTTCGCATGGTGGAGTTGTCATTAATTTAAGCTGATCAATTGAACTCCTTGTCTTGATTAAACAATGTGAGATTAAATTGAGTTAATTCTGGGCTTGTCTTTGTATAAAATTGGCTAAGATTTAGGAATCCATAAATCAGTTTAATGAGGGATCTCCTTTTGTTGGAAAGTGGGCTTTCTATTTTCAAGAATGAAGAAGCTAAACCAGCTCAATTTTGGCCCCATTTTTATTTTCAGTTTGAATTAGTATAGTCAACTTTAGTTTTGAGTTTGAGTGTGAGAGACTTGTGCATTGACTAGATTTGATTTAAGTATAGTTTCAAGTTTGAGTTGAGGCATGGGCTCGAATTGGAATCAAATTGGACCTTGGGTTTGACCTTGAGTTTAGCGTAACAATTGGTTTGCCTTAGGGGTTTGGATGTCAATTTATTGGGCAAAGAGGTCCACCAGGTTGATTAATGAGGGTCTAATTGTACTTCTAGTAGACATAAAGCTCAACTAGCCTGACTAGGTCAGTTGGATTTAGATTGGGACTCATTAGGACTAGTTTGGTCAATCAGAGCGGGCCTATGTACGTGGAGACCTAAAAAGAGATTATCGAGTGAATTTGGACCACACTGGATCTATTAGTGTCACATTAGACTTAAGCTCTTGTTGAGTCACTTGGACCTGTAATCCTTGAGGGGTTGGTCCACTTTGGATGGCACTGAACCACAATTTATTTCACATGTTTACTTGGAGTGGGGTCATAATAAGCTTGTTGAGTTAACCACAATTTATTTCACATCTTCACTTCTCATAGTTGAAGAAGTTGTGCCTTGATACCCAATTTGCACATGATCAGATAATGCCAAAAAAAAAAAAACAGAGAAACCATATCAAGTTATTTGTTTAAATATTCTCTCTCTTCGACCATGTCCTCATCTTTTGTTTTTTTTTTTTTAAACCTTATCATATTGTTTATCCCCTTGCTTTGGCCATGCATCACAGTGATTTGTTCTGAGTTGAAGAGGGCCTCATTAGTGCTGTCAAAATAATTCGATCTTCTGTAAATGTATTAAGAATAAAGTCTTCATTGTTGATGAATCTAACGACTTGCTGCCCCGTCTTAAAGAAAAAGGAGATGTGAACTTAATTTTGTCGTTATAGCATTTTAGTTGGTTCAAGCGATTGTTTCTTGTTTGCTGCTCGCACGTTCAATAATGTGAATACTACCTTCTATTACATTGTCTTGCACAGTTTTTACTAACTATGACTGTTATCTTGTTTCTTTCACTCCATGACCATGCTTCATTCCGTAGCTAATGTTTGCTGTTTTAGGAATATTGAAAGAATTATTCGAATCTCGGGCAGAATTGTTGTTTTTTAAGTTTTTTGTCTTGTTGTTAAGTTTATTACATATATTTCTGGTTGCCATTTCTAGCTGCCTTATTTCTAATCTTACATTTGATTATTTATTGTATGTCATAAGCTGGTGATTTTATATCTAACCCTTCAAAATCCTTTTTCAAGTCACCACTATGAGCATCGTGAGCAAAGATCTGACCCGTGTACTTGCTAGATTATGGCTTCATTTGGGACAGCTTTCTTACTGCTTCTTAAAGCAGCTTTTTAGTATAAATATTTTTTGTTTTAAAACTAAAAAGCTGTCTTAAGAAGCAATAAAAAAACCGTTCCAAACCTATATAGTTGGCCTTGCCATTCCTGATACATCAAACTCTGCCAATCTTAAGCTTTGTTTCCAACTCCTTAAGACATTATTTGCCAAATAACTTTCAGTTTAATACGTTTTCTTGTTCATCTTGTTTCCTAACCTAGAAAACATGATACTTTCTTTGTGTATTGACATTTGATTGATTTATTTGATTCTTTTTTCTTGATATGCAGGCTTTTGCCTTCTCCATGCCTCATTGATTGCTTTTCTTATAATGATGGATGGTTTAAATACACAAGATCAAGTATGTGATACTTGTCCACTTCTATTCCCACTTCTTTACACAAAATTTATCAGTGTTCTTGATGCAGGATGGTGGGGCTTGTGTAATGGGATTTGAAGTCCCAAGATCTCCAGAGTCTAGTTACAACAACCCCATCCCAGGAAATGAAGACGAAGCCCGAGATCCGCCGCTTGCTCCTCCTCACCTGCAGCACACATTACTGGGCTACCCAGCAAGCCAGGAAGGTTCCGGCAGCCTCCCGTCGCCGCAAAATGTGGCCTTAAACCACTTATACATAGAGAACAGGGAGAGTCCGAGATCAGTGGTGGCTTTGGGGATCACACACCGCATTCGCACAAAGTTTGTCACTGTGGTTCTCTATAAACCAGTTCAGAGACGATGAACTTCAACTCCTATTGATGAGCAGTGAGTCTACCCATTCTTTTGCTCTTTTTCCTTGAAAGAAAAATGGCTTCTCATGGCTTGTTGCACTACCTTTCATCCTTGGATGCCATTTGATACAGGCCTGAATCTCATTTAGCGTAATTGCCTGTATAATGATTTTCCAGGTTTAGCATTGGAAGGTTGAAGTGCATTACACCATTATTGAGTTTGGCTTTGTGTACGAATTTTATGTCTATGGTATGCTATGAAACTTGCTGGCTGCCTTACTGGGCTACATCGGCGTTTGTTCTTCTACTCATTCTTAACTGTTAATGCCCTATATCTTGCTTTTTACCCACAGCTTGCTATATTTCAAGAGAAATTTTTTTGTGCGGAGTTGAGGTATTAGATTCGACTTATGTTAAAAAAGATAGAGGTAGACTTAAAAAGACTTGTTTATAAAATATTAGAAATGATCTTTCTTTATTAGATTTAAATGAGAATTTGACTTTTAACATGACACAATGACGAAAAAGGATTCATATAACTAATCCCACATAGTGGGACAAGGGCTTGTTGTTGTTGTTGAAGTTAGGATGGGAAGAACCGTCCGGATATGTGAGTGTTCATGCTATGTACAGTGTATCAAATTAGTGTACATATTATTTGTACACTGTGTGTATACTCACAGTCCGGATGATTCTTATCTGAACTTTGCATAGAATAATTTCTCATATTTCACAGGCACTATGTACTCATTATTCATGAAGCCTGAAATAAATTATTTAGATCGCTTTATCTGTCATAGTGTCGTATAAATGATGCAGTGTGTGTGTGGGTATTTTGTGTATTTTTTATGGGAGAAGCATTCCGTAACTGCTAATTTTCTACCTTGAAAAAATGTTTGCTGTTGTTCATTACTATTGTGTTATTGTGCGGTATGGAATTAGAATTTCTTTTAGAAGGGGAATTAGTACCATTTAGAAATGGTAAATAGCATGGGATTGCTGATATGAAGTTATTTTATATGCACCGAAGTTAACATTTAGAAGGGTTTGCACCTTCATCTTCATTAAATCCGCCATTAAAGATGTGTATTTATTATTTTATTTTGCCATCAACATTATTGATAATTTTTAAATAATAATACAGAGGGATCCTTTTAAAAAAATAGATAAATATAATATTTGTCCAAAAATAACATTTTAAAAATAATAATTTTAATAATTTCCAATATTTTGGTTAAATAATAATATTTATTTTGTAGAACATCTAAAGCAATTTTTTTTGCACAAAATAAGCACTAAAATTGGAATTCGTTTGTATGGCTTCACATTTTTTTGTTTTCAATGTTGGATACGATGTTTAAGAAGTTTCTATCAAAGTATGTTTTCAATCGTCTGGTTTAATGTTGAGATTTGACATAAATTTGTATATATTTATGGTTTAACACTAAAATTTAAAGAAATATATTGCTATTAGCTAAAAGATTAAAGCTAAACATAAAGTTTTGGTAACATAAATTGCAATGAAAATTGAACTAAAATATTCTTCTCAAATTTTATCTCAATTTATAAAACACATTTTCAATTTCAAAGAGCTTTCTTCTTTGCTTTATAAGAGTTTTTCGTACAACTTCCGACAGTTATTCAAGTATGTGAGATTAGCTACATGAATACTTTTTCTTCATTGTCATATTATAAATTAAATTTTTTTTTAAATCTAATAAAAAAGGTAATTTCTACTTTTTTTTATCAATTCG
Source organism: Dendrobium officinale (assembly GCA_019514585.1). Classification (NCBI taxonomy): domain Eukaryota; kingdom Viridiplantae; phylum Streptophyta; class Magnoliopsida; order Asparagales; family Orchidaceae; genus Dendrobium; species Dendrobium officinale. The sequence continues at coordinate 11,556,013 of CM033697.1, forward strand.
TTTTAGATCTACCATAACCTCTCTTAACAAAGGCTAATCTAATATGCTATGCTCCTAATTGGGTCATCAAAAGTTTGACATTTTATATGATCATACATTCTAAGACAACTCTCTCTAATCTTATCTGTCATTAGAGCTACTCCAATCTTTCCACATATGTGCTCATTTCAGTAAGAGTAAAGCCACTCATTCACCTGAGCATTCTCATCTCTGCAACACTTTACTTAATTATATACTACTTTAATAGCCAATATTATGCACCATAAAGCATTGCAGATACACCATCTTATAGAACTTTTTCCTAAGTTTGAGGGGTACTTTTCTATCACACATCAAGCCCAATGCTTTCCTCCACTTCAGCCATCCAACTCGAGTTCTACGAATAAGAATAAATAATTTCTTACAAGATAAAATTTTATTTTAAAATATTTAAAATGTCCTTTCTTACTGTTTTACTTTTCAAATCATAACTATAATTTTTATTATGCCATTGATTTTTCATTACTTTCAAGACATTTATATACTATGAAAGCTTCTTTCTACAACAACTTTCAAAAAATTTACTTTATTGAAAATAATTTTATAACCACATTTATAAAAAATTAGGCTCATCCTAAAAAATTAAATATAAGGGGATGTCATCGCCATTTTTTAATTTAACACATAAAAAAATTTACATGACCCTTATTTTATAAGCTTGAGTCGAGATCAATACAGTATAATTATTACTCCTACAAAAAAGTCCTATTGTTTAAGTTGTGGGATATCCAAGGTTGTGAAAACCTGACCGGACAACGAACCGGAAGACGGAGAGGTTCACGGTTTGACCGGTTCGACCGGTCGAACCGGGGTCAAACCGGATGACGTAATAAATAATAATATTATTAAAAATTAATAACATAAAAATCATATAATTTAAGTATATGAGCATTTAATAATATTTATAAAATTTTAAAATATATAATAAAATTTTATACATATAAATATCCTTTAAGAATAATATATTTATAATAATAATACTTAATATAATATATAAATTTATAATATAAAAAATTTATGATTATTAATATAATAAAAGTAATTAAATATATGACCATTTAATAATATTTATAAATTTAAAATATATATAAGACAAAATTATAAATATAAATATCATTTAAAAATTATATATTTATATATTTATAAGAATAATATTTGATATAATATATAAATTTATAATATAATTATTATAATATATATTATAGTAAATTTATAATACATATCATTCAAATTTATAGCCCAACTAAAAAAAAATTAAAGCCCAACTAAAAAAATTTTGAAGCCCAACTAGCCCAAATAAGCCCCAAGTCATATTCTAAACTATTCATGCAACTTCTTTAGTCCCACATCATAGGGGGAGCTTAAAGATGTTCCCTTGAACCCTTTATAAAGTGAGAAGTACACTCTCTTTGAAAAATAACTTGCATGTATTATGATGAAATTAATCATCATATTTAATAAAAATATTTTTAAAAGTTTAAAAAATTTTAATAAACAAAAATGTATTTTTAAAATTTTAATTTAATTAAAACAAAAAAAAATATTTTTTATGAACCGGCCGGTTCTTTCCAACCCGGACCGGTTCAACGGTTCACCGGTTGAACCGCCGGTTCAATCCGGTTTGATCCGGTTCTATGCAGAGCCGGTTCTGAAGCTGGATCGGACCGGCCACCAGACCGGTTCACGGTCGAACCGGTTGAACCGGCCGGTCCGGTCCGGTTTTCAAAACCTTGGGTATATCTCTATAACAAGATGGTGAGCCTTACGTGGATATGACACTAGTTAGAATATATAATCTTGATGCTCTCTCAAAAATTGTTTTGATCGAGCACGGATCTCGAGGCACATTCAAGTTGGAAACTTTCAAAATTAAATTCAGAATCATCTGAATTCCAATTTTAGCAAACTTATAGTCAAACTGAACATCTCAAAAAGACGAACCAAACAACAACAAAATTGGTCCAACCCAAGCCCAAATGGGTCCGAATCGGGGGCCCGGACCACATTTGGAAGGGTCAAAGTATTATTTGGACAATAAAATGATATTCAAATATAGCATGTTTATAGTCAAATCGAGCGGCTCGGCGAGACGAATCCAAAGAGCCCAAGATCTATGAATTCTAACATTGTTAAGACACCTAAACAGTTGAAAAATTCTCTATGATTGGGGAATCCATACGAGCCATCCGATGGAGCACTCCAAACTAGCCCCGGATCTTCTCTAAATTTACGGGGTGTGCCACTTATGAAAATCTATAAATAGATCCCCACTCTCAACATGAGGGGACATTTTACTGGAGATTGGAGAGAGCTCTAAAGCTTCAAGAGCTCTAGCACCACCGCCCGGTCGCCGTCCGTCGTCCGCCGTCTTCTATCAGATCTTCTCTCAGCTGATGGCCGTCGTTGGACCTCCGTCCAGTCGTCAACCGCCGTCAGACTTCAGCCTGACCTTCATCGGGCCACCGCCTGGCCGCTGACCGACGCCGAACCTTTGCCCGGCCGCCATTCGTTGCCAGACCTTCTCCCGGCCGACGACCTCCGTCCGGTTGCCGATCGCCGCCGAACTTCATCCTGACCATCGTCAGACCACCGCCCGGCCATCGTTCGCCTCCAAACCTTTGTCGGGTCATTCCTTTTCAGTCGAACTTCTGCACAAAAGCCGTCGGACTTCCACACGACCGTTGCGAAACCTTTAACTAGCTCCCCAAATTAATGTAATTTCACCACCTCTAAATCGTGGGATGGGTCAACCCTTGTACTTCACTCAAGTTTAGTGGAATCTTTTCACCTTGACGAGGCCCTGTGGTTTTTCCCTCTTCTTGCTTTCCTTGTAAGAAAGATCATGTGTTTTATTTCTCTCTTTCTGTTTGTATGCTGGATATCCGTGCATCGCTAAGACGAAATATTTACTCACTCTACCGCCATGAATCTTCCAGCCTGCAACAAATCTCTTCTTGAATTCCTAGAATGAGTATACTTTATTATTGTCAAGCATACCTATATGGTACATCTTTGGATAATATGAAGTGAGCTTACTACTTTCTCTATAACAACAATATTTGTTTTTACCATTTGGTAGATTTTTGGTTGCTTCTGAAGAAACTTAGGCTCTATTTAGGGAAATTTTCTCTTTTTTTTTTTAACATCGTAATCATACTACTATTTGGCTACTGCTTTCTTCCCAGCTTCTCACTACTCTAAAAATTTATGTGATAGGAAACTATTGCTACCAAGTAGATCTAATAATATATAATATTGTAAGAAAATTATTGTCGATTTTTGTAAAAAAATAACATATTTATAACACAATATCAATCTTAATAAAAATTACTTTCCTCACATCAACTTCACAATTATTTCAATAAAAAGTTATAGCTACGTACCCCAAACAAACCCTTATAGTTGACAACTTTTCTCAAAATCACTTTCGAACAACTTTCTCATTGCTTTGATTTTTAGATAACAACAACCATTTTGTTCAGCTATTACTTTCTCTTTGCTTTCTTACTATTTTTTAAAATTTTTTGTAAAGAAAAAAATATTTTTTTGGGAACAAATTTTAAGAAGGACCATTATCAATGTTTAGATTAACTATAGGAGCATATTTAAAAAAGTGCAAACTAGCCAAACAGTTTGGATGCACCAAATAGTTTGGTATTTTGAAAACACCAAATAGTTTTGAAAACACCTTACTCTTTGTTGCATTTGGTGCATTCTATAGAATGCACCAAATAATTTGGTGTTTTCTAAAAATGTCAAAGAATTTGGTGCATTCAATCGAATGCACCAAACAGTTTGGTGCATTCTAAAGACTTCTATAGTTGCAAAATTTCATTAGAGTTCGAGGAAAATTTTACACTAAGCATCTTTAGCATCAGAATCAGCTCATTAAGCATGCGTTAAAAAAAAATAAAACTATGCAAAATCAGCTGTTTAGGAGAACAAGCGAGTTGCTCGTTAATCTTTTAAAAATATCATATATATTCTGAATTCGTAAATTCATATATATATTTATAGATTTGATTATTTTTTTGTGACAATCAAAATGTCATTTCATCTCTTTTTTTAATTTTGGGCTTCACTTTTAAAAATAAAAATGAAACAAATTTTTTGTTGCTACACTTTTAAATTGTTTCATTTTGCCTAGTTCTTTTTTTAAGCTTGCTAAATCAGCTAATTATGATGCTAATGATGCTTATTATAAAATTTTTCCCAAACTAATAAAATTTTGCAACATTAGCAGTCTTTAGAATCCACCAAACAGTTTGGTCCATTGTGAAAATGTCAAGCTATTTTGGCTAATTTGCTCCTTTCTAAATTATTTTTTACTACTAATTTAAGCATTGAAAATGATCCTTAAAATTTATTATTTTTTACCATTCATATCACTTAACTTTCAACGTCATGAGTTTTGCTCTGCTAGGGTTCCGCCTTTCTCTTCCTTTCCGCCGCCCTTTCATCTCCTTCGTTTGGTGAGATTTTTCTCTCATTTCTCTTGCTTTTGGGTATGGCGGCTACTCGTCCTCGCGATCTTGGTTTCCTGTCCGGAAATTCGGCTCCTATTTCTTTTAAGGATGCGGTTTCAGGTTTTTCTTCCTCTTCTTTTCCTGAACTGAGTTTTTCTTCTCATCGTGGCTTGCCGGCGTTATTAATTTCTGAGGATGAGGTTAGGTCGCTCGCTAAGCCTTTTGAATTCTCTTTGGTGGGTCGTTTTCCGGGGCGGAGACCCTCCGTCGATGCCATTCGGAAATTTTGTTTTAGTCTAAAGTTGATTGGGAATTTTTCTGTTATTGTGCTCAATAATCGGAATGTTTTGATAAAACTGGAGAATGATTTCGATTATTGCAGAATCTTTTCTCATAGGTCTTATTTTGTTCAAAATTGTTATATGAAAGTGGTGAAGTGGACTCACCATTTGGACGTTGAGGTGGATTCTCTGATTGTACCGATTTGGGTCTGTTTCCCCCTTCTTAGGCCCCATTTTTTTTTTCTCCTATGATCCTTTTTGGTTTAGGTTCCCTTTTCGGTCGCCCTCTCAAATCTTATTTGGCTACGGCATCTGGTTCGCGGCCGTCGATGGCTCGTATTTTGGTAGAGCTGGATGTTACCAAGAAACATGCGGAGAAGGTTTGAGTTGGATCTATGGAATCGGGATATGTTCAGACTGTGATATTTGATGAAATTCCTAGTTTTTGTACACATTGTTTGTCTTTAGGTCACTCTAAGGAAGCTTGTCCTATTTTACATCCTAATCGGATTGTGTCAAAAACTGGGATTTCTCAATGCGATTTGTCGGTGTTGAAGGAGCAAGTGGCTGAAGGTGCTCCAAATGGAATTGTTTTGATTGAGTCGAATGAGAAGGAGACGGATGAGCCGGTTGTTGATACTGGTAGGATGCTGGATTTTAATCCTACGGCTGATGTTTTGTTGGATAACAATAGGGAGGATAATGTTTTGGGTGAAAAGGAGGTTTCGGTTGAGGCTGATGTTTCATTGTCTCCAAATGCTATGCCTTTTTTTCCTTCGTCTGTTGAAATAAATCAGTTGGCTGTGAATGAGGGTATTGAGATTAACAATCTGGTAACTGATTCCAGTGAGGGATTGATTTCAAATGGTGTTATGCAAGAATCGGGTCCTACAATGGGTGATGGGTCGGAACTGAGAGTCTCTCCAGATTCTCAAAACTTGGTTAATGTGCATGTGAATTTAGTGGAATCCAATATTGTTTTGGATAGTAATTCTGAAATGGTTGTTGGGTCCCAATGTGACTGGTTAAATAATTCTTCTGAGGAGAATTCGGATTCTGATTCATTTTCAGATCCTGATTTTGAGTTTAGCATGGTTTCGGATAAACCTTTGAGGGTAGCTCAGCGTGGAAAATTTTGGAATCGAGGAGGTAAAAGAAGATGGGCTGTTTGATTTCTACTGGTTTCTGCGTTGTTTTCGATTGGTTGTTGCAGGGTAATGATGTGACTGGGGCTCCCATCCTCGTCGTTTCCTTGTGGCAACCGTTGATGCTTCTTCTGGATGGTCCCTGCGAATACTCGAGGATGTTGGTAGTTCTAGCTTCCTACTGAACCCTTTTTTGGTTTTAGTTTTTCCAATTTTTGTTCTCGAAGTTATAAGCTCTTAGGTTTTATTTTAATTGTTGTTATTTTTAGAGAGCTTTTGTTTTGGGTTGATCTTGTATCCGTTCTTTTTTGCTATATTATATATATGGTTTGTTTGCGTTTATATATATATATATATATATATATATATATATATATATATATATATATATATATATATATATATATATATATATATATATATATATATATATATATATATATAACTTAACTTTCCTAACAATAACATCACAATTAACTTTATTAAAAAGTTTGTAATACCCACCGATACTTAGCATGGTTGGTGGACGTGCTCGGTTGGGAACTCCCAATCCCGAGTTAGATTCCCTCGGGCGGCAGCAACCCCTTAAGGGGGGAGCCAATAATTGCTAGCCACGAGTAGTAAGCGTGTGGGTCGCTCGTCTAGGTCAACTGAGAAGACTAGTGGACACCGCCAAGCACGTCACAAGCTGATGTGGCAGCGGGCCAATACTCCCCGCTCGCAAAAAAAAAATTCTAATCATGCATTCCCCACAACAGCATATTCAAATCCGTTTCCCGATTCCCTTCACACGATCCCGTGCCGGCCGGTTCGAAGCGCAACCCTCAACCAGTCTCAACGCCTTCTCTCACTTATTTATAAGCACAGCCGCATTGAAAATTGACCATTATATCAACTCAATTGGATCCCTCACACTCTGTAAAATCAACGCAGCTCCCCTTCTCTCTTCCATTTCCCCACAGCTCCGCCTCCAAACCATGCAATCTTCAAGCGACGAATCGGCCCCCTCAACAAGTCAAGGAGACTCAACGTAAGCGATTTTATATATTTTCTCTGCTTTTCTCATTCAGATTTTGAGCTTCGATATATCCTTTTTACAGATCAATAAGCTCCGGTCAGAATCCGCCTGTTCAAAGCAATAACGGTCGGAATCTTCAGATCTTGGCCCTAAATAACATCCCTCCATGGTAATTTCTTATTAACTACTCGTTAATTATAAGCTTCTTAATTAATTTGTTTCTATTTTCTTTGCATAGGGCAAAGTTGGTGTTGGGATCCGTAGTTCTATTGGCCATTCCATTATACAGAAGAGTTATCAGAACACAGAGTAATGATCGTCTCTTTTATCTTAAGATGTCCATTAAATTATTATTATTAGCTCTCTTAATTATCTGAATGTTGGATGGTAGAATTGAAGAAGACGGTGGAAGCAGCAGTTGAGGTGGCCGAGACCGCGGTGGAGTTGGCTGAGAGGATGGTGGAGGAGGCGGAGAAAGTGGCTGAGGCGGCCGAGAAGTTGGCCGGAAAAGTAATTGAGGCGCTTCCTAGTGTAAGAATGAAGAAGGCGGCTATCAAATTGGAGGAACTTGCTGTATTCGTTGATAAGAATGCAGAGGGGGTGGATTCCTTAATTAATACGGTAATTTAATTGCTCTTTCTTTTTTAATTTTTTTTATTAATTTATACTTGTTCCAACAGTATTAAAATGGCTGATTAAGGTTCTCTTTTGGATAGTAATAGCATTTTTAAAAAAGTGATTGAGAAAAATAACTTAGAACCTGGTTGGAATAACGACAATTTTTTATAAATATAATCGTAAAGTTACACTTAAAAATTTAACTTTTTTAAAAAATGCTATAAAAAGTAATTTTCTAGCATCAAAATTTTTTGAAATAATGAAAAAATAGTTGTCAAATATAAATTTTGATTGTTATCACCAAAGAAAAACACTAAAACAAAGCCTTAGGCTTCAGTTTGGGAGAACTTTCTTCCTACTTTTTAATTTTTATATAAAAAAAATCACTTTAAGAGAAGTAAAAAATTCGTCCCAAATGAAGCCTTAGTTACTATGGTTGCAAATAATATTTTCTTATGACAAAAACTTTAAAAAAAATTATGAGAAATCAATAGTCAAATGAAATTATAATCGTTGTTGAAAAACGAAGCAGCTAAAAAGCAATCCCAACTAAGAAAAATTATTCTGTGCGGAAGCGGAATCCCGTCCGAATGCCTAAGCCCGCTGCGAGCATTGGTACCGCGCGATACCGCGGCTTTGTATAGCTGACATGACTCATTCTGATTAGTATCCGAATATAGAGCTGCATTCCACATCCGCATAGAATAATCTATCTCCAACCAGAGCCTAAAATGACTAATTATAAAAAATATCTAACCAAGGAGAGAGCCATTCCATAAAATTCTTCACTGTAGCAGATACTAACACTGTGTCATATCCATCAAATTTAATTAAGATACAGCGTGGGGCCGTGGGGGCATATGATATGAGTTGCATAAATAATCTTCATTAATGAACCATTTTCTTATTCATACCAAGCTGAATAAGTCATGCAGCTCATTTAAGGCGTTTCAAATGATACTGACATTTTATGCAAAAATATTATAAGCAGATGTGCTAAAATTATTAGTTATTTCATACGTTTCTTTGCTGATATATAATTAATTTGAATAGGTTGATGACGTGGTTGATTTAGAGATAAAGTTGAAACTGAAGAATGGAGAAGAGAAGATTATTGCAGTGAAGGCAGTGGCAAATGCTTCCACGTAGAGGTGAGGAGGGTCCTCCATTAATGACAGAAAATGGTTAGAGAAAAAATGCTGCTTTTTTTTTATATGATACTGAAGCTTCGTTTGAGACGATTTTTTTAATATTTTTTAAAGCAGCTTTATAATACAAAGGTTTTAATTTTTGTACTAAAAAACTACTTTAGGAAGTAGTTGGAAAGCAGCCCCAAACGGAGCCTGAATGTGATTAGGGGTGTAACACAGAATTCGTTTGAGATGATATTTTTATTGCTTCTTAATACAGAATTTTAGTAAAAAAAAATTGTTTTAAAAAGCAATAAAAAGTTCGTCTCAAACGAAGTCAAAGTAAAGTTAACTCATGAGTTGACTCATACTCAACTTGATAAACGTCGCACGATCCGAGCTCAAATAGCTAACGAGCAAAGCTTGAGCCAGCTGAGATCTAAATCTTGTGAGCTCTTAAGTTGTCTCATTTAATAAATAATAATGCAAAACTTTTCTTAAAATATATTAGAATTCAACCATAGTATATAATTGTTAAACATATTTAAAAATCATCTCTTTTTTATTTTCTTTAAATGATTTTTTATTATTTCTCATTTAAATTTTAATCTTTTTATTATGTTATTATAATAATTAATTTAATAAAAATGATATTCTTTTCTATAATAAATGAGCCACATCTTGTGAGCCGTCTCAAATTCATAGAATTAAGCTCGAGCTCAAGCTCAAATGAGATTAATTAATCAAACTCAACCTGAGGTGATACGAGCTCAGCTAGACTTATTTACATGCCTACCCTTAACACTAGAAAAATTATTATTATCAGGAAAAGGAAATGCATTTAGATGGCTAGATCATCACGATTGGCTGTAATATTGGCTTTACTTTTTATGTAAAACTACAATTGATTGTGAAATTATAATTTCTAAACCATAATTTATATCAAAAGCACTTTTTTAATGATTAATCACCCTTTTTTATTAATGACAGATAGTAATTAATCAAAAATAACATGAAAGTTATCTTATTACGAAGTTTAATTGTTAGATTGTTTAATTTAAACGCTTCAATTTAAAAAATAATTACATTTCATTTTAATTTAAAAGATTTGAAAGTCATTTCTTATTTAAATGATTTAGGCTTCATTTGGGACAACTTTCTAAAGTTATTTTTGTGTTCAAGTAAAAAATAAAATTTTGGCTCCACCATTATTATTATTATTATTATTATTATTTAATCAAGTAAAGTGTACTGTATTAATAATTCAAATACGTGAATCACTTTTGTTTTTTTTTTCCAATCCCCTTCAGTGGTTAGCATTACACTAAACAGTAACATAGCACTATTCTATTGCAAAATACGATATTTTTCGATATATCGTAAACAGAACGATAGACATATTACAAACCCTAAGAACCGTACTTATTCAGAATCGGCATAAGCTAACCACCAAAACCATAGAGGGTGCGACCCTGACGCTTGAGAGCATACACAACATCCATAGCAGTGACGGTCTTCCAGCGAGCGTGTTCGGTGTAGGTCATCGCATCGCGGATGACGTTCTCAAGAAAGATCTTAAGGACGCCTCGCGTCTCCTCATAGATCAGGCCACTGATTCGCTTGACGCCGCCGCGGCGAGCAAGGCGGCGAATCGTTGGCCTAGTTATGCCCTGGATATTGTCTCGGACAACCTTGCGGTGGCGCTTCGCTCCCCCCTTTCCCAATCCCTTGCCTCCCTTTCCTCAGCCCGACATTGTTTCTAGCTTCGAAGATCGGATATCTTTTTCGCTCTCGGCTCCACCATTATTAATAGTATTAGAAGCAACGATTCCGATGTAATCAAGTGGTTCATGTAAGTTATAATTCACATAAATTTTGATTAGCTTATAATGTTTTTGAGTATATTCAAGAGTGAGCGTTTATTTCGGACAATTTTTTTTACTGTTTTTTAAAACAAATTTTTTATTATAAAGTTATTTGAATAAAAAAAATTGTACTAAAAATTTACTTTAGAAAACAGTTAAGAAGCTATTCTAAATGAAGCCTTAATATATTTGAGTGGGATTTTTATACATGAGCTGAAAAGCTCGTGTGGATTTTTGCAAATGAAGCTGAATTTAGTCTCATAACAAATACTTAAACATATATATTATTGTGTAACTTCTTCTTATTATAAAGGTTTTAGATTAAAAATAAAGTGGCCCATAATAAGATTTGCTGCTTCTTAAAGTAGGTTTTATGTACAAAAGTTTTAATTTTTATACTAAAAAGTTGCTTTAAGAAGTAGTAAAAAAATAGTTCCAAACAAAGCCTAATTTATAAATATATCCAATCAAAATTATATATTCTTGTTAACTAATTTAGTCTTTTCAAAAATAATTTATTTGATGGCATTTATATAATAATGACATAGTATGGAAAATAAAAAAAAATAGATGGTTATCATAGGAGATGGAAAATTATTAACAATATCCATTTGTGAACCTTGGTGCTCCACAAATACAAATTTTTATGTTATTTTCTTTATAATTCTTTGGTCCGATTCACCTTAGCCTCTTAGTTGGGAGCTTAGACTTCCAATCGAGTGATATATGTTCTGAAGTCTTATACGCCTAATATTGATACGAATGACATTTTATAAACTTAAGTAGACGTCCAACTCAATGGTTGACCCATCTTTCTTAATAAATCTTAGGTAGACCCATAAACACAAGATTGACTGAAACTAATCAAATAAATCTTATGAAGCTAGAGGATTGAACATTGATTCATGGATATTTAGGGCCATGTGTTTTTGATATTTAAATAGTTTAACCCTATGTGTTTTGGCCCGCATACTCTAAGTCGTAGATCATTAGATTGTAAAGATCATAGACCTTAAATAGTCTTATAAGAACTTCGTGTATGACCGCACTTGGGTGATATTATTACGTGTGGAGTCTAGATACAGAGAACCATTCTGTTTTGTGACTGTAAACAGTAAAAGCACAATAAAATCACAGGGGTGAACAACAAAATCGCAGTGGTGAAAATCTTGGATCCATTCTTAGTCCATTTACATTAATTGGATCTAATTGGCTCCTAGCTAGGTGGATTAAAGCAACATTTGATCCTTAAATTATTTAGTTAATCTCACCCTAATCATAAGGACATGCATGAATACATGGGGAAAATCTAAAGTCATGAATTAGGTGGTTAGCATAGCCCTAGCTCAAACTCTTAAAATTGTCCAAATTAGATTTGGGGATCATCCCATTAGACCATAGACTTTAATTTCAACTATTTAATTTATCATGCTAATTTAGTAAATCATTAAAATTTATAAAAATGTAAGTTATATGTTAGCACTTATAACTTATAATTATTCTCAAAATTTAAGTTATTCTGCTCCATTGGTTGAACAATGAGCTTATAAATTCAGATAAAGAGATATTAGCTATATAAATAGAAATATTATTTTGAAACGAATCATATATATTAACAAGTAGATGAAATTTCTAAATTTTGTGCCACAATTAATGTATGCACTGCAGCACTAATAAGGAAATAGTAAAATTTCAAGATGTATAGATCTTGAATACAGATTAGGGCTAGTCAAGTACGAATTCTCCTTGCAACACTAAGAGAGAGGCATGAACTCATAAGCATGTGCCAAAGAGAAGTGAGATAGATGACTCGGGAGAGAAAGTGAGAGATGAACAACGAGAGTTGCGGGAGAATGATAGGTTACACCGTTTCAAATCATGGGCAAGTAGGAAAAATAATGTATGGAATCGATATGAGAGGAATTAAGGATGAGACTATGGGGCTACACAAAATAAAATTTTTCATATTAAAATATGCATTAAGTATTGTCTTTATCAATAGTTGAGCACTTGAATATTCTCTATTAAATTCTCTCTCTCTCTCTCCTCTTCTCTTCAGGATGGATTCATTTATGTAGGGTGGGTCCTAATGTTTCCCATGAACAACTTTAGATCTAGCAATAGCAATTTAACTCAAGATTATTGATATATAGATAATTGAATCAACGTATCACTTGTACTTACTTAAATCAAAATATATTATTATTAAATCAAATGATTATCATGATATCATCGAGGCTATACGTTGGATCTAAGTCTTGGACGATAAATTTTGAGTATTATTAGAAAGCTCGATCTATGAACTTATGTAAAGCGATTATGAACTTTCAAACTAATGGGCACATAAATCACATAGAACCAACAAGTGAGACAATATTTATTCATAAAACTCCTTTAATTCTAAGTTACACTCCTCCATATCATCGTAACCCTTGTTATGTTCATTCCGTTTATACAGACTCTGAAGAATTATTATATAAGACGAAGATGAATCTTACTTTCTTTCAACTCTAATCATGGTACCAACATTTAAGGTTGGGCCAATGAAACATCCAACAATATAAAACACTTGTGCCACCTCATCAATATTGAAAAGAAATATATACTTTTAAATATTTGCATCACATTGTTTATGGTGCTATCATGTATTTCTATTTAAAATTTTATAATATGTACCATTAAATATTTTTCTTATTTTAAATAAATGGTATTTTTATATTAAAATATTTTAAATTATTATTTTTGCACCAAACAAATGAGCCATCATGACCTAGACCGAGCACATGAACTCGTTGAGTAAATCTTACCATCGTGTTATAAGTCGTAATCTGATCTCTCCTAATTTCTGGTTGTCGCACTACGATCATATCAAGACGAGAAATTAAAACCCCATCTCATTTCCTTATTTATTATTTTATATTAAAGATTACATTAACATTATGCAATATAATATTTAAAAATATGTAAGTTGTAATAATAAATTTATATATTTTTCTAACTCATTCATATTAACATAACAAACATTTATTCATATACCATTTGGGTTCAAATACAGATGCATACAAATAAGAGCTTACAATGGATAGGCCAACGCAAGAAGCATTCTTCAATATTTTTTAATTTTTTCTATTTCCTGATATAAAAGAGCCGGCTAGTTGGGCCCACATCGGATTCCGGGAAATTCAACAACCGAGCAGCATTCCTGGAAGCTTCTATTTTGCTTTTTTATTCAAATAAAATTATATATATTACAAACTGTTGGTTGGTAGACTACGCTATCAACTAAGATGTTTTGAGTTCGAATATTGTGTATGTAATGTGTGTGTGAATATGTCTTAATTGACCTAAATGTCACAAAAAAATTAATTAAATACCTCCCTCAAAAAATTAATTAATTTTTCTTACATTTCCTTAAGATTAATGCTCCCAAAATATTAAATACCTCTTATTTTCTTAGGGAATTTTGACTTCATACTCATTATGCCCAAAAATAGAGAAATATATGCATCTCATTTTCTAAGAAAATGTATTTGAAAATTTCATCCGGATAAATCAGGTTATAGGTTGGGTTTGGGTCCAACCCGGAACTGACCTGACACAAGTTGACCCAACTCGAACCCTATTGCTTTTTTTTCAAACGGGTTACTTTCTCAAACCCAAACCAAACCCGCTTCGGACCCGAGTCAACCCGACATGACCCGCCAAGTCATCGTCGTCTACAGGAGGGAGAGGCAGCGGCGTCGGCTTCAGGCACCAACAAAGCCTTCAAGAGCAAGGAGATGAAGAGATGTCGGGAGCAGGAAGTCCCGCTCAGCTCAGTAAACGAAGGTCTTCGGGCGTAGGGAGAGGGAGAGGCGTCAGCGTTGGTTTCAGACGGCGGTGAAGCCTTCAGAAGCTGGGAGAGGGAGAGGCGACTGGAGAGGCGGCTAGAGAGTGGCGCTTATCTGGCCATGTGGGACTTGTTTGGGCAAGAGCAATGGGAGAGACGAGCTAAGGCCAGCTCAAAGTGCGAACCAGAGAGGAGTGGGTCAGCTCAAAGTGCGCTAATCTTGGTTTCAAAGCCATCACTTGTATTTTTACAGTTCATTATCACAAAAGTATAAAGGCGTCAAAGAACACTAGTTATCAGCACTTCACTTTCACTTAATTTCATTTTCACTTAATTTTCTCATTTCATAGAATTCATACATAAAAATAAGGTTTATTAGAGCCAACTCAAATATAATTTATATTCAATGTGTTGGGTTATCAGAATATATAATGCATGAGTATAATGTACTTGTCTCAATATTTGTTTATAATTTCATTTCACTTATAATTATCTTTGGCCTCCCACAGATGTATTCTACCAGTGGGGCTAGAATTAAACAGAATAGAACAAATTAACCTCCCGCACCCACATTCAATAAGTGGGGCAGAATCTCTCCCTCATTCACACAAGGCAGATGAGATTAGAATAGAACAAATATGACCCTTATATCATTTCAGAGAGTACACTTATCACATTTTAGAATTCAAAGCTCCTCCAAAACCATGTTATGTGTTATGGAATTTGAATGCAACACTAACTAATTATGACTTTAATAGGTAAGGATGCATGAAATATCATAATTACCTACAGTAATTCACATTGCATGTAAAAGAATATACTCACTAGATTTCTTTCATTTCAATTATAATTTCAAAGGAAAATTCAGAAAAATATTTTAAGTTTTATATAACTATTATGAAAATAAAAGATGCCTCATTTATTAAATACTCATAGAATTCATGTAGTGAAAACCATTTGGTAGAAATGAAATTTCTTATTGCTAAAACATTCAAAATAAAGCATTTAACAATATACTAAAACTTGCACGGTGAAAACATCATAAAACTCGAGGAAAATATATTTGCTTTCCTAAAATTTATAAATTAGTTGGAATTAACATTAGATACATGTGTGCAAAATTTACCTCGTGCTCTACAAAGTCTTTAACTAGCCCGACGTACAAATGCAACTCCTTGCCCTATAAATCCCTCTCTCTTCTTTCTCTCTCCTTCACCAAGGTGGCTGGGGTAAGTGGTGTAAATAAACTATGACATTTTATATATAAAAAATCCATTTTGGCCTGGCGCCATTGCACTTCAATTGAATATTCTTGATGCTCTCAGATTCCTCAAACTCAAGAGCTGAGCACCGCAACGGCACTACGCAAAACCGCAGTGCTCCCCTCAAACTTCTTCCAAATAGAAAGCTCAATACCGCAACCCGGCCTTCCCCTGGCCACAATGCTCCTAAAACATTGTGGCAAAATTTGAAATTCTCTTCCCCCATTCCATCCCTTGCCTTGTTTCAAATTAACTAAACAGTATAGAACTTAAAATGGATAACCATACCAAGATTAAATGATGGTTCAACCTAAGTCTATTACCTGAGTTTCTGCGAAGTAAGCATTACATGGGGTCTATAAATTCAAATTTCCCTTATCTTACCATGCTTTCCCATTTTTTAACCATAGTTTAAGGAGATAATAGGTTAATTTAACTTAATAAACTCATACTGATGAAAATTTACAAATAATAATAATAATAATAATTAAAATAAATCACTCTCAAAATTATTGGATTGATATTGTTGGGAGACATGGTGAGATTTCACTAATGATGAGATCGATGGCATGTGAAACTCAGCAATGAAGAAGATGTGGGAGCAAGAGGATCTCACGAGCTCGCGTGTGTAGCTTATTGATAGAAGGGAAGCAATTCCTTCTGGTGGCTCACTTTGGAAGCCCCTAAAATTCAAAAGAAAAAAAAAATCTCATTGGGAGCATCAAGTTCTCATTGGGAAGTGTATCCACAAGATAGACTATAAGAAAAGGAGACCCCACCGGGCTTAGGTGGGTTGGTGGGCGAGCTTGGTTGGGAACCCTCCATCCTAAGTTCAAATCCCCTCGATCTCATACGACACGACTCCTTAAGTAGAGAGAAAAGAACTGTGGGTCCTGCACCTGTGGGGTTGGTTGCTGGTAGACTCGCCGAGGGATTAGTTACGCCGTCAAACGCCTCTTTCTGGAGGTGGCAGCGGGTAGATACCACAGTTCCAAAAAAAAAATAAGAATCCGTTCATGGAAGTTAACATTATGTACTATTTTTAATTTTCATAAATTTTAAAAATTTTATGAGTGAATAATAAAATAATCAAATTTATATCTTCTATATATAACTAAAATAGTTATTTAGGTGTAATGTAAATGAAGTAATTATCCTAAAAATTATCATAATTCTAGCTTATCTTAACAGTAGGCTGGTACAACTTTTTTCTCTTTTTATCCTAACTCCAACAGTCTCCTATATATAAACCGCTCACTTTGGCTGAAGATACAAAGTACAGCAAGCTTTATCCCCCAAACTTATAAGAAAGAAGAAAAAACCAGTAGAAAGATGGGAAGGTCGGAAAGGGAAGGGAGGTGTAACAGGCATCCGACCCACAAGCACTCCGATGGCGTCTGCCCATATTGTCTTCGCGATAGACTCACAAATTTCTCAAGATCGTCTTCCTCATCCACCAACAACGCTGCTTCTTCCACTGTCTCCTCCACCGCTTATTACTCTTCCTCTGATTCCGAAGCCTCTTCCTTGGATTTCTCTCCGCCGCATGAGGAACTCAACGCTAAGAATATACTGGAGCTGTTTAAGAACGGTAGAATGGATATGTTGAGGAAGAGCAAGTCGATTGCTTTGTACAAGGAAGGAGAGCCGATGGAGGAGCAGGAGAAGAAGAGTGGCAAGAGAAAGGCAGGGTTTTTGGCTAAGTTGGTGATGGGAGGAGGGAGGAGGAAGCAGAGGGAAGGTGGGTTGTCTCATTCAAAAACTATGAAGGAGAAGCCTTCTTCCAAGTGGAACTTCTTCTCTTAAGAGTTTTGTTTTGTTTTTGTTTTTAGTTCTGTGCTGTTTCATTTTTATAGGTTGTGATCGAGCTGCAGGGGCGCCTTCTGAAATTCTGTGCTAAAAGCAGCTATTTCAAGACAAATTTCTTGATAAACTTAATGAATAAGGCTGGTGATATGGTATTCTAATTGTTCAGACAATTTTATATAAGAAAATTGATTTATGGGCTTTTTATTTTGCTTTAAAACTTGCAAATGATGATTGTTGAATTCGGGGAGGGAAAGATTCCTGTAGAAAAGAACAGGAAGAAGCAGAGAAGGAAGAACAAGTAGGTCTTTAACCTTCATAATAACCTTCCTACTTACATCATCTCTGCTAATAATATCTTTTCATTTCCGAGGGAGCTAAGAGCTTCTCCAGCTGAACTGCATTCGAATGTATGGAGTGACTTTTTTGCTCCAATGGATCGCCAAAAAACACGTCAATGGCACGCGGGTGACAGTCCGACGCTAATATTGACGTCGGACTGTTCACCTACGCCAGAAAATCGCTCTATTTTTTAGCTTGGCAGGAAAGGCGCGAAACAAGAGAGATGTTTACGGCGGGAAAGAAGAGAAATGGAGTACCATTGGAGAGAATTGCAGCATTTCGAAGTTTTCCTCATTTTAGAGTGAAAGATGGTTTTCGGTTGGAGATGCCCTAATTACCCATTATCCTTCAAACTGTCCCTTACAATTTAACTGACAGCCATTCTTGCAGCTGACCCTCAGCTTCTCCATTGTTTTCTCCTTTGGAAATGATAGCGATACATTATAAAGTAAGCAGCTTGAGCTCACCTTGAAGAAACAATTTTCTTTTCTACCCAAAGAAAAATGAATTCTTTCACTTACTCTATTGTTTGCATGGTGGCTTGCGAACTACTGTTGTGGGAAAGCTAAGGAAATAGTTTGCAAGAACTTAACTATATATAGATTCAATTCTTTCCATTCAAATAAGGAAATAGTTTGCAAGAACTTAACTAAAGGGAACTACGAAATTAGCCAGAGGCATTTGCGCTCCGCCCTCCTACCAATGATATTGACTTTCAACATTTTTGGTTGGTCTCGCTCTCCGCATTTTTCTGCTTCTGGTTCTTTCTGGATGGATAAATGGTTTCCTTTCTTTTAAGTCCCTCCTTCCCACCTCTCCTTGCTTCCTTGCCCTTTCCTATGATTGGTAAAAATTTGATTTTGATGCAAAATAGGAGACGGAAATTGGACTGGACGGATTCCATGATGGAAGTTGTAAGAGTTCTGTGACATGAGAGTTATTTTAAGAAATTGTTCGTTCTGCTCATTTTAGGTTGAGGGGAGGAGTCAAGAGATTAAGAATTCTAGCATAATTTATAGGGTCAAGAAATGACTTTTGGAGGTTGGTAATCAAATAGTGGTCAATGGATTATAATTTGGTGATGGAGGTCGAACTACCCCAGTCAGACGACAATGGCCGTATGTTGGAGGATTTAGTTAGGCGACGGTGGATGTAGCACTATAATCAAGCAATAATTTGCAGATCACCACAATTAACTAACATTTGTTGGAGGATTGTGGGGCCATGGTAGTCATGAAATCTTAGTCAGGTGATGGAAGTCGAAAGACTATAATTAGGTAGCAATTTATTGACAATTGTGATATTCATGGTCCAACTATGCTGTTCAAATGGTGTTTGAGTGTTTGCCCGATAGTAGTGGTCACGTGGTGGTCTTGAAAGGAGCACTCCGGTTATGGTTTGTGGAGCTCTATAATTATTCAAGCATATGAGCTATCTTAAATCTCAGACTAATAATTCAAGCTCCCCTTCAGGTAGAGAGATCCCCTTCAGGTAGAGAGATGAGTCTATTTATAATTTTTTTAGAAAGGCATATGTATATATATATATATATATATATATATATATATATATATATATATATATATATATATATATATATATATATATATATATATATATATATATATATATATATATATATACATATACAGTATACACATATTGTTGCGTACTGGAGTGTTCGCGACGGTAGAAAAATATATAGTTTAACGTTTAAGCATTGTACGAAGATCCAACACACAAGCAGATAAGTGAGAGAGGGTGTAACATTTATAAGAGACACCAAAGTTTTTACGTGGAAACTCCTGAAAAAGGAGGAAAAACCACGGGGCTTGGCCCAATTTGAATGAATCCACTAGTATTTGCAGTCGATTACAAATGAGGCCCTTCTTAGGGAGAAGACCTTGGTCTGATGCTACAAATGTATGTCATATAGAGCGCATTACATTGTGGGAGTTACAATAATCAACATAAACATGTTTATTTGGTTGGATGGGCCATTGTCAGCAAGAGATAGAAATCAGTAGGACCATAGTCAGCAGGTGACCGGGGTCAGAAATACCGTTGTCTGTTGATAGAGGTCGGAAGGATCATAGTAGGCGACGGAAATCAGAAGGACCGTAGTTGGCAGGAGACCGGGATCAGAAAGACAGTTGTCTGCTGATGGAGGTCGGAAAGACCATAGTAGGCGACGGAGGTCAGAAGGATCGTAGTTGGCAGGAGACTGGGGTCTTAAAGACCATTGTCTGGTGATGGAGGTCGGAGTGACATAGTAGGCGACAGAGGTCGGGAGGACCGTAGTCGGTAGGAGACCGGGGTCTAAAAGACCGTTGTCTGGTGATGGAGATCGGAGTGACCATAGTAGGCGATGGAGGTCGGGAGGACCGTATTCTGCAGGAGACTGGGGTCTGAAAGACCGTTGTCTGGTGATGGAGGTCGGAGTGACCGTAGTAGGCGACGGAGGTCGGGAGGACCGTAGTCGGCAGGAGATAGGAGTCTGAAAGACCGTAGTAAAAGGATGGTATTTCGGTAGAACTCCGGGCATTAGGTGATGGCCTGGTGGAGCTCGAGGCCTCAAGTGACAGTCCGACGGAAGTCCGAGCTTCAGGTAGTGTCCTGGTGGAGCATAGAGTCTCAAGTAGTGGTATGGCGGAAGTCCGGGCCTCAGGCAGTGGTCCAGTGGAAGTCCGGGCCTCAGGTGGTGTCCGGCGGAGCAACGTCGTCAGACAGTGGTCCGACGGAGGTGAGGGCCTTAAGTAGTGGTCCGGCAGAGCTACAACGTTAGGCGGTGGTCCGGCGGAGGCGAGGGCCTCAAGTGGTGGTCCGGCAGAGCAATGGCGTCAGGCGGTGGTCCGACGGAGGCGAGGGCCTCAAGTGGTGGTTCGGTGGAGCAACGGCGTCAGGCGGTAGTCCGGCGGAGGTGAGGGCCTCAAGTGGTGGTCCAGCGAAGCAATGGCGTACGTCAGGCGGTGGTTCGGCGGAGGCGAGGTCCTCAAGTGGTGGTACGGCGGAGCAATGGCGTCAGGTGGTGGTCCGGCGGAGGCGAGGGCCTCAAGTGGTGGTCCGGCGGAGCAACGGCATCACGTGGTGGTCCGACGGAGGTGAGGGCCTCAAGTGGTGGTCCGGCGGAGCAACGGCGTCACGTGGTGGTCCGGCTGAGGTGAGGGCCTCAAGTGGTGGTCCGGCGGAAGTCCGGCGGTGGTCGAGGAGGCAAGAGCGATCTCCATTCTCCAATCTCTCTCTTTTTTTCTTAGGCTTCGGGGGTCCCCCCTCATGAGGAGAGGGAGCTCTATTTATAGATTTTGGGAATGGCATGGCCCATAAAAAGGTAGAGGATCAAGGGTAAGTTGGGAGTGGTTGGATGGACGGCCGATGTTGAATCTCTTAATCATGCACCGTTCTTTAGGCATTTGAAGATCTAAATGATGTCGGAATTCGGTGATCTTGGGCTCGTTGGATTCATCTCGTCAAGCCGCTCGATTCGACTATAAGTTTGTTATGTTTAGAAGCCGTTTGGTAATCCACAATATGGTTTGAACCTTCCAACAAATCTTCGAGTCCTTGATTTGGACCCATTTGGGCTCGGATTGAGTCGAATTTGGTGTCGTTGGGTTCGTATTTCCGAGACGCTCAGTTCGACTTTAAGTTTGCTGAAATCGGAGTTCGGATGGTCTCTGAATTAATTTTTGAAGTTTCCAACTTGATTTTGTTTCGAGATTCGTGCCCGATCAAGATAATTTTTAGATGACATATCGCATATATATACATATACTGTATACACACACACAGATATATATATATATATATATATATATATATATATATATATATATATATATATATATATATATATATATATATATATAGTGTGTGTGTGTGTGTGTTAAATGCCTAAAGTAGTAAACGTAAAGGGATTAACAAGAAGTGACTCGGGAGCAGTCGGGTCAACAACAGGTTATCGGATTGACGGGAATCCAACCCAAATTGTAAACGTGTCAAAAAATTGGATCTGAACCCGACCCATTTCTATCTCGGGTTAAACCTAACTCGAATTTTCCATGTCGAGTTTGGGCCTGATTTTAATGCCGTGTCAGTAATTGACACCCCTAATAAACATGAGAACTTAATTCCTCGTGTTAAATTTCAATTTATGTATTTAACAGATATGATAAGAAAGATCGATGCCCCCACGCTTCTTAAGATTTAGGATTGTTGCACTTTTGAACAACTCTAATCTGAAATAGTGTTTGACCACTCTACTCATCTAGATTTGTTAGTTAAGAAATTTGCCTATCAATCAAGAGGTATTGAATTTGAAGCTTCATATGCGATACTCAAAAGTCCAAAAAAAAAGAGTAGTGACCCTTTTTGATAACATACTTTGAATGGATTCTTGGTATTTAATTTTGGTGTTGTTTGATTGTTTCCACCATTTCTGTTACCCTATTCTATCTTCGGGTCTTTTTAGGTATGTTTTGTCTCCAGTTATATCTATCTTATGTATTTTATGCTCTTGTTTTTAGCTAAATTATTGAGCTGCGGCTCTCATCATGCGAAAAAATAGAATATTGATCCAAGATTATCCGTTCAACATTAGGATAAATAATTAAATTATTTAAATTATTATTATTCCCAACTTTTTTATCAGGCGTTGCTTTGGTGTTGATTTCTTTTTTTAAATAAAATGCACTCGTTAAATACCAGCGGAAAAAACTTAAAAAAGAGTTGAAAAGTAGTACAAAAGTTGCATCCGCCGTTCGCAGATAAAGAACGGCTTCGAAGATATAGAAAATAATTATCTAATTTATTTAAAAGATAGAAATTTGTAATACTCGATATATATATTAGAAAAAAAATTATTTTATATAGGATGATGATGTGAAGTTGATTTACATCATCTTATATAAAATAAAGTTTTTTTTTTCTCTTAAAAGTAACATTTTTTTATATAGATGAACAATAATTTTAAAAGATTATAAATAAAAAAAATTGAGCAATTGCTTAAGTTATCATCGATGGAATCACCATTAGCATAACCAAATATCTTAACAAGTTATCTTTAATAGACTTATGTTTCGTTTGGAACGGCTTTCTAACTGTTTCTTAATGCAATCTTTTAGTGCAAAAATTAAAATTTTTATACTAAAAAGTTGCTTTAAGAAATGGTAAGAAATTCTAAGAAAGTCGTTCTTAGGGTTTCATTTAGAAAATTTTCCTTATCACCCTAAATGATTATAAAGATTTTTGTTTTTATCGACATATAAGTAAAATCGAAGTTAGAGAGGCTTTAAAGAAAATGAAGTGTGAAAAAGCTGTTGGACCTGATGATATTCCAATTGAGATGTAGAAATGCTTAGGAGATGAAGGAATATCTTGGCTTACTAAACTTTTTAATACTATTTTGAAGACTAAAAAGATGCAAGATCAGTGGAGAATGAGTATGTTAATTCCTATTTTTAAGAATAAAGGTGATGCACGGGAGTGTGCGAATTACAGAGGAATTAAATTAATGTGTCATACTTTAATACTATTGGAGCGAGTTATGGAGCATTGGTTGAGGCGTGATACTAATGTTTCTCAAAATCAATTTGGATTCATGCCGAGTAGGTCTACTATGGAAGCCATACATTTATTGAGATGTTTGATGGAGAAATATAGAGAGAATAAGGAGGATCTTCATATGATATTTATTGATTTAGAGAATGCATATGATAAAGTCCAAGAGAAGTGCTATGGAGAGTTCTTGAAAAGAAAGGAGTTAATAATGCTTATATTCAAATCATTAAAGATATGTATGCATGAGCTATTACTTGTGTTCAAACACAAGGTGGTTTGACCAAGTATTTTCCTATTTCAGTTGGATTACATCCAGGATCAGCCTTAAGTCCATATCTTTTTGTTTTAGTCATGGTCCTCATGGATGTTCTCTCTAGACATTTGCAATTGGATGTACCTTGGTGCATGCTTTTTTTTGATGATGTTCTTCTTGTTGATAAGACTAGAGAGGGAGTTGAAGGCAAATTTGAATTATGAAGGTCAACTTTAGAGTCTAAAGGTTTTCGCTTGAGTAGATCTAAAATTGAATATATAGAGTGTAATTTTAGTGGAACTAGACCTAGCGAGGGGATTGTGACATTGGGCGATCAAGTCATTAATAAGAGTACACGTTTTAGATATCTTGGATCTATTGTTCAGAGTGATGGTGAAATTGATGGGGATATTATCAGCAGAATTCAAGTTAGATGGTTGAAGTGGAGGAATGCATCGGGCTTATTGTGCGATAGAAAAGTCCCCCTCAAACTTAAGGAAAAACTCTATAAGATGGTGGTGAGACCTACAATGCTTTATGGTGCCGAATGTTGCCCATTAAAAGAGAAGCATAATACTAAGTTAAGTGTTACAGAGATGAGGATGCTTAGGTGGAAGAGTGGCTTGACCCTTAGAGATAGGATACAAAATGAACATATACGTGAAAAGGTTGGAGTAGCTCCAGTGGAAGATAAGATTAGAGAGAGTCGCCTTAGATGGTTTGGTCACATTAAACGGAGACCTTCCGATGACCCGGTTAGGAAAGTTGAGGTATTAGATTTGACTTATGTTTAAAAAGATAGAGGTAGACCTAAAAAGACTTGCTTAGAAAATATTAGAAATGATCTTTCTTTATTAGATTTAGATGAGAATTTGACTTTTAATCGGACACAATGACGAAAAAGGATTCATGTAGCCGACCCCACTTAGTGGGACAAAGGCTTGATGTTGTTGTTGTTGTGGTTGTTTTATTTTTTTGCCTCTGCTTTTGTTGCGTTAAAGAAATTTTTAGGATAAGAAGCTATTTCTTATACAGCTTCTTAAAAAGTTATTTTCTCTCATTAATTTTATAATCATTTTTATAAAAAAATTCGAGCAGCCCCAAACGGACTTTAATCATCAATAAATCACTCCAAATTCAGCCAGATCTATCTCCATAACTACAATTAGAACATTTCAAAAATACTATTTTTTTCAGAAGCTCTTCAACAAAATACAGGCACTGCATCCAAGCAAACCATTTTATAGCTTCATTAACAACTGAATGCTTCTATGATGTGAAGGACTAATTAACAAGGTTAGAGTCAATTGCATCCTTTGATTTCTCATCCCCAAAGGTTTCAGAACAGATCAAAAAGTTTTATTAAATCAATCAGTTGGATTATGAACCTCTCTCTCTCTCTCTTAACACAGAATCATATATGATTATTAGAGCAAAGGACTAGCTCTTTGGTTTTCAACACAACAGAACCTAGAATTTGTGGTGATACTAAAGTCTATCGTTTTATTTGGGGCAACTTTCTTACTGTTTCTTAAAGCGGTTTTATTTGGACTGTCTTTTAATTATGTTCTATAACAATTTTTATGGACAAGAATTTTTAAAAATAATAGAAAATTAGTGGTGAAAAATTGTCCTAAATAAAACCTATATATTAACTCTAGGATTTCTAATAATTTCTATAGTACTATTAAAGACTATTAAAGATTATAGCCTTCCTGTGCAAGAGCTGGGATTTTTTATGCTATAACTGCATTACTTGATGGGTCTTAATAAGTGAGAAATGGCAGAGAAGATAGGAAGCGATCCTGTAAGTAAAGGTGAAAGTATATTCATTAATTAAAGAGATGTACAACAATCCTATAAATAGAGAGCCTTGGGCAGTAGGCTACAGGCTGAGTATATGGCTAAACAAGAAACAGAGAGCTCAGCTTATACAAGAATCAAGATATTGAGTATGAAGAAAACCAATGCCAGAACAGAGGAGGACGATGACTCAAAAGGTAAAGATAAATTGTATTTCTTGATGACCCTATTACAGCCAGATTATATATATATAAAGAGTAAATAGGAAGTGATAGGTACACGTGTCGACATGACATAGGCTAGTATTAATCTCAACAATAATTCGAATATAATCCTGTAGCTTAACATTCCCCCTCAAACTTATTATTGGGTCCAATAGTAAGTTTGTCGCGGAGGATTTTAAACCGAGATGTAGCTAGAGGTTTAGTTAAGATATCAGCGATCTGGTCGATCGTACTAATGGGTAATAGCCGAATACTCCCGTTTTGAATGTGATCACGAACAAATTTGTTCGTGCGTGAAAAACGGGATTATTTGCCAAGGCTATTGTAGACGTATTATCACAAAAAATGTCTACAGGTTGAATGTGTGGGATGTAGAAATCAGCAAGAAGACGCTTGATCCAAATTGTGTCAGCCGTAGCGGAAGCCAGTGCGCGATATTCTGACTCGGTGGAGGAGCGGGACACTGTATTCTGTTTCTTCACCGTCCAGGATACCAACGTATCTCCTAGATAGGTACAGAAGCCTGATGTAGATTTGCGTGTAATCGGATCCGACGCCCAATCGGCATCCGAGAACGTTCTGAGCGACAAGTTGCTTCGGGAGATCGGTAAACCGTAGGACGCCGTTCCCTTGATGTACCGTATGAGCTTCTTCAACATGATTGTGTGAATCGGAGCAGGCTTATGCATGTGTTGAGATAAAGAATTAACTGCATACGATATATCAGGGCGCGTCAACGTTAGGTATTGCAGGGATCCGATTATCTTCCGGTAGGTTGAGTCGTCAAACACAGGGGGATTATCTGCACCTGAAACCGGAGTTTTTGTAAAGGAAGGATTAGCTACCGAGTTACATTTTTGTAACTCGGCTAATTGTATAATAGAATTTGCATAAAGATTTTGAGATAGAAAATACTTATCAGGATTCGAATCGATCTTGATTCCTAGAAAATGATTTGCAGGTCCAAGATCGTTCATTGTGAATCTTGATTTCATTTGTGTGCTACTAACTCGTCCATTGCGGTGGTGTCATTTCCCGTTAAGAGTATGTCGTCGACGTAGACGAGTAGGTAGATTTGAACATGATTCCGATGGAGAATCAACAGCGAGGGATCTGCTTGACTATGCGAGAAACCAATTTGAATGAGATAGTTAGTAAAGGTAGTGTACCATTGACGTGGTGCTTGGCGTAAACCGTAAATGGCCTTCTTAAGACAGCAGACGTAGTTTGGATGTGAGGAATCCTCAAATCCTTTTGGTTGACGCATATAGACTGTGTCGTTTATATCGTCGTGTAAGAACGCGTTTGCTACGTCAAGTTGTCGAATGTGCCATTGGTGATGCAGAGCAACGGTAAATAAGATTCGGACAGCTGGTAACTTGGCCACCGGACTGAATGTGTCCTGGTAATCAAGGCCGTATTCCTGTTGGTTTCCTTGAGCGACAAGGCGTGCTTTGAAACGAGCAATCGAGCCGTCCGAGTTGTACTTCGTTCTATACGTCCATTTTGATCCAAGAATAGATCCGTTGATGGGTGGTGGTACGAGTATCCAGGTACCCTGTTTTTGCAGCGCGAAAAACTCCTCCGCCATTGCCTTACGCCATTCAAACTTCTTACATGCCTCTGTATAGTTTGTGGGATCATTATTGGATGAGGCCTGATGCAGCAGATTCATTCTTTGGACGGGTTTTAAATTTCCAGTTTTTGTCCGTGTAATCATTTGATGAATTGCATTTGGAGCGGAAGTAGTAGGCCTGGTGTCTGTTCTTTGGTTGTCGCGGGATTCGTTTATCGGGTTTGGAACGGTATTCGGTGGTTCTGTCTCTCGAACAGGTTGAGGCATATGATGGTCCGTTTGAGCTGTGCTGGGTTTGTTTAGTGTAGACACGGGAACCAGCAAATGAGGCAGATTGCTGTGTTTGGGCACCGATTCTTGGCTAGATTTGATCTTGCACGGAAACACACATTTTCAATAAATTTAAACGTGTCTAGAAATAAGAATAGTATTTGTTACCATGTTCAAGCATTTGTATCCCTTTGAGATTTCTGAATAGCCAAGAAAGATGCACGGTTGAGAGGTGGGCGTTAACTTTGTCCGTTGAGTTGGAGGAGATAGCGGGTAACATTCGCATCCGAATGTTTTGAGGTGTTGATATGAAGGTTTGATTTGAAACATTCTTTGTAATGGCGATATGTTTTGAGTAGTAACGGAGGGTAGTCGATTTATAAGGTAGGTTGCCGTGTATGCGGCATCTAGCCAATAAGTCATAGGTAGCCCGGCGGTGTGCAGAAGCGTTCTAGTCGTAGACATTATATGCCGATGCTTGCGTTCTGCCGTGCCGTTTTGTTCCGGTGTATATGGACACGATGTTTGATGCTTGATCCCTGTCGTTTTTGTGAACAATTGAAAATGATGATTTACGAATTCTCCTCCTCCGTCCGTTCTTACCGTTTTTTACCTTGTAATTTGTTTGGCGTTCAATAAAGTGGACAAAACTGAATGAAGATGTTAGTAACCTCAGATTTATGCATTAGCGGGAATAACCAAATATACCGAGAGAAATCATCTACGAAAATCACATAAAATTTGAATCCTTGATGTGAGGGAATAGGTGACGGTCCCCCATACATCAGAGTGGATTAATTCTAGCGGAGCGTTAGTTTTATTAGAGGACCGATCAAACGAAAGTTTGTGGCCTTTACAAGCTAAGCAGGGAGTACACACGGTTTTTTAGCAGAAGTAATATGTAAAGTAGGATTAGTTTTAGCAATTTGCTGAAGAACTCGATGATGAGGGTGTCCCAGGCGACGGTGCCAGTCAATAGACGACGTGTTGGACACGAGAAGCGCTTCGGACTGTTGTTGTTGTCGCTGAGTTCTGAATTTGTACATACCATTGCTACATGGACCTTTGAGGATGACTTGCTTGGTCGTCCGATCCTTAAAGACAAAGCCGTTTTCGTCAAATGTTATAGAAATTGGATTGTCTTTTACGAGATTTGAAATAGATAGCAAGTTATATGATAAAGATGGTATATGAAAAAATTCGAGAGAGGAGGAGCTTACTGGCCGGGGGTAGGAAGAAGTCCAGTGCCCATATGAGCAATTGGAACTGACCTTCCGTCCCCGATTGTTACCGTATCATGTCCTTTGTACGAGTTGTAGCCTTCCATATTGTCCAGTTGGTTCGTCATGTGCGATGATGCACCAGAGTCGATGTACCAATCAGTCGTCAAGTTGCTGTCGTTGTTAGCAAGGAAGGCGTTGCTGGGTTTGGACGAAGACTGGTTTGGAACGTAATTGACGTTCAGGCGATGCCAGCACGCGTCTGCGCTATGCCCTTTCTTTTTGCATATTTGGCATGTAATGCCTGCAGTTGGCGCTCTGATACCATGAAGAAAACCAATGCCAGAACAGAGGAGGACGATGACTCAAAAGGTAAAGATAAATTGTATTTCTTGATGACCCTATTACAGCCAGATTACATATATATAAAGAGTAAATAGGAAGTGATAGGTACACGTGTCGACATGACATAGGCTAGTATTAATCTCAACAATAATTCGAATATAATCCTGTAGCTTAACAGAGTACACGTCAGCTGAAGTATAAAATAACCAATTTACATATTTATCAATAAGTTCTTGCCGCATTTCTTTCATGTTGAACAGATCATATATCAGCTTAAACAGATTGTTTACTCATCAACTCAAAGCTCATGAGAACCATGAGAATGTGTGAAGCAATGAGTGGTCCTTAACCATTTAAAGAAATTTTAAAAGCAATCAAAATGTTGTGTACTTATGGGCCACGTTTGCTCATTTGGTAATTTTTGATACAATGATGTTGATGATGAGGCCTGATGTATTGTCCAAATGTCTCAGAAAATGAAACCTAAATATTGTTTTTGCGTTCATTAGAAGATATATATAGAAAAGATTTAGGTTTCATTTGGGATAGTTTTCTTACTATTTTCTTTTTCATATCTCAAACATAATTACTATTTGACAACTATTTTTTTGTTATTTCTAAAAAAATTTATGATATGAAATTGTTTTTATAGCAACTTTCAAAAAGCTACTTTTGCATTATGTTTTGCCAAATCCGCAACAACTAAGGCTTCGTTTGGGACGGCTTTTTTATTGCTTTCTACAACGAAGCCTAAGACTACATTTGGGACGGTTTTCTTACGCCTTTTTAAAGGAGTTTTCTAGCACAAAAATTAAAATATATATATATATATATATTAGAAAAATATTTTAAGAAGCAATAAGAAAGATGTAAGAAAACGGCATTCAATTTTCATGTCAGGTTCTGGTCGGATTTTTTGATCGGATCCAATATTGACACCCCATAATCCCCCTCCTCATACTACAATATATTAGCTTCCACTATTCACACTATTCTAAAGAAAGGATAATTAAATTTCCTAGAGATGGTGATGCCAATGGATTCGAGAACATCATGAACGATCGATTGACACCACAGACAATAGTTAGAACTTTGAAATCGTTTATGATAGAGAGTTCCCTCTCGATTTAGATGTTTAGAGTATGCGTACTTACTATATGTATAAAGATATTGGCAAGAATAATATACGTTATATATTTAAAATCTTTCATAAAGACGGTAACATCAAATGGCACAACTCATTCCTTCCAAGGCCTGAGAAGTAAATAAAAAATTCCTGTCACTATAAGAAACATTGCTGATCGATGAATAAAAAATGTCATTTTGAAACTCTTAGATTTTGTTTGGGACGATTTTCTTACTGTTTCTTAAAGCAAATTTTTAATACAAAAATTAAAATTTCTGTTCTAGAAAGCTGCTTTAAGAAGCAGCAAGAAAGCCATCCCAAATGAAGCCTTAATGTCAAATCCAATGTGGTTGAGAAATTAAAATTTTGATGATTGAATTGATTAGGATAATTTAGATATTATTTGTAGATCAATTTTTGGAATTTTAGAAATTAATGATGATGTCATCATATTCATATCAAAATGTTCTCTTCGGGGGTAAGTTAATCTCATAATAGACATGCAATAGAGTCTATGTTAGGAATTTTTATTGCGTCCTCCCACCTGACGTAGAGATACGTCCTCCCACCGCCAAAAAACTCGGTTTTTGCTCGGTATTGCTACGTATTATTTGATAATAACGAAGAATATCATCATGTGAAGACCAATACCGAATTATACCGAGCTATAATTTTTAAAAACTAGGTATTTTTTTGTATTGCTCGGTATTGCTCGGTATAACTCGGTATTGGTCTTCACATGATGATATTCCTCGTTATTGTTTGGTATTGCTCGGTATTTGCTCGATATTTCTCATTTTTTAGCGTGATTTTAGCTCTGGGAGGACGTATCTCTACGTCAGGGATTTTTATTTGGTCCGGTGCAAGGACCTAGAGGAAGGTTCGGTTTTGCCTAAAAAAGTGCAAATACCGAGTTTTTTGAAAAACTCGGTATTTGCACTTTTTGACCTGTTTTTGCCTAAAACCGAACCTTCCTCTACATCCAGTGAAAAGACCTAATAATTGCTCCTACGTCAGGTGGGAGGACGCAATAAAAATTCCTATGTTAGTAGGCGATTATCACTTACCGAAGGTCACACTACTCTCTCATTGTCTGAGAAGAGGAAAGGGAATTGAATCGATCGACTTAACAGTCTTGGTTGTAAGAGATCAAAATTGAACTATTTTATGTCATTAGAATTATGACAATAAGATAATTATTAAACAATAAAGGAGGTCCTCCTTTAGGTCGGGGGGAAAGCACCCCCTCACCCCTAAAAATTTTAAAATACGAATCCCATCAGGGGGCAGCAGACCTCCGATATATCTGCGAAGCATACGACGATCAAGGATATGAACAAATTTGGGTCGCTATTGACCCATTTTTGTAATAAAATGTTTAAAAATATTTTGACATTATTTTATTTTATTTTGTTTAGACGCTTAATTCTATCTTAGTAAAGTAATTAAATTCTTAATTGCGATTGAAATGCAAAAAAAAAAAAACAATGAAAATCTCCATTATATTAACTTCTCATGTGCTTCTTTCTCCCTTCAGTTCAACCATGTGCAACAACCCACCGAATATTTTCCGAAGTTGGCGGTGGTGGGCCAGCGAAAGTAGTGGGCATGACGAGATGGTGGGCCCGCATTTCCACAAATCCTTCTGAGGGATTTCCTCTCCCGTAATTCAAACTACCACGGCGCCAATACGCCAACGCGCGGACTGGTTGACTTCGATTGCTGAAAATTCCAACCGAGAGAAGGGGGATTGCATTTCGTCTTAAACATTGTCATTAATTAATATTTTGGTTAAAGAATTTAAAAAATCAATTGATCAAATTATTTTTCAATTTGAATTAAATTAAATTGAGTTTTAATTTGTATAGTTCGTTTTAATTTTGAATTAACCAAAATATAAATACTTTGAAAAAAAAAAAACTTAATTAACTTTCACATAAATAATATGTATTAAAATAGTGCAAAATTTAATAAAGAAAATGAATAATATTCATATTCATCCCAAGGTTATGAATTGGATGAATGAGAGATTCCAGATCGACCGATTGAATCGGGGCTGAACCAGATAATAAAATTAACATAATAATATGACAATTTAACCTTAAATTAAAATTCATCCTATCATACATATCAAGTATCCAAACTAAGAATGAATTGAAAGTTTAAATCACACTTTATGTTATATATTTAGATATGATTTATATTAAATGTTCATATATTTATATTATTAAATACTCATATATTTATATTATATTAATGATTATATTATAAATATATGAGCATTTAATAATATTTATATAATTAAAAAAAACATAATATAAATATCATTTAAGAATAATATGTTTATATTATTATATATTTATATGAATAATATTTAATATAATATATAAATGTATAATATTAAAGTTTTATATTATTAACTCTTATAATATGCATTATAACAAAATTATAATACATTAAAAAAATTTTGCAGCCCAATCAACCTAAATTTATAGCCCAACTAATTCAAATTGAAGTCCAACTAAGTCCAAATTCGCATTTTAATTTATATAATATTCATGAAACATATTTAATCTCAATCATAGGAGTTTGAGGTGGTTGTCTACAAACTTTTTACTAAACACACTATATGATATAACATGCATATATTATGTTATAATTAGTCATTATATTTAATAAAAATGTTTTAAAAAAGCTAAAATAATTTAATAAACTAAATTATATTATTTTAAATTTAATTAAAACAAAAATAATTTTTTTTAGAACCAAGTGGTTCTTTCCAACCTAGACCAATCACGGTTGAACCGCCGATTTTTGCTATTTTAATCTGATTCGAAGCCAAGCCATTCTTAAAGCTAGTTTTGGATCGACTACCCAACAGATTCACAGTTGAACCGATCGATTCTATTTTTTAAAATAATTACTCATCTTTTATCATTTGCTTATTTATAATTCATAAATTTTATTAATTTAATATTTTAAAATATTAATATGATTCAATTTTTAATTTTGTTAATTTTAATAAAACAATCAAAATTAATAAAATATTTTTTAAATATAATTATAAGTATTTGTCAAATCAAAACTAAAATATTAATAATTGAATCAAAACAATCAATTCAACTAGATATTTGGAATGACCACAGCATTCACGAGGATGATGTGATAAGGGGACCCATGGCGTTTGGCCAACTACCCATTCTCCCAGACAAAATGGCCCCCTTTAAAGCCTTCCAACGACAGACCACGATAGCAAAACAGACCGGGCCGACACAGATTCAAACAAGAATCTCGTGGACCAATTTTTTTGTTATAAAGGTTGAACAACATTTACAACCAATTGTAGAATTTAAGCAACAACAGATTATTCACAAATATTAACTTGACTAAACGAAAAAGGATTTCTTTGAGACAGCTTTAATAGGGGTGTCAATTTCGGGTCACGGGTCGGATTCAGGTCGAACCCGGAATTGACCCGAGTTCAATCGGGTCGACCCTAACCCGACCCAGGTAGGCAAACAGGTCGAAATCCTGGACCCGAACCCGACCCGCTTCGGGTTCGGGTCAACCCGACACGACCCGTTATCACGGGCAGCGGCGCGTGTTCGCGGCTTCGCACAATGCGGTGGGTTCGGCTTCGGCACTTCGCAGCGTGACGCGGTGCGGCGGGCAGCGGCAGCGGCACGGCGGGCTGGCGGCAGCGACGCGGCGGGCCGGCGGCAGCGGCGCGGCGGGCAGTTCCGCGCGAGCAAGCAGGCAGCTGCAGCGGCGGGCAGACGCGCGGTAAGGGCGGGACTCGCGAAGCGAAGCGACGCGCTGTCAGGCTTGGACTCCGCGCGGGCAGCTTCGGTCAGCCCCGAACCCGACCCTTTAAACGGGTCGAAAACTCGAACTCGAACCCGAAATTTTCGGGTCGGGTCCGGGTCGGGTTTTCGTGTCGTGTCAAATATTGACAGCCCTAAGCTTTATTACTATTTTGTAAAATTGTAATAAAAATTTTCTTTTTTATCTATTATAAAAAATATTTTTTTAATATAAAATTATTTCAAAAACAACAAAAAATCAATGGCTAGACAGCATTTTAAATTTTTAATACAATCTGAAAAATAAAACAATAAAAAATAAGTATTATAGCATTTCAGTGTAGAAAAATGATAGAAAGAGGCGTATATAAATATATCTTAGTGTTCAGTTCCATGGAAGGAGATGTACTAGATAAAAGCAGGGAGGCAAAAGAGATAGTAAAAGGATTCTGGAAACACAATAAATCAACATGTGTAGGAGGAAATCAAAGCAGAGGATAATCCATAGAGAAATGGAACCCCCTAAAAACTACGAGGATTTCCATCTCCCTACTTACAAACACAACCCTTGTCTTGATAAAAATGTAAAAGATAGCCTTGAATCAGACAACAGCTACTGCTACTGCTCCTCGCGATTGGGAGCTTCCTTGGTCTCCTCAGCACCGTCATCCTGTTTCAAGTAATGAAATGACAGGTTAGTTCCAGAGATAATTTTACATGGATAATTAAATGGGCAATAGTTTGTCTTCATTTGGGCTGAGTGAGAGTTCGAGCATGAGAGTCTGCAGGAGTTAAATTTTTTTATTTTTTTTCCAATCAACAGGCCACTGCCCCTCCCGCTACACCCCAATAGATAGACAAGAAATCTTTCTGTGCAGAACCCAAACATAGTTTATCGTTCGGAGATCAACCAGAATGCACCACGTCAGCAATACCGAGCGTTACCGAGCCGCGGTACCGAACACGAGATGATGTGGCATATTCTGATTGGTCTCTGAATGGCATTTAGCGTCCGCACAAAATAATTTCTCCGCAATAGACAATGTGCTAAAAGACAATGGTGCAAATTAAGTTAACCTGCATATCTGAGGTCCAGAGGGTGAGGTTGTCGCGGAGAAGCTGCATGATGAGCGTGCTGTCCTTGTATGATTCTTCGCCAAGAGTGTCAAGTTCGGCGATGGCTTCATCAAATGCCTAAGCAGTACATTGCAAAGCATCAGCACATACAATTAACCAAGCGCTGTTCCCAGGAAAAAGGCCGCTTTTATTAATGGATAAATCTCAGAGCTGTACATAATTGAAACAAACTAGCAAACTTGCAAGAGAACAATTAGATAAATAAATAAAATCAACGAAAGAATGAAAGTTTTTGTATCGTTGAAATGAAACAAAGAAAAATTGGCTTGCAAGAGAGCTGAATAAGAGTTTGTTCGGGTAATTAATTCTAAAACAGAGCGACTAATTTCAGAAGCTGACCGCCATTTTCCCCAATTATTAGTTTAAGGCATCGTTTGGTTTTCCCAACCTTTTTTTGTTCTTAAAGGGAGGTATTACAACAGAGAAGCAGAATTTTTTTTTCTTCACAGATCGACGAAAATAAGGTGTAGCAAAAGGTATTTTGAAAAAATCACATAAACAAACAGTAAAATAATAATTTTTTCACCGATTAAAATCGAAAATGAAAAACTTACGGCCAACCAAACGAGGCCTAAGACTTCAGCAAATACCATCCATATTAAGCTAAATTGGCACCTCTAAATGTTACTGTGCAATGACCAAAGTGGAATTGAATAGCTATAGGGGTTTAATAAAGGCCAAAAATTATTTTTCCATAAGCTAAAGCTAATGGAGGAGCAACCAATCACTAGTATACTGTAAATTAGTCTTTGCTTTTCAATAATTTGATGTGTAACTAAACCCAATGATGTTATGTCCTTAAAAAATTATTAAATCAAGAAGTAGCGAGAACGGGACGAACGATGATAATTTTTCCATCTGTTCATACAATTTAAAACCTAAAATTAAGGTTGATGATGTGAATAAATAGATAATACCAAGATAGTATTGCAACGCCTTCTTCATTAAAGGTAAAAGAGCAGAAGGACAATAGGCAAGTAATATTGTAGTCAAAATTCAAAAAGAGAAAACAAAAAATAAGTAATTTTTTAACATCGTAATTTGCAAATCGTACCTGCTTCGCTAGCGTGCATGCCCGATCAGGGGAATTCAAGATCTCGTAGTAAAACACCGAGAAGTTAAGAGCAAGCCCCAGCCTAATCGGATGAGTAGGCGCCAGTTCCGCCCCGGCAATATCCTGCAGATCAGATCCTAATGAAACCAAAATCGGCAGAGCTAACGATGTAATTCAAATAAAGGGAATATCCACGCACAACAGACTGAATCTAACAAAATATGACCCTGTAGATGTCAAACATCTAATTCTAACAAGTTGAAATACATATCAGATCCGAAAATAACCAGGGGGGAGATAAACAGCAGGGAAGCGGTTGCCGACCTGAGCGGACTTGTACGCCGTAAGGGTGTTCTCGGCGGCTTCCTTGCGTTCAGATCCAGTCTTAAACTCGGCGAGGTAGCGGTGGTAGTCCCCTTTCATCTTGAGGTAAAACACCTTGGAGTCGCTGGCAGAAGCGGAGGGGATGAGGTGTGAGTCGAGTAACCTAAGAATCCCGCTGCATATGGCGTTGAGTTCCGTCTCGATCTTACCCCTGTACTCCTTGATCGTCGCGACGTGGTCCTCGTTCCCGCGGCTTTCCTCCTTCTGCTCGATGGACGATACGATCCTCCACGAGGCTCGGCGGGCGCCGATCACGTTTTTGTAGGCTACGGAAAGTAGGTTTCGCTCCTCCACAGTGAGCTCCTCCTTATCGGCGGCTGCCGCGACCTTTTCCGTGAACTCAACCATTTCTTCGTACCTTTCCGCCTGCTCTGCAAGCTTCGCCAGGTAGACGTACTCTTCCCTGGTTCCCGCCATCGCCGTAGTTGCAACGAAGACGATTGATGAGTATAAGGAGAAGGAATCGGAGGGGAGAAGCTGCGGCGACGAGAGGAAATGGAAGCGTGAAAAGAGAGGGAGACGGTTTTAAAGGGATTTATTTTGCACAGCGGACCTCGCGGTCGAGGAGAAGCAGTACTGGGGATGGAAGACCCGCAACCGTCCACGCCTAGTGCTGGTGCTGAGCTGTAACTGATCCTCAACATCAATCTCTATCGTTACGGTATAAATACTTTTTTTTTAAGGTATAAAAACTAAATACTTAATAATTATGAAAAAAAAACAGAATTACTATAAAGTCAAAAAATTTTATAAAAACCTATATTTTTGTTCGTAAATTTATTTGGGTGTATATTATTTTCGTACGCAAAATAAATATATGAATAAATACGAAAAAAATGTATAGAGATTGCCCTACCAAACAATTTATTTTAATCTCGATGCCCTACCACACATTTTTTTTTCGTACCAAACAATTTTTGATGATGCAAATGATGTATTTAAAATAAATAATAAATAAACAACTATGCAACGAGATTAATGCCCTACCAAACAATTTTTGATGTGTATATCATATTTAATATCTAAAATATATTAAAATTTGTTGTGTGCTGAATATTTACGGTGGTAGAGAGTGATATAGTTTAGTGTCTTAATTTTGTACGAAGATCCAACTCATAAATAGATAATAAAATATGGTTATAACGTTTATAAAAGACTACAAGTTTTACATGAAAACCTCCGAAAAGTGAAAAAAAAAAATTATAGAGCCCGGTCCAAGTTGAATGGGTCCACTAGTGTTTGAAATTGATTAAAAATGAGACACTTCCTTAAGAGGAAGGCCTTGGCTCAATGCATCAAATATACATTACATGGTAGGAGTTGGAAGAATCAGTGCTGATAGGTTTGTTTGGGCGGTAGGACCATAGTCGGCAAGCGATGTAGGACGGAAGGAACATAATTGGATGATGATGATCGGAAGGACCGTAGTTGGGCAATAGAGCTAAAAACGAATGTAGTCAGGCGACGCTAATCGGAAGGACCATATTTGTGCGTGATGGTCAAAAGGATCGTAGTCGGCGGGCGACAAAGGTTAGAAAGGACCATAGTTTGGTGAAGCTGGTCAAAAAGACCGTAGTTGGCGAGCGACAGAGGCTAGAAAGGACCGTAATTGACGATGGTGGCCAGAAGGATCGTAATTGGCGTGAGACGGATTGGAAGGACCGTAGTCCATGGTCAACGAACAGGCGGAAGTTCAACGGTGGTCGGAAAGAACTTAGGTGGTGGTCGACAAACATGCGAAAGTCCGACGATGGTTGGGAAGAACTTCTGCGGTGGTTGACGAACGAGCGGAAGTCTGGCAGTGGTCATCAAACAAGCAGAAGTTTGGGCATTGTATGGAAAAACTCTGGTGGTGGTCGACGAAAGGGCGGAAGTCCGACAGTGGCCGACGAATAGATGAAAGTATGTCGGTGGTTGGAAAAAACTCCAATGGTTGTCGATGAATGGGCAAAAGTGCAGTGATGGTCGAGAAGAACTTCTGCGATGGTTGACGAACGATTAGAAGTTTGGTGGTGGTCGACAAACAGGCAGAAGTCTGATGGTTGTCGGGAAAAACTCCGGTGGTCGCCAACGAATGGGCGGAAGTCTAGCAGTGGTCGACGAATGGGCTGAACTCCAGCAATGGCTGACGAACAGACTGAAGTTAGGCACCGATCAACGAACATACGAAAGTATGGCGGTGGTCGGAAAGAACTCTAACGGTAGTTGACAAAGGACCAAAAGTTTATTGGTGGCTCTTCCTTCTTTTTTCCTTTACTCTCTCTCTCTCTCTCTCTCTCTCTCTCCCCCCCCCCCCCCCCCAAGAATGAGGGCCTATTTATAATTTTTTGATTGTGACTTGGGTTGTAAATATGGGGAGGATCAATGTCAATATGTGAGTGGTTTGAATGGATGATCGATATTGATTACTTTGATCGTGGGTCGTTTATTGATAATTTGAATGCCTTAATGATATCAAAATTCGACGATCTTGGCCGCATTGGATGTCTTGCCAAGTTGCTCGATTTGACTATAAGCATGTCACGTTTGGAATTTGTTTTGTAATCCAAATTATGCTTTGAACCCTCCATATATGCTTTGGATTCTTGATTTGGACTCATTTGGAATTGGATTTGACTGATTTTGGTGTAATTGGTTTGTCTTTTCAAGAAGTTCAGCTCGACTAAAAGTTTGCTGAAATCGAAGTTTGGAATGCTCAAATTTAATTTTGAAAGCTTTCAACTCAATTTTACCTTAAGATTTGTGCCAGATTAAGATAAATTCTGGATCATATATAAAAAATTATATCAATATTAACTTATATAAAGTAAATTGTTCAATTTTTGCTATATTTGATGTGATTTAGATATTAAGAAATTATCAAAGTAAATATAAAAATTTAAATGCTACATATATAAATAAATAAGAATTTTGTGGTGAGTTTGTAAATAAATAAGAAATTAAGTGGTTTATTTAGAGTAGGTTCAAAAAATAATAAATTGGAGTAGGTTCCACTTGACTCATATAGAATTGACCAAATATTTTAATTTTTCATTTTGAGTCTTGCTATATTTACTTTGACTTTACTCACATCCTATAGTGCGACTAAATTTATAATAATTATGAAAATTTAATGAATAAAATTTAAAAATTTTACAATAATTATTAAAATACTATGGGCTTATAAACTTGATTAAGAATTATGATAAACTGTGCGCAATTACACAAATTACAATATCAATTCAATATTATAAGTTAATGCTTATGCATAACATATCTTCTCAAAAAATTAAATAACAATGCAGATAAAAATTTTAAAAATAAAAAACCCGCTTAAATAATAAAATTCATTGAATAATTATAATTTTTTTTTATTTGAAAGCATAAGCTTATATGCATGTTGCAATTAATGTTGGAAATATTATAAAATGAAATAATCTTCTTCTAATACGTGATCTTATATCAAACCTATCGAGAATAATTTATCGTAAGCTTGTCCCATGAAAATATAAAGGAGTTTTCCGCCTTTCATTTGTGAAACAACGTTTCCAAAGTAAATCAGGTAGTTTTCTATATAGCAGAGGAAATGGAGATGTAACTTAAACTGCAAGAAGGTTGTGATCGGGGTGGCCGACAGCCAGCATTAGTTGACAGCAGGGGCGGCGAAGGGTTGCGGTCGTTGGTGGTGGCCAACAGAGGGCAATGATCAGCAGCGGTGGTGGTCGACAGGGGGTGGCAGCGGCGGCATCTAGCTACAGTGGAGGTAACGAGCTGGGGGTGGCCTGCTGTGACGGGCGAATGTGGCGGCCAGCTAGGACGACGAACGGATGTGCGTTTCCAATGTATTTGAAAATCGCTCAAATATAAAAAATTTCAAATACACTCAAAATGCACTACATTGATATTTGAAATGCACTCTGAAAGTTCATTAGGGATGTTAGGCCCTATGTGAACTAGTCCCACAGCTAGTTAATAGAGAGAGGTGAATTGTATAACTTTAAAACCAAAATCCAAACCAAAATCACCACAATCAAAGTGCGGAAATTAAAATGCGGAAACAGTAAAAAGAAAGAACACACCGGATTTATAGTGGTTCGGTCAAACCTTGACCTACGTCCACTCCTTGGAGGCACCCCCAAGTATTGCACTAAACTAGTGTCTCTCCTTTAGCCCCCACGGCTAGGCGGAGAAACCCTTACAAAATCACTTCCACTTTCCCCGGTGCGGCGAAGTCGCCGGGTCCTTTGACACCAAGGAGATCTTCTTCTTTGGTGAACTTACCTCGAGACAAGCCTTGAATCCGATGGTACTAAGGTGCGAGTTCACTGGAGCAACCGTGTGGAACCCCCTCCACACTCCCTTGAGTCCCCCCTCAAAGATCTTCTCCCTCTCTCAAACTCCACCCTTTCCTCTCTCCCTTTCAAGCTCTCTCTTCTAATTTTCCCCACAAGAACGAAGCTACAATGGCTGCCAAAGACACTTACAAAGTGTCATGCCAAAGCTTAAATAGAAGCTCTCAAAACGAGCTCATTAATGCAAGTTGCCGACATTATCGTCCAGGCCGATAGGCATATCGTCCTGGCCGATCAGTACAAATTAAGCTCATTAGCCCGGGACGATTTGAGACGGTCAGAAGAAAATTGGTTACATCGTCCAGGCCGATCTCATGATCGTCCAGGCCGATTAGTTTAAAACCGATTTCAATCGTCCTGATCATCGCCCTGAATACAAGCTGTCCGATGTAGATCGTCCAGGCCATCGTCCTGGTCGATCATGCGATCATCTCGGATGATGTGATCGTATCAATCAACCATTAATGCTTTCCAAAGATACCAGATCAATTTAGGCATGATTGAGTTAGATCGTCCTGGACGATAATAATATCGTCTTGGCCAATTTCCTAAAACAAAGAATTCTTAAACTGATTATGGCGGCTGATTCTTTCTGAATTGAGATTATCGTCCTGGCCGATACAAGTATCGTCCAGGCCGATCGGTTGACGGCTGCCTTAATGAGGATGCCCTAATTAGGGTTTCTAATTTTGGACAGATCGTTCAGGCCGATATTAATATCCTCCCGGACGATGGTACCAAAAACAGAAATCATATAGGGAGCAAGAGAATTTCTACCAAGTTATAGCCACACTAAATACAATAGACTCAAGAAAGGAAAAAATGTTACAAACTGACACAGACTTAGTCTACCCAATCTTGAGCTGGTTCCAGATTGCAGTCTGATCGTGTGGAGATGAAACGTTAGCACATAAGGTAATCGTAGAGAAATAAGGAATGTTTGCTATCATCAAAATCATAAACCATTGATCCGCAACAATCTCCCCCTTTTTTATGATGGCAAATAATTTAATTTGAATTTTCAAAAAGAACAATTTTTCCTAATCTCCCCCTCACTAGAATAACACTTTTAAAAAATAAGGGAGATGAAAATATTTTTGTAGTTTTAAATTTTTGAAAAGAAAAAAAGGGATACAAGTACGTTCTCCCCC
The DNA here is from genome assembly GCA_019514585.1 of Dendrobium officinale. Classification (NCBI taxonomy): domain Eukaryota; kingdom Viridiplantae; phylum Streptophyta; class Magnoliopsida; order Asparagales; family Orchidaceae; genus Dendrobium; species Dendrobium officinale. The sequence continues at coordinate 11,598,047 of CM033697.1, forward strand.
TTTGACATTATCAAAAAGAGAGAATGCACAGAAAACAAAAAAGAAACTTTCAAATCTAGAAAAAAAATCTTAAAATGAGAAAGTTACCTCTTAGTTTTAATCAAAATTTTAGTAGAATTGGATTGATAACGTATATCCCAGTAAAGGTTAGAAATTCAAGATTCGATAATCCAAACTCAAGTTCTTTAAAAATGCTTAAAAACTTTTTAATTTAATATCTAAATCATAAAACAAATTAGAGAAAGAAACAATCATTTTTCAAAAACTCCTTTCATAAAATATATCTAATAGAAGATCAATGCACGAATTTGTTGAATCAAGAATCAAGATTTTCAAAGTCAAGTATCAAAAGTATCAAGGGTTTTCTTAAGCTTTTTAGGAAGTACAAGAATGGTAAGCATTAACTTTTTGTGGGCTCATTTTATGCCTCTTAACCATTGGTTGGCGCACTGCGCATCTTTTGATACACTTTGTGTATTTTATATTTTTCAATTTGGCGTTTTGCGCATTTTTTATTTTTGGCATCATTGGACAATTTTTTGAATATGCTACCTTTCTTAATCTTTAAAAAAAAAACCATTTTAGTGACAAAGCAAATTTCTTGATTAAGAAAATTTTGAGTTAGATTCAACGACTTGCAAAAGATTCCTATGAGATAAATAAAACGTAGGGAGATAAAAAATTTTGTTTCAAAAACCAATTTAAAAGATGAAAAGGATTTTAAATCAAAAGTAGAATAACCTCTTTTAGAAAATAGAGATTGAAAGAATAAAAAAAATCAAGAGTTTCCTTCCTTTCACTGTTTTTAGAGAAGTCAATAACAACTTACCAAAGATTTCAAGAAAAAATAGGAAGTATATTTTTCATTTTTTTAGAAAAGTGAATGTGTGTGTTGATCAGAATTTTTTTTTTTTTTTACGAAAACAATCAAAAGAAAAGAATAAACATAAATGAAAAAACATAATATAAAGAAAACAAAAATAAAAAAAACGATAGGTTTTTTAACCATTATCTCTTTCCTGGTCCTATTCTTCAGAAAATATGTTTGCCCATGAGACTTTGTGTTTTTCATTATTTTCCCAATTAAACTTTAGATTTGTCTTGCCCTTTTCTTTTGTATGAAGAATTCTTACATTATGGCACGTATTCTTCATATGTCCAGGTTTCTTACATCGAAAGTAAATAGTGTCAGTGGAAATATGGACATCCTTACCACTTTTACCTTTCTTCCACTTTTGCTTATGCATTGGTGAGCTTTGTGATTTGCTTGACAATTCATTGCTATCGTCACCAACTAAGCTTCCTTTCTTCATATCTTCAGCTTTTAGAACGATCGTTTCACCTGCATCCAAAAGTCTTTGACCCAACCCTTGCTCGTAGGCAATGAGTGAGCCAATCAAATTATCAATAGAATAATCATTCAAATTTTTTTATTCACAAATAGCAACTACTTTTGCATCGAATTTTTTAACTAAACAACGAAGAATTTTGTTAACTTTTTCAAATTTTGAAAAATCTTTTCCTAAGGCATGCAATGATGTAGTAATTTGAATAAACTTTGTATACATGTCTAAAATCGTTTCAAAATGTTTCATAGAAAACATTTCAAAATCATGCATTAACAAATTCAACTTGGATTGCTTGATTTCACTAGTGCCTTCTGTGGACCTCCGAAGGAGCACCGCTCGTGGGGTACGAACGCAGAGGGTACGGCCGCACTATCCCTGTGGGACAAAACGATCGTAGGCCTCTACACTCGACACGAACAGGTCGATGGGAGGGCAGATTGGATCGCGCATACGACTGACCATTGGGGATAGATGCTGTCGCCAGCACACCCCAATGGGTAGCAATATACACGACCTAGTCACGGGTTTCCCCCACCCGATACGAGAGATCGAGTGGGGTAAAGTAGATTGCGGGGCCAAGTTTCCCACGGGCGCAAGCCCCCGTGGTTAATTACATCCCGGGCCGGAGCCCGAGAAAACTCTCGATTAAGGATCATACATTATCTTTTCTAAATTGGGATTAGCACAAGGGTATAGACTAGGAAATCCTACTCAAAGGAAAGAAAGGTCTCAAAAAGGCTCAGTCAACATGCGTGGCTCATACCAGCATTCGGAGGCTCTAGGGTACTAGAGAGAAACTGGAGAAAGAAAGACAAACAATCAATCACATGCGTGAGAGAAAGATGGAGGTGGCGTCATCCTGTGACGCGGATAAGTAGGATTTATGGTCCCTGAAAAGAAGGGACCTACCTACTATTTAAGGCATACTACGAGACCGAGTGTAGTAGCCTCGGACCCTTAAATCTAGATTGGACTTAGTGTTCGACACACACTAAGACCAGTGTCCTAGCTAATGCTATGCAAAAAACCTGGACTTACCCCGGCCTGGATTGGGGGAGCCAGCTAACTACCTAATCGATTTAAAACCATGCTGTCAAGCCAGTTATGAAAGATGGGTGGGTGGTACAGTTCTTTGGAAATAGGACCGACATCTAGAGAATTTCCTAAGTAGTCCTAGACTTATGTGGGTCAGATGCTCCTAGCTAATGCAATCAAATTTTAATTAAATTGATTTCTAATGCAATGCATGCTAGTTGAAATGTCAGCTCATGAATGCTATAGAACTTTAAAAACAGGCTTATAGAAAATAATTTTTTTTGAAAAGACTGGGTCTCCCTAGGTCCGGCACTTCATCCTCATAGGCCAGATTATCCGGACTCAACCCGCAGGCAGGGAGATGTCTTATAAGAAGGAGAGAAGAATGCAGTAATATGCATGCGACCCCGGACGATTCCGGCAGTTCCCTAGATTCGTTAGGTTTCTATGTTATTTAAATCTTAAAATTTTAAATATTAATTACGAGTAGAAAAATTTTATAATCCTTAATGAGCCTAATACGATCCAGGCGAAAACAAAAGCGGCATGCAAGAAACAAACCTAGAAAAAGCAGGCAATTTCTACTGCGCAATCAGGTAAACACATCAATATAAATCAAACTAATCAAGTAAATGTCCATAGGCCAACTGCCCTTTAATTACAACCCAGGGTATGCAGAAAAGTAAAGTGGCCGGGCACCACTGCCAACAACCCGGATTTCTAAGCCTATGACAGACGCCAACAACTTTTTGAGTGGGATATTGGGTCTTCAAATCTTTAGCTTTCTGGATATCTTCTCCTCGGACTTCTTGGGTCCCTCTTCCTTGGACTCCTTGGAACTCTTCTTCTTGGACTCCTTGGATCTCCTCCTTGAACTCCTTGGCTCCGTCGTGGCTTGAATATCCAAACGAAGAGACAATTCCCCCAGTATGGGGGTATTGCCTTTTCTCTTTGGATATCTAAAGCCATCCAGCTCGATCTTCCAAATGGAAGAAGACTCTCCCCTTAGGGATGCCTTCTTCTTTTAGAATCCGAGCTGGATAAGAATATCCCGACTCAAAGGTTATTTTCACAACTCTTAACAATTATTACATACAAATTATATTAATTGAAAGCAGTAAATCTAAGAATCCCTGCAAGGTTATCCTAATAAAAATCATCCCAAGCAGTTTATATATAAAAAAAAGAAAGTGCTAACACCATTGACCCTGTGCCAAGCCATGCTCTTAATTATGAGGGCTAAGCAGCTCCACCTGTGCAATTATAATTATTAATTTTAGCCCTCATTTTTATTTAGGGGGAGCTGAGCAAGCACCTGCATAAAATATTATTATAAATCATGATATTGCTCCCCCCCTTTTATTAGCTTGAGCATGGCCACCTGCACGGAAGAACAATATATATATGGCGCTCCTAACCTATGGGTAAGTCTAGCGTTCACATCCAGAGTGCAGAAAAAAAAAAGTAAGCAAACATACCAATCAATTTTCAAACAGCATGCAGTGAAAACTACGAAAAGCTCCGGCACACAGCAGAAAAATAAAACCCAGCGGCCTAAACCTAGGTCTAGAAGTAGTGCCCTAGCAAACAATTCTATGTGTGTGTAAGGCTAGTGTGGTTTGGATAAGTCCTAAGCAGGGTAGTTAGTTAAAAGTTATCTATAGTTTATGTTTGTTGGGAGTCTGAGGAGGATATTTTAGTTGAAGTTCAAATATTAGTGAATTAGGATCCATTTTAATTATTTCAGTTTGTTAATGAGTTTTAAGAACTTAGGACAATGATATTTAAAGTTTAAGTTGCATTAGCCAATTTTGGAAAGTCCCGGGTCCTCCTAGGAACTAGACTAAGGGTCCAAAAAGTCACTATGGGAAAAAGACTAAGTCTGGGATTTATAACACCTTAGGAAAAAAATACTAGACCTTAATACGAGTAGTTAGACAGGTAGTAGGCTGAAATCGGAGTTTTCTAGGCCAAGTTATGAATTTTCTAAGTTTCGGGTCATATCCTATAGACTAGGGTTGACCAAAAAGTTGACTTTTTAATCTAAGCCATTTTCTGGAAACCTAAGATTTTTTAATAAATACTAGGCCCTAATTGGAGTCTAATGCAAAGTGAGTTTACCTAATTTGGAGTTTTCTACAATTAGTTATGGATTTCTAAAGGTCGGGGTATTTATTGGAATTTTCTAAATTTCCTACTAAATAGCCTTTTTTATTATTTTGCTCCAAATCAGCTCCAAACTGATTGGAATCACTCCCAAAGGTCAGGGATGACCAGAAAAAGTGTTCCCAAGTATTTGGAGAAGATTTAGAATTTTTATTAATTTTTAATAATTTGTTAGGGGCAAAACGGTAATTTCCACCTATGGTCAAATTAGGGGTCAACCTGAGGTAAAACTAGGGAGCCCTATTTATCTAAAGTCAAGGATCAGATTCTGGTCAGTTCAAGGTATTATGGGTAATTTTCTGACCTAAAATGTATTTATTGTATTTTCCGGAAGGTCTCGGAACCTTAATTAACCAGTTAATTAGGGTTAGTTAGCTAAGGGCTTTAAAAGCTCCTAAAAATTCCTAGAAAATTCAGTGATGTTTTAGATGTCACTAAGTTTAAGTGTTGTAGTTTTCATGTCGTTTTGGGATCTATCCTAGCTCCTAGAAGACTTCTAAGTTCGCTAGACGAGTCCTTAATTTTTGTCCTTAGGGTGTCGCTACGTTGTAGGAGTTTGAAATGACGTTTTGTCTAACCCTTCGGGTAATAAATGCATGGGAGTACAAAAATTAAATAAACACACCAAGTCCTTAAATCTAGGAGAGCCTAGGCTAAGTGCTCGTGGTGCAATCCTATACATGCATTCTACGAAAGTAAAAAGACAGACACCTAAAGAACAGATTAGTGAATGATTGGGACTCAACCATTCACTAACCCACTCCCCTATGATTGCTCTTCACATCTAGAATCTATGTCTAAAATTTCATATGATAGCGGGTCTCCCAACGTTAGGATTTATATATAAGTAGTTTTAAAATAGTTTCAAAATACTTATAAATATATAAATATATTTTTGGAAAAATAAAATAATTGAAAATAATTCAATTTATAATACATAAGTATAGGGAAACCCGCTGACCACCCTAACGAAGTCTCAAGCGATTTAAAAATATTTTGTATCCTGAAAATAATTATCATAATTAATATTTAATATCGAAAATACCCGAATAATCGAATCCAAATAGTAATTGGTCAAAACAGCCAAAATCAAGGGCTGGAAATGGTTTCAAAACATAAAGCCCGCTTTTCTGAAAAGATCAAGGGGTTACACGTCAAAATCCGACTTAAAACGGCGTAGATATAAATTTCCGAAGTTAAAACATAAATAAAATAATATTTTTAAAATAACCCTATTTCACTGGTTTGAAAATAACAGAAAATGCAGACATACTTTTTATCTGAAAATAGTTTCAAAATATACAGAATTCAGAGTACATACAAAACAAGGTGCTGTGCGTCGACAGCGGACTTAAAACGACAAAGTTATGTAATTTCAAAGTTTGAATGCGATAACTAATTAATTTTAAAATAATGCTATTTGCTGTTTTGAAAATAACTGCACACAGACCCAAAATTTTCAAATAAAACCAATTCCAGAAAATGCAGAATCTAAATACGTTCAAAACAAGACGCTGTGCGTCAACAGCGGATTTAAGACGCGAAAGTTATGATTTTTAGAGATTCAAAGCGATAAAAGGGACTTTAAATACTAAAAATAATAATAATAATAATAATAATAATAATAAAAATAATGATAATAAAAAGATAATCAGCAAATTGATAGTTTAAAATAGTAGAAGCTATAGTAAGTAATCATGATTAAATAAATGCATAATAATAATTATATATATATATAAAAATGATTTAAATAATAATAAAAATAAGTGTTTTTTTTTTTTTACTGTTTTTAAATTAATTTAAAAAAAATAATTCTTAATTTTGAATGAAAATAATTTTAAATAAAAGAGGATAGAAATCCGAGCAATTCGGTATATTATACGTCAAAAACGGAGCGAAATTGGATTTTCTACGAATTTTTGAGTTAAAATAGCATTAAAATACAATTAAAAATAATTATTTTAAGTAAAATAATCCGGCGGCGGCGGGGGTGCCACGTGGCGTCCCAGGATTGGATCCCGGGACCGCGGCCAATCATTGCCTGGCGGCGCGATGATTGCGCCGCCGGCAATGATTACCGCAATGATTGCGGCAATCAACCGGCGGACCCGCCGGTTCACTGAGCCACGTCGGCTTGAGCCGACCGCCGTCGGATCGCCCGCCGTTTGAGCGAACGGTCCTGATCTGGCTGGACCGTGACCTCGTCCGCCAGTTCAATCCCACGGTCGGACAGAGGGACCGTGCGACGGGATCTGATCCGTCGATCATGGATCCGACGGCCCAGATCAAGCCTGCGCATGCAGGCAGCCGAACCGAGCCCCTAGGGGTGTTTTGGCCTCGTTCTCTCAATAAACTAAACCAAATCAAACGAAATTTTAAACATGGACTAAGGGTATGAAGAGCATCATTGGGGATGGTTTTATTCGCTCCAAAAAGCACTTAATGAAAAGCTATTTAACCCTAAGTGTTCTAAACTAGGGTTTGCGATATACCTCAATCCACACGGTGGATTTGGGAGATCTTGGGCTTGTTGGATTCGTGTGATCAGCAGCAACAATCTTCCTATTGACCTCGAACTCCAAAAAGGCCTCGATCGGACGGTAGGAGTCCCGAAAGGTCTTTGGCCTCGGTTTCGCCGGATTTCTCACCGCCGGCGAGCCTAGGGCGCCGAGATCTGACGTGGGAAAGGTGAGGAAGGATTATGGGAGCACTCTCACAAAATCTCAGAGCTTTTGGTCGTCTCTAGATTGAGCAAGAGCAAAAAGATCCAAAAATAGATCTAAATTTTAATATTTAAAGCTCCAAACCCTACCCTCAACGGTTGGGATTAATTCCTGAGATGATTTGGAGGGAATTAGGTCGGTTTAGGCCGTGGTTTGCAATTCAAAACGGTGGGGAGGAGTTAATTGCATTAATTAGGCCTTAAATGGGCCTTAATAGGTCATTACAACCTATTAAAGGCTTGGTTTGACCAAGTCAACCTTGGACTTGGTCAAACCAGTCAATTAGGCCAGGGAAGAAGAAGGTTTGAGCCTTGGATGAGATTGGATTTGATTTAAATCAATTTGAGCTCTAAATAGGCTAAGTGGTCAACCCTGGTTGACTTGGTCAACTGGGTTGACCCAGGGTCCGAGCCCGGGTCTAACAGACTCGACTCGACCCACTGAACCTATTGGGAAGGGCCATAGGGTTTGGCTTGGTCGATTTGACCAAGTCAACTCTTTGACCAAAGGTCTGGGCAAAATCGAGGTCAACACCTTCGTATATGGTGTGCAATTTATCCCAAACTTTCTTACCGGTAGTGCACGTGAATATTAACATAAAATCATCAGAATTTAAAGCACAGAAAAAATAATTTAAAGACTTTGCATTTAATTGAGCATCCATTCGTTCATCCCTATTTCATTGATTAAAAGGAATATCAGTTTTAATTCCATTAACAATACGTGATGGTGATGAATAACTAATTAAAATCATATGCCACATACAAAAATCAATCGATTGCAAGAAAATAGACATGCGAGTTTTCCAAAAATCAAATGACATATTTTCAAATAATGGTGATCTAGTGATTGAATATCCTTCCGCAACATTACGATTCGAAAAATTAGCCATGGATCGACATTTCAAAAGCTTTTAAAAACTTATTTTTTGAAAACAGCTCTGATACCACTTGAAAGTTCGTTAGGGATGTTAGGCCATATGTGAACTAGTCCCACATCTAGTTAATAGAGAGAGGTGAATTGGATAACTTTAAAACCTAAACCCAAACCAAAATCACCACAATCAAAGTGCGGAAATTAAAACGTGGAAACAGTAAAAAGAAAGAACACACAGGATTTATAGTGGTTCGGTCAAACCTTGACCTATGTCCACTCCTTGGAGGCACCCCCCAAGTATTGCACTAAACTAGTGTCTCTCCTTTAGCCCCCACGGCTAGGCGGAGAAGCCCTTACAAAATCACTTCCACCTTCCCCGATGCGGCGGAGTCGTCGGGTCTTTTGACACCAAGGAGATCTTCTTCTTTGGTGAACTTACCTCAAGACAAGCCTTGAATCCAATGGTACTAAGGTGCGAGTTCGCCGGAGCAACCGTGTGGAACCCCCTCCACACTCCCTTGAGTCCCCCCTCACAGGATCTTCTCCCTCTCTCAAACTCCACCCTTTCCTCTCTCCCTTTCAAGCTCTTTCTTCTAGTTTCCCCCACAAAAACGAAGCTACAATGGCTGCCAAAGACACTTACAAAGTGTCATGCCGAAGCTTAAATAGAAGCTTTCAAAATGAGCTCATTAATGCAAGTTGCCGACATTATCGTCCAGGCCGATAGGCATATCGTCCTGGCCGATCAGTACAAATTAAGCTCATTAGCCCGGGACGATTTGAGACGATCTGAAGAAAATTGGTTACATCGTCCAGGCCGATCTCACGATCGTCCAGGCCGATCTCACGATCGTCCAGGCCGATTAGTTTAAAACTGATTTCAATCGTCCTGATCATCGCCCTGAATACAAGCTGTCCGATGTAGATCGTCCAGGCCATCGTCCTGGCCGATCATGTGATCGTCCCGGATGATGTGATCGTATCAATCAACCATTAATGCTTTCCAAAGATACCAGATCAATTTAGGCATGATTTATTTAGATCATCCTTGACGATAATAATATCGTCCTGGCCGATTTCCTAAAATAAAGAATTCCTAAACTGATTATGGCGGTTGATTCTTTCTGAATTGAGATTATCGTCCTGGCCGATCGGTTGACGGCTGCCTTAATGAGGATGCCCTAATTAGGGTTTCTGATTTTGGACAGATCGTCCAGGCCGATATTAATACCGTCCCGGACGATGGTACCAAAAACAGAAATCATATAGGGAGCAAGAGAATTTCTACCAAGTTATAGCCACAATAAATACAACAGACTCAAGAAAGGAAAAAAGGTTACAAACTGACACAGACCTAGTCTACCCAATCTTGAGCTGGTTCCATATTGCAGTCTGATCGTGTGGACCTGAAACATTAGCACATAAGGCAATCGTAGAGAAATAATAAATGTTTGTTATCATCAAAATCATAAACCATTGATCCGCAACACACTCCTTTTACACTCTACATTTACTTCAAATCAAGCGCCACAATTTCTAAAACTTATGCATTTATATTACTTTACACCCTAACTGCATGCACTAAACAGCCCCTAAATATTTTATAATTTGTAGGGCATTAAATCACAACTCTTTAAGTAGTTTGGCTTACCAAAAAAATATGATGCGAGTGGCCTCAATTATGTTGTAATATTTGTGTTTAGCCCCCTTGTTTTGTGACGGGGTGTAGTGACACCAAAATTGATGAAGAATGCCATGGTGTTCTTTGTGAGTGATGTAATTATATTTACCACCTCCATCAGTTTATAATGTTTGTATGGTATGAAGTTTCAACTATGTTTCAAAACTTGATAAATTGTCTGATCAGCAGAGTCCTGCATTGGGTACTCATACCCACACCCACCCATACCCAATGGGTATGGGTGGGTATGGGTACGCCCATGACCTTGTGGGTGGGTATGGGTGGGTACTCAACATCGAGGGATAAATCAATTTATATTGTTAATCACCGTATATCTTATATTACTTCAATCTCACTATGTAATGTGCAACACTTAACCACGCTATCTGCGACTACGGTAAATTCTAATATGCGGCTTGAAAGTTTGCAATTATAACAAAAGGCAACAAGCCTTAATACCATCAGTTAGTGGTAGATTGCGTTCAACAAACATGAAAAGTGGGTGGGTATAGGTGGGTACAACATCCCGAAAATTACCATGGGTGGATGTGGGTGGGCGAAGCCTGCCTAAGTAAAGCATGGGTACCTAATGGGTATCCAACCAGGACCCCATATAGGACTTTGCTGATCAGTTCAAATTTAGCAAATATTGAAAATATTGAGCAAAAATGAGGATGGTCATCAATAAAAAATATCTAATACTTGTAACCTTCTATAAAATAACCCTGGGAAAGGGCCCCATATGTTAAAATATATCAATTATAAAGGTTTATATTTATTGGAATGAGTAGTAGAGAAGGGTAGGCCATGACTTTTTGTTAAAGTTGCAAAAGTTGCATGTGCTAATAAGGGGAATGTGAAAATTATTTTGCTATTTGGCAATAGCTGAGTGGGTGAAGTTGTTGGAATGGCCTAGCTGTCAATGCCATAGGTAGTTGTAAAGAGCTTGTTCTATAGATCTTTTTGTTGTTCCTCTTAGATTTATTTAGAACTTTTATTATTTTCTAGAGTAGTTTTTAGTACTATATTTTTTTGAATTATTAATTTTTATACTATAAAAGTAATATAAAAATTATCTCAAACTACAGCTTCGTTTGTAATAACATTCATATTGTTTCTTAAATCAACTTTTTAGTTCAAAAATTTAAATGTTTGTACTAAAAAATTGCTTTAGAAGTAATAAGAAAATTGTTCCAAATGAAACCACGACTTTTTTAATGTTTCTTAAAATAGAGATTAGTGAGACGGATTTTTTAATGCTTCTTAAAACAACTTTTTAGTACAAAAATTAAAATTATTATACTAAAAAGCTACTTTAAAAATCAATAAAAAAATCGTCCCAAATGAAGCCTAAATCTCATTTTTAATGTAAAGAAGGGAGGTTCAGTGCCTCTAGAGGCAATTGCTTCAAAAAAAAAAACCACCATATCTTTTCTCACAATCAAGAACGAGAAGCAATTTATCAATAGCGTATTTGTATCTATATAAACCCAAAGATAAGGTTTTCGCCTTCCATGTCTAAAATTGTATTTTTAGAGATTTTTCTTTTTTTTTTTTTCACTCAAAAATGAGATATAAACAAATAATAAAATCATCCCTTAGATTAAAGACCAAAATCTCACTTATACTGAAGTTTTTTTTTTTTTTTTTTTGCATTTTTTTAGTTTCACTAATTAAAATAAAATAAAATATTCAATCTATATAATTATAAAGCCCAACATACTAACTAAAATAAAAATATATGCTCGTATTAAAAACTATAGCTTGCAAATCTTAAATCATCACCCCTAAAAAATTACTACACGTTGATTATGATAATTTGCATGGCAAATATGATAAGAAAAGAGTTGCTTATATTATAAAATTATGATCAATGTTTCAGCTCATAACACAAAAGCCAACAAGAAAAAAAAAAATTTTTGATGGAATTCGTAAGTTTGTTTGAGATAATTTTATTATTATTTTTTAAAATAACTTCTTATAGTATAAAAATTTTTTAAACTAGCTTATGATAACTTTTTAACTATTTTTTAAATCAACTTTTTAATAAATAATTTCTAATTCCAATAATATTGTAAGATAAATTTAATTTTTAATGCCTCATATTAATCAAAATTAGACAAACATACTCAATATATATATATATATATTGAAATACATCCAAAAAATAAATAAAACTCATTTCAAAATAAATAAGCGAATTTAATTCAAAATCAAAACTTAATTTAAAATATTATTATATATTTAAGATTTATTTTATATTAATATTTTTGAACTAACTCAAAATAATAAGTGGAGGTAAAAAATGGGCTCTCACAAATAGCCTCACAAGCTACCTAATTCTAACATATAAACCACTCAAATATAGTTAAAAGAGTCAAATAGCATATAGATGTGATATGCTTAATCATCTTAAATTTATATCTCCAAATTTCAAATGTGATTGTTAAAACAAAATAATGGTACATAAAACTTTGGAAAATAACAATCTCCTATTAATACAAAAAAGGAGAAAAAAAAGCTAATAAAGTTCATAAAATTAATAAATATAGTACAAGAAAAATAAATTTAGGTGATTTAACTAATGGAGTTAATATCTATGAATTAAACGAAAATTCACTATATATATAATTAACACCCATACAGCATTCAGGAGGGATGAATGAAAAAGAAATCCACATAATTCCATAAATAAGATTTATCGTCAGGTTTCTAAGAATGTCAAATTATCAAAACACAAAACAAGCAGAGATCACAGAGGAAAGATAATGAATCAAAACCATCAGATAAGCATTCAAACTACAAATCAAAAATAAAACAAAGAAAGTACCTCCTAATGTAAATATTGCTCATCCATCAAAATCGTTTAGGCAGAAAGAGACGGCTTTGACGCAGCAGAGAGCTTCGATCTGCGCTTTGCTAAGCTCTCGCTCCTGCGCTCTCTCTGCTCCTTGAGTCTACTAGCAAGAAGCTTCTGGTACTCTGCGGCTTCAGCCTTGGCCTTAACGATTCTCTTCTTCTTCTCAGCAATTCTAGCACGCTTCCTTTGCAGCGTGAGGGGAGTCACAAGTCTTTGGATCTTGGGTGCTTTGCTGCACTTCTTACCTGCAAAGATTAGCACAAAATACAAAAGAAAATGTCAATTTTATTTTAAACCCTAAATTCTAAGGCTTCGTTAGGGACGGCTTTGTAACTGCTTCTTAAAGCAGCTTTTTAATTCAAAATTCTAAATATTTATACTAAAAAACTATTTTAAGAAGCAGTAAGAAAGTCGTCCCAAATGAAACCTAAAGCTATAGAAGAAAGTCAATCATTTGTATTTGTGCATTTACATTATCTAAAAGATGAGATTAAACGTAATACTTTCATGTGCATTAAACACATTTAGCTATATATTATCCAAGATTAGTTATGTAACAAGATAGCAATAAGATCTAGATTGCAATATTCTCTATGAGGATTGTTTGTTTGATTTCTATCCAAATCATGGGGGGGGGGGAGCTTCATCCAATGCTAGCTCTAGATAACTACAATATCCAAATATCATTATGATCAATCACATGTAAAAATAATATAATAAAATTGGTACATTGTAGACCGATAAAGGGTGTATGAAATCATGATAAAAACCAATTCCTTATGGGGCAGAAAGATACATATCAAAACTAATTGTTCTCTTGGTCCAGAACCAAAAAATTTTTAAAATCAGCACCATGTATTAGAATGTTACACAGTCTATATATTTCGGCTTTCATCTATTAATCTACAAGAAATCTACTATCAATTATTTTCATTTTTCATTGGAATTGAATTCATTCCGAATTGTGATATTATATTTGAATCAATATTACCTTAAATAATATAATATTAATTAGAATGATCTAACAATGTCATTAACTTGTTTTACTATCATTTATTTTAACCATCAGATAAACTAACAGCTAAATGTAAATAAATTTAGCCAATATCTACATGTTAATACAATAAAATTTAAATGACGTCTACAAAATTACTACTTAAAAATAGGGTTAATTGCACTAATCTACTTATAAACATATATGTTTTATCTACAAACAATTAATTTGGCCCTTGAAGGAAATCTAGCTCACCTGACTTCGTGGTGAAGGTCCTTCTGTAAGTATTGACATACTTGCGGACATCATCTTCCTTGGACAGATTGAAGAGCTTGCGAATCTTAGAGGCCCTCTTTGGTCCTCTCATTCTAGGTTTCTCGATGTCAGTCAGCCCAGGAAGATCATTTTCACCTTTCTTCACAATAACCAGGTTAAGAACAGAGAGGTCCGGACTCACAATACAACCACGAACAGATTTCCTCCTACGCTCTCCATTGCGCCTCCCATATCCACGGAAACAAGGGGTTCCTGAAAAAAATATCAATTTTGAAAACACAGGCATCATAGCAGCAAGAAAGAAGAGTATTGAAAGCGAACTTTTCTTATCTAAAGAAAGTATCACATCGCTAAATGCAGGAAATCTAAATGCTAGTTATAAAACAGAGCCCTGCATTGGGTACCCATACCCATACCTACACCCACCCATGGGTACTCAACATTGGGGGATAAATCAATTTACATTGTTAATCACCGTATATCTTATATTACTGCAATCCTCACTATATAATATGCAGCACTTAACCACGTTGCGACTACGATAAATTCTGATATGCGTCTAGAAAGTTTGCAATTAGAGCAAAGGGTAACAAGCCTCAAGGCCATCAATTGGTGGCAGGCTGCGTTCAAAAAACATGAAAAGTTGGTGGGTATAGCCGTATAGGTGGGTATGGCATCCCGAAAGTCACCATGGGTGAGCGTGGCTGGGCGAAGCCCGTCCGAGTAAAGCATGGGTGCCCAATGGGTACCCAACTAAGACCCCATGTAGGGCTTTGTTATAGAACGAAAAACAACCATACCTCTGCTAAGTAGCAGACGAACACGTCCAGGAGTTAGAACTCCCTGCTTCATGGGAAAGCCCTGCTTGTCGCATCCTCCCATGATCTTAAAAACATAACCCTTGAATTCCTATCAAATAGAGCAGGGAAATTAGGAATAACACTCCCATCAGTCCTTACTGAAAATTGATAGCAATGAGAACTTGGCTTCTATTTAATTCCAAGTGCCATACCTCTCCAAGAGCATCTCCACTGACTTCTTGTGAGATTCTCTTGTCATAAAAAGCTCGACTGCATGATAAAAAAGCAAAGCACCATATCAGAAGCCTCTTAGTAATAAGCAAACTAAAACTTCCCGAAATAAACCAAATAAGAAAAAGATCCTAATATAAATGCAGTGCTCTCTCAAACTTACAGTAAAAATGTTACAAGCGAATATCAGTAAGAAAAGAACATACTAGCTAAAACTAACGATAAATATTAATAGTTTATAACATCCAAAAATATATAATTTTAATTTTTTCAGTGAAAATTAAATCTTGAGGGCTTTTAAGGTATTTGTAGATAAAACCAATTTTGGCTTAAAATTATATTCAACCAAAACCAAAAATAAATTTAGTAAATTCATCAATTTCCAAAATATGATTTCTAACTTCAAGCAAACAAATGGACCTTTACATAATATATAACTCTTATAAACAGAAAAAAAAAACTAAGTTACCTCTGGGGAAATCAAGTAGGCATCTATAAATTTAAAAAAACAACAAATTGAACCCCCCAAAGAAAAACTCCAAGTTTTATTAAAGACAATGATGGCATCAAATGTATGAGATAAGCTGAGGGATGCATAATCGCAAAATACTGAAGAACGTGCTATTAAGTTGATTATGTAATGAAAAACGATAGTAGTGCATGAATTGAGTTATTGCAACAAAGAGAAATATGCTAATCAAAGAAAAATCAAAATCATCATTCATCCTCCTCCTCGTCCACCTCCTACTTAATACTCAAGATTGACTTTATAAATCCTTAAATAGTAGTGCATGCATATCCCTAATAAGCATCTCCAAAAATAATACAAATCAATCTAGATTTAGAATTATAGGAACTCTTTATTCATTGCACTACTACTAATGCAAATTGATGTTCTATTACACGTCTTTAACAGCTTCAATATACCTCTGAAAAGAGTATTTTTTTAATAAGAACAAATTAACTCTCAAGAAACTTAATCATGCACCTTCTATTAATTTTAAATGTGTTTGTACACGACAACAACAACAACAACAACAACAACAACAAACTTTTATGCCATTCTCTTTGTGTGTGTGAGTGCACGCATGTGTATTGGATGCAAATTCACAAGAGATGAAAAGGGAGAAGAGTCCAAGCTTTGCTTGCAGGTTAAAAAAAAAACACAAAGTCAAATCATACACATGGATGTTCACAAAAATATTTGGCTTATAATTTTCATAATTAGAATTTAATTTATATGAATTTCAAGCAAATAATGCAAATGCTGAAAAAGACTAGTAAATTAATAAAAATATTGTAATACTCAGGTGGATATGGGAATGGGATTCTAATAAACCCATATATATATTAAATTCTTAGAGAAAGAAATCATGAAAAAAACTTAAAATAAACAAACAACAACAACATCAAGCCTTTTATCCAAATATGTGAGGTCGGCAATATGAATCTTTTTTCTCCATTGCGTCCTGTTAAAGAGTTAAATTCTCATTTAAATCAAATAAAGAAATGTCATTTCTAATATTTTTTAACCAAGTTTTTTTAAGTCTACCCCTACCTTTCTTAACATAGGTCAAATCGAACATATCTACTTTCCTAATCGGGTCATCAGAAGGCCGTAGTTTATGTGACCAAACCATCTAAAGAAGACTCCCTCCAATCTTATCTTCCATTGGAGCTACTCCAACCTTAAAACAAACAAATCATAAATATAAATGCAAATACGAATGGATAATCTCCTTAAAAGAAATTAATTCTAGTAGCTTAAATGAATAGATAATCTCCTTAAAGAACCAAATTCTAATAGCTTAAATAGCTGTAATAAATTATCCACATTTCAAATTAACTAATTAGAGAAAATTTTAAATTTATGTCAAGACATTTTTTATTAATAAATTCTTATTATTGTTACCACAACCTCTCACCATGTGATTTTTTTATGGATCAATATATCAATAAACCATGAACCAAATACGATAAATATAATCTAATTATTCATCACAGAAATAATATCAACAAATAATCCGTTAACACTTTCATATTCAAATTGCTTAATTTATTTATCAATTGCAATAGACATGATTGTTTTAATTAAACATTCAAACATAGATTCATCTATATTAGAAGTTCCATTTCAAACATTATGTCATGCCTAATTTTGCTTTCAAGCTCTAATTCTAACACTTCACAAACATGGGCTCAAATTCTTAAGCATGACTTATTGTACATGCAAATTTAGATTCAAAAACATTAGATATAGATTTAGATCGCAATTGCAAATCGTAAATATTTTCAAAAGAATATTCAAAAACCACAATCTCATTAATAATATCACATAAATAATTATTGTGTAGGGGTGTGTAGGTTTAGAGAAGATGGCATGGATTTTAACTTTAGGAACATGAACCACATGTATGATTATCTTAATAGAACCGTTAAATTCAAAGAATTCGAATGGGAAAAGGCTTCATTTTATTATACGAAACTATCCCTATTTATAGATCTATAAAAGATGTTTAAATAAAGAAAAAAATGTACTGCAAACAGTAAAGGAAGTACAATAGAAACAGAAATCACAGAATAAATATATGTAGAATCCAAGGATTTAAATAAGGCTACTCTTTCATTCCAATTTGCCTCTCAGGATTCTTCTCTGCATTGATTCCTTGATCAACAAGCCACCCATACCCAGGTTGACAACAAATTGGATATTCTTGTTTCTCTCAGAATAATTGGCCCTTTTTGGTCAGGTCTTAAGCTAAGCTAAATGAAAACTTTAAGCTGAGTTAATTTGTTTGACAAAATTTAAGCTACTCTAGGTTGGGATGAGCTAAGAAAATTGTTTGATTGGGTTCTTTGAATCATTAAATGAAAAAGATAATTAGGGAGATTTAAGTTGAGATAAGCTAGGATGAAGGTCGGCTTAGCTTAATCGCGCCTATGTCCAGTGCAAGATAAGCAGCGCTTATCATGCACGGTTAACCAAGGGTGTCAATTTAGCCGTTTGGCACCTACGCGTTCCTAGTAAAAATGGAAATGAAATGCCCTATCGAGCCCTCAAACGAATTGCAGAAATTGTGTTTCCAGCAGAAAAAAAATCTCCTGAGAAAAGAAAGTGGGAGTTCTAGCTTCAAAAAATAATTCAAGAAAAACACAAGCAAAAAAAATACGGAACAAGCTAGGCGGCAAACAGATGCCACAACAAATTAATCACACGAAGCATCAACAAAAACACAAAACCCACGACCTACAGAGCATAAACCTATTTATAAGTCAAAAAACTTACAGTTTCTGATCGTCATCAATCTCGAGCTTCTTCTGGCAGCCGGTGGTGGGATTCGCAATGTTGAACTGCAACACATAAAACAACAAGGGTTCACAATCTCCACACAGCTCCAAAAATGTCAATGGACAAAATAAAAATACTGAATTCTTTCTGCTTCTTTGTAAATCTCGAATGGGAAACAAAGTACCTTCATATTGGTTCAATAATTCAAAGAATCGGCGCCGCGAGAGTGTGGAACGAGAGGGAACGAAGCCGCGCCGGTTAGGGTTAGAAGAAAAGTGGAAAACCTATTCTATTTAAAAAGCTTTGCGAGTTATAAATATAAGAGATGGGAGCCGTAGGATTAGAGATTGTGTGAGCTGAGTGATCTCTCTTTGGCAACTGATGGACAAATTTTTAAGTGTGAACGTAATTATTTAAAAAAAAAAAAAATCTTTATTTTTTATCTCAAGAAAGTCATCCCCCCGTCTCGGCCTTCTGAGATAAATTTATTAGTCTTTTAAATATCAGATGCCTCTTTTTAATAAATTCAAATGTTGAGATTGTAGCCTTCTTACTATTTTTTATTAAGGTAATTTTTTAATATAAAAACTTCTAATTCAATATTTTATATTAAAAATTTATCTTAAAAAAAAAGTAAAAAAATTATCACAAATAAAGCCTAAGAATAGTGGGCCTGATTACTACGTAAATTTCAAATAATTTGTTTAGCATTTATCTATTTGTAGTAGTACACATAGGTTTCATTTGGGATAACTTTTTTGCTACTTTCTAAACCGGCTTTCTAATACAAAATTTCTAATTCATAAAATTTTTGTACTAAAAAGTTATTTTAGAAATCAGCAAAAAAATTGTCTCGAACGAGGCCATAGACTTTGGGAGATGATTTAGATGTAGAACGTTTCTGAAGGTGTTGGAGTTACCACGAAGAGTTTATTAGGGGTCCTCGCAATTTTTCTTTTTATACCATAGAAAACTATGCTAACAAAGGTGGTGGACTTATCAATGTTGGTGTCAAATGCAATAGTCTAATCTTTTTGTGTAAAAATAATAATATTAGTGTCGACAATGGAAATCAACATTGATGGAAACAATAGACATCAATGATGTTGGCAATGGCATGCATCAACATTATTGTGATTGTCGTGCATCAACTGTAATGATGACGGCAAATGTCAACTTTGATGGAGAAGGTAATCATTACCTTGTTTGAAATTGCAAGCACTAGTGTTGTTGGAGATCATTAGCATACAAACAAACAAACAAAAAATCTGAGAGGACCTAAATTTATTTTGACTAACTTTCCATAAACAAGTTTTTTATCCGGGTATGAAAATGTTAATTTTTGCATGTTCCTTTGATTAGAAATAGTGCTTGTTGCTATAGAATATTTCTCAAATACTCGAATGAGAATCACACACCTTTTTTCAGAAAAATAAATGAAATCTTCTGAAGCTTTAATTCAATCCAAAAATTCGATGCTCACTTCAGTCGAAGTCAGGCTCTGACACACAATGTTAGAAATTTTTAGAGAAATAAGATAAACAAAACAGAAGAAATTATAGTGGAACAAAGGAATCAAAATTCATAATTTTTTTTAACTTCTTCACAAACAAAACTGAATAGTTTTAGACAGCTAAAAAAAACGCTTGACGGCGTGACTAATCATCGACAAACCTAGAAAAGTCACCCACCATTTTTTCACTAATACAACCGACGATATGAATCAAAACGATGAATTCATCCGCTTGTAAACCGTCATGAAATATGGGATGCCAATCTCGAAACCAGCCTCCCATCTCCAGTTTTCATCGAGGGGAGGAATGGTTGCCATGGCAGCTCCGTTGGTAGTGGTTGGTGGCTGAACATATTGAAAATGCTTCTGCAAATTTTGTGATTGCTTGATCAGATCAGTTTGAACTTGCTGACACAATTGCACAAATTCATCACAACGGATAGTGGTGGTGGGGGCCAGTGGCGGGTAATTACAATGGCTACGTCAGCAAGTAACCGGCAATTGCGGTGGATGGAGGCTGTGGTGGTAGTCAACTATGGGCAATGGTGAACCGCGATGGCAGCAATTGGTGGACGGCGGCGGAGACGAGCAACTTGCAGTAGGTGGTGACAATATTGCTTGGTTGGGTGAAAAAGATTTTTTTGCTCAAAATGGGACGAATTTACTTTTACTCAAAAATGAACAAAAATATCTTACATTGAATTCTTTTTTTATCAATCAAACACTAATATTTTCAAAACTCCTACAAAACAATACTTCACACCCATTTTATTTCAAATCAAACAACCCTTAAAAAAATTTATTACCCTTTAATCATATTGAAATCAAATGCTAATATAAAACTATAATGTGAAATAAAGTTATATTCATCTAATTCCATTCAACCAAGTGTACTCTATTTCTTAAGCTCGCTTCAGCACGTATAGATTCTTTAGAGTTTTATAAAAAAGGCCTAATAAATCTTATTTATAAAATTCATTAAAACAAAAATCTTGATCAGATTCTTTAGAGTTTTATAAAAAAGGCCTAATAAATCTTATTTATAAAATGGCTTGGGGAGAATTTGGTTTGAAGTAGAAGGGTAAAGTATTCCAAACGCAAGAATTTTGAGAATATTGATGTTTGATTTGAAGCAAAATTAATGTACGGTAAATTTTTAGTGCATTTAAAATTTCACCCTCTAATTCACTCATTTGTGTATTTGAAATTTCTCAAATTTAGGCATGTTTGAAATGTACCAAAAAATCATTGCAATTGTCACCGCTCGCCATCGCCGCCCGCCTACCATCACCCATAGTCG
Source organism: Dendrobium officinale (assembly GCA_019514585.1). Classification (NCBI taxonomy): domain Eukaryota; kingdom Viridiplantae; phylum Streptophyta; class Magnoliopsida; order Asparagales; family Orchidaceae; genus Dendrobium; species Dendrobium officinale. Next base: position 11,619,140 of record CM033697.1, read on the forward strand.
ACCACCACCACCGCCCGCTGCCGCACAACACCGCCACCCTCCACTGCCATCACTCGCCACGATTGGCCACTAACTATGACGCCTCCATGATAACATTTGGATTGACATGTTCCGACCTGATTGGAAAAAAAGTAAATAATTGAACTTTTGAGTTTTAAACATATTTACATGTGTTTGGAATTATTTTAATACTTAAAATAGATTTTATGTGCTCTAGAATAAGCCCTAATTGTCTAAAGTGAATTTTGCCCAAAACTAAAAAAGGCTACTACTTAAGCATCTCAATGTTGGATGTCCGAGCGCCGCGGCATTGCAACAGTACCAAGATGTCAAATATTGACATTTAAGAAATGAGCCTCAGGTTTTTGGCAAATAAGCTAGCATCGCAGCGCTTGGATGGTAGCGCCATAGCAATAGGCCACTAGCTGTATTTAAAATATAAAATAAAACTACTATTCCATTCATTCGTTTGAGCACTAACAACCAGGAGGTGAGAGAAAGGTGAGTGCTTTGGAGAAGAGTGGAGGGTTTTTGACACACTTTGGGTCCTTTTTTGCTCTCCCCCGTCATCCCAATTGAGAAAGTTGTCTGGATCGAAGTATGTCATATTATGCCTATCTTAGTTTCCAAAAATATAAAAAGTGATTGAATTTTATGATTAAATTTACATTTATGTTATCGAAAACGAAGATAACTTTGCAATGATAAAATTTTCACTACGTAACTTTTTTATATGTTATAAAGATTGAGATTATGAATATTTTGAGTATTTTATAAAAATATTTCTTCATAAATTTTGGAAATAGTTCCAATTTTGTTAAATAAAAAATAATCTAAACTCTGAAAAATAGTATTGCGGTATAATTAAAGTCTTAAAATGCTATTTTGCACAATCTCTGATAGTTTAATTATGTTTTGAAACTGTGAATTTTGTTAAGTAAAAATTATTATTGTCTAACATTATAGAAAATTATACAATTCTTACATGAGCTCAATTATTATTTAACTGTTTCAATGTGATGAAATATGTGCTTATATGATTAAAGAATGCATGTTGGAAGATATAAGAGGTCAGAATCATTTGATTTTCTATCTGTGATCAAGAATATTCTAGTGCCTATAAAATATATTATTACGATAAAACCATATTCTGGTGGTTATAAAGTCATGTTCATGATTATAAAGTCATATTCTTGTTCCTACAAAGTCATATTTTGGTGGAAAATATATTATATTTTGATGCCTACAGACATGTTCTAATGCTAAAAGCATAAAGAGTTATAAGGGGTTAGAATACTTGAGATTCTATTTAGGATCGAAAGATCTTCTATGAATTATTTTGAGATATGAATTTTAGTTTATTTATATGCACAACATTATTATTTTAATTTGAATAATTATTATCTTCTTATTAATTTTTTTCGATACAATGGTTCATTATACTGCACTTTGAAAATAACTAAAAATTTTAATTAAATAAATATTTAAAAATTGAGATCAGTATTTGTGGCATGCTGAGTTGTTTAAGCTCAATATAGTTTTACTTCTGATTTTCAGGATCTGGGGAAGTAAAGGAGTCTATTAATTAGCAGTTTCAAGAATAGATATGAATTTATAAGTATTTCTCTATTTGATTTTTGTACAACCATAACTGGCTTTGGTTATATTTTGCTATGCTTTATGTTATGTAGTCATGCACTCTAGTATAGATCATGTATATAGGTATTGATGAAATGAAAGAGATTTTATGGATTAGTTTATTTTCAACATTTTGAATGTTTTAATACCTCTATAATTTTTTGTTTGTTTAAAATGAATATTGGAAAATAATATGAAACATTTTAAAACTATATATTGAGATTTGTTTATCACAGCTCAACACGATAGGACATATTTCGTTGAGTTGGGTTAAGTTGTGACACCAACCACAATTAAGTCACCACCGTCAACCTTGAGCACCGCCACCCGCCACTGCCAACAATCGCTTCCACCACCTCCAACACCACCATCACCGTCAGCCACCAACCACCACCATGGGTCACTAACAACTAAGGTGTGAACGAGTTGAGTCGAGTAGTGACATTATCAAGCTAAGTTCGTTTAGCTCATATTGAGCTAGAACTCGAGCTCGGCTTAATTACTCAAGCTTGTTTAAAAAAACTCAAACTCGACTTGATTGAAAAGCTCGAACTCGTGCTCATTTATTATACGGGCTCAATTACAAGCTCGAGCTTGAACAGTAAACTCAATAAACTCAACTCGCAAGCTTGTTAGCGAGTTGAGTTCACGACAGGTCAACTCACATACACCCCTTTCAGCTAGCACTGCCACAAATATTGACCACCTATCACCACCCTCTTTACAATTTACATTATATTCATTTTACTTCAAGCCAAATAAAATAATAATAATCTCATACAGTCATTTTACAATCATCCAAATAACTCCAATGTATTCCTTCTACACATTTTTTTTTTCTAGCCAAGAGAAGAATCCCTTAATCAAAGCTTGCTCTAGCCTTTTGTTTTTGAGAATAATGGATAATTAACTACCCTATTAATATGTGCCAACATGCCTGTGGTTTTGCTAAAATAGTATCAGAATAACAAATTAAAATTTTAATCAGCATTGATTTCATTGACATTTAATTCATTTTAAAATAAACACAATATATACAAGTGAAAAATATTGCACTACTTTTAAAGCAAATTCAAATATTTTAAAATCATCAAAAAAAATTTATGAGAATATTTGATATGAAATATGTTTATACGCAATTAATTAAAACCAGTTAAAATTCATTAAATAAATCAGTTTATAGAAGAAAAAAAATTAAAAATTGCCAATAGTATCTTGAAAGTGCAAAATCTAAATTTTGCCAACTTATTCCACATAATATTTAGCTAATGCAGCCGGCAAATTTACCAAAATAAATTGTGGCCAAAATATCTAACTAAATTTTTTGTCAAGATAAATATCATATCACAACTACTCAAATAATTAAAATTTTAATTAATTTTTAATAATTTATACTTATCTCAAAATAAATTCAACAAAGTTTAAAATTCATCAAATTTTCATTATCATATCAACATCCAAAATCTTTTCAAAATCCAAAGTTTCACAAAAAAATATGATAAAAGATGAAGAAAACTAGAGTCTACAGAGATTTATTAGGCAAAGGATTTCGATCAAAGCTTACATCTTTGAAGAAGACCCCAACTCTTCAGTTTCTGGAGGGTATGGCATTTCTGTAGAAGAATGGAGGAAACAACCTGCTATATCTGTTGGCTTCTTTTTCTACAGAAGAATTTCCCTTTACGATCCTCTGTGCGTTTTAATCTGTAGCATGCATTCTAACATGCAATTTTTTTATGTATTTCAATGGCAAAGCATACCTTAAATGTATTTTGAATTATTTAGATCACACAAAGAATGGAAAATGAAGAGGTATGCACTATAAATTGATGCAGTTCAGAATTTTGAATAACTTAGGCTTCGTTAGGAACAACTTTTTTCTAGCTTTTTAAAACAGTTTTTTAGTACAAAAAATTTTTTGAATTAGAAAATTTTATACTTAAAAACTATTTTAAGAAGCAGTACGAAAGTTGTCCCAAACGAAACCTTAACTTTCATCAAACATTTAGATCATAGATCAGTGTGTTGGTAGTTATTCAAGTCTCCCCACACAGCCTCTTCCACTTCTTCCCAGGATTTGGCCGTTCTCAGTTCCTTCCACAAACTGAAAATGGCTCCAAGGACGTTCTCCTTGTGTAGAATACAATAGCACCTGTACAAGCAGCAACATGAATAAACGCTGAGATAAACTGATAATTTTCTTAACAGGATGAAATAGTCATAGAGAGCTGCACAATCCAGGAAACAAAACTATCCTGAAGCAAGAAATATGCGGAGATAGTATCTCAGACCTAAGTGTTTAATTCAACACACGAGGAGTGCATTTGAACATTATGGTTTCATTTGGGACGGTTTTTTTGTTACTTTTTAAAGCAGCTGTTTAGTATAAAATTTTTTATTTTTGTATTAAAAAGTGCTTTAAGAAGCAATAAAAACTGTCCCAAATGAAGCCTATATCAGGTTGCATTGTAACTTACATGGCACGGTACGAAAGCCTTTTGAACTTGTCATTTTGTGCTAGTCCAGAAGAAAGCCCATCATCATTCAGCTTTTTTGGATTTAAAGGAAGATTGTAACTTTCCAAAAGTCTATCCAGAAAGCACATTTCTCCACGGAAAACATCCAAGTATATTGGAATCATATCATACAATGGATCCCCTAACAATATAGAACATGATCAGGATTCTGCATAATGTAACAGCATAACAAGGATAAAAAATATAGAGAAAAAAAAAATAGTGTGCATCTAAGCTTTATGTTCTATAGAATTTTAATTTATTCACCTTAACAAAATCTGTCATCCATCATCATTAGGAGTAGCCTAATCCCAATTATTTAGGACCAGCTTTATAAAACCACATTTCCGTTCATTTTTTTGTTCAGTAATAGAAGAGGTATTAAACATCCTATAATATCATATGATGAGGACTATCATACTCCAACAGTACAATATACCATCTTCTATTTTGCCAAGTACCATAATAGCAGCTTTATTTCTTGTTTTAGTTTTGATAGTACATTTTTTACTTTTAACCATTATAACCATGGTAGTAAGAGGAGGGGTGATACAAATAGCAGCAGTTCTTTTACAATACAGAAAATTATACTTTGGTTATTGCTCTTTTCTTTGTTGCCTGTTTTCCTATTTTCTGTTTTATGCAGCTGCTACATCAAACTTGAGTCAGAGCTCGGCTCAGGACATTCATGGGGGAAGGCTACAAACAACAAGCACCATACGGTGATCGGAGCTTGGGCGCCCTGTGGGCAGCTCAATTAAACATTTCACAGCAACTAGAATGCCTTACTGCTAAGTTCTTTCGAATATCGACTAAGGTACAAAGAGATATCCAAGTCCTGAAAGGAATCGAACACATGAACTTGGGGACGCGAAAAGCGGTCACGGCAACCACACCTTTACCACGAATGGATAACCGGCATTGAAAACCAACAAGTGCAACTTATGTTTCAAACTCTAGAAGATTACTAACCCCAACAACTCAGTTTATGTTTCAAACTGAAGAGAAGATCAACAACTAAAATTCTATAGAAGGCGACTACCAACACTACTATGACCCACCGCATCACTGTTTTGTCCAGTACAAACCGCAAGTTGAATTTCATGTTAAACTGGACATACCCTACTTCGATGGCCAATTACACATTGAGGGTTCGAGAGGGTTGAAAGGATTTGGGTCGGACCAATTTTAGGTTGAACCTGAGCCCGACCCATTGACCCATTTTGACACCCCTAATCTTACGCATGATTAGTTACCATCATAATATCTCGACGTAAATATAATTTACAAAAAATGCTTTGTCACCAAAGTATTGGGGTGACTCGAGTACTTTCTTAGAATTAAGTTTGCCTTTAGTAAAAAGGGAATGTCCCTCTCTCAAAGAAAATATGTTCCTTAGGTGCAAGCTTGCTAATGCACCTATGAATACTAAAAATATAACAAATTATGATTTATGTTTCAATAATCCATCACAATATTGTAGGTTAATTGGTAAATTCGTTTATTTAACTATTACTAGACTTGACATGTCATTCTTCATTGGCGTTGTTGGTGGAATATTATCTTCCTCAACGGACGAGAATATTTTGTGATCAAGCACGACATGAAAAATAATATATTACTCCAAAGGATAAAAAAATATTATTTCACTATGGACTTAATAATAAAAAAATTTATATTTTTATATTTTAACTAGAGATTTTTATTGCTTGACATATTTGATCAACAGAGTTTATTTTATTATAGGATACTAGTTCTTCATAAGGGCTTGCCCTATGGCTATTTACATCATAAGCATTTATTTCTTAGAAACACTTTTGAATAAAATAATAATTTAATTTATATTATTTTATCAAAACATTGGCTAACAATTTTGCATGATTTGATTTTTAAAAATTATTAACAAAGATTTAATTTTTTGGTAATTTAAAAGGAGATTTGATGAGGATCAAACCTGCAAAAAAGAGATAACAAAACAAGCAGCAAGAGATAGAACAATAACACTGTGTTCTGTATAATATTTCGTAAAAACTGTCTTCCTTCTCTACAGTTTGTGTAATATATGCTAGTCCCTCTTCCTATACTCCAAAGAGGACTGAAACTAAAAATGTGTAAAATGGTATTGCATAACTAATTAAAGAAACTATGATAGTGGGCACATGCTTAATAACGGTTAGAAGAAAATTAGCTAATAAGAAATAAGTTACTCCTCAGACTTGTGTTAAGTAACGATGCACCGCATCATTCGCCCCCACCGCGAGAAGAATCGATGCACACCTATTCGAGATTAAGTGAACTATCATCTGGGGGAGTATAAGCAAAGATATCAACAACATTAAACGTGTGGGATGTCGTGAATTCTGGAGAAAGATCTACAACGTAAGCATTGTCGTTGATCCTTTTGCAGATAGGAAATGGGCCCCATTTCCTCCAACTGAGTTTGGAGTGATTGCCTGGCGGTAGTCGTTCCTTACGCAAACGAACGAATACCAAGTCTCCTAGATTAAAGATTTGCTCTCTTCTATGTACATCCGCAGCCGTTTTATAATGTTGAGATGATTCCTGAAGCTTGAGTCGTACATTAGATATCAAATTGGTAAACTGATCAGCTAGCATGGAAGCAGCTTTGCTTTGACTTTTGGGAAGAACTGCAATGTCAAGAACAGTTAGGCATTTTTGTATAAACAATGTTGAACGGACACATACCCGTGGAACGATTTGTTATGGAATTGAACGCAAATTTAGCTTGACCGAGTATATCATCCCATAATTTAGGATGCTCCTGGACAAGGCAACGAAGTAGATTACCAAGTGTTCAGTTAACTACCTCGGTTTGGCCATCCACTTGAGGGTGATAAGCCAAGCTTAATTGAACTTGTGTATTTAAACATTTCCAAAGCTCTCGCCAAAAATGGCATATGAACTTTACATCCCGATTTGAAGTGAGGCTTCTGGGAATACCGTGAAGACGTACAACTTCCTTAAAAAAGTTTTGCAATATTGAGAGCATCAAACGTCTTCTAGCACGCGATGAAATGCGTCATTTTTGAAAATCAATCCACCACAACCATAATAGAATCATTATCGCGCTTCGTTCGTGGAAGTCCCAATACGAAATCCAAGCTCAAATACGAAATCCAAGCTCAAATCTTCCCAGATTGAGTCGAGAATAGGCAGTGGTTGATATAGACCAGTATTCTATCTTCCGCCCTTGTAACTTTGGCATATAAAGCATCTCTGTACATATTTGGTAACATCACTTCTCAAGTGAGGCCAAAAGAAACGTTTTTGCAACTGTGCAATGTTGTTATCCCGCCCAACATGTGCTGACAATCCTCCAGCATGAGCCTCTTGTATTATAAGCTGCCTCCAAGACGATTTAGTCACACACAACAACCCGTTTTTGAAGAGAAAACCTTGCCGTATGCAATACCCGGCTACAGGTTCTCTGTTCTTGCACTTAGACCAAATATCATGGAAGTATTCATCTTCAGGATACAAGTCTTAGAGATACTCCAGCCCAGAAAACTCTGTTTGCAGTTGGGTTAGAAGTATTGCCCGCCGGCTCAAAGCATCAGCTACTCGATTTTGTGTCTCACTCTTGTGTTTTAATACAAAAGTAAATTTTTGTAAGAATATGACCCAGCGAGCATGCATCCTGTTAATGTTCTTTTGTGTATTGATATATTGGAGGGCCTTATGATCGCTACAAAGAACGAAATCTTGATGTAGCAAATAGTGTTCCCACTGCTTCAATGCTCGAATAACAACATATAACTCATGCTCATAAACAGTCCATTTATGTCTGGATGGGCTCAACTTTTCGTTGAAAAAATCCACAGGTTTGTTGTCTTGGGAAAACACTGCACCAATTCCCACCATGGAGGCATTTGTGTCCACTGTGAACGGCTTATCAAAATCAGGTAATGCTAGGACGGGTGCTATAGATAAGGTAGCTTTAATAGATTCAAAGCTTCTCTTGCTGCTCATCGGATCATGAAAACTGCTGCTGTTTTAAGACATCAGTAATTGGTGACATAACCACACTAAATCCTTTGATAAAACGCCGATAAAAATTCGCCAGCCCATGAAAACTGCGAACATCAAAGAAGCTACGGGGCGTCGGCCATTCCACTATGGCAGCAATTTTTCGTGGATCCACCTTTACTCCTTCCGCCGAGATTAAGAAACCAAGAAAGGATACCTGTGTTGTTGCAAATTCACACTTGAGGATGTTTAAATAAAGCTTGTTTTGCTGCAAGATCTCAAAGATTGCTATTAAGTGTTGTATATGGTCTTTCAATGTTGTACTGAAGACTAATATATCATTGAAATACACAACGCAACATTTATTAAGAAATGGCTTCAATACTTCATTCATCAATCTAATAAATGTTGCCGGTGCATTGCACAAGCCAAATGGCATGACTTTACACTCGTATAATCCTTGGCGAGTTTTAAATGCTGTCTTCCACTCGTCACCAGGTTGAATCCTGATTTGGTGATAGCCGCTCCGCAAGTCTAATTTGGTGAAGATTTGTGCTCTGACAAATTCCCTAACATATCTTCCATCCTTCGCATTGGAAAACAAAACTTAACTGTAATCTTGTTTATGGAGAGCGACTGTCTATGCATATCCTCCAGCTACCATCTTTCTTTGGTACCAATAGTGCCGACACGGCATAAGGGCTAAGGCTCTATTGTATTAGTTGCTTATCTAGTAATTCATCAACAATTTGCTGTAGAATCTTGTGCTCATTTGGACTCATCCGATAATGCGACAAATTTGGTAATGAAGCTCCGGGCGTTAATTTGATTTGATGTTGAATTGCTCTAACCGGGGGCAGCTCGGCTGGCAACTCAGGAGGTGTAATATCAACAAATTGTTGTAGTAACTTACTAATACCAACGTGCAAGGTATCTACCTCTGTTGTGAAATTCTGTTCCTTGACAACTAAGGACATGATGCAAGCGGATTCTTTCCAAGCATTAAGCAGAGCCTCTCGGGTAACAACAAATAAGGTTGTTTTGGCATTCGATGTATTGGCCTCTTGGTCAGGAGAACGGGGCAACAATCTCAATCTCTTACCCTTCCAATCAAAGGTGTAAGTGTTCGCTCTGCAGTCATAAATTGCCCCAACATCGAATAGCCAAGGCCTTCCGAGTATCAAATGGCATACATCCATATCCACAATGTCACATAAAATTTCACTTGCATAGTGACGACCGATTGAAAATGATACTTTGCACATGTCGATCACCGCAATCTTCATCCCCTTTTTAACCCAACTGATTTTATATGGGCTAGGATTATTGGTCGTCTTGAATTGTAATGCCTGAACTACATCGCGAGAAATAACATTCTCAGTGCACCCACTATCAATCAGCAAATCACAGACCTTTCCTTTGATCGTACATTTGATTTGAACAGAGCATTACGCTGGGTCTTGGCCGGTCTCCGTGGAGCTAAAATCAATTTTTGTAACACACAAATTAGAGGATCCCTCTCGTCTCCAACCACGTCTTCTACTTCTTCTTCAAATTCATTATTGTTGTTTCCCAACTCTTCCTCTTCTTCGCCATCCAACAACTGTATCTATGCCCGAGTTGGGCATTCATTCGACTTATGCCCCAGCTGAAAGCATATGAAGCATTTGATGCTTGAAGGCTTGACATAAGGATTTTCCTTCACAGGAGCCTTTCCTTTATGAGTGTCCTTTAGTTCAACTATTTTCTTTCCAACTGCAGCAGGTGAATTAGTAGCTATCGGAGTGAAACTTTCTTGCTATTTGCTGTTGCGGCTTGCGTAGAATTCTTGCTGAAATCTGCTGAATGATCAAATGTTCTCCTACCTTGCCGACTATGGGCCTGTCGTGGAAATTGAGTCTCCACCTTCAGGGCTTAGTTTACTTCTTGCGACAGCGACCATGTAGTATTTAATTCAAGTCGATCTTGAATTGCATCTCTCAAGCCCCCAATATACCTTGCGACCAATTGATTATCATATTCATTGAGATTGTTTCTCGCACTCAGTCGATAAAACTCTTCCGTATACTCGTTTACCGATCTCGAGCCTTGCGAACAGTGTTGGTACTGCATATATAACATTTGTTCAAAATCAGTGGGTAAAAAATGGCCCCTTAATAGTTGCTTCATTCGATGCCAACTCCGCACAGACCCCTTTCCTTCCCGCCTCCTAGATTGGATTATTTGGTGCCACCGCGCACTTGCGCCGCCTTTCAGCCTGCAAGCCACATATTTAACTTTCTTCTCCGGCCCAATCTTCATATATTCAAAAAATGTTTCAACAGCCCTCTCCCAATCCAGGTAATCTTCGATATGCAATTTTCCGTCAAAAAAGGGTATATCCAATTTTACTCGGAATTCACCTTGATATATGTCCCTAACATTCGTGCGACGTCTACGATTAAACACTTGCTCCTCTTTCGAGTCCGTCAACTCCACTGGTCTGAATTGTTGAAGTTCCTCTTCAGAGTCTGAATCCAATTGCGCCCAAGCATCTTGTTGCCGCTCTCTGCCCGTCACGAGCCCCCATCTCGCTGCCGGTATAGTCACCGGAGCTACCGTTCGAGCATTTTGATTCCGATCTAGACGAGCGTTAATCAACCTCAATTCTCAACGCATTTCTCCAAAAAATTGGTCCAAACTAGCGGAGATTTCCTGTGTTTGTCTCGCCAACTGGTGGTGCTCTGTCCACAGAGCTTCAAGGCTGTGATCCTCTCCAGAAGCCACCCGGTTGCTTGCGTCTCCCATCCTGAGCTCTGATACCAATATGATGAGGATCAAACCTGCAAGAAAGAGATAACAAAACAAGCAGCAAGAGATAGAACAGTAACGCTGTGTTATGTATAATATTTCGTAAAAACTGTCTTCCTCTACAGTTTCTGTAATATATGCTAGTCCCTCTTCTTATAATCCAAAGAGGACTGAAACTAAAAAGGTGTAAAATGGTACTACATAACTAATTAAAGAAACTCTGATAGTGGGCACATGCTTAATAACAGTTAAAAGAAAAGTAGCTAATAAGAGATAAGATACTCCTTAGGCTTGTGTTAAGTAACGATGCATCGCATCAAGATTGGAACAACTTAAAATCAATTTTAGAATGGAAGTTAAAGGAGGAAGAGGTGGGGAGCACTTGATTCTAAGAAACTCATACCTCTCAAACTATACTATGTTGAGCTATATATATTTAAAATTAGATTTAAATTAAATTTGATCAATTTAATTTAGAGAGTTAGGGCTTACATTCCAACAACACAGGTTGGAAAAAATGCTCAGGAAGGTGATGGCTTACAATGTAACTGAAAAGAACATTGGACTCGAACCCATATGGTGAGAACTACCGATTGGTGGTAACTCCGTATTACAATCCGAGAGCTTTGAAGAACTGTACGAATTGGATTATGTACTGTACACACAAATTTGGTGTTGTACGAACTAATCATAATGTACGAGCTTGATTCTACAATGTTTAAGCTTTCTTAATAGACTTTGTAGAGGTCTTTGGCAATCATAGGGTTGAGGCTTCTATGAGAAAGCGTTAAAGAAAGGGCTTTGAGCAAGGGAGAGAAAGGGTGAGATTGTGAGAGAGAAAGAGGACCATTCTGAGTTTTAAATTAGTGTGAGAGAGAATTCCACATGGTTGCTTCGTCCAACTTGCATCTAAGTTCCTCTATATGTCATTATTCATCTTGAGCAAAGCTTTGGGAAGAAAACCCCTTTGGTGTCAAAAGGCCACCTGCTACTTTGTCGCATCAGAGAAGGTGAAAGTGATTCGAGTTACTCCGCCATACCGATGAAGGTAAAAATGATTCAGGCTACTCCGCCTCATAAGGAGGGTGAAAGTGAGCCAGGCTACTCCACCTCACCAGGAGGGTGAAAGTGATTCTGGTTCTCCGCCGCGTCGGGTTGGTATAAGTAATTTTATAAAGGCCTATTTGCCTAGCCGTAGGGGCTGAAGGAGATTCACTAAGAGTTTAGTTCAGTAGTAGAAGAGGATGACTTCGAGGAGTGGACGTAGGTCAAGTTGACCAAACCACTATAAAAATCTGATTTCTTTGTTCTTTTTCTTTCCACATTTTATGTTTTGTGCTTTACTTTTTTGCATATTTACTTTACGCGATCTAGTTTGAGTTTGATGATTATTGCAATGTGTGGTTGATTGAGTTTAATATTTTTTTGAAAAAGAAATTAAAAAACAGAAAACAAAAAGAATAAACATATTTATTTTTTAATAAAAATCTGAAAACAAGAATTTAACATTTGTTTTACTATTTGCTTATGCTATATGATCTGAAATTTGTTATTGTTTAATTCAAAAATAAAAGATTTAAAAACACCAATTCACCCCCTCTTGATGTTTCATTGAATAGTTCAATTAGTTTCACAATCATCTATTGAACTTTCACTCCGACCTATATCTAACAAAATGTAAGGGACTTACGAATTTAGAACCCCACCAAGAGATTAGTCAGCCAGACTTTGGACTTACAATCTTACATGGAAAGGACTGTCAACTAATCCACCAAAATATTTTTAAACCAGAAAATATAAACTAACAATGAAATCTGAAACTAAGGCTGAACACAGACTTTATATTGTTCTCCAAATCATGTAAACAGATTTATCACATTCTAAACAGTTTTTTAGCTTGTTAATCACATTTTCTGTTCCCTTATTGTCCATGCAATCAGAATAAAGTAATATTGAGGAAATATAACGAAGAGCGACAAACCTATTGACAGATCACTGAAATCAAGAATGTGAGAAGGGTGCCACCTCAAATTTGTCACTCCATTACAACCATGCAAAGTACTATTAACCATCACAACCGCGTCTTTTCTATCACAAGGATCATTGACTCCATTAATTGTCGAAACTCTGTCAGCTTGACCACAAGCATCATCTGAACCGTTAACTCTCAAACTTACATGTGAAGAACACTCATCAGAACATTCAGCAGCAGAACACTGCTGCATATGAATATTATCATCCATAATATCTGAATGTATCCAGGTCGGAGAAGAAATGCACTTAAGGGATCCATCAACATCCTATGGCATAAAGGTGGAAGTTTAGACTAAATTTGATCTGTGGTCATAAATTGTTACGTGGAAAGAAAGTAAACTCAGAAACTTACCTTTCTTATGTCAAGCAAACTTGAAAGATCATGCGGTAAATACTTTTCAACTTCATCTATCAAAAATCCTGGAATAGGATTACCCCTGAACAAAAGAGAAATATTATTTTAGTAAATAAAATAATAAGAGTTAAGACACCATTTACTTTCATCAATCAATCTGCAAAAAGCTTCATGGCATTGTGTAGAACAGTATTTAGGGGAAAAAAGCATGTGAAATCTTCCAACGGAGAATCAAAATCCGTTTTATAATGTGGTTGCCGCTTACGGTCACATATGGATGAACTTGCAAATATAACAGCATCAAATTATACAAAATGGACTTAGTTTGAACTGTGCATCACCATAACACAAATGTACTAAAAAGAGTACAAAGACATTGTGCAAACACACCAAAAAAATATAAAAGCACGTAATACAACATGAAAGCACATGTTCAAATGCATCTAAAAAGCATACAAATACACTATGCATATGCAACAAAAACATGTAATTTTGTTGTATAGGCTAATAAAAAAGTATGCAAATGCATCATGAAATGTGTAAGTGCGCTTTATAAATACATTGAAAAGTGTGTGCGACATATTAAATCACCAAGAATAACTTTACTCACATGTGCTCTAGCAAATGCTTCAACTCCTAAATTGGAGATACAAGAATGAGGCATGTGCTAAAAAAAAAACACTTAAATTTGAATCATCTTGAGAAGTGGGCAAGCACACTACACAAACACACGAAAAATCATGCAAGTGTTCAAGCGTGTCATGTGACTTCACTTAGAAACATGCAAGCATGTCGTGCACATCAAAAACCATGCAGGACCACCAAAATTGAATTATTCATGTGTTGTAGTGAACAAGCTAAACACTCGAACATGCATTTGAGAATACTGCATTGATTCAAAATAAATTAAATTCAAACCTACCTCACTCAGAAAAGCATGCAACCGACTTAAGATAATTGTGCAATCCATCTAAAAAATTTGCAAACCCTCTTTTTCATGACGCTCTCAAGCGGGCCCCCCTATCTAAACATAAGATCTTAATCTCATATTTAAAATGATTTCAAAATTATGCTCGTGGTCCAATACAAGACACTCAAATCATTATAGACTGAGAATTAAAGGCTTAGCTACAAGCATCCTTGAAGATATCTTGTTTTCTGTTAGCATTAGACATTTAATGCCTTTTACAAAGAAAATTCATTTAAAATGCAAACCTCTAACGTCGCTCTGCTTATATTGCAACTCATAAAGCTAATTTGTGAACTTGATCCTCTGCTAGCATGAAGACAAAGTGGACAAGATTCAAAGCAACAAAATAAAAATGTACAAAACTCTGATGATAATCTTGTTGATTAAAATTCTCAACCAGGTGAGATCGTGCCAACAAAATTTACCCAAATTCCAAAACTAATATTGTGGGGCCCAAGTACCCCTACAAAAAATATAAAAAAATCTATACAAATCTTCAATTAAAATCTACTACCTAAAAATTTAAAACAAAAAAGTGATCAGTCTTCGGCAACAGCTTGACAAGAGTGATGAATTTAAGATTAACCTCAGCTCACAAAGAGTCAATGTCATATCAAACGTAACACTATGTTCACTCACAAATGATCTATCGCCAGTAAGGAAGTAATATTTACCATTTAATTGGTGATATTACAACTAAATGGTATCATAAGTAAATGGTTATAACTTGAGCCCCTCACGAAGTAGTTTCATCGCAAAATGACACACTTAAATAATGGTCACAAGACTCACAACCAAAGTCTATAAATTCTCCAATGGCTTAAAAACTTTCAGTAGTGAATTGTGGAATGCACTTGATAAGACACAAAGTCCTCTATCAACTAATATTAACTTTTTTATCTAATATTGACTTAAATTCATCACCTTGACAAAAATTCACCCCAAGTCTGTAAGGTCTACCTTGAACGACACAACTCATAGCTACCAACAAGGATCCTTTAGTCAGGCTGGATCGACTACCTCCGCTAACTAAGTAGACCAGGGTCTATGATAACTCAGAACAAGTAAACCATGAGATCTTAATCGAGTTTGTCATCATTCCCTACCATCTACTTTAAGCTATTTACGGTTCACTGTCTATGATAACTCAGGCTACGATTCACAGTCTTTATTTTTTATGCTTTTAGGTATTTTTGCTATTTACGGTTGTACCCTTTCTTTTGAGTTTACTTGAGTTGTAGCCCAAGGGGAGTTTGAATCATTGTTGTTTGTATTTCTCTAGGCCTATATATTGTGGCTTCTTCTATTGTAAGAGGGATGATGATTTGATGAATAAATTTCTAGCTTATTTTTTTGGTGATCTCTTTGTGAGTTCTGTGAGTGGTGAAGCCTAGGAGAGGCCATTGGAGTACCCAACAGCTCGTCAACGGGGGAGCTCTTGGTTCATTATTTTATTTGTATTTTTATTCTTCATCCTCCCTCCTTCCCCCATACCGCCGGCAATCCTTCCCTTTCTCTCAAACCGAGAACATCACCCCTTTTTTCTCTCATTACCCGCCGTCTTCCCCACTCCTCTCAAGCCACCGACCACTTCCCCATCCCGACGGCCTCCCCTCCATTCTTCCTCCCACCGGCCAAAATCCCTTCTTCCAATCCCATCGCCGGCCACCTCTTTTCTTCCCCTCTTAATATTGAATTTAATCACCATTAAGACCTACCTAATTTAACCTACATAATTTTAGAAAATTTTCATCCAATTTCAATTTAAATACTTTCCTAAATTAGCTAAGTCAAATTAGGAAAGTTTTTTCAATTCAAATCTAATTTAATATTAAATTAGATGATAATTCTTTATCCTTTTCCTAAATGGGATTAATGCATTAAGAAGCATTAATTTCCCTCCCCATCTCCCTCTTCCTCTAAGCATGCCGACGGCCCCCCTTATTTTGAATCCCTCCAATTTTGTTTCTCTCCACATTGACATCACCTAAATTTGGATTTGAAATTCAAATTCATAATTCATAATTACCTCCCACTAATTAACCCCAAAATTTGAATTTAATTTCAGATTTATTCTTTCCTATCTTCCACCCCAAACCTTAACCTCCTCAAGAGCTCACCCACCAAACTGTGCCCCTCTCTCTCCGTGGCCACCCCTCCCACTTATCTCTTTTCCCCTTGGAAACCCTACACTTCTTATGTCTTTATAAGCCAAAAAAAGAAGACAAGATCCTCCCTCCTCATTGGTGTATGGCAGATCTTGAGATTGACCACGGCTTTGCCTACAATGCACAGGGAGAAATCGACATCCTCCGTTCTCCTTTCTACGAATCGGATTGGGAGTATGACGACTCGGTGGAAAGCTACGTCAACCGCATCATTTATTGCCTTGCCAAGACAATCGAGATTCAACAACCCATAGCACCTTGGCTTCTCCTCGGAGGATCCACTACTCCACCGCCGGCTACCTTTCCAACAACAAAGTTCCTAGGTTCCTTCTTCCTAGTGGTGGTCTCTCTTCTAGTGTGGAACATCTTCTTCCACTAATCCCACGAGTGATTGAGTGAGGAGGTCCTCAAGGTGAAATATCTCATTATTAAATTACTAATTTTGTTATTGCGCTCATAACTTATTATTGTCTTTGAAATTTGAATGAATTTTCTTGTTAATCTACATGCATCTCTTTGCCTAAGCAAGTTGAAAGTTACAAACTCCTAAAATCTTTCCTTGTTGTGAATGATAACTTTATACTGGAAAGCTTTTAACAATTGCTCTTATTAATTTCTCGTAAACTCCTGGTAGTTTCACATCATGAACGTTTTAAATTAAACAAAAAATTGGATTTAGTTTGAAGCATATGTTGTATCTGGGAGAAGAAACCTAGTAAGACAAAAACGTTTGCATCTTATTATATTATAAGCTAGCCGCACAAAGCCATCTTACCAAGGGAAAAAGTTTAAAAAGGTTCTAGACATAAATTAAAAGTTATTTTCCGTCTGTACGGGCATTAAAACATGCATGAGAAAGATGAGACTACATATCAAATCAACATTTCAAGATCAGCAAAATTTTCAAAGGCACGGAGCTTAAAAAAAGAAAGAAAAAGAGATCATTATTAAACATTAAGATGTTAAATAATGTTTACTACCCAGGGAGAGAACGCACCATTGAGCTAATTGATTCTTTATGTTATTCTTCCTTCTATCTAACGCTGCAATCACAGGTTCCCATTTTCGACAAGTATCAAAATCTTTACAATCTACATCTATCAGATCAGCCTCTGCAGGCAACTTGTAACTTCCAACTGAACATTCTTGAAAGTTTCTTACCACAGATATCTCCTTGACATCAGTTTGAATGTTTGGTAATGGTAAAAGGTGAAGATGACGGAGTTGCTCACCTAGAAATGAAGCTAAATGGAATGCTTCATTTTTGGACAACAAATCTCTCCTACAAAAGGAATAAAATGATGAAAATTAGCTTTTTAAGAACTTTTATAGACATATCTAAAGTTAGCAAATTACAAATTAGATTGATCGCAGAAATAAGACTTTGAATTAAAAAGTCTATATTATTTACTATAAAGATAACTACACTCACAAATTAGCAAAAATATCTCCTCTGCATCGTCTACATACTATGAAAGGCCACATCCTGGAGCACATAACAGTTCCACTGTTATGGTTTTCCAACTCAAATTGATTCTTGCTCCATATTCCAAATGGAAATTCCTCTGTAGTGTTATCTCTAATAACAAAACTACTATTAGCAATGATGTCAGGTACTCCTCTTCCATCCCATGAAAATGTTCTATAACCACTACCGTCAGCAACCACAAATCCACTTGCAATGATATCCGGAACATGATTCATCAAAGGTGACTTCTTTTTGGTAAGAAGACTATAGAACTCAAGCTGCAGATATGATAAAAGCACCATTGTAACAAGCGAAGCTCAAAGAAAAGCAAAAAAGAAGGCTTCATTGGAGTTAGAATAAACCTCTGTACCAAGACCAAAGACAGAAGAGGCCAGACCTCCCTCAACAAAAAATTTTTATCACATTGTCAGAAACAAGAAATACCTAGACAAATGAACCGCATAAGTTGATAAATCCCAATGATAAAAACTACAAAAAAAAATTTCTTCGCCAAAACTATTGAAGAATGTATACAAGCTGCCATAGCGGCAATCCTCAAATAACAGGGAAAGTGATTGTGATATCAGCATTATTATGCAATGATAAGGGCATTCAAGTATTCAAAAAGCTGTTTTAATTCTCAATATTATCAAAAGCGCGAGGCATCCTAAAAATTTATATAATTTCCCAATACTCTGATAGGAAACACTTGGATTTCCAAGTGTTTCACACCAAGAACCAAGTAGATCTAGGATGAAATCTGCTGTCCACACAAGAAAACAGCCAAAAAACAGTGGATTCGGAGAGAAAACGAAGGAGAAAACGTAAGAGAAACGAAGCAAACACTTTTATTTAATGAGAAATGAAAAGCACTTGCAAGATACAACTTTCCTTCAATTCGAGAGGAAGGAAAAACTCTCCAAATCTCTAGCCGTAGCCTAGAGCCCAAGAACACAAACCCTAGATCTCAAAAATGATTCAAATTCAAGATAACCCTCTCTTCCCCATATTCCTTCTAATTAAACATGAAAGGAGGATTACAATTTACCTAATTACCCTTCTCATTCAAAAATTCCCTCCCAAAACTCAAAATACAACAAGTGGGCCCCCCTAGGGGTTTCCGCCCAGCTCCTGGCTGGGTTTCTTCCGCCGGGAGTAAGCCCTGACCGGTCCAGGGTGGACCGGTCCAGCCGGCCCAGGATGGGCCGGCATAACATTACCGCCCTCCCAAAGAATCACCTTGTCCTCAAGGTGAAAATCAGGAAACTGCTGTTTCACCACCTCGTATGGCTCCCACGTGGCCTCGTAGTCAGGAAGGTTCTTCCACTGGATCAACACTTCCTTAGTATCATCTTCTTTCTGACGAACACCCTTCAGCTCCAAGGGTTCCATGGTCACCTCTAGCTCCTCCGTGAGTGTCGGCGGTAGCTCAGGACTGGCTATGTGATCTCAAATGACCCTTCTCAGCTGGGAGACATGAAAAACTGGGTGTATAGTCGCTGATGCGGGTAATTTCAGTCAGTCGGTACTACTGCCCCAATCTTTTCTGTCACTTCATAGGGGCCAAAGTACCTTGGAGCTAACTTCTCATTCCTCCTGTTGACAACTGTCTTCTGCCTGTATGGACGTAGCTTCAAGAACACCCTATCACCTGCCTCAAATTGGATATCTTTTCTATGCCCATCCGCTTGCTTTTTCATGATCTGTTGTGCTCTCAGCAAGTGCCTCTTTAATTCTTCCAACACTCGGTCCCTCTCCTCCAAATACTCCTCTACTGACGAAACTGGAGTGCTTCTGCTCCCAAAGTGTACCAGGTGTGGGGGATCCCGACCGTACAACACTTTGAATGGGGTCATTTGTGAAGCCGAGTGAAACGACGTGTTGTACCAGTACTCAGCCCAGGATAGCCACTTTACCCATAGCTTTGGTGTCTCAGACACAAAACATCTGAGGTATGTCTCTTTGTTGACTACTTCCGTCTGGCCATCCGTCTGCGGGTGGTAGGCTGTACTTCTCTTGAGTATTGTTCCTTGTAATCTGAATAGCTCCTTCCAGAAGTGACTGAGGAAAACTTGTCTCTATCTGATACGATCGCCTCTGGCACCCCATGTAATCTGATCACTTCTCTGATAAAGGCTGATGCTACTGTTGCTGCGGTGTAGGGATGTCGTAAGGGAATGAAGTGGGCATACTTGCTCAGCCTGTCCACCACTACCAAGATCACAGTGAACCCCTCTGAGCGTGGCAGCCCATCTATGAAATCCATAGAGATCTCCTCCCAAACTCTACCAGGCAAAGCTAATGGCTGTAGTAATCCTCCTGGTGACATCGCTAGATACTTATTCCTTTGACAGACCTCACATCTGGCTACCATCTCTTCCACATCTTTATGCATCCTCTTCCAGTATAATTCCCCAGCTAGTCTTCTGTATATCTTATGTATGCCTGAATGGCCCCCTATTGCACTCCCGTGAAACTCATGGAGTATGTTTGGGATGTGGATCGACGTTCGGGGCATCACAAATCTCCCCTGATACAGCAGCTTGTCTCCCTCCAAGGAGTATCCTGGGTGGCTATCTGGTTCATTCAGCAACTCAGTTCTGATCTTTCCCAAACTCTCATCTCTGGCGCTCTCTTCTCTGATGGCCTCCCAATCCAGCATCCAAGGCACGGATAGAGCGACTGTCTGTAATTCCTCCATACATCTGGATAAGGCATCTGCCGCCTTGTTCTCCACTCCTGGCCTATACTGAATCTCAAAGTCGTACCCAAGTAACTTGGATAACCACCTCTGATGCTCTTCAGTCACCATTCGTTGTTCTAAAAGAAATTTCAGGCTCCGCTGATCAGTCCTGACAACGAAGTGTCTTCCCAGTAGGTAAGGCCGCCATTTCTGGATGGCCAACACGATGGCCATCAATTCCCTCTCATATACTGATTTCATCCTTGCCCGAGCAGTTAACACCTGGCTGAAATAAGCGATGGGCCTCCTATTCTGCATAAGTACTGCACCCAGTCCGTACCCCGATGCATCTGTCTCCACAATGAATGTCTGAGTAAAATCTGGCAAAGCTAGTACTGGCACTGTAGTCATTGCCTTCTTCAGGCTCTCGAAAGCAGAGGTGGCTGCTTCTCCCCATAGGAAACCATCCTTCTTCAGCTGCTCTGTAAGTGGCCAGGCTATGGTGCTATACCCCTTCACAAATCTTCTGTAATAACCGGTCAATCCCAGAAATCCCCTCAGCGCCTTCAGACTTTTCGGTAGTGGCCACCTTAGCATCGCCTCAATTTTGGATTGATCAGCTGTCACTCCTTCTTTTGATACCACATGGCCCAAGTACTCTACACTGGCTTGAGCGAAGCAGCATTTCTTCAAGTTTGCCTTCAACTGATGCTCCTGCAGAACCTCTAGCACCGTTCTTAAATGTTCCCAATGTTCGACCTCTGTCCTGCTGTATATCAGGATGTCGTCAAAGAATACTAACACAAACCGTCTGAGATAAGGTTTGAAAACCTTGTTCATCAGGGCCTGGAAAGTAGCAGGTGCATTGGTGAGGCCAAAGGGCATCACCAAGAACTCATAATGGCCTTCATGAGTTCTAAAAGCTGTTTTGGGAACATCTTCCTTCCTCATTCGAATCTGATGGTAGCCCGATTTCAAATCTATCTTGCTGAAGATCACGGTCCCACTTAATTCATCCAAGAGCTCATCGATAACGGGTATAGGAAACTTATCAGGCACGGTTTCCTTATTGAGGGCTCTGTAATCTACACAAAAACGCCAGCTGCCATCCTTCTTTTTTACCAAAAGAACGGGACTAGAAAAAGGGCTGATGCTGGGTCTGATGATCTCAGCCTCCAGCATTTCTCTAATCAACCGTTCAATTTCATCCTTCTGGAACTGGGGGTAGCGGTAAGGGCGTACACTGATGGGGGATACTCCTTCCCTCAACACTATAGCATGCTCACGCTCCCTCTCTGGGGGGTAATCCCTGAGGTGGCTGAAAAACCTCTGGAAACTGTTGGATCAATGGCTGAACAGAGATGGGTATATCTCCTCCCTCTTCCACTCCTTCCCCCTCCAAACTATGCAACTCCACCAAGTAGCCTCCTCCCTCCTGCTGAATGGTCCGGATTAGGGCTTTGAGAGAAACCCCAGCTTTTGTCAACCGTGCATCCCCCTGAATTGTTTTCCTTCTCTCCCCTATCACCAGTTCCATCCTCAATGTCCCCCAGTTGATCTTCGTCTCCCCTAGGGTACGCAGCCATTTCATCCCTAGGATGACGTCAGTACTCCCCAATTCCAAAGGAAGGAAATCTTCCTTCACCTGGATTCCCTGAATCTTCAGCACCACCCCTCTACAAACTCCCCTACTCATTTCCACCTTCCCCGTGCCCATCATCACCCCATAGCCGCCTGTATCCACCAGTTCCATTCCTAGCGACTCCACTATCTGAGTGGAAATGAAGTTATGGGTTGCCCCACTGTCGATCAACACCACCACCTCACGATCAGCTATCTCTCCTCTCACCTTCATAGTGTGATTCGGAGTGAATCCCACTACAGAGTTCAGAGAGACTTCTGCCACATCCAGGTGCAATTTCTCTTCCTCTTCCTCAGTCCGGCTCCCACCTTCCTCCTCGTCTTCCTCGTTGTCACAAACAAGGAGGACCTGAAGAGTTCGGTCCTTGCATCTATGCCCAGGCATGTACTTCTCATCACAGCGGAAGCACACCCCCTTGGCCCTCTTTTCTTGCATCTCCTTCTCTGTCAACTTCTTGAACTGTCCCCCACTTCCACCACCACCTGATCTCTCCTTGGGCACCTCCCTCTGGTTCCCGGGGGCTACCCCTTTTGAGGGTAACACAGCAGTAGTCATCTTGTAGGATCCCCCAGAGTAGTTGCCTCAAGCTACCCTTTCCGACTTCTTTTGGTCTTCCACCAGTTTTGCCAATTCCATGGCCTTGCCCAAATTCCGTGGCTCCAGCACTCTGACCGCTGTTCTTATCTCAGGTTTGAGCCCTTTCATGAAATTTCCCTCCAGGGCTGATTCCGAGATATGATCCAGACGGCTCGCCAAGTACTCAAATCGGTCTCGGTAGTCGGTCACGGTCCCCTCCTGAGTCAGAGCAAAGAACTGTTCATAGAAGTCTCCTCCCCCGTCGGCTCGGAAACGCTCTAATAAACAATCCTTGAACTCTCGCCAGGTCCTGATAGGCTCTCTTCTGTCTCTCCACTGATACCATGCCAGCGCCTTCCCCTCCAGACACAAACCTGCTGCCGTCAGTTTTTCGTCATCTGTCAAACCCGTTGACAGCGAAATAACGCTCCACCTTATATATCCAGCCGTGGCCATCTTCACCCTCAAAGATGGGCATCTTCAACTTCCTCACCTTCGGATCCCTTCCGTTACCCCGGAACTCTCCATAACCTCCCATTCCTCGAAGAGGAGGTGCTCCCCAAGTGTCCCGATCCTCCCTCCGACGTTGGTAACCGAAATCTTCGTCAAAATCTCCTCTTCCCCTTTCAAAATCAGCACCTCGACGCTGAAATTCAGCACCTCGACGCTGATATTCTTCTCTCCTTTCTCCAAAATCTGCACTACCTTCATATTCCACCCTCCTGCTTCCAAAATCCACACCTCGACGCTGAAATTCAGCACCTCGACGCTGAAAATCAGCACCTCGACGATCATTCTCCATGCTCATCTCCTCTCTAGAGAGTGGCTCTAGAGGTGGCATGTCGTCATCTCCTTCAAGAATCTCCACTTCCGGATTCCTCCTCCCCCGGATTGGGTTCGGATTTCCTCCTACGCCATGGCCGTCAGTGGTCTCTCTCACTTCCGATGTGTCTGGATGGGTTTTCATCTCCAATAATTTCTTCATAATTTCTTTCATCGCCGCGAACCTCCCTTCCAACCTCTCATTGTTGGTAGAGATCTCCAAGAATTTCCCCTCCAGATCTGTCTTCAGTTGACCAAACTCGCCTTCTAAAACTTCCACCTTCTTCCCGGCCATCTTTCTTTTAACGGATCCACAAAAACTTTTTCCGGAGACGACGATCTTGCTGAAATTTCAGAATTTCAGCCGCCGGTGGTCCCGAATCGGTGCTCTGATACCAATTTGATAGGAAACACTTGGATTTCCAAGTGTTTCACACCAAGAACCAAGTAGATCTAGGATGAAATCTGCTGTCCACACAAGAAAACAGCCAAAAAAAAAACAGTGGATTCGGAGAGAGAAAACGAAGGAGAAAACGTAAGAGAAACGAAGCAAACACTTTTATTTAATGAGAAATGAAAAGCACTTGCAAGATACAACTTTCCTTCAATTCGAGAGGAAGGAAAAACTCTCCAAATCTCTAGCCGTAGCCTAGAGCCCAAGAACACAAACCCTAGATCTCAAAAATGATTCAAATTCAAGATAACCCTCTCTTCCCCCTATTCCTCCTAATTAAACATGAAAGGAGGATTACAATTTACCTAATTACCCTTCTCATTCAAAAATTCCCTCCCAAAACTCAAAATACAACAAGTGGGCCCCCCCTAGGGGTTTCCGCCCAGCTCCTGGCTGGGTTTCTTCCGCCGGGAGTAAGCCCTGACCGGTCCAGGGTGGACCGGTCCAGCCGGCCCAGGATGGGCCGGCGTAACATACTCATGATGGTAGGCACTCCCCAACCAAAGTGAGGCGATAATTAAAATAGCTAATCCATTCAATAAAACTATTTTAACTATAAGGGATAATTTTAAAGAATTTGAAATGATGATAGAAAATATGTCCGTTAAACAAGTAAATAGAGTTACTATCATAGGATTAAAAAGAAGAAAAGGTAGACTTAAGGCTAAACGTTAGAAATTGTTCAAAATAATTTGCAATCAAGTTTAACACCTTTAAAACTAATCAACTATCACAAATGAAAAATGAGGACCCATAAAGCTGACCCAAAAAATTGGAATAAGGCAACGATACTGATGATGGCTCATGTTAATTATTTATTCTCAATTTGTCATATGTCCATTAAGGACCCAAACCACTCTCAATATCTACACGATAATTTATAGAGGATGCCATGATTTGACATATTTTATTTTGTTGCTCATGCTCCAAGATGCAACCAAAACATATATGATTCCTCTCATTTTTAAAACCATTCACACCAATTTAAAAGGAAATTTCTTCACGAGTTGTTGATTGAATTACAGAAAAAACGACAACAGGACATCTAAATGATATCAAATCAATAACAGAATCAGTAACAGCTTTTGCACGATAACGCTATGCCAATGACATGAGATATAATATGCTTACAGGATTACTGCCTGTACCAACAGGAAACTTTTCATCTTCAATCGGTAAAGGCAAATTGTAATGGGCACAAATGTTCATCAGGCAAGAAGACCACTTTTCCACATTCAAGTTTAAGCAAGCACCCTAAGAAAAGCAAGATTGATTAGAACAACTGCAGTAGCGATCATAAACTAAGATCCTTGCTGACATCAAGACAGAAAGACCTTAAATCATAAGGCTATCTTTCATTTGACAAGATCCTTCTTAAGAAGAAATTGTGCAGCATACCTTCCATACTAATTCTCGTATAGCTGGTTTTAAAACCCAGAGCTTGTGGAGCCATGCCCTCATCTCCCTTTCTCCTAAGATGTTGCTTGGGCTACAAATTGTATTATAATGATCTATTTCTTTATCCAAAAACATAGATAAGAAGTCTATATCATAAGAAAACTCTTGATTACAATTCTTGAAAGCATCTGAAAGACCGCTGATATAATTACAGCTGTTAAGACGTCCATGCTGCTCTTTAACTGGTTCCAAAACTTTGAGCCTTTTCTCTCTCCGTGACATGTCAGGATAATTCAATAAATTCATGTCAAACAATGCATCACTTTTTGGATGTTCATTAACCCCACCTTGAACAGCTAATAATCCAGCACGACAAACTCCCTTATGAACATGGCCTGGAGCCATATCCAAGCACACAAATTCAAAATTTGATGTATTTGCAAAATTTTGTGTAACAGCAATTGTTGTCTCTAAATTTAGCACGCAATGCCACCATCCACTTGGAACAAATATTGTCTCTCCTGGCAACTGGGTACACTCCAGTGGTTTATCTTGGTCACCAAGAAGAGGGTAAAAATCAAGCCACCACTGCACAAATAATACACAACAGATACTTAGATTTGCATAAATTATATTTCAAACAAGACAGGGATCAGTTACCTGCAATGATGATGGACTTTCAATATTTACATCACCATCATCCTCATTAACATGAACTGTAACACCTAAAGGTACCCTACCAGGAGGATAAAGTGCCCACCTATAAAGAAATCCAAAAAGAATTACTATCCTAGTTTTTTTGAGCTGTTTTCTCAAAAAGCAAGAACCCCACGCAACATCAAAAAAAATAAACAATAACCTTGCCATTGATCGTTATTTGTTATATCAGATCATCAATAAAAATTTACTCATAATACATATTATGCGTAAAATAGAAAAAATCTTCTCTCAACACATTATAAGGCAAGGCCAATATTTTTTAGGGAAATAATTTATTCCCTTACAGCCGTATTCAAAAAATTCAAGGCAAGGAACAACATGTCTTAATAGGGACACCAGTTGACAAAATAGGAATGTGCGCATAAGTACACAGTTTATGGATAAGGCAGCAATCATAATTTGTATTCATTGATAAATCCATCTGATTAGCAAGTCTACCTTTTCCTCCCACACAAAAGGGTGTTCCAAGCACTCGTCAAACCTGGATCAACATGCCAAGATGCACCAGATCTCTCTGGTCCAATTATTAGCCACCTGAAAGGGGGTCGCTGATCATAATCCAGCACATCAAAAAAGTCTTCTTGAAACAGACTTGGTACACAATAATCTTGTAACAATGCTGGTGCAGCTTCTCCAAACTGCAAAAATATCAACTTAGACTTTTAAAACAATTTTTAGGAACCATTCAAGATTAAGGTAGAAAATATTTAGTCACCTTATCATCAAAAATATAAAGGGGGTCTTCATCATGCTGGCAATTCATGTATGAAACATAATCCTTAAGTTTCATAGTAAATTTTCTTAGAGCTTCTTTGAGATATCCTGAAAGTTACATCACCATAATTTGACAATAACTGATCCAATGTCCACTTATTTCTTGCTGGCCAAGTTTTAGCCACTTCAGTAAGCAAGACCTGGAAAGCAAGCGTAAACATCATAGTTTATTAAAACTTCTGAAATGATCTGGTAAGAGTGAGGAAATGCCTATAGAGAGAAGGTTAATATTAAAACTACGTGCAAAATAACTGGCATGGAAAGGGTGTCCAATTAAAGCTAAAAACAAAAACAAAAAATCTAAGTTGAAGAAGAAGCATAAGGCTAAGAGAATGAAACAGTTATAAACAAAACAACATAATGGAATATAACATGGTAAACAAGTTCCTACAACAACATCAAGCCTTTGTACCACTACGTGGGGTCGGCTACATGAAACCATTTTCGTCATTGTGTCATGTTAAAAGTAAAATTCTCATTTAAATCTAATAAAGAAAGATCATTTCTAATATTTTCAAACCAAGTCTTTTTAGGTCTACCTCTACTTTTCTTAACATAAGTCAAATATAATACCTCAACTTTCCTAACAAGGTCATTGGAAGACCTCTGTTTAATGTGGCCAAACCATCTAAGGCGACTCTCTCTAATCTTATCTTCCACTGGAGCTACTCCAACCTTTTCACGTATATGTTCATTTCGTATCCTATCTCTAAGGGTAAAGGCACTGATCCACCTAAGCATCCTCATCTCTGCAACACTTAACTTAGTATTATGCTTCTCTTTCAATGGCCAACATTCGGCACCATAAAGCATTGCAGGTCTCACCACCATCTTATACAATTTTCCCTTAAGTTTGAGGGGAACTTTTCTATCGCACAAGCCTGAAGCATTCCTCCACTTCAACCACCAACTTGAATTCTGCTGATAATATCCCCATCTATTTCACCATCACTTTAAACAATAGATCTAATATATCTAAAGCGTGTACTCATATTAATGACTTGATCGCCCAAAGTCACAATCCCCTCACTAGGTCTATTGTTGCTAAAATTACACTTTATATATTCAATTTTAGATCTACTATAGAGAAAACCTTTAGACTCTAAGGTTGACCTCCATAATTTAAGTTTACCTTCAACTCCCTCTCTAGTCTTATCGACAACAAGAATATCATCAGCAAAAAAGATACACCAAGGTACATCCTCTTGCAAATGTCTAGTGAGAACATCCATGGCTAAAGCAAAAAGATATGGACTTAAGGCTGATCATTGATGTAATCCAACCGAAATAGGAAAATACAAACAAGTTCCTAAGACAATAAAATAAATTCGTAAAGAACAAATATAAGGATTGTAGAATGCAACACTCAAGTTTATGATGGTAGTAGCCACTGCAGTCTCTGGGGCAGCAGCATATACTGATATACACGAAACCTACTGAGGAAATAGAAAGAAAACACATTTTGCAACGACCCTAGAACACATTTTCGTAAAAAAATACATACTGAAATCATCCAGACTAAAACCTGATAGCATTAAGGGAAGAAAATTTGCAGGGAAAGGTCCTTTATCAACAACCACTCCTACCCCACCTCTCCAACCCCCAAAAAACAGCAAACATAGGGTACATTTTGTTAGAGCTAACAGAGCCCCAAATAAAGAAAGAGGAAGATAAAATATGCAAGATAACGATAACCATTCAATGAATGCAGCGTTAACAGTACAAATAGGAAGCATTTGTTTTACAGTATTCAGCTATGAACCCTCAAAATTAAAAAGAGGGGACATCCCTAAATGTTTGGAAGTGTTTAAAAGAAGCTAAATGTCTGTACCGGTTTCTTCTCATCAATTCTATAGTTACATTCTTCCAATATATGGTTATTTCTTCTTTCCACATCTTTATCATCTGAAGGAAATCCATCTAATGTGGGTAAAGCATCGATACCACCTTTTGTAAAGAAACAATGAGCTGAAACCTGATAGAAACAAGGTAGAATAAACATCCTAGTGGTTAGTTGATAAAAGCACATACGGCTAATATGAAACAAAAAAGGGATGAATATAGATAACCTTATACCATCAAACTGTAGAGGCCGCCTGTGACAATCGCCAATCTTCATGTACAGATTTTGTCTGGACCAACATCATTAGTTAAGCTTTAAGAAGATAATTTAAAAAACACAACGTTAAATGTATCAGCCAATGAATGATCGTCTTCACATGATGCTAATAAAATGAACAGAATCTATGAGTACGTCTAGAATTGAAGTCAATTGCACAGATCCTGCTTCTATTTAATTGAAGCAAGGTTCATTTTACATACCGATATAAAGTTGTCCTCTTCCAAGAACCTCTATATTCAAACTGACCCCCATCTCTAAGACATAAATTCATCCAAAGTGGCTCTTCATTGCAAAATATATAAAGAACACTGAAGCAGTTGAAGAAAACATTAGAGGTACTTCCGTCAAGATTAAAATAGATAAGCAAGAAGGACAACCAAGCATAAAATTATACATATAAAAATCATTTCTCAAATTAGGAAGATTCACTTTCAGCTGTTTATGATAAACTGTTATGAAAAGCTTCAGTAAAAGAAGCAATATTCATGCTAACGGTTTATAATTCCTTATTTACATGTTAGATAATCTAAGCCAGGATATAAATGTGATATGAGGGCTGCGTGACATCCCAAACAAAATAAGCTTAGCAAAATTACATCCCATCTTGTAGGTGCTGTTCTAAATACCAAAAATTTCGCTTCTCACTACAATCACTATACTTAGAAGAATATAAGCAAACATGATTCTTAGATTATAATCTTAAAAAGTTAAAACTCCCTCCTAAAGTTAAAATTCACTAGTCATTTCACTTATCATTGGCACCATTTTCACAGGCATCACACACCGGTGATAAAAACTAACCACTGCACTTACTGCACATAAAAAATTACGTAGGATGTTTTAAAGTCCAAAGTAGTTACGCAAATCTATTATGATAAGCATAAGACCATGCAACAAACTCGCACGTCACAAATTATCAATGTTTAACAGTTATTTGCTACTTTCGAAGAATAAAAAAATGAATGAAATCACTTCAGATGAAAACTCCATGGCTTCTGACAGAAAAAGTGCTTCAAAACCATGATAATAATGAAATCACTTGACAACAACACTCTCCATGAAACTTATATTTTGATTATTATTATTATTATTATTATTATTATTATTATTATTATTACTTAAATACATTTTTTTGTAAAACCTTGTCGCTCGTGTAAATTTATGTCGTGTTGTGACCTCACGTGCGTGAAAATTCTTAGTTTTTGCACATGAAAACCCCAGCCAATATGGTTATCGATCTTAGTCGTTTCGATTATTCTGAAAGTATCAGTGTTATCTGTTTTGTGAAAGAAAATCATCTGGGAATTTCAAATTTTAGTAGACGCAATTTGGACAACTTTTTTTTTGCACAACGTCTTATTTTTTACGTTTGTTACTTCATCGCGTTTGCATTAATCGACTTCAAACAAGTTATAGAGGTCAACATAAGTCCTTGTGTTCCATTGACCTTATAGATCTAGTCGGGAAGAACAAAAACTATATGAAGATCCCGCATTCATTGAATCTTTGATCCGACCAACAAAAACAAGATTATACAAAGGCACCACATATGTTGTATCTTAGATCTGGCGGGGAATAACAAGAAGGCCTTAGCATGCCCGACAATGCCCTCTACAGGGAGAACGAGTCGAGAGACTATCAAAATGTTGACTAATAAGATATTTTTTAAACTATGTGAAATGACCTCAATCACTTTCGAAAATTAGAATTAAATCATAAAAATTAATTAATTTTTAATAACAATAAAAGGTGTTGATAAATTTAAGATTAGTTCGAATGTTTATAAAGAGTATGAAGCTAAAAAAATATCAAATAAAATTCATGTAATATTGCACACAAATCTAAAAAAATGCACAGTACTTATTAGGTTGACTAGGTTTTCAAATTGAGATCACTTAGTCCAAGCTAACTAGCACCTAATCAGCCCAAAGGTCATAGTGAAAATATTGTCATGTGGGTCGCATTGAGATCCTAAGCCTTGTACTAATAGAGAAAAATCTTCTAAATCTATAACTATTGATGGGCTTGATTGTTAAAAAATCTAAAAAAATATAATCTCTAAGGGGTTGTTTGGTATTGGATTGGATTTAACTTAAGTGGGATTTAGTAAATCCCCTAAATCCGGATTTAGTAAATCTGCAGGGTGTTAAATCTCAAAATTTGTTTGGTGTGACATATGTTAAATCCTGAGAAATTGTTTGTCAACATAATCCAGGACTTAAAAAGGTTGGTTCATTAATAAATTAAAGTTAATATGTTTTAAATTTAATTTTCTAGTTAATTATGATTTACTTATCAATTTTAATTTTAATTACATTTAATAAGTTTAGGGTTAATTAATATAATTAAAATTAGCTTAATTATTATTAATTATCAAATTAGTTATTTAGGTGCTAATTATCAAATTATAAACTAGCTTAACTAAACCCAAATTAATTAAATATTTAAGTATTAAAATATTTTAATAACAATTATAGTTTAAATAAATATAATAACCAACAAATTATAAATATGAATTAAATTAATTTAATGATAATTATACTTCTATTATCATATTAATTAAACTAATTAAATTATTATCTAATTAAAAAGTTAAGAACTAATCCTATAATACTTTTCTCTTATTGTTTTTTTTTTAGCTCTCTTCCTATTTTTTAGAGGCTTCGAACGAGTCACCTGCCAGTGCCTGTCTAGGGTTTGCTTTTCCTCTTATGCATTTCTTCGTTGTTATTCTGCTTCACGTGAAGTTGAGTTCTACAAGTATCGAAGCATCTTTGCCTCCTCCGAAGACATTGTTCCTGTCGGATCGAAAGTTGCAATAGAAGTTCATCACCAAGGTAACGATATTTCTCCCCTTTCGCGTGCTTTATCCGCTAAAAATGAGTCCGCAAATCCGCCGAACAATGGGATTTCCTAAATCCCATATTTACGCCATAAATTTTTAAATTCTGGATTTACACGCCATTTGGATTTACGACGCCTTCAGAAACTGTTTGGCAGGATTTAACATAAATCCGGCGTAAATCCGATACCAAACAGCCCCTAAATTGTTTAGTTCAAATATTATTCATAAAGTTCTGAATGATTATGCATAGTAAGTCATTCATAATATGGGCATTCCAATAGATATAAGCCCCATCTCTCTTTAATTTATCAAGCTAGCATAAAATTCCATTAAGCTTATCAAATGAAAATTATACTCAGACAGCTCATAAATAGAGTAAAACCCTAAAATAATTAAATCCAGGCATTTCAATGAATGCAAGCCCTACCTCAACCTATCAGCGGCTTCTAGGCCCAATCAAATCCCAACCATGTCTATGATCTAACTCTAACCAACACGCAACCAGCGGCTGAATTATTCTAGCAAGTAATCCGAGAAATAGTGAGAGAAACTAATGCCTAATGGTATAGAAGGAGAATACCTGCTAACGCAAGACAGACGACCGAGATCAAATGACGATAGGTGCTCGAGAATGGCGCATATCAGCTCGTCTGGAAGGACGCGGAGGTGTCCGAGGGCATCAGGCCGCCGATCTCGCGGCAGCGGCGTTTGTTCCATGCGGCGACGGTGATTCGGAGAAGATAAGCGGCGATTCGAATCGAGAAGAAAAACTATCGTTAATTAAAAGGATTTGACGAACATGCAACAAGGCTGTCCGCGTTGCTTCCACGCGGAGATGGCGCGATAATTAACTTGGCGGTGACATTGCGGACAAGCAGTGAAAGTACCGCGTACCGGCTTGGCGGCTTCAGGAAAGATTGAGACCAGCCAATACTTGTGAAGAGAGCAAGATCTTCATGTTTCTTCTGTTTTCATTTTATCTTTTTTTTTTAATATTTTTTTGACAGCTTTAATCTTCTTACCAAGTTGATTTGGCTTATGTGACATCTCAATTAATTTTGTATGGAATTAATTTGTGTAGAGGCCGGATATTTATTTTATTTTTATGATGGACTGAAATAAAATATTTACACTTAAAGTATATAAGGGTCATGGTCCCCAGTTTAAGCGGTTAAGTTCTTATTTCCCTCATTTCCCATCTTGAGTGAAAAGAAGGGGTCTCTCGCTCTCTTGGAGAACACCGCTCTAAACGTGGAAGATCGAAAGACCTTAATTCTGTTTTTCAATGGATTCAGGTACGCTTCCGAAAATTCTTCTCGATGATTTAGCATGTCGTTCGGAGACGATCAAATTGTTTTTTGTGTCTCCATTAAATCCTAACAAGTGGGAGATTTACATACATACCACTTAATATTATGCTATTTACATATTTAACACCTAAAACTTTAATATTATATACATACCACCCATAGTTCATTTTCATACCAAATATGAGTGGTAGAAATGAAATATATGAGTGGTAGGAAAGAAATGTAAGTGATATATTTGATATTAAAATAATATAGGGTGATATTCATGTAATATTAAAGTTTTAGGTGTTAGATATGTAAATAAGATGTTATAAAGTGGTATATATGTAAATTTCCCTTTTTTGTTATATTGAGGGGTTTTTTATAGGTACATTGATTGTTAATATTCTTCTGGCTATTATAAATGGGATTTTAATGCAAAAATATTATGAAATATTTTAATGTATAAGATATTTAAATTGTTTTTGCTATATATTAAATCATATTGATGATTTATAAAAACTCTGATAGATAATTAAAAATATAATTAATCAATTTTTTTTGGCAATGGCTACTTACTTCCAATCATATACATCGTGCATAGCATTTTGCCACCACCTACTCAAACGCTCTTAGTTTCCAAACTTCTTCAAATCCCAAATTTATCTCATAATGTCATTGTGATTTCTAAACTTAAGGTTGATAATATGGTTCAATCTTCTTTAACGTATTGAGTTGCAACATCAAGCATTTGATGACCAACAAAGTCCTCCTCTATGGCATCTTGTGTTAGATTGTGTTAAATCAATCATTCATAACATATTACATATAATAGTCTCTGCTTTTAATTGAGTTGTGTTTCTTTGATTTGGGCTCAAATTGTATTGATTTTAGTGTCGTTGAGATCGTCTCCCTGAGATGATCAATTTGATTATAAGTTATCGAAATTGGAGTCGGGTGATCATGAATTTAATTTTTGAAGCTTCTTATTCTTATCCACATCGAGATTTGTGCTCGATCAAGATGAGTTTTTTTACGACATATCAAGTATAATACAATATAATTCAATTACAACAATTATAACATAACGATGTAAAATATATAGAGGATAAAATTTAAATTATTAGCCTTATATTAAACAAAAGTAATTATAATATTTTAGAGTAACATGATGAGTGTAATCACAATGATTTTACAATAAGCAATATTTTTGATAAAATTAAACATAATAATGACATTTATAACACATCTATTTTTCTATAAATGTTCAAATTTGACCCGATATGTTATCAAAAAATTATATTGATCGAGCACTAATCTTGAGGCAAAATCAAGCCGAAAACTTCAAAAAATTAAATTCGGAATCACCTGAACTCCGATTTCAGCGAGCTTATAGTCAAACTGAACGTCTCGGAAATACGAACCCAATGACACCAAATTCAACTCAATCCAAACCCAAATGGGTATGAATCGAAGACCTGAAGCGTTGTTGGAAGGTTCAAACAACAATTTGGATTATTGAACGACTTCTAAACGTGACATGCTTATAATCGAATGGAGCGACTCGACGAGACGAATCCAACGAACCTAAGATGGTTGAATTCCGATATCATTAAGACCTTCAAATATGTGATAAATGATCCACGATCAAAAATTCAATATCGACCGTCCATCCAACTACTCCACATTTACCCCTGATCTTTCACCTATTTACGGGCCATGTCACTCCAGAAATCTATAAATAGACTCCTCATTTCTCTTGAGAGGGGACTAGAGCAGGGGGAGTAACAAGAGAAGAAGAGAAGATTATGAGAGAATAAACTCCTCCTCGACCATCGTCGGGACTCTGCTCGACTTCCATGGGACACCGAAATTTCACCCGACTTCCAAGTGACTCTGAAATTTAGACCAACTTTCCAACTGACGCTGGAATTCCGCCCGATCTCCAAGTGAATATGGATTTTTGCCCTAATACCATCTAACACCAGAGTTCTCCCCGGCCGCCGACTGACATCGGACTTATACCCGACGTCGGACCTCCGCTCGTTGCCAGATTTCTACCAAATGTCGGACTGCTGCCCATTGCTGGATTTTTGCCGGACATTTTATCCGATGATGGATTTCTATCCAGTGATGGAAATCTACTTGATACAGTCCTTCCGACCTTTGACGCCCGCCGACTACGGTCCTTCTGACTTACATTGCCCACCGACTACAGTCCTTCCGACCTCCGTCGCCCGTTGACTACGATCCTTCTAACTTAAGTCGCCCACCGACTACAATCCTTTTGACCTCCTAGCCCGCTGACTATGGTCTTTCTTGCTTACGTCGCTCACCGACTACAGTCCTTCCAACCTCTGTCGCCCGTGGACTACGGTCCTTCCGACTTACGACGCCCACCGACTACAGTCCTTTAGACCAAACAAACACATTAGCAATGATTTTTCGTATTCTCACAATGTAATGTACTATACAAGATGCACTTCAAGCTAAGGAATTCTCCCAAAGAAGGACCTCATTTGTAATCAACTACAATACTAGTGGACTCATTCAAAATGGACTAGACCCCGTGGTTTTCCCTCTTTTCAGGGGTTTTCCACGTAAAAATATCAGTGTCTCATATGAATGGTACACTCTCTCTCTTATCTGATTGCATGCTAGATTTTTGTACAACGCTAAGACGTTAAATATTATATTTCTCTACCGCCACGAATACTCCAGGACGCAACATGACCAAATTTAGGTCACCATTGAGTGCGAATATATGAACACATCTATATCACTATAAAAAGAGCTCTTAAAGATCATTAGATAAATACAATTTCAATCAAACATGTTTCAAGCTATGATTGTAGTTTTTGTTCTTATTTTTAATGCCATTATGAATTTAGGGTTTAGGGTGTAAATGTATATTATTTATGGAGACAAATAAATTTATCAAATATATTGTACCAACAAATTTCAACGAAGATTAATGATTAACTAATTAAGGATATGAAATATTATTTCATAATAATTTCTCATGAACCATAATTATAGAATAAAAAAAAAAAAAGGTTGAGAATGAAAGAGATCAATTTGCATATTGCTCAAACGGTTGCTCATATATAATATCATAACTTCTCTTTAAAATTTAAAAATATTTTATCAAGCAAAAAATTTAAATATATTTTCTCATAAATTAAAAAAAAGAACATATTTATTTAATTTGAAAAATTATTGGACGTACATACTCAAATTTCGCCCCTATAAATGAATTACAAGGTCAGTACTACCGCGATCTCAGAAGCGAAGCGGAGATGGACGAAGACGAACACGAGGTCTACGGTGGAGAAATACCTGATGTGGCGGAGATGGAGGGAGACATGGAGGCTCTGAATGCTGACGTCGATATGGCAAGGGCCGACGCCGACGCCGACGCCATAAAGGTTTCTGACATTATTGCTTCCCGGATCGAAATCTAACCCTAGTTTTTCGCCATTCCTGATCCGTGGCTAATGATTGCTATGGGCTCGTCTTGTTATTCATGGAGTTGCAGGAGCTTGAAGAGATGAAGAAGCGTTTGAAGGAGATGGAGGAAGAAGCTGCCGCCCTCCGTGAAATGCACGCCAAGGTGGAGAAGGAGATGGGAGCTGCACAAGGTTGGGCTCCTCGTTTATTATTATCATTATGTTTAACATTCTTTCATGATGAACATCGTCTCTTGTTAACTTAGTCATATGACTCATTTTTATGCTCTGTTGCAATTTTGAGTAAGTATGATGCTTGAAGCTTAAGGAACATGAGTCTATTTGTTTTGAGGACATTAGAATGATGTAATCGTTTGATTGCAGCCTAAAAAAGATGGATGCTCATATCATCATTCTGGGTATGGTTGTAGTTGGACAACTCCGTCCCTTTGTCATCCATTGATGTATCAATTTTGTTCCCTCATCCATTGATATATCAATTTTTTGGGAACATATCAATCTTGGGCGGTAACCCGAGCTCCTGTCGTGAAATGATATTACGCTAACTTCCCGGGCATAATTGTCTTTCCTTCCATTATATTTCTTCATATCCAAGGAACCCTTGCAAGCAATTCATTTTCAAAAACTTTCTACATATATTAGAAATTTCACAAGAAAAATTCAAGTGAATCTCAACTCAACATATAGTCCTTAATCAGACTCTTACTTCCTGAGTGTGATTAGTACCATGACTATGAAAGGGTAATAATAGCCTAAAGATAGATAATTTTTATTCTTGATTAAGGAAACCCATGACGACTGTCAAATTCCAATCAAGGTTCAATTTATCTCATGGGATTTGATTTCACCTCTTTCATTGCAAGTTATAGTGATCGAGTAATAATCTGATGAAAAACTTATGATAGGTCAAAGTTTTTTGCGGATTTATCTCGGCCACCCCTACCATTATGTAAGTTCTTGAGGTTGTGTCACATGTTGATAACCTAATGTAAGCCTATTTCCTTAGTTACTTCTCATAATCCCTCTCATTACTGACAATAATTGATAATTCTTTGAGTTAAGTTAAACTACTAAAGGAAAAATAAAAAAAGACACATACAAGGGAGAGACGAAGGATACCGAGTGTTGGACATGATCCTCATTTGAAAGTCTTCATGGGGAAAAGTGATATACATGGTGTACACTCAAAATCATGGGAAGAAATGCTAGTAAGGAAGCTTTGAAGCATACATAGTATTAGATAGGGTTCTCATTAGAAAGCCTCAATGAGAGCAACTGGCAAATATGATCTCTATCATATAAAAATCTTTGAAGGAGAAGTACGCTCAGAAGGTACAATATATTTACTCTTATAGAAACCTTAGAAGACATAATCTTCACATATTTAATTATCTTACAAGGTACATTATTTTCTTTATCTAAAATCCTCATAAGGTGCAGGGTCTCCATTTATTTAAAGATATTATGACATGTTGATTCAAAGGCTCGAGGAGCATATGGTGTTGTACAAAGTTTTTATTAAATAGTTTCTATAGAGGCCTATCACTGCAACTCGTAAAAAAGGGAACATAGACTACCAAACTTATCAATCTATAGATTAAGTTTGCTCTATTTTGGTTGGGGTTCATTCATTTAGCTTTCAACTAACATATCTCTGTCACAACTTGGAAATTTATTATTATTGGGTTGTTTAATTACAAGTATTATCAATGTAAAATAAAGTAATTGCATGAATTTTGAAAATTTCAGTGTTTTGTTAGAAGAGAAGATAATGCGGAGTAAATTTATGGTGTGTTTGGAATTCATTATCAAGTTCATTTTAAACATATTTGGAATTCTGTTGATTTGGGTGAATTTTAAATACATCACTTGTATGAAGCGCCAACAACATTCGCACGCCATTGTTGCTTGTTGCCTGTAGCTCGCCATTGCTACCGTCGGCCTCCCCCCTCCCCCTTTGCATCACCGTCGGGTTATAGATATAATTAATTTTATTTCAAATCAAATACAAAAAAGGAATATCCTGTATTTGTAGTGGACTATCAATCAAGCAATTAAAACATGTTTTCAATACACTACATTTACTTTACACTATATATCTTTTACTCTATATTCATTTTCAACAAAATTAATAGCCCCTATAACAAAACTCGTAGGTTTCGTATGGCCTCAAAGTCATTTTAAGCTAAGTCTCCTTTGGGGGCAAGTCCTAGAAGGAATTAATTTTTGTCATACAATAGTTTGACTATCACAGGTCAGCCAATAAGGTTAAGGAGCTATACATCCCCATTTTAAAAAGTTTAGTATGGTATGGTGAATTTGTTCAACTTAAAAAAAATTAACCATTTTCTCTCTCACTAAATCATATTTCGAACAAAGAGAATAAGGGTGATAGAGAATAAAATGGTGTCGATTTTCATCACTTGTCTATTTTGATTAAACTATCTTTTGATATGATATATAATAAGAGATGATTAAGGATTCATTTGGGACAACTTTCTTACTGATTTATGCAATAGCTTTATAGTAAAAAAAATCTTGAAAGCAAAAAAAAATGTTGGTTAAAAGCAATTCCAAATGAAGCCTAAATGAAGGATGAAAGTTTGAGATAACTTTCTGCCAAATTTTGGAGGATGCTCCTACTTTCACCTCGAGGTTCTTTATGGGGTGAGGAAAAGGCAATATATTGATTTTCTTCATGGATTCAATTATTCAAAAAAATTGTAAAAAAACTATATGCTAAAAATCTTTGAGAATTACGAGAATACATAGATCAAGGAGTCCTCTTTCCAAAGATATCAGAAAAGTTAGAAAATTCACATGTTGTATGCCTTAATGAATTTTTTATAGTGATATTATAGTGCAAGAAATGCTCACCTATAATTTCTTTACAATTGTTTTATAAAAAACCAAATTGTGAAATTTTTAAATTTTTTTTCCAAACTATCTTCACCTCAAGGCTCAAGATGAGTGTCCACAAATAATTTAGTCCATTTCAATAAGTGTATGACTCGTAGAAAAAATTTAAAGTTTATACGAGCAAGAGTGGATTTTACAAAGTTACTATTATTTAATTTTTTTACGCGACAAAATGTCAACATTTTAGCATGAAAAAAATTCATATAAACATTATCTAATGTTAGGAGCATGCAGGAAAGTTTTTGAATTTTTTGACTGCTATTTTGTTGGTGGTGAGACCTGCAATGCTTCGGGTTTATTGTGCCATAAAAAAGTCCCACTCAAACTTAAGGGAAAATTCTATAAGATGGTGGTGAGACCTGCAATACTTTATGGTGCTGAATGTTGGCCATTAAAAGAGAAGCATAATACTAAGTTAAGTGTTACAAAGATGAGGATGCTTAGGTGGATGAGTGGCTTGGGAGATAGGATACAAAATGAGCATATATGTGAAAAGGTTGGAGTAGCTCGAGTGGAAGATAAGATTAGAGAGTCGCTTTAGATGGTTTGGGCACATTAAATGGAGGCCTTCCGATGACCCTGTTAGGAAAGTTGAGGCATTAGATTATTAGATTCGACTTATGTTAAGAAAGGTAGATATAGACCTAAAAAGACTTGGTTAGAAAATATTAGAAACGATCTTTCTTTATTAGATTTAAGTGAGAATTTGACTTTTAACAGGACACATTGACGAAAAATGATTCATGTAGCCGGCCCCATGTAGTGGGACAAAGGCTGGATGGTGTTGTTGTTGTATTTTGTTTGCTAATTTGTCAAATTTAGAAGCATAAAATTTTTTAGCACTATGAAATTCAAAAATAAAACTTCTAAAAATCAAAATGATATAATTCTTTGCCAAAAATTTTCTACAGAAGTATACCAATTTGTTAAATGAATTAAAAGAAATGATGAAGGTAAGAAAATTGAATAAGAAGAAAAAAATAAATCAAAATAGGGTTCTCCATTGTACCATCTAGTTTTTTGAGGATTTTTCTTTCTTTCATTGTCATTTTTTCATGTGCTTCACACAATTTCCTAATATCTCATTTGTTCGAGTGAAGAGAATAAACCTCATCTTTAAAGGAAGATTGGAGGTTTATTATAAGAATTATGAATCTCATTCATCTTATCTTTAATCTAATATTTAGAATAACAACAATAACAAGCTTTTATCCCATTATGCAGGGTCGGCTACATGAATAATTTTTCTTCATTACACCCCAAGTTAGGGTTAAATTTTCATTTAAATCTAATAAAATGGTCATTTTCTACCATTTAACCAAGTCTTTTTAGGTCTACGTTTACCTTTCTTAACATATGTTAGATCTACTTCATATACTCTCCTAATAGGGTCATCAGAAGGCCGACGATATAAGTTATCAAACAATTAAAGACGACTCTCTAATTTAACTGCCACCGGAGCTACTCCAACCTTATAATGCATACGCTTGTTTAATATTCTTTCGCTAAGTGTAAAGCCCCTCATCCACCCGAGCATCCTCATCTCTGTAACACTTAACTTAATTTCATGCTTATTTTTTAATGGCCAAAATTGTACGCCATAAAGCAGTGCAGGTCTCACCACCATCTTATAAAATTTCTCGTAAGTTTGAGGAGTACTTTTCTATCACAACAGGCCCGATGCATTCCTCCACTTCAACCATCCAACTTGAATTTTACTAAAAAAATTCTTTTATATTTCAATATCACTTTAATTTGCTTGATATATCTAAAACGTGCACTCTTTTTAATGACCTAATCACCCAATGTCACAATCCCACCCCTAGATTTATTATTACTAAAATTATACTCCATTTATTCGGTTTTTCATATGAAAACCTTTAGACTCTAAGTTTGATCTCCATATGTCATGCTTTTCATCAACTGCCGCTCTAGTCCTATCAACAAGAAGAATATCATCAGGAAAAAGCATACAACAAGAGACATCCTCTTGTAAATGTCTAGTAAAAACATCCATAACTAAAACAAAAATATATGGGCTTAAAGCT
This sequence comes from Dendrobium officinale, assembly GCA_019514585.1. Lineage (NCBI taxonomy): Eukaryota > Viridiplantae > Streptophyta > Magnoliopsida > Asparagales > Orchidaceae > Dendrobium > Dendrobium officinale. The sequence goes on from CM033697.1 coordinate 11,660,828, forward strand.
GTTCTATGATGTAATCCAACTTGAATGGAAAAATATTTTGTCAAACCATCTTGTATTTGAATACTAGTAACAACCACTATATACATATTCTTAATGACTTGAATGTAAGCATTATTATTCTTAATGACTTGAATGTAAGAATTATTAATTCTTTTCTTTTTTAGAACTCTCGAGAGCATTGCTCTTGAAATTTTATCATAAACTTTATCTAAATCAATAAATATCATATGTTTATCCTCCTTTCTATCTCTATATTTTTCGATCTAACTTCTCATAAAATGTAGACATATCTAGCATGAATCCAAACTGATTTTGAGAAGCATTAGTATCATATTTTATGTTCAATTATTCTCTCCAATAATTTTAGTGTATGACTCATTAACTTAATTTGTACACTTCTGTGCATTATTTTTATTCTTAAAAATAGGAATCAACACACTCTTTATTCACTAATCTGAAATCCTTTTAGTCTTCAAAATAATATTAAAGAGTAGTAAGCTAAAAAGTTTCTTGATCTCCCAAGTATTTTCACAATTCTATTGAACTATTATCACGTCCTACAGTTTTTCCACTTGTTATTTTTGTTAAAGCCTTTCCAACTTTGGTTTTACTAATATAATAAAATATCTATTTTCATTTAGGTTGCTAAGGTTACTAAAGTAAATCATATTCTTACAACCTTTATTAAAAGTTTATCAAAATATCTTATCCACCTATTTTGAATATCCTTTTCTTATGAAAACATGATAGGAAGTGGATTCAATTTTTTCGAAATCAGCGAACGACAACAATAAATTAGTAAGAATACACCACTCTTTTTATTACAAGATATTGAAAGAAAATAACAAGATACAATTGGATCTTCAATAAAAGAGGAAGACCTGCCTCTCCCAAATCTCTAGCCTACAGTTAGAGTCCTCACATTCTAAAAAATTCTAATTTCAGCAAACTCCAACATAATCCTGAAATCACCTTATTGTTAGCCTTAAATAGGCTCCCATAATTCCCTCCCAAATCATCCCCCTTTCTCTAAATAATTTCCTCTTAGATTTTGAATTCAAATTAGATATCTTGACCTAAATAATTTCCTCCAAATTGCAATTAAAACATTTCTAAACAATTCCCTTTGTTTAAGAACGTTCATAGATAGCTCCCTCTCGATTAAAAACTTCCTAATTCCCTCCCAATCAAATCAGCCGGTCCATCAATACTCCCCTCAAAGTGTCACCTTATCCTCATGGTGGGACGAACGTAACTGCTGCTGAAGCACTTGACTAATAGCATTGGACTGAAAAATGTACTGATATTGGGTCGAATGATCATTGCCTTTAGGATCTCCATGATCAATATCTCAATCTCATCCTTTTGGATTTGAGAATGACGGTATGGACGAACGCTGATAGGTGAGACTACTTCCTTTAAGATGATAACATGATCATGTTTCTGCAGAGGAGACAAATCTTGAACTGACTGAAACATCTTTTGATACTGTTGTAGTAGTGACTGAAGCATGTCTGGTGCTTCTATCTTCTCCCATCTTTGCCTTCCAATCTCTACAGCTACTTATCTCATTCATTCACCCTTTCCACTCTTTGGAAGTGGATGCAAAATCACCTCCATGCCATATGTCAATATAACTGGCAATGTTAGGCTGACAGGAACTAGATTCTCCATTGGTGAGGTCATTGAATTTTTGTTCACTTGAGATTGAGAAACTACAGAAGCTTTGGAACCTTGCCCGATATAAGTAGGATTTATTAAACAAAACTTTGCATCAGATTCAACTGCTTTAGCAAATTTGTTCATGCTTTGCTGACAGTTCTTCTTGACAGGTATTGAATGCCGTTGATGTTGATAATGTCCTTTGACGTGAAGATCCAACAACTTCTTTATCATTCCTTGTAGTAGACCTGTCAATATTTGACCCGACCCGAAAACCCGATCCGAACCTGACCCGGAATTTTCGGGTTTGGGTTGACCCGAACCCGAAGCGGGTCGGGTTCGGGTCCGGGAAACCGACCCGTTTGCAAAAACGGGTCGGGTTCGGGTTGACCCGGCGGGTTTCCGGGTCAACCCGAAAACCCGTTTAATTTAAAAAAAATTGATTCCCGCTGCCCTAGCCCGCCTTGCCCGCTGCCCGCTGCCCTAGCCCGCCTTGCCCGCTGCCCGCATCCGCTGCCCAGCATCCCGCTGCCCGCGTCCGCTGTCGTCGAGCCGCCTGCGGCCTGCCCAGGCCAGCGCCCCTCCTGGTTCCTGCACCGAGGGCCCGAGCCCCGAGGCCATCAGGTCGTGTCACGACTCACGACTCACGCGGTCACGCCGTGTGGCCCGCCGCCCGTGTCCGCGCAGACCGCGGCAGTTCTGACTTCTGCGTCTCGTTGGGCTTCCGGCGCGGCGTCGTCCAGACTCCAGCGGTTCTGCGTCACGTCAGGCTTACGCGGGTCGGGTCGGGTTGACCCGAACCTGAAGCGGGTCGGGTTCGGGTCCAGAAAATCGACCCGTTTGAAAAAACGGGTCGGGTCGACCCGAACCCGAATAATACCGGGTCAATTTCGGGTTGACCCGAACCCGACCCGTAACCCGAAATTGACAAGTCTACCTTGTAGGTTGGAAAATATTTCCTCCATTGATGACTTTCTGTCCTCAAACTTCAATTTGAGTTGGCCAATTTTTCATTTAAGAGGCTCTTCCAAGGCATCAACTTTCCTTGCCGCCATAGGTCCAAAAAAAGTGCTCTGATATCAATTTGATAGGAAGTGGATACAATTTTATCGAAATCAGCGAACGACAACAAAAAATTAGGAAAAAAACACATCAGAACTCTTTTTATTGCAATATATTGAAAGAAAATAGCAAGATATAGTTGAATCTTCAATTAGAGAGGAAGATCTGACTCTCCCAAATCTCTAGCCTACAGCTAGAGCCCTCACAACCTAAAAAATTCTAATTTCAACAAACTACGACATAATGCTGAAATCACTCTATTGTTAGCCTTAAATAGGTTCCCATAATTCCCTCCCAAATGATGAGCCCCCTTTGCCTAAATAGTTTCCTCTTAGATTTTGAATTCAAATTAAATATCTTAACCTAAATAATTCCATATAAATTGTAATTAAAACATTCCTAAATAATTCCCCTTTGATTAAGAATCTTTCAATATAGCTCCCTTTTGATAAAGAAATTTCCTAATCCCCTCTCAATCAAATCAGCCGGTCCATCAAGACACTGTTTGATCTTCATCTTTAATGCATTTCATTTGAATTAAATCATTATTTCATCTATCTCTTTGCTTGACTAACTTATACATACATCATTCGCTCTCCTTAGTATCTAATATATTATATAAATCACTAAAAGTTTAATTCTTTGCATCACATATTGCTTTCTTAGACTCCCTACAGGCATCTCTATATGTATCCTAATTTTTCAAGGTTTTATATTTAAACCAATTTTTATAATAAATCATCTTATTTTTATATTTTTCTTGCACATTTTTATTTCATCATAAACTATTTTTATTATTAAGAGTTTTTTGTTGTGATGTAGATATTCAACTTTGTTTTAAGTTGAAGATTGGAGCTTTGACACATGAGTTATTAATTGCGAGCACCCAATCCTCATATATAATATTTCCAAATGAAGGCAATTAGCTCTATTTCTGGAGAAATATTGAAGCTTCATTGTTGGGATTATGAACCTCAAACAACCCTTCCTCTGATCTCATTGTTTAAAGTAGGTCAATCATCCTTATTCTCATAAGAAGATTAAAGTTTGTCTTAGGGATTTTGAACCTCATACACTCCTACTTAGATCCTGTCCATTGAACATGGATAAATGACCTTATTTTTAGAGGAAGACTGGAGCCTCAGTGTAGGAATCTTGAATATTCGACACAATAATTTAAATTGTTCAATGAGGATAATGTACCCCATTTGTAGAGGAAGATCGGAGCCTTGTATTTGTTTTGCGAACCTTAGTTGTTGCTCCTAATTATGCCTCATTCAGGGCAATTTTGACCTCTTTTTAGCAGAAAACTGATGTATAGGTGAAAATCTTTGATATTTCTTAAGCTCCTTTAAGGTGCTCTTATAGAATTTGGAGTTGGAAGGAAAGTCAATTTTTAGATTTTTTGTTGTGAGGCTTTGTTCTCAGGGGTACATCTCTTGTTGTGGAGGTTAAGATCTCGTTGTTGATGGCTAATTGTCTTTTTCACGAACTACCTCTAATAGAAATCCTCAAGTTAAACAAAGCTCACTTAAAACTTGGCCTTAAGCATAGAGTGAAGTCGTGTCCACTTTGATGTGTGCAGGGTTCACCTTGGCAAACAAATTTTAGTATTAGGAAGGTTAATGCTTACTGCATTGGATATAATGTTGCACTAAAAGTGGGACTTATGGGGTTATATCCCATAGTGCATGTGGGACTTATAGGGTTATAGCCTATCCCAAGTGTGCATGTAGAATTTTTGGGGTTATGACTTAGCTCGAAGATGGATGTGGGACTTGTGGGGTTATGACCCATTCATAGATAACAAACCAAATATAGTGAAATGTTTGTTAATTGTGTCCAAATCAATTATTATATTGGTTTCAGTTGAGGGTTGGGATTTTCACCTCTTAATAATCGAGATAGTGAGTCTCGTAACCTCGTTTTATTGACTATGTAGCCCATATTTGAATACTTAATAAAAATTGTCTTGAAGGCCGTATGAAAAAATGGAGCCAAATATCTTAGTTAATGCCATGCTTTGGTTTAGATAGACCGGTTGCTTGGGCTTATTGCTCTACCAGTAGATATGCCAGGGGATAGGATAGGAATTATCATTTTGATATTAAAGGGCCTACCTATATGCTAAACGTGAAACCTTTCGATTAAAGGAGCACCTAACGATGGCTCTTACAACCTCACTTTATAGTTAAGTCGTCTCAAGCTGGATATATAGATTAAGTTTGAATTAATTTTCTTGGGTAGGCCCTTGTGAGTTTATTTTAAAATGGGCTAGCATCACAAACTTAATGAGGCCGTAATTTTGTATTAGAGCCACAAACTTGGCCTAATGTTGGGTCTTACATCCTATAGATGGTTTAAAGATGTGATTTACAGGCTTGTAATAGGGAAAGCCTAATAGTGGGACATACAACTTTGATAAGTAGAGAAGGCCCATGAATGAGATACCCTACGGAGAGGGTGAGTATTAAAGACGGAGTTTACAACTTTAAGAGAGAGAAAACCCAAGATAGGACGACTAACTTATGGAGGTAGTGAAAACCCAATGGTTTAAATGTTTTGCAAAGACATCATTTTAACAAGGATTTGAACCATTGAATTCCTCCAAATAAATTCTTTAAAATTGATACCTGTGCAAAATGATAATGTATGTTTAGATGAGTTGAACAATGCAAAAACTTAAATTGAGGCTTAGAATGTATGTACATTCAATATAGTATCTAAGCAACATGGATTGGATATATGTACTATCAAAACTTGTGAGAGTTATAGTTTTGTCCCGCTTCCAATGCTTGAATATATGCTATTATAAAAAAATAAAGTTGTTGGCCTTCACTTACAAGTTTAAGCTTTTGAATTAAAAATAAGCTTGATTATTGATGTATTTAGCCCAACTTTGATTCTCCTTTGGTCCACAATCTCTTATAAGCATTAGAGTGATAGTTTGGCTAGAAATGAGTTGTTTATGTGAATTATGACTCCCATAGGTCTTTGTTATCTTCTACCAAGATTGAGTAAGGTTTAAGAGTTGATGATTCTCATTATATCTCTGCATGATTGAGTGAGCTCTTGGTGCTTGATTTTCAATTTTGTTAATGAACTTTGATACGAGAGTTTAAGTATAATCTCATATTGGTTGGTTGAAAGTTATGTTGTTGTAGATATGCAAAGCAGTTAGTTCTTATCTAAAGCATAAATTCTTGGGTTAAAAATGGGTTTGACCACAGTGTATTTGACCCAACTTTAACATATACACTTAGTTACAATGCCTAGACCCAAGATTTGGTATATATATATATATATATATATATATATATATATATATATATATATATATATATATATATATATATATATATATATTTAACATTATAATGATTTATTTGTCTGTTTTTCATGTTGTTTTCTCTTTTTTATTTGTGTAATCTTTGGTGAAGAGTTTGGGGAGGTTCATACTCAGTCCTACTCGACTTGGTCAGAGATTTTTGAATTTTGAGAAGATGAGTGTTATAGTGCATGCTAGAGAAATAACTTATAGAAATTTCATACATTTTTTTTAGGTTTTGTTTGTTTTAAGTCCATCCTTTACATATACTTGTTTTCAAAATTAGTAATATTAGTCCTTGGCATTTGGCGTGTAGTGCAATATTGGCTTTAGCATCCTATTTCATCCAAAGTTTTGGCAGCACTTTTGTGTAGCCCTCGGGTAGGGAGTTATAGGGACTGAGCTATCCTATACCAACCATGCCTTAGAGGTTGTGTGGAGGTGGTGTGAAGTATCTTTGCTCATTTTTAGGATCTAAATGCTTTGTCCCAAAGGCTGTGTATGAACCATAGCTAATCTCAGTGCTGAGGCATTGAAACATAGGGGTCTCACCACCACATTAATCTCAAATGGCGTGCGTGTGGGTGGTATGGATGGGACTTTACTGAATCATTTGCACCATTTAAGACCACTAATTGCAAGTTGCATGCTTAGATTGTTTGAACAAATATTGAGTCCTAGCAGTCCTGGGGAGTTAGTACTACATCAAGCCTTTATCCTACTACGTGGGGTCGGCTACATGAATCCTTTTTCTCTATTGTGTCAGGTTAAGAGTCAAATTTTCATTTAGATCTAATAAAGAAAGGTCATTTCTAATATTTTCTAGCCAAGTTTTTTTAGGTCTACCTCAACCTTTCTTAACATAGGTTAAATCTAATACATCTACTCTCCTAACCGGGTCATCGAAAGGCCTCCGTTTTATGTGACCAAACCATCTAAGACGACTCTCTCTAATCTTATATGCCACTGGAGCTACTCCAACCTTTTCATGTATATGCTAAAGGCGACTCTCTTTTAGTCTAATTTTTTATTTTTAAATAGATTTTGGCGGTCTTGTTAGTTTCCATAGCTTATTGTATTGCCTTAATTCTGGCTATAGTTTTGCATGCTTTTTCTTAGCATGCTTCATGTATTTTTGTCATAACTACGTGGTGATTCTTTTATTCGAGGAAAATTGATTGATGTTTTTTGTACATCTTCTGGAGATCAAAATTTGGGAGATTATAAGCTAAGAGGTGAAAACTTTATCTAGGAAATTTTATACCTAAGGTAGTTAATGTTACTACCTCTTGCATTGCTTGTTCTCAACTTCTCATCCGACTTCAAGGTTATTCAGGTAGTTATCAATGTCAAATTGCATGTTTTGTGGAAGCGCCTGGAGCTGTGATCCTTCGGTAAGCAAACATTCTACTAACATGTTTAGATGACTGCCTGAATAGTTCAAATATTGGTTAACGTTTTGATTGAGTGAAAGCCAAATCAAGTTCTGATCTTTTTAGACAACTCATGGAAGAATAAGAAGTTCTTTCAGTTCAATTTCTAACTTTCACTCTTTTTTAATATTTTATCTTTCCGAAGCAATAGTCCTTGTTAATGGCTTTGCTGAAGCTCATTTTAGTTCTTTTACTATTATGTTGTTTCTCTTTGTGTTTAGGTTTTTGTTGTTATTGTTATATTATGTATTCACCATTTTGTTTATGCTAGATGCATAATTTTTCAAATACAACATAATATGATTGCATACTCTTGTTTTCTCCCACTCATAATTTTATTCTCCTATTTGACTAACTTTTTCTCTTCGACCATGTTGATAGATCCTACAAATGTGGCGGTTTCCCAATCAAATAGGGAAGAGGTGGATTGCCGATCAGTTTTTGTTGGTAATGTATGTCTGATTATCCCATTAGCTTTGTACCATAAAACTTATTCTAATAGATGTTTATGAATGCAATTTGTTTCCAAGACATGCTTAATTTTTCATATGAGGGCCAATCTATGTATCGCTTTCATCTATGGAGGACAAAGTTAGATGTGTTGATTGGGGCTTTTAAGCTAGCACCAAAAGTTGTTCTGTGCTATTGATATTTTGGTTAGATGACCTCATTATATTTTCCTTTTCAGATGTAATTTAAATTGGATTGCTTTGCTATGTGCTGTTTGGAGCAGGGATGGAACCAATCTCTCTTTTGAGGATGAGCAAACTTATTAAATAAATAACTAAATATTAAAAAATTGTATAAGACGCAATTCAAAATGAAATATGTTAAAGAAGGATCTGATAACATGATTAGGGTTACCTTCTAGGATTTTGGCGTTAGTTTGAAGCCTTAATACTTACGGATTCCAGAAATATGTCAGCTTATTAAGAGTCTTATCCTCAATTACCATGGGTTCTGCCTCTAGTCATGCTCATCTGGTAAATCTACCTCATATTCATTTGGCTTGTCTTGTCGTGGCTTGTATATATACCATTTTTTTCCACTCTCTCTCTCTCTCTCTCTCTCTATATATATATATATATATATATATATATATATATAAGAGACGTGGCCGTCGATCTATGGCCACGATCGAGTCCTTATATTTTTGAGTATTTATGTTATTCATGTATTTTTCTATTTGCATGTGTCATGTATTTGTTTTTATTATTTTTCCTGTTGAACCCTTTTAGTGGGGAATGTCGTATGTAAGCCCAAAGGGTAGGATCTTCTTTTCTTTTCTTGAGTCCGTGTACTTGGCTATTTATAGCCTCATGCCTTTTGTTTTGAAGTTAATGAATTATTATGAGAAAATTTCTTGCACTTGTGTTCGTAAAGCTTTTGTGAGAGCTTGAGAGAGAGAGAGTTAGCGAGCTTGGTGGAGCCTAGGAAAGGCCACCCGTCATACCCAACAGTCACCACCGGTGGCTCTTGGTTCTCCTCCCCTTTCCCTCCTTTCCCCTTCCCTCCACCCCCGGCCACCCTTCCTCTCACCCGAGCCCTCATCTCCAATCAAAACCCACGGCCCCCACCTCCTACCCGAGCCCCACAGCCGCCGGCCACTTCCACTTCCCCTCCCCTTTGAAGTTTCCTAATTGGGTGATGATTAAATTGGGATGATTTGAAATTCAAACCCTTGGAATTTGAATTCAAAAATCTTTCATAATTTACTATTCTATTTTAGGAAAGTTTCTAGAATGAGATCCCTTTGAATATTTTATTCATTTGAATTTAAATTAAAACTTTCCTAATCCTAAGACTTAAATTAGGAAGCCTTATTTACTCCAAAATTTGCTCCCTCTCTTCATGATGCCGCCAGCCTCCCTATGGTCCCCACCTATTTATTTCTTTCCAAACTCAAGTCCTCTCATTAGGAAACTTACTTAATCCCCTCCTATTTAAATTTTCAATTAAGTAAAGATGAGATGTTACTTTCCTAACTTAATTAATAATTTAATTAGGCATTAAAGGCCTCATTAAACTCTTCCCTCTCTCTTTAGCCGCCGGCCCCCTTGGTGGTTGATTTAGGAATTGTTTTCTAATACCCACCGACTCTCTTGGAAACAATTCAAAACTCTCTCCCTCCTTGGCCGAAATTCCTATACCCATGCCAAGGAATTTCTTTCCCAGGATCTCTCCTCTCTCATTAACTCTCCAACCTTTAAACTAAATTTGAAAATTTATTTTAGATTTCCCCTTGGCTCTTCCCTCTTTAAACTTAAGAGCCCTATCAGGACAGAAGGAGATTTGCTTCCTAGCTCCCATGAATGGCGGATCCGGAGACTGATTATGGAATAACGTGGGACGAGGACGGTTTCACCGACATCCTACAATTCACCTTCTTCGACGTGAATCCAAGGATTGATCACACCGTCGAGGACTACTTGGAGTGTATTCTGGACACCTTAGTGGAAGCAATTGACGAGCACTTCGAAGGCGTCGAGTGGAGGATCTCCACCACTTCTTGACGAAGGTTTCTCTCTCTCCTTTCATTATATTTCTTAAGTCTAACTTCTCTTGGTTTTGATTCCAGTCACAACAGTCGACTCTTTACTGCTCATGCTAAAGCTTGGTAAACGTAGGGATTGAGTGCACCTTAATGCTTTCTAATTCTTGTTGTTAAACTAGGGATTTCTTTGAAACTACTACTTGTCATTGTGTTATTTTCTTGATTTATTTGGAAAGCTTCAAATCTCTTGCTACGTAATTTGGCCTAAGCAGGTGTGACCCCTATTTGTTTTGATTCATCGTTTTAAAGTGCTATTAGTTTCGTTCTATGATTATTCTAATCACAAGTTGTGCAAAATCTAAATGAACTAAAAGCATCTCATACTTACTCCTGCATCAATATATATATATATATATATATATATATATATATATATATATATATATATATATATATATATATATATATATATATTGATGCAGGAGTAAGTATGAGATGTTTTTAGTTCATATATATATATATATATATATGGCGACTAATTGGTTCATCTGAACCAACATTAGCAATATGCAGAATTCAATCGAACCAACATTAGTAATACTACATTTCCTTGGGGCATGCAATAACATGATAATAATATTGGAGCATGTGCTTAGGCTAAAATGTTTAGACAACTTTATTGCAAGGAATTGTTGCTTCCTTGATTTTACGCGGGAATCATTCAGCCTGCAATTGTGTGGTGACTTCCTCGTGATAAGAATTCTAAATGATAATTTGACTTTTAACTGGACACATGGTGAAAAAGGATTCATGTAGCCGACCCCATATAGTGGGACAAAGGCTTGATGTTGTTGTTGTTGCTTTTTTGAATTATTTGAGCTTGAGGTCTACTTTGTCCTAGTACAATCTTGCCATTTTGAACGTCGAATATGTTATATTAACATCAAAGTTTACATTTATTTGAAAGGTATCCTTAATGAGCTTAATTTTTTCCATATGCAAGGAAATGTGGAGGCCGCTATGATGCACCGACACTCTGCTTGAAGAGGTTATGCAGTTTCGGACATGTGTCAGACATGGACATGCGTCCGACACTGCATGGACACGTGTCCGACACGGCATTGGAGTGTTGTAATTTAAAAAAATTAAAATTAAAATCGGACACGTGTGTCCGGTTATTAAATAATAAAAAGCTAATGTACATGCTCGGTACTGTTAGGTATCGCTAGGTACATGTTCGGTACCGCTAGGTACATGCTCGGTACTGCTAGGTACATGCTCGGTACCGCTAGGTATCTCTATGTATCGCTAGGTACATGCTCGGTACCGCTTGGTACATGCTCGGTACCGCTTGGTATCTTTCCATAAGGTTGAACCCCGCTAGGGGGCAGCGCCCCCTTGGACCCCCGACAGAATACCCCCTTGGACCCCCGACAGACCGATATATTGTTGTATTCATGTTGTCTTATTATTGGGATATTTTGATTTCACTTCATATCAATTTAACTTGATGTATTCCTATGCATAATTGATTTGTTACAATCTTATCTAGATAAGAACAATAAATAATCAAGATATAAATGAAATTATAATTTCTATGTTGAAGAATAGGCATTTTGTTCTAAACATCTTTATGTTATAAGCTAAACAAGTTATCATGAAATTGATTTATTATTGTTTGTTATTTTTAATATAATGTCACCTTAATTTCTATATAGTATATTAAAAATTATTATGTCATGTCCACGCCGCACCCGTGTCCTATATTTTTAAAAAATGCCGTGTCCCGTGTCCGTGTCGTGTCGTGTCCGTGTCACTGTGTCTGTGTCGATGCATCATAGGTGGAGGGTCTATAGATGGGCCAGTTCACAATTGAAATCCCAAAATTCAATGAAATTGAAGTAATTTCAATAACTGTTTGAACAAGGCCCAGCATATTTTTTTAAATTTTTTTTTATTTTTTTTTAAACAAGGCCCAGCATATGTGCTTCTATATGGATCTTATACTGATTTTAAATTTCAGTATTGAGATTGGGTGCCCAACAGCAAGGGAATAATATTTATTGGAAAAAAAAAATTGGTTTAGATCATTTTGACCAAATTTGTTGTTGGGTTTCAAATTAATTTATTTTGAGATGAGTGTAACGTAAATTTTGATTGATTATTCATGTATTATTATTTTCATTTCTAAGTAAATTTAGTTAGTTTTAAATTCATAATGATTAATATTTTAATCAGAATATCCTTTGTCAAGTTTTTTTTTCATATTTATTTTATGAAGAGTTAGCATAATTGCAGATTCCTATTTTATTTATTCCTCTTGGAACACAGATTCTTTACACACTGGTCTGATATGATTGAAATAGATATTTCTTTTAAAGTTCTGATTATTTCAAAATTATTTCGTCCTATTGAGGCTCCAAAGAATTTTATATCATATGGAGTATTTTTAGTTTTAGAATATACATTCTGTGATATGTGTGCTTTACAAGGATAAAAATAGATGACATGGAGTCATTGAATTTAGTTTGAGTAAGCAGGCCTTATCCATTAATCAGAAAATTGAATGTATAAATGTTGAGATTCTGCATCAGCACGAATAATTTTGCCTTTGTTTGTTATTGGCTTTCTTTATAATGTAAACATATCCCTCAATTTTCAAGTAGAGTGGTGAACAAACCACATGATTCGTTGATAAACCTTGCTATTTATTTACTCTCACTTTTGTTGTAGTATTCATGCTATGCATAGTGAGCATTTTCCTGCATGCAATAAGTTTTGGAGTGGCGTTCTCATTGATACGTTCATGTGATTTCTGTTCTTTTTATTTATGCATATCTTCAGATGGACTCAGGCTTTTACCTCACGTCTCCTAATGGCAGGGTAACTCTTCAATGTTGGAGTTCTCTGATATGTTATCCTTCAGATGTCAGGATGCTTTAGCTTAGAATTTGATCTTAGCCAATTAATGAATGGGAAAAAAAAAATACTGCTCGCATATGATGCTTTAGACTCAAACGGGAAAAAAAAAAGAAAAAAAAAGGACAAGAAGAAAAGAATGGGATATTAGTGTCGAAAATAGTGAGCGTAAGAGAAAATTGAGAAAAATCCTTAGTTGCTTGTGAATTGAAGGTGGGAGAAAGGAAATGAAAAAAAAAGACAAGTAAAAAAAAAAAGAAAAAAAAAAGTGATTGAAAAAAAAAAAGACAAGTAAAAAAAAAAAGAAAAAAAAGTGATGATTCTTCCTGCTTCACAAATGCGTAGTTGTTAAAAAAAAGCATGTATGGGGTAAATAAGAAGCATCCTGAAACTGCATGCATCCATGATTGACTGGGTGCTGCAGGAAGACCGAAGTTCTATGCTCTTGGCGTGATTGAAATTTATTATGGCTCAAGAAGAACTGTTAGAGCTTCAAGCTGGCTATTCTTGGGAGTGGGTTGCTTCTGACCATGAAAATTTTCCAACCGTTGGTGAGAGGTCCTTGGTCTCTTGCTTGAATTTCCTTGCAGTGCTCTTCTATTTAGCACATTTACTTTGAAAGTTTTGCTTGATATTTTTTCTATCATGAATCCAAAGTTAGAAATGATTTTACTGGTATTTGGCAGTCTATTTTTCATCGCAACTCTGAATTATCAAGAAGCAATCTACTGTAGAATTACTGTTTGTTTTACTCACTTTTGTTTCGTTTCCAAAGTATACTTAAGAAATATAAATTAGTATTTTGATTAACAGCGTCACCATTTTTTACCCTTGTTTCCAAATTATAATATTTTTTCTTTGCCTAATAAGGCTCAGTGCTCGCCTGCTTATTATTTTTATTTTCTTGTGGATGTTCATAGTTATTTATGATGATTTATGTTTTTGGATTTAAAAGCCATATCGAACTATTTACTTGTTAGTTTATTTGTATGATGTCATTAGAACATAAATCACTTCACTTGAAAGATATAATAGACGTTTTGGAGGAAAGTCTATCCAGAGTGACAGTTGTTGACACTGATATTGGCAGTTGCATATGGGATGCGAATGCCCTTTTTTATTTTTTTTTCTGGCTATGCTATTTAACCAGTTTAAGATTTGTGTAAAGTTGAACAGCTCCATGGTAAATATTTTTCAGTCGTCCAGTTGGTTTGGAACTGGGTAATTTTCTTCTAAATGGGAGACTTTAATGCCATGCCCACATACCGTTGCTTTTCATCATGAAATAACATGCTATTCAGATTATTTATTTGTTCCTGTCTTTCACTCTCCTCTTAGATTGGTCGATTATCTTATTTGTAGGAAAGAAAGAAATAAAAGAAAATATATATTTGTAATTAATGGTTGAAGAATTAATAGTTTGCATCAGTTAGTTGACCGCATATAGTTCAGATAAGGCAAAATGACAATGATAATGTTTATTAATTAATATGTTCAAGGTTTTTGTTAGACTGGCCCCTAGTGGACCGGTCCAGTCTGGACCTCTTCTAAGGGAGAAATTATTTTGTGCAGACGTCAGACGCAACTCTACGTCCGGATGCCATACTGAGTGCCGAGCAATACCAAGCCGCGGTACAGTAAAAAGATGACGTGGTGCATTTTTATTGGTCTCGTCATTTGGTGTCCGCACAGAATAATTTTTCCTTCTAAGGGGCCAGTTCATGTCTACAGTAGCAGGGGAGGCGGCAAGAGGGAGAGAGAGAGAGATAGGGTGGGGTCCACTTGATTTCAAATTCAAATTTGGAGCCAAAGGAGGGGGCGACAAGGGCCTTTAGGTCTTTTTGTCTTATTGTTTTAATTGTATTTTTTTCCTTTAAATTATTTTAATTTTCTTTTTTAAAATTGTTTTAATTGTATGCCTTAAGTATGAGAGGGAGATTAGGGTTAGGGTTATGTTTGGATTTTTGTGTTCTTGTGAGGTTCTTTTTGGTGTCTTGGGCTCTAGACTCATCTAGAGATTGGGAGAGACGATTCTCCTCTGGAATCGAGGATCAATTGTATCTTTGTTTTCATGTTTCCATTAGTTCTCTCTTTTGCAATCCAATTACAATTGTGAGTTTTCCACCAAATTTTGTGTGATTCTATTGTTGTTTTTCTCTATTCTTGTTAGGGTTTACTTGAAATATTCAAGTATTTCCTATCAAATTTGTATCAGAGCAAGTTATTGGATGGTGAAGTTATCAGAGGATCTTCATTTAATGGTGAAGAAGTTATTGAAAAATTAAATCCAAATGGTGGCATTAGAGGCGAAGGAACCAATGGGAAGAACTACGAAGTCTTATTTTTGTAGGAGGGAAAAAGATTTAGAAATCATTGAGGAGAAAGGGGGAAGGTGGGGAGAGATATGTGGAAATACGGAGCAAGGAGTAAAATGTGTGTTTGGGGGAGAAAGGAGGGAAACTATGGTAGGAGAGGTGTTGATTTTAGAGAAAGGAGGGAAGAAAGTGAAGAGGGGTTTGAAGATGAGCATGTAAGGGAAGATCAGGAGACGTGGGGAGAGCAAAGCACTTGGGAGAGGGGAAAATATGGAGGAATACGGGGAAATGTGGGAGAGCCAAAGGTGAGGAAGCTGAGGATGCCAATTTTTGAAGGGGAGGAAGCTTATGGATGGATCTATAAGGTGGAGATGTACTTCGTCGTTAATGGGTTGATGGATGAGGAGAAATGATAGCAGCAGACCTATGTTTGGAAGGGAAGACATTGTTATGGTTCCAATGGAGGGACCAAAAGAGGCTTATACGGAGCTGGAGAGCATTCAAGAACTATTTATTATAACATTTTCAAACCGACGGGAGAGGGAGCTTCTATGAGCAATTTTTGCACTAGTGCAGGAAGGATCAGTGGAAGACTATTGGTAGTGGTTCAAACACCTAGCCAGTCAGATAGAGTGATTATCAGAGACTGCATTGTAGGAAAACTTTATGAAGGGGTTGAAGGTAGAGATTAGAGCGGCGGCGAAATTCATGATGCTTCGTGAGTTGGGAGAGGCCATGAAATTGGCACAACTGGTGGAGAATTAGAAGGATCTAGAGAAGGGAGCCAGGAAAAGTAGCTCGGGAGGCACTTACAGAATGATGACCACATCCACTTAGCACCCAAGGGTCCTGTAATAGGAGGATTTTGTAAGACCATCAAGGAAGACAGTACGGGAGGGAGCGGGGGAAATTTCAAGAGGCTGATAGAGAAGATGATGCAGGAGAAGAGGGCAAAGAGGTTGTGTTTCAGGTGTGATGAGAAGTATATCCCGGGGCATAAGTGTAGGAATCGTACTCTTAAGGTTCTCACTGTCTGTGATGACGAGGAAACTGAGGGAGGCGAGGGAGAAGTAGAGGAGATAGAGGAGAAAATGTTTTTGGATCTGGGCCATCTGTCAGAGGTTTCCTTGAACTCGGTGGTAGGATTCACCACGAATCATATCATGAAGGTGAAAGGGGAGATAAGGGATAGGGAGGTGGTGGTTCTTATTGTCAGCGGGGCTACTCATAATTTCATTTTCACTCAGGTCGTCGACCAACTGGGAGTGAAATTGGTGGACACCGGTTGTTATGGGGTGATGATGGGTACAGAAAAGGCGAAGAAAGGCAAAGGTATCTATAGAGGAGTTGATGAGGACATCAAAAGATCGACGGCTATGATGTGGAGTTTATTATTTTCTTTTGTGTCTTATGTACTAGTTTATTTTGTTTTCATGTTTTCCCATTTTACCCCTAGGGGTTGTCATTTGATATTGTAGCCCCGAGGGCATTTATGTCTTTTAGTTTTTGTTTCATTTTGTCCTATTTATAGGAGGCCTCATGCATTGTACTAGTAATTGATGAATGAAATGAAAATTGCTCCCTTTTGTTCTCTTTGTGAGTGCATAACAAGATCTCTTAGTGAGTTCTTCCTTTGAGATCTCTTGGTGAGTTCTCTAGTTTATTTTGTGTTTATTCGTTCACCATCTCTCTCTCATTAGAAGCTCCACAAAATCCCCTTCCCCCAAACCCTAGCCGCCGGCTCCCCCACCTTGGGTCTTGCCGCCAGCCACCACCACCATTCCGGCCAACCACCTCCCGCCGCCCCTCCCCTTCCGGCCAACTCCCCTCCCTCATCCCATGTTGAATTTGAAATTTAGAATTCAAATTTTGAATTCTTTCCAAATTTGGAATTCCAAATTAGGAAAGTTTGCATGATTGATTCAATTTCAATTTATTTTAATTTGGAGTTTTCAAAATACTTGTCCACATCATCCACCTAAGTTTGGAAACTCTTTCCCCTCTCTCTCCCCAAATTTCTCATGAAGCATTGATTACTTTCCTAAAATAACTCCTTGATTTTAGGCTATCATATTAATTGAATTTCAAATTTGAATTTGAAATTCAAATTAATCTTAATTGATAGACCTCCTATTTGGAAACTTTCCTTTTCTTACAAAATCTGAGATTTAATTCAGATTTTAATAAATCTTTGATTAGTGTTGTGGTCCCCACTCACTAATGACAATTAATCTCTTCCCCCTCTATATGTGGCTGGCCCTTCATGAGACTTTTCTCTCTCCTATTGCATTAATTGATCCCCATTTAATTCTCCCTAAATTCCCTCTCATCCACTTTAATTCTCACAATTAGAATTTGAATTCAAATTCAAATTCATCCCTCCAATTTCACTTAATCTGAATTTAATTATATTGGCCACCTAAGCAAGTACTGGATCCCAAATATTTTCTCCCACAGCTGCCCACGGGATTCCCCACTAAAATCCCTTAGTTCCTGTGCAACCTGGAGAGGAAAGTCACCGATTTCCCCTCCTTCCACTTGCTGTCCAGAAATCTGGAATGGTTCGAAGTGCTGCCCTGAGATTTAGGACCTAGAAAGCTGCTGTCCAGGGCCTTCCGATTGCTGTCCAAGGAGTCCAAGTCAGGTTCACTTGCTGTCTACCACTCAGGAGCTGCCAAACTGCTGTCCAAAGTTGCTGTCCACATAGTTCAGCAGGCTCCCCTGCACCACGCCTTCAACAGGAAGGCCCCCAACTGCTGCCAAGAACTCCTTAGTCATTCTAAATTGCTGTCCTAACTTTGGAGACTAATGATGCTGCTGATCTGAGGCTTCCAACTACTACCTAGTGCTTGATAATGGTGAACTCTTTCCCTTAGTCTCTTATCTTCATAGTTATCCTACTATGTGATTTAATTGATTCATAAGAAGCTTGTTAATTACTCTCTGCTAAAGCCTAGAAGTTGGAAGAGTTGAGTGAGGGATCATCTTGTAGTGACTAGTCTTATTGTTAGTGGAGGGATTAATGGTTGAAACCTACATCGCATGCAATGTTAAGAGTAATTGATTACTTTTGTGGTTTTAACTTTTATGTATGTGACTTAGCCTAAACTTATGACACCACGCTCGTGTTTTATCTCGTCGTTTTATCGCTTAAAAGCTTTTAAATAATATTGTTCTCTAGATCAAGCGTGCAAGTTCCTAATTCACCATCCATTCACATATGTTTCACATCATCTTGGTATCAGAGCATGGCTAGCATGTGATGATTGTGCTAGATTGCATCCTAGGCATTCCTTTTAAGTTCTCCCCAAAAGTTTACATGCATATCATCACTTAGGTGAGCTTATTTACTGTTTTCCTACTGCTGGCCTGAAATTTCTGCAATGTTTACTTCGCATTACATAATTATATTCATGGTTTAAGTGCTGCTACCATTACATTCACATGCATAATAGTCTAGGCCACTTAAACTTTTGCTGTTCACTTTTTCCTGCAGGGGTTAAGCTCCCGTTAGTGACCCTAGTATCACTATTTAGGTGCTGCCTTCACCCTAGAACCTTGCCTAAACAATTAGGTAACTTCCCCCCTTGTTGTGCTTGCTGCCCAACACTTTCCTGATGCTGTAAACTTCAATTTCAGCAAGTGTTTCAGTGGGAATTAGCTGTCGTCCTTGACTTAGGAAGTCTCCCTAGTGATCCTTAGCACCCAATCTTCTTTAGGTGTCACTTGACGCTTCCCAATGGACCCGATTAGACTCCAAAAGAGTTTAGATGACATCGTTAACCTAGTGGGCAATATGACTAGAATTATGACGGAGAAACCCGTTGACTATTCCCCGCTCTAATTACATACCCCACTCAACTTACCACCAGAAACCTGAGCCTAGGCCCCCACGACCTCACTTAGAGTCACCTTATCGTCTGCCTACCTTTGATGGTTCTTTGGACATTTACTGCTTTAGGGAATGGGTTAGACAATTAGAGGAATATTTTGAATCATGTCATATCCCTGAGTCGCACCAGGTTAGCATCGCTAGGTCTCACCTTAGAGGTCGAGCTCTTCAATTTTGGGCAAGATTGGAAGATCATAAAGAGTCTCGCGGAGAGTACACTACTTGGAAAGATATGAGGCGAGATCTTAATTTAAAATACCGACCCTCTACTAGTGACCGTCATCTAGAGCATCCCCCTACCTCTTTCGTTGGGACAACCCGTAGACCTTACTGTGGTCAAGACCACCCACCCATTAGTAACATCCGGTTGGCTGACCCACCCTATAGGTCTTCACCTAACCTTGATGGCCGACCCCCTACTGGGTCTTCTGTTAGACCAATCTCTTATGACTCCCCACTAAGGCCTACTTCTAGTCAGCACAATCAACCTTTAGCCTCCCCAGTCCTTGACCCTGCAAGTGTACTTTTGATAAAGAAATGCATTAACAAGAAAACGCCATCTGAACCTAAAACTGAGTGCATCCATTTTGTGGATGCTAATGATATTAAGGATAACGAAGACTTCTTTGAGGAAGAAACAAACCGGACTCCGAACACTTTGGATTTAAATTTGGAAGATCCTGATTTCGTCGTAAAACCTACTGAGATGACTCCGGATAATTCTGATAATTCTGAATTAATTTTCAATAATTCTGATGGCGACTTAGATAATCTCGAGCTGGAAGTAAGTCAATCGAATTTATCACCAGACTTAAGTGAAACGAAACCCATGGATCTTAGGGTTACAACCAAACCTGAATCTCTTTCGGAAGACAGTACTTTGAGTGTGAAAGTTTTTGAGCCTGATTTAAACAATGAGCCCTCTCTTGTGTCATTAGAGTCTAACTTTAGAGCTGTTCAATTGGATTTATATTTGGCCGAGTGTGTCAATCCTGATTCATACTTTTTGCCCGTTATAGCCTCGCCCTACCAGGATACAGACCACTTCTATCCTAGTTGGATGAATTTGTTCGTTTACACTGCCCTCACTAGGAGACCACTGTCGACCCTAATTGAAACCACCTATAGGAGTGCCCTGATAGCCAAGAGTGTCTTCATTTCTCCCCCTACACCAGTTCCCTTAGACCAAACACTTTAAAACCCCTCTTTTTGCGCCTCATCCACTTTGTCTAGCTATATGTTCGTGCGAGTTAGTTTGTTGTTGTGTGTTTTGTAATCTTTTGTCTTCCAAAATTTTCTTTGTTTAAAGTTTATGTGTGAATCCACTTTTTCATTCATCTTTGGTCAAATCTCTTACACCACCTCATTTTCATAGTAGTTATCTTGTTGAGTCTTGAATTTTAAACATATAGTTTTGCATAGCACATGCCGCATCTACATCGCATCAGCATGACCTACTTATAGAAATTGCACGCTTAATTGAACTGAACAATAATAATTATAAACTTCATGTTGATTCAAAACGACGAATTAAAACTTGAGTTTGGTGACTCAGTGATGGTGTGGATTCATCCGAAACGATTCCTATAGGGAACCGTTAAGGAGTTACATGCTCAAAGTGCAAAACCTTTCAAAATAATCAAGAAAATCAATGACAATGCTTATGTGGTAGGTCTATCTGTTGATTTCAACGTTAATCCCTCCTTTAACATAACAGATTTAGTAGCCTATGAGGGTCCAGAGTTTAAACCCCAAATCCACTTGAATTTAAGCCTTTTGTGACCCCATCTTGTGAGAACCCCAAAGCCTACCTCCACTCCCAAAAATATTCGCAAAATACCTATAGCAGAGAAGATTGACAATATTCTACGTGATGACATTATTTCCACAAAAGAGGGTGAACGAAGAAGATATTTGATAAGGTGAAGAGGTAAACCAGAGTCAGATGATACGATCTCAGAGCGCGATGAGTTACATCAGATCAACCCAGATGCACGAGAAGTTCTCGAAACACCCACTCGACGGAGTCGAGTTTTCTCCCACCCGGGGAGAATGATGAGGACATCAAAAGATCGACGGCTATGATGTGGAGTTTATTATTTTCTTTTGTGTCTTATGTACTAGTTTATTTTGTTTTCATGTTTTCCCATTTTACCCCTAGGGGTTGTCATTTGATATTGTAGCCCCGAGGGCATTTATGTCTTTTAGTTTTTGTTTCATTTTGGCCTATTTATAGGAGGCCTCATGCATTGTACTAGTAATTGATGAATGAAATGAAAATTGCTCCCTTTTGTTCTCTTTGTGAGTGCATAACAAGATCTCTTAGTGAGTTCTTCCTTTGAGATCTCTTGGTGAGTTCTCTAGTTTATTTTGTGTTTATTCGTTCACCATCTCTCTCTCATTAGAAGCTCCACAAAATCCCCTTCCCCCAAACCCTAGCCGCCGGCTCCCCCACCTTGGGTCTTGCCGCCAGCCACCACCACCATTCCGGCCAACCACCTCCCGCCGCCCCTCCCCTTCCGGCCAACTCCCCTCCCTCATCCCATGTTGAATTTGAAATTTAGAATTCAAATTTTGAATTCTTTCCAAATTTGGAATTCCAAATTAGGAAAGTTTGCATGATTGATTCAATTTCAATTTATTTTAATTTGGAGTTTTCAAAATACTTGTCCACATCATCCACCTAAGTTTGGAAACTCTTCCCCCTCTCTCCCCAAATTTCTCATGAAGCATTGATTACTTTCCTAAAATAACTCCTTGATTTTAGGCTATCATATTAATTGAATTTCAATTTGAATTTGAAATTCAAATTAATCTTAATTGATAGACCTCCTATTTGGAAACTTTCCTTTTCTTACAAAATCTGAGATTTAATTCAGATTTTAATAAATCTTTGATTAGTGTTGTGGTCCCCACTCACTAATGACAATTAATCTCTTCCCCCTCTATATGTGGCTGGCCCTTCATGAGACTTTTCTCTCTCCTATTGCATTAATTGATCCCCATTTAATTCTCCCTAAATTCCCTCTCATCCACTTTAATTCTCACAATTAGAATTTGAATTCAAATTCAAATTCATATCCCTCCAATTTCACTTAATCTGAATTTAATTATATTTGGCCACCTAAGCAAGTACTGGATCCCAAATATTTTCTCCCACAGCTGCCCCACGGGATTCCCCACTAAAATCCCTTAGTTCCTGTGCAACCTGGAGAGGAAAGTCACCGATTTCCCCTCCTTCCACTTGCTGTCCAGAAATCTGGAATGGTTCGAAGTGCTGCCCTGAGATTTAGGACCTAGAAAGCTGCTGTCCAGGGCCTTCCGATTGTTGTCCAAGGAGTCCAAGTCAGGTTCACTTGCTGTCTACCACTCAGGAGCTGCCAAACTGCTGTCCAAAGTTGCTGTCCACATAGTTCAGCAGGCTCCCCTGCACCACGCCTTCAACAGGAAGGCCCCCAACTGCTGCCAAGAACTCCTTAGTCATTCTAAATTGCTGTCCTAACTTTGGAGACTAATGATGCTGCTGATCTGAGGCTTCCAACTACTACCTAGTGCTTGATAATGGTGAACTCTTTCCCTTAGTCTCTTATCTTCATAGTTATCCTACTATGTGATTTAATTGATTCATAAGAAGCTTGTTAATTACTCTCTGCTAAAGCCTAGAAGTTGGAAGAGTTGAGTGAGGGATCATCTTGTAGTGACTAGTCTTATTGTTAGTGGAGGGATTAATGGTTGAAACCTACATCGCATGCAATGTTAAGAGTAATTGATTACTTTTGTGGTTTTAACTTTTATGTATGTGACTTAGCCTAAACTTATGACACCACGCTCGTGTTTTATCTCGTCGTTTTATCGCTTAAAAGCTTTTAAATAATATTGTTCTCTAGATCAAGCGTGCAAGTTCCTAATTCACCATCCATTCACATATGTTTCACATCAGGAGTGATGTTGACCATCCAGGGGATTCAGGTGAGGGAGGAATTTCTCTCATTGGAGTTGAGAAGTACAAATGTTATCCTAGGGATGAAGTGGTTGTAGACCTTGGGGCACACCAAGGTCAATTGGGGAGCACTCACGATGGAGCTGAGGGTGGATGGAAGAAAGGTTGTGATCATGAGAGATGCAGGGCTATCCAAAGCTATGGTGTCACTCAAAATCATGCCGAGGAATATCCAAGAGGTGGGGGAAGGCTATTTGATGAAGCTGCATACATTGGAGGGAGGGGACGTACCCCTCTCCATATAGCCGTTGATCCTACAATTCTAGGAGGTATTTCAGCCACCTTAGGGATTGCCTCCACCAAGGGAGCAGGAGCATGCAATCACCTTGAGGGAAGGTGTATCACCTATCAGCATTAGACCTTATCGCTATCCTCAATTTCAAAAAGATGAGATTGAGAAGTTGATTAGAGAAATGCTGGAGGCGGGGTTTATCATGCCCAATGTTAGTCCTTTTTTCAGTCCTGTATTACTAGTTAAGAACAATAATTGCAGGTGGATGTTTTGTGTGAAATACAAGGCGATGAACAAAGAGACTGTGACATACAAGTTTTCTATACCAGTGATTGATGAACTCTTGGATGAATTGAGTGGGCTAGTGATCTTCACCAAGATACATCTGAAGTCAGGATATCATCAGATCAGAATGAAGGAGGATGTGCATAAGACTGCTTTCAGAATTCATGAGGGACATTATGAGTTCCTCGTGATGCCCTTTGGCCTCACTACGCCCCTGCCACATTCCAATCTCTCATGAACAAAGTCTTCAGACCATACCTTAGGCGATTTGTCTTGGTGTTTTTTTGATGATATCCTAGTGTACAATAGGACATAGGAGGAGCATTGGGAGCACTTGAGTGTGCTAGATGTGTTGCAAGAGCATCAGCTAAGGGATAACCTGAAGAAGTGCTATTTTACCCAGATTAGTGTGGAGTATTTGAGCCATATTGTGTCTAAAGAGAGGGTGGCAGCAGATTAGTAAAAAATTGAAGGTATGTTAAGAGAGCAAGTGCCTAAGAATCTGAAGGAGCTGAGAGGATTCTTAGGGATGACAGGGTACTACAAGAGGTTTGTGAAAGTGTACAACACCATAACATGGCCACTAACAGAACAATTGAAGAAGAACGGATTCCTATGGGGGGAGGCATCCATAACAGCTTTTGAGAGTCTGAAAAAGGCTATTATGACTATACCAGTTTTAGCACTATTAGACTTCACTCAAGTGTACATAGTAGAGAGATGCTTTAGGATATGGGTTGGAGACAGTGCTCATCCCCATAGAGAAGATGGAGCTAAGTGTTGATCAAGTGGAAGAACCTTTCGGACTACTACGTCACATGAGAGCTATATGAGAGGGTGAAACATCAGTTTCTTTGTTTTCACCTTGAGGACAAGATGATTCTTTGAGAGAGCGGTAGTGTTAGACCGGCCTCTAGTGGATCGGTCCAGCCGGCCCCTTCTAAGGTGCTGGTTCACATCAACAATAGGAGGGGTGGCTGAGAGAGAGAGAGAGAGAGAGAGAGAGAGAGAGAGAGAGAGAGAGAGAGAGAGAGAGAGAGAGAGAGATGGGGTGGGGTCCACTTGATTTCAAATTTAAATTTGGAGCCAAAGGAGAGGCGACGAGGGCCTTTTGATTTTTTTGTCTTATTGCTTTAATTGTATTTTTTTTCCTTACAGGTTAAAAGTCATTTTATTATTGTTTTACTTGTATGCCTTAAATATGGAGGGAGATTATGGTTAGGGTTATGTTTGGATTATTTTGTTCTTGTGAGGGTTCTTCATGGCGTCTCCGACTCTAGACTTATCTAGAGATTGAGACAGACGATCCTCCTCTCGAATCAAGGATGAATTGTATCTTTGTTTTCGTGTTTCCGTTAGTTCTCTTTTTTGCAATCCAATTACAATTTGGAGAATTTTCCACCAGATTTTGTGTGATTTTATTGCTGTTTTTCTCTATTATTGTTAGTTTTTACTTGAAATATTCAAATATTTTTTATCAGTTACCTATAACTTTGTTACTTCTCTAGGCGCCATTACTTGAGTTTAATTTAAAATTTTAATTATTTTTTTCTTCCTTTTTTTGTTTATCTAGTAACATAGTGTTTCCGGCTAAATTTTAGCCTTCTCCAGATACTACAAATATGCTTTGACTTTTTCTCTTTTGATGTGAATTGAAAAATTCACTCTTAATGAAACTGGTCTATACCTTTGACACCCAGTGCCAGTAATCTGCCTTATAATATACCAGTGATTATACAAACATTGCAGGTTGATTATGCATGCACACCTGAGGAGGTTCAGCAACATTTTCAATCCTGTGGAACTGTAAATAGAGTCACCATTCTCACAGACAAATTTGGCCAACCAAAAGGTTTTGCTTACGTTGAATTTGTGGAATTGGAGGCTATTCAAGAAGCTCTCAATTTGAATGAATCTGAGCTGCATGGACGCCAACTGAAGGTCTATTTTTCTGTTTCCTTTCCCTAAATATTTATGAGGCAAATTATAAGGTCCGGTCACCGGACCTAATAATAGGTCCGGACATCCAATTAAAACTTGCCACGTGGACTACGTTTTGACTGCGCTTTACCTGCACTTTAATTGCATTTTGCCTGCGCTTTTGATGTGTTTGACTTAAAATTCCGCGGACACGTGTACATTTCACATGTCATTATTTTATTGGTGTCCAGACCTATCTTTACGTCCGGTGACTGGACCTAATAATTTGCCTTATTATAGAAAAAAATTTGCCCATAATTTTGCCAGAAAAATCATATTTTGAGCAGGTGTTGCCAAAGAGGACCAATGTTCCTGGATTCAAGCAGTATCGCCCAAGGCGTTTCAATCCTTACTTGGGATATAGGGTCAGGAGGCCGTATGTGCCATCATATCTTTACTCTCCATATGGATACGGGTCAGTATACTCAGTATTCATTAAAAACTAAAAAATGATCATGATTAATCTCAAAATTGTTATATTTTCTCTGCTTTGAATACAATAAATCTTATGCTTTTGAAATTTATCCTGCTGATCAGGATTTGTTTCCAGATTTATTTGTACCATTTGCTTGTCTTGCTATTAAGAGTTAACTGACGGTTTTCATTGACCGGCACTAATTTCTTTCCAGGAAGTTTCCCAGGTTCAGGAGGCCAATGCGCTACAGACCTTATGCCTGAAAAGAGTATATTATATATTTTTGAATTAGTATTGAGTGGGGAACATATGCCAACTTAAAATTTATTTCATGTTAAACTTTGTAGAATTTTATTAAGCACATTTAAAATATGGCACATTATCAGTATAATTCAGACGAATTTTTTTTATTTTTATTTAGTTAGGTTTCATTTGGGATTACTTTTTTATTGTTTTTTAAAATAGTTTATTAGTACATAAATTAAAATTTTGTATTAGAAAGTTATTTAAAAAAGCAATAAAAAAAAACTTTCTGAAACGAAGTTTATATTGAAAAATGGTGTAAATTAATTTTCGTTTCGACAGATTATTATTTAACTGCAAATGGTATTTATGGCAAATTGTTTTTTAATTCTGTTTTTTCACGATTATAATATTTATTGGCTATTTGATGTGGGTTTAAAGTTGTTTAGGCCTCTTATGTGATTTTTGCGAGCCATTTAATACGGCTTTTATGCCAATCTGTCTTTAATTTCAGTTATTAATATATTAAATTATTTTTAATTAATTATTTCTATTTTTTCGAACATTTTGCTCTTAATACTCTCATTAATGTCACATCAAAATTTTCTATCAATGAATGTTTTATGACCTAACAGTTAGAGCTGAATAATATGATTGGATTAATTATAATTTTTAAAAAAGTTCTTTTAAGCTTTTTATAATATCATTCTATAATAAATTTTAGAAGCAATTTCGCATAAATATGTATACAACTATTTAATTATTTTCCTTATTATTTAAATTTTGTACTTATAAGTTTAAGTATATAGAATTATTTCATTTATAAAAAACATAAGATATTTTACTCTAAAAGTTATTAATAAATATGTTTACAATTAATAAAAAATATAAGCACAAAACTGATTACAAAATCATATTTTTTAATTTTAAAAATTTTCCACTTCATTATCATTTTAAAATTAATTAATATTTCAGCATGCATATTTTAATAATTTTAAATATATTTGACATACACATCAATTCTTATTATATAACTTGTAATATAAATTACAAAAAAAAATAAAACATGAGATGATTTATTCTTATTGCAGCAATAAATAAAAGTATAAAACAAAGGAAAAAAAAAAGAAAGAGTGAAATTCTTCCTCTACGATTTTGTATTTATTTAGCACCTCTTGGTTCCTAAGACGAATTATCACATGATTTAGCAACCCCAACCCAACATTTCAGTCCAATATCACAACAACTAACTCCATTCTCACAAGCTTTATATTACCGTATAGGTGAGCCAAAATAAGTCCATTATTATCTAATAAACACATCTTCAAAAGAAGGGACCCACAAATAGGGTAAATTATTACGTCCGGTGTTCGGATTCGTCCGAATACCAATCCAGAAGCGCCACATCACCAAAATACACCGGGGCCAGATGTATTTGGATGAGGTGACTCGTCTGGATTGGATGTCCGGACCTCCGGTGACCGGACACAATAATTCGCCCACAAATAGACACATCACCTACCTTAGATGGAGGTGGGTCCCATTGTTCATAGTCCAAGCAAAGAGGAGTACGCAGCAGCAGCAGAAACGGCCTGGTTGGAGTCAATCCTTCGCTTCCTGAGACGTTCAGCGATGATGAAGGCGAGCTCGAGCGACTGGGAGGCGTTCAGCCTTGGGTCGCAGTGGGTGTGGTACCTCGAGCTCAGGTCGTCAAAAGTTACCGTTCGGGAACCGCCGATGCATTCCGTCACGTTCTGCCCTGTCATCTCCAAGTGCACGCCGCCTGGGTGGCTTCCTTCCTGTTCATGCACGTCGAAGAAGGCTCGCACCTCCGCCTGCCAGACACATCAGCC
Organism: Dendrobium officinale; assembly: GCA_019514585.1. Taxonomy (NCBI): domain Eukaryota; kingdom Viridiplantae; phylum Streptophyta; class Magnoliopsida; order Asparagales; family Orchidaceae; genus Dendrobium; species Dendrobium officinale. The sequence continues at coordinate 11,688,941 of CM033697.1, forward strand.
CAAAACCATCAACACGTTTACTCCGTTTCCCTCTCATAGAAAGTGGTTGGCACGGCTCGGTACCACTTGTTCCAACTGCCACGACTCCCCTCTAAATATCTTTAGACCAGAGCGGTGGTAGTTGGAATGATTGGTGCGAACCATCAATTAGCCAATTACTTAGAAAGAAATAGTTTAAATTCATAAACTTTTATCTTTAGACTAATATCGATGATGATGGCTATTTTAATTTAATTGAACAGGGCTAACGTACTATTTATAGAAATATCAGTTAAAGATGTCAATCAATCAAATAATTGACATATTTTAATAGCATAAAATTAGATAAATCAAATAATTGATATCTACCAATAATATATCATCACATGGATGAAATATTCTGTGCGGACACCGAACGTCGTCCAAAACCCAATGAAAATGTGTCATGTCACCCGCTACTAGGTAGGGTGGCTCAGTATTGAGCTTGGTGCTACTGGTATTGGATGACATGGCTGCACTTGATTCGTCTCTGAACGATAAGATGTGTCCGATATCCGCACGGAATAATTTCTCCATCACATGACATATACTAATAAACCAACAAATCCTAATAAATGTCAATAATTTGGACAGGTATGACAGGTTGAAGAATACCTAATAAACAAGCGTCGAATAAACAAATACCACAAAAAAAAAAAAAGTAAACGATCAATAAAGAAAGTATACAACAAATGCAATTATTGGGATGAAGCTAATGATGATGATTAGAGTTTTTAAATTTAGATCCACAATAGACGTTTGGGAAGTTGAGCGTTAACCGCATATTAGATTAGAGAGGGTTAGGTACAACATGTTTGAACGGGGGACCAAAATTGATGAGAAGACTCTCAACCAATTTGTCCCCACCGCTCAGCATATTCCAGATTCCACTCATAAGAATCAAACGGTAGCTAATATGGACAGAGACATATAAACAGCGAGCGAAAAATTAGGTGTTGAATATATTTTCATAAAAAATAGTTTAAGATTGATCACAAAATTGTTAAATTTCCTTCCATTCAGACATAAGAAATTCAATTAAAATTCAATTTTTTGTCAAAGGCAACTTATTTTGCAACTTGAGGATTCAAAGGTTCAATGGACTTACTCGGATAGCATCAAAAGGGCGAGTTTTGAGGCCGCAGGGGGCCTTGATGGTGTTCCCGTGCATGGGATCACTAACCCAAGTAACAATCTGGCCGGCGGAGCGGACGGCCCTGATGAGGTGGGGAAGCTTCACCCTCATGTTCTCTGCACCCATCCTCGTAATTATGGTGATCCTCCCGGGCTTGTTGCGCGGGTTCAGGATCTCAATGATCTTGACAAGATCGCTTGGGTTCATCTTGTCGCTGACCTTGATTCCGAGGGGATTAGCGACACCACGGAGGAACTCGACGTGGGCACCGTCAAGCTGCCGGGTTCGCTCGCCGACCCACAGCATGTGGGCCGAGCAGTCGTAGTAGAGCCCTGAGGTAGAGTCCTCGCGGGTGAGTGCCTGCTCGTAGGGAAGCAGCAGGCACTCGTGCGAAGTCCAGAAGTCGGTCGTCTGCATAATTGGGTGGTCCACCGTCAATCCGGCGGCCGCCATGAATCCCAGCGCCTCGTCCACTCGGTGAGCGAGTTCCAAGTACCTGGTTCAGACAAATCACCAAACACCATGACGCCAAGAGCCATGCCCCAATTTTACTACAACTGGGAAGGCGAGGATTTGAGATTGTACCTGTCGCCTTGCTCGCTGTGCTCGGTGAAGTCGAGATTCCATTGGGTGACGCGTTGCATGGCTGCGTAACCGCCGGTGGCGAAGGCGCGGAGAAGATTGAGGGTGGCTGCCGATTGGCAGTAGGCCCTGATCATTCTTTGGGGATCCGGAACCCTGGATTTCTCATCGAACGCGTCGCCGTTCACGTTATCCCCCCTGTAACTCGGCAGCTTGACCCCATCCTTCTCCTCAAACGGATCTGATCTCGGCTTTGCGAACTGCCCCGCCATTCTCCCAACCTGATACGTACACAGATCCAGCGGTTAGAGACTGTAGCCAACAGATCGGGCGGTAGAAAGGAGCAGGAACTTCATCCAGATCCAGATCTACGGATATGCTTAAGGAAATAATTTTACCTTGATGACCGGCATCTGGCCGCCGAACATGAGAACGACGCCCATCTGAAGGACGATGCGAAAGGTATCTCTGATGTTGTTGGCGTTGAACTCCTTGAAGCTCTCGGCGCAATCGCCGCCCTGGAGGAGGAAGGCCTTGCCGAGGGCAGCATCTCCGAGTCGTTCCTCCAGGTTTCGGGCCTCGCCAGCGAATACAATCGGCGGGAAGTTCTCGATAGTGCGTAGAACCGAGTCCAGTTCTTCCTTTTTAGGATACACCGGAAGCTGCAGCGCCTTCTTAGACGTCCAGCTGTCCGGGGTCCACTTCCCAGGCCTCGTCACCAGCGAGGGCTTGTCGGTGAAGACAGGGTTCTTGGTTGGCTCCGCCGCGTGCACGGCGGAGATTGATCGGGTAGCCGAAAAAGGCTTGGATGGTAAGATCGCCTGTTGCTGTAAATTAGAGGAGCCAGCGATTGTGGTGGCTGAGGCTGAAGGGAGGTGGTGGCGTTTCAAGAGGGGGTTGGTGGAAAGGGTTGAACCACCTGCGAGTGCCATTTTCTTGTTCTGTCCTTCACGTTTCTCTCAAGATTTCTTATTTTCCCAATGCGGGATAGAGAGAGCGAGAAGGACTGCAGAGGTTTTTGCCCTGAGCAGGATCCGGCGAAGCGCATAGATCTTTTATAAGAAGGAGATAGAAGAGCGGCGTCGTTAATTCGGGGGTTGGTGAGCTTCATTACATCACGTGGTAGTTGGAGGAAGGAGGTGATGGCAAATTTGGAAAATATTTGAATTATTTTGCTTTTTTTTTAACCAGCTGCACCTAACAGGCTTGGATCGTGTCAATAAAGTTTTTTTTTTTTTAAACCATTAAACAAGCAAAATAATATTCTTTGTGCTGCGCACATTGAAGTGAAATGAGTACATTTTAATAAACAAATTTATAACAAAAATGTTGAATTAGTTAAAAACTTAAAATTTAAAATTTAATTTAATTTTGATATAAATTAAAATTAAATTAAATTTAGTTAATTTTAAATGCACTATAAAATTTTTATCATTAAATTTATCACTGTCACCAACCAACCATCGTCTGTCACCGCAAGCTATAGCTTATTGCTTGTTGGTTGCTAGTTGTGGCCACCAGTATTACTGTCGGCTACAGGTTGTCCATCGCTACTGTTGGCTATGAATAACCATCAACTGCATTATTAATGAGTTTATATTGTATTCATTTTACTTTTTTAAGCGAATCAAAAGACCCCTTAAAGTTTAAATGGTGTAGCATGATAAGAGGTGTATTTCATCGAGTTGAATGATTAGATTTGTTGCGTCCTGGAGTATTTGCGACGGTAGAGAAATATTTAGTTTAACGTCTTAGCATTGTACGAAGATCCAGCACACAAACAGATAAGTAAGAGGGTGTAGCATTCATAAGAGACACCAAAGTTTTTACGTGGAAAACCCCTAAAAAGGGGGAAAAACCATGGGGCCTGGCCCAGTTTGAATGAATTCACTAGTATTTGCAGTCGATTACAAATGAGGCCCTTCCTTGGGAGAAGGCCTTGGATTGATGTAGCAAATCTACATCATATAGATTGCATTACATGGTAGGAATTACATATCCATGTTTGTCTGGTCAGAAGGACCGTAGTCGGTAGGAGACCGGGGTCAGAAAGACCATTGTCTGTTGATGGAGGTCGGAAGGACCATAGTAGGCGACGAAGGCCTGAAAGACCGTAGTCGGTAGGAGATTGGGGTCTGAAATACCGTTGTCTAATGATGGAGGTCAAATGGACATTAGTAGGCGACGAAGGCCTGAAGGACCGTAATCGGTAGGAGACTGGGGTCTGAAAGACCGTTGTCTGCTGATGGAGGTCGGATGGACCGTAGTAGGCGACAGAGATCAGAAGGACCGTTGGCGGTAGGAGACAAGGAGTCAGGTGTTAGACCTAGTGTCACTTGGAAGATCGGGTGTTGATGGTCTGGCCTTGAGTAAGACGTCGGTTCTGAACATCGGGCCTTAAGCAGGATGTCGGGTCTTCAGCGGGACGTAGGGACTGAACGTCGGGCCTTAAGCGGGACGTCGAGTCTTCAGCAGGACGTAGGGACCGAGTGTCGGGCCTTGAATAGGACGTCGGGTCTTCAGTAGGACGTAGGGGCTGAACGTCGGGCCTTAAGGTGGTGGTCCGGCGAGGTTCTGCGGTGGTCCGGCGAGGTTCCTACGATGATCTTGCGGTGGTCCGACGAGGTTCCTGCGGTGGTCCGGCGGTGGTCTGGCGAGGTTCCTGCGGTGGCCCGGCGGTGGTCCGGCGGCTGTCGAGGAGGAGCTCCTTCCTTCTCTTCTCTTCTTCTCTCTCTTGCTTGGGGTCCCCTCTCATGAGAAATGAGGGCTCTATTTATAGATTTTTTGGAGTGGCACGGACCGTAAATAGGCGTTAGATCAGGGGCGAATAGGGAGTGGTCGAATGGACGGCCGATATCGAATCCTTTGATCATGCACCGTTCATTGGGAATTTGAAGGCCTTAATGATGTCGGAATTCTGCGATCTTGGGCTCGTTGGATTCGTCTCGTCGAGCCGTTCGATTCGAGTATAAGCTCGTCAAAATAGAAGACCGTTTGGTAACTCAAATTGCAGTTTGAATCTTCCAACCGCGCTTTGAGCCCTTGATTCGGACTCATTTGGGCTCGGATTGGGTTGATCTTGGTGTCGTTGGGTTCGTATTTCCGAGACGCTCAGTTTGACTGTAAGCTCGCTGAAATCAAAGTTCGGGTGCGCCCAAAATTAATTTTTGAAGTTTCCAACTAGCTTTTGCCTCGAGATTCGTGTCCGATCAAGCTAATTTTGTGATGCCGTATCAAGATTTATAAATTAGTCAAATAAAATTTTATAAGTTATAAAATTTAAAAAATTGAATTGATTGAATTATATTTTTGAATTGACTTAAATCGAATTAAATTATAATTTAATTTGTTTGATTTAATTTTGAATTAATGAAATTAGTTTTTTCAAACTTAAATAACATATGTCAAGATAAATATCAAATAATATTTCCTAATATTTATAAATTTGATACAGATAATAAATAAGAATATCTTTATGATTATTGTTTATTTAATGTTCATGAAATTTTCATTTATTGATTGATGACATTAGTGTAATTCTTATTTTGGCTTAATCAATTTTATAAAATAAAAATCGAACAAAAAAAAAGTGAAAATGATAAGTAATAATCATATTAATGCTTAAACAATTGCAGCAACCAACCAAATACGGTCATTATTTTTTTTTTTAATTTTCAATGAGCACTTAAGAGTATTTTTGTGTAATAACCTAAAATTTGAAAATGAATTAATGTGAAAATTTTGGCCTTGCAAACAATACAGCATGGCATTTGTGGAGCGCTGCCATGCCAAGCTCATGGATTTTCTAGGATTTGATGGAGCGTTGCGACATTGGGTTTGAAATTTATTTTTTAAAATAAAATATCTAAAAGTATTATTCTAAAAACCCTCGCCACACCATCTCCCTCCCCAATTCCATCCCTAGCTAGGGAACTTTTAGTACATCCAGTGAACGTATGCTCCTCTACGTTCAGTTTTAGACCAAAACAGCGCAATACCGAGTTTTTTTAAAAAACTCGGTACAACTCTGTACTCGGTATTGCGCTGTTTTGGTCTAAAACCGAACGTAGAGGAGCTTACGTTCACTGGATAAAATAAAAGTTCCTAGCTAGGTGAGTGAAGAGATAGAAGAGGAGAGAAAGAAAGAGAGAGAATGAAGAAAGAGGGGAGAGAAAATGCGGATCAAGCTAGTATTTTTGGTCGCTTATTGTGAAAAATGCTCTTACTGTGGTACACAGTCTTAATCATAACTATGTTTTCAAGGGTTTTGTATTTTATCTATTTTTCCCTTTTTGAAATCCATAAAAATGCAGAATATCTCATTTTAGTGAAATTTCATCGTGTAACTTTTGGTATGCAGTATATATCATTATTATAAGCATTTTTATTACTTTATATTGAAATTCTACTTATTGATTTTGAATATATATTTTAATTGAAATGAATAGAGTAATACCGAGTATAAAATTATCAAGTGTTAGTATTGTAAAACTATGATATATGTTAAGCATCGGGAGTTATAAGAGTCTATTTTCTTATATGCTAGTACATAGAGTCATAAGAATCTGAATTCTAGTATATGTTTATGATGAATGGTATAAAGGTTTGAGAAAATTCTTTTACTTTATATTCTAATATATGAAATTCTTATTTATTTACTTTCAGTGTACATTTATTTTATTTTAGTTATCTATAATTAATATTATGCTCAGTATGATAAATTTTTAATGAATTTTCTTTACTTTTAGTTAGATGTGTAATAACTAATAAGTGAATTATTAAAAATTTATATAAATGAGAGTGAATTGTTAAGCTGTGTTGGCTTACACCTATTTTGCAATATATTTCAGGTCCGGGGAAAGGGAAAGTGCCAATGAGTAGCTGAGATTCATAATCTATCCTAGCTGAGGTATATATATATATATATATATATATATATATATATATATATATTGATATATTATATATATATATATATATAATATATATATATATATATATATATATATATATATATATATAATTTCGGTACAACCTTTACTAGTTTTTTATATGCTATGCTCTGGTTTGTAGCCATGTAATATATTATATAATTTTTATTTATACATCTTAATTAATGAAATGAAAATAAATTTGTGGATGAGTATTTTTTCACTTATCGGAAGTCAATTAGAAGTCTATGTTCTGTTTAAAATTGAAAAATTCTAGAGTCCTCAAAACTTTTATCTTATGTAACAAGCAACACAACACAATATGGCCAGTTCTATTTGTGGCTCATATTGGATTGGGTTCTGACAAGTATAGTGTATTTGGGCATGAAATATATGTTATGCATTCATTTATAATTTTTTTGGTATGACATCCATTTTGGCATAATACATGCATATTAGATAGATTAACATGATATACTTATTAAATATACTATGTATATGATGATGCTTATTATTATAATTTACACAATATGAATTTTGTGTAAAAATAAGAAAGGCTAGTTAGAAACATGTTTTTCTGTACAGGATGGTGAGCCGACAGATATTTTTTTAAATAAAATTTATGGTGGTGTAATCCTAAGTGATATGAAATATGATATATAAAGAGATTGACTAATATGATATGATATGCTTATGACCAGAAAGTGATGACTTATTACATTAAAGTCACCTGACTATGATATATGATTTGAGATTTATTTCTGGCAATATGACTGATATTATGAGATTGATTCTGGTAGAGTTGTTATACAAGACGATATAAGAAAAAATATCACATGTAGCCAAATTTCCTACCTTACTTACATATGCATATGCCATAATCATGCATAACTAATTGTATGAGTAGTGACATGACATAATATATTATGTGTGTGATACTAGAGATGATTGATACACTTATCTAATACAACTAACAAGATAAATAAAATTAATACAATGACTTATGATATATATGAATTAGATGATATGCATGATGTATTACATTTGATGGTGAACATGATATACGTGCATTGATACTTTACAAGATGTTTAGGACAAATGTAGTGATACTAATATGTACATGAATTGACATATAGATTTAAATAAAGTATAATGTTTTATTCATGACATACCCATTATGTTGTATTTGACGTGGGCATAAGAATGACATAATAAACTAATCTTAGATAGCACTACTAAAAATTGAATTTGAATTATATTGATTTTTCTTGATCGTAGGAAATAACTTTGTTCATCTTGATTGCCACATATTCTTATAATTACATGTTTATACTGATATGTATTGAATGATTATATATATACTACTTTTATTATCATGCATTAATTGTAGTCGTAAGTTCTTAGTAACCTACTGAGTTGTTAACTCACTCTATGATTTCACTACTGTGGATAGAGAGTTGTTTCGAGATATAAGCGAGTGACACTAGAAGCTTGGTGTTGCCTAAGGAAGATGCCCTCTCATGAGCGAGTCTGGAGAGCTTCAGAATGTTGGGGTTTTAATGAGATGAGTGATGATCTGCTTTTCTGATGAGGTGCCTCCTGGTAGCCAAGTGTAGGGTGAGTTCTTTGAGCAAATGAGTATGAATGGCTCTCTCTCCTTCGGAAAATTCTAAGGACCGTGGATGAGTACTCAAAAGGCATATATTCCTAAGATAAAATATCCTCATCACAACCTAGTCACTACCTATGAGGATATTTGTGAATGCAATTTAGGGATGTACATTAATTATTTCTTTTTGATTTGAGCTTATGAGGCGCCTCCTCAATTGTGAAGCATCCCATAGAAAAAGCGCTAGCCTCATTGGCAACACTAAGGCTTAAGCCTCGAAACGTTTTCTGTGTCTTATATCAAAGTTTTAAATCATTGCAAATCTAATGTCAAATTCATCTTTGATATTAACTCTTTTGCTCCAAAATTTATCAGAATCACATATTGCTTTTGTTCTATCATTAGTTTAGGTGTTTTATCTAGTTGCAATTTTGTTAAATTTCAACAATTTCCCTCCTCTTTTTCATGTTCATTATCACCTCAGATTTATAGGTTTTCGAATGTCACAGAAAGGCTAAAAAAAGATACACATAGATATTATTACAATGTTACATGTTAATTCTAGACCCATGGCTCCTCTTGAGTGGTCCCAAGAGAATGTATCCAACTATTCTGTGAGCTATTTGTATGTGTGTGTATATATATAAAGAGAGATAGAGAGAGAGATTGTCATGCATAATCTATTTTGTTGCATAATTTATTGAAGTAAATTAAAATATATTGAGATTTATATTTAATGTTTAATTGATGGTATAAAAAATGCTCCGTGTTTATATTTTAACACTTAGGTGCGAGTAAAAAAAAAAAAAAACTTAGGTGTGAGTATGGTTATCTTTTACTTTTGTTAACATTAATATATCAAATAAATGCTCCACAAATGTCATGTTCTCTCAAATTATGTGAAAAAAAGTTAATTGTAGATATAAATTTTAAAACTTATAATATTATTATCAATTAAATTGATACCAATTTTTAATGTAGTCAAAGTTGTTGACTATAGCTGAGTTAAATTTATTTTACAAAATAAATAAATAAAAAATAAAAAAAACCACACGGAAACGCCGTGCCACCAACTGATCAATGACCGAGGAGAAGAATGATAATAAATGATTTTTTTAAATCTCACAGGAGTTCTGAAATAATTTTTTTAGCTCAAAAGTTTAACAAGAGATTAATAAATGATTAATAAAAAAAAGTATATGTAGTTGCCAATTTTCTTCCTTAGGGTCGCAATGGCGACGCTTCCCCGCGCGAATTCGAGTCCCGCCTTCTCCGGCAATAGCAGTGCTTTGCACTCTCAGAGCATAAGAATACGCAAGCCAATCTCCTGCTCTCCCTCTTCTGCCCACCAACTGTTCGATGAAAATCGCTACAGAGATTATTCCGGGAAGGCCGCCCTTATCCGCAGCCTCTCTCGTCAAGGAGAGCCCCTTGAGGCGCTGGACCTCTTCCGTGAATTGGCAAGTGATAACCCGCAAAAGCCCGCCGCGCTTCCCCTTGCCGCGGTTCTTCGATGCTGCACCTCTCTGCAAGCTCTTAAGTCCGGGCAAGAGGTGCACGGCTTTTTGGTTCGCAATGGCGGGGAGGAGGCATCCGCTTGCCGCACTCAAAGCGCCTTGGTTTGTTTTTACTGTAAATGCGGACTTCTCTCGATTGCACGCAAGGTGTTTGATCTTATGCCCATGAGAGATGTAGTTTCTTGGACCATCATGCTCATGGGCTATGCTAATGGGAGAGGCCATAAGGATGAACTAATGTGTTTATTCCTTGAGATGTTGTGGAGCGGGATCGCGCCAAATTGCCATACTCTCACTGTTATGCTCGGCCGTGCTTCGCTGCCGGAAGGGAAGCAGTTACAAGCTTACATTGCAAAGAGAGGTTGGAATTATGATGCGTTTACAGGAAGTTCGCTTATAGATTTGTATGCTAAGAACGGGAATTTGGATGCTGCCCAGTTGGTGTTTGATAGGATTAAATGCAAGGATATTGTCTGCTACAATAGCTTAATATTGGGTTACGGTCGAAACGGATTTGCTCGGAACCTCTTCATCATTTTCGACAAAATGTGTATGGTTGGTTTAGTTCCAAACAATTCTACCATGGTGGGACTGTTAAACAGCTGCGCTCATTTGGGGCTACTGAGCCTCTCCAGGCAGTTCCATGGTCAAGCTGCGGCAAGGGGTTTTGGCCCAGATGAAGTGCTGCAAGGCATAATCATCGACATGTACGCAAAATGTGGTGATTTGGAATCTGCTCGTGTTGCATTTGATAGAATGGAAGACGTGAAAAACATTGCAGGATGGAACTCAATGATTTGTGGGTATGGGAAGCATGGACATGCCATGGAGGCTTTTGAGGTTTTTAATTCAATGCAGAATGCTTCATTTCCTCCTGAACACATCACATTTACATGCTTGTTATCAGCTTGCAGTCATTCTGGTTTGGTGGATGAGGGATGGAAGCTTTTCAATTCTATGGAGGAAGTTTACAGGGTTTGTCCTAGTAAGGAGCACTATGCCTGCATGGTAGATCTTTTAGCCAGAGCAGGGAGGGTAAGAGAGGCCTATGAGTTTATAAGCAGAAGTAATTTGGAGTTTGATGGTTCAGTTTGGGGAGCACTGCTTGCTGCTTGTAAGGTCTGGGGAGATGCTGATATTGGAAAGATTTCTGCCAGAAAATTGTTTGAAATTGAGCCTGAAAGCTCTGGATCTTATGTTGGATTGGCTAGTATTTTTGCGGCGAATGAACGATGGGATGATGCTGTACTGGTTAGGAGATTAATGGATTGTAATGGGGTCAAGAAAGATCCTGGTCATAGTTTGATTAATCTTAGAGGAGCTGTGCAGAAATTTAGGACTGGAGAAGGAGATATGATGAATTGCCAGGATATGGAAGAGTTAATGCTTATGTGCAGGAGATTGAACTCCAACATTCTTAGTTATGATTATGATGAGATATTAGTTGGTTTTGAAGGTTAAGAAAGACTGGACTAATATACTTATGGTTCTTTTGTTTAATGTTTCAACTACAGTGGCATCATCCATGCCACATTTGTTCATTCTAGACACTGAACATATTGAAGATACCAACGAGATAAGGATACAAGCACAAAAGTTGATTCACTAAGGACTTCCAGGATCTATATGTATCAGGTATTTTGTCCCTGCTTGGTCAATCCATTAGGCAAAAGTTTTCAAGAGATTTTTTTTTTTTTTTAAATGAGCCTTACATAGAGAAATGCCATAATATTTAAAAAATAAATGAGAGGAAGAACAGTTTAAAAGAACCATTTATCTTTCTATGTATTTTTGTGATCATTAAGACGATAACAACAACAACAACATCAAGCCTTTATTCCACTACGTGGGGTAGTGATCATTAAGACAATACTACTAAATAGAACATATGAAAAACGTCAGATTGCATTGGTATTGAATCTATTTCTACAGCAAATGAAATAGCCCAAATTCAAAATTATGATACATGTCTAAATTCCACTGGAGAAACCTAGCTATGAATAAAGCTATAGTTCTTTACTAGGATATATATTTTGTCAAACTATTACATAGCATAAGACACAAATTTCTCGACAAAATTGAAAAAAAAAAAAAGAAACAAATCCTGTTCAAGAAAAAAATTGCGCACAAAATGACCATTATGAAGTTCAAATGAGCTTATCACCAGAAGTAGAGTGTCTACTCTTGCCATGCTTGCTGGTTTCAGTAACCTTGCTCTTGGGTAATGAGCCAGAGCCATGGCTCAATCGTTTTGTCAACTTCCTTTTAGAGCTCCCTGCTGCATCTCCTAGAGCTGCCTTAGTTACTTTCTCACTCACAACCTCCCGCACTTTGTGAGGCTTGATAGGCTGCTTATTCAGATAAGTAACATGCGGCAGAAGGCTCAAAACTGCCTTTCTGAGCTGATTATCTCCTATGTTGGCCAGTATTGGATTGCCAAGTAGATTAAGAGCCAAAAGGGAGTTATAGTTTGCTACAAGTTGGCCTAGTCCCTTGACTGTTATTATCTTGTTGAAGCTGAGGTCCAGCACTGTAAGCTTTAGGAGACGGTGAAGGCCTTCCACATTACTAATCTTATTACCCCCAAGGTACAGCTCCTTGATTAGAGTGCAACTCGATAGTCCTGAATGGATAGATTGATCAATCAAGTAGCTTGCTATGCATTTTCATTTATCAGATTCTACAAACAGAAAAAAGAAGCCATTTATTATTGGAATTACAATATGTGCTTACCATGACTAATTTTTGCGATCCGATTGTAACTTAGATTGAGAACCCTCAACCTTTCGAGGTTTCCAAGCCCTTCGATATTTGATATACTATTCCGAGATAAGTCAAGAGTGTGAAGACTCTTAGGGAGACTTCCAGGAGTAATGTTAACTGCAAAGACAGAAAGGAGTGAAATATTTTTATGCGCGTAAGGAATTGTTAGCAGGGTAATCATCTTATTGATCACACCCAGATTTAGGGGGTGTTTGGTATCGGATTGGATTCAACTTTAGTAAGATTTAGTAAATTCTGTAAATCCGGATTTAGTAAATCCTAGGCTGATAAATCTTGAAAAGTGTTTGGCATGATAAATATTAAATCCTGGTAAATCCAGAGAAGTTGTTTGGCAACATATTAGAGGATTTAAAACATTTGGAGATTTAAAATTGAAGGAGTAATATTAAGTAACATTAATACACGTGTTATAAATTTGAGTTGATCCTATGCCAAATAATAAATCATTTATTTAATTAATTTGCTTAATAACAAATAATTTAAATTATATTAATTAAGATGATCTAGGGTTTGCTTTTCATCTTCTGTTTTTCGTTGTTCCTGTTCGGCTTCATCGCTTTGCAGGAGGTGTAGAGATTGCACTAGTCGCGCTTCTTTGTTGCTGCTTGACTTCGATCCTTCGGAAGTTAGAACATTTCGATCGGAAGCAACGACGGGAGCTCGCTCTCTGTGAAGGTAACTTTCTTCCTTTCGTGCGCTTCTTCGGCCAAATCCCGTAAATCCGCCGAAGAATGGTATTAGGATTTACCCAAATTTACCGGGATTTATGCTGTAAATCCATAAATCCCCGATTTACGGATTCGCAGGATTTACAGACGCTCAGAATGCGTTTGGCTGGATTTATGTTAAATCCTACTTAAAACTACAACCAAATCAAATACCAAACACCCCCTTAAGGTACATACCTATGCAGTTGCCAGATAGATTGACAGTTCGAAGGCAGGCAAAGGCTGAAATGGATGGAATAACCTTCAATCCACTGCCGGGGATATGCGCCACCGTTGAGAAAGTATTTAAAGATTGGATAATATTGTTTGCTTGTGCCACCTCCTCCGCCACACGACGATTAGTGTTAGAACAAGGTTTTTCAGAGGATTCTACAGTCTCCAAGTTCTGTAGATCGGCAGTTTGTTCATTTTCCAAGCCATCACAATCCTCTTCAACAGTAACTGGAATGAATGAACAATCATTAAGGCCATTTACCCAGGCATTAAATCTCTCCACACGAGAAGGCTCTAGAGAGAATGCAGGCCATTGGTTCTCAGGCACTACTGTTTTCTTCCACTTGTTAGATTTTTGGTAAAGTTCATGGTCATCAGACGTATACCAGCCCTTTAGATTTGGAGCACCGAGCACTGAAACTAGCTTTCGAGAAGCTTGAGGCTTGTGGAGATTACTGTGGCTCCGAAGGAAGAGTTTCCACCATACCTTCTTGCTACGAGAGGGAAGAACCTGGCTTGAAGGCCATCTCTTTAGCTTCAAACCATCAGCACTGCAAGAAGTCCTAGCAGATAATGGACTACTATAATTTTCACTAATCATTTCTACTCTGCCATTTCCTGACAAGTTCTGGAGGCTACTGTAAGAACTTGACCTCCATTGTTTAGCATGCCTGGTCTCAATGTTTGAACATGAGCGCTCAAGCACTGGTGGCCCTAAGGAAGCTGTCGGCTCCATCCCTGGGTCACTAACATGCCCACTAGCCATCATTGCCTCAGCAACAATCTCTTTATTTGTCTCCATCTTCTCAAAAACATAATTGTTTAAGTCATTGTTGGATCCATGGGAGGAAAGTTCCCCTTTGGGTTGGAGATCTAAGTCAGAGTAATCTCTCTTCATTGATTGAATCTCACTATGCTCATCACCCCCCTCATAATCTGCCTCTCCTGTAGTAGTGATAGAAGTTGCTTTCTCTACGGAGGGGAATGAGTTTGAGAAAGTTAAATGGTGCTCTTTAAGGCCATTCTCAGGAGAAGTGCTGAAAAGATCAGTAGGCTTAACCCGAAGGTCACACTTGCTGCTTCCCTTCTTACAACCATCCGCAGCTTTGGAAATTACCTAGATAAGAAGGTTGCCAAGCTCACTGCTTGAAAAGGAATGAGAAAAGTAAAATAAAAAACGAAATTATTACTCACCTTGGATTTCTTCTTTTTTACAACCGAGAAGGAAGGCAAACAGGCAAACTTTGCCATGAAGTGATATTTACAAAGGAAAGGAATGTGAAACAATTGCAGGAATTGAAGAATTACAAACCTTGGCTTCTCCTACTGATACAAAGATCTCCCCCCAATTCTACAGAACTAACAAGATAAAGAAGGAAACTATATAATAACCCCAATAGTTCTATATGTAAATTGTCCAGGACCGATTATACTAAAAAATTCCTTAAAATTGGATATATCCGTTCAGAATTCTACAGAAATTCCCAAAGAAAGAATACTGGGGCAGAAAAAGTAAAAGAGGAAGAAATCCTGCTCCCTCGATTTTCTCAGTACTGTTCTTGGAAATTCCTCTCCAATGATAGAAATGTAGACGCGATATCAAGTTTGCTTCTTCATGAATCCGTCCTGAAAATTAAACCCGCAAAGCCAAACGACATGAACCCGTCAGTAGAAAGATCGCAACGTTGCGCGAGGGAGAGCGAGAAGTCGAAGAGCTTCAGGCAAGTTTAGTTTGGGACTTGGGAGGTTGAGAAAAAAGTTTCTAATGGTAACGAGGATGAAGAGCTTAGAAATAGGCTAGGTCAGGAGACCTTGTCTGACACGCAGTTGGCCGCGCTCGTCCTCCCTCTGGCGCGGGCAAAACAAGTTCAACGTAATTTGGAGTTGTTAAAATATTATTTCTGGTTGTATTTTACTAAAACAAAGTTGATTTTTTATTCACTTTCGCCAAACCTATTTTGATCAGTTCTCACTAGGGGTGGAAACGAGTCGAGTCGAGCTCGAGTCGAGCTTGACTATCAAAGACCAAGCTCGAGTTCGAGCTCCACTCGTCTTCTAGTCGAGCGGCTCATCGAGTTCTGCTGTCGAGATCGAGATCCATCGCTGGTTGTAGCGTTCGTCCTCCCGTGGCCCTACGTTGTCGTCACGTCTACCGTCGAGATCGTCGTACCAAGCAGTTTGAGCGTAATCGTGGTCGCCCTGAGGTCCGTCTGTTGTCGAGATCGCTCGTCGTTGTATCTGTCGTCGAGTCCATCATCCTGAGCTCGTCCCGTCGCGTCTTTCGTCAAGCTCGAAAATTCTCGCTGTGAGATCGTCGCCGAGCTCGTCCCATCGTCTGCACCCCTAGTTCTCACACATGCAACTCATATGTTGTAAAATTTGGCTATCAATTAAGAGATTTTAAATTTAAATTTATGGATATAATGTGTGTATAAATTTATCTTAATTGGTCTAAACATCCTCTCCCAAAACAAAAATCAGCCCTTGCATGCCTTGAATTTTTTTTTCTCGAGCAGATTAGAGGATTCGAGTGCAAGATCACCGAAAGAAATTTCTTCTATCGACCAACAGCCGCAACACGATCTCGCTTTGAAATTTGTTGGTTTTACTTTTTACTATGATATTAACCTATATGGAAGAGGTAGAGAGAATCCACAAAGGATGTATAACTTTATTCGAGGTTGTATGTTAGTCCACTACTTGATAATGTTAACTTATATATAAGAGGTCGAAAGAATCCACAAAGCATGAATGACTTATTCGAGGTTGTATGTCAGAGCGTTGTTCGATAACGTTAACATATATGGAAGATGTCGAGAGAATCCACCATGGATGTATGACTTATCCGAAGTTGTATGCAAGAGCACTGCTCTATGACATTAACATATATGGAAGAGGTCGAGAGAATCTATCAAAGATATATGACTTACCCGATATTATATGTCAAAACATCACTCGATGACATTAACCTATATGAAAGAGGTTGAGAGAATCCACCAATAATGTATGACATATCCGAGGTTGTATGTTAGAGCACTGCTCGATGATATTAACCTATATATAAGAGGTCGAATTAAATCCCCCTATGATCACTTTTTACTTGATTAGGAGGGACCGAACGTCGTGTGTATCCCGAATCAAAGGTGAAAAATGATTTTTTTTAGACGGTTACTGCCTTTTTGATGTCGATATTAAGACCTTGCCCAAGGAGTAGAAGTCAAATTAGGTAATGTATAAAGTTTGAAAATTATTGGAAGTATTGTTCCATCTACTATAAGCTTTATAATCCCAAGATATCTTCTTGGATATTGAAAGAGTTGATGGAATCTTCTTGACCATGACTGTAAACAAGGTTGCCCCGATCCGCATTTAATTCCCATGAAATTGATGCATGCAGCATTAGCTGATGCAAGGATGTTAACACGAACGACTTTTTGAGATTGGAGCACAAATTGCCCGCCAGTCGAAAACCATGTTCCCATAGACGTAGCCAAACTGTTGCGTCCTGTAAAGAAATATATAGTTTAACGTCTTAGCTTTATAAGAAAATCCAACAAATAATCAGATAAAAGAGAAGGTGCGACATTCATAAGAGATAAAGATTTTTACGTGAAAACCCTTGAAAAGGGAAAAACCATGGGGCCTAGCCCAGTTTGAATAAATCCACTGGTTTTTGTATTTGATTATAAATGAGGTTCTTCATTGGAGGGAAGGCCTTAGCTTGATGTAACAAATATACATCATATAGAATGCATTAAATGATGTGACTTGAAAGAGTCACTATTGATATATTTATTTAGTCGGTAGAACTATAGTCGGTGGTCGATGGAGGTCGAAAGGATCGTAATCTGGTGATGATGGTCGGAGGGACCGTAGTCGGTGGGCGATAATGGTTAGAAAAGATCGTTGCATAGTGACAGAGGTTGGAAGGTACACAATCTGGCTATGGAAGTTGGAAAGACCATAATCAGCGGGTGACAGTGATTAGAAAGGCCGTTGTCTGGCGACGGATGTCGGAAGGACCGTAGTTAGTGGGCCATAGTGATCAAAAAGATTGTTATCTGACGATGAAGGTTGGAAGGACTGTAGTCGGCAGGTGACAGTAGTCAGAAAGACTGTTGTCTAGTGAAGGAGTTCGAATGGGTCGTAGTCGGCTAGCGAAGAAGGTCAGAAGTCCTATGATGGGCGGAAGTCCAATGTCAAGTAGAAGTTTAACGATGGACTAAAGTTTAGCAACATATAGAAGTCTGACGATAGGGCGTAAGTCCAACATCATATAGAAATCTGACGACATGCAGAAGTCTGGCGTCAGGTAGAAGTCGGATGAAAGTTCGGCGACATGTAGAAAGTTCGACGACTAGTGGAAGTCTGGCGCCGTGTAGAAATATGACGACAGGCGGAAGTCTGACGTCAGGTAAAAGTCCGACGAAGGGCAAAAGTCCGACAACGGGTGAATGTACGACGTCGGGTAGAAATCCGACGACAAATAAAAGTCTGGTGTCGGGCGGAAGTTCAGCGTTGAGTAGAAGTTCGACAAAAGTCTGGCGACATGCATAAGTCTGGTATCTGTTTGTGGCCGAGAGAAAATCCTATGTAAGTTGGTGGTCGGGCAGAAATCTGACATCAGTCGGTTGCCGGGCAAAAATCCGGCGTTGGTTAGCAACATGGAGGAAGTCATCGTCGGTCGGATGTTGGGTGGAATTCCGACAGTGATCGAGGAGGAGTCTGGTGGCAAGAGAACTCAAGTTTCTCTTCTTCATTCTCTTCCTTGCTTGACCCCTTCTTCCTTCTTGCTCCCCCCACATTTCATGAGGAATGATGAGTCTATTTATAGTTTTCTGAGAGTGACATGACCATTAAAAAAGAGGAAGATCATGGGTAAATTGAGACAGGTATGAATGGACGTCCGATGTTAAATCCCTTGATTATGGACTATTTACCGAGCATTTGAATGTCTTAATGATATCAACATTTAACAATCTTGGGCTTGCTGTATTCATCTCATCGAGTCGCTCGATTCTACTATAAGTATGTCACGTTTGGAAATTGTTTGGTAATCCAACTTATGGATTGAACCTTCCAAATGCACTTTGAGTCTTTGATTTGGACTCATTTGGGCTAGTATTGAGTTTAATTTGGTGTCGTTGGGTTTGTATTTTTGAGACGTTTAGTTCAACTATAAGTTTAGTAAAACCAGAGTTCAAATGGTCTCCAATTTAATTTTTGAAGTTTTCAACTTGATTTTGCTCGTGCCCGTAAATTTTTAATGATATATCAACTATATTAAAAATTCCATATATTTGAAATTTCTGCACAGTTAATTCATCCTCACAAAATTTTCTTGATCGGGCACGAATCTCGATGCAAAATCAAGTTGGAAACTTCTATAATTAAAAGTGGGACCATTTGAACTTTGATTTTAGCGAACTTGCAGTTGAACTGAACGTCTCGAAAATACGAACCTAACAACACTAAATTCGACTAAATCCGAGCCCAAATGGATCCAAATAACGGGTCCGAAGAGCTATTGGAGGAACTACAATTTAGATTACAAACGGTTTTCAAACATGACGTGCTTATAGTCGAATCAAGCGGCTCGACGAGTCGAATCCAACGAGCCCAAGATCACTGAATTCCGACATCACTAAGACATTCAAATGTCCATCAAACAATCCATGATCAAGGGATTCAACATCGGTCGTCCATCCAACCACTCCCCATTTACCTTGATCTCTCACCTATTTATGATCCATGCCACTCTAGAATTCTATAAAAAGACCCCTCATTTCTTTTGAAAGGGGATCGAAAGAAGGAAGAAGAGAAGGAAGAAGCGCATCCTCGACCATCGTCGGACTTCCGCCAGACTACCACTTTAGGCCATCACCTTCACCGAATCACCGCTTGACGTTGTTTCTCCGCCGGACCATCATTTGAGGCCCTCACCTCCGCTGGATCATCGCCTGACGTCATTGCTCCGCTGGACAACCACTTGAGGTCCTGAGCTCCACCAGACCACCACTTAAGGCCCTCACCTCTGTCGGACCACCGCCTTACATCGTTGCTATGCCGGACCACCACTTCAGGCCCTCACCTCTGCCGGACCACCGCATGACATCATTGCTCCGCCATACCACCACTTGAGGCCCTCACCTCCGCCGGACCACAACCTGACGTTGTTGCTATGCCGGACCACCACTTGAGACCCTCACCTCCGACGGACCACCGCCTGACATCGTGCTCTGTCGGACAACCGCTTGAAGCCCTCACCTCTGCTAGACCACCGCCTGACGTCGTTGCTCCACTGGATCACTACTTGAGGCCCTCAACTCTGCCGGTCCATCGCCTGACATTGTTGCTCCGCCGGACCACCACTTGAGGCTAGGACTTCTGCCGGACCACCACTTGAGGCCCGAACTTCTACTGGGCCACCACCTGACACCCAGAGTTCTACTAGAGTACCGCCATACAACAACGATCTTTTTGACCCCGATCTCTTGCCAACTACGATCTTTCGGACCTCTGTCTCCTGTTGACTACGGTCCTTCCGTTCTCCGTTGCCTACTATGGTCCTTCCGACCTCCATCACCAGACAACGATCTTTTTGACCCCGGTCTCCTGCCAACTACGGTCTTTCTGGTCTCGATCTCTTGCATACTACGATCGTTCCGACCTTCATCGCCAGACAATGGTCTTTCTGACTCCTGTCTCCTATCGCCTATGGTCCTTCCGACCTCCGTCGCCTACTACGGTCCTTCCGACCTACATTGCCAGACAACAGTCTTTCTGACCCCTGTCTTCTGCCGCCTATAGGCCTTCCGACCTTCGTCGCCTACTATGATCCTTCTGACCTACATCGCCAGATAGACAACGGTCTTTCTGACCTCAGTCTCATGCATACTACGGTCTTTCCGGCCTACATCGTCAGACAACGGTCTTTCTGACCCCGATCTCTTATGAACACTACACACTCTCTCTTATATGCTTGTGCGCTGGATCTTTGTACAATGCTAAGACGTTAAACTATATATTTCTCTACCGCCGCGAATACTCCAGGACACATCAATTTTCAACAATGAAATTGACCAAGCGCGCAAGTTACAATTGTTTTTCTTATTGAAAGTACTATACGATAAATATAAAAAGTTAAAAAAATGATAATACTTAGTCATGAAATAAGTTTTTGTCACTCTAAACTTAGAGTTGAATATTTACATGATATGAATGACCTAAAAAAAAAAAAACTTCTAAAAGTTCTGAAAGATTCAGAAGTCAAAACATTTATGCTTGGCTATAATGCAATGTGAAACTAGTATTAAAAAGGTCTAATTAACAGATAATCTAAAGAAATTGTTGTTACATTACCTATTCAAAGCTTAATCGATATGGCAAAATGCAAAAGAATTTAAGCTCAATAGTACGTTTTTTTTCTGAGGCATCATTTTTTTTTACTGTTTTATAAAATTATTGCAGAAAAATAATTTTTAAAAATAATTATACAGTATAAATTCAAAAAGAAAGTTGCTAAATAAAAATTATAAATTTATAATTGTAATTTGAAAAAAAAAATAACGGTTCTAAATAAAGTTTAAATTACTGAACCTTATACCTAGTAAACTCTAATGATAGCTCACGCAAAAAACAACATTTGAATTTAGTTCCTATATTATCAGGATGATTCTCAATGCGAGGAGAGATTATTACGTGTGGTGTTCTGACCGTCCAGAGGTAAATTTAGATGTACCACATTACCCGAATGCATTGGGCCCTGGGTAACGTGGAGTGTCCGGATTCGCCTCCGAACGAATCTGGACGCCGCACATAATAATTTTCCCAATGCGAGACAAAGCAAGAGGTGATTTTTTTTTTAAAAAAAATCAATGCCTTCAAAATGAAATCAGAGATTCATGCTTCGTTTGTGACGGCTTTTTTATTGTTTCTTAAAACAGAATTTTAGTATAAAAATTAAAAAAATTTGTACTAAAATTCTGTTTTAAAAATCAATAAAAAGTTGTCATAAAGAAAGCCTCAACATCTTCGAAATATCACAAAAAGACTTAGTGTAAGATTCAAATATGTCTGAGTCTTTTGACATCAAAGCATTGGAAACTGACATCTGAAAGTGATGAATTTTCTTTTTAGTTTTTTAATTTTGAATGAATTTCATCATAGGATCATATAAGTTGCATATAGAAGTCTCTAACTCAAAAAATTTTAGATGATAATGAAAACTCTCAACTAGGGGTGTAAGTGAGCCGAGCCGGCTCGAACTCGACTCGTTAACGATCTCAAGAGCAGAGCTTATCGAGCTTCGAGCTCGAGCCTACAATCGAGCTCGTATGATAAGCGAGCTCTAGTTCGAGCTCAACCGACTCGACTCGAAAGCTTATCAAGATACTCGACATAATTAAACATATATAATTATATATATTATTTTTATAATATTATTTATATATATAATAATATGCATCACTTTTCAAACGTGCTCGATCTTGAGCTCGAGCTTGATATTTTCTAAACGAGTCGATTTCGAGCCCACTAATCGAGTCTCGAGCTCGAGCTCATTAAGGATTAAACTAGCCAGGCTTGATAAGACAAATACTCGACTCGACTCGACTCGTTTACACCCCTACTCTCAACTATATACTATAATTAGGGGCGAGATGGGCCTCATTTTTTAGGGCGGATAAAATAGGGAGAATCAACTTGACTTGACCTAATTAATCAAGCCAATTTTGTTGTTTTCATGCAATGGTAGAATGAGGTGACCTAGTGATAGTCATCTTGCCCTTCATCACCAGCAACCAAAATGCTATGCATCCCTAGACTCCCTTGTGCTTACGACTTTTTTGTTTTGTTGAAGATAATGATAGGTAAGTATATGGTTGGTTGAACTTTTTTGCCTTTTTTGATGTAGTAATGCAGAAGGCACATTTTCAAGAATTTTTTGTCTACAACAAGAGTAGAGCTAGCATTTGAATTGTACTCTTTCGAAGTTATTACATCTTAATAAATTAAATATTTTCAAAGTTATTACAGCTCGAACATTTCATTCTTATTTATAATTATAAAAAGATGTTATATAAGATAATAATTGTTACGTGTTAGAAAATTTCAGTCGTCGGTTGAGTGTGTATTTCACATTTTAGCGGTGTATAAAAATTCAACAAGTACAGAGTAAAATAAAAATAGTAGGACTAGAGAGTTTTTTAACATGAAAAATTCATAAAGGTAAAAAACTATGGGGTTTGGCCTAGTTGTAAAATTAACTATATAGTAAGTGATACAAAGATTCTCCCTTCTTTATTGTTTAAGAAGAGAGAGAGAGTCCAAAGATCAAGCGTTCACAGAGAGGAAGTTTATACCCAATAATAAGATTTAATTTTTATAATAGAGATTATAGAAATAGATGTCCATATGTAGATAACTATACACAAAAAACAAAATCTGGAAATGGTGGTGATTTCTGATTCATGTCTTCGATGGCGATAGTTGGTGGTGATCGTCGACGGTGGTGGCTGAAATTTGCAAGATATTTCTTTCTATAGCTCTCTTTCTCCATCTTCCTCCTCCCCTCATCTGAAGAATGAATGCCTATTTATAGTTTTTTTTGGACTAACATGTTCCATAAATAGAAAAAAATAATTTAGGGCAAAGTTGGAGTGCTTCATCAGATGGTATGTATTGATTCATTCAATTAAAGAATTTTCGTCAAACATTTAAATGACTAAATGATGCCAGAATTAAGTTATATTGGGCTTGTTAGATTTGTCTCGTGGAGTTGCTCGATTTGACTATAAACATGCAATATTTGGAGATTATTTGTTTACCAAATTAATGCTTTGAAGCTTTCAAATATGCTTCAGTCATTTGGTTCAAGCCCATTTGGTCTCGGATTAGACCAATTTTGATATCATTGGGTTTGTCTTGTCAAAATGTTCAGTTTGATCATAAGGATGTTGAGATTGGAGTTTGGGTGATCCCAAATTTAATTTTGAAAATTTGTAATTCAAATATGTTCTGAGATTAGTGCATGATCAAGATGATTTTTGGTAACATATCAATAATAAGATGTTTAATATTGTTGGTGACAGTTAATATTATTAATAAAAAAATTAAATTATTGTTAATATTCTTCTATTGAAATTTTCTTGCATGCTTTGGCAATTAATATTTCCATTGAAATTATTCTATGATATTACATCTGTTTCAATCTGTTCATAACAATTAATAGTTTACAACGTCAGATTGTGAAACTTAAGAAAAAAGTCGGATGTTCTTAAAAAAAAATATATATTTATACAGCTATTTCCATCAAATATAAACCATCTTACTTTATATAATTACATGATGTTAAGCAATTTCTGTACGTTATTTACTAATTAAAAAAGAAAAAATATAAAAAATACAATTTCTGGTGGAGTTGCTACGTCTCCTTTGAAGTATTTTCTTTGGAGCATCACAATGTTGACTTGTTGGTGAATATTGATATATCATCAAAAAATTATGTTGAGCCCCACAAATCTCGATGGAAAATCAAGTTGAAAACTTCAAAAATTAAATCAGAGATCATCTGAACTTTAACTTCAGCAAACTTACAGTCAAACTGAATGTCTAGAAAATACGAACCCAACAACACCAAATTCGACTAATCCAAACCAAAATGGGTCCAAATCGATGACCCGAAGCACATTCAAAAGGTTCAAAGCACAAATTGGATTACCAAACGGTTTTCAAATGTGACATGCTTATAGTCAAATCGAGCGGCTTGACGAGTTGAATCCAACAAGCCCAAGATTGTCAAATTCTGATATCATTAAGACATTCAAATGCCTAATAAACGGTCTATGATCAACGGATTCAACATCGGCCGTCTATTCAAACCACTCACAATTTACCCTTGATCTTCATCCTATTTACTAGCCATGACACTATCAGAAAACTATAAATAGACCCCTTATTCTTTATTGATGGGGGGAGGAGGAAGGGTGCCCAATTAAGAAGAGAAGGAAGAGTTCTCTTGACACCAGACTCCGCCTCGACCACCTCTCGGCCACTAACCCAACGTTGGACTTCTGCCCGTCGTCGGATGTTCGTCGGACTTCTACTCAACGCCAGACTTATGCCCGTCGCGGGACTTTCGTCGGATTTCTACCCAATGTTGGACTTCTGCCTGTCGATGGACTTTCATCGGACTTCTACCCAATGCAAGAATTCTACTCGACGCCGAACTTCAGCCTTGTCTTCAGATTTCTACCCGATGTCGAACTTTAGCCCATTGTCGGACATTTTCCCGTCGCCGGACTTTCATCGAACTTCTACCTGACGTGGGATTTTCGCCTGTCACCAGATTTCTACCTAACACCAGAATACTACCCTACGCCAGACTTATACCTTTCATCGGGCTCTACCCGACATCGAACTTCTACTTAACACCTGACTTCTGCCCGTCGCCAATTTTTCGTCGAACTTCTACTCGACGCACGACTTCTACCTGACGCCATTTTTTTGTCTGTCGCCGGATTTCCACCTGGTGCCATACTTCCACCCGTTGCCAGACTTCTACCAATCGCAAGACTTTCGTCGTTCTTCTACCCAATGCCTAACTTCCGCCCATTGCCAAACAACGGTTGGTTCTGGCCATTGTTGCCCGCTGACTACAGTCCCTCCGACCACTGTCACCAGACAACGGTCTTTCCGACCTCCTCCGCTCGCCGACTATGATTCTATCAACCAACCAAACAAATCAATATTAATTCTTTCTATTTTCACCATGTAACATACTCTATATGATGTATATTTGTTACATCAAGCTAAGACTTTCTCTCAAAAGGGCCTCATTTGTGATAAAATTAATAATATTATATTTTAATAAATATTATAATATTTTTTTTTTATAATATAAACTTTTTTTTAAAAAATTATTCACGTGCAATAAAATTAGTTTTTTCAAAGTACTTTTTATGAGGCAATAAAGTCGAATTCCCAAGCTTCAATTCTTGTCCGCAACTTCAATTGATATATATCATAGCTATCTAACTGATCATATTTTATTAAATACTAAATATCACCCTTTTTTATTGCATTATATTGATAAAACAAACGTTTTTTCCTCTTGGATTAAACACTAGATTTTATGCTAAAATTAATATCTTCATTATTTTGTAAAATTGAATTAAAATATCTAAACTTATCCTATCTGAGGAATTTAAATTGATCGTAAAATAATACTTGTTGATACTAATAAATTTCATTCATCAAAATTAATCAACTTCCATTAATTGAAAGTATTTCAATTTCGATAATTTTGTTATTATTATTAATATGAACTAAATTTATTTATTTATTAATATGAACTAAATTTATATATTAAGAATTTGACTTTTAATAGGACACAATGGAGAAAAAGGATTCATGTAGCCGACCCCACGTAGTGGAATAAAGGCTTGATGTTGTTGTTGTTGTAGTATTGATATATATAGGTTCTACTTTAATTTTCATATAGCAATCATAATTTATTTGGCTGTTATTTTTTAATTTTTTGTAGCAATAACAATTAAATTGATTTCCCCACAATAACTTTATGACCAACTATATAAATTATTATAGACATCTGAAAGAATCTCTTAGTTAAATAATTTGTACATAAGTTAGGATATTAAAGTTGAAAATTTATCTGGTCGCAAGGCTGATTAGTCATTTGAAATTTGTCGAGTGTTAAAATGTTTTTCTAGGGAGAGAAATCATTGGTCTCTCATATAGAACAATTCAATTTGAATTTTCTTATGGAATTAAAAATCATGATAATATGGCTCATAGTATATATAAAATTATTTTTTCATATATAATTTTATAAGTGCATTTTGATCAAGTGACCTTTTATTTATATTTCTATTATTACATATGAACCATATGTCACTTGTTCAAAGCCGGTTTTGCCACCAAAATAAGTGGCGTTCTCTTTGGAGAAACCATCCCAGGTGCAGACCCCATTTCAATATCTTCTTTGGTCATTCCATTGGGAAATTCCCAATCAAATTCATGGAGTAGATTTGCCAAACACAGCTCAATATTAGCCAGGCCAAGTGCCAATCCAGGGCAGATCCTTCTTCCTCCACCAAATGGTATGAGCTCAAAGTCGCTCCCTTTAAAATTAACAAGGCTGTTCTCGAATCTCTCAGGCATAAAAAGCTCAGGATCTTTCCAGTACTTAGGATCCCTTCCAATAGACCATACGTTAACATATACCATCGTCTTTGCCGGAATATCATAACCATTTATCTTGGTATCTTTCATGGACTCTCGGGGTGGTAGCAATGGGATGGGCGGATTAAGCCTCAATGTCTCCTTTATTACTAACTTGAGGTAATGAAGATGTTGTAGGTCGTTCACTCGCACTTTTTCTTTGCCAGTAACTACTCGCGAAACCTCCTCTTGTGCCCTTTTTAAGGCACATGCATTTCTTATTAGATTTGCCATCGCCCATTCAATAGTTGCTGCAGATGTATCTGTTCCTGCTATAATTAGATCCTATAAAAGAGAGGTAATTATCATTTTATTAAAAAATTATATATATATATATACTAATTTTGGATTGACTTAAAAAATCAGATAAGTTAATTTGAAATAAAATATGCAACTCATTTTAGTATGTTGGTTGAGAGCTTTGGCTACTAACCAAGATGCTTTGGATTCGAGTATTGCATATGTGATGTGTGTGTGAGTTTGGCCAAAAAAAGTATAAATATTTGATATTTAAGCTTATAGGGTGGTGGATGTTATGAATGAGATATAAGTATGCATAATCGATATTAAAGTTGTTTATATGTGTAGGTATGAAATATTATAATTTTTTGTGATATATATCATGGGCGGATCCACCTAAAGCCTGGGGAGTAATTGCGCCTCCCCCTGTATATATATATATGTATGATTCTTTAGATAATTTATCCCACTCAATTGATTTTTTAGTCTTTATTACAAGAATTTTTAGGCAATTGCCTCCCCCCCTAAAAGTTTTAAAATACTATGATTTTTAGACAATTGCCCCCAGCATAATCAAACGATGAATCAAATACAAAGAAAAATAATAAGAAAAAATTCAAAAATATCCTTACAACTAAAATTTATTTGAACCCCACCAGGGGGCACTTCCCCCTTGGACCCCCGACATATCTGCGAAGCGTACAATGATCAATGATATGAACAAATAAGGGTCAAGCCAACTTCAAGGTAAGAAAAAAATAATCTCTATACTATTTGCCCCCTGAAAATTAAGCTGAATCCGCCCCTATTTGATACGTACATAGCAAGATATAAAGTGATATGTATGTAAAAAGAAAGAAAGAAAAAAAAAAAGATTACCATGAGAATGGCTTTGATTTGATCAATAGATAGAGAGGCGCCATCCTTTGTATTTTGAAGATTAAGAAGGGTATCAAGAAAATACATTTCACGTCTCCCATCTCTTTTAATGACCAGTAGCCTTTCCTTGATACTCTCCTCAAGAAAGAAATCCATTTTTTTAAAAACCTTGTCCAGGTTCCCTCGCCAGCCAGTCAACAAATCAATCCAACCCAGTGAGGGAAATAAATCTGCTGCTCCAAACTCGTTCAATAGTATAACCAACTCTCTAAGCATATTCTGTAGCGGACTTGTCCCACACTCTCCATCAGCTGAAATCCTCTTCCCAAAAACCTCTCGAAATATAACATTATTGAAGAAACAAATTAAGATTTCGCTCATATTTATCGGCTCGCCACCAGAAGAAGCTGTTGATATGGTCTTTAGGAGTATTTCGACTTCTTCTCTGCGAATGGACTCGAAAGATAGAACTTTATTGGGACTAAAAACTTCTTGCGTACCAAGCCGCCTGAGTTGTTTCCAGTTATCGTCATAATGGGAGAAAGCTATATCTTTGCCTCCATAGGATAAGCGTTTGAGTGAAGCCGTTTGCTTGCGATTACAAAATATGTGATCTTGGGATTTGAGTATTTCAGAAGCGTTATCGGCATCGGAAATGAGAATCGTGGGGATTTGTCCCAGGTGGAGTTGAATGAGTGGGCCATATTTTTGGGAGAGAAGGTGGAGAGATATGTGGGGTATTTTTCCGATGCTGAGGAGGTTTCCGATGATAGGGAGCGGTGGAGGGCCGGGGGGGAGGTTTAGGGTTGTTCTGCGGCGACGATGGAAGGTAAAGAGGAGGAAGATCAACGGAAGGAAGACGAATAGGCATAGGCTGGCCAGCGTTTCTTTAATCAGGTTGCTGACCATTCTTGCTCGACTTTCTTATTCAATTTCTCAATGTTGCTAACATATTTATAGGATGACTAATGTGTTGTTATATGGAACCCTCTTTCTAAAATAATTTTGGAGGCAACCTAGTAGAAGTAGGCCATGTAGGGGTGTCATTTCAGATCAAAGGGTCAGGTTTGAGTCCAACTCGAATTGATCTGGGCTTAAACGAGTTGATCAGAACCCGACCTGTTGTTGCAAACGGGTCAAGTTTGTCCGCCCGAACCCAACCCATTGGGTTATTGGGTTGACTCGACCTGACTCGCGAACCTGAGTGCCGTGGGCTGAGTCCAAAACACAAGTCTGCGTCAGACGCGAGTTCGCAACTGCGTGTACGATTGCGGGGAAGATGCCAAGGCAGACAGCGACGCAGTGTCGAGCCGTGTGTGGGGAAGGCGCCAGGGCGGCGCTGCAGCTGGTGCGGGACCACCAGGACGGCGCAAGTGCGGTCGTGCGGGACAACGAAAACGGCAGCTCGCGGTATGCTAGTCTGCTACTCCGTGCGCGAGTGTGACCGATTGACACGAGACGGCTAGAACCAGGACGGAGGCAGGCCAAAGCGACCGAGTGATGCGAGGCTCGACGCGACTGGATCCGGGTCAATTTTGGTTGACCCACTAATTTCCGGGTCAACCCGAACCTGACCCGTTTTTCAAATGGGTCGGAAATCCGAACCCAGACCCGACCCATTTTTCAAACGGGTTGACCCAAACTCGAATTTTTTCAAGTCGGATTTTGGATCATGTCAAAAATTGACACCCCTAGGTCAGGTTATTCAAATTAATTCTAGAAGATAAATTGGAAAAGGATAGGTGGGCAACCAAACTCTTAATATCAAGCGAGTGCGGTTAAAAATAACAACTCTACAAGCGAACAAAAATATGGAGTTTAAGAGGTAAAATGATAGATAGATCAACACATAAATATCGAGTGATTGAGATTGATAATGATAAATAGAAAACAATCATTTAATATTAAGAGATTATTAGGAAGTAACATAGACCCATGGAAATAAGTAATTTAAAAAAAAATATTTGCATATAATACACTAAACATTTTTTTTTTTATTATTTTTTATTTTATTTTTTTTTATATAATACACTAAACATGAACCTAATGTAAAATTTAAAATATAAGAATCAATAATTATGATTCTTTTCGTCATTATCATAAATAGTTAGTATAAAATTAATCACGACAAGAGAACATTTAAAAATAATTGAAATACAGAATTCTTCTAATCTCATACAAAGTTAAGGCTTTATTTGTTAGAACATTTAAAAAATAATTTTGGAGATAACCAAATAAGCCAGATTGTTAGAATAAATTCTAGGATATTGGAAAATAAAAGGTGGGCAAGAAAACATTTAATATCAAGCAAGTATTTTTTAAAATGATGGCTATACAAGTGAACAAAAAATGGAATTTAAGAGGCAAAATGATAGGTATACCAACAAATAAATATTAGCATATTAAGATAAATAATGATTGTTGCATCCTGTAATATTCGCAGCTGTAGAGAGATATGGAGTTTAGCGTCGAAGTTTTCTATGAAGATCTAGTACACATGCAAATAAGAGAGACGGGTGCAAGCAACATAAGTGACACCAAAATTTTTATATGAAAAATCCTGAAAAGAGGAAATACTAGTGGTGTCAATATTTGACACGACCCGAAAACCAGACTCAAACCCTACCCGAAAATTTCGGGTTAGGGTCAACCCGAAAATTTCGGGTTAGGGTCAACCCGAAAATTTCGGGTTAGGGTCAACCCGAACCCAAAATGGGTCGGGTTCGGGTTTAAACAACTTCACCCGTTTCAAAAATCAGGTCGGGTTCGGGTTGACCCTTTGACCCAAAATTGACCTGAAAACCCGTTTTTGACCCGACAAACCGAGATTGACCCATTTCTGACCCGATTTTACCCGAAAGTGGAGATTGACCCGATTTTTGGACCCTAAAACTAGTATTTTTTTCATGGTCTTGGGTCATTTGGGTCGTGTCGGGTTGACTTTGTGACATCAGTTTTTGCTCCAGGTTCGTCCGGACGAAGTTGGATCGTCCGGGACGATCGGTACAGGTTGTTCAAGGAAAACAGTTTTGTTGCATGGTTCGTCGGGACGAAAGTTGGTTTGTCTGGACGAAAATTCTCCAAAGGACAAGTCGCCGGGGACGTTAATTAATCTCGTCTGGACGAAATTCGTCCAGAGCCACTTCGTCCCGGGACGAAGTTTCGATCGTCCGGGACGATCAGTCTGGATATATATAGAAATGAGATATTTTGAAGAGAGAGAAAAGCCCAGGAGAGAGAAAAACAAAGGAAAAAGTGGAAAAGTGGATTTTTGGGCGACGCCGGGCCGTTTTTGTCCGTTGCAGTAGTTCAAGAAATTGGTGTACGCAAGGTAAGGCACATTCCTCCTTTCTCAATTTTCAGAACGGTGAAGTTTGAACGACTTTTCTGTCCGGATTTCGTTTTTGTTAGCGAATTTCGTCCGTATTTTCCGATTGGTTCAGTTTTTACCGCGTAACTTTTGATATGTTTCTGAGGTGCCGAGTGTGCACATTTTGATTATTTTCTGGAGAATTTTGATTGACCCACTAATTTCCGGGTCAACCCGAACCTGACCCGTTTTTCAAATGGGTCGGAAATCCGAACCCGGACCCGACCCATTTTTCAAACGGGTTGACCCAAACTCGAATTTTTTGAAGTCGGATTTTGGATCATGTCAAAAATTGACACCCCTAGGTCAGGTTATTCGAATTAATTCTAGAAGATAAATTGGAAAAGGATAGGTGGGCAACCAAACTCTTAATATCAAGCGAGTGCGGTTAAAAATAACAACTCTACAAGCGAACAAAAATATGGAGTTTAAGAGGTAAAATGATAGATAGATCAACACATAAATATCGAGTGATTGAGATTGATAATGATAAATAGAAAACAATCATTTAATATTAAGAGATTATTAGGAAGTAACATAGACCCATGGAAATAAGTAATTTAAAAAAAAATATTTGCATATAATACACTAAACATTTTTTATTTTTATTTTTTTTTTATTTTTTTTTATTTTTTTTTATATAATACACTAAACATGAACCTAATGTAAAATTTAAAATATAAGAATCAATAATTATGATTCTTTTCGTCATTATCATAAATAGTTAGTATAAAATTAATCACGACAAGAGAACATTTAAAAATAATTGAAATACAGAATTCTTCTAATCTCATACAAAGTTAAGGCTTTATTTGTTAGAACATTTAAAAAATAATTTTGGAGATAACCAAATAAGCCAGATTGTTAGAATAAATTCTAGGATATTGGAAAATAAAAGGTGGGCAAGAAAACATTTAATATCAAGCAAGTATTTTTTAAAATGATGGCTATACAAGTGAACAAAAAATGGAATTTAAGAGGCAAAATGATAGGTATACCAACAAATAAATATTAGCATATTAAGATAAATAATGATTGTTGCATCCTGTAATATTCGCAGCTGTAGAGAGATATGGAGTTTAGCGTCGAAGTTTTCTATGAAGATCTAGTACACATGCAAATAAGAGAGACGGGTGCAAGCAACATAAGTGACACCAAAATTTTTATATGAAAAATCCTGAAAAGAGGAAATACTAGTGGTGTCAATATTTGACACGACCCGAAAACCAGACTCAAACCCTACCCGAAAATTTCGGGTTAGGGTCAACCCGAAAATTTCGGGTTAGGGTCAACCCGAACCCAAAATGGGTCGGGTTCGGGTTTAAACAACTTCACCCGTTTCAAAAATCAGGTCGGGTTCGGGTTGACCCTTTGACCCAAAATTGACCTGAAAACCCGTTTTTGACCCGACAAACCGAGATTGACCCATTTCTGACCTGATTTTACCCGAAAGTGGAGATTGACCCGATTTTTGGACCCTAAAACTAGTATTTTTTTCATGGTCTCGGGTCATTTGGGTCGTGTCGGGTTGACTTTGTAACATCAGTTTTTGCTCCAGGTTCGTCCGGACGAAGTTGGATTGTCCGGGACGATCGGTACAGGTTGTTCAAGGAAAACAGTTTTGGTTGCATGGTTCGTCGGGACGAAAGTTGGTTCGTCTGGACGAAAATTCTCCAAAGGACAAGTCGCCGGGGACGTTAATTAATCTCGTCTGGACGAAATTCGTCCAGAGCCACTTCGTCCCGGGACGAAGTTTCGATCGTCCGGGACGATCAGTCTGGATATATATAGAAATGAGATATTTTGAAGAGAGAGAAAAGCCCAGGAGAGAGAAAAACAAAGGAAAAAGTGGAAAAGTGGATTTTTGGGCGACGCCGGGCCGTTTTTGTCCGTTGCAGTAGTTCAAGAAATTGGTGTACGCAAGGTAAGGCACATTCCTCCTTTCTCAATTTTCAGAACGGTGAAGTTTGAACGACTTTTCTGTCCGGATTTCATTTTTGTTAGCGAATTTCGTCCGTATTTTCCGATTGGTTCAGTTTTTACCGCGTAACTTTTGATATGTTTCTGAGGTGCCGAGTGTGCACATTTTGATTATTTTCTGGAGAATTTTGATTGACCCACTAATTTCCGGGTCAACCCGAACCTAACCCGTTTTTCAAATGGGTCGGAAATCCGAACCCGGACCCGACCCATTTTTCAAACGGGTTGACCCAAACTCGAATTTTTTCAAGTCGGATTTTGGATCATGTCAAAAATTGACACCCAGGTTATTCGAATTAATTCTAGAAGATAAATTTGAAAAGGATAGGTGGGCAACCAAACTCTTAATATCAAGCGAGTGCGGTTAAAAATAACAACTCTACAAGCGAACAAAAATATGGAGTTTAAGAGGTAAAATGATAGATAGATCAACACATAAATATCGAGTGATTGAGATTGATAATGATAAATAGAAAACAATCATTTAATATTAAGAGATTATTAGGAAGTAACATAGACCCATGGAAATAAGTAATTTAAAAAAAAATATTTGCATATAATACACTAAACATTTTTTTTTTATTATTTTTTATTTTATTTTTTTTTTTATATAATACACTAAACATGAACCTAATGTAAAATTTAAAATATAAGAATCAATAATTATGATTCTTTTCGTCATTATCATAAATAGTTAGTATAAAATTAATCACGACAAGAGAACATTTAAAAATAATTGAAATACAGAATTCTTCTAATCTCATACAAAGTTAAGGCTTTATTTGTTAGAACATTTAAAAAATAATTTTGGAGATAACCAAATAAGCCAGATTGTTAGAATAAATTCTAGGATATTGGAAAATAAAAGGTGGGCAAGAAAACATTTAATATCAAGCAAGTATTTTTTAAAATGATGGCTATACAAGTGAACAAAAAATGGAATTTAAGAGGCAAAATGATAGGTATACCAACAAATAAATATTAGCATATTAAGATAAATAATGATTGTTGCATCCTGTAATATTCGCAGCTGTAGAGAGATATGGAGTTTAGCGTCGAAGTTTTCTATGAAGATCTAGTACACATGCAAATAAGAGAGACGGGTGCAAGCAACATAAGTGACACCAAAATTTTTATATGAAAAATCCTGAAAAGAGGAAATACTAGTGGTGTCAATATTTGACACGACCCGAAAACCAGACTCAAACCCTATCCGAAAATTTCGGGTTAGGGTCAACCCGAAAATTTCGGGTTAGGGTCAACCCGAACCCAAAATGGGTCGGGTTCGGGTTTAAACAACTTCACCCGTTTCAAAAATCAGGTCGGGTTCGGGTTGACCCTTTGACCCAAAATTGACCTGAAAACCCGTTTTTGACCCGACAAACCGAGATTGACCCATTTCTGACCTGATTTTACCCGAAAGTGGAGATTGACCCGATTTTTGGACCCTAAAACTAGTATTTTTTTAATGGTCTCGGGTCATTTGGGTCGTGTCGGGTTGACTTTGTAACATCAGTTTTTGCTCCAGGTTCGTCCGGACGAAGTTGGATTGTCCGGGACGAT
Source organism: Dendrobium officinale (assembly GCA_019514585.1). Lineage (NCBI taxonomy): Eukaryota > Viridiplantae > Streptophyta > Magnoliopsida > Asparagales > Orchidaceae > Dendrobium > Dendrobium officinale. Next base: position 11,723,732 of record CM033697.1, read on the forward strand.
CGGTACAGGTTGTTCAAGGAAAACAGTTTTGGTTGCATGGTTCGTCGGGACGAAAGTTGGTTCGTCTGGACGAAAATTCTCCAAAGGACAAGTCGCCGGGGACGTTAATTAATCTCGTCTGGACGAAATTCGTCCAGAGCCACTTCGTCCCCGGGACGAAGTTTCGATCGTCCGGGACGATCAGTCTGGATATATATAGAAATGAGATATTTTGAAGAGAGAGAAAAGCCCAGGAGAGAGAAAAACAAAGGAAAAAGTGGAAAAGTGGATTTTTGGGCGACGCCGGGCCGTTTTTGTCCGTTGCAGTAGTTCAAGAAATTGGTGTACGCAAGGTAAGGCACATTCCTCCTTTCTCAATTTTCAGAACGGTGAAGTTTGAACGACTTTTCTGTCCGGATTTCGTTTTTGTTAGCGAATTTCGTCCGTATTTTCCGATTGGTTCAGTTTTTACCGCGTAACTTTTGATATGTTTCTGAGGTGCCGAGTGTGCACATTTTGATTATTTTCTGGAGAATTTTGATTGACCCACTAATTTCCGGGTCAACCCGAACCTAACCCGTTTTTCAAATGGGTCGGAAATCCGAACCCGGACCCGACCCATTTTTCAAACGGGTTGACCCAAACTCGAATTTTTTCAAGTCGGATTTTGGATCATGTCAAAAATTGACACCCAGGTTATTCGAATTAATTCTAGAAGATAAATTTGAAAAGGATAGGTGGGCAACCAAACTCTTAATATCAAGCGAGTGCGGTTAAAAATAACAACTCTACAAGCGAACAAAAATATGGAGTTTAAGAGGTAAAATGATAGATAGATCAACACATAAATATCGAGTGATTGAGATTGATAATGATAAATAGAAAACAATTATTTAATATTAAGAGATTATTAGGAAGTAACATAGACCCATGGAAATAAGTAATTTAAAAAAAAAAATATTTGCATATAATACACTAAACATTTTTTTTTTTTTTTTTTTTTTTTTTTTTTTTTTTTTTATTTTTTATTTTATTTTTTTTTTATATAATACACTAAACATGAACCTAATGTAAAATTTAAAATATAAGAATCAATAATTATGATTCTTTTCGTCATTATCATAAATAGTTAGTATAAAATTAATCACGACAAGAGAACATTTAAAAATAATTGAAATACAGAATTCTTCTAATCTCATACAAAGTTAAGGCTTTATTTGTTAGAACATTTAAAAAATAATTTTGGAGATAACCAAATAAGCCAGATTGTTAGAATAAATTCTAGGATATTGGAAAATAAAAGGTGGGCAAGAAAACATTTAATATCAAGCAAGTATTTTTTAAAATGATGGCTATACAAGTGAACAAAAAATGGAATTTAAGAGGCAAAATGATAGGTATACCAACAAATAAATATTAGCATATTAAGATAAATAATGATTGTTGCATCCTGTAATATTCGCAGCTGTAGAGAGATATGGAGTTTAGCGTCGAAGTTTTCTATGAAGATCTAGTACACATGCAAATAAGAGAGACGGGTGCAAGCAACATAAGTGACACCAAAATTTTTATATGAAAAATCCTGAAAAGAGGAAATACTAGTGGTGTCAATATTTGACACGACCCGAAAACCAGACTCAAACCCTACCCGAAAATTTCGGGTTAGGGTCAACCCGAAAATTTCGGGTTAGGGTCAACCCGAACCCAAAATGGGTCGGGTTCGGGTTTAAACAACTTCACCCGTTTCAAAAATCAGGTCGGGTTCGGGTTGACCCTTTGACCCAAAATTGACCTGAAAACCCGTTTTTTTTTGACCCGACAAACCGAGATTGACCCATTTCTGACCTGATTTTACCCGAAAGTGGAGATTGACCCGATTTTTGGACCCTAAAACTAGTATTTTTTTCATGGTCTCGGGTCATTTGGGTCGTGTCGGGTTGACTTTGTAACATCAGTTTTTGCTCCAGGTTCGTCCGGACGAAGTTGGATTGTCCGGGACGATCGGTACAGGTTGTTCAAGGAAAACAGTTTTGGTTGCATGGTTCGTCGGGACGAAAGTTGGTTCGTCTGGACGAAAATTCTCCAAAGGACAAGTCGCCGGGGACGTTAATTAATCTCGTCTGGACGAAATTCGTCCAGAGCCACTTCGTCCCGGGACGAAGTTTCGATCGTCCGGGACGATCAGTCTGGATATATATAGAAATGAGATATTTTGAAGAGAGAGAAAAGCCCAGGAGAGAGAAAAACAAAGGAAAAAGTGGAAAAGTGGATTTTTGGGCGACGCCGGGCCGTTTTTGTCCGTTGCAGTAGTTCAAGAAATTGGTGTACGCAAGGTAAGGCACATTCCTCCTTTCTCAATTTTCAGAACGGTGAAGTTTGAACGACTTTTCTGTCCGGATTTATTTTTTGTTAGCGAATTTCGTCCGTATTTTCCGATTGGTTCAGTTTTTACCGCGTAACTTTTGATATGTTTCTGAGGTGCCGAGTGTGCACATTTTGATTATTTTCTGGAGAATTTTGATTGACCCACTAATTTCCGGGTCAACCCGAACCTGACCCGTTTTTCAAATGGGTCGGAAATCCGAACCCGGACCCGACCCATTTTTCAAACGTGTTGAACCAAACTCGAATTTTTTCAAGTCGGATTTTGGATCATGTCAAAAATTGACACCCCTAGGTCAGGTTATTCGAATTAATTCTAGGAGATAAATTGGAAAAGGATAGGTGGGCAACCAAACTCTTAATATCAAGCGAGTGCGGTTAAAAATAACAACTCTACAAGCGAACAAAAATATGGAGTTTAAGAGGTAAAATGATAGATAGATCAACACATAAATATCGAGTGATTGAGATTGATAATGATAAATAGAAAACAATCATTTAATATTAAGAGATTATTAGGAAGTAACATAGACCCATGGAAATAAGTAATTTTTTTAAAAAAAATATTTGCATATAATACACTAAACATGAACCTAATGTAAAATTTAAAATATAAGAATCAAGAATTATGATTCTTTTCGTCATTATCATAAATAGTTAGTATAAAATTAATCACGACAAGAGAACATTTAAAAATAATTGAAATACAGAATTCTTCTAATCTCATACAAAGTTAAGGCTTTATTTGTGAGAACATTTAAAAAATAAATTTGGAGATAACCAAATAAGCCAGATTGTTAGAATAAATTCTAGGATATTGGAAAATAAAAGGTGGGCAAGAAAACATTTAATATCAAGCAAGTATTATTGAAAATGATGGCTATACAAGTGAACATAAAATGGAATTTAAGAGGCAAAATGATAGGTATACCAACAAATAAATATTAGCATATTAAGATAAATAATGATTGTTGCGTCATGTAATATTCGTGACTGTAGAGAGATATAGAGTTCAGTGTTGAAGCTTTCTATGAAGATGTAGTATACAGGCAAATAAGATAGAGGGGTGCAAGCGACATAAGTGACACCAAAATTTTTATGTGAAAAATCCTGAAAAGAGGAAAAACTAGGGGTGTTGATATTTGACACGACCCGAAAATCTGACTTGAACCCGACCCGAAAATTTCGGGTTATGGTCAACCCAAACCCGAAATGGGTCGGGTTCGGGTTGATCCTTTGACCCGAAATTGACCTGAAAACCTATTTTTGACCCGACGACCTTAGATTGACCCATTTCTAACCCGAAAAGTGGAGATTGACCCATTTTTGAACCCGAAAACTAGTATTTTTTTATGGTCTCGGGCAGGGGTGTCAATTTCGGGTCACGGGTAGGGTTCGGGTCGAACCCGGAACTGACCCGGGTTCAAACGGGTCAACCCTAACCCGACCCGGGTAGACAAACGGGTTGGAAAACCGAACCCGGACCCGACCCGACAGGTTGCCGGGTTGACCCGACCCGACCCGGCGGGTTGCCGGGTTGACCCGACCCGACCCGGTTTGGGTGGCCGGCGCTGGAACGGCGGCGGCGGACGGCGGGGGATGCGAGCGCGGCGGGCGGACGCGAGCGGGACAGCGCTGGCACGCGGGCGCGCGGCGGGCGCGGTCGGGCGCTGGCACGCGGGCGCGCGCTGGGCAGCGCTGGCGCGCGCGCGGCGGGCAGCGCGGGCAGGCGCGCGGCGGGCAGCGGGCAGAGGCGAGATTCAAAATTTTTCAAATTAAACGGGTTGGCGGGTTGACCCGGCAACCCGCCGGGTCAACCCGAACCCGACCCGTTTTTTAAACGTGTTAATTTCTGGAACCCGAACCCGACCCGTTTTGAAATCGGGTCGGGTTCAACCCGGATTTTCCGGGTCGGGTTTTAGTGTCGTGTCAAATATTGACACCCCTAGTCTCGGGTCATCGGGTCGTGTCGGGTTGATCCGGACCCAAAGCGGGTCGGGTTCATTTCAGGAAAACCGCCCCGTTTACAAAAACGGGCCGGGTTCGGGTTGACCCGAATAGTGCCCGGTTAGTTTCGGGTTTGACCCGAACCCGACCTATAACCCAAAATTGACACCCCTCGGAAAAACCATATGGCCTAGCCCAGTTAAAATGATTCTATTAGTGCTTATTGTTGATTACAAATGAGGCCTTTTCTTGGGGGAAGGCATTGGCTCAATGAAGCAAATATACATCATATAGAGCACATTACATTGTGGGCTTTGGAAGAATTTAGTGATATGAGAGTTGTTCTTAAGAGTGTTGCCTTGTTCGTTTGGTCGGTAGGATCGTAATCAGACGACGATGATCAGAGGAACTGTAGTCGGCGTCCGATGGAGTTTAGTACAAAAAGCCTCCAACTAACATACCAAGAAGGACTATGTACTAGGATGTTGTAACATTTCTATAAAGAAACCTCTTTCGGAAAAATTTTGATGATAACCGAGTAGACAAGATTGTTAGAATTAATTATTGGACATTGGAAGATAAAAGGCAGGAAAGCAAACAATTAATATCAAGCAAGTACGATTGAAAATGATGGCTATACAAGTGAATAAAAAAATATGGAATTTAAGTGGCAAAATGATAAGTAGACAAACACATAAATATCAAAATATTAAAATAAATAATGATTATTGTGTCTTGGAACATTCGTGATGGTAGAAAGATATAGAGTTTAGCATAAAAACTTTGTACGAAGATTCAATACACTGACAGATAAATGGAGGGGTGCAATAGTCATAAGAGACACCAATTTTTTTATGTGAAAAATTCTAAAAAAAGAGAAAATTTATGACACGTGGCTAAGTTAAAATGATTATACTAGTGTTTACTATTGATTATGAATGCCCCCCCCCCCCCCCCTTGGGGGAAAGACATTGGCTCAATGTAACAAATATATATAATATAGAACACACTACGTAGTGGGAGTCGGAAGAATCTAGTGATATGAGAGCTGTTCTTAAAAGAGTTTTGGTATGCTCTTTTAGTCTTTAGGATCGTAATTGGTGTGCAACGAAGGTCGGAGAGATCATAGTCGATGGGAGACTGTGGTTGGATGGAGCATAGTTGGCGGGTGACGATGGTTGGAGGGACCATAGTTGGCAGGGGTTGAAGGTTGGAGGGACTGTAATTGATGGGTGATAGAGGTCGGAGGGATCAAAGTCGGTGGTGGATGAATGTCGGAGGGACCGTAGTCGGCAGTGCTAAGCCATGGACGACCCATACAGATTACCTCAATCATGGAGCATTTATCATGCATTTAGGTGCCTTAATTTTTTCATAATTAAGCGATCTTAGACTCGTTTGTTTCGTCTTTTCGAGCCACTTAATTTGATTATAAGCATGCCATATTTAGAGATCCTTTAGTCATCCAATTAATGCTTTGAAACTTTTAAATATGCTTCGGTCCCTTGATTTGGAACCATTTGAGATTAGATTGGACTGATTTTGGTGTCCTTGGGTTCGCCTTACTAAGACGTTCAATTTGACTATATGTTTGCTGAAGTTAGAGTTTGGATGGTCCCATGTTTAATTTTGGAAGTTATCAACTTATATATGCTTCGAGATTCATGTATGATCAAGATGATTTTTGGTGACGTATCAATGATAGATAGAAAATAATTATTTAATATTAAGATATTATTACGATGTAACATAGATCATGTAAATAAGTAATTTAAAAAAATATATTTGCATATAATACACTAAACATGAATGTAATGTAAAATTTTAAAAATAAGAATAAAAAATTATGATTCATTCCACCATTATCATAAATAATTAGTATAAAACTAATCATGAAGTGATAAAATTTAAAAATAATTGAAATACAAAATCAATCTAATCTCATTTAATGTTCAATTCAATTCATTTGGGAACAGCTTTTTTATCTGGAAATATACCTTAAGTAAATTTTAAAATTAGCTCAAATTTTTTTATTGTAACTTGAGTTCAAGCAACTTGCAATATTTTTTTTTTCAAATTGCATTGAGTTTACTCACATTGCTTTTAATTTTGGATTCAAAATTCTAGTACAGAAAGAAAAGAGAGTAGCTTGCTTATTTCGAGTCAATATCAACACAACTAGATGATAATGTTAAAAATTTTAATATTTTTAATTAAATATCATCATCCATTCCCTCACATTTTTCATTCATGCTCAAGGAAGGAGTTGAGGAAGAAGAGAAGGTAGAATCAAGGCTTTAAAAATCAGGACGGTCAATGAACCAGAAGAAGAAGAGGTTAGCGGTTCGATGGTTCGACCGGGGTCGAACCGGATGACGTAATAAATATTTATTATATTTAAATATTATAATAATGACATAATTATTTCTAAATATATAACAAAAATTTAACATAATTATAATATAAACCATAAAAAATAAATATTATATAAAGTAAATAAGAAAAACATAACAATATTTTTCACTTAAAGACAACCAACCATAGAAAGAAGCAAAATTACTTTATACCAACTGATAACAAAAAGAAAACATATTCATAATTAAAATCAAAGTTTTACTTTCTAAGTTCAATTGTTTCAAAGATCTCCTAAATTAACAACATTCAAGCTACGAATTTTAAATCAAGGCATTGCCAAAACGTACGGCCAATCTCTAAACCAGGTTGAGGAAACACAATCTGTAATAACAGCAATCTCATTAAGTAAATCAGGAAGGAAACACAATCCAAGGAGAAGTATTTTGGTGGAAGTATTACAGCGTTTATAAAAATAAATCCAAAATTCATAAATCAAAAGGTGTTTTTAGGTATTGAAATGCTTAAATGCCACCGCAATCTTACAGAAGTCGATAATGCATACTCACTGCAAGCGATTTTGCTTCTCGAACTAGATGAGACGCCAGAGGTGGAGAAGAAGATGATGGAGGCGGAGAAGATGACGAGGAGAATGCCATAACCGCGCGAGACGAATTGTCGAATAGGATTTTTGCATAAAAGTAGAAAAAGTTTTATTCGTTTTCGCCTTGTCACACGACACAAGGCTTCTTCGTGGCTCCGCTGTCCGCATAGGTCACATCTCAGCCATCCATTCTTTTTTTAGCGAACAGTCCAGTTAAAGGAAATCGGAACCGTTTCGCCAATTCGACGGTCGAACTGCCGCTTTGAGCGGGTCGGCATCGGTTTTTGGTGAAACAGGTTTTATCTTGAACCGTAACCGGCCGGCCAACCGGTTCGTGGTTCAACCGGTTGAACTGGCAGGTCTGGTCCAATTTTAAAAGCCTTGGGTAAAATAGAAGGGAGAGAGAGAAGAGAAAGAAGATCTTCTGGGTTTTTCTTATTTGTTGCTCTTATTATAAATTTTTTTATGATTATTGCAAGTGACATCTACTCCAATTATATTTTCAGTATTTTTGAGTTTAGTATATTTCTCTCTCCTAAATATGGTAAAAAATACATCTTATATTATAGTGAACTTTCACTGTATATATATAATCTTTGTGAATATTTTTACTGGCTTATATTAAAATTTTATTGGGTGATTTGATTGATATAATTTTTTAACTAAAATAAGTAGGGAAAATATTCACTTCAAAATGATTAGTTGCTAATGCACTAAATCAAAATATGAGATATTTGATATGCATATGATTATTGTTAATTTAACATAACATGCATACAGGCATTATATATGCATATTGACGAGTACGATGTATAGATTTATATGTTATGATAATTGCATATGCGATATATATATATATATATATATATATATATATATATATATGTTGCGTGTTAGAAAATACGCGGCGGTAGAGTTTGTAAATTCGCGTCCGACCGTTGCACGTAAGTTTAACACACAAACAGAAAAGAGAACTGAACACCAAGAGTTCTTACGTGGAAAATCCAAAAAGGGAAAAAACCACGGGGCCTCGCCCAGTTGCAAAGTTCCACTAGTGTTTTCGTAGATTACAAATGGCGGATTCGTCCCACAAGTTGGGATAATCCAAATACAATTTGTTTCTTCCAAGAAGTTTACAAAATTCTGCGAATTCCCTGCGTTTCCCGAAAATCCGGCAGAGTTCCGGCGTCTTCAGGCGGCAGGAAAAACTCCGGCGGTGGTCGAGGAGGTAAGGAATCTCCTTTTCCCCTTTCTCCTTCTTCTTCTCTCTCTTCACTTCAGCCCATTTGGTGTAGAATGAGGGCTCTATTTATAGTTTTTATGGAGTGGCATAGCCCGTAAATAGGCGTGAGATCAAGGGCGAATTGGGAGTGTTTTGAATGGACGGCCGATATCGAATCCTTTGATCATGCACCGTTCATTGGGCATTTGAAGGCCTTAATGATGTCGGAATTTGGCGATCTTGAGCTAGTTGGATTCATCTCGTCGAGTCGTTCGATTTGAGTATAAGCTCGTCAAAATCGGAGACCGTTTGGTAACTCAAATTGCAGTTTGAACCTTCCAACAGCGCTTTGAACCCTTGATTCAGACTCATTTGGGTTCGGATTGGGTTGATCTTGGTGTCGTTGGGTTCATATTTCCGAGATGCTCAGTTTGACTATAAGTTCGTTGAAATCAGAGTTTGGGTGCTTCCAAAATTAATTTTTGAAGTTTCCAACTAGCTTTTGCCTCGAGATTCGTGCCCGATCAAGCTAATTTTGTGATGACGTGTGTATATATATATATATATATATATATATATATATATATATATATATATATATATATATATATATGATTTGTATATGCATGATGTGATATATGTATAAGAACAAATAACTTGAATGAATTGATATATATAAAATGAATGAGTTGATGTATATGGAAATTAATATTGATATAATTGAGAGGACTGATGACTGATGTGAGATTGCGGAATGACGAGTGGAGACTATTGACAATGATTGATGTTCATATGGGATTAATAACAGTTATGATTAATCATTGATGAGAATCATATTTCATTTACCTTTTACAGGAGGGTGGGCTCGCAAGCTTTTCTTAAAATAAAAGGTTATTGATGTTAAGGTGTAACTAATTTATTAAATTACGTCAATGAGCAGGGAGTGATGATTCTTTATTAATAGACGTGATCTAGGATAGATAAGATAGATGATAGATATGGCAATTGATAGATATAATTGATGATAGATGACATATATGATGGATAATTGTTCATTGATTGATGCCTTGTAAGGCTAATGACGCATAATATATGATATTGATTGTGTGATTGTCTAAAGGATATAAGATATGAATATATGATACATGATCAAATTGATTCACAAGTCATATGAGGATATGAGTGATATCTGTTTGATAAGACAGATACAATTGATATAAGAGCATATGATATTGATGATGTATATGAATAGTTATATAATTACATTATTATAAATATAATTTCTTACATGCATACTATTTCTTTATGTGCATTGATTTCAATTATAGATATTGGTTACTTATTAGGATGTGTAATCAATATGTGGTTAATTACATGCTTTTTAGGTAAAGAGAAGGAATTGGTAGAGTGAGAGGCTGATCTGGGTAGCCTTCTTCCTATATATGTTGCATCTTTTTGTTTTACTTCATGATGCATTTTATAGTGTTGGGCTATTTGAGTTGGCTATCATGTTTATTATACATGTTGTTTTGAGTTTTTCAATGGATGTGTATATTTGATAAATAAAAATTTAATTATGTTCCCTGCTATTTAAATTTTCCCTTGTTTATGTAATTATTTAGCTCTCATTGTAAATTAATTAAAAATGTTAATAAAGAAATAAAGAGTAAAGATATACAATTCTTCTAAATTTGATCTTAAGTAATCAAATTTATAACTTTTCAAACGCATACCAGGATGGAATCTGATTATCATGGGATGTTAGGGGTGATAGGGACAATTGAAAACAAACCAATGGGATGATAGCAAGTGTTTGAGATTGATTATATTGAAAATGATGGGGTGTCTTGGTGATTTGAGTGAGTTGAGCTCACATGAGGCTCAAGTTGAATAATTTTTAAGCCACCCAAAATGAGCCAAGTGTCTATCTCAGCTAACACATGTTCTAGAATGTTTTGGTATCATACACTACCGGAAAATAAGCAATTCAACTAGAAAAGTTCATTGCTAAATAAACTTTGTGGTCGATTATATTTTGATGCTAAAAGCCCTGTACGAAATGGGCTCTGGAAAATTTTTGTTCAGATTAAATTCAAATTCGTGCCAGGACGAAATGCTCTCTGGAAAATTTTCGTCCAAACAAACTCTAATTCGTCCCAAGACGAAATGTCATCTGGAAAATTTTTGTTCAGAAGAAATCAATATTCGTGCCAGGATGAAATGTCCTCTGTAAAATTTTTGTCCGGACGAACTCATATTCGTTCTAGGACGAAGCGCACCGACTCTTAAAAATTTGGCAACTGTCTACAGTTTTCGGAACCGACCTATGGTATAACCGTTCATACCGGACGAACCTTGTTCATACGGGACGATTAACGTGTATGAAGTAAGTTCGCACAAATATACATTGGGTTCGTTTCCAACTTAATTAAGTAATATCGTCCGGGACGATCCACTGCTAACAGACTTGAATTTTAGCAGTTTTTGGAAGGTTTTTTGTGTCTTTCCTATATAAAGTCCAATATAAACTGCCACTTAATCTTTTTGCCTACTGATCTTCGTGTCTTCTGAAAGGAAAGTCAAGGAGAGAGTGTGAGAGAGTGTTTGAAGGAGGAATCTTACTACTGGAGCGTGAAGGTTTCACTTGGTACTTAAAGGTAAGAGTCTCAACTTGTGATTTTTGATTACTTCACTCTTTTCTCTCTTCCTTCTAGATTTCTTGTGAAGAAGATCTATTAAGGAGATCCGATTCTCTACCGACACTTGGAGAGTGTGAACAGACGAAGGGTTCTCTACCCACACAAGGAGAGTGTGAAAGGACAAAGGGTTCTCTGTCCACACTAGGAGAGTGGGAAAAGACGAAGGGTTCTTTGCCCACACTAGGAGAGTGTGAAAGGACGAAGGGTTCTCTGCCTACACCGAAAGAGTGTGAAAGGACGGATGGTTCTCTGCCAACACTGCGAAGAGTGTAAAAGGATGACGGTTCTCTATCGCACCTGGTAGTGGTGGAAGAGAGTTTTGTAAAGGCTTCTCCGCCTTGCTGTGGGTGCAAAAGGAGAGTCACTAGTGGTATTAGTGTAATACTTGAAGGGTGCATTCGGGGAGTGGATGTAGGTCGTGTTTGACCAAACCACTATAAATCTCATGTCTTTTATTTTTTCGCTACTTTTATTTTTGTTTAACTATTTCTAACTTGTGGTTGAAAATAGTTTTCTATAAAATTCACTAAAGTTAAAATTCTCAGCTTTAAAGTTTAAAAGAGGGTAAAATTCTTTAATTACCAATTCACCCCCCCCCCACTCTTGGTTAGCCGCTGGGACATAAGCTTTGATTTAACAACCTAATTCATATTGAACAAGTTTCAACAATAGAGTTCCTGGGAGGCATTCCTCAATACCTTTTACTTCTCTGATGCACTATTGTGATCAGGTAGGCGTTAGACCCTGATTCCTTATTCACTTGATTGACATGATCAAGTGAGTATTGAGCTCATCTATGTTTGTCAAACTGAAATGGTAAGGCAGATATAGAGAATTATCCAGTTGAGAGAGCTCGACAGAGTCCTTGGGATGCATTCCTCACCACCTTTTACTTCTCTGATGCCTTGTTGTGATCAGGCAGGAGTGAGACCCCAACTCCTTATTTACTTGGTTGAAATGATCAAGTGAGTATTGAGCCTATTTATATTTTTTAAACTTAAATGATAAGGCAGACGTAGAGAATTACCCGGTTGAGAGAGCCCGATAGAGTCTCTAGGAGGCATTCCTCACCACCTTTTACTTCTCTGATGCCCTCTTGTGATCAGGCAGGCGTCAGACCCCAACTCCTTATTCACTTGATTGAAATGATCAAGTGAGTATTGAGCCCATCTATATTTTCCAAATTGAAATGGTAAGGCAGGCATAGAGAATTACCCAATTGAGAGAGTCCGATAGAGTCCCGGGGAGGTATTCCTCACTATATTTTACTTCTCTGATGCCCTATTGTGATCAAGCAGGCATCATACCCCGACTTCTTATTCACTTGATTGAAATAATCAAGTGAGTATTGAGCCCATCTATGTTTTCTATACTAAAATGGTAAGGCAGACATAGGGAATTACCCGATTAAGAGAGTCCGACAGAGTCCCTATGAGGCATTCCTGACCACCTTTTACTTCTCTAATATCCTATTATGATTAGGTAGGCATCAGACCCCTACTCTTTATTCACTTAGTTGAAATAATCAATTGAGTATTGAGCCCATCTATATTTACTAAGCTGAAATGATAAGGCAGATGTAGAGAATTACCAGGTTGAGAGAGCTCGATAGAGTTCCTAGGAGGCATTCCTCGCCACCTTTTACTTCTCTGATGCCCTATTATGATCAGGCACATGTCAGACCCCGACTCTTTATTCACTTGGTTAAAATGATCAAGTGAGTATTAAGTCCATCTATATTGGCTAAGCTAAAATGGAAAGGCAGATGTAGATAATTACCAGGTTGAGAGAGCCCGACATAGTTCTTGGGAGGCATTCCTCACTACCTTTTACTTCTCTGATGCCCTTTTGTGATCAGGCAAGTGTCATACCTTGACTCATTACTCACTTGGTTAAAATGATCAAGTGAGTATTGAGCCCATCTATATTTACTAAGTTGAAATTATGAGGCAGATATAGAGAATTACCAGGTTGAGAGAGCCCGACAGAGTCCTTGGGAGGCATTCCTCACCACATTTTACATCTCTAATGCCCTATTGTATCAAGCATGCATCATACACTGACTCTTTACTCACTTGGTTGAAATGTTCAAGTGACTATTGAGCCCATCTATGTTTGCCAAGCTGAGATGGTGAGGCAGATGAATAGAATTACCTAGTTGAGAGAGCTCGATAGAGTCTCTGGGAGGTATTTCTCACCACCCTTTTCTTTTTTGATGCTTGGTTGTGATAAAAAAGGCATCAGACCCTGACTCTTTATTCACTCAATTGAAATAATCAAGTGAGTATTGAGTCTAATGTTGACCTTGATTTTGTCAAACCCATGGGCATGATGGACTGAGTTGACAAGGTCAACCCAAGTCCTAATGGGTCAATTTTGGCCCATTAAGAGCCCAAATCCATTTGAAACCAAATCTGATTCATATCATGGCTTGAACTCTTCCCCCATTTACCTATTTTGACTGGGTTGACCAAGTCAAACTCTGACTTGGTCAAACCAAGCCTTTAATAGGTTAGTATGACCTATTTATGTGATTTTAAAAAATATTTAATAGGTTTGATGGCTCTTAATGCATGGAAATTCAAATTCCCGTCCCAATCAGATCAATTTCCCTCCAAATCACCTAGGGATTCGATCCCAACCGTTCACCTTAGGTTTAGGGTCCTTAAATAGCGAAATTTTGATCTTTTTTTGGACTTTTTGATCTTGCTCTCTCTCTAGATCGCCTCAACACTTGAGATTTCGTGTTAGAGCTCTAGAGAGACTCCTCTCACTTCCCTACGTCGAACCCGATCACCCCAAGCCGGCGGCGGTGAGTTCTCCGGCGACCCGAGCGTGAAACCCTCCTGAGGCGAATCCCGCTAGATCAAAGGATTTTCGGAGCTCGACTTCAACAGGAGAATTGTTTTAGAGGAACCCACGAGTCCAACAAGACCAAGAACTTCCGAATCCACCGTGTGGATTGAGGTAAAATCAAAACCCTAGCTAGAACACACGAAGCTATTTAGCTTCTCATAGGCTTGATATTAAATGAAAGTAATGATCCCCCATGTTTTCTGTTCATGAGCAGAACATGTGTTTAAAATTTCATGTAATTTGGTTCATCCGTTTGCGAGAACGAAGCAAAAGAAGATTTAGGGTTTCGGTCCGGCGTGGTCAAGCCCTAGGACCGCCCTGTACCGTTGATTTCGCCGATCAACGGTCCAGATCGCGCGGCTTTGCGCGGTCAGACATCACCGCTGGCCGTTAGCCGCGGTCCCGGCAGCCACGTGGCACGATCCCAGCCCTCCATTCAAACAGCGGGAGATCAGACGGTACGGAGATCGCGCTAACGCGGATAAGTGATTGACCGCCGCCGTCAATCATGAGGCAATGATTGCACCGGCGGCGCAATCATTGGAAAACGCGTCCTGGAACCGCGGAGCCTATCCCCGCTGCCACGTGGCGTACCGAGCCGCCGCCGGAGTTAAAATAATATATATATTTATTTTTATGTTTTTTAAACTTTTTTTTCTTCAAAAAATCGTAGAAAATTTGTTTTTTGCCCAATTTGGACGTATAATACCTCGTTTTGATCGAATTTTTATTCTCTATACCTATAAAAAAATTTTTTTTATAAAATAATGAATTTTTTTATTATTATTAATAAAACAGTAAAATAATACTATTTTAAATATATCATTTTAATTATTTTATATTAAAATATTTATGACATTAATAAATATATTATTTTAAATTATTTTTGTTACTTATTATTATTATTACTACTACTATTATATTTATTTAAAAAAAATATTTTTAATAATTAAATATATTATTTTAATTATTTTCATTAATTAAGTTATCAGAAATATTCTTAATATTATATCTTTATAAATTACTTTTAAAATTTCAGAGTTTTTTTTTTTTTTTTTAGAATCTATCTTTCATGTTTATTTAATAATAATAATAATAATAATAATAATAATAATAATAATAATTATTATTATTATTATTATTTCTTTTAAAATTATTTTTAAAATAGCCTTTAATGCCCTTTGAACTTCCAAAAATCATAACTTCCTTGTTTTTGATCTGCTGTCGACGCACAACACCTCGATTTGAACGTATTTGGATTCTGCACATTCTGGAATTGGTTTTACTTGAAATGTTTGGGTCTGTGTGCAGTTATTTTCAAAACAGCCAGCTGCTCTATTTTAAAATTAATTAATTATTGCCCTTTAAACTTCGAAATTACATAACTTTGTCGTTTTAAGTTCGCTGTCGACGCACAGCACCTTGTTTTGGATGTACTTTGAATTCTGCATAGTTTGAAGCTGTTTTCAGGTGAAAATTTTGTCTGCATTTTCTGTCATTTCAAAAACAGTGAAACTGCACTATTTTAAAATATTATTTTATTGTATTTGAACTTGTAAATTTCGTATCTTTTTCGTTTTAAACCGGATTTTTACGTATAACCCCTCGTTCTTTTCAGAAAAGCAAGCTTTATGTTTTGAAACCATTTCCAACCCTTGATTTTGGCTGTTTTGACAGATCACTATTTGGATTCGATTATTCGAGTATTTTTTATATTAAATATTAATTATAATGATTATTTTCAGGATACAAACTATTTTTAAATCGTTTTGAGGCGTCGATTGGGTTGTCAGTGGGTCTCCCATATATTTATTTATTACAAACTGATTTATTTTGAATTATCTTATTTTTCAAGAAAAATTTATATTTATATAATTATTTTTAAATTATTTTGAAATTACTTATAATTAAATCTCCTAATTTTGGGAGATCCGCTATTTCATGAAATTTTAAACTTGGTTTCTATATGTGAATAGAAATCATGGGGGAGTGGGTTAGTGAATGGTTGAGTCTCAATCATTCACTAATCCTTTCTTTAGGTGTCTGTCCTTTTATTTTTCGTAGATTGCATGTGTAGGTCGCACCACGAGCACTTAGCTTAGGCTCTCCTAGATCTAAGGACATGGTGTGTTTATTTTTTTATGTCTCCCATGCATTTATTACCTTGAGGGTTAGCTAAAACTTTGATTCAAAACCATATAACGTAGTGCACCTTAAGGACAAAAATTAAGGACATGTCTAGCGAATTTAGAAGTTTTCTAGGAGCTAGGATAGGTCCCGAATCGACATGAAAACTTTAACACTTAAACTTAGTGACATCATAAGCTTCTCATAATTTTCTAGGAATTTTTAGGGCTTGTTAGATCCCTTAGTTAACTAACCCTAATTAACTGGTTAAATAAAGCCCCGAGACCTTCCGAAAAATGAAATAAATACATATTAGGTCAGAAAATTACCCACCATACCTTAAATTGTTTAGAATCTGACCCTTGACTTTAGATAAATAGGGCTCCTCAGTTTGACCCATAATTTGACTATAGGTGGAAATTACCTTTTTGCCCCTAATAAATTATTAAAAATTATTAAAAATCCCAAATTTTCCCCAAACACTTGAGGATCACCTTCTCAGGTCATCCCTGACCTTTGGGAGTGATTCCAATCAGTTTAGAGCTCATTTGGATCAAAATAGTAAAATTGGCCCTTCCCTAGTTATTTTAGAAATTCCCTTAAATGCCATGGATTTAGAAAGTCCATAACTAATTGTAGAAAATTCCAAATTAGGTAAACTCACTTGCATTAGACTCCAATTAGGGTCTAGTATTTATTAAAAATCTTAGGTTTCCAGAAATTGGCTTAGATTAGAAAGTCAACTTTTTGGTCAACCATAGTTCATTTAAGGCCCGAAACTTAGAAAATTCATAACTTTGCCTAGGAAACTCCGATTTTAGTGTGCTACCTGTCTAACTACTCGTATTAAGGTCTAGTATTTTCCTAAGGTGATAGGAGATCCAGATTTAGCCTTTTTCCTATAGTGACTTTTTGGACCCTCAGTCTAGTTCCTAGAGGGACCCGGGACTTTCCAAAATTGGCTAATGCAATTTGAACTTCAAATATGAATATCCTAAGCTCTTAACACTGATCAACAAATTGAAATAATTAAAATGTATCTAATTCACTAATATTTAAATTTCCATTAAAATATCCTTTTCGGACCCCCAACAAACTTGAACTTTAGATAATTTTAACTAATTACCCTGCTTAGGACCTATCGAAACCACACCAGCCTTACACACACATAGTATTGTTTGCTAGGGCACCACTTCTAGATCTAGGTTAGGCCGCTGGGTTTTATTTTTCTGCTGTGTGTCGGAGCTTTCCGTGATTTTCATTGCATGCTGTTTGAAATTGTTGGTGTGTTTGCTTACTTTTTCTGTACTCTGTGATGTGATGAGCGTTAGATTTACCCATAGGTTAGGAGCGCTATACATATACTGTTCTTCCGTGCAGGTGGCCATGCTCAATGCTAATAAAAATGGGGGAGCATTATAATTATTTATAATAATATTTTATGCAGGTGCTTGCTCAGCTCCCCCTAGATAAAAATGAGGGCTAAATAAATAATTATAATTGCACAGATGGAGCTGCTTAGCCCTCAAAATTAAGAGCATGGCTTGGCACATGGTTAATGGTGTTAGCGCTTTTATTTTTTATAAACTGCTTGGGATGATTATTAGGATAACCTTGCAGGTGATTTAGAATTTACTGCTTTTCAATAAATGTAAATTTGTATGTAATAATTGTTAAGAGTTGTGAAAATAACCTTTGAGTTGGGATATTCTTATCCAGCTCGGATTCTAAAAGAATAAGGCATCTCTAAGGGGAGAGTCTTCTTCCATTTGGAAGATCGAGCTGGATGGCTTTAGATATCCAAAGAGAAAAGGCAATCCCCCATACTGGGGGAATTGTCTCTTCGTTTGGATATTCAAGCCACGACGGATCCAAGGAGTCCAAGGAGGAGAGATCCAAGGAGGAGAGATCCAAGAAGCCCAAGGAGAAGATATCCAGAAGACTAAAGATTTGAAGACCCAATATCCCACTCAAAGTTGTTGGCATCTGTCATAGGCTTAGAAATCCGGGTTGTTGGCAGTGGTGCCCGGCCACTTTACTTTATGCATATCTGGGGTGTAATAAGGGAAATTTGCCTATGGCCATTTAGTTGATTAATTTTGGATTTATATTGATGTGTTTACCTGATTGCGCAGTAGAAATTGCCTGCTTTTCTTAGGTTTCTTTTCTTGCATGCCGATTTTGTTTTCGCCTGGATTTTCGTTAGGCTCTCTAAGGATTATAAAATTTTTTTACTCGTAACTAATTTCTAAAATTTTAAGATTTAAATAACATAGAAACCTAACGAATCTAGGGAACTGCCGGAATCGTCCGGGGTCGCATGCATATTACTACATTCTTCTCTCCTTCTTATGAGACATCTCCCTGTCTGCGGGTAGAGTCCGGATAATCTGGCCTATGAGGATGAAGTGCCGGACCTAGGGAGACCCAGTCTTTTCAAAAAATTATTTTCTATAAGCCTGTTTTTAAAGTTCTATAGCATTCATGAGCTGACAATTCAACTAGCATGCATTACATTAGTAACCAACTAATTAAAGTTTAATTGCATTAGCTAGGAGCATATAACCCACATAAGTCCAGGACCACTTAGGAAACTCTCTAGATATCGGTCCTATTTCCAAAGAACTATACCATCCACCCATCTTTCATAATTGACTTGACAGCATGGCTTTGAATCGATTAGGTGGTTAACTGGCTCCCCCAATCCAGGCCGGGATAAGTCCAGGTTTTGCACTGCATTAGCTAGGACACGGGTCTTAGTGTTTCGTAGAGCACTAAGCCCCACTTAGATTTAGGGTTCGAGGCTACTACATTCGGTCTCGTAGCATGCCTTAAATAGTAGGTAGGTCTCTTCTTTTCAGGGACCCTAAATCCTACTTATCTGCGTCACAGGATGACGCCACCTCCATCTTTCTCTCACGCATGTGATTGATTGCTTGTCTTTCTTTCTCCAGTTTCTCTCTAGTACCCTAGAGCCTCCGAATGCTGGTATGAGCAACGCATGTTGATTGAGCCTTTTTGAGACCTTTCTTTCCTTTGAGTAGGATTTCCTAGTCTATACCTTCGTGCTAATCCCAATTTGGAAAAGATAATGTATGATCCTTAATCGAGAGTTTTCTCGGGCTCCGGCCCGGGATGTAATTAACCACGGGGGCTTGCGCCCGTGGGAAACTTGGCCCCGCAATCTACTTTACCCCACTCGATCTCTTGTATCGGGTGGGGGAAACCCGTGACTAGGTCGTGTATATTGCTACCCATCGGGGTGTGTTGGCGACAGCCTCTATCCCCAATGGTCAGTTGTATGCACGATCCAATCTGCCCTCCCATCGACCTGTTCGTGTCGAGTGTAGAGGTCTACGATCGTTTTGTCCCACAGGGATAGTGCGGCCGTACCCTCTACGTTCGTACCCCACGAGCGGTGCTCCTTCAGAGGTCCACATCTATCTATGTTTGTTAAGCTAAAATGGTGAAGCAGATGTAGAGAATTACTCGGTCTAGAGTGCTAAATAGAGCCCCTAGAAAGCATTCCTCACCACCCCTTTCACCTTCTACCTTGTTATTTCGATACAGTCAGGCGGGTAGTTGGTTTACTTACTACTTTAATTTGGTTCTCTCCTTGGCTCTGCCCTTGGTATAGGGTAAGGCCAGGAGAGGACCTCACTACTTGTTCACCTTTCGGTGATCTTTTACCTTACTACTTTACTTAGGTTCTTTCCTCAGCTCTACCTTTGCTATAGAATAAGGCCAGAAGAGTATCTAATTACTTTTTCACCTTTTAGTGACCTCTACTTTACTCATAATTCTTTTCTCGGCTTTTCCCTTGCTACAGGGTATGACTAGGAGAGAATCTCATCACTTTTTTACCTTGTGGCGATCTTCTATTTAAATGTTTTGCTTTATTACTTTCACTCTTTATTTTACAGCTTTGAAATGATCAAGTGAACATTGAGTCTGTCCATATTCATCGTTTTGATACGGTCAGGTGGATGTGTGGCACCCCCTTTACTTTTGTTCTCTCCTCGACTCCGCCCTTACTATAGGACAAGGCCAGAAGGGGAGCTCCCATACTCTTTACCCTTTACTTTATTGCTTTTGTCACATTTGGTCAATGCAAACATGTGTGGTTCTCTAGTTGGTTTGCCACCCCTATTGGTGGTCCGTTTGTTGACCTTGAATTTGTCAAAATTTAAGTCAAAGAGGTTGACTTGGTCAAACTAACTAAGCCAGGCCCCAAGATCACCTTCTTTGAGTTCCATGGGTCATACCAAGTCTCTTGAGCTCAGACCCATGCCCTGGGTCAACCTGGGTTGACCCAAATTAACCCAAACTCATACTATTTGATCCCAAATCAATTTCATGGCTTCTAGGCTCAAATTCTTACCTCCCTTGGGTTCTATGGGTTATACCAAGTTTATTGAGCTCAAATCCATGTCTTGGGTCAGCCTGGTTGACCAAGTCAACCCAGGTTGACCCTCTGAGCCAATTTGAGTCCAAATTGATTTTAATTCAATCCCAAGACATCTCAAGCTCAAACTCCCACTACTTTGGACTCAATAAACTAGGTAAAGCAAGTCAATGTTTGACTTGGTCAACCTAAGTCCTATTGGGTCAATTTGACCCCTTTAGGTCAAATTAAGCTTCTTAAAAGCCACTCAATCCCTTCTTAATGATTTCATGTGCAAATCCCGTCCTAATTTAGCCCATCTCTATCCTATTTTGCCCTAGACGTGATTTAGGCCATCCATATAAGGCATAGGTCTATAAATAAGGAAAATTAGGGCTCTCTCAAGGGCTTTTTAGCTCTTCCTCTCTCTCCAAGCCACCATAGTTCATGAGATTTTTAGTGAGGGCTCCCCTCAACTCCTTACACCTTTCCCGACCAAAACCCGCCATCAGAAGCTCACCGGCGGTGAGATCCCCGACCAACCGTAGTCACTAGAAACTTGTGGACCTCCAAAAGGACACCGCTTGCGAGGAGCGAGGAGGCCTGTGATTCTCTCTATCCCTCGGGGTGGTGCGGTCGTATACCCCTCTGTACTTTGCAGCTGCGGTGGTGTCCTTCCGGAGGTCCACAATGGATAATGAAACTTTCCCTCTAATATAAAGAAATGTATTTGGCAGCTCGCCTAGATGAAAAAATTCACTATGTTCAAGAATTTATCTATTAATGTCTTACATCCAAACAATAATTGGTTATACATCCAACTTCTATGATTTTAAATATCCATAAGACACTTGGGCTATAAATTCCTACAAGCAAATAATGAGATTTATATATAATTACTTAATATTTGAATCTTAGTTCAATTTTTTTTCTTCCAATTACATGTTTTAGAGATGTTTAAAATAACGTTCGAATAAAGTGTAGAATTCTTATAACCAAAATCTAGTTATGAGTTCATCTATTGATCATGAAAATGATTCGTGATATATATTCATAGACAATTTTAACCATTGATGAATCACATTTGATTCTTCTCTTGCTTCTAAAATTAAAAAAAAGGGAGTGATAGGATGATTTATTAAATGATATTCTACAACATCACTCATTTTATCGAATATGACTTCGTTATCTTGACAAAAATGAAGCTCATAAAACTTATGAGTGAAGTTCATTAGGGGTATTATGAGGCTCACTAATTAGTGTAAACTATATAGTATTTACCTATTTCATTTTCAGTAAAATGTGTTATTTTAGTTGTGTTTGTATAGAAAAAACTCAAAAATGACAAAAAATTCTAAAGGGCTTACAACATTATGGCATCTATTGAAACAACACTGCATCGCTACCTTCAATACTGTCGAAGCTCCAAAAGTTAGACATTACAACACCAAGTTCTTTGTTTTCCAGTACTGTTGTATTTCCAAAGCTGGCACCACATCATTACTAGCATCGCTGTGTAAAGAAGTAAGCTTGGCAGTGCTAGATTCTTTATTCTTAAATGTCGCAATGTAATAATTTCTCACACCTTTGAGCCATTTTTTGCACTTGGCCATCACAGTACTCGAATGTTAATAATGCCACAACTTTGTAGTCATAACTTTCAAGGGTCATGTTCTATCAATGAAAAGATGTGGCTATTCACTGAGTAACCGATCCACATTAGTAAGTGACACGACATTGCAAAAGTTTCAACACCTACATGTTAGTTGACTTCAAGGGCATCACGGTGCCACTTTTTAGAGCGCCGCAATTCTAGATGTCTTTTTGTGTTTTCCTATAAATAGTTTTAATATTATGTTTGTAAGAGAGTTCAATAACTTATATAAAATTCAATATTTTTAAGAGTGCTTTTTAAGTTTCCTCTTAGAGTAAAATCTAAGGGAGGCTAAGAAAGTATAAGATAAAATTGTTTAGAGTATTTAGCCTATATTTTTTAAAGTAACTACTCTATAAGTTAAGTTAAAAGGAGTGTAGAGGATATACTATGATCATATTTGGTGATATCATTCTCTTGTATTTTTATTCTTTCATGAGTTTAATACAAATGAGTTTACTTGTTATTTTTTCTATGTTTGACTCTTTCTCTTATTTTGAATTGAAGATATAAAGTGCATGATAAATACTAATGAAGACTCTTGTTTTATAAATATTAAAAAATGTTTTTAATATTATCCTATTCTTAATTTAATACATATAGTGGTGATATGCGTAGCTAAATATAGTATGATATATAACCTCGACGGAGGAATGCAAGAATAACAAAAAATATTAAGATAGGATGTTCGCATGCCTATATATATATATATATATATTCTAAATTTTAAGGAGATACTATAACTGTGGGAGCGAGGTTAGCATATATCCTTTTTATTCGTACAAGCTTGACATGGATCTAGGGATGCATATGCTTTGAATTACATCAATAATTAAGAGTTTCATTAAAAAAGATATGAAATTTAAACTTATAAATTTAAAATACTTTAATTAAATATTATATCAAATATTTTTTACTATTTTATTCAGTGATAGAATCTCTATAATTATGATCTTTATTTTAATAGGATAGTTATTACAATTAGAGAAAATGGTAATAGTTCATTGCAAGTAAGCAAACTTTCTCGTGGGTTTGACACACTACTATATTACTTTATTACTTGATTCATCATATATACTTTTATAAATTAAGTTTAATTTTGTTAATTTTATATCAAAGAACATAAGCATTATTTAGGGGTGATAGAGCCCTAGACTTTTATACAATTTAAAAGTTCACTTCATAGCCCCCATCAAGTTTTTGGCCCCATTGTCGGGGAGGTATTTTACTTTTTATAATTTTAACTATATTGTTAAATTAATTAAGTAGTTAGATCTAATTATATATCTTTTTTTTTTATTGCATATTCATGGTTGCATGCTTTATAGACATAAAAAAAAAACTTTTATTATTTCACTCTAAAATAGAAAGAACCCTTTTAAAAATTTAGAAAACCAAAAAGACTATAAAAATGTTTGAACCTATATTAGATCAATATCATTCTAGACCACTTATGTATTATGCTAACCTTTTAGTAGACAAAATTCATTAGAGCATTAATAGACCAAGATCCAAGCTAATAATTTTGAATTTAAATCTAGCATAATTCAAACAGTTCAAAATTTTCAGTTTGGTAGAACTCCTGTTGAAGATTCCAATTTACACTTAACCATTTTTTAAAATATTATAGAATATTTAAGTACAATGGTGTCAGTGATGATGTTATTAGATTTAGATTATTCCTATTTTCTCTAAGAGTTTAATCTAAGATGTAGTTTATTTTTTTACCCTAGGCTCTATAACCACTTAGAATGAACTGGATCATAAGTTTCTTGCTAAGTACTTTTTACCTTCAAAGACTGCCAAACTTCAAAATGATATCACTTCTTTTACTTAGTTTGAAGGAGAATCAATTTATGATAGTTGGAAGAGAGTTAAGGAAATACTTAGAAAATTTTCTCACCATGCCTTACCTGATTGGTTAGTTATTCAAATATTTTATAATTGATTCATAAAATCTCTTCGAACAATCATAGAAGCTATAGTTAAAGGATCATTAAAATCTAAGCCATTTGAGAAAATATATAAATTAATAGAGAAAATGACTACTAATAATTTTCAGTAGCCCACTGATAGGATGAATCCTAAGAGAGTAGCATGAATATATAAATTTGATGCTTTGTTAATGTTAACTACACAAGTTATAGTAATTTCTAAGAAGTTGAGCATAATAGAAGTAAATTCAGAATTAGGAACATAATTATTTATGTAATTAGAGGATAAAAATTTAATTGAAAATAATAATGTGTAAGGGATTGAAAAAGTTAATTTAATTGGAAGACAAAATAATCCCTACTCTAATATATATAATCCAGGTTGGAGGAACCATCCTAATTTTAATTGGTTAAGTAATGTTGCTGGTAATAATCTATGAAACTATAGTCAAAATAATCAAGGAGCAAACTGAAACAATCATTAGCAACCTGTTGTTAATTCTAGACCTACATATACTTTAGGATTTAATCAAAGAAATCCGTTTAGAAGTAGAAAATCATCATTTAAAGATGTAGTGATATAGTTAGGGACCCAATTTCAAAATCAAGCTTCTTCAATTAAAAAATTGAAAACACAATTAAGGCAGCTTACAACTTTAGTAAGTAGTAAACCTCTTGGATCATTGCCTAGCAATACTGAAGTTAACCCAAGGAAAAATTAAAAAGATCTTAAAAAAAATTATTTGTAGAATGGTAGCAATGTACCCCAACCAAATTTATAACTCTGGGAAAGCCTGGCTGAAGACTATAAACCTAATGTTATATGTGGGCAACCCAATTTTTAATTTTTATGTGCTTGATAGATTAGATTTAGCAGTGGTGAGTATTAGTGATATTAAAAAAAAAAAAAAAACCAAAACTAAGAGGGTGAAAGTAGCATCACAACACTGATTATAGCACAGCTGCGTTTGGCCAGGTTAAACCCTACATAGTACTTTAAATTTTAATTTTTGGCGCTACATTGTCCATAAAAACTAAAGAAAGAGTAAGTTGAAAGTTTGGTTTTTTATCCATGTCAATTTTTCTTGAGTAAAGTATTGTTGAGTGTCCTCATTTCATTTCTAAAATCTTAAAGCAATTGGTGGAAAGAAGCAAAAGCATGCATCCTCAAAAAGAAGTGAAATGCACTAAAGAATGAAGATTCCTTCTCTATTCAAAATATTCAGAGTTCTGCTATAGTTGATGTCACGACCCGACCCGATCCGGGACGGATCTCGCTCGCACCGGGCCGCGACAAAACCTTTTTATCCAGGATCTGGCTTTGGAATTTGGTTCTGAACTGAATCTTCCAAATATTTAACTCAAAATAACACCCAAACACAGAACAACAGAGCTACTATAAGTCACCAAATGCAGCGGAACAAAACATCTATATTTTTCTTTCTTTTCCTCAAAACAATCATCTACAAATACGGTACATGACTTTTGAACAGAAAGAAAGACAGAACAGAAAAGTCATGACTGTACAAAAATCAAAAGGTACAAACAAATACCTATACTGATCAGACTCAGAACTCTAGTCCTGGACTTCCTTCCCTTTCCCAGAACCTGAAAATCACCAGAAAATAAGAGTGAGCTCAACAGCTCAGCAAAACAATAAACCTCCAATCAAAATTCTCAGAATCCAAAACCAAACTCATAAGACAGAAATCAGATCAGAAATTGGAACAGAATCGTACATATATCAAATCGGACATATCAGAACGAAACAGAACAAATCAGAACAGATACGAACAGATCACATCAGAATCAGAAATTGTACACATCAGAATCAGAACGGATTAAATCAACAGAGTCAGAATCGTACAGAAATCAGAAATTCAGATCATATCAGAACAGAATTGTATGGAAACAGAAGTCGTAATAAATCAGAAACAGAACAGAATCAGACATATCACATCAACAGAAGCATAAATCAGAATTGCAGATCATATCGTATCAGAATTTAATTTGCTTACAGAACAGATATGGAAAGCAGATATCAACAGAACAGATACGAGAATCAGATATCAACAGAACAGATACGGAAATCAGATATCAGCAGAACAGATATATATTTAATAGCTAAACTAAACTAAACAGAATCACTACGGATTCTGACCCTTATGTCTCCCATGTGCTCACGGCACCAGAAATTCTCTGAGTAATTAATAACTAAGTGTGCTCACGACACCAGAACAACAGAATTCCTCGGATCCGGGACAAAATAGAAATTTCTCCAACTTGAGCTCAACTAAGATTTCCCCAGGCACTAACTGAATCTCATAGGATCCAGGCCCCTTATAACTCCCTTTTTATAGCACATACAGATAGCATTTCAATTCAGAAGAAATCCGGGCAAATCAGAAATCAGACAAAAATCGGGCAGCACAACGGCAGTAGACGGAATTTACACAAAATTTCCTACAAATAAAATTTCACCAAATTCGCATAGAATATAGATAATCACATTCCAGAACATTTATTCTACTGCACAGACAATTTACAATTTCACAGAAAAATGTAGTCTACAAAAAACTACGTCGAATCAAAAATACCCGGACAAAAATCTTCGGAAAATAACCAAAATGTGCACACTCGGCACGTCAACAATATACAGAAAGTTACGTGGTAAAAACTGAACCAATCAAAAGATACGGACGAAAAACAGTAACGGAAACGAAATCCGGACAGAAAATACCGCCAAACTCGACGGTTCTGAAAATTGAGAAAGGCGGAATGTGTCTTACCTTGCGTACAACAAATTCCTGAACAGTCTCTTCGGACGAAAACGACTCCGCGTCGTCCGAAAATCAACTTTTCCCAAATTTCTCTCGACTTTCTCTCTCCTCAGATATTTTAATTTTTATTTTTGATTTTTCTCTCTCTTCAAAACGACTGAAATCAGCTTTATAATACACAGATTGGCCCGGCCGATCGCCAAATCGTCCCAGGACGATCAGACCATTTGGGATCGTCCTGGACGGTTCCCAGAACTATTCGCAGGCCGATATTTTCTACAGTGCCAATCGTCCTGGACGATGTCCAAATCGACCTGGACGATATGTACAGAAAATCACCTGGAGCAAAACTGGGCACATTCTGGAGCAAAATTTCCACTGATCGTCCCAGGACGATCCAGATCGTCCTGGACGATCCTGGAGCAGATTTGTGATATTACAGTTGATAAACTTAATGAATTTAGAAAAAAAGCTTATGAAGATACATAAATCTATAATGAAGAAATCAAGAAAATGCATGGGTGTAAAGTTCTAGATAACGAATTTTTTCCTGGTTTTTTGTTATATGAAGAAATATTACCATGAAAAAAATTATATTTGGATAGACTGGCCAATTTATTCTTATTAGAGTACATCCTAATGGTGCCCTAAGGATTGAAGATAAATAAACTTTTCACATCTTCAAGATTAATGATCACGGATTGAAACCTTGTGGATGAGAAGTATAATAAAAAAGAAATAACCTAAAAATACATATAAGGAGTTTTCATTTTATGTTTATTCTAGAGAAATAGTATATGTATAAATGCAACACTTTATTACATAACTTTATTTTGGGAGAGAATTAGTAATGTGAAGGACTACCATGTTCATAGTGATGTAATGATTTGAGTATTGGCTATGAGAGCTACTAAATTGTGATGGTTAAAATAGTGCTTTAAGCACTAGTTATCATATACCATGTATTTTAGTTTTATATATATCACATATTTTGTATATTTCTATCATTCATATGAAAATATATGTATTTATTAATCTTCATGTGTACTTTTATATACATTTGATTAAATTCTCCTTACACTTATATTTTTATATTATCTTCCATTAAAATCTCTGCAATCTAATTATTTATTTAACTATAATAAAAATGATAATTAAAAATTATGTAAAATTAGAATAATAATAAAACCCAATATCATAGTTCAGATGAACACTGATTTATAATTTATAGATTGGAAAAATTAATAATTAAATAACTTAGATTATTTAAATTATATACTTAACTTGAATTTATAAATTATACATTTATACATTGACCTTTTGAATTGTAGATAAATAATTAAGGTTAAAAAATGAAAAGAAAAAGAAAAGAAGAAAAAAATGAGTACATTCAAAAATTGGTATAACATAAAAGCTTAGAATTTGACTGCAACCTTTTTACTTAAATTCACAAAGGATAAGATAAAACTATATAAATGATGCTGAACTAATAAAATTTCAATTTTAACTATTGATATATCATTGATAAATAATTTTGATCGGGCACAAATCACGAGGCAAAAATCATGTTGGAAACTTCAAAAATTAAATTGGACATCATCTGAGCTCCGATTTCGGCATACTTGTAGTCGAACTAAACATCTCAGAAATACAAACCCAATGACACCAAATTCGACTCAATCCGAGCCCAAATAAATTCAAATCAAAGGCCTGAAGCACATTTGGAAGGTTCAAACCATAATTTGGTTTACCAAATGTTTTCCAAATGTGGCATGCTTATAGTCGAATCAAGCGGCTCGATGAGACGAATCCAACGATCCCAAAATCTCCAAATTCTAATATCATTAAGACATTCAAATCTTTAATAAATGCATCTTGATCAAGGGATTTAACATCAGTCATCCATTCAAACCACTCCTAACTTCCCCTTATCTTCCTCCTATTTACTGGCAATGCCACTCTCAAAAAATTATAAATAGACCCCTCATTTCACATAGAAAGGGACCCGGGAAGAAGGATGCTCAAGCAAGAAGAGAAGAGAAGAAAGCAAGGAAGAGAAGGAAAGTACTCCTCCTCGACCCCCCAGGACTTTCTACCCAGCTGCCGACTGTCGTCAGACTTCTACCCAATGTCGGACCTCCGCTTGTTGTTAGATTTCTACCCTACGTTGGACTTCTGCCAGTTGCCAGACATTCGATGCTAGACTTATGTCCATTGCTGGACTTCTACCTGATGTCATCCTTCCGACCTCCGTCGCTAGACAATGGTCTTTATGACCTCCGTCGCCCACTGACTACGATCCTTTCGACTTACATCACCCACCGACTACTATCCTTCTAACTTAAGTTGCCCATAGAATACAGTCCTTCCAACCTTCATCACTAGACAATGGTCTTAATGACCTCCGTTTCCCGCTGACTACAGTCCTTCCAACTTACGTTGCCCACCGAATACGGTCCTTTGACTTACGTTGTCAACCGACTACAGTCCTTCCGACCTCCATCACTAGACTATGGTCCTTTTGACGAAACAAATACGTTAACAATTATTCTTTGTATTCCCACCATGTAATGTACTCAATATAATGTAGATCGAGCCATGGTCTTTTTCCCAAGGAATGGCCTCATTTGTAATTAATTGCAAATACTAGTGGATTCATTCAAATTGGGCTAAGCCCCGTGGTTTTCCCCTTTTCAGGGATTTTTCACGTAAAAATATTGGTATCTCTTATAAATATTTCACCCTCACTCTATCTGATTGTGTGTTAGATCTTCGTACAAAGCTAAGATGCTAAACTTTATATTTCTCTACTGCCGCAAATATTCGAGGATGCAACAACTATAAACACATCTAATATTTAAAGATGCATTATTCAATTTAGAATTCAAAAGTAAATGATTATATTCAAAACATATAAATTTAATTTATGCAATACTAAGGGTGTATGGTTAGGATAATAATTGAGTGTGATTTTGTGTTAAATGCTAACGACGTACTTTAGAATTTCTCTACTGAGTATCCCCTGAAATATTTCTTTTTCTTTACTATCTCAGACAATTAATTCGACGCGAGAATATGGATTGACTGCAACACTCTAGACTATAAACACATTAATATTTGTAGAGATACAAAAGTAATGATTATATTCAAACTTATATAATTTAATTTATGCTAATACTAAGGGTGTCATATGGTTAGGGATAATTACTCGGCGCAGCCAGTCCCGGCGAGCTCCCCCCTCCCGTGCAACCCCGTCCCGGCGAGCTCCCGCGTAACCCGTCCCGGCAAGCTCCCGCGCAACCGGAGCCGTTCTCGCGCAACCGGAATGCGCGGAGCCGTTCCCGCGTCCCGGCGAGCTCCCGCTGCCGCGTCAAGGCGATGTCTTCCGTGGGTTTTGAACCGCGGTTCTCCGTGAAGATTATTAAGCAACCAACCGAAATGCCGATTATGCAAATACGTTTTTATTGTCAATATTTTTTATTTAAAGTGTATTCACCCCGAAAATCAATTATTTTTTTTATTTTTTAAAATAAAACTAATTAATTTAAAATAAAAAATAATATTTAATATAAAATAAAAATTAACTAACTAATTAATTTTAAAATGAGAATTAATTAAATAGTTAATATAAGTTTTAATGAGTTTTAGTTAAATCATTTAAATAGTAAAAAATTTATTCATTTTCAATAAATTTTTAAATTCCGCCGGAATAGTGAAAAAGCCGCCGGAAATTCCGCCGGAAAATTCCATGACAAAATTTTCAATGAAAATATGTTATTTTAGTTATGTTTATTTAGAAAAAATTTAGAAATGGAAGAAAATTCTTTGGTGCTTACAATGCTGCGGCATCCAATGAAACAACACCGCAACGCTACCTTTAATATCACCGAGGGGCCATAAATTGGACATTACAACGCTAAGTTCTATGTTTTCCAGTGTTGCAGCATTACCAAAGCTGGTGCCATAGCATCAAGAAGTTAGCTTGGTAGCATTGGATTCTCTTTTATTAAATGTCACAGTGCCACAATTTCTCACGCTTTGGCCCCCTTTTTAGCACTCGGGTGCTGCAGTGCTCCAATGTCAACATCACCACTGCACTAAAGTTACCAAGGGTCATGTTCTATTTGTAGCTATTAATGAAAAGATGTCACTCTTCACTAAGTAACTGATCTATATTAGTAAGCATTGTAGTAGCGCAAAAGTTTCAGCTATCAAACTAGTACACTTCAAAATTCAAGTGTACATCCCAATCCAAATAGATCTAAGAGAGTACCAAGAAGGATCTAGAAGGTAAAGACAAAGAGCATAAGGAACTTGAGGCTTATACCTTATGCAAATATGCTATTTTTCAACACATTTCAATTTGTAAATAGAAATTATATAAGACATGATTTTATTTATATAGAGCTCATATAAATTCTTATTTTCACTTGGATTATATTCGTAAACTCACTTGTACTAAAAAATAATTATTCTTTTATAATCATAAAGTATATATTTATTGATAATTTTATTGGATTATGATTTTTCCTTTTCTTTCTGTGATGAGGCTTTGTGAGTTTATGCATTGCAATAGGCTTGCAAGAAAAAAAAAATCATTTTTATAACATAAATCAATTTTTAAATTCACATTAATTTCAAATCTAAGTAAGTTTTATTTAAAGTAAAATTTTAATTTATACTATGATTTTTAATTGATCTCCTCACTTTGTATATTTAGACGTCACCAATAAATACTAGTAGATGCATAAATTATTAGATAGTACTTGCTTGTGGTTTAAAACCTTCATATTATTTTTCTCACTCCTATTATCCCGCATAATGATTTAATTAAACATCTCTAGTTGGTTGTATAGACATATGCTTAAATAGTGGTAGTCCTAATCCCGAATAGGATTATGAGCCTAATTTGGTTATTTTTGGCTTGTATGTTCAACTTATCCTATTCCTCTACAATAAAACTTTTCTTTTAACTCTTAAGGATTATAATACTTAAATTCATTACAAATCAACCAGAAATATTCATCTATCTATGAATATATATTGTCTTCCTTAATTTTAGATCATGAAACTCTTTGGATTATATAATTCAAGGTTGCTAACAATGCATCTCATGATTGGGCTAGGTCAATTACCTATAGGGATATGTAATCTCAAACTTGATAACTTGAGATGACACAACCATGAAATTATGATCAGCTTTTTTTTTTTTTTTTTGCTTATAACAATACATGTAACAAATATCAAATTTTAAATTTAGCTTATTAATTGTAAAAGTAGTTAAAAATATTGAAGAATATATTTTAAGGCATTGGTGCCCAACCTTACAAAGAAGTTCTAATATTTTATAGAAGCTAAATGAATAAAGACATAGACAAATCACATATTCTAGGATCATATTATACATCCCCAATTGGTTAAGCCATCAAGATTAAACATCCCTTCTAACATGATATTTAGGTATATTATGTTCACTTAAGTGCCTTTTTCTTATTTAGACATGCTACATTTTCTTAAGGCAAATCACATTTTTCTAAGATGATATTACATCATCATTTGGTCAAGGCATCGTGATTAAACATCCCTTCTTATATGGTATTTAGGTATATTATGTTCACTTAAGTACCTTTTCTTATTTAGACATGCTACATTTATCTATGTACACCTTCAAGTAGATCACATCCACTTGTGCAAACCAATTTTGTTCATGGTGGAACAAATCCACTAGAGATACCTATTTTGCTTAAGTCACACCAATTCAAGTAATTGTTGCCTTTGCACTTAACTATGTGATTTTTAAAATTACCCACCTAACCTTCATATTGGCTTGTACGTATGTGCTTTGAATCTAGTTTGAGTCAACACATAAACTCACTAAGCGGGTCATATCTATCATATTTAAAATTGACTTATGGTTGTATTAAGTTAACTATCACCATTAGTGATAGATTACTTGATGATAAAGATAATCAATCATAACTGAATCTCATATGAATGGTGACATATACAATTTATAGAAAGCATATCACCTTAATCATTTTTAAATGAAAATAAACACTTTTGGCAATATATGAGGTGGTTTTTTTTAAAAAAAATGACTAATTTTCAAACATCCTTTTCTTGAAAATCATATAAATAAATTTATCCATCAAAACACCTTCATAACTAATTTTGAAAAATAATAAACATATTATATTTTAAAATATATTTTTAAAATCAAATAAGTTAAGGTGACATGTCTTAACTTTATTGGATCCTTGAGATGATACCAACTTTGGTGCTTTTTTGCCAAGCTTGAGGGTCGACCCCTTTGACAACACTTAAGTTTGCACATACTATGTGTTCTAATAAGCAATATCTTAGATGTTGTTAGTCTAGGGTAAAGTGCAGTTAGATCTTTTTACACACATTATGATGTGTTACATTATCATGTTTACTTGGATGCTTTTTATTGATTAGTAATTATGAGCACAAGGTATAAAATAATTTGGCATGCAATATTTGATTTAATATGAAGCAAAAAGCTACCACTAATTGCTTGGATAAAAAATTTATCATAAGTTAAATTACAAAAAGCATGCACTTGGAGAAAGGAATAGTACATTGGATTAGGAATGAGGATGTTACTGTCCTTTTAAAGGACAAGTTTTTTAAAGTGGAATTGGTTCAATCATCGTTAAGAAAATTTTATCCTTGGTTTTACCACCAGGCTCTCCATATCCATCTCCATAGTGATAGAAGCTTTGTGCTGTTCGTGGAACAGCTACTAAAGCTTTTCTAAAAGATTCTATAGATGTTGAAAATGTCATATATTCTCCATTCAATTTTTTCCAATAATTTCTTATTAAACATCTTATATTGTCTCGAGCAGCTGAGTCTGAAACATTTTTCTCATTCATATAGCATTGAATTGATTTTAAAACGTCTCCTCTTTGGATCTCTGCCTGCAATAAATACAAAATATCATTCTATCATAAATAAATGAATCATTCAAAAAGAGAAAAGAAAACATTAAGATTACATTCTTAGATTGAAGAAAATGCTCATATTTACCATGTCAGTTCCCAAATCATTGTAGAGTCGAAAAATCATACATGAATGTTGAACGATGGGTGGATAAAAGTTTATACTATCAAGAGCTTCAACATTCAAGTCATCACTTAGACAATATGATGCTGATAGTTCACAAATTCCGGATATTGTTACCCAAGCATTCTCCAAGTACTCGTCCAATGTTGGAGTGTATCTATTATGATACCACCTTGCTTCAATTAAGTATGCTTTGCATAAATCGACCCACTAGAGTACAATCATAACATAATTTGGTTAAAAATATTGTACCACATCAATCATCTAATCTAGTTTAATGTTTTTATTACTAATTTGTAGCTTAATAGAATTTTATATCAAAAAGTTTGAATTATGAGAAAAAGCTTGAATCTATATTAAAAGTTAAAGACATATACATAATGAACTAAAAGTTGCATTACCACTCTTTTTAGGCATGGAAGAATATCCAATCCTTTTTCCTTTAAAAACGAGTATGCAATATCATTCATTGTATTGAAAAGTGCCATCAAGCATATCTTCATACAATTTGGAAGTTGTTGAGCTGCATCCATTTTCCAACTGGGAGTTCCAATTTAATTTAGCAATAATTTAATCAAGGATAATTCAATACTTAAATTTAATTACATTTAGATTATAATAATATTATTATTTATACATATATGATAATCAAAGCTAGTTAAAACATATTTATGCACATTAATTAAATTTTTGTATTTCCTTACTCTTCAACGGCATTTGTAAAGATCTCTAGTTCATCTAGAGTGCCATAAACATCATAAACATCATCAATTGTTGTTACCAAAGAATTAATCTTGGTGATTGCTTTCCTGCTTCTCCAAAATTTAGGTTGAAATGTAAATCCTAAAGCCCATAAATGGTTCTCCACTAGTCTGTCTCTTATAAAATCAAGCTCATCACAAAGAACACCAAGATTTCTCCACCAACTGTGAAAGGTAATAATATTTCTTAGAAGAATTATGAGAAGGATTAATTATGTAAATTAAAAAAAAAATTCAAAATACTTGGAAATTTCCTTAAGCTCTGTCATATAAATGCTCTGTACTATGTTGAAATCTAGTTTGGCCAAATCAAGCAATATGGGATTAACATTTTCTTGTTTCCCATAAGCATCAATGAACCACCTACTATGCAGCCTTGGCATCCTCCAATGCAAGGGTAGCTCCAAGGCATGATCTATTTCTTCAATAAGTTGT
This sequence comes from Dendrobium officinale, assembly GCA_019514585.1. Lineage (NCBI taxonomy): Eukaryota > Viridiplantae > Streptophyta > Magnoliopsida > Asparagales > Orchidaceae > Dendrobium > Dendrobium officinale. The sequence continues at coordinate 11,758,937 of CM033697.1, forward strand.
GGACTTAGTAAAGATCTATCAAGACGTCTTAAATGCTCCATAGCAAACTTTCCTGCCTCATCCAACTCTTCCTCTCCTTCCATAGCAAGGTAGGAAGCCTCATACAAACTAAGCAATTCCTTAACGTCATATTGATGATTGGGATTGAAGCTTTCTCTCACTTTTTTGAAGCAACTCATCAGAGTATCAACTCTACCAAATAATTCAAAAGGATTTTATTAAGCATACTTATTATAAAATGCAAAAGAATTGATATCATATTTGACGTTAAATAAGGTAAAGTATTTTATTCATTGGCATTTTAGTCCTATTTCTAAAGAATCTTGGTATACTTTTTTTTTTTAAAGAATCTTGGTGTACATAAAATTCATACTAGGCTTACTAACTAATAGCTAAAATTAATTACAACAAGAAAAAAAATGATAGATCATTAGCCCTATTGGCATTCAAGATAAGATTGCATTAGAGTTTAATGAAATAGAGTGCCTTTTATGATATAGTTATCTTAATAATGTTGTTTAGGTAACATTTTATTTAGATTTATATTGGATTTTTTAAGGATGGAAACATATCATAAATATTATTTACTTAGAAGTAGGGAACAATATTAGTTATAGAACCATGGGCATAAGTCAATTGGAAAAAAACAAGAAATAAGACTAGACATAAATAAAATATCACATAGAGATAAAATATAGATTTTGTTTTAAGGGAAGTCATAAAGATGGAATTGAATTTATGACTCTATTATACGCAAGAAATTAGGGAGAATATTGCTTGAACCTAAATTTTATAATTATATTTACAATGAACTAAATAACCCTTAAATGAAAATTTTATATGCATGCACATGTTGGTACATACCTTAGTATTGCACCATTATTGATGCCATGCTCCCTTAGAAGCCTAAAGAGCAATGCAGAGCCATAAAGATTGTTATTCTTTATCAAGTTATTTATATTTTCCGTTGATGAACAAATACAACTCAACAAATTCATGATCTCTGAATCAAAATGATAATCAATTCCTAACTGTCGTAGGGCATCCACAAGTTCAAGCTGTTTAACAAGTCCATGTTGTTGGCCAATCAAACACCTGACTTCCTCCTTCAATTTATCTCTTTGATGTATATACTTCTCCTCCTGCGCATATGTACTCATTTTTCATCAACTTCAATGATGTAATACTCTCTAAGAAAAATAAGCAATATTATCCTTGGCATTAAATCATTAAGGATATAGGTTCAATAATGTGCCATTATATCTTGAGTAATAACATTAAAAAAATGGATTGCTAGAAATTGAGTTCGGTTGATTTCGAATAGAGATGAAACTAAATGATTCAAACTCAACATATATGTCAGTTCAAGCCAAATCTCTTACGCTTTGTTTGGGATGACTTTCTTACTGTTTCTTAAAGTAGTTTTCTAATACAAAATTTTATTTATTTATTATTAAAACACTATTTTAAGAAGCAGTAAGAAAGCCGGCTCAAACGAAGCCTTAGTTTAAAAGAAAAATCATTTTGATTTTTTTTTTTATCCATACCTTCATATCAAAGTACAAGAATTTATACTTGAATATAGATTAATTATGATTGAATAAAAAAAAAATTATGTGCATATCATCTAATAACATTGCTGATAATAATAATTAGCATATGCCAATTTTAAGAGTAGATGTAATAAAATATCTCTTCATAATGACTCAAATAATTTAAATCATAAGCCATCACCATGAAATGAACTGGAAGCGATTGGATGTAGTTATCATCCCAAATGGTTGGCTGAAAATTTGCTGTGCGACGAGCAGGAGAAGTTTTTGTATTAGCTGGTGAGAGGCAGCTTATGGGATGGAATCTTGTAATACTTCCTTGAAGAATTAGAAATGTTGGCGTGGAAGAAAAGCTAAAGAGCACTGGCTGCTTCTTACTGTACGAAAGCATGGGAGGGCGAAAATACAAAGCCATATTGATATGTATTAAGCCAAGTAGTTCTGTGTAGGTTTGATAATAGATGGGAACCCCCTATGCCTATTTATATATGAGCATTCTATGGCGTACTGCTCTTAATGCCAAAGTTTTCATTTTCATGTAATGTGATGCTCACCAAACGGTACGTGTTTTTGGGCATCTTATGATATAACTTTCGCATATTATATCCAATAACGCAATTTTTAAGCTATCATATAGTTTCTGATAAATCTTTTTTTATCTTGTAATTTCACTTAAATCTATAGGCGCCTCCTCTAAATTTTTAATATTTTTACAAGTGAGCATTCTTTTCTCTTGCACCTCTTCACTACCATACTTCTCGTTTGATGGATTTTTTTCAATTACCCTCTCCAAGGAAGCTTTGCTTTACTTAGGCTTCGTTTGGAGCGGCTTTCTTATTGCTTCTTAAAGCAGCTTTTTAGTACAAAAAATTTATTTTTGCATTAAAAAATTGCTTTAAGAAGCAATAAAAAGTCGTCCCAAACGAAGCCTTAAGCTTCATTTGGGACAGCTTTCTTATTGCTTCCTAAAATAAATTTATAGTACAAAAATTTATTGAACTAGATATATTTGTATTAAAAAGCAGCTTTACAAATCAGTAAAAAAGTTGTCCCAAACGAAGCCTTGGGACGGCTTTCTTTTTGCTTCTTAAATGATCAGCTTCTTAGTATAAAATTTATTTTTTTACTACGAAGCTGCTTTAGGAATCAAAAAGAAAACTTTTCCAAATAAAACCTTAATCTCGTTAACTATATCTTACCATAGTATAATAAATCTTCTTTGTAAGATCATAATCTACATGAGTCGCTTGATCAAACTAACCTAAAAACTCATTTTTATCATGTGTACTACTCGCACGTGGTTTTCTCTTTCCCTTTATGTTTTCTATCATCCCCCCTCGTGCTTTCCTCTTTTGCCATCTCTTACAAACCTTTCACTTGCACTCTCTCTCATTTTTCATTTTGGCTTGTTCAGTAAACATCGTTAACATTAAGGGTTAGACTATTAACACAAAGAACATCTTGAAATGAAATCATCATCAAGAGGTCGAAAGCACAAAAAAATGCTTCTCAAAGAACCAATAGAAGAAACACCAACAAGAAATAGAAGTGAAACTTCACAAGTCATGGTGGAGGCACCAACTCCCAAACTAAGTGTCATGGAAAAAAATAGAGAAGGGGACATCAACGTCAGTACGTATTGGCATTAAAAAATAAGCCTCACCAAGAAGAGCGTCACACAGATGAACAGGTAACCGAGCTATCCTACTAAGCGGTGCCAACTTCAGTAAGATCGATGTGGTGGCATATGGCAAGAGAAAATTAGCAGCCTGCTGGAGGAGAAATTATTACTTATTAGTTCAGGCGTATCCAGACTTCAATCATGTGAAGATATGTGAAATGTTTTTTTTTTCTTCATATCATGTGTATAAAGGAGAGAAAACAAAATTCACATGTCCTCGCGTGATTGGAGTCCAAATAGTCACCGCATGTAATAATTTTTCTTGCTAGAGAGGTGGCGATAAACTGTAAGAAAGGGGCAGGTAAGGTAAGCTCGAGTATTTCTAACTATTTCTATAACATGCATTGTCCCTCAAGAAGATTTAAATGAAGAAGCTAGGTGAAGAATGTATGATATTTGGTGCACTTCATAATTATTTTTTATTAAATATTATTGATTATTAGTCTTTATTTAGTATTATTGTGGGTTAGAATATTCATGGCAATAAACAGAATCTTACATCTTAGCATTGCACATGTATCCGCACACAAACAGAGGAATCTAAAAACATCATAATTTTTACATGAAAAACCATAAAAAGGTGAAAAAGATCAGAACGCCACGCCCATTCAAAATGATTCCACTATTGTTTGAACACGTTACAAAGATTGACATATGCTTGAACTTTAGGACAGTCAAATTACAATAGTACATAAAGTAGATTGAACTTTGTGTTAAAATTCAGGAGTTTACCACAATGACAGTTGGGTAGAAGTCAGACGGTGGTAGAGCAGAAGTTCGACGGTTGTTAGGCAAGAGTCTAATGACGTTTAGTTGCCAGACGAAAGTCTGGTAAAAGTCTGACGATGATCGGTGGCCGTGTGGTGGTCGAGGAAGAGTCTGGTGGTAAGAGAGCTCCCAGATTTCACATTCGCTATTCTCTTCTTTCTCTTCCATCTTTTTTTCTTCATTTAATGAGAGGTTTATTTATAGATTTTTTGGAGTGACATGAATAGTAAATAGGGAGAAAATCAATGGCATGTTGGTAGTGCTTTGATTGATGGCTGATATCAATTCCCTTAATTATGAATCGTTTATTAAGCATTTGAGTGTTTTAATAATGTCAAAGTTTGATAATCTTACGCTCTTTGGAGTCATCTCGTCAAGCCACTTGATTCAATTATATGCATGACATATTTGAATATTATTTGGTCATCCAATTTATGCTTTAGGCATCCTGAATATGCTTCGGGCCCTCGTTTTGGGCTCACTTGGTCTTGGATTGGATTGAATTTAGTGTCGTTAAGTTCGTCTCCTTGCGATGTTCAATTTGACTAGAAGCATGTTGAAATCAGAGCTCAGACGTATCTAAATTTTATTTTGGAAGTTTCTGATTTATATTTACATTGAGATTTGTGCCCGATCAAGATAATTTTTTTTTATAACATATTAGTTTCCCCCGTATTTTTTTATGTCGAAGTCACATAGCCTGAAAATATGTGTTGGAGCTTTTAAAACTATTCCAATGCAAGACTATAATTTTATGGCAATTACGAGGCACGACTGCTCTCTGGACGTCAGCATGGATCTCCTTTCAGGGCCATGAACTAGGTAAAAATGTAAAATATCTTAGATGTTGTTTGTGTAGGGTAAAGTGCAGCTAGATCTTTTTACACACATTATGATGTATTGCATTATCATGTTTACTTGGATGCTTTGTATTGATTAGTAATTATGAGCACAAGCTATAAAATACATTGGAATGCATTATTTGATTTAATACTAAGCAAAAAATTAGCACTAATTGCTTGGATAAAAAATTGATCATAAGCTAAATTACAAATAACATGCACTTGGAGAAAGGAATTGTACAATGGATTAGGAATGAGGATGTAACTGTCCTTTTTTAAAGGATATCCTTTTAAAAGTGGAATTGGTTCAATCATCATTAAGAAAATTTGATCCTTGGTTTTACCATCGGGCTCTCCATATCCATCTCCATAGTGGTAGAAACTTTGTGCTGTTCGTGGAACATTTACTAAAGCTTTTCTAAAAGATTCTATAGATGTTGAAAAGGTAATATATTCTCCATTCAATTTTTTCCAATAATTTCTTATTAAACATCTTATATAATCTCGAGCAGCTGAGTCTGAAACATTTTTCTCATTTATATAGCATTGAATTGATTTTAAAACGTCTCCTCTTTGGATCTCTGCCTGTAATAAACACAAAATATCATTCTATGATAAATAAATAAATTATTCAAAAAGAGAAAAGAAAACATTAAGATTACATTCTTAGATTTGAAGAAAATACTCATATTTACCGTGTTAGTTGCCAAATCATTGTAGAGTCGAAAAATCATACATGAATGTTGAACGATGGTTGGATAAAAGTTTAAACTATCAAGTGCTTCAACATTCAAGTCATCACTTAGACAATATGCTGCTGATAGTACACAAATTCCTGCTATCGTGACCCAAGCATTCTCCAAGTACTCATCCAATGTTGGGGTGTATCTATTATGATACCACCTTGCTTCAATTAAGAATGCTTTGCATAAATCGGCCCACTAGAGTACAATCATAACATATTTTGGTTAAAAATATTAAACCACATCAATCATCTAATCTAATTTAATGTTTTTATTACTAATTTGTTGCTTAATAGAATTTTATATTAAAACGTTCAAATTATGAGAAAAAGCTTAAATATATTTTAAAAGTTAAAAGGCATATACATAATGAGCTAAAAGTTACATTACCACTTTCTTTAGGCATGGAAGAATATCCAATCCTCTTTCCTTTAAAAATGAATAAGCAACATCATTCATTGTATTGAAAAGTGCCATCAAGCATATCTTCATACAATTTGGAAGTTGTTGTGTTGCATCTGTTTTCCAACTGGGAGTTCCAATTTAATTTAACGATAATTTAATCAAGGATAATTCAATACTTAAATTTAATTACATTTACATAATAATAATATTATTATTTATGCATATTTGATAATCAAAGCTAATTAAAAATAATTTATACTCATTAATTAAATTTTTGTATTTCCTTACTCTTCAACGGCATTTGTAAAGATCTCTACACTATAGGAAAAATGTCATTTTTATAACATATTAGTTTCCCCCGTATTTTTTTATGTCGAAGTCACATAGCCTGAAAATATGTGTTGGAGCTTTTAAAACTATTCCAATGCAAGACTATAATTTTATGGCAATTACGAGGCACGACTGCTCTCTGGACGTCAGCATGGATCTCCTTTCAGGGCCATGAACTAGGTAAAAATGTAAAATATCTTAGATGTTGTTTGTGTAGGGTAAAGTGCAGCTAGATCTTTTTACACACATTATGATGTATTGCATTATCATGTTTACTTGGATGCTTTGTATTGATTAGTAATTATGAGCACAAGCTATAAAATACATTGGAATGCATTATTTGATTTAATACTAAGCAAAAAATTAGCACTAATTGCTTGGATAAAAAATTGATCATAAGCTAAATTACAAATAACATGCACTTGGAGAAAGGAATTGTACAATGGATTAGGAATGAGGATGTAACTGTCCTTTTTTAAAGGATATCCTTTTTAAAGTGGAATTGGTTCAATCATCATTAAGAAAATTTGATCCTTGGTTTTACCACCGGGCTCTCCATATCCATCTCCATAGTGATAGAAGCTTTGTGCTGTTCGTGGAACATCTACTAAAGCTTTTCTGAAAGATTCTATAGATGTTGAAAATGTAATATATTCTCCATTCAATTTTTTCCAATAATTTCTTATTAAACATCTTATATAATCTCGAGCAGCTGAGTCTGAAACATTTTTCTCATTTATATAGCATTGAATTGATTTTAAAACGTCTCCTCTTTGGATCTCTGCCTGTAATAAACACAAAATATCATTCTATGATAAATAAATAAATTATTCAAAAAGAGAAAAGAAAACATTAAGATTACATTCTTAGATTTGAAGAAAATACTCATATTTACCGTGTTAGTTGCCAAATCATTGTAGAGTCGAAAAATCATACATGAATGTTGAACGATGGTTGGATAAAAGTTTAAACTATCAAGTGCTTCAACATTCAAGTCATCACTTAGACAATATGCTGCTGATAGTACACAAATTCCTGCTATCGTGACCCAAGCATTCTCCAAGTACTCATCCAATGTTGGGGTGTATCTATTATGATACCACCTTGCTTCAATTAAGTATGCTTTGCATAAATCGACCCACTAGAGTACAATCATAACATAATTTGGTTAAAAACATTATACCACATCAATCATCTAATCTAGTTTAATATTTTTATTTCTAATTTGTAGCTTAACAGAATTTTATATCAAAAAGTTTGAATTATGAGAAAAAGCTTGATTCTATATTAAAAGTTAAAGACATATACATAATGAACTAAAAGTTGTATTACCACTCTTTTAAGGCATGGAAGAATATCCAATTCTTTTTCCTTTAAAAATGAGTACGCAACATCATTCATTGTATTGAAAAGTGCCATCAAGCATATCTTCATACAATTTGGAAGTTGTTGTGTTGCATCTGTTTTCCAACTGGGAGTTCCAATTTAATTTAACGATAATTTAATCAAGGATAATTCAATACTTAAATTTAATTACATTTACATAATAATAATATTATTATTTATGCATATTTGATAATCAAAGCTAATTAAAAATAATTTATACTCATTAATTAAATTTTTGTATTTCCTTACTCTTCAACGGCATTTGTAAAGATCTCTACACTATAGGAAAAATGTCATTTTTATAACATATTAGTTTCCCCCGTATTTTTTTATGTCGAAGTCACATAGCCTGAAAATATGTGTTGGAGCTTTTAAAACTATTCCAATGCAAGACTATAATTTTATGGCAATTACGAGGCGCGACTGCTCTCTGGACGTCAGCATGGATCTCCTTTCAGGGCCATGAACTAGGTAAAAATGTAAAATATCTTAGATGTTGTTTGTGTAGGGTAAAGTGCAGCTAGATCTTTTTACACACATTATGATGTATTGCATTATCATGTTTACTTGGATGCTTTGTATTGATTAGTAATTATGAGCACAAGCTATAAAATACATTGGAATGCATTATTTGATTTAATACTAAGCAAAAAATTAGCACTAATTGCTTGGATAAAAAATTGATCATAAGCTAAATTACAAATAACATGCACTTGGAGAAAGGAATTGTACAATGGATTAGGAATGAGGATGTAACTGTCCTTTTTTAAAGGATATCCTTTTTAAAGTGGAATTGGTTCAATCATCATTAAGAAAATTTGATCCTTGGTTTTACCACCGGGCTCTCCATATCCATCTCCATAGTGATAGAAGCTTTGTGCTGTTCGTGGAACATCTACTAAAGCTTTTCTGAAAGATTCTATAGATGTTGAAAATGTAATATATTCTCCATTCAATTTTTTCCAATAATTTCTTATTAAACATCTTATATAGTCTCGAGCAGCTGAGTCTGAAACATTTTTCTCATTCATATAGCATTGAATTGATTTTAAAACGTCTCCTCTTTGGATCTCTGCCTGTAATAAACACATAATATGATTCTATCATAAATAAATAAATTATTCAAAAAGAGAAAAGAAAACATTAAGATTACATTCTTAGATTTGAAGAAAATGCTCATATTTACCATGTCAGTTCCCAAATCATTGTAGAGTCGGAAAATCATACATGAATGTTGAACGATGGGTGGATAAAATTTTATACTATCAAGAGCTTCAACATTCAAGTCATCACTTAGACAATATGATGCTGATAGTCCACAATTTCCGGATATTGTTACCCAAGCATTCTCCAAGTACTCATCCAATGTTGGGGTGTATCTATTATGATACCACCTTGCTTCAATTAAGTATGCTTTGCATAAATCGACCCACTAGAGTACAATCATAACATAATTTGGTTAAAAACATTATACCACATCAATCATCTAATCTAGTTTAATATTTTTATTTCTAATTTGTAGCTTAACAGAATTTTATATCAAAAAGTTTGAATTATGAGAAAAAGCTTGATTCTATATTAAAAGTTAAAGACATATACATAATGAACTAAAAGTTGTATTACCACTCTTTTAAGGCATGGAAGAATATCCAATTCTTTTTCCTTTAAAAATGAGTACGCAACATCATTCATTGTATTGAAAAGTGCCATCAAGCATATCTTCATACAATTTGGAAGTTGTTGAGCTGCATCCATTTTCCAACTGGGAGTTCCAATTTAATTTAGCAATAATTTAATCAAGGATAATTCAATACTTAAATTTAATTACATTTAGATTATAATAATATTATTATTTATACATATTTGATAATCAAAGCTAATTAAAACTTATGTATGCACATTAATTAATTTTTTGTATTTCCTTACTCTTCAACGGCATTTGTAAAGATCTCTAGCTCATCTAGAGTGCCATAAACATCATAAACATCATCAATTGTTGTTACCAAACAATTAATCTTGGTGATTGCTTTCCTGCTTCTCCAAAATTTAGGTTGAAATGTAAATCCTAAAGCCCATAAATGGTTCTCCACTAGCCTGTCTCTTATAAAATCAAGCTCATCACAAAGAACACCAAGATTTCTCCACCAACTGTGAAAGGAAATAATATTTCTTAGAAGAATTATGAGAAGGATTGATCATGTATATTAAAAAAAAATTCAAAATACTTAGAGATTTCTTTAAGCTCTGTCATATAAATGCTCTGTACTATGTTGAAATCTAGTTTGGCCAACTCAAGCAATATGGGATTAACATTTTCTTGTTTCCCATAAGCATCAATGAACCACCTACTATGCAGCCTTGGCATCCTCCAATGCAAGGGTAGCTCCAAGGCATGATCTATTTCTTCAATAAGTTGTGGACTTAGTAAAGATCTATCAAGACGTCTTAAGTGCTCCATAGCAAACTTTCCTGCCTCATCCAGTTCTTCCTCTCCTTCCATAGCAAGGTAGGAAGCCTCATACAAACTGAGCATTTCTTTAACATCATATTGATGATTGGGATTGAAGCTTTCTCTCACTTTTTTGAAGCAGCTTATCAGAGTATCAACTCTACGAAATAATTAAAAAGAATTTTATTAAGCATACTTATTATAAAATGCAATAGAATTAATATCATATTTGACGTTTAATAAGGTAAATTATTTTATTCATTAGCATTTTAGTCCTATTCCGAAAGCATCTTGATGTACATAAAATTAATGAATTGCTAAATATTAGTCTTGCTAACTAATAGCTAAAATTAGTTACAATAAGAAAAAAATGATACATCATTATCCCTATTGGCATTCTAGATAAGATTGCAATAGAATTTAATGACATAGAGTGTCTTTTATGATATAGTTATCTCAATATTGTTGTTTAGGTAACATTTTATTTAGATTTATATCGGACTTTTTTAAGGATGGAAACATATCATAAATATTATTTACTTAGAAGTATGGAACAATATTATTTATAGATACATGGTCATAAGTCAATTGAAAAAAAAAACAAGAAATAAGACTAGCCATAAATAAAATATCACATGGAGATAAAATATAGATTTTCTTTTAAAGGAAGTCATAAAGATGGAATTGAATTTATGACTCTATTATACACAAGAAATTAGGGAGAATATTGCTTGAACCTAAATTTTATAATTATATTTACACTGAACTAAATAACCCTTTAATGAAAATTTTATATGCATGCACATGTTGGTACATACCTTAGTATTGCAGCATTATTGATGCCATGCTCCCTTAGAAGCCTAAAGAGCAATGCAGAGCCATAAAGATTGTTATTCTTTATCAAGTTATATATATTTTCCGTTGATGAACTAATATTACTCAACAAATTTGTGATATCTGAATTAAAATGATAATCAATTCCTAACTGTCGTAGGGCATCCACAAGTTCAAGCTGTTTAACAAGTTCATGTTGTTGGCCAATCAAACACCTGACTTCCTCCTTCAATTTATCTCTTTGGTGTATATACTTCTCCTCCTGTGCATACGTACTCATTTTTCATCAACTTCAATGATGTACTACTCTCTAAGAAAAATAAGCAATATTATCCTTGGCATTAAATCATTAAGGATATAGGTTCAATAATGTGCCAATATATCTTGAGTAATAACATTAAAAAAATGGATTGCTAGAAATTGAGTTGGGTTGATCGAGTTCGAATCGAGATGAAACTGAACGATTCAAACTCAACATATATGTTAGTTCAAGCCAAATCTCTTACGCTTTGTTTGGGATAACTTTCTTACTGTTTCTTAAAGCAGATTTCTAATACAACAAAAAAGTTATTTTTGTATTAAAACTCTATTTTGAGAAGTAATAAGAAAGCCGTCTCAAACGAAGCCTTAGTTTAAAAGAAAAATCATTTTTATTTTTTTTTTTTTTTCAAATTTGGTATCCATACCTTCATATCAAAGTACACATATCATCATATAATTTATACATTATTACATAAATACCACTCATATTAATCATATCAAATATGATTGAAATGAAAAAAATAGGAAGGAAATATGAATATTTGATAATAAAATGTGCATATCATGTAATATTAAGATTTTGGGTCTAAATATATAACATTGTATAAAATGATATGATAAAATGAATAATAAAAGCATATTATGTGCATATCATCATCTTTAAGCGTAGATGTAATGTAAAAGCTCCTCATAATGACTCAAATGATTAAAATCATAAGCCATCACCATGAAATGAACTGGAAGCGATTGGATGTAGTTATCATCCCAAATGGTTGGCTGAAAATTTGCTGTGCGACGAGCAGGAGAAGTTTTTGTATTAGCTGTTGAGAGGCAGCTTATGGGATGGAATCTTGTAATACTTCCTTGAAGAATTAGAAATGTTGGCGTGGAAGAAAAGCTAAAGAGCACTGGCTGCTTCTTACTGTACGAAAGCATGGGAGGGCGAAAATACAAAGCCATATTGATATGTATTAAGTCAAGTAGTTCTGTGTAGGTTTGATAATAGATGGGAACCTCCTATGCCTATTTATATATGAGCATTCTATGGCGTACTGCTCTTAATGCCAAAGTTTTCATTTTCATGTAATGTGATGCTCACCAAACGGTATGTATTTTTGGGTATCTTACGATACAACTTTCGCATATTATATCCAATAATGCAAATTTTAAGCTATCATTTAGTTTCTGATAAATCTTTTTGTATATATCTTGTAATTTCACTTAAATCTATAGGCGCTTCCTCTAAATTTTTAATATATTTACATGTGAGCATTCTTTTCTCTTGCACCTCTTCACTACCATACTTCTCATTTGATGGATTTTTTTCAATTACCCTCTCCAAGGAAGCTTGGCTCTACTTAGACTTTGTTTGGCACGGCTTTTTTATTGCTTCTTAAAGTAGTTTTTTAATACAATTTTTTTTTTTTTTGCATTAAAAACTTGCTTTAAGGAGAAATAAAAAAGCCGTACCAAACGAAGTCTTAGACTTCATTTGGGACAACTTTCTTATTGCTTCCTAAAATGAAGTTCTAGTAAAAAATTTATTGAACTTGAAATATTTGAATTAGGAAGCTGCTTTACAAAACATTAAAAAAACCGTCTCAAACAAAACTCTTGTCTCATTATCTATATCTTACCATCGTGTAATAAATCTTCTTTGTAAGATCATAATCTACTTGATTCGCTTGATCAAACTAGCCTAAAAACTCATTTTTGTTATATCTGTACATGCACGTGGTTTTCTCTCTCCATTTATCTGTTCTATCATCTCACCTAGCTTGTGCTTTCATCTTTTGCTATCTCTTACAAACCTTTGACTTGTACACTCTCTCATTTTTCATTTTGGCTTGTTGAGTAAACATCGTCAACATTAAGGGTTAGAGTATTAACACAAAGAGCATATTGAAATGAAATCAACATCAAGAGGCCGAAAGCAAAAAAATGCTTCTCAAATAACCAATGTATAAACACCAGCAGAAAGCATTATGCACCTGCTATTTGAATGCGATTTCTCTTTTCATATTTTACTGAATCTTATTCCGGATGTGGAAGGGTTTTTATTTAGACCTACTATGCTTCAACTTTTTGAGTTTTTGGATGAAGTTCAACGATTTAACTCCCATGATAAGAACTTCTCTTTTTTTGTTATATGCTGTTTCGTTTACTTCATATGGCGTGAAAGAAATGATCGGAGATTTTCGAGGAAGCATTGCAATCCGACTATTGTGTTCACAAGATTGTCCTAGCCATTTCGGCTAAGGCCACTAGATGGAAAAACTCTGACAACTTAAGACATTCATTTCCGACTTGCTTCCCTTCGCAATTTCAATTACAAGATGGGTTTTTGGAAGTCTCTGGACAATGATGTGTCGAAAAGGTTCCATGTCCGAACTCACCACTAGAGGGCCTCGATCTACCGCCATGTTTCGTTTCCAGCAATTGGCCTGGCAAAAAATTGCACCCTGCTTGAACGTTATTATGGTTCTTTTGATGGCAACCGGGGTCTTCGTGAAGTCCCTATTTTTGGTTCAGGCATTGAGCTGCTCTTGCTTTGATTCTCTTCTGCCTGGGTGACTGTTCATGAATTACCTGAGCTCACCTGAGACATTTTTGACTTTTTGGTTTATATGATTTTGCTTTACAGCTCTTTCCTTTCTTGTATATCTTATGAGTTGTATTATTTCCTTTTCCTTGTAATCATCTTTTGATCAAAATACGGGCAATGCCCAAAATTTCCAAAAAAAAAAAAAAAAAAAACAGAAAATTTGAGCAGGCAGTCTTTCTATCAATTGATGCGAGTGATAATGATGTTGAAATTTATTCCCTTGGAAAAAAGAACACTGCTCTTACAATTATATATTGGGCCATCTTTATTATGTGAACAATCTTCTTATTTCTTCCTACAGGAGAAAGTAAAGCAAGCTCAACGCATCCGTGTTCTATTCCATCGTCAGTTATTTGTTCTTTTAGTGAATATAAGGTCAACTCTTACAGATTACAAGATTTGGTAAGCTGAACTAGGGGTGCAACCGAGTCAAGCCGGCTAGTGAGCTGCTCGGGCTCGACGAGTCAAGCTTATCGAGCTCGAACACAATTTTGAGCTCGACGGCTTAATGAGCCCTAGTTCGAACACTCTGCTGCACGACTCGAGTGCTGGTTGAGTAGCTCGTGTAGGGAATTTGATTCACAAGCGCAAGCGGAAGGATTTGATTCGCAGGTGGGAGCGGGCTCCAATTCTCAAGCGGGAGCGGGATTAGATTCGCATGTGGGAGAAGGCTTCGAAACGCAAGCCGGAGCAGGCTTCGATTCATAGGCAGGAGCGGGAATTCGCAAGCAGATCGATGTAGCTCGGGATGACGAGCGGGATTCTCAGACAAGCGGGATTTGTGGCTTTGACGTCAAGACAACGATTGACGGAGGTCGACGTAGCTCGGGACGACGAGCAAAATTTGCGGCTTTGACGACGAGACAATGGTCAACGGAGGTCGGCGTAGCTCGGGACGACTAGCGGGATTCACGGACGAGCGGGATTTGCGGCTTCGACGATGAGACGACAGTCGACGGAGGTCTACGTAGCTTAGGACGACTAGCTGGATTCGCAGACGACATAGGAGCTTGACGAGTCAATCGACTCGACTCGTTTCGTGAGATGAGTCGAGCTCAAGCTCATCTTTCGAGCTCTGACTCGAGCTTAGTATTTGACAGTCGAGCTTTACTCGAACACCCCCAGGCTCAAGCTTTACTTGACTCGTTTGCACCCCTTGGCTGAACATATCTACGGAGATATTGATGACTAGCCTTAATTGAAAGTTCTCTCTTATGATCGGGAGGGGTAATTAACTATAGGAGCTTGCACCTATAGGAAACCATAGGAAACCAGAACTCAGATAATAAAGTCCTCGCAAAATCAGGGCGAAATCTCTAGATATGTCATATCTACAATCCCAATATACCTTTCCAAAATTTACCCAGGAACTTAATCCGTTAAAACTCCCCCGAGCGGCGGCGGGGAGGCGGGGGGGCTGAATTTTCAGATCCCATAATGAGATAACAAAATTTGAACATTTTTTTATCTAAATTTGCATGATATTATTTATGGCAATAGTAAGTATATTACATCTTAATGAATTCAGCTAGCTAGGTTCAACATTTTCTTAAACCTCTTCGTTATTTGATGAATGAGTTGTCTATTGTTGAAAATAAATAAATGCCAATGTGAATAAATGACAATGTGTTCTGATATCACCTATGTTATTTTTGTAATATATATCATTCATTTTACACATCACATTATTTCTCAGTACAATAAAATTAAAGAACAATATGATTAGATTATAAGACAATTCAACTAAAACATTAAATATTCATATTTTTTTATTAAAATACTTAAGCATATTTAATAATTTAATATTATTATATACATGCTTAGTTAAAATTTTCTGATAGTTTAATAAAATTATCTAATAATATTATTATGGCCGGCAAATCTTCTTCGAAGTATTTCCGTTATGCTTTATCTAATGGTTCTTCTCCATCTCTTTACCCAGATCTTAAAATTGCTTCATTCTGCGGTTTGTCGTCGTTGTGGGTTTTGGAAGCTGAAATTTTAGCATTAGTGGCTCCTTTTGAGTTTGCTTTGGTTAGTAAATTCCCTTCGCGTAGACCATCGTTTGAGGCTATTCGAAAAAAAAAAATTAACCTCAAGCTCAATGGTGAGTTTTCTGTTACCGTTCTTAATCCCAGGCATATGTTAATCAAACTTGTCAATGACCTAGACTACTGTCGTGTGTTTGCACGCCATTCTTATTTTGTTAATAATTGCTACATAAAAATTTTTAAGTGGGTGTCAACCATTGATGTTGAAATTGAATCACTCATTATTCCTATATGGATTTCTTTTCCTAACCTGCGACCCCATCTCTTCTCCCCGATGATTCTGCATGGTTTAGGGTCTATGTTTGTGCGGCCTCTTAAGATTGATCATGTTATGTCGTCTGGCTCTAGGTCTTTGGTGGCTCATGTCCTGTTTATGTTGGATATTACTAAATCCTATCCTGATAGTGTGTGGGTTGGTCCGAAAATTTTGGGTATATACAACCGATGGTTATGTAGGATTTTTCCTATTATTGCTCACATTGTAAGTCTCTGGGGCACTCTAAATCTGAATGCAAAATCCTTCAACCCCATTTAGCTTTAGCTCATACTATTTTGAATAAGGCTGTTGAACCTGTTTTAAATAATGTTAATATTGTGGATGGCCATGTTGATGGCATTTAGCATTTGGCTCGTGTGGTGGTACTTGAACCTTTTTGAATAATATTAATATTGCGGATGGCCATGTTGATGGCATTCAGCCTTTAGATCGTGTTGTGGTGCCTAAGGATGTAGCTGACAATCCAACAGATGTGGATTTTTTGGTTCCTCCTTTGGAGGTCTCGGTGGAGGATCCTTGTACCTGCGATTTGCTCCTAGATTATTGTGTTGGAGGGAGCTAGAGCGCCTGCTGATGTTCTTTCTCCTAATGTTGGTGAGAAGCTCCCTAGTGACGGTGATTCTGATGAAATTTTGGTGGATACTTTTGAGGGTCAATGTGGAGATAATAAGGTCGTGGATGATGGATCCACTGATTTGGGTTGGTCTACTGATGTTTCTCTTATAACTGGTTCGGGTACATCTGTGGGAGTTCTTACGTCTGCTCAATTTGTTGATGTGCCGATGTCATTAATTTTCAATGTTGCATTGCAAGCTCAATTGGGCAAGCTTAGAGATTGCTCTGTGGACCACTCGGATTTGTTGGATGTTTCCCCTATTAGTAGGGACGTGGATCGAGGCTTTTTTTGTTGACTCGTCTGGGGGTCTTCATGAAGCTTATAAGTTGCAGATGGATCCTCTGATGGGAAATGACTTTTCCTTGGTTGGGGAAAACGTTTTTGCAGGAAATCCAATTAAGTTTTTGGTGTTTCCTTCTGTTTGGATGCTGTGGTTGATTGGTTGTATGGTTCTTTGGATTTGGATTTGCGACAGTTTTTTGTTGGCTTGGTTGGTGGGGCTGAGATTTTTAGCATGGGCAATGATGAGACAAACATGCTATCCATCTGATCGTATGGCTTGTTGGCAACTACTGTTGGCGGGTTCTTGCTACTCTTTGTGCGTGATTCGGCTATTTGGTTTTTCTGGCTTGTTACTTGCCATTTGGATTGTCGCAACGTTTTGCTACTAATTGAGCCTGAATTCGGTGATTCTTCCTTTTTGGTTGTTTTTTTTCACAGTGATTTTTAATTTTTTTTTCCTTTAGCTGATGTTCGCTTAATCCTCTTTGGATGGTTGTATCTCTTTTTTTTTTCATGAAATAAATTATCAAGTTTTAAAAAAAATCTAATGATATTATTATATTTGTTGTGGGTTAGAATATACGAGGCGATAGAGTTTTAAAATTGTTTTTTTTAGCGTTGTACGAATATCTAGCTCACACACAGAGAACACAGGATTTTTTATGTGGAAACCCATAAAAAGGGGAAAAACCACGGGGCCTATCCCAGTTGAAAATATTTTACTAAAACTTGAGTTGGTTACAATAGGCTGGCTCGCTTCTGAGAATGATCAGATTACAAGTAACAATTGTACAATAGAAGTCCGGGTGTCAGATAATGGTCTAGCAGGACTTCAAGCCTTAGATGATGATCTGGCAGAACTTCAGGCCTTGGATAATGATCAGACAGAACTCCGGGTTTTAGATGAATATTTGGCAGAACTCTGGGCCTTAGATGATGATCAAGCAGAACTTCGGGCCTTAGATAATGATCAGGCAAAACTCTGGGCCTTAGATGAATATTTGGCAGAACTCCGGGCCTTAAATGAAGATGTTAGGCGGTGGTCCGGTGGAGCACAAGGCGTCAGGTGGTGGTCCGGCGGAATGACGGCGTTAAGTGGTGATCCGGTGGAGCACAGGTCATCAGGTAGTGGTTCGGCGGAATGACAACGTTAGGTGGTGATCTGATGGAGCACAGGGCGTCAGTTGGTGGTCCGGTGGAACTCCGGCGATGGTCCAACGAAACTCCGGCGGTGGCCGATGAGGCTAGGAAGCAAGAGCGATCTCCGATCTCTCTCTTTTTTCCTAAGGCTTAGGGGTCCCTTTTCAAGAGGAGAGTGGGCTCTATTTATACATTTTGGGAATGACAAGACCCGTAAATAGGTGGAGGATCAAGGGTTAGTTGGGAGTGGTTGGATGGACGGCCGATCTTGAATCCCTTAATCATGAACCGTTCGATGGACGTTTGAATGTCGTAGTAATGTCGGAATTCAGTGATATTGGGCTCGTTGGATTCATCTCGTTGAGCCGCTCGATTCGACTATAAGTTTGTTATGTTTGAAAGCCGTTTGGTAATCCAAATTGTAGTTTGAACCTTCCAACAGCGTTTCGGGTCCTTGATTTGGATCCATTTGGGCTCGGATTGGGTTGAATTTGGTGCCGTTGGCTTTGTATTTCCGAGACGCTCAGTTAGGTTTGCTGAAATCAGAGTTCAGATGCTCTTGATTTTGATTTCGGAAGTTTCCAACTTGATTTTGCTTTGAGATAAGTGCCCGATCAAGATAATTTTTGTACGATGTATCAATATTCAAGAAAAATATAGAATGCATAAAATATATCATAAAAATAATCTTATCATAACATAAATTATATTCACACTGTTTTTTTCGATCTTATATGTATTGATATTTTATCTAATTAGAAGGGCTAAGTACTTGTTTTTATTTAAAAAAAAGGGAAAAAAAAAAAGAATTGCATGTTCGACGTAACGGCACAGCCCACAGGCCGCTGTTGGGCCTCCATCAAATCCTCCAATTTCAAATACTTTGAAAGAATTAATAACAATTTCTTGTCATCCGGAATGTTATATATATAATAATATCTACTTGATTCCAAGTATTTCCAGAAGAGAATATCGAGAGGCACTATTTGTTGCTTCTTCATACACTTCCACGCATTCTTCATTGTCGATTTTAGTATCCTTTCATTCGAAGGGTTTTCTCCCAGCCGGCCAGGGTAAGGAAGGGGACAATCAAAACATAAAGCCAACCAATTTTTGGATTTTTTTAATCAAAAACTAATTTTCATAATTATTATAAAACTAAAAATTAGAGCTTCCTATGAATTTGGAGAGTAAATGATTTTAGATTAATTATTTATCAATTGAGGACTTGATTTTGTAATTTTAAGATTTTCCAAAATCTTTATATGAATTTTAGATATTCTAACTAATTTATTAATTTATTTAGATAGATCTAGATCTTAGAAAATTAAAATCTATAACTTAAAATGTTCAAATTTCATGAAATTTGATCCTTAGTTTTTTTATGATTGATAGAATAATTTATGAAGGTTTGAGATTTTTTGGAGTCATGAATGCTAAAAATTAATTATTATGATGTATATAACATAGCTATTCCTAGTTACCAAGCTATAGGGGTGTCAACTTTTGACCCGACTCGGAAAAATTCGGGTTTGGGTCAACCCGTTTGTGAAACGGGTCGGGTCCGGGTTCGGATTTTTGACCCGTTTGAAAAATGGGTCGGGTTCGAGTTGACCCGACAACTCGCGGGTCAACACGAATTGACCCGTTTCGCAAATCCGCTGCTCAGGTCGCGTCTCGTCAGGCCAGCTCGTTAGGTCGCGTCCGCATCATGTCCCGACTCCCGCGAACTCGCGCGCGTCCAGCCTAGCGAGCCTGCTCATCCGCGGAGCATCAGATCCTGCGTGACCGCGTCTAGTCAGACCAGCCAGCACTCGGCGCCTCGGCTGCTCGGCGGATCCAGGCGTCCCGCGACCCGCGTCCAGCCTGACCAGGCGACCAGCCCGCACTCGACACCTCGGCGGATCCCACGTTCAGCCTACAGCAGCTCCGCTCCGTAGGCGCACTCGCGAGTCGCGATTTGGACTCCGCCGCTGCCGCTCGCAATCCCGTACAGCCGCACTCGGGTCGGGTCGGGTCAACCCGGCAACCCGAGCGGGTCGAGTCCGAGTTGAAATGTCCGACCCGTTTGAAAAAATGGGTCGGGTTCGAGTTGACTCGTTTAGATCCGACACTTATTTTATTACATAACTTTATTTTGGGGGAGAATTCAGTAATGTGAAGGACTACCATGTCTATAGTGATGTAATGATTTGAGTATTGGCTATGAGAGCACTAAATTGTGATGGTTAAAATAGTGCTTTAAGCACTAGTTATTATGTACCATGTGTTTTAATTTTATAGATATCACATGTTTTGTATATTTCTATCATTCATATGAAAATATGTGTATTTTTTATTGTTCATGTGTACTTTTATTTACATTTGATTAAATTCTCCTTACACTGATATTTTTTATATTATCTTCCATTAAAATCTCTGTAATCTAATTATTTATTTAACCATAATTATTTATTTTCTTAATATTGTTAGAAAATATTAAGAATGATCTTTCATTATTAATGTAATCAATCTATGACTACATAAGTCAGGAGGATCGTAGTCGGCGGGGCGACGAAGGTTGAAAAGACTATAGTCGGCGGGCGACATAAGTCAGGAGGACCGTATTCAACGGGCGACGGATGTCGGAAAGACTGTAGTCGGCGGGCGACGTAAGTCAGGAGGACCGTAGTTGGCTGGCGACGGAGATCGGAAGGATTGTATTCTGACGACGAAGATCAGTAGGACAGCGTCAGGTAGAAGTCCAGCAATGGAAAGAAATGCATCTCCGCATAGACATCCAGCGAAGTCCGATAACCGGTAGAAGTCCGGCGTCGGGTAGAAACTTGGCGAAGAGTGAAGGTCTGACGTCGGGTAGAAGTCCGACGTCTTTGGTGGCAGAGGAGAACTCCGGCTTCACTTGGGCGGAGTTTTGGCGTCAGGAGGGAATTCTCTTGTAAATTGGGAAGAATTTCAGCATCCCAGGAAGAGCTCCGGCGGTGGTCGAGGAGGAGCTTCTTCCTTCTCCTCCTTCTTCTCTTCTTCTTCTCTCTCTTCACTGAGTCCCCATGGTGTAGAATGAGGGCTCTATTTATAGTTTTTCTGGAGTGACATAGCTCGTAAATAGGCGTGAGATAAGGGGCGAATTGAGAGTGTTTTGAATGGACGGCCGATATCGAATCCTTTAATCATGCACCGTTCGTTGGGCATTTGAAGGCCTTAAGGATGCCAGAATTCAGCGATCTTGGGCTCGTTGGATTCGTCTCGTCGAGCCGTTCGATTCGAGTATAAGCTCGTCAAAATCGGAGACCGTTTGGTAACTCAAATTGCAGTTTGAACCTTCCAACAGCGCTTTGAGCCCTTGATTCGGACCATTTGGGCTCGTATTGGGTTGATCTTGGTGTCGTTGGGTTCGTATTTCCGAGGCGCTCAGTTTGACTGTAAGCTCGCTGAAATCGGAGTTCATATGCTCCCGAAATTAATTTTTGAAGTTTCCGAACTGATTTTGCCTCGAGATTCGTGCCCAATCAAGATAATTTTGTGATGATGTATCAATTATAATTTCAGAAGATATCGTCATTTCATCTTTTAGCTTTTAATGCTCTTAGTATTGTAGAATTGTGCTAATGGTTTATAAGAAAATTCTGATTGAGCGTAGCCAGCTGAATTGGTGAATTTTTATTTAAGCTTTTTCAAGCTACAAGAAATGTGAAAGCAGTTTTTCCATTTTTTGAATAAGTTGAACATTTGCTATGAAACTTACGATCTCATTTTTTTTTTATTCGAAGGGAAAATTTACAATGCTTTACTCGTAGAAATATCCATTGATGGGATTTGATCTAACTCGTTTTCTTAAGCTATATTTTTTATTCAGATTTCTCTAGAATAGTTAGCGATAAATAGAATTTAATCCTTGTTATATGTAATCACAGAATGATTTGTTAAGAAACTTAGAACGAATTGTTTAGAACAATGATAATTCCATGGCCTCTTATCTGGTCAAGTAAAATTATTAAACTTTGATTTGTTTTTGGTAATTTACTATAGATTGTATTAGTATTACTGAAAATTTTCCAAAAGCATTTCTTATAATTTGTTTCTTCATCCCATAGGTCTAAAACTTTTGTGGAAATTGAGAAGCTTTAGGAGCGTGGGGTTTTTTAATCTTTGATAGGTCAAATTTCTCATGCTCTTCTGACTATCCAGAAGAAATGATGCATTAATAATGCTATTTTACGTTCTTTGTAATACAAATGATTGCATTTTTTTAGGGTAACGAGCCTGAGTTCGAATACTCCACTGCTCGACTCGAGAGCTCGTTGAGTAGCTCGCATAGCGGGAACGAGATTTGATTCGAAGGCGGGAGCGTGCTCCAATTCGCATGCTGAAGAAACCGAGAACACAGTTCTCAGCTTTCTTGAAACAAGAATAAAGAAGATAAGAGCAAGTGGACAAGACAACTCAGAGAAAGAAAGAATTATATTATTTCCTGTTAACCCTTTTCGTTACAGCCTAGAGCTCTATATATAGAGTTTAATAAACTAGATAGTACAACAAGTTACCAATCATAAAATGCCAAGTGGAAAATAAGTACAATAGTTTTATTTGGAATTCTGTTCTAATATCCCCCTGCAAAATGATGGTTCTTGAACAACCGTCATTTTGGAACGCAGTTGATGAAACCTTTTTGTAGATAAAGGTTTAGTAAGAATATCTGCTACTTGGTCAATAGTGCTGATAGGGAGTAGACGTATGTTATTGTTGATAATTTGATCTCGAACAAACTTTTGATCAATTTCAATATGCTTTGTGCGAGCATGAAAAACCGGATTGTTCGCCAAAGCAATCGCGGATGTATTGTCACAATGCATATCTGTAGGCTGATCAGGAGAGATTCCAAATTCAGCCAGAATACGTCTGAGCCATATGACATCAGCAGTCAATGCGGCAAGCGATCGGTATTCGGATTCAGTGGATGATCTTGCAACTGTAGACTGCTTCTTGACCGTCCAGCTAATGAGATTCTGACCCAAGAAAGAGCAGTATCCAGAAATTGATTTCCGTGTATGTGGATCTCCTGCCCAATCGGCATCTGAATAGGAATGAAGTAGAAGATTAGATTTGATAATAGGAATACCAAATTCTAACGTACCTTTTATATATAGTAAAGTTCTTTGCAGCATATAAAAATGAGAGGGCATAGGATTATGCATGTTTTGAGATAGTTGATTTATGCTAAATGCAAGATCCGGCCTCGTAAGAGTTAGATACTGTAATGACCCAATAATCCTCCTGTATAAAATCGGATCTGAGAACTCAGGATCCATTGGAATGTTGTCCGGAAGTCGAGTACAATTTGGATTTGATAACGGCTTGCAATCAGACATTTGAGCCTGTTGAAGAATACTCAAAGCATATGGTGTTTGAGATAAAAAGAAGCAGTTAGGCATGCGTTTAATTTGAATACCCAAAAACTCATTAACTTCACCCAGCTTTTTCATATCAAACTTTTTACTGAGTTTATGAATCATGGCTGAAATAGTATTATTATCATTACCCGTAATAAGAATGTCATCTACATATATAAGCAAGAAAAGTAAAATACCGTTTGAATTATAAAGAAAAAGTGAGGGATCAGCCTTACTGTGAGCGAATCCAAGAGAAAGAAGATGTTCAGTGAGTGTGTTGTACCATTGACGCGGAGCTTGCTTAAGCCCATAGATCGCCTTGTGAAGCAGACAGACGTAATCCGGGTGAGAAGCATCCTCAAATCCTTTAGGTTGTGTCATAAATACCTTTTCCGGAAGAATGCCATGCAAGAATGCATTGGCAACATCTAGTTGCTGAACAGACCACTGATGATGAATAGCGACGGTAAGAAGAATGCGTATAGTAGGTAGCTTGGCGACAGGACTAAAGGTCTCTGTATAATCAAGACCAAATTCTTGATTGTTACCAAGAGCAACAAGACGAGCTTTGTGTTTGGCGATGGAGCCATCCGCATGATATTTTAACCGATAAGTCCATTTGCAACCTATAACAGGATTGCTAGAAGATCTTGGAATAAGACTCCAAGTTCCTTGACGTTGTAGAGCAAAAAATTCTGCCGCCATTGCGCTTCGCCATTCTGGATACTTAATTGCTTCAGTGTAGCAGGTTGGCGTGAAGGACAGATTTGAGACAGTAGTGTGATGAGTAAGATTCATACGTTGAATAGGTTTGAGGGAGCCGGTTCGCATGCGAGTGACCATAGGATGATGAACAGGTGCGGGAATAGTGATAGAGTCATTAAATACTGGACAGGATGAGGTAGGCAAAGGTGAAGAATTCTGAGTAACAGGTATAGAACTTACGTTAGGTAGAGTTTGATTTTTATTGCTGGACTGATGAGATGATGGTATGAGCACAGAGTTAGGGAGAAGAAGAGCAGGCGGAATATCGGGATTGACAGAGATGGGTGGTGAGCAAGATTGTTTAGAGAAGGGAAATGAATCTTCAATAAAAGTTGTGTGGCGGGATATAATGATGCGTTTGGTTTGTGAATCAAGGCATTTATATCCTTTGTGCTGATCAGAATACCCCAAGAAGATAGAGGATGTTGCTTTGGGTTGAAACTTATGCCGTTTGTGCGAAGGTAGGAGAGGGAAGCATTCACATCCAAAAACGCGAAGATTACTATAATCGGGTTTGGTGTGATAAATGAGTTCAAAAGGAGTGCAATTATGTATGGTTTTTGAGGGCATTCGATTGATTAAGTACGCAGCAGTAGCCACGGCTTCCGGCCAGTAGATATAAGGAACAGAGGCGGTGGATAGAAGCGTCCTCGTGGTTTCAATTAGATGCCTATGTTTGCGCTCCGCGGCTCCGTTTTGCTCTGGAGTATAAGGACAAGATATTTGATGATTAATACCATGTGTAACAAGAAATTGGAGTAGTTTGTCATTAATAAATTCAGTGCCGCCATCAGATCGAAGCATTCGTATAGATTGAGAGGTAAATTTTTCTATGCAGGTTTTAAAAGAAATAAAAATATTAGTAACTTCATCTTTAGTACGCATAGGAAAAATCCAAACAAAATGCGAGAAATCGTCAAGAAACAAAACGTAGTATCTGAATCCGTGAACTGATACAACCGGAGCGGGTCCCCATACATCAGTGTGAATTAGTTCAAGAATTCTTTTACTACGATGTATAGATTTGGGAAAAACTAGTTTATGACACTTAGCAGCATTACAGATAGAGCAAGAAAACAATTTTCTATTTATTTGAAGATGAGGATTGGAAGCAGAAATTGAAGCAGTAGTTCTTGAGTTGGGATGACCAAGACGTTGATGCCAAATTGACGTCAAGCCAGCTGCAGCAGAAAGAGCGTGAGTCGTCGTCGTCCTCTTAGTTGTTGCAGGAATGGCATACAGGCCATTTTTTACACGGTCCTTGCAACAGAACTTGATGAGTCGTCGAATCCTTGATGGTAAAACCAAATTTATCAAAAAATTATTGAAATCCTGTTATCTTTAATTAAACTGAGATATAGAAATAAGATTGAATTGAAATGAAGGAGAATGAAAAATCTGTGATAAAACCAACTTACGAGATGGGGTCGGTAACAATCCATCACCAGAGTGACTGATGTTAACCGATCGCCCATCACCGACAGTGACTGATTCATGGCCATGGTAGGGATTTGCTATGTTCAAGTTTTCCAGAGAATTTGACAGATGAGAAGATGCGCCGGAGTCCAAGAACCAGCTGGACGAGGCATTGTCGTTCGTGGTAAGAAGAGCTTTCTTGGACTGGGATGATGTCGAAGGAATGTACTGAGTGTTTAGTCGATGCCAGCAATTAGGAGCAGAGTGTCCCCCGTTTTAAGCATATCTGGCAGGAAACCTGAGTATTTTCGTTGGGACGAGGAGGATGTTCATTACCAGACGATTGCTGTCGTCCGCGCGACCTGCGACCACGGCCACCTCGATAGGTGTAGAACGCCATTTTGGATTCTTGAAGAGCAGTTTCTTTTGCAACATCGGACGAGACATGTATTTCCTCACTGATCAACAGTGAGTAAAGACTGTCCAAGCTTACCGGATGGAGCATTGTGCGGATCGAGGTTTTAAACGATTGATAGGAATTGGGAAGACCCTGCAGGATGTATAGAACAACATCTTCATCGTCGACGGTAGATCCGGCAACGGTGATTTGATCCACCAGAGATTTAATCTCCGATAGATACTGTGTCATCGTCTGATTCTTGAGAGAAATATGATGCAGGGTGTTCTTTAACTGAATGACCTTGGAGCGATTGGTAGCTTGAAATCTATGTTCAAGAACGCTCCAGATTTCAGCTGTAGTTGCCAGATTAATGACATGAGGAAGCACCGAAGGCGAGATTGTAGAACATAGCGTTGCAGCCAAATTTTGATCAATTAAGATCCATTTGGAACCGGCATTGTTGTTGGCATTGGATCCATCAGCAGGATGGATAACTGGATCGGGAGGAGGGATCGTGGAATCAAGAAACTTATCAAAGCCATTTGCCTTGAAGATCTTGAGTATCTGAGACTTCCAGAGCGGATAGTTATCAGATACGAGTTGTGTGGGAACGATGTGTTTGAGATTTGAAACCACAAACTTGAGGGAGGATGGTATGAAATGATCCTCCAACTGCATAGTTGTCGATCTATCGTCCGTTTGAGATGTAAACGAGTTTGCCATGACCACCTCTTCAGGCGACCAGATTCGCCGGCTTTGATACCATGAAGAAACCGAGAACACAGTTCTCAGCTTTCTTGAAACAAGAATAAAGAAGATAAGAGCAAGTGGACAAGACAACTCAGAGAAAGAAAGAATTATATTATTTCCTGTTAACCCTTTTCGTTACAGCCTAGAGCTCTATATATAGAGTTTAATAAACTAGATAGTACAACAAGTTACCAATCATAAAATGCCAAGTGGAAAATAAGTACAATAGTTTTATTTGGAATTCTGTTCTAATACATGCAGGAGTGGGATTCGATTCGCAATTTGTATTACAAAGGGGCTTGCTTTGTAATACAAATGATGCATTAATAATTAACTCAAGGGGCTTGCGCCTATAGGAAACTAGAACTCAGATCATAAAATCCTCACAAAATGAGGGTGAAATCTTTAGGTGTGTCTTATCTACAATCTCAGTTTTGTATCTTATCTACAATCTCAATTTGTCTTCCCAAAATTTATCCCGAAACTTAATCCGTTAAAACTCACCCGAGCGGCGGCGGGGAGGCCGGGGCCAAATTTTTGGAGCCCGCTAAGAGATAACAAAATTTCAACATTTTTTTTATCTATATTTGCATGATATTATTTATGGCAGTAGTAATTTTATTATATCTTAATTAATTCAGCTAGCTAGGTTCAACATTTTTTAAAACCTTTTCGTTATTTGATGAATTAGTTGTATATTGCTGAAAAATAAATAAATGCCAGTGTGTCCTGATATCACCTCTGTTATTTTTGTAATATATATCATATATTTTACACATCACTAATTATTTCTTAGTACAATAAAATTGCTGAACAATATGATTAAATTATATGACAATTCAACTAAAACATTAAATATTCATATTTTTTATTAAAATAATTAAAATTATTTAATAATTTAATATTGATACGTACTCCAAAAATTAGCTTGATCGGGCACGAATCTCGAGGCAAAAGCTAGTTGGAAACTTCAAAAAATAATTTCGGGAGCATATGAACTCCGATTTCAGCGAGCTTACAGTCAAACTGAGCGTCTCGGAAATACGAACCCAACGACACCAAGATCAACCCAATCCGAGCCCAAATGAGTCCGAATCAAGGGTTCAAAGCGCTGTTGCAAGGTCCAAACCGCAATTTGAGTTTATCAAACGGTCTCCGATTTTGACGAGCTTATACTCGAATCGAAGGGCTCGACGAGACGAATCCAACGAGCCCAAGATCATTGAATTCCGACAACATTAAGGCCTTCAAATGTCCAACAAACCGTGCATGATCAAAGGATTCGATATCGGCCGTCCATTCAAACCACTCCCTGTTCGCCCTTGATCTCGCGCATATTTACGGGCTATGCCACTCCAGAAAAACTATAAATAGAGCCCTCATTCTACACCAAGGGGGCTCAAGTGAAGAGAGAGAAGAAGGAGAGGAGAAAGGGGAAAAGGAGATTCCTCACCTCCTCGACCACCGCCGGAGCTCTTCCTGCCGCCTGAAGACACCGGAACTCTGCCGGATTTTCGGGAGAACGCAGGAATTCTGTACAACTTCCATGAGATGCTGAAATTCTTCCCAATTTACAAGAGAGTTCCCTCCTGACGCCGAAACTCCGCCCAAGTGAAGACGGAGTTCTCCTCTGCCACCAAAGACGTCGGACTTCTGCCCGACGTCGGACCTTCACTCTTCGCCAAGTTTCTACCCGATGCCGGACTTCTACCGATTATCGGACTTCGCTGGACGTCTATGCGAAGATGCATTTCTTTTCATTGCTGGACTTCTACCTGACGCTGTCCTACTGATCTTCGTCGTCAGACTACAGTCCTTTCGACCTCCGTCGCCAGCCGACTACGGTCCTCCTGACTTACGTCGCCCGCCGACTACAGTCTTTTTGACATCCGTCGCCCGCCGACTACAGTCCTCCTGACTTACGTCGCCCGCCGACTACAATCCTCCGTCGCCAGCTGACTACGGTCCTCCTGACCTACGTCGCACGCCAACTGCAGTCCTTCTAACAAAAGCGAATACGTCGATAGTAGATCTTTGTATTTACATCATGTAATGTACTCCATAAGATGTACATCATGCTAAGGCCTTCTCCCAAGGAAGGGTCTCATTTGTAATCGACTGCAAATACTAGTGGATTCGTTCAAACTGGGCTAGGCCCCGTGGTTTTTCCCCCTTTTACAGGGGTTTTCCACGTAAAAATCTTGGTGTCTCATAAATGCTAGACCCTCTCTCCTTATCTGCTTGCGTGCCAGATCTTCGTACAATGCTAAGACGTTAAATATAATATTTCTCTACCGCCGCGAATACTACTGGACGCAACAGTTTGGCGCCGTCTGTGGGAACGTGTTTCCCGACTGGGGGGGCAATTTTTGCTCCAACCTCATAAAGAAGTTCATGTCCACTTACTGACATCAGTCATTACTTCACCAATTTCATAGGAATTAGATCCGGACCGGGGGGGCAACCTTGACTCCGACTATTGTCAAAAAGACCCTCCAGTACTTCCAACATCAAGATGATATTTCAGAAAAATCCAAGCAAATGCAAGGATACTTTCTATCACTTATAAGTTTCATACAGTCCCCTACAGGACTCATACTCCTTGGGCAAGGTCTTGATCTCGATCTCAAAATGGTAGTAACGGTCTAAAGGTAGACTATTCTTCACCTTTGATTCGGGATATACGCGGCGTTCGCCCCTCCTAATCAAAGCAAAATCAATCCCAGGGGGATTCGATTTGACCTCTTCCACACAGGTTAACGTCGTCGAGCAAAGGCTCCGACATACAACCTAGGAAAGGTCTTACATCCTTGGTGGATTCTCCCGGCCTCTTCCACACAGGTTAACGTCGTCGAGCAAAGGCTCCGACATATATACAACCTAGGAAAGGTCTTACATCCTTGGTGGATTCTCCCGGCCTCTTCCACACAGGTTAACGTCGTCGAGCAAAGGCTCCGGCATACAACCTCGGAAAGGTCCTACATCCTTGGTGGATTCTCTCGGCCTCTTCCACACAGGTTAACGTCGTCGAGCAAAGGCTCCGGCATACAACCTCGGAAAGGTCCTACATCCTTGGTGGATTCTCCCGGCCTCTTCCACACAGGTTAACGTCGTCGAGCAAAGGCTCCGACATACAACCTCGGAAAGGTCCTACATCCTTGGTGGATTCTCCCGGCCTCTTCCACACAGGTTAACGTCGTCGAGCAAAGGCTCCGACATACAACCTCGGAAAGGTCCTACATCCTTGGTGGATTCTCCCGACCTCTTCCACACAGGTTAACGTCGTCGAGCAAAGGCTCCGACATACAACCTCGGAAAGGTCCTACATCCTTAGTGGATTCTCCCGGCCTCTTCCACACAGGTTAACGTCGTTGAGCAGTGCTCCGGCATACAACCTCGGAAAGGTCTCACATCCTTAGTGGATTCTCCCGACCTCTTCCACACAGGTTAACGTCGTCGAGCAGGACTCCGGCATACAACCTCGGAAAGGTCTCACATCCTTAGTGGATTCTCCCGACCTCTTCCACACAGGTTAACGTCGTCGAGCAGGGCTCCGACTTACAACATCGGAAAAGTCTTACGTCCTTGGTTAACGTCGCTAGAATGTCGTCAATAGACTTCTATCTGACTTCTCCATAATGTTAAAATTCTTCCCGATTTTGAATTTCCTCCTGCGCTAAACTTTTGCCTTGCAGGACTTTCGACGGACTATTACACGACGCCGAAATTCTTCCTTTCATCGGACTAATACCCGTCGTCGGACTTCTGCTCGTCGACGAACTTTCGTCGGTCTTCTACCCGACAATACTTCTACACGACGTCGGACTTCACCTTGTCGTCGAACTTCTGCTCTTTAGCAGACTTCTACACGACGTCGGACTTCACCTTGTCGTAGAACTTCTGCTCGTCAGCGGACTTCTACTCGTCTTCGGACTTCTGCCCGTCGACGAACTTTCATTGGACTCTTGCCCGAGGCCGTACTTTCTACACGTCGTCGGACTTCTCCTTGTCGTCGAACTTCTGCTCATCAGCGGACTTCTACTCGTCGTCGGACTTCTGCTCGTCGACGAACTTTCATCGGACTTCTGCCCGAGGCCGTACTTCTACACGACGTCGGACTTCTCCCTATCGTCGGACTTCCACTCGTCAGCGAACTTCTACTCGTCATCGGACTTCTGCCCGTCGACGAATCTTTGTCGGTCTTCTACCCGACGCTGCAGCTCTACCCGACTTCGTACTTCTACCGGATGTCGGACTTCTACCAGTTAATTGACTTTCATCGGTCTTCTACCCGACGACGGACTTCTCCCTGTCATCAGACTCCTGCTCGTAGGAAGACTCCTACGCATCGTCGGACTTCTGCTCGTTAGCAGACTCCTACCCGACATCGTACTTCTCCCTGTCGTCAGATTTCTGCTCGTCAGCGGACTCCTACTCGTCGTCGGACTTCTGCTCGTCAGCGGACTCCTACTCGTCGTCGGACTTCTGCTCGTCAGCGGACTCCTACTCGTCGTCGGACTTCTGCTCGTCAGCGGACTCCTACCCGACGTCGGACTTCTGCTCGTTAGCAGACTCCTACCCGACGTCGTACTTCTCCTCGTCGTCGGACTTCTGCTTGTTAGCGGACTCCTACCCGACGTCGTACTTCTCCCTGTCGTCAGATTTCTGCTCGTCAGCAGACTTCTACTCATCATCGGACTTCCGCTCATCGACGAATCTTCGTCGGTCTTCTATGCAACATTGAACTTCTACCCGACGACGGACTTCTCCCTGTCATCAGACTCCTGCTCGTAGGAAGACTCCTACGCATCGTCGGACTTCTGCTCGTTAGCAGACTCCTACCCGACATCGTACTTCTCCCTGTCGTCAGATTTCTGCTCGTCAGCGGACTCCTACTCGTCGTCGGACTTCTGCTCGTCAGCGGACTCCTACTCGTCGTCGGACTTCTGCTCGTCAGCGGACTCCTACTCGTCGTCGGACTTCTGCTCGTCAGCGGACTCCTACCCGACGTCGGACTTCTGCTCGTTAGCAGACTCCTACCCGGCGTCGTACTTCTCCTCGTCGTCGGACTTCTGCTTGTTAGCGGACTCCTACCCGACGTCGTACTTCTCCCTGTCGTCGGATTTCTGCTCGTCAGCGGACTCCTACTCGTCGTCGGACTTCTGCTCATCAGCGGACTCCTACTCGTCGTCGGACTTCTGCTCGTCAACGGACTCCTACTCGTCGTCGGACTTCTGCTCGTCAGCGGACTCCTACTCGTCGTCGGACTTCTGCTCGTCAGCAGACTCCTACCCGACGTCGGACTTCTGCTCGTCAGCAGACTTCTACCCGACGTCGGACTTCTGCTCGTCAGCGGACTTCTACCCGACGTCGGACTTCTGCTCGTCGACGAATTTTTCGTCGGTCCTCCACCCGAAGTCAGACTTCTTCCTGTTGTCGGACTTCTGCTCGACTACTACGCGTCATCGGCTTCTCGCAACGCATTCTCAAACTCTCCCCTTTGACTCCACACTCGATCGTTGACTACTAACGGGCTTCAACTCGATCGTCCATCGCCAACAAAACCTCCGCTCAGATGGAAAAGAGATCCCGTAGGTTTCTATCGCCAGTAAAACCGGGAGGGAGAGGAAGAAATCCCGTAGGTTTTTTCTATCGCCAGTAAACCGGAGGGAGAGGAAGAAATCCCGTAGGTTTCTATCGCCAGTAAACCGGAGGGAGAGGAAGAAATCCCGTAGGTTTCTATCGCCAGAAAACCGGAGGGGGAGGAAGAAATCCCGTAGGTTTTCTATCGCCAGTAAACCGGAGGGAGAAGATGAAATCCCGTTGGGTTTCTATCGCCAGTAAACCGGAGGGAGAAGATGAAATCCCGTTGGGTTTCTATCGCCAGTAAACCGGAGGGAGAGGAAGAAATCCCGTAGGTTTCTATCGCCAGAAAACCGGAGGGGGGAGGATGAAATCCCGTAGGTTCCTATCGCCAGAGAACCAGAGGGAGAAAGAAGTAGGAGTTGCAAGTTTCCTAAGGGCCTAGGAGGCCTATTTATAGGTTTTGGAGAGAAAAAAGGGGGGAAGTTATTGCAATTTTTGGATTTCCCTATTTTTCTAAATTTTTTTTCGGATTTTTTGAGATTTTTTGGGAATTTTTTGGACCCAAAAATGACAAAAAAAGGACAAATTTCGCGCTTGTGGGGCCCACATTGGCGGTGCGGCCAACCGGCCGCACCGTTTCGCGCGGCCAGGTCACGGATCCTGCGGCCAGCGCGGCCGGATCACGGCTGGCCAGCCGTGGGCACACACGCGCGTGGCCACGGCAGCCCGCGGCACGCGGGTGCCAGCGATCCGCGACAGCGGATCTGTTCCGCGCGCGGAACAGCGCGCGGCCAAAGACCGCGCGGTTCGCGCGGTTCCTTCCGCGCGCCGCGCGGTTCCGCGGATGCCGCCGCCGGCGAGCGGCGGCGGGCGGCGGCCGGCCGGACGTCCGGCCGGTTCGGCCGCCTACGCGTTTTCGGGCCCCATTTTTTGGGGACGGACGGTCCGATTCGGATGTTTTTTGGGTCCCCGGACACGTTTTTCGACGTTCCGGACTCAATTTTGATACTTCCGGAACTCAACGGGATCTCTATGACGAACTTCGAGCAAGATGTTAATTTTTGGAACGTATTTTTTGGTGTTTGGGCCAACGTAAATTGTCGACGCATGTATTTTCGGACTCCTGGTGTTTCGACGTCCGAAAATAGGGGGGCAACTGATACGTACTCCAAAAATTAGCTTGATCGGGCACGAATCTCGAGGCAAAAGCTAGTTGGAAACTTCAAAAAATAATTTCGGGAGCATATGAACTCCGATTTCAGCGAGCTTACAGTCAAACTGAGCGTCTCGGAAATACGAACCCAACGACACCAAGATCAACCCAATCCGAGCCCAAATGAGTCCGAATCAAGGGTTCAAAGCGCTGTTGCAAGGTCCAAACCGCAATTTGAGTTATCAAACGGTCTCCGATTTTGACGAGCTTATACTCGAATCGAAGGGCTCGACGAGACGAATCCAACGAGCCCAAGATCATTGAATTCCGACAACATTAAGGCCTTCAAATGTCCAACAAACGGTGCATGATCAAAGGATTCGATATCGGCCGTCCATTCAAACCACTCCCTGTTCGCCCTTGATCTCGTGCCTATTTACGGGCTATGCCACTCCAGAAAAACTATAAATAGAGCCCTCATTCTACACCAAGGGGGCTCAAGTGAAGAGAGAGAAGAAGGAGAGGAGAAAGGGGAAAAGGAGATTCCTCACCTCCTCGACCACCGCCGGAGCTCTTCCTGCCGCCTGAAGACACCGGAACTCTGCCGGATTTTCGGGGAGAACGCAGGAATTCTGTACAACTTCCATGAGATGCTGAAATTCTTCCCAATTTACAAGAGAGTTCCCTCCTGACGCCGAAACTCCGCCCAAGTGAAGACGGAGTTCTCCTCTGCCACCAAAGACGTCGGACTTCTGCCCGACGTCGGACCTTCACTCTTCGCCAAGTTTCTACCCGATGCCGGACTTCTACCGATTATCGGACTTCGCTGGACGTCTATGCGAAGATGCATTTCTTTTCATTGCTGGACTTCTACCTGACGCTGTCCTACTGATCTTCGTCGTCAGACTACAGTCCTTTCGACCTCCGTCGCCAGCCGACTACGGTCCTCCTGACTTACGTCGCCCCGCCGACTACAGTCTTTTTGACATCCGTCGCCCGCCGACTACAGTCCTCCTGACTTACGTCGCCCGCCGACTACAATCCTCCGTCGCTGAGCTGACTACGGTCCTCCTGACCTACGTCGCACGCCAACTGCAGTCCTTCTAACAAAGCGAATACGTCGATAGTAGATCTTTGTATTTACATCATGTAATGTACTCCATAAGATGTACATCATGCTAAGGCCTTCTCCCAAGGAAGGGTCTCATTTGTAATCGACTGCAAATACTAGTGGATTCGTTCAAACTGGGCTAGGCCCCGTGGTTTTTCCCCCTTTTACAGGGGTTTTCCACGTAAAAATCTTGGTGTCTCATAAATGCTAGACCCTCTCTCCTTATCTGCTTGCGTGCCAGATCTTCGTACAATGCTAAGACGTTAAATATAATATTTCTCTACCGCCGCGAATACTACTGGACGCAACAAATATAATTGCATATATGTTTAGTTAAACTTTTCTAATAGTTTAATCATATTATCTAATAATTTTATTATATTCAAGAAAAATATAGAATGCATGAAATATATCATAAAAATATTTTTATCATGACATAAATTATATTTACACTTTTTTTTTTCGATCTTATATGTATGGATATTTTATCTAATTAGAAGGGCTGAGTACTTGTTTTTATTAAAAAAAAGGAAAAAAAATGAATTGCATGTTCGACGTAACGGCACAGCCCACAGGCCGCTGTTGGGCCTCCATCAAATCCTCCAACTTCAAATACTTTGAAAGAATTAATAACAATTTCTTGTCATCCGGAATGTTATATATATAATAATATTTACTTGATTCCAATTATTTCCAGAAAAGAATATCGAGAGTAGGGCTGTCAATAATTGACACGACACGAAAACCCGACCCGGACCCGACTCGAAAATTTCGGGTTCAGGTCAACCCAAACCCCAATTGGGTCGGGTTCGGGTCAACCCGAACCCGAATCGGGTCGGGTTCGAGTTTTCGACCCGTTTGAAAAACCGGGTCGGGTTCGAGTTGACCCGGAAACCCGAAAATGACCCGAAATGACCCGCTGCCCGCCCTGACCGGGGCTGACCGAAGCTGCCCGCGCGGAGTCCGAGTCTGACCCGTGTCGCTTCGCGAGTCGCATCGCGTCAGGCGTCAGCCGCTGTCGAGCGGAGTCCGTGTCCGCTGTCGCTTCGAGTCGCGTCTGCCGCTGTCGCGCGCGTCCGCGTCTGCCGCTGGCCCGTTGCCGCCGGCCGGCCGTCGCGCGTCCGCGTCTGCCGCTGCGCAGTTGCCCGCTGACCGCTGCTGCTCGCCGGCCCGCCGTCCCGTCATGCTGCGAACCGCCGTCCGCCGAAATGCCGAACCCGCTTGCGCTGCGAAATCGCGAACCCGCACCGCTACCCGGGTCGTGTCGGGTGGACCCGAACCCGAAGCGGGTCAGGTTCGGGTCCGGGATTTCGACCCGTTTGCCTACCCGGGTCGGGTTAGGGTCGACCTGATTGAACCCGGGTCAGTTCCGGGTTTGACCCGAACCTGACCCGTGACCCGAAATTGACACCCCTAATCGAGAGACACTTTGCCTGTATATGTTTCTTCTTCATACACTTCCACGCATTCTACATTGTCGATTTTAGTATCCTTTCATTTGTCGGTTTTTTCCCAGCCGGAAAATTTTTTATTAATAGCTTCAATAGGATAAGGTTTTTTTTTTTTTTTTTTGTAAACAATGTTAATAGGTTGCTAAACGCAAGCTTCAATAGGATAAGGTGAAATTGAGCTTGACTTAAATTTGATCAAAAGTATCCTAAAGATTTGCTAGTTTAGGATCTCGAGGACTTCCTAGAGATATAGAATTTTGCACAAAGGAAGGGGACAATCAAAACATAAAGCCAACGAATTTTTGGATTTTTTGAATCAAAAACTAATTTTCATAATTATTAGAAAACTGAAAATTAGAGCTTCCTATGAATTTGGAGAGTAAATGATTTTAGATTAGTTTTTGATCAATTGACGACTTGATTTTGTAATTTTAAGGTTTTCTAAGATATTTATAAGAATTTTAGATATTCTAAGAAATTTATTCATTAATTTAGATAGATTTAGATCTTAGAAAATTCAAATCTATAACTTGTCCAAATTGTCATGAAATTTCATGAAATTTGATCCTTAGTTTTTTTATGACTGTTAGAATAATTTTTGAAGGTTTGAGAATTTTTGGAGTAATTAACCCTAAAAATTAATTATTATGATGCATATAACATAGTTATTCCTAGTCGGCGGCGGGAGTTTGATGGCGGCGGGCGTTTTTCCCCGTCCCGGAGGGAACTTGTCTCTCTGGCTTTCGCTCGTTTGGGGGAAGTTTTCGCTTTCCCTGCTTCTGTATTGCATTTTGGTCAAATTTTTTTGTTGGTTTTGCCTTTTCCTTGTCGGCTGCGCCGGCATGGCTGCTGTTAAGTTAAAAGACACCGGTTTTTTAGAGGGGTTTTCTCATTCTAGGTCTTTCCTTCAAGCTTTGGCTGGTCCGAAGTCATCTTTTCCGGATTTGCAAGCCTCCACGTTCCGTGGACTCCCGTCACTTTGGGTTTCTGATTTGGAAATTCATGATCTTGCAGCCCCTTTTCAGTTCTCTCTTGTTGGTTTTTTTCCTTCTAAAAGACCTTCTTTGGAAGCTATTCGTAAGTTTTTTTTTTTAAGTTGAAGTTGAAGAATGAAGTCTCTATCACGATTTTAGATCATTCTCATATTTTGATCAAGTTAGCCAATGATCTTGATTACTGTAGAGTTTTCTGTCACTGTTCTTACCTTGTTTTTAATTGTTTTATGAAACTAACGAAGTGGTCTCCGACGTTGGACATTGGTGTTGAATCTCCGGTGATTCCTATCTGGATCTCTTTTCCTCGTCTTCGTCCCCATTTCTTTTCGCCTCGTATTCTCTCTGGCCTTGGCAGTTTGTTTGGGAAACCGCTGAAAATTGATGAAGCTACGGCTATAGGTTCCCGTCCGTCGATTGCCCGTGTGCTTGTTGAGTTAGATATTACGAAATCCTATCCTAAGCAAGTTTGGTTAGGCTTGGAAACTCTAGGTTATACGCAAGAAGTAGTTTTTGACGAATTCCCCAACTTTTGTGCCGGTTGTAAATCTATTGGTCACTCGATCGGAAATTGTCGACCTTCTTCTCCTATCACCCAGAACTCTAACCCTCCCCCTATTGCTTGCGGTGGGGTGGGTATTGGTGTTAATGTGATTACTGAGAAGTCTGGGGAGTGTGAAAAAGTGAATATTGGCTTAAATCATGTTATTTTCCATGCTGTTCAGACTCCGATTATTTCCCCGATTCTTGAGGGGGGTTCTGTTTCGCTGAAGGACGTGAATGGTGAGGTTATGCTTGGAGGGGTTGGTGTGGTTGATTGCCTTACTGTTAATGCTGGCCTGGATCTTTCTCCTCTTCCTATAACTGTAGAAAATCCTAATACAATTTTAGATGATGTTTCTATTTCTTTAGCGCAGGGAAGTTTAAATGAGACTGTTCCTTCTCTGGTAACTAATGCGGTGTTAGGTGTTGACGGTACAACGTCTGATTTTTGCTTAGTTGATTTATCTCCAAATGCTACATCTTTTCTTCCTCATGCTGTAGCTTCTGTTAGCAATGTAATTTTGGCGCCGATCTCTACAGAAAATTTTGTTAATTCTAAAGGTGGTGATGTTTTAATTGAGTCTGGTGTTGTGGGTTCCGTCTTGGCTGAGGTTGCGCCTCATTCGTCTGATGTCCGGGAGGAATGTTGCCCGGTTATCAACAGATTAATTGTGGTTCCAGTTAATTTGATCAATACGCAATCTATGGCTAACTGTTTGGGGGATTCGTCTGGTTTGGATATTAGGAATCATTTGTTGCATGGTTCGTCGGATGTTGAAGTGCATTCTGAATCTTCTAAAGGTGATTGGGATTCTCCGGATCTCAGTAGAGGCTCTGACCCAGGCAATGATTTTTCTTTGCTAAGTGCTAAACCAACTGTCAATGTTGCAACTCGGGGAAAATTTTGGGGAAGAGGCTGTCGCAGACGTTGATTTTAAGTGTTTTGTTGTTTATTTTTGCCGTGGTGCTCTCTTTGGGGTTGGTTTGTTATTCTGTTT
Organism: Dendrobium officinale; assembly: GCA_019514585.1. NCBI lineage: Eukaryota > Viridiplantae > Streptophyta > Magnoliopsida > Asparagales > Orchidaceae > Dendrobium > Dendrobium officinale. Next base: position 11,797,712 of record CM033697.1, read on the forward strand.
GTCTTATTTGTTGTTGCGCTAGCTTAAGGGCAATTATGTGGTTGGGGCTCGTGCCCCTGTTGCTTAGCTGGTGGCAACCTTTTATTGGACGGTTCGTGTTTTGCTTCAGGGTCGCTCGTAGCCTCGACCACTTACTGAGCCCGCTTTTGGCCTGTAATTCTCTTTTGTTTTTCCTGACCTCTTTGGTTCTCTCTGTTGTAACCGCTTTGTTCTGATTAATAATATTTTGTTATTAAAAAAATAATAATAATATAAAAAAACATAGCTATTCCTAGTTACATAGCAATGCATATAACATGGTTTAAATTTGAGTAGTAACATTAATGAAGGCTTTTCTCATGGTGCAAGCAAACGTCGCAGATGAAAATCTAAAAAGAAGTAATTCTTTCTCTCTCTTTTTTTTTTTTTGATTTGATGTTTTGGTTCTCTGGTTTGTTGGGTATTATCTGTGACTGCTCAGTTTAAGGGTCTTCTATTTTTTGGCTTCTTGGTTGGTTTGAATGAAAATCTCTGTTGGTTGGTGGTTGCAATGGATGCCTTGTCGACTCTTGTTATACCATGGCTCGATTTTGCTTTTTTTTTTTTTTTTTTTTTTGCTCTCTCTTATGGGTTTTGCATGTAGTAGAAAGTAGACTGCATGGCAGCTGGTGACTTCTTATGGGACCTTTGCTGATTGTTGGTTATTTGGTTGGTTTTAATTTTATTGTTGGTATGATTTTTGTAATTAGGTTGATTCTGAGGCTCTTAGGTTTTGATTCAAATGATGTATTTTAGGTAGATTTGGAGTCATTAAGGACTTGTAATTTTGCTTTGTATTAACGCTTAGACCTCTTCCGTGAGGTTTTTATTTATAAAAAAAAAAAATATAGCTATTCCTAATGCCTTGGATATTAGTTATTTAAGGTTATTTTTAGATTAAATTAGAGGTACGTTGGCACAGTTTTGATAAGATAGATATATTTTGCACAATCTCCATCTATTTGAATATGGCATTTGGCATTCCACATAAGTATCTCGTTAATTATGAGATTAATACCATCGTGCATTAGTCACTCTGGGATACTTTACGTCATTGATAGCCTTGGAATTAAATTATACGAGTTGCATTTCATTTTTCATCGTAAATAATTGTGCGTGCAATGAGCAAGATATTGAAATCAATGAAGATTTACCTTAAATTCAAGTGCGCGACCTTTTCATACATAAAATATCACTTAGCATAAATTTTTTGATCAGGATATTAACTCATGAAATAGAATGAGTCATTACATCTGAATCATCAAAACAGTTCAATCAAGCATATTTGCAACCAAATTGAATGGCATTGTTACATGCTAGAAAATTTGAATTGATTGAGTATATATTTAACATATCAATATTCAGTATTGTAAAAAATTTAACATGCATAGATAAAAATTGTACAACCACAAAATTTTTACGTGAAAAATTCGAAAAGGAAAAATCATGGGTCATGACTCAGTCGAAAAATTTATAATGTAGCAAGTGATATAAGAATCCTCTTTTCTTCAACGTTGAAGAAGACATGTTTTATAAAATGTCCGATTTTTTTGAGAGATTACAAAAATCAGGTGTCCACAGAGAGTCTGTTAACACTAGAGCTTGATTTTCTCAATATGGATTATAAAAAGCAATTATCCATAGGCGAAAAGATATATCCAACAATAAGATTAAATCTTGTTAGTATTCTGGAGATGGTGGTGATTTTTTATGCTGATTGTTGATGACTATGATGGCTGCCAACGGCAACGACGATGGAGAGAAAATAAAGAGAAACAATACAAAACGCTTCATTGTATGTCCTACATTAATTCTCTTGATCATGAATCATTTCTTCAACATATAAGTACCTTACTAATGTTAGAATTGAGTGATCATAGGCTTGTTGGTTTCGTCCCGCCGAGCCGCTCGATTCGCCTATAAGCATGTTTAATTTGGAGATCATTTGATCCTCCAATTAATGCTATAAATGTTCAAATTATGTCTTAAACTCTTTATTTTTGCTAGAATTGGACTGATTTTGATGTCATTTGGTTCATCTTATCGAGACGTTCAACTAAAGTTTGTTGAGATTGGAATTCAAATGAACCCAAATTTTATTTTAGAAGTTTCATATTTAAATATTTCTTTAGAGTCGTGCCAATTAGTTTCTAATTAGTCTCCGTAGGCCCAGACCATCATCCCTCTTTATATTCCCATTTGGTTCACCTGCAGGCTACGGGAGAGCTGGGAGATTGCGTCTTTCTTTCTTTCTTTTTTGAGTTTTGATTGCTTTCTCGAATCTTCTAACCTCACCATCGCTAGTGGAGCTTTGAGTGTAGGCTTCAGCAGCAAATATCATTAAACTGTTGAATATGTTTTTTAAATATTAAATCATATCCTCTAAAAGAAGTTTTACCTGATTAACGAATTCATCAACCAATTAAGGGGTGTCAATTTTGGGTCACGGGTCGGGTTAGGGTCGAACCCAAAACTGACATGGCACTATTCGGGTCAACACGAATCCGACCCATTTTTTAAAACGCCTCGATTTTCTTGACCCAAACACATCCCACTTCGGGTCTGGGTCAACCCGACATGACCCGAATAACTCGGTGCCAACAAAAAAAATGCTAGTTTTCGGGTCCAAAAATGGATCAATCTCACCTTTTCGGGCCTAAAACAGGTCAATCTCGGGTTGCCGGGTCAAAACGTGTTTTCATGTAAAAACCGGGTCAGTTTCAGATCAATTTTGAGTCAAATGGTCAACCCAAACCCGACACGATTTTTTAAATGGATCAAATTATTGAACCCGAACCCGACCAGTTTCAGGTTCTGGTTGACCCTAATTCAAAATTTTCGGGTCGCGCTCGAGCCGAGTTTTCGGGTTGTGTCAAATATTGACATCCCTAAACCAATCGTCCCTTCTTTTTCTTAGGTATACTTTGATCTAGTGAGACTACACGTCCTATGTCATGGAAAGCCCTTAATTTTTTTTAATTTTTTTGTCGTAAATCACATTATTCTAATTTAAATATTTAATTTGATTCTTTAAAAGTATAAAAATAGATTAAAAAATCTTTCATCATATCCTTGTTTTTTTTTTTTGCGGGTGGGGGGATGGCCAATTAATGCACATTTAAACACATATCATATACGTAAGATTTGAATCCGTAGAATAGTTCAAATTAAGATTCAAATAAGAACCAAATTAAATAAATTTTGTTCATTCCAATAAATAGTTTGTCATTCAAGACATGACATTTTGGTTTGAAATAAACTTTTTGGCATATTTATTCAAGAAAACAAACAATGAAGATAAATTTTTAAGTACAATTATTATAAGCCATATGAAGTCAAATAACAGAAAAAAAAATTATGGATAATTTAAGATTTAATCAATTGATTAAATTATGCGACATGCCAAATTTAGAAAATAGTAATTCTAATTTATCATCAATTGATTACATTCAATTTTTTATCATAATAGAGACTTTTTTAAGATATCATGAAAACAAAATTTATCATATTGCATAAAAAATATATTATAAACCCTATTCTAATTAAAATTTTAATCAAAATTAACAACCGAACTCAAATTTTTATAAAATTCTTTAAAAAATATTTATATAATATTTTTCTCATTATATAAGAATTTAAGCATACATAATATCAAATAAAATAAATATAAAAAAAAACATAAAATTTAATACGCGCATCATATGCAAGTATATTTTTATTAGTAAACAGAAAATGCACCACCAGAAAATAATTTTTTTTATACTCTATATTCAATTTTTTTTTTTTTCCATAAGCTTTGAGGTATTTAAGGGATTATTTGGATCGTTGACAACTAAATACAGAAATATCAATATTAAAAAAAATAATTAGAAGATTTGAATATATTTTTTGCAACAGATATTGTGGGCTAGCTGTAGTTTGTGTGAGGAGTAGTGAATATAATGTGATGATTTATTTTCATTAAATAATATTACTTTTAGCTCGATTTACTTGTTATTTGTTGATTTGGTTAATTTTAAAATCCTTTTCTTAGTAAACACCTCATCACCATTTTTTCCTCTATATTCAGCTCTAAATAAACAATAATATAAATAATATGCTTTATCTTTATATATATTATCCTCTAATCAATTAGAGTATCAATCATATGATGTTATGTATTTCGACTACCATCGTTTGACTGCGATCCTCCAACAATTGTCACCTGACTCTAGTTCTACGCCCATCATCGCCCAAATTTGGTTCTTTAAACACTATCGCTAACTACAATCATTCGACCATCATCATTTCCAAGACTTTTCGCCCGACTACGGCCCTTCAATCACCATTCCTCAACTATGATCCTTCGATCACCATCGCTCAAATACAATTCTCTGACCATTATTTTTTTACCATGGTCCTTTAACTAGCCACTTAAAAAATCAAACAATTAGAAGAATATATCATTGATCCCAAATTTATTTTTTACTTTTAGATAATTACGAGGTTGGCATGACCCTCGTTATAAATATAATTTTTAGAGTGTGTTCTTATTCATGACTCCTATCTCAAATATGTATAATTTTGCTAATTTCATTGCTCGCAAACTCTATGAATATAATTTAGAAGTGCAACCGATATAGCAATGACTATCCCTAATTTCTTTACCATTAATTGAAAGTTATACATTGTACATAGATGTAATTTTCTCTTTAACTTATCTTTGCTTTCAAAAACTTGCCCAACTTTTAAATTCATTGAGTAAAGACTAGAGCATTAGGTGATTATATTAGTACCTATTGTATTAGTTTGCTTTCAAGCAATGATACTTGTAGGGTAACAATTATCCATATGTGTCCACCATATCATGAGTTATTGCTTTTAACTCCAAGATACATAAAAAATTAGAACAATTAACTATTTTCTTTACTTTCTTATAACAAGACAAAATTTGGTCATAATCTCTACTAGACACACTACTAAAAATATGAGGTTTTTTGTAGCCTTTGTTAGCTGCGGTTAGCAAACGGGTGTAAGACAGCAAATTTGTAGGGGTTAAAACTGATGCAAGACAATAGATTTATACGGGTTAAAACCACTGCAAAAAAGACCACTTCCAAGACTAGATATATTACAGTGATTTAATTAACACTGCAAAATTTGTTTACAGCGATACCAAATACGACGGATGTGCAGCGGTTTTGAGACCGCTGCAAAGAAAATAGTAGGTATAATTGTAACCACTGTTGTATGATAAAAAAGTGTTGCGAATGCCTATTTTAATAATAGTGAAACTTTAATATTAAAACATCCATGGTGTTGCCATCATCCATATCATGAATGTTTACAACAGCACCTTCTTCTACATCATGTATGTCAATAACATCACCTTCAACTCTTAAATTAATGACGGGTGATGGACTAAATAAGCTTCCATCATATAACACAAGTGCAATTATCAATTAGTTTAAACCAAATTTGTATTGTTTGAATCATAACTGGCCATAATTAGAATCATGCTCGAATATAGTTCGAACATTACTGTGCAACAAGGTTTAAAAAAAGGTTCGAACCATATTCAAATACTATTTAAATAATGCTTCAACAAGATTCTGACATGGGTGGAACAATATTCTTGCATGGTTTAATAAGGTTCGAGCATGAGTTTGAACCATGCTTGAAAAACAAATGAAACAACATAATTCAAATATCATTTGCAAAAACATCTTTCAAACATTAAAAAGTCTTACCAATGATTGGTGAAGTCCATGTTAACCTATATTGTTTGATTCAACTTCATGTCACGATTGCTTATCATGGTAAAATTATTCTGTGCAGTCAACAAACAACGTACAGAGGCGAATCAAAACGCGCAATGTCATTTTTATGCTATGTACCGCTCGGTACTGGGTGACGTGGAGCATTCTGATTCGTCTCTTGGACCATTCGGTGACCGCTCATAATAATTTCTCCTTAATGCAAGATGAAAAAATAATCTCAATGACATGACAATGAAGTTCGAATAATGAAAAATATTATTTTTCATAATAATGTCAACATTAATATGCAAATTTATATTACAATTAAATTACACTAAAAATTTCCAAATATTTAAATTGAATTAATAGCTAACTAATTGAAATTAATGATTATATTGAATGATTAAGAATTCATTTTCATAAAATTCTATATAGTCTTTTTACTAATAATTGAGATGAATTAAATTTCAAGATCATTTTTTAATTTCACCTGAATTGTATGGATTGAGGATCATTCTTTCCACTTTATTAATGGAGCACATATGCTCACAACTGTTTATTATATGGCATCAGTGCGGGGGTCAGAAGCTATAGATTAACAAGCATTTGTTCTTACTTAAACAAGTACTTATTCTAATGGGCTTCTCCATCCACTTTTTTTTTTGGCCGTTAAACAAAGAACTTAGAATTTTGCTAAATATCACAAGATGACTATGAAATATTGAAAAGCGGAGAATTATAAATAAAGTGTTAATTAATATTTATTCATTATAGATTTGTGAGAATAAGTCTGTAATTTTATATGCTAAATAATAATCTTTCCAGCTAAGCCAAATAGCTGATCCATTCCAGGTAAGAAAATCAATATGAAACGTATGACACATAAGAACATATTTTCTAGAATAATTCATTCTCATGTAGTCATTAAATGTTAAAAAGCTTCGATATATTTAGAGAATAATATCCAATAAAATCACATAAAGTATTCAACCACAACTAGGGGTGTCAATTTCGGGTCACGGGTCGGGTTCGGTTCGAATCCGGAACTGACCCGGGTTCAAACGGGTCAACCCTAACCCGACCCGGGTAGACAAACGGGTCGGAAAACCGAACCCGGACCCTACCCGGCGGGTTGCCGGGTTGACACGACCCGACCCGGTTTGGGTGGCCGGCGGCGGAGGACGCGAGCGCGGCGGGCGGACGCGAGCGGGACAGCGCGGGCGCGGGCGAGGTCGGGCGCGGGGCAAGCGGGGCGCGCTGGGCAGCGCTGGGCACGCAGGCGCGCGGCAGGCGCGGTCGGGCGCGCGGGCATGCGGGAAAGGTCGGGCGCGGGCACGCGGGCGCGCTGGGCACACGCGGGCAGCGCGGGCGGGCGCGCGGCGGGGCAGCGCGGGCGGGCAGCGGGCAGAGGCGGGATTCGAAATTTTTCGAATTAAACGGGTTGGCGGGTTGACCCGGAAACCCGCCGGGTCAACCCGAACTCGACCCGTTTTTTAAACGGGTCGATTTCTGGAACCCGAACCCGACCCGTTTTGAAATCGGGTCGGGTTCAACCCGGAGTTTCCGGGTCGGGTCCGGGTCGGGTTTTTGTGTCGTGTCAAATATTGACACCCCTAACCACAACCAACCAGCATGATGTAAACCCAAAAAAAAAAACCATCTAGCTTGGATGAAAGAAATAGAGAAGCAGGATAAAGAGTGATGAGAAATTATTCTGTGCGGATATCAGATTGTCCGGAGACCAGTCAAAACGCATCATGTCAGTCCATACACAGTGGTACCAAGTACCGGTACTCAGAAAAAAAGTGGTGTGGCGCATTATGGTTGGTCTTTGGAGGCCGTCCGAGATCCGCGCATAATAATTTTTTAGGAAAACGGGTAGAAAACATAAAGAGTAAAATAATTATATGATGCTTGTCGAAAAATTCTCGATAGCACCCCACCTTTTGCTTTTCAATCTAATAGCCAAACACATTTTTTTTCATCAAAGTACTAGCATTAGTTTTTCGTTTCTAAATATGTGATCATTCTTTTCCATCCAAATGTAGTAGGCAGTGATATGAACATATAGGAAGCAATATTTTTCGTAAATTTTCAATTAAAAGAATCAATTTTAGTTTAGCACTTGATGAATAGAGCCACCAAGTTAAGAAAAAAAAAAAAAAAAAACTCCATTCAATATGCTTTTTTTAAGAAAAAATTAAGATACCTCACAATAAAAAATGTATATGGCTTTCATTGAATTGATTACATAGAATGCAACTTGTATTCACCGAAAAAATTCTTCTCAAAATATAATAGGTTGTATTAAGCCAACATTTAAATATTGACTAAGCCATAAAATCATGGTTAATAGAAAACCATTGAATCAAATATGCTTAAGCCACGCAACTTTGGGTATGTCATGATATATTTTGGAGTAAATCTCCTTATTAGAAATAGCGTTTCTCCCCATCCAATAGCAAGAATTAGGACTATCCAAAATGTTTATATTGAAACTTAATTCATAACAAAATTATTTTTCACAAAATGGGAGACACTAATTTAAGTTAAAGATGAAATTTGAGGCCTTAGCTTGCAAGATGCATTAGAACTAATCTTGAATTTGTTCGCCAAAATTCTCAAGAAGAGAGACCATTAAACCATGGGTCATAAAAAAATAATAAATGGAAACTATTACAAACCTCAAAATTTATATTCCTTCTCAGCTCATAAGCATAGCTATGCAACTATTTTCTAAAAATAGAGGAATTGCTTGATGGTTTAATTCATAGGGACTCATTAACTTTTGAACACTAATCAAATAGAGGAGAGTCGGAATTATATAACCTCTAGATAAGTTTGGCTTTTGAAATTGTGTGGATGTTGCTAATAGAGGATAGGCCAAGTCCCCTTTTATCCCTAGGCAAAGAGGTGGAGGTGAAGGAGATAGTGCGGATTTTATTAACGATGACGTTCCCATAGAGAAAATTATTCATAAGGCTAAATATCTTTTCCTAAGCCCTTTAAGAAGAAATGTCAAATTCAAAAAAACACTGAAGATAGATTTAGATTATATACGTGAATTACCTAAAAGCTCTTATTAAACGAAAAAACATTCTGCTTCCAACCTCTAAGCCATTATTAAAGTGTGGTCAGCTAATTTCAAATAGGTTTTCGGGTCAACCCGGACCCACTTCATTTTTTCAAACATGTCCAATCTAGGAACCTGACCCGTTTGCGAAATGGGTTGACCCTAATCTAAAAATTTTCAGGTCAGATTTTCAAGTCGTGTCAAATATTGACACCCTTAATATAAAGTACCGTTCAATTCTCTATTGATAATACTAGAGAAATGAATATATTGAGTGCCCACTTTAATCCAGTTGTGAAAGATAGTTGGAAAGCCAAGAGCGAAAATCCTGTTATATAAGAATTTTATGCCATTGTATTATTTATCCTAAATTTTAATCAATTAATTGGGACAATACAATGCTCGGAATCTATAACTTTATAATATTACTTTTGTTCTTGTAACTTGTAAGGACCCAACTTTCAGAAAATTGCATTCACACCATTTTTTAATTGCACTCATAAAAATAGTTGGCATTGGTTTTTCTTAACAAGTCAGTTCTTATCACCTTCTTATTGCATGTGCTTCAAGAAACCTTCTAAGAATATTATACTCATGCAAGACTCCGTTGGGGCAAAAATAAAATCTCTTGTATTCATCTTAACATCTTAACGTAGCATCTTAAATTCTTTGATCCTTCTCATTCGCTCTTATCTAAATTATTATTAGTAATATATCTTGCAAGCGTGAGTGTGTTGTGCGTGACGGAGACTGTGCACGGGTTGGCAAGTTGATTTCAGGTTTTAAAGTTGACTTGAATCCAAGCCGAATTCGCAATTTAGTAAGGATTTTAAACCCAAAACAAACTCGTTTTTCAAACGGGTTGCCCAAATCCGGAATTTTCAGATAAGGTTTTTGGTCGGATTTTCTGGTCATGTCAAATATTAACAGCCCTAATTATAAAGCAATTGGACACACTTAATACTATATGGCTCGACCAACCCTAAGGCTTACATCCATGTCTAGCCTAATTTGATGTTAGGACTCGTACTAATTTTACAACCACAAAATCTCCCCTTTACTCCAGAAGTATGCTAAGAAATATTTTTTTTACACAAACTTCTCTCTATTATCGGTAGAGCTACCAAATAATCTCTCATTCACCAGTAATGGAAACATGAACATCCTTAATGGATAATGAATACATCTTATTTCTTAGTACTATACAACACCAACAATCTCTTAAACTTTTAAGGCAATTTAATGTTGTCACCTACAATTGTGATTTACATATGCAAAAACATAATTGTAAAATAAACAAAATTAAAGCAAGTAAATAAAATAAAAGTTCTAAGAGATTGAGATATTATAATTTACATAAGAGCTAAGGAGAAATTATAAATCAAACATTTCAAAAATAATTAAAATCAAAAATTAACTAATATTTTGAAAAAATCACAATGACTTTCATTTGGGAAGCCTTTGAAGAAGATTAGATAACTTAAATCTTGACAACTTGTATTATTAGTTGCAAATCCCAAAAGAAAAATAGGAAGGGTTTAAAAAGTTTCTCTACTAGCTCAAGGAGAAAAGGGATGGAACTTAGTCACTTAGGGGTTGTTTGATTGGATTATTTCACGGTATAAATTATTTAAAATGCAAGTTTTATAAATAGGGCTGTTTTGTTGGAATACAAAATGATGTAAATTAAAGTATAGTAAATATAATGTAAAATAAGGTAGTTTATTTTGAGTGCAAAGCAAATTCCTCTAATTTTGAGTGAAAATTGTTTACGCCCACAGCTTGCTTAACCACCACCCACCACCAGCAACCACTGGCCGCCTGCCACTGCCCGTCACCACTGTCAACCACTAGTGTTGTTGGCCACCTCCTCCAGCCACCGAACGCCGGCCACCACCGCCGCCGACCGCAAGTCACCACCACCGCCTCCAACCTTCGCCGACCGTCACCATTTAGGACTTTACTCTACATTTATTATTTTTAATCCCAAAAAAAATCATTCTCTCTTGTATTTATTTTACATTCATCCAAACAATTCCAAAATATTCATTTTATACTGTATTTTGTTACACTGAAATCCTTTTACATTATATTTATTTTTCAGATAACCAAATAGTCCCTTGTAGTTTTAAACTCAGTAGTGAAATCACATTCCACGAAAGATGATTAAACATGATCACAAGCCAAATAAGAATCAAATCATATGAATATCAGTGTTCTATAGACATATATTCATCTTTCTTGGCATCACATATTTACTTTCTTGCAAGTTATTTTGATTTTTGCACTCGCTTCTAAAATAATTTTAGGCTCCTAGATTATAAAACAATAATATTAAGTTTTGTTTGAAATGACTTTCTTTCTGTTTTCTAAAATAATTTTTTTGTATTAAAAATTCTGATTCAAAAAATTTTTATATTAAAAATTTATTTTAAAAATAGTAAAAAAATATCTCAAACGAAACCTAAATAAATACAATAGGCAGCATTTATTCCTACTCGTACATATGGAAGCCTACCTTGCTTGGCTTTTCTCATCTAATTTTATTGAAAGCAAAGTTATAAACGACAAAGGGGAAAAGATTTCTTAAAGGAAATGTGAGTAATCATGCGAACGCTGATATTTCATGTATCTATCTATGATCTATCTAATAATTGTAATTGGAACATAATTACCGACTAAAATTAATACAAATCATTGCTATATTTGAAAAGGAAAACTTTTGTATCAACATGTTTTTGCTTACTCATTCTAAGAGTGTTTCTTTATAAACATGATTAATTTTGAAAATTTTAATGAAATTTTAATCATTTTACTAAAAGACTTCTCGATATTGTAAGAGTTCACGCATAAATAATTGTGATGGACTATTGAATTTGGCATAGATTTTAAAGCTTTTTTAGATTAACTAGTAGCAGTTATTTTTTTTGTGTAAATCTAGGATCAAGGTGGAGATTATTAGATATTGATCCTAGATTTAGGATTGTATTTTGTTTAGGTTTCTTGTTTGACTTGTATAGCCAATAGTGTAGCTTTTGGTGTTGCAATTTTGTGCTTAAATAGGAGCCTTAGGTTGTATTGGCATGGTGAGCAATAAGATTTCTGAGTTTGGCTCTCCTCCCTCTCCTCTTCCCTCCCTCCTCCTCAAGAACTCAAGAAGAAGTGCTTCTTCCTCTCTAGAGTAAGTTTCTACATACTAGTTTATATATATATATATGATAGCTCAAGAATACTCATTAGATTTGTTCGTGAACATGCTTGTTTGATAGTGTAAAAAAATTCGCTAAATATATTCACGAACATAGCTCGTTAAGGCTTGTTTGTTAAAAACTCGATGAGCACTAAACAAACAGAACATGAATTGAACATGAACACCATTAATTTAAACGAACCAAACATGAACACAGTTACACAAACAATAAAGCTCGAATCAAACACGAACCGAACTTGAACAAGCTAATAATAAAGAAACTGAAAATGAACACTCACATACTCAGCTCGGTTCGAGTTTTTTGCAGCCTTACCCTCGAGCGACAGCGCCTCTTAAGTGTGGCTCAATGAAATGCGGGTTATGAGGTTTCTGATATGGGTGATTCTTCTAGGTCAATTAATGATTTGTCATGCCGTCAAACACATTTTCAAGAATGACAGCAGGTGCATACCCGTTCAAAAAAAATTCTCATCATAATTATGCCAAAATCATGAGGGCTTGGCTCAAACTCTTATTAGTCATTTTAGGGAGCTTTACAACTCTCCCAACCCACCTTTGGAAAATTCCTATATTATCCCGGTTGGCAACATGGTCCCTCCCCACTTAATTCCCTCTCTTATCCAACTGGTTTCAAATGAAGAGATAAAAATGGTGATTTTTTAGGGTAAAGCCACTTCTGCACCTGGTCCGGATGGTTTTTCTTTTGGTTTTTATCAAAAGACTTGGCATATTATTAGGTACCACATGTGTAGAGCTGTTAAACACTTCTTCAATACTGGTTACATGCCTAAAGGGGCTAAAGCCACTGCTATTACGATGATTCCTAAGGGCTCTCATGCTAATATCATCTCTGATTTTTGACCTATATCCTTATGCAATGTTTTTTATAAGATTGTGGCTAAAATTCTTGCTAATAGATTGAAACATATCATTCCTTTGATTATTAATGAGAGCCAATCGGGTTTCATTTCCAACAGATGCTCTATCAATAACATTATTCTAGCTTCTGAAATTTTGAGGGAGTTTAAAGATAGACATAAGCATTTCTGTGCAAAACTGGATATCAAAAAAGCCTTTGACTCGGTCTCCCGTACTTTCATTTTAAACAGATTAGATTTTCCTGAGGGCTTTATTAATTGGATAAGGGGCTGTATCTCGTATGTGTATTTTTCTATTTGCCTGAATGGGGCTTTAGAGGGTTTCTTTTCCTCTTCTTCTGGCTTGAGGCAGGGGTGCCCCCTCTCTTCTCTTCTCTTCTGCATTTCTATGGATGCTCTATCTGCTTGCCTTGATGCCCCTCATGCATTTCTAGGATTGAAAATTAACAATAGCAATTTCAATCATCTGATGTATGCAGATAATCTTTTGGTTTTTGGCCAGGCTAACAGTGAGAATGCTTATTCCCTTAAGGAGATTCTTCATTATTTTAGTACGGCTTCTGGCCTTCATGTTAATCCCAATAATAGTGCCTTACTCTTCCCTAAAAGATTTGTTTCTGAGAATGACATTAATGTCATATCTGCCTGTCTTGATATTAATCGGGTGGAAGACTTTATTACATATTTAGGTCTTCCTATTTCAACCTCCAGGCTCAATTTTTCTCACTTACAACCCCTTCTGAGTAGAATTTCTACTCTACTTGCGGGTTGGAAAGTTAAATTTTTTTCTTTTGCAGGTAGACTTCAAATTTTAAAGTTCACTATTGCAAATACTATGCCTATTGGATTCGAGGTGCTATTATACCTAAGGCCTGTCAAAAAGCTATTAATAGAATCTGTTCTAAATTCCTCTTTTTTGGCAACATTTTAGATAAAAAGCTTCATCTCATTTCTTGGAGCAAGGTGGTTCTTCCTAAATTTAAAGGTGGTTTGGGGCTTCCCTCCTTTGCAAGGTTTTGAAAACCGGACCGGACAACGAACCGGAACAAGGAGAGGTTCACGGTTCGACCGGTCTAACCGGGGTCCGGATGGCGTAATAAATAATAAGTATTATTTAAATTTAATACAATTAACATAAAAATAATTATGAAACATAAAAACTTATATAATTAAGTAAAATAATTATTTTAAAAATCTCACATAAAAGCTAAAAAAAATTTAAATCTCATAATTATAAGAATTTATACTCATAAAAATATGATAATTTTAAATTTGAATATTTTTCAAATTTTAAATTTAATTTATATATAACCATATAATTAAATATAAATTATTATTAATTTATGTTACATATTTAATATAAATTTAATTCTAACATAAGTTTATAAATTTAATATAAATTATTCTTATTTTATATTATATGATTAAATATATTTTACAAGTGTATGATATATTGTATACAAAAGTTATTTTATAAATTTATTTCTAAAATCATTAATAAATAAATAAAATTATTAATGATAAATTATTTTTTATTATGTATAAATAAATAAATTTTTATTGTTAACTAATAAATAATTATCACTCACATAAAAAATAATTAATTAAAAAATCCGTTTAAAAATAGGTTTTATATCCATTATATATGCTATGAACTCATACACTCCTCACATCTATTTTTTAGTCCACATCCCTTAGAAACACTTTTTTGCTATTGTTTATATAGCATATTTAGATTCCTTGTATAAAGAGAGCACATGGGGAGGTCATATGAAGATGTTTTGTGATGCTTTGAGGACAAAAATGCTTATTATGTAAAATGTATATAACTTTAATTAAATGTTTTTAATATATATTAATTTATTTATTTAAAAAAATACTTAAAATTTGTGAGATTTGAACCGGCCGGTTCAAAAATAACCGGACCGGTTCGCCGGTTGAACCGGCGGTTCTGACCGGTTCAGTCCGGTTCATTGCAGAAACGGTTTTAGGGCTGAACCGGACCGGCCCTGTGACCGGTTCACGGTTGAACCGGTCGAACCGGCCGGTCCGATCCGATTTTTAAAGCACTGATCCTTTGACTACTTGTACCATAAAATGGCCACTTCCTTTTTATTTAGAATGTATAACAATTACACTTTGATTGGGTCTTGATATAGAGAGAAATTTGTGTCTCCTTGGAAACCTCCCCCGATTGGTGCTTCTAAAAACAATGCTTTGAGGTTTAAAGCAAGGTTTTTTGTAGTGTGGCTGCTTATATTCTTCCTTCTATTTCTCTCTCAGCTCATAAAAACAACACTCTATCATTTATGTGGGATCCTTGGTGTAAGAACAAAATTTTGGCTGATTATTATTCCTCTCCCAGCCTTTCTCGGCTTAGAGTTAATACTTTTATTTGTGATGACCACTAAGCTCTTCTGCCTGATTTACCTGAGGTGATATACTCTTTCATTGCTGACATTCCTATTTGGGGGGAGCAACCAGTTTTGACCTGGGATGGCTCCCCCATTCCTCCTTCGAAGAAGGTTATTGCTCAATTTCATAATCAGTGGGATAATGTCAGCTGGTTCAAGTATATTTGGCATAAAGGCAATGCCTTGAGGTTTTCTTGCTATGCTTAGATGGCTTTAAAAGGGAAGTTAAAAACTGCGGATAATCTTATTTTAAGAGGTATTGCTGTCCCTCATTTATGCTCCTTCTGTTGTGGTAATGTGGAGAATCACTCTTACATTTACTTTGAATGTGATTTTACGTTCACTTTGCTCACGGATTTGCTCCCGGTTATTTCTAAGTTTTATCTTGGACCTAATATGTTGCAAATTTATGATTTTCTGGATAATTTACGGGACTTTGATAAGAAGGATAAACAATTTTGTTTTCTCTTAATTGCCACGCTTATTTATTATACCTGGAGGGAGAGGAATAGCAGGCGTTTTGTGAATGTGTGGAAGTCTCCTTTTGACTTAAAGGTTGATATTATCAAGGTATTCGTGCAAAAACAATTCACTGGAATGGATATGATAGGCTCAAAGAGAAATTCTTGGGAATTCTGGGTTGATTCTCTTGTTTTTGACATTGCCCTGTTCGTTGTAGTCTGGATGGTGGATTTCTGGAGGGTCTTTATGTTGCTGTGGATTGTGCTTGGCCCTGTTATTCGTATTTTTTTCTGATGCTTCTTCTTGCAGCTGGATGCTGGTGCCTTTTGCTGGGAGTTTTTGGTCTTTGTCACGACCACTTCAACGCTGCTTCAACACTCTTATGCTTTCTCATTGACTGTGGTTCTGACTGCTATTATGGAATTCGAGAATTTTGGGACGATGATGAGCAAGGACTACATCAATCCAGCATCCTTGTATGGTCTTCGAGCAACTAGGTTATTTGTGGGAGGTTATTTTGGCACTGCGAGGGTCGGTTCCCCTGAATCTGGCAAGCAATGCTTTTGCTGGATTTTGGCTTTCCTTATGCCTGATCTTTAGGCTGTTATGAAGTAGTTCTTTTACCTGAGTCCATTTTGTATTTCCCTTTTCCTCTCATTGTTTTTGTAATGTTTGTATTTCTTTTCTTAAGGTTTTGGGGTGGTATAAATTTTTCTATACTTACTTGTAATTAGTCTTTATAATTTTCATTGATTAATATATGGGCTTTTGACCCCAATTCTCCCAAAAACAAAAAAAAATGACAGGGAACGGAATGATTGTCTGAAAAGAGAATATTAATTACCAAATAAAATATGCTGCTTTTCACGCCAGGGTGGCCGTGACTCATACCGCCTTAACTAGTATAATACTAAAATAGAAATGGTGGGCCCAAAGCACGTGGGACAAGACAGAATGCTAACGCAACAGTCATATAAACTCATCACATCTTTCGTTAAGCCATTGGCTGATGCAGAAATGCAAACCCATTTTGTCCCCGAATCCAATTTTTACAACGACCGTTCAATTAATTGAGCGATCAACCCAATGGCATAATAGTAATTATATTTTTACCTAAACAATATATTAATAAACCTTGAAGTAACGATTAATTATTCAGTCCGAACATCGAAAGCCGTCCAGAGATAAATCAAAGTATCCCATGTTATATTTTTGTTGTGTATCATAATTGTGTACTCGCTATGTATTGAGTGACGTGGAGATCTCTAACTCACCTCCGAACATAGAGCTATATTTGGTGTCCGCACAAAATGATTTCTCTGAAGTGACACAGTTGCTGGGATTTAGTGCTATCTGCTCAAGCACAATTTTTGGAATGGTTCATAACTCGATGCTTGTCAAAAAAAAAAAAAAACAAGAAATGACACTTAAAAATATTCGAAATTTACATCTCATTTTCTTATATCAAATGTTTATTTATTAATTTTATTTTTTTAATTTCTCATTTCCTTATCTTTATTAAAATAATTTATTGAATCACTCTCATTTTTCTTTTTCTTATAAAAGAACGGGTTGGTGAGTCAGTTCCAATTCGATTATGTAATTAAGCTCAAGCTTAAGCTCAAATTAGCATTGACTTGACCTCAGTTCAACTCATTTACAACCCTGCTTAGATTTGCTTGGATTTTGTAATTAAAGTTAGTAACACTTTCAAATTCATTAAATTTGAGAATTTTATTTTAAAATTTCAATATTAATGAATTAAAAGTTATTTCATAAAATAAATCTCATCTAAAAAAAATCAAATGATCATACATAAAAATATAATCATTTTAGAATCTTTTTGAGACGACTATAATTTTTTATAAAGAAAGTTACAATATTGTTGTGGATGTGCGGCTTTTTTGAATGCATATATCAAAAAACTGTTTTGTATAGCTGCTTTCAAAAAAAGCCGTTTTCTAGCATAAAATTTTATTAAAAGCTGTGAAAAATTAATTGTCAAACAAAACTTATAATTGTGATCTTAAAAGTCAAGTTATAAGCAAAGTTTCGTTTGGGACAATTTTATTTGCCACTTAAAATAATTTTTTAATTAAAAATTAAAATATTGTTACCAAAAATTGTTTAAAAAATAGTAAGAAAATCATCTCAAAGAAAGCCGTCCAATGGGAGAATTGTCCAGTTCTGCTTTTGGTATCAAGTGCTGTACATTTTTTTGAGTGATGTGATACATTTTTATTGATATCCGGATAAATCTGAATCCGCACGTAATAATTGTTCGTCCAATGGAAGTTTTACAACGAAACTAATGCCAAAGTACGTAACGCAGTGGCCGCCAAGCAAGACCCACTAATTCCAAGCAAATCGCAATTCTGAACCGATATCATGATGTTTTGCCTATATGCTTCAGAAATTATTTATAAATGAAGCATAGAGTTTCTATTTGTACAGACAATTAGTTAAAAAATGAAAGAAATATAGAAAGTGAAAGTGAGAGGCAAAGGCTGAATTTAGAACTGCTTGTGGTTTCTGTGCTCCACTTTCTTATGCATAAACAAAGAATTCAAATCCTCTTAAATAATCGTGCTAATTACGTAGTGTATTATTATATTTTCTATCAATTACAATTTCATTTTTATTCATTTTATTTGAGGGTGTGACTGGTGAGAAAGTCCAAATTCGACTCAATAAATTACTCATGAGCTTAGCTCGTTGACCGGCTTGTATAAAAAAATTAATGTTATATATATATATATATTGATTTTAGCATAAAGTTGCTAAAAAATTTTAAAACTTGATTATTTTAGTGATTTATTTATTTAATTTTTTATATTTTTACTATGTTATTTTAATAATTACAAGAATAATATTAACGGACTTAAACTCATAAAAGTACTCAATTAATTAATCAAGTTCCGGTAACTAAGGCTTCGATTGAGACGGCTTTCTTCTTGCTTATTAAAATAGCTTTTTAGTTATGTTGCGTCGTGGAGTATTCGTTGTGGTAGATAAATATAAAGCTTAACGTTTTAGCTTTGTACGAAGATCCAGCACGCACATCGATAAAGAGAGTGAGAGTGTGCGTCATTTATAGGGACACCAAAATTTTTATATGAAAAACCCCTCTAAAGGAGGAAAAATCACAAGGTCTAACCCAGTTTGAATGAATCCACTGTTGTTTGTAGTTGATTACAAATGAGGCCCTTCCTGAGGGGTAAGGCCTTGGCTTGATGTACATCACATGAAGAACATTACATGTTGTGAATATAAAGAGTCACTATTAACATATTTGCTTGGTCGGAAGAGCCATAGTCGGTGGCCGATGTAAGCCGGAAGGACCATAGTTGGCGGCGATAGAGGTCGGAAGGACTATAGTAGGTGGGCAACGTAAGTCAGAAGGACTGTAGAGCGACGTAAGTCGGAAGGACTGTAATTGGTGGATGATATAAGTCGAAAGGATCATAGTTGGTAGGCGACGGAGGTCAGAAGGACTGTATTCGGTGGGAGACGAAGGTCATAAAGACCATTGTCTGATGATGGAGGTCAGAAGAAAGGTAGAAGACATTAGTCGACGGACGATGGAGATCATAAATATCATTATCTAGCGACAGAGGTCAGAAGGACGGCGTCAGGTAGAAGTCCAGTGTCAGATAGAAGTTCGATAAGTGTCCGGCGATGGGCAAAAGTCTGGTGTCGGGAAGAACTCTGTCGGGTAGAAGTCAGACGTCCGATAGGAATCCGATGACGGGCGGAAGTCCAGCATTGAGTAGGAATCCAGTGGCTGTCAAAAGTCCAATATCGGATAGGAATCCGGCGACAAGTTCAAGTCCGGCGTTGGGTAAAAGTATGACGATGGAAAGAAGTCTAGTGTCGGATAGAAGTCCAACGAAAGTCCGACAATGGCAGAGGTTCGACGTCGAGTAGAAGTCCGGCTTCAAATATCAGTCAGCAGCCAGGCAGAACTACGGAGTCGATAGGCTGCCAGGTGAAAATCCGACGGTGGTCGAGGAGTCTCTTCATTCTCTTCCTTGCTTCCTTCTCTTCTCTTACTTGGGCCTCTTTCTTCCCCCCTTTAGCCCCCTTTCTATGAGAAATGTGGGATTTATTTATAATTTTCTAAGAGTGACATAACCAGTAAATAGGAGGAAGATAAGGGGTAAATTGAGAGTTGTTTGAATGGATGACCGATGTTGAATTCTTTGACCGTAGACCGCTTATTGGGCATTTGAATGTCTTAATGACTTTGAAATTCTGTGATCTTGAGCTCGTTGGATTCGTCTCGTTCAGCCTCTCGATTCGACTATAAGCATGTCACGTTTGGAGACCGTTTGATAATCCAAATTATGGTTTGAACCTTCTGAATGCTTCGAGTCTTTGAATTGGACTCATTTGAGCTCGGATTGAGTCGAATTTTGTGTCGTTGGGTTCATACTTCCGAGACGTTCAGTTCGATTATAAGTTTGTTGAAATCGGAGTTCAGATGATCCCAGATTTAATTTTTGAAATTCCCAACTTTATTTTGCTTCGAGATTCGTGCCTGATCAAGATAATTTTTGATGATATATCAAGTTAAAAAAATTTTTTGGATTTCAAATTTTGTACTAAAAAATCGTTTTAAAAAGCAACATGAAAGTTGTCCCAAACAAAAACTAAGCTTGATTCGACTCAATTGCATCCTTAATTTTATTAGAATTTAGAGTCGGCTAAGATTTTTAGATTTTTTTTTTATAAAATAAATAGTGAGAAATTTCTATATTTATATGCATTATTAGTTATATAAAATTAAAATTTTCTACATTAAACAAAAATAAAAGTTCTATTGATGCAGCGTCTACCAGTACCTTTACTTACTACTATAGTATTGCTTACGGTTAGGCCTTTTTAGCCTCCACTACCTTTAGTACTATTTCAGTTATTAGCTCTTTTCTCTACTTTTTAGATGGTTATTACAATTATAGTATAGCAGGTAACGTTACCTGAGGGGGAGCAAGTTACATATACTTGTATTGGAAGAAAGGGGGATAGTTTTTCATCTTATAGAAATACAATACAGATACAGGTTCCGGGAGAAGTCCCTGTTCCTCTTGTTCTTTTCTTGCTTTTCTTTGGTTTCAGGTCTCGCCGGAGTTCCAGGAGCTGCTGCCGATCCGTGGGTTGCATCAGGTGGTATCAGAGCCGAAGCAGCGGGATGACAGATAAGGGCAAGGAACCGGTGGTTGAAGACAATCGAAGCCTAGAATCGCTGTGGGCAAACCAGGCGAACATAATGCGGCAGCTGGAAGTGCTGTCCGCCGATGTTCAACGCCTCTCCGTCGAAGTACGCCGCGAGTTCAATCTCAACCGGACAAGGACAACACCCCATCATCATCGTCGAGCTCAAGCACCGGCTGTGAGTCCGAGAGCACGACATGGGATGGACCTTGGTCGGCCATGGCGTCGCAATCCTTTACCGATTCAAGAGGGCTCGGAGTCGGAAGATGAGACACATTGGCACGGTGGAATGAATGCGGGGAACTCTGAGGAAGAAGATTACAGCGAGGAAAATGCAGATCAATACAGACGGCATCGACGGCCAATTCCTCCACTGAGGACTCATACCGAATTCAAAGCCAAGGTAGATATACCTTATTTTGATGGGCATCTGCACATAGAAGATTACCTGGATTGGGAGAAGGCGGTAGAAAACTTCTTTGATTACATGGATGTCGAACCAACAAAACACGTGAAGTATGTGGCCTGTCGTCTCCGCAGCGGAGCAAGCGCGTGGTGGTCGCAGATACTCCAAATGCGGCAACGAGAAGGCAAAGGGCCTGTGCGTAGATGGACGCGAATGAAGCAGCTGATGCGCGCGCAATTCCTCCCAACTGATTACGAGCAGATCTTATACATGCACTACCAGCATTGTGTGCAGGGCAACAGGACCGTCAGTGAGTACACCGAAGAATTCCAGCGCTTGAGTGCACGAAACAACCTACATGAGTCGATGAACCAGTTGGTTGCACGGTATGTCGGTGGCCTCAAGGATAGTATTCAAGATAAATTACAATTGAATGCAGTGTGGTCATTAGCCCAGGCCATCAATTTTGCGTTGCGAGCTGAGACGCAACAGAATCGACCTTCCAAGTTTAACTATACAAGACGCTCATTCCAGGAGCCGACCAGCGACCTTGCAAGAGGGAGTTCGTCATCTACGAAGTCTCTGCCTACTACCGGCCCGCCTTCACAATCCCCTGCAATCCAGAAACCTTCTGGATCAATCCCTGAGAGTAAGCTCCAACAGAAAGTGAAAACCCCTGCGTCCAGCAACCCGTATACTCGCCCGTCCACATTGAAGTGTTTCCGTTGTTTCCAACCGGGACACAAATCCAATGAGTGCCCGCAGCGACAGCAATTACAATTGGTGGAAAATGAGGAAGGTGTTTCCATCAGTCAGCAGGGTGAAGAGGAAGGACTTGAGGTCGAAGAACTGGAGGCCGACGACGGTGATGCCGTCGTCTGCATGCTAGAGAAACTGTTGGTGGCCCCTCGGCAGACCACCCCCTCCCAACGTAATGCGATATTTAGGACACGGTGCACAATTAATGGAAAAGTGTGCGATCTCCTGATAGACAGTGGGTGTACAGAGAATATTGTTTCTCGAGCGGTAGTGCAAGCCCTTCAGCTCAAAACCACAAGAAATCCACAACCCTACAAGATAAGCTGGGTCAAGAAGGGAATTGATATCCCAGTGACAGAGATGTGCCAGATAACGTTCTCGATTGGGCGGCAATACATATGCGAGGTACTATGCGACGTATTGGACATGGACATTTGCCACTTAATTTTAGGCAGGCCGTGGCAATTCGATGCCGGGGTAACCTATGACGGCAGGGCGAACGTGTATTCTCTCGACTGGAAAGGGAAACGTCTGAAGCTGTTACCTGGAATTCGTGACACCAGAGCACCGGCCGCGTCCTCTACAGTGATGCAGATCGTGTCGGGCCCTACACTATTACTCAGCAGAATGGAGGCTGATCCAATCTGGGCGCTAGTTGTCACAGATGGAGTTAGTTCACACCAAGGAGACGTCCCTGAGGAGATTCGCAAGTTGCTGGAAGAGTTCAAAGGAATCTGCCCACATGAATTGCCTGCTGCTCTACCTCCAGTGAGACATATTCAGCATCAAATTGATCTCATACCAAATGCAACTCTACCGAATCTCTCCCATTACCGTCTCAATCCCAAAGAGCAGCAAATTCTGCAGTCCATTATAGATGAACTATTGGAAAAACAGCTGATACAGACCAGCATAAGTCCATGTGCAGTCCCTGCCCTGCTAGTTCCCAAGAAGAACAACGAATGGAGGCTATGTGTTGACAGCAGAGCTATAAACAAAATCACCGTTAAATACCGGTTTCCCGTTCCCAGGATTGATGAGCTGTTGGACAAATTAGTGGGAGCTTCTATATTCTCCAAATTGGATCTTCGCAGTGGTTATCACCAGATCCGTATCCGCCCTGGTGATGAATGGAAAACAGCGTTTAAGACGCCTTTCGGTTTGTATGAGTGGCGAGTTATGCCCTTTGGCTTGTGTAATGCCCCGTCCACTTTCATGAGGCTTATGCAAGATATACTTAAACCCATATGGGGAAAGTCCTGTATATCCTACTTCGACGACATTTTAGTCTACAGTGACACTTTGTGCCGCCACCGAGAACATCTCAGACAGTTGTTTGAAATCCTGCAGAAGCACCAATTGTTCCTCAATCTTGGTAAATGCCAGTTTGCTACTACTCAGGTGAGTTTTCTTGGGTTCGTGGTGTCCCCTGAAGGCCTCAAGATGAATCAGGACAAAGTAACAGCCATCAGAAATTGGCCCCCACCCCAACGTCCTTCACTGAAATTCGCAGTTTCCATGGTTTAGCGAACTTTTATCGGAAATTTATAAAGGGATTTAGCCTTATAATGAGTCCTCTCACCGAGTGCTTAAAATCCAAGTCATTTAAATGGGGTGAATGTCAGCAAAGCAGTTTTGATGCCATAAAACTTGCCTTGACAACTGCGCCGGTGTTAGCGATTCCTGATTTTGAAAAGCTGTTTACGGTGTCAACGGATGCTTCTTCCCTCGGCATTGGAGCAGTGCTTTCACAGGAAGGCCGACCAGTGGCCTATTTCAGTGAGAAACTGTGCCCGTCTCGACAGAAATGGTCGGCGTATGAGCAAGAATTGTACTCGGTGATCCGTGCTTTGAAACAATGGGAATCCTATCTGCTGCATCAAGAGTTTATTATATGCACCGATAATAAAGCTCTCCAATTCATTAATAGCCAGAAACACGTCAACCGGATGCATGCACGTTGGGTGGCATTCCTTCAGAAGTTCTCCTTTACTTTGAAGCACCAAGCGGGTAAAAGTAACGTGGTAGCTGATGCACTTAGCAGGAAAATGGCTCTTGTCACACAGTTACAAACTGATTTTTCTGGCTTGGCTTGTATTAAAGATTTATATGCCACTGACCCTGACTTTGCAGAGATTTGGAAACAATGTCCTCCGAACGGTAGCAATGCTGGCTACAGCATTCGTTTGGGATACCTGTTCCGGCATAACCTCCTGTGCGTTCCTGTATCCTCTTGGAGGACTCACATCATTCAGGAAGCACATTCTGGCGGTTTGGCTGCCCACGCTGGCAGAGACAAGTCGTTGGCAGCAGTTCAATCCCGTTTCTATTGGCCCCGCCTCCGGCGAGATGTTTATCGGTTTGTCGATCGTTGCTTCGTATGTCAGACTTACAAAGGCGGTTCTCAGAATACAGGACTGTATCTACCATTACCAGTACCCGAGTCTATATGGGAGGACCTTAGCTTGGACTTCGTCCTTGGGCTACCGCGCACGCAGCGAGGTAACGACTCTATAATGGTAGTTGTAGATCGTTTTTCTAAAATGAGTCACTTTGTATCTTGCAAGAAAACATCCAATGCCATGCATATTGCCCATCTGTTTTTCCATCAAATCGTTCGACTTCACGGTGTTCCCCGGAGCCTCACGTCCGACAGGGACGTCAAATTCATAAGCCATTTTTGGCGGGAACTTTGGAAAAGGTTAGGTACCCAGCTATGCCTCAGCTCGGCTTATCACCCCCAATCTGATGGTCAAACGGAGGTCGTGAATCGAACGTTGGGAAATATGCTCCGGTGCTTAGTCCAAGATCACCCTAAACGATGGGAAGAGATGTTAAGCTCCGCCGAGTTCGCATACAATTCGATGGTTAATCGGTCGACGGGCAAATCACCGTTCAGCATTGTTTTATACCAAGGTCCCTAATCTCGCACTGGATATTGCTGTCCTTCCTAAATTCAAGTCTGAACCTGCTTCAAACTTCACTAATAACTATGCGGAGATGTTAGACGAAGTCCGTAAGCAGCTTGTTAAGTCCAATAACACATATAAGGCGGCGGCTGACACTCGTCGTCGACAGCAATTGTTCAATATTGGCGACTTAGTTATGGTACGAATACGGCGAGAACGTTTTCCTCCAGGCACTTACTCCAAATTGCATCGCCGAAAGATCGGTCCTGTACCGATCGTCGCCAAGATAAATGACAATGCATACGTCGTAGACTTACCGAACGACACTCAGACTTCCAGCACCTTCAATGTTACCGACATTTGGCCATATCATTCCGCCGATGATGCTCCCATTCTACTCAGCTCGTCGGAGTCGAGCTCTTCTTCCGCCGGGGAAGACTGATGCAGCGTCTACCAGTACCTTTACTTACTACTATAGTATTGCTTACGGTTAGGCCTTTTTAGCCTCCACTACATTTAGTACTATTTCAGTTATTAGCTCTTTTCTCTACTTTCTACTGTTTAGTTGATTATTAAAAAGCAATTGGGCTTAAAATGATGAAGAGGTTGCTTTTTGGAAGTTCTTGCTTCTCTGCTCCATATTTATCCCCATTGGACGGCGGTTATTTTGTAACTTATTTTGGAAGGCATCTCCGCAACCTCAATTTTTGATAATTTCTTTTTACATATGTAGCTAGTTCTTTCTTTTAATGGAATTTGAACTAAGCCATACCTTTTCAAAAAAAAAAAAAAAACATAGATTGAGCTCAGCCAATTAACAGACTCTCATATACTTTTGTTTGTTTTTCAACCAAAGCTGAATGATGTATTCTTCTATCGCAGGTAGGACTGTCAATTCGGCTCAGCAGGTCGGGTTCGGGTCGAACCCGGAACTGACCGACACTGTTCGGGACAACCCGAACACGACACGATTAGGGTCCGGGTCAATCCGACCCGACACGAATGACTTGAAGTTGACCTAAAATTGCTAATTTTCGGGTCAAAAATCGGGTCAATATTCAATTTTCGGGTCAAAATCGGGTAAAAAACGGGTTAATCTTGGGTTTTCGGGTCAAACATGAATTTTCGTGTCACTTTAAGGTCAATTTTCGGGTTGCTGGGTCAACCCGAACCCAACTCGATTTTTAAAACGGGTTGATTTGTTGAGTCCGAACCCGGATTTTTCCGGATCGGGTTCGGATCGTATTTCGAGTCGTGTCAAAAATTGACATCCCTAATAGCAGGTAAACCCGCTATAAGCGTGTTTTTTTTATTGTAACGGTAAGTAATTCGATTTTTTTTTTTTTTTTCTAAAAAGGACAAAAAGGGTAATAGCCTAATGCCTAAAGCCTAAAGGCAGATCTGTCTGCTGTTTTTTTTTTTCAACTATTATTAAAGGCGGTTTAGTTTGAAGTAAAAATAATATAGACTAAGATTTAGTTGGAGATAAAATTTTTATTGCTTCTTAAAATAGAATTTTAGTAAAAAAATTCTATTTTAAGAAACTATAAACAGGCATGTCAGATGAAACCTAAAATTTAAAAAAAAAATGAAATTTCACCATTTTATTTCAAATCTAGTGTATTTAGAGTTCCTCGTAGTTGGATAATTTCTAAATACACGGTAAACTCATCGCCATTGCCACCACTTACCACCACCTCCTTTGCCTCCTGTCGGGCATAGCCGAACACCTCCAACCACCCACTAATCGCCGACCACCCTCAACCACCAACCAATCCCTGAACACTGTCGCCAAACACTGCAGGTCGTTGACCACCATCGTCCACTGCAAATCACCACAGGCCGCCAACCTCCTTCGGCCCACAAACACCCAGCACCACCAACCACTAACGCCCACATGTCATCCATTTTCACTCACCGCCAGCCGCCCCTGTATAATTTTTTTGCACTTTAGATTATGTTTATTTTACGTCAAATCAAACAAAAAATAATCGCATACATTCATTTTATAATCATTCAAACAATTTCAAAATATTTATTTTACATTATATTCCTTTTATACAATATTATTTTTTCCGGCAATCAAATAGCTCCTTAATTTTAAGCTAAAAAACACCTAATCCTCTTCAAAAACCATGCTATTGTACAGTGGATTCGCTTTTGATTAATTTAAGGTCAGCCATTTTAAGTGATATATTAGGCTGAAATCATTATCGTGCTGGTTGACAGTATTCGTAGAAGTTTAGCATTTGGGGATAATTTACTCAATTGCAGAGTAAATTATGTAGAAAATTTAAATATTTTGTTAGTAGAAAAGTAAATTTAAAGTATTATTTGCCCCTATAATTCATATTTTATGCGGTTGCTATTTGCCCAAATCATTTTTTGCGCACTAGCAATCCCAGTGACCTTTGCCTCATTCACGGCGCAATTATAAAAATTTAAAAGATATTATTTATAATATAATTTAAAAGATATTATGAATTTTGTTATCATATTTTTATAAATAAATAATTAGCGTAGCTAAAAAATTGGCTTAGAATTATTATAAATTATATTTAAGACTTTTAAGACGTATAAAACATTCGTGACTATATTAATAAAAAACTTTTATATGTAACTTAAATGCTAAATTAAAAATTCATTTAATGAAAAATATTATAATTATCATATATATACTTTTAGTAATATGACTGAAAACCAAAGGTAGCTCATCTTAGTCAAGCTGACTTGTCAGCCAGCTCCATAAATAGCTCATTAGGCTAGCTCGGTAAGTTAACGAGCCAAATTTGAGTTTGCCCTAACTCGACTCATCAGCTCGTGAGACAACTCGTTTAAAAATATTAATATGAAATATAATTAAAATATATTAGAATTCATAATTTTAAATATAAAATTGTTAAAAATATTTAAACTTTAGATCTCAATTTCTTATGTTAAGCATTTATTATTATTATTCTTTTAATTTCTTTTATTTTATTTTATTATAATAATTATGTAAATCATAATAATTTTTCTTTTATCATAATAAACGAGCAGGCCTGTGAGCCGGCTCGAACTCGTACAATAAAGCTCTAGGTCAAGCTCAAACTCAATTAATCAATCAAATTCAAACTCAAATTAAACGTGACTCGAATTTGACTCAACCCGTTTACACTCAATGAGAAGGCTTTGCTATCAATTCGGAGATAAATTTGCGTTGCCTAATGGGCTAAAAAAAATAATACTAATAAAAAATAACAAGACTGGAAACTAAGCTTCTCATTAATAAATAGAAAAGAAACACCATCGCCTATTTCTTACCTCGTCGTCTACATTCTCTTTGTCCTCCTCGTAAGCCTGTCGTAGCTCTCCCTGCTTCTCTTCCTCTTCCGCCCTCATCGACCTCCAACACCAACTCTACAAATTTCGTTTGGCTTCCAGAACTCCATCAAGTTAGAAAATTCTGGATTTGAGCAAGGAGGAGGAGATTTAATTCAAATTTGGTTCTTCTTTGTTGGGTAATCTTTCCTCCTGCAATTTTCCTTGTTGATTTCCAGTGGTCAGGTCGAAGATTCCGATGTGTTTTGGTTTTATTTTCAGGATTTTTTTCCTTTTCATTTTTGGTTGGCTTTGTGCCTTCAAGTTTTAGGGAAATGCGCCATTTTTGAAGCTGCTTTCTTCTATTTTATGAAGAGGTGTTCTGAGAAATAGGGATCTGCTCTCTTTGCAATTTACCATTTTTTACTTGGAAAGCAAGTAAATGATGTTCTTTTACATTTATTTTGTAAGAGGATTGATTGTTCGATTCTTCTGCAACGACTTCATCTCCGTATTACTGTTAGTTTTATTTTTGGAATGTTCGACCACTAATATACTATGTTCCCTTTTCTTAGTTCTTCAGAGTTTTCGTTCTTCCCCAGAATTAAAAAAAAAGAAGTTATCGTTCTTGTAATAGGACAAAAATAAGAGCGAGTCTGTTTTTCGTCTTCTTCATTAGCTGTCTCGGCATGAGGGATTACATGGCGCTTGCGGCGAGTCTGGGAAGATGTTTTGTTTATTTTAATATAAATTTTTGTTATATTCATAAAAAAATAGGTATTGAAGTGTATGTACCAGGAACGCCTACTAAATAATATCTTGATCCTTTACGGGTTTGGGAGAAGGAGCCTTTCGTTCTTTTGTCTATGAAGAATTCTATCTGGCTTTGTTTATCATAGATTTTCAAAAAAAAAAAAAAACTCCTTTAATCGGTTTTGGCTTGGATAGAAATGAACCAGTCATCAATTTCTGTCTTTTCTCGTTACTATGTATGTCCTTACTTTTGCTGTAGTGAAGCTTTTCGATCTTTTTCCTGATTCATTCATGATGTTTGTCTCTGCAGGTTCAATTTCCAAGACGGGTTCAAAAAGAAACTTTCTTGAATCATTGTGGCCATAACTGCATCGACATTTCTAAGCACCTTGAGAAAGGCGGGTGATCTGGAGGTCTGCTTCTTCTTCTTCTTCTTTCGCTGCCCCACCATTGTTCTCTCTGGTATTTTCTGTTGTGGTATCAGTTTGCTGAGCTTGTTAGTTCTGTAGAATTGGTGGGAGCGATTTATCTCATTAGGTGAAACTATGGTTTTTAATTCTTAAAAATTGTAAATATTTTTCAGAATCGGTGCCTTCTGTAAACATCACTTGATGGCAATGTTTGCCTGCTGGTCTAGCTTGCTGGTCAGGAAGAAGAAGAAATCCAAGGTGAGCAACAATAATGTTTTTTATTTCACTTATTCCTCTTTATTTTTCAACCTGTGAGCTAATTTGGGAGGAAGCTACTTCTATAGGGATTTTCCAATGATGCGGGTAAAAAGGGAAGTAACAATGGGGACCTTCGGGTTAAGCCTATTGATCTTGTTAGCCCCTCTTCCTCCACTGACAATGGCATGAAAGAGCAAGTTTTAACTGACTCAAAATCTTTTCCATCGGTAGCGAAAAGATCTTCTATCATTCCTAAGGTACGAAGTGAAGATAGCTTGGCAACAGCTGAGTCTACAGGAGATGCAGCTTATGAGGGGGGTGATGAGCATGAAGAGATTCGAACAATGAAGAAAGAGAACTCTGACTTAGATCTCCAGCCCAAAGGAGGACTTTCCTTCCATGGATCGAACACTGACTCAAACAGCTATGAATTCCGGAAGACAGAGACAAATAAAGGGATTGCAGGTGAGGCACAGATTGCAAGTGGGCATGTTAGTGATCCAGGAATGGAGAGGACAGCTTTCTTGGAGTCACCAGTGCTTAAGCGCTCATGTTCAAACATTGAGACCAAGCAGGCTAAGCAATGGATCAAGTCGCCAAAGAGGTCAAGTTCTTACAGTAACCTCCAGAACTTACCAGGAAATTGCAGAGTCGAAATCACTTATGAAAACTACAGTAGTCCATTATCTTTAAGGTCCTCTTGCAGTGCCGATCATGTGATGCTAAAGAGACGGTCTTCAAGTCAAGTTCTCCCCTCTAGAAGCAGAAAAATATGGTGGAAACTCTTCCTTTGGAGCCATAGGAATCTCCACGAGCCTAGAGCTCCTCAAAGGAAGATTTCAATTCTCAGTGCTCCTAAGCGAAAGTATGGGTATTCATCTGATACCCATGAACCTGGCCAGAAGCTTGACAAAGGGAAGAAGAAAGCAATAGAACCTGAGAAACACCACTGGGTTGCTTTCTCTGTAGGGTCTTCTCATATGGACAGAGTTAATGCTTGGGTAAACAGCCTTGAGGATTGTTCATTCGTTCCTATTAATGTTGAAGAAGATTGTGATGCTATGGAAGATGAAAAATCTGCCAACCTTCATCACTTGGGGGTCAAAGAGACCTATGAAAAAGTTTGTTCTCATACTAGTCGTCATGCAGCAGAGGATGTAGCACAAGCTGATAATATCATCCAGTCCTTAAATACATTCTCGTCGGCGGCCCATATCTCTGGCATTGGCTTAAAGGTTATTCCTTCCATTTCAGCCTTTGCCAGCCTTAGATCTGTCAATCTCTCTGGCAACTCCATAGGTATTTACCCGAAATTCTACGAGTGATAAGATGATTATCTTGCTCTCTAATCTTCATGTAAATATAGACAGTTAAACTATTTCTTTCTTTGCAGTTCACATTACTTCAGGATCTCTTCCAAAGAATCTTCACACTCTGGACTTGTCTCGGAACAAGATTTCTACTATTGAAGGATTCAGAGAGCTCGAAAGGCTGAGGATTCTCAATCTAAGCTATAACAGAATCACGAGAATTGGTCATGGTAAGCATATTATGTATTTCAGTAAATGCCTTCTTTTTTTATACTTAGAGGTATGATATTGGTCCACTTCGCTGTAAATGTAGATCTTGAGGAAGTGTAATAATACTCTATAATAAGCTTTAGATGTGCAAGAAGTCCAGTATGGAAATATCAGTAAAATATTTTTTTGTTATGTTGGTCGTATACTTTTGTATTATGAGCCATCAAAATTCAGGCAAGCTCATGTGGTGCTACTTAAATTATTGTCCTTTTTTATTATCTTATTAATTAGCACACTAAATGTTTGTTACTGGTCCCATTGAGCTGATTCTTCCAGCATGCTCAGCTTTCATAGCATCCATTATACAATACATGTGACGCCATTGTTGGACCATCCTAAGTCCTGATTTATTTTTTCTGAAATGAGAAAAATGTGAACTCAAAGAGGATTCTCTGCATGTGGATTTAGGATCAAATCATAATTTTATAACTTCTTATTGATCTAATGGTTCTTAGCTTCTTAACTCTTGTGCCGAACTGTGTTGTAACATTATCTTAAGTGCTGTCCATGTTCTCCAATGACACAATACCTTACCTATTCATCTATTTCAAACAATGATTTCTCATGGCTGTTCTGTTTCGATGAATTCTCTGTGTCTGAAATATTTCTTCATGAAGTCATTCTCCTAAGCACCATCTCCATGTTACATATTACCTTTATATCCAGGGGTGGAATCAACCTTAATGTTCAGGGGAGCAAACTTATAAGTAACCGTCGGGGTCCAGGACCTGCCCGATCAGGTCGCGGGGTGAAGGGGCAGGGCCCCTACGGGGGTTTCCGAGGGCACTATTTTGACTATAAGGTTATTTTTGAAATTCAAATTAATAAATAAAATGATGAATTTTCTTTACT
The DNA here is from genome assembly GCA_019514585.1 of Dendrobium officinale. Taxonomy (NCBI): domain Eukaryota; kingdom Viridiplantae; phylum Streptophyta; class Magnoliopsida; order Asparagales; family Orchidaceae; genus Dendrobium; species Dendrobium officinale. The sequence goes on from CM033697.1 coordinate 11,829,947, forward strand.
ATTTGCTGGGACAATTGCCTAAAGACCATAGTATTTTAAACTTTTTTTTTTTTTTTTGGGGGGGGGGGGGGGGGGGGGGGGGGGGGCAATTGCTAAAAAACCCTTGTAATAAAGACTTCAAAAATAGATTGAGGGGGACAATTTACCTAAAGAATAATATAATAAAAAAAATTAATTTTTTTAGTGGTGGCAATTGCCCCCCATAAGCTCAAGGGGGATCTGCCCCTGTTTATATTGTTTGCTTATTTTGCAAATATTGCTGTACATATTGCTTCTCTAATGGTACTAGGATCTAATCATCTTGTGCTGTTTTTATTCAGGGCTATCGAGTTGCACTATCATAAGAGAGTTGTACCTTGCTGGTAATAAGATCAGCAATGTTGAGGGCCTTCACCGTCTTCTAAAGCTTACAGTGCTAGATCTCAGCTTCAATAAGATAACCACAGCCAAGGCATTAGGCCAGCTTGTTGCAAACTACAACTCCCTTCTAGCTCTCAACCTCCTAGGCAATCCAATACAGACCAACATTGGAGAAGATCAACTCAGAAAGGCAGTTTTGAGCCTTCTTCCCCATGTTACTTACCTGAATAAGCAGCTTATCAAGCCTCACAGAGTGCGAGAGGTTGTGACGAAGAGTGTAACTAAGGCTGCCCTTGGAGATGTTGCAAGGAGCTCCAGAAGGAAGTTGACGAGACGATTGAGCCAGGGTTCGGGTTCTTCAACCAAGAGCAGAGTTGGTGAAGGTTCTTTCAGGGCTATTAAGCATGGCAAGAGCAGGCACTCAACTTCCGGTAGGAAGTAAGCTCAGTGATGTATATTGTTGGAAGTTGCAAGTGAAGGTTTCTCTTTCCTTATTAAGGGAAGCTTCAGCTGGAGAAACAAACTCAAACTGAATGGATGGATAGAATGGCGCAATTCTCTTCTTCAAAATAAGGACTTTTGCGTCTTTTGAATATGAACTTGTTGTCTATTTCATGTAATTTTTTTGGCATAATAATATCCGTCTTGTAGAGAACTATAGCATTGTTCCTAGCTATCTTTCTCTATGGATTGCTAGATTCCTGTATCTGGCTGCTTTTTTTAAGCTGGATGAATTATCGTGTAAAATGAACAAAAAAACTGTAGAGACTTGTGATGTAAGAAGATCCTTGCATAGAAAATGGAAGTCATAACTGTGAATTTGCACTGTTCGATTTGCTGTATCAATTTAAAAGAAACAAAACCAGACGAACTCATTAACGGTAAGTTGATGCTAAATCGGCTGAACTGTTTTAAATTGAATTGGACCAAGTTATCTAATGATATTAGCCAGTCCAACATGAGAGGAAGTTCTGCTACCCCTACTGTAGTTTGAAAGGAACATTGATAGGTCAGGTTGGATGGGTGTTGGAACCTAAGTCCCAAATGAATCTATGAATGGAAAGAGAGACGCAAATGCTATCCAAACAATAGAAGTAAACTCTTACACAACAAAGCAGACATCAAAGTCCCAAAGGAATCTTTGAATGGAAAGGGAAACCCAAATGCTATCCACACAATAGAAGAAATCCCAAAATTGCAAAATTGCAGGAACTGTCGTAGAGATAACCGTGGGCCACCTAATGTGCTTAATCCTACAAGAAAAATGGTATCTAATTTTGTACAAAATTGAGCTGGTACAAACGGCATGGTCGTTCAGCCTTTTGTTCCTTTACAGCTAAATCTTGGTAATAACTTCTTAGAAAATTGAGGAAAAGAAGCATAATATGAAATGTATGTAAGAATAATATCTTTATTCTGCTAATATAGAGGGCATCTTTAAGAGTTGAAAAGACTTCTTTAGAGATGAACATTAAAAATTTTAAAGCTACCAATAATAGCTAACCAATCAAAGGAAGGGAATGTAAATGCATAAAATTTACACGGCACCTATCATGTAAGTACTATGTATTTTTTGGATATCCAAAAGAAAAAATTAGGGAGACAGTCCTAGGAAAACTAGTTTGCACAAGATGGATCATCGTAGGAATTTGAATGCTTAAGGCATGGAGTTGGGAGAGAGAGGATATAATAGAGAGGTTATATGAGCAACTGTCGAAGAATGTTGAGGCGAGCCTAAGTTGAAAGAGCAATAGTTGAAAGAATGAGATTGTCATAAAGATCATAAAGGGTCTTCACTTGAACTCATTGATCAAAGAATAATGTTATTATATCTGATAGTCCTAAAAAAAAAATTATCTTGATCGGACACGAATCTCAATGCAAAATCAAGTTGAAAACTTCTGAAATTAAAATTGGGACTATCCGAACTCCGATTTCAGCAAACTTATAGTCGAACTAAACGTCTCGGGAATACGAACCCAACGACACCAAATTCAACTCAATCTGAGCCCAAATGGGTCCAAATTAAGGGTCCAAAGGGCGGTTGGAGGGTTCAAACCACAAATTGTATTACCAAACGGTTTTCAAACATTATGTGCTTATAATCGAATCAAGTGGCTCGACAACACGGATCCAACGAGCCTAAGATCGCCAAATTCAACCATCATTAAGACCTTCAAATATTTGACGAACGGTCCACGATCAAGGGATTCAATATCGGTCGTCCATCCAACCACTCCCCATTTACCCTTGATCTCTCACCTATTTACGGGTCATGCTACTCCATAAATCTATAAATAGACCCTCATTCCTCTTGAAAAGGGGGGATCGAAGCAAGAAGAGAAGAAGAGAAGGAATAAGCTCATCCTTGACCACCGCCGGAGTCTAGCCGGACCACCACTTAAGGCCCTCACCTCCGCCGTACAGGCGCCTGACGTCGTTGCTGCGCCAGACCACCACTTGAGGCCCTCAATCTCGCCGGACCACCACTTGAGGCCCTCACATTCACCGGACCACCACTGGAGGCCCTCACCTCCGCTGGACCATCGCCTGAAGTCGTTGCTCCGCCGGACCACCACTTAAGACCCTCACCTCCGCCAGACCACCACTAGAGGCCCTCACCTCCAACGGATCACCGCCTGACGTCGTTGCTCCTCCAGACCATCACTTGAGTCCCTGAGTTCTGTCGGACCACCACATGAGGCAATCACCTCCATCAGACCATCATTGGAGGCCCTCACCTCCGCCGGACCACTGCTTGACATCGTTGCTCTGCCGGACCACCGCCTGACGTCGTTGTTCCATCGGACCACCACTTAAGGCCCCAGACTTCTGCCGAACAACCACCTGAGGTCGGGACTTCCACCGGACCACCGCCTGATGCCTAAACTTCCACCGGACCACTGCCAGACCCCCGGACTTCTGCCGGATCACCACCTTAGGCCTGAACTTCTGCCGGACCACCACCTGAGGCCCAAACTTCTATTAGGCCACCACATGATGTCCAGAGTTCTACCAGAGTACCGCCCTACGACAACAATCTTTCGGACCCCTATCTCATGCCGACTACGATCCTTCTAACCTTCGTCGTCTACTATGATCCTTCCGACCTATATCGCCAGACAATGATCTTTCTGACCCCTGTCTCCTGCCAACTACGATCCTTCCGACCTTTGTCGCCTATTATGGTCCTTCCAACCTCTATCACCAGACTACGGTCTTTAAGACCTGAGTCTCCTGTCAATTACGATCCTTCCGACCTCCATCGCCATTTATGATCGTTCCGACCTCCATCACTAGATAAAGGTCTTTTAGACCCCGGTCTTCTGCCAACAACAGTCTTTCAGACCCCGATCTCATACCAACTACAGTCCTTCTATCCTCCATCGCCTACTATGGACATTCCGACCTCTATCACCAGACAACGGTCTCTTAGACCCCGGTCTCCTGCCAACAACGATTTTTTAGACCACGGTCTCCTGCCGACTATGATATTTCCGACTTCTGTCACCTACTATGGTCGTTCCAACCTCCATCACCAGACAACGGTCTTTCCGTCCTCTATCCTATCGACTATGGTCGTATCGACCAAACAAACACATCTATGTTGATTATGCATGGTAACTCCGACCATGTAATGTGCTATATATGATATACCATGTAAGCCAATGCCTTCTCCTAAGGAAGGGCTTCATTTGTAAACAACTGCAAATACTAGTTGATTCATTCAAACTGGGCCAGGCCCCATGGTTTTCCCCCGTTTCAGGGGTTTCCACGTAAAAATTCTGATGTCTCTTATGAACACTACAGACACTCTCTCTCTTATATGCTTATGTGTTGGATCTTCGTACAATGCTAAGATGTTAAACTATATATTTCTCTATTGCCGCAAATACTCCAGGATGCAACAATATTGCTATTGCATGTTGAAATAGATAATTAGTAGCATAGGTAGAAAGCATCTCGAGAATGCTCTTTCAGATGAAAGAAGTTGTCACATTTTAAAACTTATATTGGAAGAATTACATGTCTTTTATTTTAACAATCTAACTAGAGCTTACCATAAAATAATGGAAAAAAATATGATCACATATTTGTCTTGTCTAGAGCATCATATCATAGAATCTTTACCCTTTTTTGAAAACATGTAAAATCATGCAACGAGCATATAGCCCAGCAATTAACTAAAATCTTACAAATGAAATTAATATAAGATAAAAGAGAATAATATACTATAAATCATATAAAAAAATATATGCATCAATATCTATATTGATTATAAGTATCAATTTATCATTCTATAATTTATCACATCATCAATCATAGTATCAATAATAATTAAAATAATAATATTAGTATCATGATCAATAACGCTAAATAATATTAATGACAGTCACAATATCAATAAAATATTCATAGCAGTGTTGGTATTAGTATTCAGATGATCAATAAGTGTATCATAAGAGTCTTGCTCATGTACTTATGATTCTTAATCGGTCGCTCCTTATAACTCTCCTTGATTCACATGAATTAGTTGCCCTGACTTCTTATTACTCTCAAATATTCTCCAGCTCCTGAAGAGTTTCAATCAGTGAATCACGTGGATTAGTAGGGTATCACGTGGAGTTATCATATTATATATTTGATACATTCAGTACTTCATTTAAAATGCAATAAAATCATATTGAATTATTCAAAATGATCAAATTTATAACATATCCAATATTGCATATATAGTGAAAGCTTATGAAATCAGAAGATAATGTATTTTTGGCATATTTATGATATATAAAATTCATAGAAATCAAAATCATTGAAAACAGAAGTAAGAGATTAGTCACTTACAACAAACAAAATAAAATCTGTAACAAGAATGATTGACAAATATGATCCGAAGACTTTTCTCTCTCCTCTATCTTCTTCCCATCTTTCAATTTTCTTTATAGCCAAGTGATGGAGTAGGTGAGGTGATGAAAGGATATATATAATGTTTATGGTCTGGCGTCGCAGCGCTCACCAGATAAGCACCAAAGCTCTCTACTTTAGAATCTTCATATTTTTTAAGAAAATTTATTTCACATGTTTGAATTATTACAGAAGCCTTAAATGGGCTAAGATAAATTCTCATAAACTAAGATCTCTATAATCATTTAGCAAGCCAACATAACGGATGTAGTTCAAACCACTCTTTCTTTATTAGCCAAGAAATTAAAAGAGACTATAAGTAAATCATTTTTGCTTCTTAGTCTAAAAGTATTATCTCATTAAATGAGGTGTATTTTCTTTATCTTGACCACTATGTTAAGGATCTTGGGACATAAACTCTCCATTTTTTAAAAAATAGATGAAGGGAAGAAATTTGGCCCAACATAAAATGCAATAAGGCTTTAGATAGAATGTTGAATGACTTGTAATCTACTAGAAAAGGGGAAAATGTAAGTTTTAAGCCTATCAAGAGCTTGGGAATTTTTTCAAACAGTGATTGTCAATCCTTAGATAGGAGCTAATGTAGTTTAGGCCCTTATGCACATGGAAAAGATTATTGGATAGATAATTGATAGAATTTCTTAAAGAAATGTCTAAGATATAACAAATTGTTACTCTCATTTTTTTCAAATATTAAAAGAATATCTACATAAAGCAAATGGTTAAGAGAGCAATTCTCAATATTTTGACTATGAAATTGGTCATAGGAGGCTTTCACCTCAACATGCTTGCGCGCGAAAGCACCCACCAAAAAACAAAACAAACACTAGAAAAATATTTATAATTGATTACTTGTAAAATTTATGATTTTCTTTTTATTTATGCTCTCAAATTCTTGGAAGACATTATGGGGTTGTCTTAAATTATTGTATTTAGATTTTATCCAATATATTGTGGGTTCCTTAAGTTGTGAGGGCTTCTCCACCACACGAGGTGCAAAGAAGTTTTTGGGTTTACTATGGTAAATTTGAGAATAGTGAGAATTTTAATTTGTGAGTTTTATCGAGTTGTGTTTGTAAGGAAATAGTATGCCACCCTATATAAAAATTAATGTGTGCACTTTATATTTTTTGCATTACTATTCTATTGCTCACATTATTCTAGAATATTTAAACTTGTCAAAATATATTTCAAACCTTGTGTACACTAATTATGACCTCCTTGGCCTACCATAACTATATAAAAAAAAATCACTATGTAGATTTTTTTGCCCAAATAACTTTGGGTCACTAACATTAGAATCAAGTGAAGATATTTGTGTAGAGCGTAATGAATATTAATCAACATGTTTAAAAATCATACTTGCGATGATGAACTTTTAAAATTTGTTAATTACCTAAATGTTCATACATTCCCAATAAAAAATATTCTCATCACAATATGTGCATTGAATTCTACATTATAAGACATTTGTAATTTATTTTAATCTTTTATTTTGATTATTAGTACCAACAATGAATTTTCAATGAGTGTGAGATATTTTCATACATGAACTAGAACAAGTGCTAGCATATGAAATAAAATATAAACCATTAAATTTACTCTTTAAACTAGCATTTTCAATCTTTAAAACATTAATTTTATTATAAAGAAAATCAACATTATGATTCCAATTAGAAGATGGAATTTGATAATAAATCATTTTATAAAATTGTATTTTAGTTTCTCAAATCCTAAACTTAGCATAAAAATCATCAAGATAAATAAAAGAAAGTGATAGAAAAAAAAACAAATGAATCATTTATTTTGATTTTCAGTATAATTTCCTTTTTTTCTAATGAAAAATAATATATTTTTTCATGCATTTTTTTCATAAAAAGCATGAGAGATTCATTTTTCTTCTTTAAAATGTAAACTAGAGTTTTGCAAGATTTTGATTTTCATTTTGTATGCATTTTTTTTTTCTTTTTATTTCTCAAATTCAAGGCAATTTTCATCTAAATCATAAGAGTTCGTCATATGAAATTTGATATTTGATTTTGAAATGAGATTCCAATTTGGTGCATGATAGTGTGGGCAGTGCCCATATTTTTCCTTTTATTCTTTTTCTCCTTTAAATTGAACTACAAAGGAATTTAATTATTCTTTATTCTCTTTTTCCCTTCTTTTTGTTTTCTTATTTTCCTCTCTTTTGTATGTTTTTGTAATTCTTTGTTTTGTGACTCAATGACATTCTCCTTTAAGGTCATCTTTTCTTCCTCAAACCTTCTTAAATTATGTAAGTGAAATTTAATATATCAAATATCTGTGGTAAATCATCAAGATAACTTAAATATATAATGTTTCATTAAGATCTTAACACTTAATCTATTAAGCCAAATAGAAGAGTTAAAGTTACTATTGTAATCCCAACTCATTCACTCAACAAGTAGGTGGAGAAATATTCACACTCTCACTATTACAACATGAATGAGTGATATTTAACCACATATTATTAACGGGCTTGAGAACTCAAATATCAAATACAAAATTAAAATTTCTTGTTAAAATTCTCTTGAACTTTGATCATGACAAACAAGATCACTAACTAATTAATTTAATATTTGTAGTGCCTAGTATGCTACCTTGAAGACATTCAATGTAATTAAAGATAACATACAAAAGTATGAAAACCTAAAATTTAAAAGAGAAAAGATATGACCACTAGAAGGCCTCAAGGAAGTTTACAATAAATTAAATGATCCTTTTAAGATTCCTCTTGATTTCTCTTCAAAAACAATAAAAACATGATAACCTTTTGTATTTGAATTATCTTTAAGCTTGAACATTCCTTAGCATCCCTTAAATATAGACAAGAAACTCTCCTAAGAAGTCTTTCCCAAAGTCCTCTCCTTAAATAGTCACCTACAGCCCAAAGGCTATGAAGTCACTAGCAACTTTTAGTCATCACTATTGAAATTCTTCACACAAGTCCTTGATAAGTCTAAATAAGGCAAAATTACGTGCGGTCACCGGATGCCGTCTAGGGGTCAATTAAAATGCGTCATATCATCAATACGTTGTGTATCATTATTGTGTACCACTGTGTATCAAGTGACGTGACACATCTTAATTTGCCCTTGGACAATCCAATGACCGCACTTAATAATCTCTCATGACGAACTCCAACATTTGTTATCCAAGCATGAAGCAATGGATTTAGGATGGAGTTTTGATAATCACATGAAAATTTTCATTTTGTCATATAACTCTATATATGATTTTGTAATTAACTAAATAAGCCTAATGATATCAAAATTTAATTTTGATTCATAACATATGATATAATTATATATTTAATCATAATTAGGATGTGATAGATGGAATTTATAAAATGATTGAAACATATAAAACCACGTATATTTTTTGTAATATGAAAACTTCTACCTAAAAAATTTTGATCGACTTATCATTAAGTCCATTTTTTAATGTGAATAAGGGGATATAAGTTATGATGGCACTTTTATTTAATCATTCCGATAATTTTTTTATGATGATTCTTCTAATCTCTTTTATTTTAAAGATGACAATCCACATATTGCTATTATAAATAAGTAACGATGCAAGTGTCTAGGATTAATAGCTAAACGGAAAATACTACTTAAGAATCTCTCCCTTATTTTGGTAAACCTAAAAATATGTGAGCTGTCCTCAATCATCATCTAATGGGCAATGCATCATTCTATGAAAAGCTTGGTTAGGTTGGTAATAGTTTAGGGTTAATTTTACCAAAAAAGTTAGTAGAACAAGGTGTGAGCCCATCCTTTAAAAGTTGTAAGAACAACCTAGCAAAGGACTATATTTGAAGTTTGTTAAGACTACTTCATGGTCCTATAATGTTATTTGTGCTCATAAGGATTTAATTATGGTTTACTTATTATTGCAGACTGGAACACTTACGACGATAGAGAGATAAAGAACTTAATATCTAGCTTTGAACGAAGATCCAACACATATATAGATAAAGAGAGAGTGTGCGAGAGTCATAACATACACCCAAATTTTTTCATAGAAAATTTTGAAAAGGGGAAAAATCAAGGGGCCTGACCCAGTTAAAATGATTTCACAATTTTTTGTAGTCAATTACAAATGATGTCTTTCTTGGGGGTAAAGCCTTAGCTCAATGTAGCATATAGAACACATTACATATTAGGGGTTGGAAGAATCCAATGATAAGGAATTCATTCTCAAGAGAACATTGACCTATTCATTTGGTTGGCAGGATGACAGGGGTCAGAGGGACAGTAGTTGACAAGCAATGGAGGTCAGAGGGACGGTAGTTGGTGGGCGATAGTGGTTAGAGGGACTGTAGTTGGCGGGCGATGGATATCGAATGGACTGTAGTCTCCGGACGATAGGAGTCGGAGGGGCCGTAGTTGACGGGTGATGGAGGTTAGAAGGATTGTAGTCGACGGGCAACTGTGGTCTGAGGAACCGTAGTTAGCATGCAACCTTGGCAGAGGGATCGTAGTTGACAAATGACAAAGATAAGAGGGACCGTAGTCTACGGGTGACGGAGGTCGGAGGGACCATAGTCAGAGAAATTATAGTTGGTGAGTGATCGAGGTCAGAAAGACTATAGTTAGTGGCGATGAAGGTAAGAGAGACAATAGTCATTGGGCGATGGAGGTTGGAGTGGCCATAGTCGGTTTGTGACGGTGGTTTGAGGGACCGTACTCGGCGGCCGAACGGTAGTCCAACGATGGTCGGGCGGTGATTGGACGGTGGTCTGAAGATGGTCAAGTGGAAGACCGACGGCGATCGGTGGCCGGGCGGTGGTCCGACGATGGTGGTGGTGCTGGAACTCTAGCTTTAGAAGTCTTAGAGATCTCTCCAATCTTTAGTCAAAGGTCACTCCATCTAGAGAATGGGGGTCTATTTTTAAATTTTTGAGAGTGACATACCAAATAAATATGGAGAAAATCTTGGGCATATTTGGAGTGCTCCATTAGATGATCCATATTGATTCTATCAATCATAGAACATTTTTTAAGCTTTTATGTGCCCAAATGATATCATAATTAAGCAATTTTGGGCTAGTTGGATTCTTCTTATCGATACTCTATATTCGACTATAAGCATGTTATATTTGTATATCATTTGATTATCCAATTTAGGCTTTGAACCTTTCAAATAAGCTTCGTCATGCCGATTTTTACCCATTTGGGCTCGGGTTGACCGATTTTGGTGTCATTGGGTTCATCTCTTTGAGATGTTTAGTTTGACTAAAAGTTTATTGAAATTGGAGTTCAAAAGATCCCAAATTTAATTTGGAAGTTTCAACTTGAATATGCCTCTAGATTCGTGCACGATCAAGACGATTTTTGGTGACATGTCACTCATAAATATTAATTACAAGTAATTTGTAACCCGACTAGGATAAGATGTTGAAGAATTACATCAATTAGTGGTGAATATTCTTGAAATTGACCTTGCAGTAAGCTGATCTATTTCCCACTTATGAGATTCCTTCTAAACAAAGTATCGAATCTCATTTTTTATAACAATATCAGGGCATCAATAAGACAAGGTTGATTTAAGTTTACCAAGACTTCTAGAGGATGAAGAGTATATGGAGCAGAACAAGAATGATGAGTTGAATAGTCAATATCCTAGAAACCTTGGTGAAGCTGTGGCGGAGGGGGAGCTATAGTATGATGAAGAGGATACACTACAATTGTGACATCAAATTAATTTTGTAGTGGGAGAAAATATTTTGATATGATAGTGTTCTTCATTATACACATATTATATGATGTTAGCTTCATTTAGTTATTGGTAAATTTAGCTAGCCATAAAATATTCCATCGGATAGTCCATATTACTTATCTTGATCATATATCCTTTATTTATCACTCTAAGTGGCTTAATGGCCTCAAAGTTGAATGATGTTAGGTTCATTAAATTCCTCTCATTGAAATGCTCGATTTAGCGATAAGTATGCAGTATTTGAAGGTCATTTGATCTTCAATTAATGCCCCAAACACTTTAATAACGAAGTTCTTGATTTTAACTTAATCAGACTCAAATGGGATTTTTTTTGTATTGCTAGGCTTATCTTGTCGATACATTTAATTTGACTATAAATTGATTAAAATTAAAATATTAACTATCTTATTTTCAAAAAAAAAAAAAAAAAAACAAATATTATATCAAGATCATGGTCGATCATCATTTTTTTAGCATGAATAAGTTTTTAATGATGCATCAATTAATTCAAACAAAATTGATTAAAAACTATTATTATTATTATTAAAATATTAAGAAAATAGCAGCCAAAAAGCTCGTTGCTATTCTGCTATCTCTTTACTTTCCATTCGAATCATTACCAAAGCAAAAAAGAAGCCAAGAAAATCGAACCTGGAAGGAGCATCCAATTCCCTCCCCCACTAAACTCCACCACCTCATCACAAGAACAAAAAGAACCCAAAGCAAAATCAAATCCCTCCAATTCCATTCATGTAATTAAGAACTCCAGCAGATACTCAGATTCTCCACTACCCAACCTGCTCAAATCAACTTCTCTATTCATCCAAATAGCCCGGAGGAAAAAATTAACCACCAAATGTTTTGCCGTAGCAGGATCGAGCCGTGCGGCGTTTGCGGCCACCGCGTCCTCGTGCCTCCCCTCTCCTCCACGCTCTACTGCAACGCTTGTCATACGACGACGAGCCTCCAGAGCTCTCATGACTCCGCCGCCCGTCCCCGTCATGGCCTGCTTCGACACGCGAGGGGATGGCTGAGAGGCATGTTCTCTAATGGAGGATTTGGGTCGACTGGATCAGTCGGATCTTCGTCGTCTGACTACCGGCAATTGGTACATGAAGACAGCGGTCGGTCTGCGATGAGCTGGCCGGCGAGTTTTCCGACTGATCGAGCGAAGAAGAGGGCGGTGCTGGTCGGCGTGAGCTATAATTTTAAGTCGTATCAGTTGAGGGGAACCGTTAATGATGTGAAATGCATGAGATACTTTCTCTGTGAGAAGTTCCAGTTCCCTAACGATAGCATCCTGATGCTTACTGGTAATAGTACGCACTATCTCGTAATTTATTGGATGAGAATAATTGGTTTTGAATATTTTGACTTAACTTTTGTTAGAATGATCTTTAAAAATAAATAATTGGCTATTCATTTTTTTGGCTGTAAGCTGTCCCAATTTGCCTTCTTTTGATCTCGGTGGATTTATCTTTGGGTTTGTTGGAAGCGCTATGATGAATCTCAAATTCTCAATTAGTAAAGAAGTTATTATGGAACAATTATTACGTCCTCCGATCAGACGCAGAGGAACATCCGGTCGGAGGTCAAATTCCGCCAAAAAACGAGTTGTACCAAGCAAATACCGAGCAATACCAAACAATAACGAAGAATACCATCATTTGAAGACCCAATACCGAGTTGTACCGAGCTAAATCGAGAAATACCGAGTTATACAAAAGTTGTACCGAGTTTTTCCTAGAAAAACTCAGTACAACTCGGTGTTTCTCGGTACATCTCGGTATAACTCAGTATTGGTCTTCAAAGAGCGGCATTTCTTGTTAATATCAAATAATACGTAGTTGTACCAAGCAAATACCGAGTTTTTTGATGGGATTTTGCCTCCAACCGGACGTTCCTCTACGTCCTTACACCGGACGTAATAAAAGTTCTTATGTGAGGCATCCGGATCAGAACAATTGTTTGGACTGTGAGTGCATATATTATGTGTACATTGATTTGTTATACACTGTATACAATATATATATATATATATATATATATATATATATATATATATATATATATATATATATATATATATATATATATATATATATATATATATATATATATATATATATATATATATATATACAGTGTGTGCACTCACATATCCAAACAGTTCTTCTCATCCGGACGCGGAACGGAATAATTTCTTCAATTAATGCCAATTTTGAAACAAGATGTTCAATTTGTTTCACATTTCAAAAATAAATTGCTGTTATAGATTCTACACCTTATCACTTTGAATGACAGTTTTATTAATTTTACCCTTATTTATCCCAATTTTATGGGTTATATTGAGCTATGTTATTTTATGATTTTATGTATATTTCTTCTTATTATTCAAAAGTTTGTTTTAATATTTTATGTTATAATTATTATATCTTTTTATATATAATATTTTTAGGGTTTTTTAAAGGAGTATGGTGTTAATTTAAATTAGGAATACGAACAAAATATTAAAATTTTTTAAAAGAAGCAAATTAGTCAAATTATTTAGCACATTCTAAAGAATGAATCAAATAATTTGGTGCATCCAGAACTAGCCAAATCATTTAATGCATCAAATGATTTGACTAGTTCTTTAGAATGCACCAAATTATTTGACTTATTTTAAATACGTCAAACAGTTTGGTACTTCGATATAATGCATCATTTTGTTTGGCTAATTTGCTTTTTTTAATTTTTTTTAGACTATGCATCATGCTCCTATTTATAATATTTTGATATTTTTATAATTTTAATTTGGTAATGAAAGTTAGGTGTAACTCTCAATTTAAAATAATAATAATAATAATGGTCATTTATTTCATAATTGTTGTTTTACTGGTTATATATAAAGATAATAGTAAGTTATTATTTCATAAAATTTAGAGGGAATATATTTAATTTTTTGAAATTACCTAACGGGATTGTAATCAGGAGGCTTTGAAATTGGACTGAAAGCCGTTGTCCGTATTTTGTATAACGCACCCGCCTTGTTTGCACTCGCGGCTATGTTTCCTATTGTTTTAAAATGCAAAACCCTAGATTCCCTTTCAGTCCTCCGGCCGGTGATGGTTGCCGATCTGAATCCATTGTTCATGCCCCCACGCAGAGGAGGAGCGAGACCCGAAAAGGGTACCGACGAAGGAGAACATTCGAGCGGCGATGCGATGGCTCGTGTGCGGCAACCAACCTGGCGACTCACTCGTCTTCCATTTCTCCGGCCACGGCTCGCAGAAGCTCGACCTATCAGGCGACGAGGTCGACGGCTACGCAGAGACTCTCTGTCCTGTTGACTACGAGGATAAAGGGGTCATCCTCGATGACGAGCTCAACGCCACTCTCGTCCGCCCACTCCGTACAGGCGTCAAGCTCCACGCCATCATTGATTCTTGCCACAGCGGCACGGTCCTCGACCTCCCCTATCTCTGCCGGACGTCCAGGTAACTTTTTGTTAATGGAATTTGAGAGTTGAAGTACTCTGATTAGGGATTTCGTATGGTTTGGGACTAGGGAATCGCGGGAATACGGGGCAAGGGGAAAACCGAATCAGTTAGCATGGGGAAACCGAATCAGGTAGCAAGGAAAAAAATCCCAAGCAGCCGCTAACCTTAGGGAAGAAATTGGCCATACTCAATAAGGAAAAACAGATCAAATTAAATACCCAACTAGCCACCAAGGAGTAAGAGAATAAGATCAACACAAGTGGTAGAAAAAATGGTGTGAACAAACCTGAGAGCACTGAACCCAGCATGATCATGACTACTTTTCATCATAGGTCAATACAAAATAAAATCCATAACGTTCAAAAAAATAATAATACAAAAAATGTAAAATTATTGTCTGCATCAATTATCAACAATCACATTAATATTCATCAAATCTCTATGTTAGAATTAACTTATTCAAAAGCGATTTAATCGACATACCTACTTGAATGCAAAGTATATGTAGTCTTTACTTCTAAGAAAGTTTATTAGAGCCAGAAGCCTTCATTGGTTGTTTCCATTAACACTTAAACCTCATCTGTCAGGTATAAATGTATCACAAAAAGTGTCTTTTCATCTATTTTTATTTTGCCTTGTTCACTCATGATCTTAGGCATATGTTGGCACGCGAGTGTCTTCATAAGTTCCTACTGGACCAAAGCATTACACATTTTAATTCTCCAAAAGATAGAAGTTTTTTTTTTAATGCAATAAAAATTCTCTATCTTGAATTTCTTGCCTTTGATTAAGTCATTTCAGAAATCCCAATTACACCCAGGAACATAGAAAAAGAACAAAATAAATGAAGAAAATAGCCAAAAATCTCAGAAAAAAAAATAGTTTAACTTACACAACAAACTTTCTTCTAGCATGCACCGTGGAGCCTCCTATATCCTCCAAGAACCATAGCGGAGGGTATGTAAGAATACCTCAATTTGATCCTTAATTGTGAATCCAGAGAATTTGGATTTGCGAGAAGTCTTGCGGTGGTAAATCCTGTATGGTTTACAAGGGTGGTATATGGTAATAATGTCTTTAGGTAAAGAGAGAATACCATGTCAATATATCATAATGCTCTGTTTTTTTCTTATTTTACTTCTAGATATTCAGGATTTATGTGCTGTAAATTGTTCCTGTATATGGTTGATATAATTGTCTTCTAAGTTCTTTTTTTTTTTTTTTCTTTCTTCAGAGGGGGCTCCTTTCAATGGGAAGATCATACCCCAAAATCAGGTGCATTTAAAGGGACTTCTGGTGGGTTAGCTATATGTATAAGTGGCTGTGATGATAGTCAATCAGCTCAAGACACTCAGGTAAGATCATCAGTCTTTAGCTAGTGATTATTAATATGCAGTGAATCACAACATAGATCTTGCTAGTGATATCTAAGTGTTGAATTCATTATAATAAACTATCACTAATGCTTACTTAAAAACTTATAGTACTTCTTAATGCTGTAAAGTACTTATGATGAGGTAACAAATGGTTATTTTGCCCATGATATCTACCCATACTAATTATGTGCTATATTTTGATGTTACTTCCCTAGAGGCCTAGAATACTTCATTTTCTCTTACCTGAGCATTATTTACTTTTTGGGAGCTCTCCATATTAATAACAATGATATTCATGATCGTGGACTTGGGACCTTTCAAAATTGGTGCTTGTTTGATTGACCATTATAGTAAAACAAATTAACCGGTGAATATGGTACACACTCTTCCTATCCTTGGAAAACCAAAGTTCCTTTGAAGCATCAAATCCCTTCGTTTCTGATATCATATGTCGCTTCCTCCCAGTGTCTTCAAATTGCAAAGTACGGTGAATAGGTTAAATATAGGAGGATTCAAAACTATAGAATGCTTAATACTGGTCTTATATCTAACACAAAAGTTCTAAGAATTCGCCAAACTGTTTTAATATTTATGAAATGCATGAAAATTAATCTTACTCATTCAAGGAATCCAGTATACCAAAGTGGCAGTTTTTGGAATCCATTTGATTCTCTCAAACTATCTTCAGATTATCTTAAGCTTTGTTTTAATTATCTACTTAAGTCATAACCAAATGGCCATAGCTTGACAAAAAAGCATCTACAAGTCAAATTTGAGAAGATGCTCTACTGGCATGATTATTTCAATCAGAAACCAATCCTTAATATATTTGAAATATGTTAATAGAAAATTCATCATATTGACATTGATTAATAGATAATTATGAAGGCACCCCATATTGCGAAGAATCATGTGGTCTCAGCAATGATGTTACAGACTGATTAAGAGTTAATTTAAAAAGTGTTAAAGAACAGTCCTATATTCAAATAAAAACTTATCTTCATGCATGTTAAAAGCAAAATAACGTTAAAGAAGAATGATATTATACTATAGAACAAAAAATATAGATGCTTTTTTTTATTAACTTATGAGATTATGGAAGAACTCTCAAAGCTATAAAGAATATTAGGGCAGGTCATTGTGGAGAATCTATAAATAGAATTTGTATCATGATTTTAGAGTAGAAAGTCAAGTATGGGTTCTATTGCTAAAAGTTGAAACTTGGTTCTAGGTCTATGATGCACAGACACGGACACAGAGACACGGATACGACACGAAAAGGACACAAGACACGTCAATTATTGAAAATATAAGACACGGACATGGGTTGTACACGGTATTATAGTTTTTATATTTTTAAAATAGTGTATAAAAATTGAATAAATATAATTTTAAAAATAATTTAGAAATAATAAGTTATTTAATTAGAATTTGTGCTTAAAATGATTAATATTAGGATGTCGAGAGTCAGGCGTTGATGTTGTTTACCAGTCATCGAGAAAGGAGATGACAATGTTGTTGAGAGTCGGGCATTGATGTTATGCAGTAAATATTGGGCGTCAATATTAAGAGGACGTTTATCATCGATGTTGAGAGGGCGTTGGTCGTCGATGTTGAGAAGGATTTGGACAAATATGAGATGTCAAATTGTGGGTATAGAAATTTCTAGCATCGAGCATCAATGTAAAGACAAAGTTAGACTTTGATATGGAGATCGTTTTGAAATGTTGATGTTGTAACAATGTCAGATGCTGATGTTGAAATGACATCAGACACTATTATGAAATCAAAGTTGTAACCCATTAAAGAGAAATGAAAACGAGAATATTCGATGAATGAGACATTAAGTGTGGGCGATTGATTTGGTGTTGTAGATAGGAAATAAGAAATTTAGTTTTTTATATTTTTTTTAAGCAAACACATTTTCGGCGTGTCTGCACGTGTCGGAGAATTGTCGAATGCCTGTCGTGTCGGATACATGTCGGACATTTGCACGCCTCTTTGAGGAGAAGTGTCGGTGCATCATAGTTATAGGTGGATAAATATGCCATATTTTATTGTGAAAACACAAAACATTGTTGCAGGACGCTCATAAAAGAAATAGAAAAGATGATAAAGAATTAAAAAAAGATGAACATATTAAAAAATAGTTATCTGATAAGTGAGCATCATGCTTCATACACCTTATCAAGGGTCAAAATTCTAGAATAATTGAAGAAGGATCTTCAATTTCACAATTAAAATTTTATTCATACTATGACAATATCCTAAATAGCTCTGAATACATCTATTTATAGATGCAAAAAGATCAACAATTGCGAATAAATTTTTAATAAATTGCTATCAAATTGTTAATATAATCATATAGAATTAACTCTCTCATCAAATAATGAAGTGACTATAAGATAAAAGATGCATAAAATGACTTAATTAACCAACATAATTGATGCCCTCATCAATTCTCTGGCTATGTAATACTACTCCAAAGAGTAGCGAAAAGATACGGGAAATAGACATAATTCTCCATCAACTATCGATTATTGAATTATGAAATATAATTCAAGTGGCTAGAGGATAATGTGATATTGGAAGGAAAACGAACTCAAGTCGTAGTAGTGTAACAATCGACACCTTGATTTATATTTATAACTTTGATGAAAATTTGAATCCCTTTAGCTTAAGAAGACAAGTGTCCTTCACTATTTTTTTTTTTTTAAATTCTCCTTAACATAAGAAGCCCTTGTTTTCCATTAAAGGGCCTTGAGATGAGTGCAGAACTAGTGTGAAACTTAAAAGAAAAAAAAAATGTTATTATTTTCGTGACCAATAATTTTAAAGTTCATAGAACATTAGCAATCCATTGCACATTGCTGGGAAAATAATCTGGAGTTTGATTTGAGTTTACGTTACGGCTGGTTTGGTTTATTTTTTGACATTAGAGAAGTTTGTCTGGAATAGGATTAGTATATATTTAAAATTTTAAGAGTTGTTGCAGGGTTGTTGAAGGAAATCAAGTTTGAGGTTTAGGAGATAATTTGTAGGTTTTGTTGGGAATCGAAATTGTAGTTTATATTTGAATATGGCTAATTATGTGGAGATTTGGTGGATTTGTGTTAGGTTGTTGGATAAGAGAGAAGAGGGCCATGAGGGGGTAACAAGGGGTCATAGCGGGTTGTAAATTCACAGGAATGATTTAAAAATAAAAAAAATGCTCATTGGAACCCAAAAAAGTTAAAAAAAAAAAAAGATTTTGATTTATGAAAGGAATCCATCATATAATTAATGATCCAAAATTATAGCTTTGATATCAATTAGTTGCAAGACAATCACGAAAGAACCAAATAATATGGATAAGCTGAAAATATTAAAAAATAATTAGATATGAGTAAGTCTTATGTGAGAACATGGAGATTGCCTTTCAGAAATTTTCAAATTTTCACATTTACAATGTGAATTTTATCAATATTAATAATTGTATGAGTGATAAATTGCTAACAAACTAATGACTCAGACTAAATATCTCTAAAAATATGAAATGTCCAACAACAAAAAGCTTTTATCCCACTATGGCGTCGGCTACATGAATCTTTTTCTCCATTATGTCCTATGAAGAGTCAAATTCTCATCTAAATCTAATAAAGAAAGGTCCATGAGGTAAAAAAGACAAGATATTTTAAATATCATAAGAAAAATCTGAATGCATAAAGCATTCCTAAATACTACAAGATAAGTTCAAAGTCTTAATTTAATTAAAGTTTATTAGCTGCAGCATAATGTCCAAAAGCAATGCTTTCATAGTTTTGGCCTTGATTATGCAGTGTGATGCTAAACTATGACTCATATTTTAGCTTTGGCATTGTGAACTGTACCCCTTTAAATAGAAGCTTAAGAACCTACCACCGTCGTTGATATTGAATTAACAAATTTGGACGATACCTTAGATTTCCCATTCTTGAGGAATAAAGCAGCGAGGAAACTCTATCAAGTCTGAAATACTCTTTTAATGTGGCCTCTTAACCCTAGTTTCTAGCACAAGGCTTGTGAGCTCTTGAGAGAAAAAGAAATATGAACAGATGGAAAAGGCCAAACTAATGAACTTTTTGTTGAAACTTATTTGAACCCTTATTGGTCATTCATGTCTGTTTGGAGTTGTATTTAGTTTTGATTCTAAGTTGACTAATTTTCCAATAAGTCTTTGCTTTATTATTCATAATTAATCTAGCTCTCTCCTTGTCATTATTGTTTCTATCTTTTGAACAATAATAATTCCTTTGATCTATTTTCTTGCCCTATCATCACTCTTTCTTTAGCATAATAATTACTCACTTCACCCTTCCAACTTACCATTAAGGGCCTATTTGGTAGCAGGATTTACGTTGGAATTATCTAGCAACAATAACACTAAGCCTTTATCCCACTACATGGGGTCGGCTACATAAATATTTTCCCTCTATTTTGTTCTATTAAGAGTCAAATTCTTATTTAAATCTAAGAAAAAAATGTCATTTCAAACTCAAGTCTTTTTAGGTCTACATCCACACTTCTTAATGTAGGCATAATCTAATACATCTACTCTCCTAACCGGGTCATCGAAAGGGTGTCGTTTTATGTGACCAAACAATATAAGGAGACTCTCTCTAATCTTATCCGTCATTGGAGCTACTCCAACCTTTTCACGTATATAACCATTTTGCATTCTGTCTCTAAGTGTAAAGCCACTCATCCACCTGAGCATCCTTATCTCTGCAACACTTAACTTAATTTTTTGCTTCTCTTTAAATGACCAACATTCTGCACTATAAAGCTTTGCATGTCTCACCACCATCTTATAGAATTTTCCCTTAAGTTTGAGGGGTATTTTTCTATCACACAATAGTTCCGACGCATTCCTCCACTTCAACCATTCAACTTGAATTCTACTAATAATATACACATCTCTATTTCACCATTGCTTTGAACAATAGACCCGAGATATCTAAAACTTGTACTCTTTTTAATGACTTGATCTATCAAAGTCATAATCCCCCACTAAATCTATTACTACTAAAATTATATATACTCCCTATGTTCAGTCTTAGATATACTCAAACAAAAACCTTTAGACTAAGGTTGACTTCCATAATTCAAATTTTCTTTCAACTCCTCTAATCTTATCTACAAGAAGAAAATCTAAATCCTCCCAACCAATCCCAAATTAAATCTATTTAATCCCATTTTGCTCTAAATCCTGTATTTAGTAAATCTTGTAGTTCGTTGTATTTACAAGATTTAGAAGCACAAATATGCACACATCTTTGCCTTCGCCAGTGAGCTCCCATTGGAACATCTTCCCTTCCTTTCCATTGAGGATTCCTTGCTTCGTTTTTTATCGTTGATTTAATTGATGCAAGAGTTCCAGTCGCCACTTCTTCGCTTCTTTTTCTTTGAGTGCTCCCATCGCTTCTTCTTTGCTTTTGCTTTTGCTTCATTGGTTTCAGGTAGGCACGGAAAGGGGGAGGAGAAATATGTGGGTTTCAGTTAATTTAGTTAAATAAAATTTTTGAAATTATTTTTCATAATTGATATTAATTAATTTAAAAGATATTTCTTTAAAGTAATTAATATTATATATTATTAATTTGATTAAATAGAATTTCATGTATTCAATTAATGTTATAAATTATTAATTAATGATTAATTGAAATACTATGGTATGCTAATCATAATTTAAGTAGTATAATTAAAATTGATAAAAAATACTCGTTAAAACTATTAATATTTAATCAAATAATTTAGATATACATTCATTAATTTATAAGATTAAATCAATTTTTTGTGTTAATATTCGCAAATTAAAATAATATTAACTTAAGTAAATTGATATTATTTTTATTTAATTTGACTATATAGAAATTATTGTTTAATTAACTTAGCAAATTATGAAGTAATGATTAATCTAGATGTTATCTTATGCTAATTATAATTTAAATAATCTAAGATTTACATATGATTAGTTAATATAATAAAACATCACAATCATTTAAATCCTTAAATTCTGAAATAAGTTGCCAAATAGCTTCTTAGGATTTAATTGAATTTAATGCGAAACAAATTTCAGAATTTAATAAATCCGTATTTGCAGGATTTGCTAAATCCTACTTGTGACCAGAGCCCCTAATCCTTCTTAGCATCATTATTTTTGCTAATTGAACTCACTAATTTGTGGCACACAAAATCATAGTATGCAGACTTTTTTTTTTAATCATAAACTAACGAAGGTCATTTACCTCTACAGACTCTATCGGGCTCTGCCATAACTGGTGCCATGATATACAGTTTAATTTATGCTGTCGAAACTGATCCAGGAACAACATATGGTCGCTTGCTCAGTAACATGCGCTCTGTCATTCGTGGGGCTGATGCTTTTGTTGGGTTCAGTGGTCCAGTAGCCTCTTTTTTGAAAAGAGTGCTCAGTTATGGAATCAAACAGGTATTTTATTTCCTTAAACTACACACAAATTGCCTGAACACTCCTATCAAAAAATTCTTGAGAAAATATTTCTTCCTAACTTTGGCAAAACATATCGCTGAAGTTTGCAATATTTTTTAAATAATTTGTATATTAGGTTCAGTTAACATTTAGTGTTTTGTTGATTAGATTATCCAATGATGTTTTACTGATGCATTGAACAACCAAAGTGAGTTGTGTATGCTATTTGATGATGAATTATTGTGGACTGAGACCCTAAGGCCATGTAGGTTTTTGTTTGGGACAGCTTTTCTTACTGTTTTTTTGAAGCAGTTTTCTAGTAAAAAATTTCAGTTCAAAAAATTTTTATACTAAAAAATACTTCATAAAACAATAAGAAAGTTGTCCCAATCGAAACCATAATCTCCATGCATTGCTTTCACAGTTGCACGCAAGTAAAATCTCTATTATGCCCGTTTTCTTTGTTCTCTTTTTTCTTTTTGAATGTTTTCTTCGTCATATTTTATGATGTCATAATCATCTTCTTTACTTCCATCATTAGCAGAATCACCAGCCTTTTCTAATGAATATTTTTGTTTGTTTTGTGAACCCTCCATTATCAAAATCAATTTGGATTCATGCCGGGTAGGTCGACTATGGAAGCCATACATTTATTAAGAGGTTTGATGGAGAAATATAGAGAAAATAAGGAGGATCTACATATGATATTTATTGATTTAGAAAAAGCATATGATAAAGTTCCAAGAGAAGTGCTATGGAGAGTTCTTGAAAAGAAAGGAGTCAATAATGCTTATATTCAAATCATTAAAGATATGTATGCAGGAGCTATTACTTGTGTTCAAACACAAGGTGGATTGACCAAGTATTTCCCTATTTCGGTTGGGCTACATCAAGGATCAGCCTTAAGCCCATATCTTTTTGCTTTAGTCATGGATGTTCTCACTAGACATTTGCAAGAGGATGTACCTTGGTGTATGCTTTTTGCTGATGATATTCTTCTTGTTGACAAGACTAGAGAGGGAGTTGAAGGTAAACTTGAATTATGGAGGTCAACCTTAGAGTCTAAAGGTTTTCGCTTGAGTAGATCTAAAACAGAATATATGGAGTGTAATTTTAGTAGTAATAGACCTAGTGAGGGGATTGTGACTTTTGGGCGATCAAGTCATTAATAAGAGTACACGTTTTAGATATCTTGGATCTATTGTTCAGAGTGATGGTGAAATAGATGGGGATATTATCAGCAGAATTCAAGTTGGATGGTTGAAGTGGAGGAATGCATCGGGCTTGTTATGTGATAGAAATGTACCCCTCAAACTTAAGGGAAAATTCTATAAGATGGTAGTGAGGCCTGCAATGCTTTATGGTGCTGAATGTTGGCCTTTAAAAGAGAAGCATAATACTAAGTTAAGTGTGGCAGAGATGAGGATGCTCAGGTGGATGACTGGCTTTACCCTTAGAGATAGGATACGAAATGAGCATATACGTGAAAAGGTTGGAGTAGCTCCAGTAGAAGATAAGATTAGAGAAAGTCGCCTTAGATGGTTTGGTCACATAAAACGGCGGCCTTGCGATGACCCGGTTAGGAGAGTAGAGGTATTAGATTTGACTTATGTTAAGAAAGGTAGGGGTAGACCTAAAAAGACTTGGTTAGAAAATATTAGGAATGACCTTTCTTTATTAGATTTAAACGAGAATTTGACTTTTAATAGGACACAATGGAGAAAAAGGATTCATGTAGCCGACCCCACGTAGTGGGATAAAGGCTTGATGTTGTTGTTGTTGTTGTGAACCCTCCATTATCATTCATACTAGATGAAGTACCAAATTACTGATGTGCAAAATACTGATTCGAGGTTTGTTTGCATAACACAAAAGACTGGCTGATAAAAATCTCTTTCATTTTTCAGGAACCTCAGCTGTCAGCTTCTGAAATCTTCGACATTTATCGGAAGCCTTTTCTCCTTTAAAAGAAGTAATTCATTGTTGTGGCTGTCATTATTATTTACATATATGCTTGCTCACTGCAAAATACTACCCCCATCAGCAAAAAGGTTATCGATGCTATTTTAGAATTTCAGTTTTTGAGTGATATTATGCTGGTACACTTGTTTGCTTGAACTATTTATGAAATTCGCATCACAGGATATGGGTAGAGTTGGGGTAGAATGTTCTTACCTTTTATTTAATCAACGCCTGATGGCTTTCATGAATGCTTCTGCTGATGATCAAAGGAAAAGTAAATTATTCATCATTTTAGTTAGAGCTTCTCTTTTTTAAAGTACTTCTTGGTTATGGTGTTCAATCAGTTTAGTTGATCAAAATTTTTGTCAATATTTTGAGATCAGTTTATGCCTACATTAAATTTCTACTTCGGCACTCAACTCTCCTAAAGAAAAAAATACTTCTTGGCACTAAGGCATGATTGTTGGGTGATAGCATGATTTTGGCCGTAGGAAGATTTAACAGTAGAGAAGGGTTTGCATTATTTGTTTGAGCTAAAAAATAATTGAGTTGAATTGATGGATCATCGAACAAACACAAGTTGGTTGATTTAGTATTATATAAGTTGGATTTGGATACTCTAGTTTTCATCTAATATGAGAATCAAATGACATGCTGAGATTTTTGGAGAATAAATGCTTGAGATGATTCCCAAGAGAGTTACGTGGCAAACATATAAGTAACCGGTGGGATTCGACCAGCACGGTCAGGTTGCGGAGTCAAAGGTCAGCGCCCTCGGAACAAATTTTGGTTGTAAGGATATTTTTGGAATTCAAATTAATAAATAAAATGATAAATTCTCTTTACAATTTCTCTTTGTATTTGGTTCATCGTTCTCTAATAATAAGACATCTACAAAATGTGTTTAATTATGTTGGGGACAATTATTTATTTTAAAACTTTTGGTTTTGGGGGGGGGGGGGGGGGGTGGGAAGGGCAATTGCCTAAAAAATTCTTGTAATAAATACTAAAAAAATAGATGGAGGCTGGCAAATTACCTAAATAATCATATAATAACCCTTCATATAAAAGGTTTTTTTTTTTTTTTTTTTGGGGGGGGGGGGGGGGGGGATATAAAAAGTATTTTAATTTTTTTAGGGTGCAATTGCCCTCCTCACCAATAAGGGGTTCTGCCCCTGCCTATGATGGTCTCAATCAAATTCTTTTTTTGGTGTAATTTTAATGAAGAAAGTGAAAATACGATTGACTTTAGTGAATTTAGCACCCTAAATAAAAATAAAGATTTTTGTTTTTATCGGCGTATTAGTAAAACTGAAGATAGAGAGGCTTTAAAGAAAATGAAGTATGGAAAAGTTGTTGGACCTGATGATATTCCAATTGAGATGTGGAAATGCTTAAGAGATGAAGGAATTTCTTGGCTTACTAAAAATTTTAATACTGTTTTGAAGACTAAAAAGATGCCAGATTAGTGGAGAATGAGTGTGTTAATTCTTATTTTTAAGAATAAAGGTGATGCACAAGAGTGTGCGAATTATAGAGGAATTAAGTTAATGTGTCATACTTTAAAACTATGGGAGCGTGTTATGGAGCGTAGGTTGCGGCGTGATACTAATGTTTCTCAAAATCAATTTGGATTCATGCCGGGTAGGTCTACTATGGAAGCCATACATATATTGAGAGGTTTGATGGAGAAATATAGAGAGAATAAGGAGGATCTACATATGATATTTATTGATTTAGAGAAAGCATGTGATAAAGTTTCAAGAGAAGTGCTATGGAGAATTCTTGAAAAGAAAGGAGTTAATAACATTTATATTCAAATCATTAAAGATATGTATGCAGGAGCTAGTACTTGTGCTCAAACACAAGGTGGTTTGACCAAGTATTTTCTTATTTCGGTTGGATTACATCAAGGATCAACCTTAAGTCCATATCTTTTTGCTTTAGTCATGGATGTTCTCACTAGACATTTGCAAGAGGATGTACCTTGGTGTATGCTTTTTGTTGATGATATTCTTCTTATTGATAAGACTAGAGAGGGAGTTGAAGGTAAACTTGAATTATGGAGGTCAACCTTATAGTCTAAAAGTTTTCGCTTGAGTAGATTTAAAACTGAATATATAGAGTGTAATTTTAGTAGCAATATACATAGTGAGGGGATTGTGACTTTGGGCGATCAAGTTATTAATAAGAGTACACGTTTTAGATGTCTTAAATCTATTGTTCAAAGTGATGGTGAAATAGATGGGGATATTATCAGCAGAATTCAAGTTGGTTGGTTGAAGTGGAGGAATGCATCAGGCTTGATGTGCGATAGAAAAGTCCCCCTCAAACTTAAGCGAAAATTGTATAAGATGGTGGTGAGACCTGCAATGCTTATGGTTCTGAATGTTGGCCATTAAAAGAGAAGCATAATACTAAGTTAAGCGTTGCAGAGATGAGGATCCTTAGGTGGATGAGTGGCTTTACCCCTTAGAGATAGGATACGAAATGAGCATATACGTGATAAGGTTGGAGTAGCTCCAGTGGAAGATAAGATTAGAGAGAGTAGCCTTAGATGGTTTGGTCACATTAAACGGAGGCCTTCTGATGACCTGATTAGGAAAGTTGAGGTATTAGATTTGACTTATGTTAAGAAAGGTAGAGGTAGACCTAAAAAGACTTGGTTAGAAAATATTAGAAATGATATTTCTTTATTAGATTTAAATGAGAATTTGACTTTTAACAGTGCACAATGGCGAAAAAGGATTCATGTAGCCGACCCCACGTAGTGGGACAAAGGCTTGATGTTGTTGTTGTTGTTGTGACCAAGGTTCTCCTAGATATATGTCATAGAAACGAGCAGGAGAGGTGATTGATTTTTCTCGATCATTTAAATCACATAGTTAGAGACTTCTTTTTTGGTGGAAACTAACGGGAGGGAGGCTTATAGTAGATAGAGACTTCTTTTTCCTCTTTTTATATGTAGTACTAATTTCTTGGAGTGAAATAGTTGTTTCTTTCCTTCAAATAATAATTCAGGTTAATCCTTTTTCAAGACTCCGTTTGCCTTGTTGATATTTTTGATGAATTTCTTTTTGGTTCCTCAGAAGCGGTTTCAAATCAAGTTGGTATCAAATATTTGGTTTTGAGAAATCTTGGTGTATGATGTTAACAAAAAAATGTCTACAAATAGATTGGAGAATCGCTCTCTGCCCTAGATCACTCAAGAAGAAGAGAAGGAAAGAATTTTGTAATGCTAGCATAAGAAGGTGAAACCTTTAGTGACTTGTTTACTCAAGTTTTGCTCCTTTAACAATAGATGTATGTAAATATGTAATGATGGAAATGGTTAGTAAGTAGACTCAAGTGGTTGATGAAGAACCATATAGCAAGGAAGATCAAACTTGAATGAGTGCATGATGCAGGACTAAAATGTTTAAATGTATGCAATAAGAATTTGCATGATTTCTCGAATAAAACAATTAAGATTAAAACTATTTTGACTAATGAGCTTGAACACGGACAGGTTGAAGCTCAGCTCAATTTATTTGCACATGAACATCACAAAATACTTCACCGCTCGTAAAAATTTGACAAGAACTAGTTATCTTTGAGTCAAATGATTAGTGCGGAGACTGTACATATAAATATATCAAACTTATGAAGAAAAAAATATCCTATGATTTTCTTGCATGTCTCAATAAAATTAAGATGAGGTGCAAGCATTTGCTAAACTCCAAATTAAAAAAAAAAAAAAAAAAAATAAAATTGAAGTTTCCGAAACACTTACATAGCTGAAGAATCTATTCTCGCCATCAGAAGTTAGCAAAGCCCAAGACCTGACAAGAGAGATGACCATTGGGGTGATGTATGCAAAAGGACCACAAGTGAAAATTGATAGAAACCACGAAAAAACAATTGATCAAAACAATATTGAAAAGGATTATAAAGATGCTCACCTATTTTCCTATTATATACTCGCACCCAAAAATCTCGAATTCAAAATTATAGATAGATTTACAGCTTATTGTTAGATGAGTACTATTTGAATTGACTTTGAGCTTTGTCTAAATTGTTTTGCATGTTCCAAATATCTCTTACAACCTTTTTTTATGTTAGTAAGAAGCGAAATATTGCAACTGTGAAGTCATGTTCTTATCACAAGTCTAGAGATCGAGAAGAGGATAGTTCTATGAGGTTAGAGATTTGCACTATTTTGATGAAGATTCTAAATTGAGTAATTGTTTTCTAGCTATCAACAAATGCATTTCTACTCTCAAAAAAAGGTACTCAAATTATGTTCTAGTAGTATATAGGTAAGATCATATTGACTCCCGGATAAGCATTATTGACTGTAGAGTTTCTTGAAGGAAATTCCAACCAACACTAAAAGGCACCTCGATGTTTAAGAGTTTAGCTTATTTTACTTAAGGGGTTTCACAATCTCCCCCACTTAAGTAACTAATGTCCTTATTAGTATCTTTATCCCATAATCATCTATCAGGTATATAAGATTATAGAGGTGACCCCTTCAAGTTCAAGTAGTGACTCCAACCACGTAACACTTTCTCTTGAATGACACTTAGTTCCCCTATTTTTTCGATTAGTATATTGCTCTGATACCATTTATAACAATCCAAACTCTTAATTATAAGATATTGTCTGCTTTGGTGTAAAGGCCTCACAATTTTTGACATGTTGGTGTAACTTCGTAGGAGATCACCCATCCAGGATTAAGCACACTTAAGTACGGTGTTTCTTAAATGAAATTCCAATCATTACACTAAAATGTGCCTCAATGTTTCAGAGTTTAACTTCTTTTTATTTAAGGGGTTTCACACATTATACTCGACTCACAATCAATTCCTGCAGCTCTGATAATAATTCAATTCTTCTAACAACTATGATCTAATGCCAAT
Source organism: Dendrobium officinale (assembly GCA_019514585.1). Lineage (NCBI taxonomy): Eukaryota > Viridiplantae > Streptophyta > Magnoliopsida > Asparagales > Orchidaceae > Dendrobium > Dendrobium officinale. The sequence goes on from CM033697.1 coordinate 11,859,171, forward strand.
TGTCATGCCCCAAAATTTAATCTGGAAGAATTTCTTTTCTATCTTTTGATAAATAATAACTAGAACTATCTTAATTCATCTATCAATATAAATACCAACGAAAATAAAACTATCGATTATATATATATATATATATATATATATATATATATATATATATATATATATATATATATATATATATATATATATATATATATATATATATATATATATATATATATATATATATTCATTGACCTCAAAATAAATCATTTACAATACTTAGAAATCATATAAATAAAATCTATCATTTCAGTCTTGAATATAAAAGAATAACTAAAATATGAAGAAATTGAATCTAAGAAATCCTGATCAGTCTTACACTCAAAGTATCTCTTCTTTGATATGAAAACATTTAAACCATTTATAATGAGTTAAACAGCCTATCAAGTCGCTAAAATCCTATAATTGAATTCAAAGCACGATAAAGAAGCAATATACTTGTCGTTCCTTTATTCATAATAATAACAGTCAAATGAAGCCAAATGATCTAGAATCAATTAAAAAAAAAATAAAACTCACATGCAGTAACAATAGAATCTGTAAGTAATAAAATAGTAGAATATGAAAGTCAGTAAACTAGTATAGTGGAGAAATCAATAAATCAGTACATGTGTCAAATCGACAAAATAGTCATTGTATCAGTGCTATCAATTAGTAAAACAATCGTAAAATAAAAGATGAAATTAGATAGCTCTTGTTGTTGTATAATAAAAGATAAAAGAAAAAATTCTTCCAGATTACATTCTGGGGTGTGACATCTTTGATATGTGAGAAAGGAAGATGAAATCCAACAATATTTTTATATGATCGTCTCGAAGGGAAGGTTTACATATAAGTTGGAGGATTTCATATTTAGATTCCTTGATATGAAGGATGCCATTCTTTAGAGATGTGTTAATGACATATTTGAGTGCTATGCTTGTTTACTATTAGAGGTGTTTTCACTAACACTACAGGAAAAACAGCCAATACCAGCAGTTTTTTCCGGCGGTTTATAAGGTAACACCGGCGGCTTTCCGGCGGTTCCTGAACCGCCAGAAAAAATGGCGTAGGAAAAAAATCACCGGCGGCCTAATTGTCCGGCGATTTTCCGGCGGCCAAACACCGCCTGAAAATATCTAAAATTTAATTAAAAAAATAGCTCGTTGCCCAGTCGTTCTACCGTCGTGACCGCCCGAACTCCCGCCCTGCTAGATTCTCGCCGGACGGCCTGCCCGCTCTGCCCGCACAAGCTCCCGCCCTGCCCGCCCGAGTTCTCGCCGTGCACGCGCGCTGCCTGGGATTCAAACCGTGTCCCTTGGTTTTGCTAAGTCCTAACCATTGTGCTGAGTTTGAAAATGTGTCAAATTATATATTACAATTTATTTAAATTATATAACAACAAAATTATGATTAAAAATTAATATATTAAAGTTTTTAATTAATTAAATATGTTATTTTAATAATATTTAATTAGACTAAGTTATTAGATTAATAATTAATTAAAATAAATTAATAATTAATTAAATTAAATTAAAAATTAATTAAAATAAAATAAAAGTATTAATTAATTAAATTAATTATTAAAAGCCGCCGGTAAAGCTGGAAAGCCGCCGGTAAATCGATGGAAGCCACCGGAAACCGCCGGAAACAAAACCATCGTAAAACTGCCGGTAAGTCGCCGGAAAACCGTCGGAATTTTTTTTAAAATTTAAGCCGCCGGAAAGCCGACGGAATGCCGTCGGAAAAGTCGGCCGCCGGTAAAGCTGGAAAGCCGCCAGAAAAACCGTCAGTAAATCGATGGAAGAGCTGCCGGAAACCGCCGGAAACAAAACCATCGTAAAACTGTCGGTAAGTCGCCGAAAAACCGTCGGAATTTTTTTTTAAATTTAAGCCGCCGGAAAGCCGACGGAATGCCGTCGGAAAAGTCGGCCGCCGGCAAGCCGCTGGAAAAATCCGCCGATAATTGATGATTTTCCTGTAGTGTAATCATTCAAATAAACATTATGTATGATATGATTTTTCACAGACAACACCAATTTGTTATGAATATTCTAGCATTCAATAATATGTACCTATCTTTCAAAATTCATTATTGAATCTGATTAATTATAACTTAAAATAGCCAAAGAAAACTTAATTTTAACTTTTTTTTTTTTTTTTTTTTACTTTTCAAATAACTTCTAGCTGATTTAAATCTTAGTCATTCAAATTTTTACCCTTCTAAATAGATTTGCTGTCCAACTCAATTATAAATAACATGCAATAATTAAAGTTGAATTGGTTAGTGATATATTTTTGTTTGATTTTTCTTAAATATCATATATTCATTAAATTTTCTAACTCTAATTATTATTTCAAATTATATGATTATTAAAAATTTACAATTGATTTTTACCAAACTTATGATAATAACAAATATATATATATATATAGTTGAAATATATTATTTTTAAATAAATTATTATATCTGATTATTCTTTTATTCTCTTAATATAAGAAAAAGATGACATATAGTACAAGACATATGAGACTAGCTAAGATATTAATATACTAATTCAAATGATATCACATTAACTTAATTTAAATATTAATTATTTTATATTTGTAGCATTATTTTTTTTAATATTGTTTATAATAATATCACTTGTTATGATGGTTACATGTCTCATAAATTGAACTAAATTAGTTTAGAGAAGTCATTCTTTCATGACTCTAATAAGCCAAAAAAAAAATATTAACAAATTTACAATTATTAAAGCCAATCACATAATAAACCAACAAAAGCATAGTTATCAAAAGACTAACTTGGTAGAAATTCTTGAGTGAAGGCTCTATCTTAGCTCTTTTTTATGAGTTCGAGTCTTTATTTTTGATCATGTGTTAATTTATATTATTTTATATAAAAAATATAGATAATCTATCCTCACCTCATAACTTCATTTTATATACACGTGAAAAGGTTGGGTAGCTCCAATGACAAATAAGATTAGAGAGAGTCGTCTTAGATAGTTTGGTCACATAAAACGTCAGCATTCTACTTACCCGATTAGTAGAGTGGATGTATTAGATATGATATATGTTAAGAAATGTAGATGTGGACCTAAAAAGACTTTGATAGAAAAAAATATAATTTTTCTTTTTTGATTTTGTTTTGACTCTTTATATAGTGGATCGGGGGGGGGGGGGGGTGGGGGGGGGGGGGGGGGGGGGGGTGGGGGGGGGGTGGGGGGGGGGGGGGGGGGGGGGGGGGGGGGGGGGGGTCTTGGAGTTTTGATATTCATTTAAACCCTAGTTTTACTGGTTAAATGATCCAAAGTAGGAAATATATTTATATATCATGTTGTTTTTAGACTACTTGAATTGGCATTGATATTACCCGTTGCTATAGCAGGCGTCGTAAGAATATTTTTTTGTCATTAATATTATATAAAATCTGCTGCGAAATATGATTGAAGATCGATAGATTAATGATTTATTAATTTTTTATGTTGAGAAATAAATTTTAGATTCTATTGATAATGAAGTAATCATTTAATTCTATTGTAATATGAAGAGTTGACATTATAAATTGTAAGTTGTTTACTATCTTATATTTAATATTATATATTTTTTGGCTCCGCTACTACCGATACTACATGATGGGATAAAAACTCGAAGTTGTTGTTGTACCTCATAATGTCATTTTATATACGAAAAAATTAGTATGATATAAGTTATCCGAAAGTTGGAAAAGATAGTTTGCCGACCTTTCAATTTATTTAAGTAATAAGCAAGTTGGATTTAAAAAAAATAAAATAAAATAAGCAAGTTGGATTTTACTTAACAAGTTTTGGTGACTTCTTCATTACAAGCCAAAATAGAATTCAACTATTTATTCTTATCATTTTTGCTCAATAGAGAGCTCTATTAAAGAACGTAAGCTATTTCAATGAAGCCGGCAAATTTGAATGGATTTTTTTTAAACTAAATATGTCCTAACATTTCCTCTCTTCTCTCTTCCAATTACTTCAAAATGAATATATGATATTTAAGGATGCAAAAAAAAAAAAAAAAAAAAAAAAGAATGATTCTCTTATCTTTCATAAATATTATGTATAATAAAAAATGATAGCGAGATGACAACTGACATTACAAAAAATAGAGACGACAATAGATGAGTTACGGGTATATAGTATTTGCGTGTGAGAGTTGTGAGTCAAATGTGGCTGCTCGCGTGAAGGGGAAGTGGTTGTGAAAATAAAACTAAGGTATGACAAATTAGATATTTAAATATATATATATATATATATATATATATATATTGGGAATTTTTGGGGCCTAAGCCCATATCATTGATGAAAAGGTAAAAACAGAATTACAAAATAAAGAACCGTTGTGAACACAAAAATGACGCAACGACCAAAAACTAACAGCACAAGCTGCTGAATAAGAGAAAATTATAACAGTAAAGTAAAATGAAGAAAGCCAAAATTATAAGGACTCAGTAAGCAATCAGCATTTAGATCAACGAGGCTCTCAAAAAAAATACTCCCCTGGTTGCCGAAAAGTAGGAGAGAATCGAGACCGTCCAAGGGGAGAAGACATAGATTGCAATCATCATTATCCTTCAAAAACATAGTTTGAAGACATAGACATAGTTTGATATTTAAATATTCAAACTTATGCTTCATTTGAGTCGACTTTTTTACTGCTTCTTAAAACAGTTTTCTAGTAAAAAAAAAAATTCGTATTAAAAAGTTGCTTTAAGAAATAAGAAAGTCATCACAAACAAAGCCTCAATTACCAAAAGACTTTGTTTGAAATTTTGTTGTATGTGTGTGTTTTTTTTTTTTTTTTTTTTTTTTTTTTTTTTGTATATGCAAATCATATCCTCAATATATTGGACAGAACATATTATTTTATAATGAAGTTATAGTACATTATAGGTGTTAAAAGGGAATGTTTAAGAAAGAGAGAGATGAGTAGGGACAAAGTTCATAGTAGACCTTTTACTCAATCTTCTACATGCACTCTTAAGGAGTTAAAAGGGAATGCTAATGAATTTCACCTTGTAATTTCATATTGGTTATTTAGTTTTAATGTAATTAATAGATAATTAGATTTACCTTGAAAATGTGGGCAAATATATTTTTTTCATAACAAATTCCTACTTTATTGAAAATACAAAGAAGGATAGTGAGCATTTGTTGTGGCTTATATATCTTGAATTGAATTATTATTATTTATTTATTTGATGTGATACTCAAGTAGCATAAATTTTAATGGGCTTAACATCATTCCATTTTCTATGAGCATGTATTAGTTTTGCATCAACGCCACTAACCTCCACTAACCCTGAGCACCAATGTTGAACCATCATTCAATCGCTATCGAACTATCACTCGAACCATCGCCCTACTACCATTAATGGACCATTACCCATCATATGATTGTCTTTGTTAGATCACCACCAGATATCCAATATTGTCATCCAACCTTTGTGATCTATTTGTGGTTTCACAACCCAACTCAATTTGATTCACAAACAGACTGTGTCATATCGTTTTGAATTGGGACATACCATAACAAAGATCTAAGTTTCGGGGGACTTTTCAGAGTTCTTCCAATTAAAATTTTAAACATATAACAAAACTTCTTATTAACTTCACTAAATCTAATAAATTAAAGTTTTTCATAATTTTTTTTTTTCATTTCATCAAAGACATATAAAACAAACATATTCATGACTGAACAAAAACATAAAAATATCTATATATATTCAAACATATTTGATCATGAACCCACAGGGCCACAGCTACTCAATTGTTTCTTTTCCTTTTCCCTAAGCTGAAACAAAAGGGTAAAATAGGTGTGAGCCAATATAGCTAAACCAATCACACCCACTAATCTAAATTTTCAAACAATTTCTTATTTAACATTTAACTTAATGTAAAAGTAGTTCATAAGAAACATAATGTATTTAGCATGATATTAACTACATATATATTTAAAATAAAGTAGATTGTGCATTAAACAAGCACTTCAAATATTATTGCATAAAATGATAGATTTCTCCCAGAATCTTATACCTTCCATGAAAATTATATATCAGAATTTAGGCCCTTATGACTGACTATGTATGCTGACTTCTCTGAAAATAAGTCTTTATAACTATGAATGCCTAGCATATTTTAGATATTCAAAAATTCAGGCATTTATGACTCCCTGTGTATTTAGCATCAAAATAAAAACTTCCTCCACATATCAAACTTATTAGACTCACACAATTCAAGAAGATAATATATATATATATATATATATATATATATATATATATATATATATATATATATATATATATATATATATATATATATATATATATATATATATATAATTTAGTACATGAAATGTAAATAAATCAACTTATAGAAATTCATGGTATATCATATTAATAAACTTACAAATTCAACAATTAAGTAGAAATTCAGTATTCCAGGAATTCACTAGATTATAATGGATTGTTCAAAACATTATTTTGTTGCTTTAATTGTACTATAATATTATTTTATGAGATCAGAATTATTTTATAGATAAAGAAAATAACATATTTTCGAACTATCAAGTGAAATTTTATCAGAAAAATATCTAAATATCCAGAATTATTGTAACTATAGCATACAAAAAGTTATGCGGTGAAAGTTCTACGGGTACAAACTTATCCTAGTTTTCCCTTAACAAAATTATAAATTAAATTAGAAAAATTCTGACCACCATCATCTGATTATGATTCTTCTATCACCGTCATCTCGCTATGATCCTCCAACCTGTATCACTCAAATATGATCCTCCGATCATCATTATCCAACTCAATTTCCATTACCTGGGTATGTTCTCCGATGACTGTAGAATTATTATGACCCTTCGATCTCTATTATCTGGTCATAATCTTCTGACAATTATCACCCAATTATGGTCCCTTGACCATCGCGCCTTCCTACATTCCTCCTATCACCCTCGTCCTCTTATAGTCTTTCAATCATTGTTGTTTGACTACAATCCTTCAACCACTGTCATTTGACTAAGATCCTTCGATCATTTTTGACTGAGAATGGTCGTCTGACTATTGTAGCCCGACTACGGTTCTCTTCCCACCATAATCTAACTACAATCCTTTAACTATGACCACCTTGCTATAGCGACATTCATTAATTTCAACACTTGTCACTGCCAATAACATCAATACAGACCATTTCCATTAAGGTTCGTGCATGCCTTTGATATCAACTTTAACTCTTAACATCAACACCAAACTTTATACTAGACTTCCAGGTTTCCGATCTCTCTCCCTCAAAGAAGAATTAACAACTAAATAATAAATAATTTCTTGAAGAGAGTGCCCATACCAAATTCCTCTTCCAATTTCACCAAGAAATATGTTCTATATATTATTTGTCTTTTTTTTTGGGACATTTAGGCCATTTAAGGCAAACTCACACACACTACGCATACACATAGACTCGAACCCTGAACCTCTTAGTTAGAAGCCTAAGCTCTCAACCAATAGGCCAAGGAGAGTTGTGTATATTATTTGTCTACTATAATATATCAATGTGACGCCCCAGGCATCCATAGTGAAAGGATTCGTCTGACATTCTGATCGAACTCCATTCCAGTTGCCTTGCTCGGACCTGAAAATATTAACCACATATAATGAGCTTCAAAAAGTCCTGCAGGTCACCTAATACCTATAACTGAAATCAAAGCACGGTACTAGAAACAATATGCATGTCAATCTATCAAATCCACAACAGTCTATTGCACATGATCAATGAATCTATGCAAAAACGAAAATCAAATCAGTAGTCAATGCAGCGGTAGAAGAATCAATAAACAGTAGGAAATCAATGGATCAGTCAAATCAATCGTATCAATCAAAACAATACTATCTGGTCGATCGGTATGAAATCATCAAATCAATATAATAAAGCCCAGTCTATACTAGCAATGAATCAAATGCAGCAGTTCAATACAATGTAGAAACAATAGTATCAATCAATATCAATGAATCCATATCCATACAGTATCTATAACAGTAGCAATGCGCAGTGACAAAATATAAATATCAATGAAATCGATTAAATCGTACGATAACAGTAAGTCCGTAAATCCGTCAGTAAATCCAAATCAATAACAATAAATCCATCACGAGTCAATGCCGTACACATGCATTTCAATACAATAGTCTTACTGAACAAGTACGATCACTGGCTATCAATAATCCATAGTGCTGTTGTAGATATCCATAGTGCTGTTGTAGAAATCCATACGTTGGTTCAATAAGAGTCGTCACTCTGTGCCCGTCGGCATATCAATCTCCTTATGACTCCCAATCATTATATCAATGATCAATAGTTTAAAGGAAAGCCCGTCGGCCCACCATCCTGTACAGGTCAAATCAATCTCCAACCAACGGTTCAACCAGGTTCCACTTGTGTTTCAGTATCAATAATCAGATAGTCACATTCGTATGCATATCAATTCAAATCATCAATTTCAGAAAATCGGAAATCGTACGAAAATCCAGCGGCATAACGGCAGTATACGGAATTTACACAAAAATTCCTAAAATCACAATTTCACCAAATTACCACAGAACGTTCACAACAATATTATAAGACTTCTATTCTACTGAAACAAATCAATCAACATCCTGATATTTATCTATTCGATCAAAATCTCACAGAACCAAAATAATCGGTAGAATCGTTACCGAAAATACTCAAAACGTGTAGAATAATCATATCAATAATATATCAAAAGTTGTGCGGTGAAAGTTTCGTCAATACAAAATGCGGCGCGTTTATCGGTAACGAAAACACAAATCTGTGCCGAAAACGATCAAAACTCAACATCTTCGAAAACAGAAATATGATTCGGAGTCCTTACAGCGAGATAAACAAATCGCTCAACAGCGGCGACGGACGAAAAGCGCTCCGCGGCCTCCGAAACCAAGCTTTTCCTTTGCTTTCCTTCTCTTTCTCTCTCCTCAGATATTTTTGATTTTATAAAAAGTTTTTCTCTCTCCTCAAATCGAGCTGATTTCCTTATAACATCAGTTTGATCGGCCCGGCCGATCGCCATATCGTCCAGGACGATGTGAACAAAATCCAATCGTCCAGGACGATATTTCAGGCCGATAATTAATTTGCCAAAAACCCTTGCTCTGAGGAAAAAAAATCAGATCCAAAAAAGAGAAAAAATAAAGGAACGAGCTCTCACAATCAACACCTCCAGTCACATAAAAGTCTATCACTTCTCGTTGATAAAAAACACTAATGTATTTATTTCAGCTTGACTAGGCCCCATAATCTCTGTCTCTTTTGAGTTTTTCATGTGAAATATTGATATTTCTTTTGGTCAATTTCTGGGCATTAAAATAATCTTCAGAAAAAAAAATTTAATTGATTCGAGTCCGGCATTAAAAAAAAGGCCAAACTTATACAGTGTGATCAAGTGCTGTTACTTCGAAGCTGCGCCATTGACTACACTATATAACAATGCATATTTCAATAATAAAATAGAAGAATTTTGATTTTAGGATGTTCTTATAAGTTTTCGCCAGGAGCATTTTTATATACGCCATTAGTCTAATATTTAGAAAAAATTATTATTTTATAAATTTCTATCATTTCATAAATATATATTATATCCTATTTATTTATTAAATTCTCGTGAAGATTTTTTTAAGTTTTACTTCAAAATAAAACATTTAGAAATACATATTTTAAATATAATAAAACTGTGTTAAAATTGTAATCTTTTTTTCTTCAAAACAATTATAAAAAACTATTTTAATATAGAGTTATTAAATATAGAAATTAAACTTTTAAAATTGTATTTCTATCATAACTCTTAAATTATCCTGATAGAAAATTAATTAGAACTCCCCGCACAAATTTTTTGTGATAAAAATATTAAATATTGACCGCACAATTTTTTTTTGGAACAGAGTATCTACCCACTGCCACCTCTTAAGTGGCACATGACGGCGTAACCAATCTCTTAGCGGAACCTAGCGGAGCCAACCAACAGGCATCAGGCCACGCTTTGATGCTCCGTGCAAAGGGAGTAATTATTACGTCCGGTGACTGGATCGTCCGGACACTAATTCAGATGTACCACGTCACCCAAATACACTGGGCCCGGGTGTGTATCTGGGTGACGTTGAGCTTTTGGATTAGTGTCCGGACGGTTCACGGGATGCAATAATTTTCCTTCAAAGGAGGCTAGCAACTTGGGAGGGATTTTGAAATATGAGTCCGGGGTTCTCAATTATACCCATCCACCAACCAAACTAAATCAGGTGGGTGACACACACATTTGTCACCGCGAAGCATGCTAACCGTAGCTTTCCAGTAACAAAGCGAAACACCACTATCGTCTTCAGTCTGACTCGTCTGACACTGTGACTAGGCCCTCCTGCAGTAAACTCCTTAAAGATCTTGACCGTTGACCAAGTAAAAATAATAAGTAAATGTAAAGGCACAAAATTAAAAATAATTTTAAGGCAAAATATTCTCAATAAATTATAAAATAATTATAAATATATTACTATTTATAAGTGAATGCATTTATTATAAGCATATTAATTTCTCTCAATAATATTTCACACAGAATATCGATTACGCATGTTTTCATTTACTTTTTTATTATTAACTAATAAAAATAATTATATATTTTATTCTAGAAATAATATAATAAATTTAAAATAATAAACAAAATAATATGAAAAAATAATTGCTCAAAGATCTTAGAATTTACTATATTAGCTTAATTTATTTTTTATCATATATTTTTTAAATAATTAGTTAATAATCATGTAATCCTTTTATTTTATTGTTGCGGGCTAAGTATGCGTGATAATAGAGTGAGAAATTTTTTGTCTTAGCATTGTATGGATATCTAGCATACAAACAGTGAAACGAAAAACACGAGGGTTTTTACATGAAAAACCTTTGAAAAGGAAAAAAAAAAAACGAGGCCTGGCCCCATTCAAATGATTCTAATACTATTTGAATAAGTTTAAAAGCTTGATCCATTCTGTAATTCAAAGATGGTGAAATTATAATAACAAGGAGAGTTGGGTTGATAACTAGCAATGAATGGTGATCGGGCAGAGGTCCGATGACGGTAGATGGATGGGTGGAAGTCTGATGACGATCCGTGGCAGAGCAGAAGTCCAGTGTTGATCGGTGGTCGAGTGGAAGTAAGACGATGGTCGGTGGAGGCGGTGAGAAGTTCGATGAAGGCTGGAGGCCTGGCAAAAGTTCGACGATGGCTAGTGGCTGGGTGTAAGCTTGACTTTGGTCGGTGGCCGAACAGAAGTTCGGTGACGATCGGTGGCCAGACAAATGTTAGGGGATGTTCATTGGTCGGGTAAAGTCCGATGACAGTCAGTGGTCGAGTAGAAGTCCGTCGATAGGTGTTGGCTGGGCAGAAGTCTGACGACGATCAGTGGTTTGACGACGGTCAGTGGTCTGATGGTAGTCGAAGTGGAACTTGATGACAAGAGAGATTTTAGTTTTCTCTTTCTTCTTCTTTTCTCTTCCTTCCTTTCTTTTTCTTTCTGAAGAATAGAGAGCATATTTATAATTTTTTGAGAGTTGCATGGGCATTAAATAGTGAGAAGATCAAGGGTAGATTGAGAGTTGATACGTACTCCAAAAATTTTCTTGATCGGGCACGAATCTCGAGGCAAAAGCTAGTTGGAAACTTAAAAAATTAATTTTGGGAGTACCCGAAATTCAATTTCAGCGAGCTTACTATCAAACTGAGCGACTTGGAAATACGAATCCAATGACACCAAATTCGACCCAATCCGAGCACAAATGAGTCTGAATCAAGGACCCGAAGCGCTGTTGAAAGCTTCAAACCGCAATTTGAGTTATCAAACGGTCTCCTATTTTGATGAGCTTATATTCGAATCGAACGGCTCGACGAGATGAATCCAACGAGCCCAAGATAACTGAATTCCGACATCATTAAGGCCTTCAAATGCCCAACGAACGGTGCATGATCAAAGGATTCAATATCGGCCGTCCATTCAAAACACTCCCAATTCGCCCCTGATCTCACACCTATTTACGAGCTATGCCACTTCAGAAAAACTATAAATATAGCCCTCATTCTACACCAAAGGGACTCAAAGGAAGAGAGAGAAGAAGAAGAGAAGAAGGAGGAGAAGGAAGAAGCTCCTCCTCGACCACCGCCGAAGCTCTTCTTGCCTCCAGAAGATGCCGGAACTCTGTTGGATTTTCGGGAAACGCCTGGAATTTGCAGAACTTTGTAAACTTCTTGGAAGAAACAAATTGTATTTTGATTGTCCCGACTTGTGGGACGAATTAGCTATTTGTAATATGCAAAAATACTAGTAGAACTTTACAACTGGGCGAGGCCCCGTGGTTTTTTCCCTTTTTGGGTTTTCCACGTAAAAACCCTGGTGTTCATTCTCTTTTCTGTTTGTGTGATGAGTACTCGTGCAACGCTAAGACGAATATTTTTTAACTCTACTGCCGCGTATATTCTAGCATGCAACAGTTTGTCGCCGTCTGTGGGAAACACTATCCAATAACTTCAAGTATTGTTGCAATGGTCAACAGGCGTAGCAGTCACATCATTGGAGCTTCCCGCTCCAACTCCCATCAATCCAAAAATTTGTCTGCAAATCACAGACACCCGATGCCTGTCTCTTTTCATCATGGGGGGCAGAATGCTGCCGGAGAAGAGACCTCGGAAACTTCTTTAGCAGAAAGAATTTGAAAGATGGAAGAATCTCAGAACGATATCCTTCAACTCCTACGAGATGATCGATAGCCAACGTTGGAGGAGGTCCTTCTCCCTCGGAATCCACCAAGGGCTGAAGATGTTCAATTCGAGCATCGTCAAGAAGAAATTCATCTTCCTTCACCTAGAAGACATCCTCAATCACGACAGGAAGATGAACTTGCCGATATAGCGAGTTCGACACATCCTCACATTTTTTCGGATCTCCCAGAAGGCTCTCCCCAACCACACATTGCGGAACTCCCTCACAATGTCCTGTGTCGCGAGCTGCGAAGATTGGTACGGGAAGAGTTCCCCCGAGGAGATGTGAGGCATGCTCTCCGATAGAGAAACTTCCAGGAATCATCACCTCTAACTGAAGCCATTCTTCAGCACCCCGTTCCGGTCGGATTCAAAGTGCCAAACATTGAGTCCTACGACGGGACGACCGACCCGTATGAGCATATCGACTACTTTATAACCATCATGCATATTCAATGAGCATCAGACGCGCTCCTCTGCCAGGCCTTGTGACGCCCCAGACATCCATAGTGAAAGGATTCGTCTGACATTCTGATTGAACTCCATTCCAGTTGCCTTGCTCGGACCTGAAAATATCAACCACATATAATGAGCTTCAAAAAGCCCAGCAGATCACCTAAGCCTGCAACTGAAATCAAAGCACGGCGATGCTATCAATATGCATGTCAGCCAATCAAATCCATATCAGTCAATGGTCAATGAGTCTATGCAATACGGAAATCCATAGTCAATGCAGCAGCATGCAAATCGATAAATCAAGCTCAATCAATACACGTCAATCACGAAGAAATCCGTACACAGAAGAAAATCAATCTATCCGTCAAATCAGTCGTGTCGAATCAATCAATCAAATCTATGCTATCTAGTCAATAAAATCAAACGGTAAAGCAATACGATAAATCTCAATCTACCCTATCAATAAATCAAATGTAGCAAGTCAATACAATGCAGAATCAATAGTATCAATGAGTCTATGCAATATCAATAAATCTATAATATCCATATCCATAGCATCAATGAATCTATACAATATCTATGTCCATCCTATCCATATCAATGTCAATAATCAATAGTATCTATGCTCAATGATCAATCAATGAAATCGATGAAATCGTACAATACAGTAAATCCGATCAAATCAATAAAGCAGAAATCGATAAAGCAATAAATCCGTAAGTCAATACAACAAACATGCATTTCAATACAATAATACTGAACAAGTACAATCAACTGGCTATGTTGCTGTTGTAGAATCCATATTGTTGTTGTAGATATCAATACATTGGTTTCTATAAAGAGTCGTCACTCTATTTTCCCGTCGGCCGCCCGTCGGCATATCTATAAACCCCTTATGACTCCCATCCATATATCCATAATCGATGTTTAAAGGAAAGCCCGTCGGCCCACCATCCTGTACATGTCAATTCAATCTCCAACTAACGTTCAACTAGGTTCCACTTGTTTCCAGTATTCAATAGTCAATTCAATAATCAATTCAATAATCAATATTAAAGCAATCTAGAACAATCATATCAATATTCATACGCATATCAATTCAATCTATCAATTTCAGAAAAATTGGAAATCATACGAAATTCGGCAGCGTAACGGCAGTCTATCAAATTTACACAAAAATCCTACAAAATCACAATTCACCAAATTATAATAGAATGTTCACGACAATAATACAAGACTATTATTCTACTGAACCAATATCAATAAGCTTCCTGATATTTTTCTATTCGATCAAAACCGCATAGAACCCAAAATAACCGGTGAAATCGTTCCAGAAAATAATCAAATCGTGTAGAATATTCGTATCTATAACATATTAAAAGTTGTGCGGTGAAAGTTGTGTCAATACAAAACCGGGTCCGTTTTTCGATCACAAAAACACAAAATAGGTCACAACACGATCAAAACTCAATATCTCTAAAAACAGAAATAGGATTCGGAGTCCTTACAGCGAGATAAACAAATAGCTCAACAGCGGCGACGGACGAAAAGCGCTCCGCGGTCCCCGAAAATGAACTTTTCTTTCGTTTTCCTTCTCTTTCTCTCTCCTCAGATATTTTTGATTTTATAAAATGATTTTCTCTCTCCTCAAATCGAGCTGATTTCCTTATAACATTAGTCTGATCGTCCTGGCTGATCGCCACATCGTCCAGGACGATGTGACCAAATTCCAATCGTACAGGATGATTTTCCAGGACGATACAGGACGATAATTAATTTGCCAAAAACCCTTGCTCTCGTTATTTTGCCATACACTGATCGTCACAGGACGATCCAAAATCGGCCTGGACGATCCCACTCCAGAAAAATCAGCTGTTTCAATGCACTGATCGTCCTGGACGATCCTGGGAGAAAAACTCAAATATGAGAAGGCAAATCAAAGGACGAGCTCTCACAGGTCTTTCCTGCCACTCTTAAAGGACAGGCCCGAACGTGGTTCTATTCGCTTCCACCTGGAATGATCCCCTCTTTTGTCAAATTAGCCAAAGTATTCGTCGAATAATTTGTGGCCAATCTAAGAATTGCTAAGGATTCTTCCCACCTCTCCGGGATTCGCCAAAATGAGGGAGAATCGTTGAATGAGTATTTTCAACGATTTTCCACCGAGGCTCGACAGATTCCAGAAGTAGACCCTGAATTACTCAGAGTGGTCTTTCTTGGAGGTCTTCGTCCTGACCCCTTCTACTCAACCCTCATGCTTGACACTGTTCATTCATATGCTGACCTTATCCATCGCGTAGAGGCGCAAATTTCTGCATATGAAGCTATAAATGCTCACAGGAAGCAGTTTGAGCAAATCAACGGGAAGCGCAAAGGTGCAAATGGGATGGACAATTCATTCTCACAACAGAAAAGACAAAGGCAGAATGATCCACCTCATAGACCACGATGGGAATCCCGATAGGAGAAGGAGTATACCACACTCAATACATCTCGAGCAAATGTATTGATGGCCGTTCGAGATCAAGATACAATAAAATGGCCAAATACTTTGAAGTCGAACACAAAAAATTCAGATCAGTACTGTCACTTTCATCATAGTCGTGGTCACACTACCGAAGCCTGCAAGTAACTCAAGGATGAGATTGAAAGGCTTATCCGCCAGGGCTACCTTCGACAATCTATTTAAAATTCACCTACAAGAGAGGAAGCTCGTCCCGCTGGGGGGCAAAGTCAACAATAAAGACAACCATTAAATACTATTCAAATGGTTGGAGAGATTGAATGATCATGCACTTAGCGGATTTGTATTAGCAATTTTACTTGTCTTGTTGTCCCTTTTATATTGAGTATGGTACCACTTTGATATCTTTACTATATTCTTCCAAGTTAAATGTTGTTGTATTGTCACCGTACGTAGATCTTATGTGTTGAGTACTTTGTAATTTGTATATTCCTAAGTCGTACTAGGGAACTATTGTACTATCTTACGTAATACAGTAATAGAATGTTCATGTTATTATGATATGATTTTTTTTCTTATGAAAGATAAGAAAAAACTTCTCAAACTCTTTCTACGTGATTCGAGAAATACACAATCCATATTGTATCTCAATCACCGGATGATCAATCCCAGGGGGATTTGATCCGACCTCATCCCCACATGTTAACGTCGTCGAGCAGGGCTCCGACATACAACCTCGGATAAGTCTTACATCCTTGGTGGATTCTCCTGACCTCATCCACACAGGTTCACGTTTTCGAGTAGGGCTCCGACATATAACCTCGGATAGGTCTTACATCCTTGGTGGATTCTATCAACCTCTTCCACAGAGGTTAATGTCATCGAACAAATGTTCTGACATACAACCTCGGATAGGTCTTACATCCTTGGTGGATTCTCTCGACCTCTTCCACACAGGTTAATATCATCGAACAAATGTTCTGACATACAACCTCAGATAGGACTTCTACCCGACGTCGGACTTCTCCCTATCGTCGGACTTCTTCTCATCAGTGGACTCTTACTCGTCGTCAGACTCCTGCTCGTCGACGAACTTTCGTCGGTCTTTTACCCGACGCTGAACTTCTACCCGACGTCAGATTTCTCCCTGTCGTCGGACTTCTGCTCGTCAGCGGAATCCTACTCATCGTCGGACTTCTACTCGTCGACGAACTTTCGTCGGTTTTCTACCCGACCTTGAACTTCTACCCGACGTCGGACTTCTCCCTATCGTCGGACTTCTGCTCGTCAGCAAACTCCTACGCGTCGTCGGACTTCTGCTCGTCGACGAACTTTCATCGGTCTTCTACCTGACGTTGAACTTCTACCCGACGTCAGACTTCTCATTGTCGTCAGACTTCTGCTCGTTAGTAGACTCCTACTCGTCGTTGGACTTCTGCTCGTCGACGAACTTTCATCGGTCTTCTACCCGACGTCGGACTTCTCCATATCGTCGAACTTCTGCTCGTCAGCAAACTAGTACTCGTCATCGGCTTCTCGCTCGACTGCTACTTGCAACGTACCCTCAAACTCTCTCCTTTGGCTCCACACTCGATTGTTGACTGCTAATGGGCTTCAACTCGATCGTCCATCGCCAGCAAACTTATGCTCAAATGGCAAAGAAATCCCGTATGCTTCTGCACGTGAGGAGGGGCGCTAATTCGAGCAGGAAAAAATTCCCACTCACAAATAACAGAAGCCTCAACCGTTAAAAAGCCGGAGGGAGGGGAAGAAATCCCGTAAGCTTCTACGTGCGAGGAGGGGTGCTAATTCGAGCAGGGGAAATTTCCCGCTCGCAAATAGCAGAAGCCTCAATCGCCAGAAAGCCGGAGGGAGGAGAAGAAATCCCGTAACTCTTGCACGCGAGGAGGGGTGCTAATTCGAGCAGGGGAAATTTCTCGCTCGCAAATAGCGGAAGCCTCAACCGTCAGAAAGCCGTGGGGGAAGAAAGAGTAATCCCGTAACTCCTATGCGCGAGGAAGGGCGCTAATTCGAGCAGGGGAAGTTTCCCACTCAAAAAAAGGAAGCCTCAGCCGCCAGAGAGCCAGAGGGAGAAAGAAAGAGAAGTTGCAAATTTCCTAAAGGCCTAGGAGGCCTATTTATAGGTTTTGGAGAGAAAGGGGAGAAGTTATTGCAGATTTTGGAATTACCTATTTTTAGAAAATTTTAGGATTTTTTTGGGATTTTTTCGGACCTAAAAATGACAAAAACATCATTTTTTATGAATGTGAGGCCCACATTGGCGGTGCAGCGGCTGCACCGTTCGCGTGGCCAGGTCACGGATCCGCGACCAGCACGGTCGGATCACGTCTGGCCAGCCATGGCACGCGCGCGTGGCCACAGCAGCCCGCGGCACGCGGGCACACCGCGCGGCAGCGCAATGCGCGCGCGAGAGCAGACCACGCGCGGGTCCAGCGCTTAGCAAGCCCAGCGGGCGTGGCTGTGTGAGTGCAGGAGCCTCGGATGGCGGGTGCAGGCCAGCCCGGTTCGGGCGCGGGGGGCGCGCGCGCGCGCGGCACGCTGCGCGCCGCAGCGCGCGGGCGTGGCTGCGGTCCGTTTTTCTCCCCGGGAAGACCAAATCGGGCGTTTTTGGGGTCCCAGAGACCGTTTTTCGACGTTCCGGACTCAATTTCGACATTTTCAAAGCCATCCGAGGCTCCTGCACGCAAGGTCAATCCTGAGTCACTTGGTAAAAATTCTCTAAAATTTTTGATGCATATTTTCGGACTCCTGAAGCTTCGACGTCCGAAAATAGGGGGGTAACTGATACGTACTCCAAAAATTTTCTTGATCGGGCACGAATCTCGAGGCAAAAGCTGTTGGAAACTTCAAAAAAATAATTTTGGGAGCACCCGAACTCCGATTTCAGCGAGGTTACTGTCAAACTGAGCGTCTCGGAAATACGAACCCAACGACAACAAATTCGACCCAATCCGAGCCCTAATGGGTCCAAATCAAGGACCCGAAGCGCTGTTGGAAGCTTCTAACCGCAATTTGAGTTACCAAACGGTCTCTGATTTTGACGAGCTTATATTCGAATCGAACGGCTCAACGAGAAAAATCCAACGAGCCCAAGATCGCCGAATTCCGACATCATTAAGGCCTTCAAATGTACAACGAACGGTGCATGAAAGGATTCAATATCGGCCGTTCATTCAAAACACTCCCAATTCGCCCCTGATCTCACGCCTATTTAAGGGCTATGCCACTCCAGAAAAACTATAAATAGAGCACTCATTCTACACCGAAGGGACTCAAGGTAAGAGAGAGAAGAAGAAGAGAAGAAGGAGGAGAAGGAAGAAGCTCCTCCTCGACCACCGCCGGAGCTCTTCTTGCCGCCTAAAGACGCCGGAACTCTGCCGGATTTTCGGGAAATGCCGGGAATTTGCAGAACTTTGTAAACTTGCTGGAAGAAAGAAATTGTATTCTGATTGTCCCGACTTGTGGGACGAATCAACCATTTGTAATATGCAAAAACACTAGTGAAACTTTACAACTGGGCGAGGCCCCGTGGTTTTTTTCCTTTTTGGATTTTCCACGTAAAAATCCTGGTCTTCATTCTCTTTTCTGTTTGTGTGCTGAGTACTATTGCAACGCTAAGATGAATATTTTCTAACTCTACTGCCGCGTATATTCTAGCACGCAACAAGAGTATTTCAGATGGACGATATATATTGATTCTTTTGATTATAGATTATTTATTACGCTTTTGAGTGTTTTAATTTTATTAGTATTCAGAGATATTAAGCTTGTTGGATTCGTCTCGTTGAGCCGCTCAATTCGACTATAAGCATGCCACATTTAGAAATCATTTGGTTGTCTAATTTATGCTTTGAAGATTTTAAATGTGCTTCAAACCTACGATTTGGACAAATTTGGGCTCATATTGGATCAAATTTAGTGTTGTTGGATTCAACTTTTCGAGATATTCAATTCGACTATTAGTTCACAAAAATCACAATTTGACTGATCATGGGATTAATTTTTGAAATTTCCAATTCAACTTTTTCCTCGAGATTCATGCCTGATCAAGATAATTTTTTTGATGATATATCACTTATCATTCTAATAAATTTTTAAATAATATGATTACTTTTTTGAAGCATATAATTACTACAGAATTAAATTTAATTAATACTAGATATCTACTAAACTCACTCAATTTAATTATCACCTTATGATATTATAAAAAATAATAAGCATCTTTTTATGCAATAATTAAATTAAAAGAACAGTTAAAGTTAAAGAAGATTGAAATGGATGAATATAGGCTATAACTCATAGCTTTGATACGAGGAGAAAATAAAGTCATAAATATCTATTTGATAAAAAATTTAGAATAAAATAATAAAATTAAAATAAATAAGGGGGATTTAGTGATTTACAATTAAAAAAGTATTAATGAATTAAAGAATAAAAAATAAATAATATTGAACTTCCGGGTCATATTTTCGTACCCTGCATTTCGAGTGCCTTCTGTCGGCAACTGCTCTTCATCTGGAGTTGAGCGAGCGGAGGCGAAGAAGGCGACGGTATTCGGATTCGGACAATCGCAGTGAATGCTGGGTTCTTCTCTCTCTCATTCGGCTCTCTAGGACAACCACCTCTGTAGTATGTCCTCCCTCCCTACTCTCTCTCTCTCTCTCTCTCTCTCTCTCTCTCTCTCTCTCGCTCTCTCTCTCTTAGAACAGTGAGAAAAGAGAACACCTAACTCTACTTGGGTCGTCTCTGAATAGCCCTCAGCTATAATTTTCCAGCTTGTGGGTCTTCTTCTTGAAGGTACTGTTGTTCTTTGTTTCTTCTTCCAATGGTTAATTCAATTTTCAGCATATGGAGGGGTTTCTGTGTCGTTTCACTCCTTCATAATTTACATCTAGCTTAGCCTTTTGATTTTTATTTTTATTGTTATTGACTTTGAGGGACATGGGAAACGGTCTAGATTCTTAATTTAATTGACTGAAATATGATTTTCTTAAGTTTGAAATATCCCATCTGTTTGGGTATGGTGGTCGAACTGGATGGAAAGCTTGCCGGCTTACGACTTTAGTTCTCTTTTGAAGCAAGACCTAGTTAAAAAAG
Organism: Dendrobium officinale; assembly: GCA_019514585.1. NCBI lineage: Eukaryota > Viridiplantae > Streptophyta > Magnoliopsida > Asparagales > Orchidaceae > Dendrobium > Dendrobium officinale. The sequence goes on from CM033697.1 coordinate 11,880,082, forward strand.
TGCATAAGCTTGATGTCTGTGCTCCCTCGAAGAAAGATCATTCTCTTACTGTCTTAAAAGGAGGGATAGATTGATTTTGTGCTGCCATTGTCACAAAGCAACAGTTTGTTAAGATGTGACTCAGTTCTTCATGCTACTGACTGCTAATTTTGTTACACAACCTAGTTCATGATCATCATTATGAATCCTTTTTCTATTCATTCTTATTGAGTATTGTGTGAGGTTTTGAATATTTTGCACAATTCCTGTTGTACCTATAGCATTGTGACTTTTGATCTACCTCTTTTCCGTCCTATACAACCTATATGATACGGATTTTTGCTGTTTTTATAATCAATGATGCGTCAAAAAATTAAAATATCCTTTTTACAAGCTGGATGATTTAGGGAATTCGTAAATGTCCACAACCCAAGAATAATTTGTCTAAGCTTGTCAACAAAAGCGGGGCTTGAAATGGTGCATTAGGGGACTTGATTTTGATTATACAAAAATTGGCTTATTCAACCTTTCTATGTACTCTGTCTCACATGGTTTCATGTTTCATTTACTGATCCTGTCAAATTTTTTATTGTAGGCAATGGACCCTCTACTTAAGCTGCCACATTGATGCTGTAATTTCAACTGAGAAAAATCAAAGAAAGATGAAGTTTTATCTCATAGTGCTTGTGCTTGATGCCCTTCTTTCAATTGTTGTCTCTAATAGTGAAGGTAGATTGTGCATCTCAGTTTCTCCTGTTTTGGTACAAAGCCATCTTGTTTGTTACAAACCACAATGAAAATTGTTTTCTTGTTGGGCAGATGTCTTTCAATACAACCAAGTAGAAACCCCTTTTCCAAGTGTTGCATTGCAGGTCTTATTATATATATATATATATATAGCCTCAAATCTACTGAATTCCTAGTGGAGCTCTGTGGTGCTCTCCATCTACTCTAACCAAGCCTCCCTTTATTATAGTTTGCTTACTATTTGTTAAATTGAACGAGGCTTGAAATTTCTGCATGCTTTCCAAGTTTAGAACTAAAAGAATGAGGTGTGAATGAAGCACATCAAAAAGGGGCAGAAGCACTATATTTACTTTATTGATTTAGCACTTCCTAATTGTAGATAAGTAGAATACAATTTCTATTTTTTAAAATAGATCAACGCCATTTATTCCAGATATTTTATTTATGGGCTTAGTAAAACTTTCAACTTTGAACAAATTTTAAACCCATATTCTTGATTAAGGTTTTTTTTTTCTGTTATCAACATTTTGATCTTATTTGAATATATATGAATGAATTCAGTTGTTCTAACCATTCTTGTGCTGAGCAAAGTTGGATGTACATAGAAAAATTGTTCTATTTTGAAGTAGTTTTCATGTGCCATAGTATATTCATTTCCTAGGAGTACTTCTGATATAACTAGTGAGTTGACCTTCGGTATGAGAACTAACAGCATTTTTCTTCTGTTTTAGGGGATGCGTTGATTGACATGAAAAATAAATTAAATGCTTCTAGTAATCAGCTTGCTGATTGGAATCAGAACCAGGTTAATCCTTGCACTTGGAATTCTGTTATTTGTGATGGTAACAACAAAGTCATTCAAGTGTAAGTCAGCGAAGTACTTAGAAACTACTGTTTTTATCAATACTTTTTAATATGATATTGCATGAATTCAAAAGGACCTTTAATTAAAAAAAAAAAAAAAAAAAAAAAAAAAAAAAAAAAAAAACTCAGTTGAACTTCTTGATATGATAAAATTGTATTAGAATATTTGATTTTTTTCTATGTTTCTTTGTATTGCAGAACTTTGCCTAACATGGGTTTTAATGGAATCTTGTCACCAAGTATTGGGCAGTTGGCTTATCTCACTGCTCTGTAAGTTCACATAATTTCATAAATGTTTATTTTTTTCATGTATTTGATGCTTAGAATCATTTATTTTATCCCATATCTTCTAAACATAATTTAGGAACAAGTGCATTTTGATTCATCATCCGATCTTAACTATTATTCGCTTCCTATGAATAATGGCTAGGTTTGGGTATTTCTTGCTTTGTAATTATTCCATCTCAGAACTTTATTATCTGTTTCCCTTCGTTTTTATGTGTATAGCACCATAGATTTATTGATTTGTGCATCTTGATATATTTTTTACTTTGGTCCATGTTTTTGTAAATGAATTTGGATGATCCTGTTGACTATGGACCATTCTAAATTTGGCTCTAAGTGTGATAATTAAGAATTTGGCTCTCTTGTTGCTCAACGTATGGCTCTAAGTGTGATAATTAAGAATCATATTGCAAGTAACCTTATTTTTCATACAAGAACAAAATATATTGAAGTTGATAGCCATTTTATTAAAGGTATTTTGTTTAAGAAAAACTCACTTATGTCTCCTATGAAGAACAATTGACAAATATTTTTAAAAAGCCTTTAGACGGCTTCATTTCTCCGCTATTGGCAGGAAATTGAATATTCATGATATATATTCTCCGAATTGAGGGATGTATTATCAAAGAGATTTACATATAGGAAACTAGTAGTAATTATATATAATTTGTCTTTATTCTGTTATATTTTATTTTAATTGTGGACATTTTCCATGTTATTTCCTTCCTATTCTCTCTCTTATATTTTCCTATATACAGCATAGTGAGATATATCAAGTTGTTTTCTATTAACCTTATTAGCATTGTTAAGCTCTTATGGTGACAGCTGTTATTCCAATATGGAGGATATAACCCTTTAAAGAAAGACAAGTCAGTTATTATAAAATTAGCGAGACTTGATTCCATATCTTTGTTGTTTGTATAATATGCGTCGGCCAAGGATTTATAATACATGCATGATAATTTCAGTAAATTTCTATGAAAATTATTGTTAGCATCTCTGAAAATAACTGCTATCGGTTTTATGTTCTTCCTTTTCTCATCCAAAACAAATCTAAAAAGAGAGAACACCACAAAAAAGAACAACAACAACAACAACATCAAGCCTTTATCCCACTACGTGGGGTCGGCAGGATTCATGTCATTATTGTTCGACAAGTTTTACGCTGGCTGTCGACTACCTAACGCAACCCTTCACTTTTCTCATCCAGGACTTGGGACCTGGCAACGGCAGTGTTAAACCACAAAAAAGAACAAATAAAAAAAATTTTCTTTTGATGGAATTATAAATTGATTGCGTTACACGTGCAGATCATTGCCAGGTAATAAGATTACTGGTAAAATTCCTGAAGAATTCGGAAATCTTTCCAGTTTGAGAAGCTTAGTCTTAGAAAATAACCAACTAACCGGACAAATACCAGATTCTCTTGGCAAGCTTTCTAAGCTTCAAACGTTGTAAGTAAATTATGAATAACATTGACGTACTCATTTTATTATTTATTTCATTTTACGTCATAATAATTGTTGCTTTTGATATCATTGCAAGTAGGATTTTAAGCGACAATAATCTCAGTGGAAGCATCCCTGAGTCCCTTTCAAAACTTTCGAACTTAAATGACATGTAAGTTTTAGCATCAATAACTTCTACCATAAGCTGTTTGCTATGCATGGTGCTGCGTCTTCATTTTTCCTTTTGCTGACAGTTTTGTTTTGGCAGCCGGCTAGCATTTAATCATCTTACTGGACGGATACCTGATCGACTCTTTCAGGTTGCTAGATACAAGTATGGAGAGATACTTGCTTAATTTCAAATTGAGAAAAAGGTTGAAATTGTCCCCCGAGGCCCCGACTATTATTAAGTGCCCAATTTTATCTCAAGTTTCACACTGCCTCAATTTAATCTATCGACTAACGAAAATTGATCCAATTTGGTCCCTGGGTTGAAATGACATTTAAAGTTGACACCAAAGTTGTTTGAGGGTATTTTAGATAGTGCAAGTATATGTGAGATTATGTTTCTTATGATGCTCTATTTTTTCAGTGAATTATAATAAATACTTGTGTTTGGCATGCAAAACCTAAACTAAATCTTAAACATTGTTACAAAAATATTGTCATTTGTTGTAGAATTCCAAAATCTTTACTAAAAAAATGGTGCAATTGGCTACAAAACTCCAAAAACCCTTGTTGCAAAAATATATCTACGAATGGTGTCATTGAAAATTGCTTCGCTACTCTCACACTCAAAATCCCACTCGGTCAGAGATCACCTCTCACAATGTGCAAGTGCATGAGCCCTCGCTGCTACTTCGTGTACATCTTGCATGAGCATGGTAAGCCGCCTTCTTAAGAAAATAGAAAAGTATAATATTTTTACTAAAATGCCCTCTTCAAATTATGAATTGTGAGAGACTTGCGGCATTTTTGTTAATTTTGACAATTTGTCAATGGAGGGGCCAAATTGGATCATAGTTGACAGACTAAATTGGGGCGGTGCAAAACTACAGCAAAATTATGAACTTATTAATAGTCATGGGACTATTTTGGCATTTTCCTCATTTCAAACCTCAGCATGATCACATTGATTATCCTAAAAGTTTGAAATGCATCAAATTTACTAAACATTTGAACTTGATTGGGCTCTATTATTGGAACAGCTTTACAGGGAACAGTCTGAATTGTGGGGGAAACTTCCCTTCAATTTGTGCATCGGATACAACTGATACTGGTATACTATCAATCACGCAATTATCACATCTGGCTATAAATTTTGCATTCCATGAGACAAAAATTGTCGCTATGTATTGCTTTGGTTATTGGAAAATCACTTTGTATGTCCTTATTTTGAGCCCTGACAGGAGGATCTAACAGTTCGAAGATCAAAGTGATTCTTGGAAGCATTGGTGGAGCAATAGTTCTCATTTTAGCTGTTGCTCTATTTCTATTGTGCAGAAGGAGGAGAGAAGGTTTTAGACAGGAAGCCTTTGTTGATGTCACTGGTCCGTATTTCTGCTTATTACTACCCGAATTGTTTAGTTCACATGGTGATTTATGCTGCTAAAATGCGCCTGATTTTAGGCAATGTTCCTCAAGTTGAATGGTTTAAAGTTGAAGGATGATTTAACTGTGGAGAAAATTCTTTTAAATACTTAATATATTGTTTGATTACACTCCCATATATTTGTTATTAAACTGAACTTTTGATTTATGCTCGTGACATACCTTCCCATAATCTTGCTAAAAAATGATGTTTTCAAAATCTACGATGTTTTCTCCAACTGGATTACCAGGTGAAGATGACCGGAGAATTGCATTTGGGCAATTGAGAAGATTTGCATGGCGTGAACTTGAAATTGCAACTGACAACTTCAGTGAGAAGAACATACTTGGGCAGGGTGGCTTTGGGAAAGTATATAAAGGAGTACTTCAAGATAGTACAAAAATTGCAGTCAAGCGGCTAATTGATTATGAAAGTCCTGGTGGGGAAGCTGCCTTTCTACGTGAAGTGGAGTTGATAAGTGTAGCTGTACATAGAAACTTATTAAGGTTGATAGGATTTTGCACTACACCAACGGAACGCCTTTTGGTATATCCTTTCATGCAAAATTTGAGTGTTGCTTACCGCTTAAGAGGTAAAGATTATTTTCTTTACTCAGCATCTTTTAGGTGATTTTATATGAGATAATTACTTTTCAACATTTTGATCGGTTTTCCATTATTTTTACAAGGACCTCATGATACTTATAGTCTTTGCTTTTGTTCATACCTTCTTTATTAATTATTTATTGAAATAAGCCCTAATCTAATCACAATCAAGTGTCTAAGGCTGCCTTATCCTAAACTAGTAAAATTGAAGTTTCCCATATCCTACCCTTGTACTCTTTCTTTTGCGGCTGTATGAAGGTCGATTTCTTTGCTTCATCATGTGACACCTCTAAGAGAATTAGTTTTACTAACATTCATTATGTATTCGTGTCAATAAAATATGGCTTTTAAAATAGATTGCAAGGAGGAATTCAATCTTTGAAAAATTATTTTATCAATTATGTTTAATTGTTTCCTAATAAATTAGAAATTGAAATTATAAGTATGAAGACTTATGCATAAGAACTAGTTCCTATAAATTGTTGTATATTAACCTTCACCTATCAATATTTTAACAAACATAAGTAAACACTAATTGCACATTCAGTTGTTAAAGCTTATGTGATGCAGACCACTTGTGATCCTTACTTGTTTATGGGATTTCCATTTTTACTGACCTCCGGCTCTCTTATGAATTCTCTTGTATTTTCAAGTATGGTTAGTTTTCGTGACTTGCTGCTATTTTTTCTTCCTTGCAATTTCTCTATTACGGATCTTTTGGGTAGTGTTGGAACTCGTGACCATTGGTATTTTCTGGTGATTTGCTTTATGGTTGTTTTGTGATCTTCGACTATTCTAATACGATTGTGTTATTGGTTCTCAAAGCTCTTTCTGATTTAGGATAAAGCCACCAACTTCTTTAATTTTCCTTATAAATGTAGGAAAGATTGTTGATTATAAATAATGTGGGGGTAAATCAAATATATTTGGAAACTAAGAAAGGGGCTCTTAAGAGAATCTAAGATGTTGTCGAGGAGTACTTGAGGTAAGAGCACCATTGCAAAGAGAGTCAAGGTTAAGAGGGAACTCAAAAAAAGGTCTTGTGAAGAAGCACCTAAGATTCAAGCGACTTCGTGCCTATATGTTATTTGCCAAGCAACAATGATGATAGCGTGGCACTTGCAATGCACAATTTTAACCCTACATTTTGGTGCTGCGTCTTTGAAACTCTCATAATTAAAGTCTTGATGTCTTGCATTAAATACCTATCTTTTATAATCAGCATTTCTTATTTATATAAAGCTTTGTTGAAGAAGTACAGGCTAGCCTCTTTGCTGTGAGCCTATTAAGTTAGAATCTTAAAGAAATCGTGCTTAGAAAAATTTGAGAATCAAAGAGTAACGAGAGTAGCAAGAGACTCTGAGGAGAAAGAAACTAAGAGGGTCAAAGGGGGGATTAATGGAAGCATCATTTTCTTCCTTATTTTTTGTTTTTTTTCCCCTTAATAATACTTTTTTGTTTCATACACCAAAACTAAAAGTTCAGGTTAACAAATTTGCTCCATTGATTCATGTCAATGTATCTGTCGTTTTCCTTTCAATGTCTTGACAGTGCTAATGGATCAAATTTTGGTGTCATGCTCCAGGTTAAAAAAAAACCCTTAAAAAAACTTTGGTGAACGGTGTTGATGAAAATCGACTACAAGAAGACATGAGAACAATTCTTGACCTTATACTTGAAGAATAAGATAAGGAGAAGTTGAGATCACAAAGAGAAATCTCTAATCACTTCGCTAACCTAGTTACACCCCTTCAATATAGATAGTTGTGATGATGAAGATATTGAGCTAGTAGATCCTTGGTTGTGGATCTAGGACCAAAATATCAGAAAGATTGATCCCAGAGGAAGTTATTGCCGTCAAGACAACAATAGGCCAACGAAAGTTTTAGTAGGTGAGAATATCACTTAGAATATGAAGGATCTTGGGCCTTTTTTAGAAGATGTAGGTAAAAGCTGAATTAATATCCCTACCTTTGATGATTTTTTGGTGGATCAACTTGAAATTTGCTTTAGTTTTTGCTGCTAATGTTTTTTTTTTTTTGCTTAACTCAAACTCACATGATTTCTATTTTTTATCGACGTATTAGTAAAACCGTAGTTAGAGAGGCTTTAAAGAAAATGAAGTGTGAAATAGCTGTTGGAGCTGATGATATTCTAATAGGACTGTGAAAATGCTTAGGAGATGAAGAAATTTCTTGGCTTACTAAACTTTTTAATACTGTTTTGAAGACTAAAAAGATGTCAAATGAGTGGGGAATGAGTGTATTAATTCTTATTTTTAAGAATAAAGGTGACGCACAAGATTGTGCGAATTACAGAGGAATTAAGTTAATTTGTCATACTTTAAAATTATGGGAGCGAGTTATGGAGCGTAGGTTGCGGCGTGATACTAATGTTTCTCAAAGTCAATTTTGATTCATGCCGGGTAGGTCTACTATGGAAGCCATACATTTATTGAGAGGTTTGATGGAGAAATATAGAGAATAAGGAGGATCTACATATGATATTTATTGATTTAGAGAAAGCATTTGATAAAGTTTCAAGAGAAGTGCTATGGAGAGTTCTTGAAAAGAAAGGAGTTAATAATGCTTATATTCAAATCATTAAAGATATGTATGCAAGAGCTATTACTTGTGTTCAAACACAAGGTGGTTTGACCAAATTTTCCTATTTCAGTTGGATTGCATCAAGGATCAACCTTAAGCCCCATATCTTTTTGCTTTAGTCATGGATGTTCTCACTAGACATTTGCAAGATGTACCTTGGTGTATGCTTTTTGCTGATGATATTCTTCTTATTGATAAGACTAGAGAGGGAGTTGAACGTAAATTTGAATTATGGAGGTCAACCTTAGAGTTTAAAGGTTTTCACTTGAGTAGATCCAAAAATGAATATATGGAGTATAATTTTTGTAGAGGGGATTGTGACTTTGGGCAATCAAGTCATTAATAAGTGTACACATTTTAGATATATTGGATCTATTGTTCAGAGTGATGGTGAAATAGATAGGGATATTATCACCACAATTCAAGTTGGATGGTTGAAGTGGAGGAATGCATCAGACTTGTTGTGTGATAGAAAAGTCCCCTCAAACTTAAGGAAAATTTCTATAAGATGGTGGTGAGACCAATGCTTTTTGGTGCCTAATGTTGGCCATTAAAAGAGAAGCAAAATACTAGGTTAAGTGTTGTAGAGATGAGGATGCAAAATAGCGCCATGGCGCGCGCTATTTAGCTTCATTGATGCTTACTCCAATTATAACCAGGATGTGATGAACCGTACAAATGAAGTAGCCACCACCACCCAAATTGACAAAGGGCTACATTGCTATCGGGCATGCTGTTTCAATTGAAGATTGTCAGTGTAACCTATCAGCACCTTATGAACAAGTTCTTTAAGGACCTCATAGGGCAGGCGCACAAGGGAATATGCTGGTCAAATACTTCAAAAGATCACAGCATATCTTAGATCTAGAATAATGCATGCACCTCATCTAGCATTACACCAACCAACTCAATCCAACTTAATGTGCATTCAGGCTTCATAATTGATTCCTTTTCCATAGGCATTACCATCAAGGAAAGGCTCAAGTTTGGTTGATAGACTGAATCTAATGTTTGATCATTGCTCCATAGCAGTATACACATTCTTTATTTTGAAATCTTTTTTTATCTGAGAAGAGTTATGGATGAAGTTTCCAATATTTACCACTACCATATCATAAGATCTAGCAGAGAACAAATTTGAGTTTACTTCTTGAGGAAGAAGAGGTTATTGAATTACCTTTGTTAGAATCCTCCAGTTCTGCTTCTTATCGACAATCTTCAGCTCAACTTATTTCCTTTCAATAGGAGGTTTGCTACTTTTGTTTTTGTTCTTCCTCTTGATCAATATGGAAAACATATTTTTTTCTGGCCAAGATCTTTGGCAGGGAAGGGTAGAAATTCATTAGAGATGTTATAATGCATTCCTACCATATATTTTGTCAACATGGACATGTCTTCCACTGACGCAGAAATTATCAAGGCTTATCTCCTGAAAATTATTTTATATCATGCGCGCTTTGTTCTCATGCGCGCGCTTTGTTCTTTTTGCTAGTGCAACCTGTGCCATTTACTCTATATTTATTTATATCCATTAATGTTAAATTTGTGTCTAAACATCTGCTTAAATTGCCCCTGGATAATGTAGTCACCCATGATGAGGATGAGCATTCCACCAAGTCGAAGCATGTTTTGTGAGTTTAAGTTGAGCAACAACAACAACAACATCAAGTCTTTGTCCCACTACGTGGGGTCATCTACATGAATCCTTTTCCTCCATTGTGTCCTGTTAAAAGTCAAATTCTCATTTAAATCTAATAAAGAAAGATTTCTAATATTTTTTAATCAAGTCTTTTTAGGTCTACCTCTACCTTTCTTAACATAAGTCAAATCTAATACCTCTACTTTCCTAACTGGGTCATCAGAAGGCTGCCATTTTATGTGACCAAACCATCTAAGGCGCCTCTTTGTAATCTTATCTTCCACTGGAGCTACTTCAACCTTTTCACATATATGCTCATTTCGTATCCTATCTCTACGGGTAAAGCCACTCATCCACCTGAGCATCCTCATCTCTACAACACTTAACCTAGTATTTTGCTTCTCTTTTAATGGCCATCTGATCACTAGAACTTGATCAAATGGGTTGCCTGTTGAGGAAATTTTTTTAGTGTAATGGGGATACTGATAGTCCCTTCAACTTTCATCAAACAATTATCAACCCCATATAATGGTCCAATAGTTAGCTTAGGTTTTTTTTACCATACCTAAATTGAATGTGGAAGTAGAATAGAATGTCAGCAAAGCTCTTATTGCCCATCAAGTTCATTTAAAACTATAGCACTAGTCATAAATCTTGATGTTGATAGTGTGCGGGTCTTGATTTGGAGTCTAAACTCCTAGATCAGAGTTGTTAAATGTTATGGAGCAGTCCATGTGATATTTCTTCAACTTTGACCCCCAAGGATGGTGATCACAACTAGATAATGGTTCTTCAATGATTGTCTCAATGTTATGATCTATTGGCTTTTAATTGTGTAGTTGCTACTCTCCAGTTGGGTTAGTGTTGAAATGGGAAGGTTGGTCTTGATGAAGCGACCAAAGTTTACATGTCGAATTAGATTCCCAATTTCCTCGTGTAATTATTTGCATGCCTTAATGATATATTTGCGACTTTGGTGGAGGTGGAAATATTGATCCTAATTTTCAGAGTTTAGTTTCAATGGTTGTGGCCACATAACAATCTCCAAGGTGAGATGTGTTAGTGGGTAATGGGTATACTAATATTTGGGCTCATATTCTTGAGGTGGCTGCAGTGGGTTAATGATTGAGCAATCCCCTCATGAGCATTGCTACACTTGTCAAAAGGCTATTTAAATTGCTTTCAGTGGGTATTATGACCTCCTTGGCTATAACTTGAGCCTTAGCATGGTGGATGAGATCAACATTGGAGCAAACTATATGTCGCATTTCAATTAAGGGTCCACCCCTGGGATTTAGTAGGTCCTTGAGGAGAATCTTTGAAAATATTCTTCAACATACCCTCATTTTGTTGAATCTTGGAGAGGTGAGAGAAGTCTTTGATAATCTCTTGATTTGCCGTGAATTGCTCAACAACAAGTTCGGTGAGTTTGATTAAGGTTTGGATATTCTCACAGGCATGAGAGTAGAATTAGGTGTGGGATTGTCCTTTTAAGGTGATAGATAAGGCTTATAAAATGAGAGCATCGAGGCACATTAAATGTTCATGATGGTCTTATAATGATCAATGTGACTTTAAGGGTTAGATGACTTAACATAAGAGTTTATAACATGTAGTTTGAACACTATTGAAAGGAGTTATTGGTGGATGGTATCAGTCATAGGCAATGAATCTTGAAACTCACAACAAGGAAGTTGATTCGTGTCTCCAAATAATAATTTCTTTAGGACTAGTATCCGTTGTGAGACTACTTGAAAGACATTGTGGTTGTTGTCATCGAGGCAAGGTTTGATCAACTTTACATTGGTCATAGAAGGATTTTGGGATGGCTAGACTACTGAGATGGATGGGTGGAACTAGTAGCAGCTAGAGGGCATGACATCGGTGTTCTTAACTTTACTAGCAGCCATGAGTGGGTGATCTCATAGGGACTGGACTCCAACATAATTACATTGTAATGATGCTAGCTGATGAGTCTCACATAGGAGGAGATGAATGATCTCATTCTAATTCTACTTCGACGTATGCTTTCTTTAAAGGATAGCCGAGACTCGAGAGGTGCCTTCACCAAACAGGGTTATACCTATTATGAAAGAAATGGTCATATGCTTGATGTTCCTAGTTGAAGGACCAATTCATAGAGTTATGTGAGTTGGTGGGAGGCTTTGTTGTTGGAGGAACTACTCTTGTTTTCTTTAAATGTGTCATTGATGATTAGTCATATAGAATAAAATGGAATTATGGGTTCCCATTGATGACATAAAACTATTGCGTGGTAGACTATTAGCATCAGTATGGGGAGAGTTTATTATTTGACCATTACACAAATCCCCATATATAAATATATAACCCATAGTCACAAGTGATAAAGATTTTTATGTAGAAAACTTATAAACGGAAAAACATGGGCTTAGTTTGATTGAAAATATTTCACTATCGGGATTGAAAATTACAAAAATTTGCCCTTCTCTACAGCTAGAAGAGACGAGATTATAAGGAATAAACTGTAAGGGATGTTTTCTTGCAATAGTGGTGGATAGTTGGGAAGGCAATGGAGTTGGTGAGTAGATTGTGGATGGCAACGAACGTTAGTATCGATCGATGGTTGTGGAGAACATTGGAGTTGTTTGATGAATGATGTTCGATGTCTGTATCAGTTGTCGAAATTGGAAGTTAGTTGTTGGAAGGGAAGTTTGTATTAATGAAATCTCAGCAAATGGACATTCGAGATTCCAAATGAGTGTTAGAGTATTGAAACTCTATCCGCTTGAAAGTTCTTTTCAAATGTTATGGATCAGGGTCAATTTATAAATTTGTAGAGGAGATTGTGGTCATTCTAATAAAAGATTGAGTGCCACATTAGATGGTTCAAAATGATGATACATAGGCACGGACATAGTGATATGGATACGACACGACACGGACATGGGACATGTCAATTATTAAAAGTATAGGACACATACACGGGTTGGACACGGTATTATAATTTTTTATATTTTGAAAATAGTGTATAAAAATTGAATAAGTATTATTTAAAATAATTTTGGAATAATAAATCATTTAACTAGAATTTGTGCTTAAAATGATTAATTTTACGATGTCGAGAGACGGGCATAGGGCATCAATGTTGTATATTAGACATCGAGAGAGGTGACGACAACGCTGTTAAGAGTCGCACATCGATGTTATGCAGTAAGTATCAGCTGTCGATGTCAAGAGAGCATCTGTCGTCGATGTTGAGAGGGCATTGGACAAAGATGTTAAGACAACGTTGGACAAAGATGAACTGTCAAGTTGTGGGTATAGAAATTGCAAGCGTCGAGCATCAATGTCAAGATAGTGTCAGACTTTGATGTTGAGATGATTTTTAAATACCGATGTTGTAACGATGTTAGACGTCGATATTGAGATGACATCGGACATTGTTGTGAAACCAAACTCGCGACAGTCAAAGAGACATGGAAATAATAATATTTTATGAATGTGGTATTGAGTGCGGACGATTGATTTGATGTTGTGGACATGACGTAAGAAATTTAATTTTTATATTTTAAATAAATAAAAATTTCAACTACAAATTATATTAAAAAAATCATAAAATATTTAAGACTCAGGTGTCCAATTTGTATTTAATATTTCAATTGGTCACACTTTTAGTGTGTCTGACACGTGTCATGTAAGACACGTGTCAGACGCTGCATGCCTCTTTGAGGAGAAGTGTTGGTGCATCATAGGTTCAAAAAGACCATCTTATATCATTTTATATTTTTTTTGGATATATCAATGCCTTAACTAACTCTGAAACTCAAAATCGAGTGACCTTAAGTTTGTCGAATTTGTGATTGAGATGCTCATTCAAACTATAAGTGCATGAAATTTGCGGTCTTTGACTCCCAAATAGCTTAAAGAACTTCTAAATTATGTTTTTGAGTGCTTGAATAAACTCAGTTAGACTTTGACTTGGGCATTCTTGATATCATTGGATTTGGGAACAACATTATCTTGAATATAAATTTGCTCAAAATGAAGTTTGAATAATCTCGAATCAATTCTTGAAGTTTTTTCCCAAATATTTGAGTACTTTGAGATTTGAAAATTGTTTTAAAATATGTTCTTGATGAGATGAATATTTTGATTATGTCCATCAATTATAATTTATTTATTATTTTATGAATTTAAAAATTGTGCTGTGCTACTTGCTTTTGGATTTCACGGGTTGGTGAGACTGTCAATTTAATCACTTCTTGGAGACTTAGCCGAAATCAAGTGGTTGCTTGCCCCACTTCCCTTTTCATCTCATTTCTTGTTATATGAACCTTAATCATTGACTATATTTTGATTGTCTATATTATGTCAGTTTTTAAAATGTGAAGGACCATTAAATTTATGAAATTTAATGATAGGAATCTGATCTCCACATTAAAAAAAAAACCAGCAATAATGAAGATAAAAGATAGCAGAAATCAGTGATAAAGAATGAGATTATGTGCTAATTTTATTAATATCGGCACAACAAACCAATATATTAATCTGTTATTCGAGAGGTAGATCGACTCTTCATAAATCCTAAGCGCCGCTAGGAACTACACCAAAGAAAATTACTCTAAAACACGAAATCATCTCCTGAATTTTTGATTCAGACAATCTTGAAGTTACCCTTGGTCACTCCTTGACCTTTATCCCTCGGGGATTCCTTCTGAATAGGTATCGTATGCACTTTTGGTGCCATAAATATAATGGTCGTGGGGTGGGAGACTCCCGAACCGTTGCTACGGATACTCTCCAAAGAGTTTTTATCCTCCACTAGTTGGGCTAACTCCATAGCCTCCCCTAAGCCACGTGGTCTCAGTACTCGAACAACTGCTTGAATATCAGGCTTGAGTCCTTTTATAAAGTTCCCATCTAGCACAGTAGTACTCGAACTTCTTCTGGTACTCTATCACTGTCTCCTCCTGCAACAAGGCAAAAAATTGTTCACAGAAGTCTTCTTACCGACTTGTTCAAAACCGTTCTTGTAGATAGTCCTTGAACTCCCTCCATGATCTGATCGGATCTCACAAGTCTCTCCATTGGTGTCAGGATAGGGCGTTCCCCTCCATACAGAGCCGCAGTGGTGAGTTTTTCATCTTCTGTCAACCCATTCACAACAAAATATCGGTCCACCCGATAAATCCACCCGTGATCATCTTCTCTCTAAAAAATCGACATCTTTAACTTTCTTACATTAGGATCGCTACTGCCCCCATTGCTTGTTCCTCCTCCAGTGTAGCGGGTGTTGTGAGTCCTCCATGTTTCCTTCTCCCCCAAATCAACTTTCCCATCTTCACCGTCCCAGTTCTTCGTCGGCTATACCCTTCACCTGTTCCTCTCCTTGAAGTAGCTTTGAAGATGGCATCTCCTCTTCTTCCCATAAAATTTCTACCTCCCGATCTTCCCTCCTCGTCCCTATATTAGGATTTTTCCCACTTCCTTGTCTGATCAACGGTGCCCTTGCCTCTGATGATACCATCGTGGCTTGAAACTCTAACATCCTTTTCATCATCTATTCCAAATTCGAAAATCTACCCTTAATTGTTAAAATTCATTCTCTGAAATATGCATTTTTCAACTTCCCCATTAAGCCTCTCCTCCAACTCATCAACCTTTTTTGCCGTTATAGGTCCCAACAAAGGTGCTCTTATACAAATTTGATAGGAATTCGATCTTCACATAGCAAAATAATAATAATAATAATAATGAATAGAAAACACAACAAAAATCAACGAGAAAGAAGGAGATTATGGGCTAATTTTATTGATATCTGCACAACTAACCAAGATACAAATTAAACTGTTTTTCGAGAGGTAGATCGACTCTCCACAAACCCTAGGCGCAGCTAGGAAGAACTCCAAAGAAAACTACTCCAACTCCAAAGAAAACCTTCCTAATTCCCTCCCAAATTTGAATTCGAATCAACAATTTTTTTCTAAATAAACCTTCATATTTCCTTCTCAAATCTGAATTCAAATCAGTCATCTTTCCCTAAATAAACCTTATTAATTTCCTCCCAATTTTGATTTTTTATGATAAGTAATTAAAGGTAGAATTAATCTCCTTTGGTCCCCCTCTCCTTGGCCGACGCCCACACTAGTGGGGCCCACAGGACTCTTTTGCATGCCAACTAGATCGGCCTCCCTTATTGGGGTCAGGTTGAGTGGCTGGACCAGCTCAGTCGGTCTATCATTTGATTCCTATAGATTATATTTTTTTCCCTTTCAACATATACCTTATAATTACGGTAGCTCTGCCAACGTTTGTTTATATCAGTAAATTGCATTTGATGTAAGGGATGGGACATTTGATGTAGTCATTTATATGTCAAAAAATCTACAGTGTCCTCTCCATCTTTGATTTTCCTACTCCGATTGGTCGAGAATTTGTAGTTGAAACTATTGATATTTCCTACTCTTCGGAATTATGTGGATACTGCTGTCTCTGCTTAAATTTAGACATCGCAGTGGCAAAATAGAAAATAAATAAAGGTGAAAGTATGTGTTTTAAATTGCGTTGTGGATCCTTGCTATATTCGTCAGCTACGCCTATAGAATGCAGTTTTCTATTTCGGTATAATGTTTTATTCCTATAAATTTGTTTTCTCGTCTCTTTCCGCATTTCTAAGTCTACCTCTGCATCATTATCACTATCTCTTAAATTTATCGATAAATCAATTAAGAGCAGTCCAACTTATTTTTGGTTTAGGCCTTATGGATACGGCTCTTATTATGCTAGTGCAGATTTTAAACCGGGGGAGCCGGTCATAGATTGGCATAATAGAAAACGAGTGGCTTTAGGCACAGCTCGTGGACTGGAGTACCTTCATGAACATTGTAATCCCAAGATTATTCATCGAGATGTAAAAGCTGCTAATGTCTTACTTGATGAGGATTTTGAAGCTGTTGTGGGGGACTTTGGTCTGGCCAAACTGGTGGATGTGAGGAAGACTTCTGTGACAACTCAAGTTCGAGGGACTATGGGTCACATAGCTCCTGAATATCTATCCACAGGGAAATCATCAGAAAGAACTGATGTTTTTGGTTATGGAATCATGCTTCTTGAACTTGTCACAGGACAACGAGCAATAGATTTTTCACGCTTGGAGGGGGAAGATGATGTATTACTCTTGGACCATGTAAGTTCGTTTGTCCTTTTACTTTTTATTTTCTGAAACTGCAGTAGCACAAAATAGGCTGGTCTACAGGTTTTGTTCTAAAGGCTATTTATTTACTCAATTTTATTATCTAGCATTTGGAGACATTTTCCTTTCCTTTTCTCTCCTCTCTCTTCTACAATGATGACTCATTTGTTATTGAGCTGTTGTAGTGAAGTGCACTTGTATCTCCACATTGATATGAGCTTGCTTCTATTTAGTAATATTAGCTACATGCCGCCGCACCATTCTAATAACTCATCTCCTGCATAATCAGGATAAGGGGTATATTTTTAGAGCATACTCCATAAATTTTTTTTTTCCTCAACTGTTTGTATCCACAGTCCATAATCTGATTATTGAGCCAATCAACATGTTCTATTGATTCTACTCTTTTTTCCTTGCATACTCTAGACTTTGGCTTTGTTTGGGACGGTTTTCCTATTGCTTCTTAAAGCAGCTTTCTAGTTAAAAAATTAAATTTTTTCTAGTAGAAAGTTATTTTAAGAAGCAGCAAGAAAACCGTCTCAAACGAAATCTTTATCACTCATATTACTCAGCCCACACGGCTTCTCTAAGTCACCTAGCTGTGGGCTCTGAAAATTCGGCCCCGGCCTCCCCGCTGCGCGATTTCTTTTTTTATCTTAACGAGGGAGTTTTAACGAATATGTTCCGGGGTAAATTTTGGAAGGCAGATGGGTTTGTAGATAAGACACTACCCAGAGATTTCGCCCTCATTTCGCGAGGACTTTATGATCTGAGTTCTGGTTTCCTATAGGCGCAAGCCCCTATAGTTAATTACCCCACCCGATCACGAGAGAGAACTTTCGATTAAGGCTAGTCATCGATCATATACGTAGAAAATACGTGTTATCTGGCATATAGTAGCAGCAAGGGTTTAGGTATTGAAAATTGAGTTTTTGGATTGGGAATTTGGTTCGGAAGAT
Source organism: Dendrobium officinale (assembly GCA_019514585.1). Taxonomy (NCBI): domain Eukaryota; kingdom Viridiplantae; phylum Streptophyta; class Magnoliopsida; order Asparagales; family Orchidaceae; genus Dendrobium; species Dendrobium officinale. The sequence continues at coordinate 11,897,979 of CM033697.1, forward strand.
TTGATATTTAAATAGAAATTGCACCATCTTGCACTTAAAGCGGATGGTGGGGGAATGGATGATGGACCCGATCAAGATCCCATGGTTCCGTCGTCCCGGGCCATCGTGGTCCCTGGTCTACTTAGTCAGAGGAGGTAGTCGACCCAACCTGACAGAAGGATCCTTGTCGGCAGCCATGGGTTGCTTCGTCCAAGGGAACCTTGTAGACCTGGGTTGAATGTTTGTCTAAGGGAACAAATTTGAATCCACCTTAGCTGACAGAGGGCTTCGTGCCCTATCGATCATATCCTATTGATTCATATCTCAAGGATTTGATGCCAATAAGGAGCGTATTGGCTCTGGCCATAACCGGTATATCGTGGTGCCATTTGGTGGCAAAACCACTCGGTTCAGAGGGCCCCGGATCGTCATAACCGTTTATCCTGCGGTGCCATTTGGCGGCAAACCGCCGGTTAGAGGACACGTACCATGTCCTTACTGGCAGGAGATTCGTTTGAGAATGGATCCTATTGATATTTTCGACTAGGCATTTTGCTCTTTGTGAGTTGAAGTAAATTTTGATTTGTCCACCTCGGCAAACTGTTGCGGAGGATGGATAGATATTGCTTTAAGTATGGATGGATAATTTCAATTTTAAATATTTGGAATTTTGGGATTGATTTTGGATTTTTGGAGTATTTGGGTGACATTTGAAAATATGTGTGAACCCCTCCGGTTGAGATTAACATTCAACACGGCCATCATCGGGGTGTTTGGGGTCACTTCCTTTTATTGATTGAACCTTGTCAACTCTGTCGGGCTGTCGACAGAGGATCGGGTTTCATAGGCTTTGTGCCTTTTGTTCATGAATTTTCTTGATTTTTAGGTCTTGAAGGCCTAAAAAGAATGTATTTAAACAAATACATCGGTCGCTACAGCCGTGTATTTTGTTACGTAGTTTGAATCTTGTCGACTTCTATTGATCCGTATAGAAGGATCGGATTCGAACTTGAATTCACTTGTCAACCCGCGTAGCATCCATAGACGTCACGTGTGTATCAATAACACGCTCGCCAGGGCCCATGCGGGTTGAGATTATATTTACCCCTTGTGTATCTATTTGTATACAAACTACGGTGCACGTGTAGGAGTATTTTGAAATATTTGTAGTTGTGCATGTATTTGTCATTTGAATGCACAACATTTCCTTGAAAAGCTTATACACGCCTTCTGTCTGCTTTCATAAGTGTTGCAGATCCGGTGGCGTGGTGCCTTGTGGATTATAGACGCCTTCTGTCCGCTTGTATCAGTGTTGCAGATCCGGTGGCGTGCTAGTCTTGATATTGACTCCCCCCTTTCTCAATCACCGGGGAGAGATCTTTCTGAATTTTGGAGTCAACGACTGCTGATTTGGAAAGAACTCTTTTCAGGATCTTTAATGTAGCGGACCGTTATTTTCGGTATTTGTAGACATTAGAACTGTTTTCTTCCTAATGATGGGACAAGGAAGAAACTTTGGAACACCAAGAAGTTTAGTTCTAATTTGTTTGAACTTTCCTCTCATTCTTCCAGGAGGTGTCCTTTTTCGTACACCGGGTTGTCTTTGTACCCGGTATACTGATAGCACTTTGATCACCACTGTCGTAGGTGATGCTTGTACTTGTGCCCACAGTGGTTCGTTGTACCTACGACATATCCACTGTTGTTATCCACAAGTTATTTGTAGCCATTTGCAGGGGACCGCTGTATCCACTACGAGCTTTTAGAAAATGTTTGCAGGAGATTCATTCTTTCTGCATCATATCCACCCTTTCACCAATCTCGGGTGGTTGTTGTACTTGTTTGACCTCGTAGGGATCGTCGCAGGAGATGTACTTTTGTCCACAGTGGTTCGTTGTTCATACGACATACACACTGTTGTTATCCACAAGTATTCATTTGCTGGAGATCAGTTGTATCCGCTACGACCTCCTAGTAGTATTCGTAGGAGAGCCCTTGCCTTTTACATTGAAACCACCTTTCACCAATCTCAGGTGGTCTGATGATTATACTTGTTTATAGGAACGGGTCCTCCACTACTGAATGCAGGTATTGCCATCTCAATCTATTTCTTGAGCGAGTCGCACTTAAGATTTTAGCTTGAGTTGGAACTCCTGTATGGTTGTTCAGATCAAGTTCGGATCGAGCTTGAGTTCAAGTCTGAGTCCAAATCTTTGTTCCAAGTCTTGTTCAAGTTCCATTTGATGTCATACAGTTCAAATTCAATGTCCGCCAGTTTGATTTAAATCCTTTGCACTCGAGGTCAACTCGTTTGAATTCAGCTTGATTCCTCAACTTAGTTTAAGTTCCAGTCATCTTGCATATGATTCAGTCAAATTTAGACTCAACTCTAAGGTTCACAAGTTCGAGTCTTCTGTTGTTCTTCGTATTGCTGCTCAAATGATGTCTCCAAATAGTTTAAGTCTTATGCATTTCAGTGAAAATTTCGGCAGCATCCCGGCATATCCCCCATTTGGGGGAAAATAGGGGAGCTGGGCCTTCCCACCACGCTACTAGAGCGTGTATGGTAGGTGTCCTTGGACACCGCGGCCGTACAAAATTTCATCCCACCACGCTACAAGAGCGTGTATGGGGCCTTCAGCAACACCCGTACCAGAACAGCAGTGACGTACCAGAACAGCAGTGACCCCCCACCACGCTACAAGAGCGTGTATAGGGATCTCCCACCTTGTCGTATGCGTCGCACCGGGCTCCCTCTTACCGTGCTACAAGAGCGCGTATAGGTGGTTCCCCGGTCCGCTGCAAACGTCGAGAATGGAATTTTGGAACATCATACCTTTGCGTAGCAGTCGTCGTCGGTGTCGAGGTCGAGGACCGTCCCCATCACGCTACTAGAGCGTGTATAGGGCTTACCCGCCTTGTCGTATTCTTCGCACCGGGCTCCCTCCTACCGTGCTACAAGAGCGCGTATAGGTGGTTCCCCAGTCCGCTGCAACATCGAGAATGGGGTTTAAGTTAGAATTTTATACCTTTGGGCCTGACGATGATTGTCGGCGACTCTGGCGGTGGCTCGTGGATCGAGGCAAGGGAAGGGAGGCTTCTTTCTCTCTTTTTATCTTTTTTTTACCTTAATTATAATTAATTATTAATTATAATATTTATTAATTAATTATATTTATTTATAATTAATTAAAGTAATTAATTACTATTGTAATTAATTAAAATAATTAATCATATTTATCTTTAATTATTTAGAATTAATTAATATTAATTAACTTTAATTAATTAATACTAATTAATTATAATTAATTAAAAAAGTTGTAATTAATTAAAATTAATTTAAATTAAATTAATTATAATTAACTTAATATTAATTATAATAATTTAATTAAACCTAATTAAAATTAATTATATTAACTATAATTAATTAAAATATTATAATTAAAATTAATCAAAATTAATTTTAATTAAAAAAATTAAACCCTCTCCCTCTACCCTCTCTGTTTGTTCGGGAGATTTACGGGATTTGGCTGAGAAGCGTATGCAAAGGGAGAAAGTTACCCTCACAGCCGGCAGAGCTCCTGTTGCTTCCGATCAATATGGTGTAACTTCCGATCCTACTGCAAGGGAAAGTCGCTGTGGGAGCAAAGTTGAGCAGCCACGGGGGATCACACCAAGCAAGCTTCCGTTCGCAACTTCCGATCCAAATGTTGTGACTTCCGATTCTCACAGCGAGGGCAAGCCGTCGAAGGGCGAAGTCGAACTAGCCACGAAGGATACGGAGAAGTGGCGTGAAAGGGATGGAGTTAACCTCACAGCGAGCTGCTCCTGTTATAGCTTCCGATCATAATGTTGTATCTTCCGATCCTTCTCACAGTCGGCGAGCTCCGTTCGTTGCTTCCGACCGAAGTGTTGTAACTCCCGATTGACTGGAAGGGAAAGTCGTAGACTGAGCGGAGTCGACCAGCAACGATGGATGCGAAGAAGCGCTCGAAGGGAGTAAGTTAACTTCACAGTCGGTGAGCTCCTCTAATTGCTTCCGCATGAAATGTCGTAACTTCCGCTCCGATTAGAAGGAACAATCGTCGAAGGGGTGAAGTCCAACAGCTACGAAGGAATGGAGGAAGCAGCGAGAGAGAGTCGGATTGTGGAAGAAGCCGAAAGTTTCATCGCTTTGGGCTTTTAACGACTCGAATGAGTCGTGCGAGCGATCGTGGGAAGAAACGACAGGTCGCTAGATTTACGGGATTTGAGCGGCGACGACGTGCGATCGTCGTGCAGATGTCGGGCAGGTACGCGAAGAAAGAAAAAAAAAATTTGTTTTCTTTAGACTGCCATATACAGGTCAACAAAAAATTTGCAGATATCAATGAGCATGTTACACATGATGGCCGAGTAGCGTCACGGAAAGTTCCCCCTAATATATCATAATGTTAGAGAAATCAATAAAATCTATTATGTAATACAAAAAATTAATTTATTGAAATAAATGTTGGCATTTTCTATATTAAAAAAAGAAAAACTTTTATTGCCTTGAACGTATTAAATATGACTTGAACTCCATAATTTATCCTTATCCATGACACATAACTTGCTTAATTTGATTAAAAAAAATAAAGATGTATAGCTAATCATGTCATATTAGTTCAGACTACCATATCATTATTAGGCCCAATATACCATCTACATTTAGCATGCCGAGGCTCCTCTGGCTAGTTTGGGTAGGTTTGTGTTGAGTTCTATGGAAGGGATGACTAGAGGGTTCATGGTGAATGGATGGTCCAATATAATGTGCTGGTGAGGTAGTAACTGGCTAGAACGATGGTAGTATACGGATGAACCAACATATGATGATCTTGGTGAAGGATGAATATAAATGTAATGGAGTTGTATACTTGTATGCACAGTTAATGTAGAGAGGTAGATTGGTGGACTATGAATTGGTGGTGCGGTACGCGTGGGCAATGTAATAATAACAATGGTGGGTGGCGTTGTAGTAATAATTTTTTTGGGTCACCTGAAATATGGATTTTATTGATTTACCCCTTATTCTCACTTCCAAAAGATGATGTTTGTAAAGACTTTGAAAATATATCAGTAAATCTACATTAGCAGATTATCAGTGAGCCCTTACACAAAACAATTGAGATTTAAAAAAGAAATTGACAGAATGAAACTAATCACATTAATAATAAAAGAAAAATGGTGTTTGTAGTAGTATTCAATGCATTGCTTAAAAGTTCATGCAATTTTCAATCTCGAATCATATTTTAGGAATAATTATTCTAAGTTTAGTATACAATGTATTGCTTGAAAGATGTAGTCAAAGTTGTATTAAAAATTAAATTATGAATTTCTATTTAAAAACATTCATATAACCTAAGCCACTTGACGTATTCAGTTTCAATCTTGCTATCAATTATCTTAGAATCAATTACAGAAAATATTCTCATTTAGCATCTGTACGTAGATGTATATATTAATATTGAATAACTAAATAAATAACATTATATAAATATATTATGAAACTTATTCTAAGAAATGTTCCACCCCTTGTAATTTGACATTATATTGTAGCGGTCATCTCATAATCACTAAATTATTTTTATGCACATTCATCACATTTTTATCTGGTACTTTAAAACTTGATATGAATGACTGGATTATTTCATCTCCATGACTATCATTATGGCTTACTTTAGCTTGATTGTATAGCACATGTGACTTGAATTTGTAAGAGAACAAAAAAAAAAAGAGAAGTTTTATGTGCTAAGTATGCCTCATAAATAAAGGCTTCTACATAAGCTTTATTTTAATAGATATTTTGATTTTTTTGAAATATTCTTATTTTTTTTTAATATATGATTTGACAACAAAATATTTTGATACCAATTAGACTTAAGAACTTATAGTATAATTGCCTTAGCAATGTTTAAAATTGCGTATTCGGGTATTGAGGCGTTTTTCATTTGTGAGGTGAGGCGTAAGCCTCAAGGTGTTTTTCAAAAGATTGCGTAAATAGAAAATGATAAATTTTTTATATACTAATGAGTGAATAATATAAAACTTAAAAAAGTATAAGATATGAAGTGAAATCAAAATATCCCAATAATAAAGACAATATTAAATATAGTTCAACTCAAAATTCTATCTTTTCCAAATCCCAGTATTCTTTTCATTAACATATAATTCAAATTTTCAAAAATAAATAGCAATGACATATCACATAAGAACTCATAAGTCACCAGCACTGTCATCACTAAGGGGTTCTTCATTTGAATCATCATTATGATGAACTGCTCTCTTCCCTTCTTCCTCTCCTATAGAGTCCAATGTCGGGCATTTACTTCAAGATTTATGTAAGTTTTAATATATAAAGCGTGAGGTGTAAGCCTCATGCCAGTGAGGCGAGGCCTCAACCAAGTTGAGGCGCAAGCCTCGTAAAAAAAAACTCGAGGCGTAAGCATTGAGGCGTTTTTTTCTGGAATCGCGCAAAGGCGGGCCTCAAGGCGAGCCTCATATTGCGCAATTTTAAACCATGTGCCTTAGATATCTTCATTCAATATGGACAAACTAGTTTTCATGTGGTGCTCCATCTTGATACCAAATTGTTTGATCTCAGTGTGATTGTAAATGTCGTTGAATCTCATTGAATTATATATTACACTTCCGAGCAACATTTTGTTTTCTAATAAAGTTTTAGTATACCATTTTTCGGTGCTTCATTTTAATTTTCAATGTAGAATTTGATGCTCCATGCTCTGCAATGCCAGATCCTATTCTTAGATTTGTCCTTTTCATGGGAGAACCCGGGCTCATAAAATCGACTCTAAACAATTTGAATAAGGCTAATGATGTTGCTCACTTTGCTCTTGTTCCACACTTTGACAGGTCAAAAAATTGGTGAGAGAAAAGCGTCTTGAATCCATAATTGATCGCAATTTGAACAAGAACTACAATGTTGAGGAAGTGGAGAAGATGATCCAGGTAGCTCTCCTGTGCACCCAAGCAACGCCGGAAGACCGTCCATCGATGTCGGAGGTGGTGCGGATGCTTGAAGGAGAGGGCTTGTCGGAGAGATGGGAGGAATGGCAGCAGGTTGAGGTCAATAGAAGACAGGAGTATGAAATGCTTCAAAGGAGATTTGATTGGGGTGATGATTCCATATATAACCAGGATGCTATTGAGTTGTCTGGTGGAAGATGATTGTTATTTGTGTTTAGTTGTATTCAAAATGCCAATTTTTTGTTGTAAGGTGCTACATTAGCTGGTTTTGTATGGAAAGTAATATTTACATTGCCAACCTTAGTTTTTTTTTTTTAATGTGAATGTTTTTACATGGATTCTATATTTGTTGGTTTTGAAGAAATCAAGGATAGCTAAAGTTTGCAAGAGTTGGAATTGTAGAGGAAGATAAGCTCAACTTTGTATCTCTTGAGCTATATGTGAGGTGGGTGATCTTGTAAGCCAAGACTATGCAATTATTATCACCATGATTTTCCTATGAGCCAACTGCAAGTATTGATTTTTCATTCAGATTGGCCTGGTTGAGACCTAGTTTGTTTGGCCGTAATTTCTCCGTCTTCGATTTGAATCGGTGAAAGAATTATTGTTTTGTTGCTTGTTAAGATAGTTTTTTCAAAATACCTTCTCCCAAATCTCTGTATTTCTACCGATTTGAAAAGAAAAAAAATTCTCCTTTCTCAAAAGGAGCCGGAGAACTAGACGAGACCTGAAGAATGTAAGAGGGTGGACTTGTTGCTGTTTTGAAAAAAAATTCTCCTTTCAATCTTTATGGCATTACTTTTGTATATTATAGCTTTGAGGATCACGTTGCAAGGGCTCATTTGATTACATGAAATTAGAAATTCTAGCTTTGAGGATCACGTTGTAAAATTTTGTAAACGTGAGGTCATTTTTTATAAAAGTTTTAAAAAGTTATTTTATCTATAATAATTTTATAAAACAATAAAAAAAAATTATCCCAAAACAAAACCAAAACTTCTCATAAAAATTCTTTAAATATTAGCAACGATGAGTGGCAAGCAGCTGCCCCGTTGCCCTTCTTTGAGCTATGATACTTAGGTTTCATATGGTGCGGCTTTTTTATTATTTTTTAAAATATTTTTTTAATATAAAAATTTTTAATTCAAAATATTTTTTAGTATAATTTTGTACTAAAAAATATCCGTTCTTTCAGCTATGATGCTCACTAAGGCTTTGGGATGATTTTCTTAATGTTTTTAAAAACAATTCTTTAGTATAAAATTTTTAGTTGAAAAAAATTACATATTGAAAAATTGCTTTAAAAATCAGTAAAAAAACGTCCAAAATGAAACTTAAGCACCCAAACAAAATAAAATGCCAAAAAGAATAAGAGCATCTCCAACCGAACACCAAACGTGCGTATGACGTCGTTCGGTCGCTCCAACCGAACGCCAAATCTTCCGCCATTTACTCTCGGGTGAACAGTGCGATGCCAATATTGGAGTTGCACTGTTCACCTACGCAATTTTGCTCTCTCATCCGAATTTGCGAAAAAAATGCGCGAAAGGGGAGAAAGATCGTTACCTTCGCAGAAGCACTTAAAATGGAGTTCGATTGGAGCAGAACTACCGCATTTTAGAGTTTTGCTGTATTTTGCCGTGAAAAATGGAGTTCTAGATGCCCTAAGAGCAGTCAAATTGGATGATAAAATGATTTGGAAACAGTACCATGATTTGGCAGCTACTTTTAACTGATACTTCCAATTAATTTATCATTTTCAATAAATCGTGTGGTGCAGAATATCTTATGCATATTATTCAAAATGCTTGTTTCTAAATTCTAATTATATATATTATTGATGTAAATTTGCCAATATTTTTTTAATGTTTTAATTAAACAATAATATGTATTACACACAAGGTTGTGAAAACCGGACCGGACAACGAACCGGAAGAACGAGAGGTTCATGGTTCGACCGGTTTGACCGGTCGAACCGGGGTCGAACCGGATGACGTAATAAATAATAATATAATTAAAAGTAATAAAATTAAAATAATAATAATGACAATTTATTCTTAAAAATTTTGTAGTTCTAAAAATTTTTAGACAAAAAAATAAATAAAATTCATACATATATAATATATTACATAATTTTAATATTAAATATAAATAATTATTATATTTATGTTATATATTTAAATATAATTAATTACTAATTTTAAATTTAAATATAAACATCTTCAATCTTCGATTTTAATTTATATTTAATAAAAATTTAGTTTTATATATAAATATATAAATTTGATATAAATTATTATTTTATGTTATATATTTAAACATAATTTACATATATAAATTATATATAAATTTTATATTATAAAAATTTTATTTATAAAGTCATACAATATTATTTTTTAAGATTTTTATATTTCTATCATTTAATTTCGCATTTAGAAAAAGTTTTAAAACTTTAAAAATTGTAAATAATTTTTTTATTTGAATAATTATAAATATATAATTAATAATAAATTTAAGAAGTTTAAAAATTATTATTATGATTTTTTATTTGAATATCCTACAAAAAAAAATTCCAACAAGTTCTCATTTAAACAAGTGTCATGTACACATTGTTGAATGTTGAAACAAAAAACTACAAGTTGTTTAGTCCCACATCACCTAGGAGTTTTATGCTATGTTGTTTATATACCTTTCCTTGTACCCTTGGGCTAATAGCTTTCATGGTATTATGGCATCATGTGAGCTAGATTACTTATATTTAATGTAATATATAATATAATAAAAATTTTTGAATCATATTATTAAAAATAAAATATATGATATTTAAATTAATTTAATATTTAATTAAACATTTTATATAAAAATAAAATATTTAAATATCTTATTAGTTGAACCGGCCGGTTCTTTAAAAACCGACCGGTTCAACGGTCGGGCGGTTGAACCGGCGGTTCAAACCGGTTTTGACCGGTTCATTGCTAGTCCGGTTCTTAGGGAGGACCGAACCGGCCGTAAGACCGGTTCACGGTTGAACCGGTCGGACCGGCCGGTCCGGTCCGGTTTTCAAAACAATGATTACACATAAGACACATTAAACAATAGGTTGATGAAAAATATTTGAAGGTGACATGCCACATTAATTAGCAAAGTCAACTATTAATGTCATTCTACTGTCAAATAGCCATGAACAAAACCACAGATGGAATAATAAAGTTACTTAGGTTTGTTTGGGATAGCTTTCTTACTGCTTTATAAAACAGTTTTTTAGTTAAAAAATTTGTTTTTATACTAAAAAGATACGTTAAGAAGCAATAAGAAAATCATCCCAAACGAAACCTTTAATTGTTTTACAAATCTTACTATGAAACAAAGTAATATCATCAGATAAAGTATGATGATAAATATATATATATAAACTTGAACCTGAAAGAGCAATTAGGTCGATACGAACATCCACCACTTGTACAGACCAAAGCAATAAATTGTAGCAAGCATTGTAACCCTTAGAGGGTAAAACTTGAACCTGCCCAGAGAGTAGAATAACAATTACCTTACCACATGTGACATGTACTGAATGGAAAATTAGAAAATTTTGCAATGCAAGCTTGCATATCTAAAATTTCATGTGAAAAAACATAAGATGACAAGGAAAATAAAGACTGAAGGAAAAAAAAAAATCGTAGAAAGAAGTCGATAAAGATGAACGAGCAACGCCCTAATGCGTGCAAAGCAGCGGCAAAGTCAGAATTTTTTTATGGAGTGGCCCAAGAGTTCAGTATAGAGAAAGAAATTTAACAAGAAAACCCAAAAATAAAATAAAACTCAATTAAAAGTCTAGGGCTGTTGCAACAATGGAACCAAATAAATTCGATTTGCTTATAATTTTTCAATAACAGAACTCTTTCCCTCACCCATATTATAATGCCATAATATTATTATCTCTTGACCATCAAATTAGAGGAAGGCTTTTCTAAATTTCAATTATATCAAATCACCCGACTAACAATGCTGATCTTGACGATTTTGTTGGAGGTGGTCAAAGTAGAGGAATTGGCATCATTGGATCATCTGATGAAAGAAGCATTTATATAGTGTATAGAACATAGGAGCAAGAAGCCCAAAGAACACATAATTGATACACAAAGTAGATCCAAGTAACAAACTCAAAACGAATCATATCCATAAGCTTTGGTGGGTTAAACTTAGAAGAATTTCAAGGGTTTTCTTTAAATAGCTTGCATATGTTTATGGTTTTTTCATCTTTTTCTAAGATTAAAGGATTAGCTATTATTTTCAAGGAGTCCATTCCTATTTGTATGATTGCTTTGAATTTGAATTTATATTTCTAGATAGTAATTGATTTATCTTATAAATAGAGAACAATTATACATGAGTATGAGCAAGTTTTGTTGAATAAAGTAATAATTCAATCTCCCCTTAATCTTGTCCACCGATCTCCTTCCATATTTGAGTGGTTGATTTAGAAAGGATTATATTAAGGTAATTATGCATGATTCTGTAATTATTTGTTTCTTTATTAAGATATAATGTATAGATCTATAAATAGAGATAGTTCTGTCTAATAAAATTAAGCTTTTCCCTCTTCAATTTTCTGAATTTAAAATATTCATTTAGGAAAATGCTTTAATGCCCACCAAAAAATCCAAATAAATCTCCAGGACCATTGAATGGATGGCACATGATAAGTTTATGTCACATGTCATCCATCTATTAGTTTTGAGATTTCTTTTAGGCTTTATTTTAGGGGATACAACATTAATCTTTCATTTGGGGTTATCCAAATTCATTTAATCAATAATTCATTGTGTAATGAAAGAAAAAGGTAGAACCTACTAGCTCTATCATCATCTCATACATAGCCCGCCTTTTCTTTTACATATGCCAAGGACAGTTCAACGTAGCTTATCTTGATTTGTTGGTTGGGAGTTTTGACTACCAACCAAAAGATTTTGAGTTCGAAGCTAGTATATGTAATGTGTGTGTAACATTATAAATATCCCACCCCCACCCCCTCAAAAAAGGACAGAGCAAATCAACGTTGACTTTTTATACAAGTGGGAAATTGGGGAAAAAAAAGGCAAATTTTTTCTGAAACATAACTTTTTACAAAACTAACACTGAGTAACCTTCATTTGTAGTTTGACACTTTGACCCAAAGTTCGAAGAACTCAACTAAAACTACCACTCATATTTTCAATTTCATTAAATTCTCAAAGAGTCGATTGTGGCACTTGCAAATGCATGGTCATTATTGAGTAGGCATTTGTTTCATATATAGACAAATTTCGGGTGATGTGAGATGAATTTTGCCCCCCGAAATCAGTATAATTTTCAACCACTACAGTATTTACAGCTTCTGCAGTTCACGTTGCAGCTAAAAGAACGATTATAACCACCACCGTATTAGCTACAATTAGAACTCGTGTTCACTCACAGGAAATTGAACTAAAAGCAGAAACCAAAATCGATGCATACAAAACTAAGTCTCAAAACGGTTAAGAATAAAAGCTCAAACTACAGGAAAGAAATGTTGCCAAAGCACCGAACCTTCTAACCCTAGCGGTCTGATTACCAGCCGACCCTGGAGGCACCGTCATGGGGGTGAACCACTGTGAGAAATCCCGGTCGAAGAACTCCCAATCCGGCAGCAGCAAACCAGCAATACCAAGAATCCCGTAAACGTAGGTCACCATCACCTTCTTGAACGAGAAAGTGCAGAGACCGACCGCCGCCATTAACGCCGCCAGCGCCAGAAGGCAGACGCGCAGCGCAGCATCGTTCTCCATATCGCTAGCCCAAAACCTTAAACCCGAAACCTAAAATTCGCGAGACGAGGCTGGAGAGGAGGAGGAGGAAATGGAGAAGAGAAGGTGAGAACTGTAGGGTTCTTCTTTCTTCCCATTGGAGTAGGGCGGGCTGCTTTCCATGCTTTTCAAACCTGCTTACCTGCCATGATTACCCTGTCTTCAGGACTTCACCGGTGAACTGCTCCAAATTAATCACGCCACGTGGAGGAATGGAAGGTGGGGCCGCGCTGGAACGGTCCGGTCCACCGGTATCTATTGTGTGGGCAAGTTTCAATTTTTTATATTTAATATTAGAATAAAAAATTTAAATTCACATGATAAAATATGGCAATACTCACGTGAATTTCATTAATTAGTAATTATTAAACAGCAAATATGATGAACTTCTTCAAAATTATATCTTCACTAATAACCAAACTACTCAAATACAGAAAATGCATAATTTATTATTACAGATCATGCCATTTTTAGCAAAAATTATTACGTGCTGTCACGGGACAATCAGGAGATCAATCAGAATGCTCTACATCATCCTATACACAGTGATAAATAGTGATAATATATAGTGTATTGGTGATGCGGCGCATCTGATTGGCTTCCGGACTACGTCCACTGACCACCGCAAGTAATAATTTAATCGTTTTTAGGGCTGTTCACACGTATTTATATAAACGTAATAGTAATTATATACGTGCATACCATGTACAACATTTCAATCACTTTATTTAACAAAATAATCTCATGCAATGTATTTTAAAGTGTACAAAGACATTATAGGGGATTAGGAGGTACATAAGTGTGTATATGCAATCCTTTATAATTAACTTTTGTGCAATACATTGTATCGTTATTTTATGAAAAAATTATTCTATGCTAGGTCTTTACAACTTTTTAGAATTATTTTTGGGATTATATGCATTTATATGAAGGCATATAATAGTATTTTTAAGAGTAAAATTCTTCTATTTATGTTCATACCCATATGTACAAACTTTGTGAGGATATAAATACATATGTAAATGTATTTAATATCAATATTTTTCATATTTTAAGTTTTTACATAAGGGCATATGAGCCTTTTAAAGTAATTTTTTGAGTTATATACATATATACACACATGTATTTAGTAGCAATTTTTTTATTTTAAGACTTCGTTTGGGACGATTTTTTTACTATTTTTGAAAGAAACTTTTTAGTACAAAAATTTTCTTGAACTAGAAATTTTTGTATTAAAAAGCTGTTTTAAAAAGTATTTAAAAAGCCGCCTCAAACAAAGCCTAAATGTGTACATAATAAATTTATACAACAATTTAAAATTACATTTTTAGGCTGTACACACCTATGTACATATTGTTTGAAGTGGATAATCTTCAAATACCTTTAGAATTATTTTTAAGATCTATAAGCCTATATACAGGTCATTTAAATAATTTTTTTTATATTTGATTCAATACATAGGGGTGATTGTTCATTAAAATCGATTTTATCGCGCATATATATATATATATATATATATATATATATATATATATATATATATATATATATATATATATATATATTAGATATTAGATGTGTACAACCTTTAGGGCTACACATACCTACATTTGTTTAATAATAAATTGTATCTATTTTAATTATTACATTACACAAGTGCTTTCATTCATTTTCAATTATTTTTTGGGTGCAACCACTTATTTGTATCTTTTTTTTTTTTTTTTAGGTTAGGGGATTTGAGCACGGGATGAGAGGGGACGAAGAGCTTCCGTCGACCATTTGGTCGCTTACCCGATCTCTATATGTATGTTATTTATTTATTTTGAACTTACGGGATTCGGGCTCGAGATAAGAGGAAAGAAATAGCTTCCGTCGACCATCTAGCCGCTTACTCGAACTCTATATGTACGGTTTTTTTTTTTTTTTTTTTGACATTAGGGGATTCGGGCACCGGATGAGAGGAGAGGAAGAGCTTATGTCGACCATCTGGTGGCTTACCCGATCTCTCTATATATGTCTTATACAAAATATTTTTCCTCAACTCGAGATGTACACATAGGTATTTATAGTCTTTTATAGTAATATTTTTTATATCTTGACCCAACACAAACGCTACATAATAGTAAGAAAAAACCTAAATTTAACCCATGTGATGTGTCATAAATTCAATTCACTTCAAGAAAATAAATATATAAATAAAAATAAAAATAAGTAAAAAAAAAAAAAAAACCAATTCACTTCATATATAGGTCCTCAAAAACCACAGATCAAATAGATTAAAATTAAACACTCTCATCCATACAACATAAAACTAATAAACTAGTAGAATATAAGCAATAAATATATTAAAAAATATTTCACGTACATTATTATAACAATTACAGTCTAAAATAACCCATATACATTATCAAAATTGTGTTCCTAAAGCTTCGTTTGGGATGACTTTTTTAAACAATTTTCTAGAAAGCTGAGCCTTCCCAAACGAAGCCAAAATCAATCAATTACATTATGATTAATAAAAAAGGAGAGTAAACATCATCATCATAGTAACTAATGTTAACTACTACAATTATCACATCATCCAAAATAAAATCAATCACATCATCCAAATAAAATCAATCAACAATACTTTGATATTCATATCATGTGCAATATAACTATAATTTTCAAGCACCTGACCATTGAGTCTGATCAACAACTATAAGTTTTTTTTTTTTCTTTCTTAAAACTAATAATACACACACGCAAAAATATAAGCATAAGACCTTAATAAGTCGCATGAAATCTATTAAAAAATTCAATACAATGTGAAAAAAGTAAAATGAGGATCAATTGCATTTATTTTTGTTGGGCGATCCACAGAGGGGCCTACACGTTAATATAAAAAAAGAATTACAAGTCCTTAAGGATTCAAAAGCTCACTAGAAATACAATATTTGAAACAAAACCTACGAGTCATTGAATCCATCTAACCAAATTACAAGTAAATTGAAAGAAAAGTAACAAAGGAAGAAACAAACCACCAAGAGGGCCACCCAAGAGAAGCAAAAGAGAGAAGACCGATCCATATCGAGAAGAGCTCCAGCTAAAGAACCTGCAAGAGAACAACAAAACAGAAGCAGGCAGAAGAAAGGAAGAGAGATGGGCAAGCATGATTATATGATGCATGGGCTGATGGTGACATTTTGATCAAATGCACATGATCATTAATATGATGGTGACTTTGGCATAATGTTAATGGTCAAGCATGATCATACACGATCAATATAATGTAAGAATAATCATATCATTTCAGGTTGTTAAAGTATAATATATTATAATATGTGTACCTACAGATACTAAAATAACTATTTGTTTATTTTGTTGACTTACAAAAACTTGATAAAAAAATATATGACCCTAAATCAAGCATTTAAATATATTTGTGAACTGAGGTACTAAATGATCTCTGAATACTATATGCTTGTAATCAAATTGAGCATCTCAATGAGTCTAAAATCATTCAATTCTAATATCATTAAGCTACCTAAATGTCTAAAAAGCAGTTTATATTAAAGGAATCAATACATGTTCTCCAATAGGATGTATGGGATTTCGAATAAAATTATTAAAATGTCACATAAAAAGAATTATGAATAGACCCCTATTCTTTGCAGGAAGGAGACCTAAAAAAGGAGACGAGAGATCTGAAGAATTCTAAAGTTCGTCCTGATGATTGATGCTTCCGATCATCTCTAGCAATTGTCATCACCTTGTTGTTCTCATTCAACTACTATGTCCCGACTTTCGTTGCCCGGATATTAACTCACGACCATCATACATTGACTTTCTTCACCCGATTGTCATTACTTGACCGCACATCGTGTGATTGTCGTCAACTAGTTGCTATAGCTCTACTATGATCACTCAACTATTGTCATCTGATGATCGTCTCTTGAATATCGTCATCACCTTTCATTGTTTTTTAGTATTCTTAACTACAACCACATGAGGTCAAGTTAGAGCTATAATCTTCATAATTTCGTTTTCAAACTTCAATAATCTTAAATAATGGATCACAAATCCTTTTTTTTTTATAATATTGCATTTTCTTGTGTAAGAACTACGTACGGTGTCTCGTTTGAGCTTCTTATATTTGCGCATATGCGGATCTTTGTAAAATTACTAATACTTATAAAATTTTATAACACTATAAAAATAAAACTTGATACATCCTTTAAAAATTATCTTGATCGTGCAAGAATCTCGAGGCAAAATCAAGTTGGAACAAAATTAAAATTGGGACCATCTGAACTCTAATTTTAGCAAACTTATCGGAAATACGAACCCAACGACACCAAATTCGACTCGATTTGAGCCCAAATGAGTCCAAACCAAGCGCTGTTGGAGGGTTCAAACCACAATTTGGATTACCAAACGGTTTCCAAACATGACGTGCTTATAGTCGAATCGAGTGGCTCGACGAGACGAATCCAACGAGCTTAAGATCACTAAATTTCAACATCACTAAGACATTCAAATGTCCATCAAATGGTCCATAATCAAGGGATTCAACATCGCCGTCCATCTAAGCCACTCCCCATATGCCCTTGATATCCCACCAATTTATGGGTCTTGCCACTCCAGAAAATCTATAAATAGACCCCCTCCTCCATCTTAAAAGGGAGGCTCTAAGCAAGAGAGCAAGAGAGCAAGAGAGAGATCAGAGATCGCTCTTACCTCCTCGCTCCTCCTTTACCACCGCCTGGAGTTTTGCTGGACCACCACCTGAGGCCCGGACTTCTGTCGGACCGCCACCAGAGACCCGGACTTCTGTCAGACCACCACCTGACGTTCGGACTCCTGCCGGACCACCATCTGACGCCAGGACTTCTGCCGGACCACCACCTGACACCCAAACTTCTGCCGGACCACCACCTGAGGCCCAAACTTTTGTCGAACCACCACCTAACGCCCAAACTTCAGTCGGACCACCATCTGACGTCTGGACTTCTATCAGACCACCACCTGAGGCCTAGACTTCTAGCGAACCACCACATGATGCCCAAAGTTCTACCGGAGTATCGCCCTACTACTATGGACTTTCGGACCCCAAACTCCTACCGACTATGATCCTTCTGACCTCCGTTGCTTACTACGGTCCTTCTGACCTCCGTCACCAGACAACGGTCTTTCTGACCTCGATTTCCTGTCGACTACGGTCCTTCTGACCTCTGTCATCTACTATGGTCCTTCTGACCTCCATCGCATATTACAATCCTTCCAACATCCATCACCAGACAACGATCTTTCTGACCCCGGTCTCTTGCCAACTACGATCTTTCAGACACCTATCTTCTGCCGACTATGGTCCTTCCGACCTCCGTCACCTACTACGGTCATTCTGGCCTACATCGTCAAACAACAATCTTTCTAACCCCACTCTCTTGTCTACTATGATCTTTTCGGCCTCTATCCTATCAATTATGATCCTACCGACCAAACAAACATATCTATGTTGATTATTATAACTCCCACCATGTAATGCACTCTATATGATGTACATTTGTGACATCTGTTGGAACTCGTTCAATATGAATTAGGATGTTAAGCCTAATTAATTATCCCAAGGCTAACCAAGAGGGGGGGGGTGAATTGGTAATTTAAAAAATTATACTTCAACTAATTGGATTTTTAGAAAATCTTTTTAATTATTAATGCAAGTTAAATTTAAAGTTTAAAAAATAAACTTTTCAATCAGAGTAAATAACTTGCAATGAAATTAAATGCGTAAGAAAAATAAGAAAGAACATACTAGATTTATAGTGGTTCAGTCAAACCTTGACCTACGTCCACTCCCCGGAGGCACCCTCCGAGTATTGCACTAATACCACAAAGTGACTCTCCTTTAGCCCCCACAGCAAGGCGGAGAAGCCTGTACAAAATCACTTTCACCTTCCCCGGTGCGGCGGAGTAGCCTGGTTCTTTGACACCAAAGAGATCTTCTTCTCGCCAAAACTTCACTCAAGACGACCCTTAAATCCGATGGTACTGAAGTGCAAGTTCGTCGGAGCAACCGTGTGAATATCCCCTCCACACTCCCTTGAAATCCCCTCCACACTCCCTTGAAATCCCCTCCAAGGATCTTCTCCCTCTCAAACTTCACCCTTTCCTCTCTCCCTTTCAAGTTCTCTCTTCTAGTTTTCTCCCAAAGAACGAAGAAACAATGGCTGTCAAAGATACACTTTGTCGTCCTTTTACACTATCCAAGTGTCGGCAGAGAACCGGACCGATGTTGTTGAACTTCACTTGAGAGCCTTCAAAGGAGATGGGCAAAAACAAAGAGATCTTCTTCTTGAAGTAACCTTGTGAATCCCTCACAAACCCCAAACTTGATCTCTCACTCTTCACTCTTACAAGCTCTCCCAAACTCTCACTCTCAATGATCCCTCTCAAGAGAGAACAACTCCAAAGGCAAATAATACTTGAAGAAATCTGAACATTCTTACCATTTTTTTCCTTTATTCCACTTTTGTTGATGCTTATGCTTGCGCTTTAGTGGACTTTTCAATTTGTTTGTTAAGTCATCGCTTTCCTCACCAACTAAGCAACTTTTCTCCATGTCTTTCGCTTTTAGCATTATTATTTCACCTGCATCCAAAAGTCTATGACCCAAATATTGCTCGTAGGCAATGAGTGAGCCAATCAAATTATCAATAGAATGTTCATTCAAATTTTTTGATTCGTAAATAGCAACAACTTTGGCATCAAACTTGTCATGTAAACAACGTAGAATTTTATTAACTATTTCAAAGTTTGAAAATTCTTTACCTAAAGCATGCAATGATGTTACAATTTGAATAAACCTAGTATACATGTATAAGATCGTCTCATAAGGTTTCATGCTAAAGAATTCATAGTCATGCATCAAAAAATTCAACTTAGATTGCTTGACTTCACTAGTACCTTCATATGTAATACATAAACTGTCCCAAATTTTCTTGCCAGTAGTACATGTAGAGATTCTCATATAATCTTCCGAATTTAAAGCACATAACAAACAATTCATACATTTAGCATTTAATTCAGCATAAATTTGTTCTACTCTACTCCATTCAGAAAAAGGGGTATCAGTTTTGATTCCATCTATAATACGTGACGGTACAGAATAACCATTTTGAATCATATGCCACATTCGATAATCTATTGATTGCAAGAAAGTAGACATTCAAATTTTCCAAAAATTAAAAGAAATATTTTCAAATAATGGTGGTCTAACAATTGAATATCCTTCTAATGTTTTACGGTTTCTAAAATTAGCCACTCGTTTTTCAAAAAGTAGTCTAAACTTATGATTTTGAAACAAAGCTCTGATACCACTTGTTGGAACTCGTTCAATATGAATTAGGATGTTAAGCCTAATTAATTGTCCCAAGGCTAACCAAGAGGGGGGGTGAATTGGTAATTTAAAAAATTATACTTCAACTCTTGAATTTTTAGAAAACCTTTTTAATTATTAATGCAAGTTAAATTTAAAGTTTTAAAAATAAACTTTTCAACCAGAGTAAATAACTTGCAATGAAATTAAATGCGTAAGAAAAATAAGAAAGAACACACCAGATTTATAGTGGTTCGGTCAAACCTTGACCTACGTCCACTCCCCGGAGGCACCCTCCGAGTGTTGCACTAATACCACAAAGTGACTCTCTTTTTGCCCGCACAGCAAGGCGGAGAAGCCTGTACAAAATCACTTTCACCTTCCCCGGTGCGGCGGAGTAGCCGGGTTCTTTGACACTAAAGAGATCTTCTTCTCGTCAAAACTTCCCTCAAGACGACCCTTGAATCCGATGTTACTGAAGTGCAAGTTCGTCGGAGCAACCGTGTGAATATCCCCTCCACACTCCCTTGAAATCCCCTCCAAAGATCTTCTCCCTCTCAAACTTCACCCTTTCCTCTCTCTCTTTTAAGTTCTCTCTTCTAGTTTTCTCCCAAAGAACGAAGAAATAATGGCTGTCAAAGATACACTTTGTCGTCCTTTTACACTCTCCAAGTGTCGGCAGAGAACCGGACCGATGTTGTTGAACTTCACTTGAGAGCCTTCAAAGGAGATGGGCAAAAACAAAGAGATCTTCTTCTTCAAGTAACCTTGTGAATCCCTCACAAACCCCTCACTTGATCTCTCACTCTTCACTCTTACAAGCTCTCCCAAACTCTCACTCTCAATGATCCATCTCAAGAGAGAACAACTCCAAAGGCAAATAATACTTGAAGAAATCTGAACATTCTTAACATTTTTACCTTTATTCCACTTTTGTTGAAGCTTATGCTTGTGCTTTAGTGGACTTTTCAATTTGTTTGTTAAGTCATCACTTTCCTCACCAACTAAGCAACTTTTCTCCATGTCTTCCGCTTTTAACATTATTATTTCACCTTCATCCAAAAGTCTATGACCCAAATATTGCTCGTAGGCAATGAGTGAGCCAATCAAATTTTCAATAGAATATTCATTCAAATTTTTTAATTCGCAAATAGCAACAACTTTGACATCAAACTTGTCAAGTAAACAACGTAGAATTTTATTGAACAGTTTCCAACAACATCGAGCCAATGCCTTCTCCCAAGGAAGGGCCTTATTTGTAATCGACTGCAAATACTAATGGATTCATTCAAACTGGGTCAGACCCTGTGATTTTTCCTTTTTTCAGGGGTTTCCACGTACAAACTCTGGTGTCTCTAATGAATGGTACACCCTCTCTCTATTATATGCTTGTGTGCTGGATCTTCGTACAACACTTAGATGCTAATTTTATATTTCTCTACCGCCGTGAATACTCCAGGACACAACAAAACTAAAATGCAATATATTTTTGCACTTAATAATTATTTTTATTGGTTTTGGATCCATTAAACAATTTTATAAAGTATTTTGATTACAAGTATAAAAAAATCTAATAAATTATCCCCTCTATATATGTAAAAACTAAGAGTTCATTTAGGCCACTTTTATACAATTTATTTTTAAATAATTTTTACATTTCATTTGGTTATGATTTTTTTATTATTTTAATATTTTTTATGGCGATAAACAGGTTTTACAATCAAATCTATAAAGTGATAGTAACAAAACAATTTATTATCTAATTTTTTAATTATTGATATATCATTGAAAATCGTCTTAATCGGACAAAAAATTTTGATTCACATTTGAATTAAAATTTTTAAAATTAAATTCAAGACCAACTTAACTCTGTTTTTACCAAACTAATAATCTAATTAAACATCTCAACGAGAAGAATTCGGTGATATAAAAAGTGGTCCAATCCGAGTCTGAATGAGCCCAAATCAAACATTTGAAATATAATTGAAACTTCACTAAATTAATTACTAATGATTTTCAAAATTTGCATGCTTGTAGTCAAAAGACTAATCCAAGGAGCCTGAGCCTAAGATCACTTACTCCATTCAATATGAAGTCCTTCATTGGTCGTTTGCTATACCAGTCCTTCATTAGGTGAAAGACTTGTTGTTTGGCCACGTTATCTGCCATGTCACAGCTTTGCCATGCCACATCATAGCTATGAAATATCATAGCGCCTCCTATGCCACATCAGCACCAATCGTTGCCTAAGCAAACTGCTGGCATTAATTTTATTTTGGGGTTTTTATATACTAACACGTAAAACAATTGAAAATACATATTTAACACATAAACTAATCTATTTATTAATATACCACATAAAACACTCATTTTATATTATAGCACTCCTAATCATTATATAAATTTTAGGCGATGTGCTATTAAAATGATAGTGTAAATCGTATGCATGACCCCTAAGCCATCGGCAGAGTGCTTCAGTTTATTCTTTCAATAATAACAAATTAATTTAGCCTTTCTCAAACTTCAAAGGTTTTTGACTTCCTCCAACATATTTCATCCTAATTTGCCATTCACCCCAATCTAATATCCTCCATATTTGAAGACAATATAACACAAATTAATGCACTCCATATATGCAAGTACAATTTTTTGCATTAGAGGTAATGAAAATCTAAAATTTTGCTTTAGAGGTAATGAAACAAAGCTTTGTATAAAATAAAGCCAAATCCAAGGTAATCAACGAAACCTTGGAGTGATTTTTCCTTTGCATTCTCTACAACGACGGGGCAAGAAAATACCCAAAGATAATGTTGGAGCAATTTTGTGAAGGGGACGTTGTGAAAGGGAGAAGACTAGCCACGTTGGACTCGCAAAACGGAGAAGAGTTGCAGCTTGGGAATCAAACGTTAGAACGACACAACTTGGTTGGGATATCTTCAGGCGGCCTAGAGAAGACGATCGTACGAGAGAGGGAGCAGCTCCAATATCAACGAAAACGAGAGGAGATTCCCGCGCTCTTTCAGGTTTGCCTTTGACAGGAGGAAACATAGTATTTTTTTTTTTTTTTATAAGGCTAAGGGTTTTGAGGCGGTGAAATAGTAAATCGGTAACTTTAAATGTTAAATAGGTAAATATTGTAATTTTAAGTGTTAGGTATGTAAAAAGTAAAACTTATTTTATTTTTATTTTTTTCCAGATTAGTTTTCACTTATAAAAATTTTTAAAAAATTATAAAATTTGCCCTTCAAAGCATCTGGCTTGCATATTTTCTTATTTCGTCTAATCGAACGATTTTTTTCCCATCCGACCCGCCCAACCCACCCATTCACCGAGACCACTCCTGCCCGAATAAAAAAAGGTCAGACCGTCAGACGATTCGGCATCCTTCGATAGAATCGCTTGGACGAGAGAGGAAGAAACGGTGGAACGACAGAGATGAGACTTTTAACGCACAACATGCTCTCCTGCAACATAAAGGGCGTGACGAACGGTTACCCGCTGCGGCTTGAAGCGGAGAAATGGACCGAGAAGGAGGTTGACTTCAACGCCAAGTTCCTCCGAGGCATCTTCCCCAAGATCGATTGGCCTGCCCTCGTCGGCTCTGCCCGCTCCCTCGGCTTCAACGATCTTCTTCCTGATGAAGCCCCCGACTCGTCCTTGCTCGCTTCTGACGACGACTTGCTCCGACGATTCCACCACGCGCTTCTCGAGATCCACGTCGAGGAGGGCGGCCTCGTCTGCCCGGAGACTGGCCGGCGATTCCCCATTAACAAGGGAATCCCCAACTTGCTTCTTCACGAGGACGAGGTTTAGGTCTGATTCATCGTTACTGTTTTTGTTTCACGGTTTTATGGTTTCTGTGTTAAGTACGAGGTTTTTTCTTTTTTTTTGCGTTTGATTGATGTGGAGTTATATTTGTTATTACCATATTTATCGGATTGTCAATGAAGCTGCTGTTAGTTTAATTCAGAGCCATTGCTCTCTCTCTCTCTCTCTCTCTCTCTGTTCTGTTCTGAAAGGGATTCATTTTTTAAAAACTACACCATCTAATCTCCTAATTAGGGACCGATCTCGGGTTTACCTAAGTGTTTATCGTCATTCAATTATGATAAGAAAACAGGAATGTGAAATGAGTTTTTTTTTAAGATTATTCAGAAGAGGTGTTATAAATTACCAAACTTATCAGATCTGTGTTAATTTTAGTACATACTAACTGAATTGAAATCGAGGTTCTTATTGTTTATTATTACGATCTTTCAGGCTTCATTTGGTGCACAATTTTGTTATGATGAATACACCTTATAAGAACATAAACAACACATTTAAAAAACATCTTATTCATATCTAAGAGAATAACAACTGTAGATTGTATAAAATAGCAAAAATATTACAAAATAATCGATTAATCTCTGTAAAATAAAGCTCACATGAGCTTTACTTTACTAAATGGTAACAAAAGAGAAAATTTGAATGAATAGGTACATAAAATGAAACTACTCTGATTATTTCAGAGCGCATGAACTCCTGATGAATGTAAAACGTACCATCTAAACTCTTGATCCTATGCAGCCAAATTGCAAAGCCTCTCTTTTGCCGAACAATTTTCAACTATATTTCATTTTAACTAATCTCTTATTGTAAACCTTATGGGTTTCCCTTGTATAGATGAATTATAATTACTGGGTTTTGCCTTTGTCTGGCTCATCTTGGCAAGAGGGAGGCAATCCAAACAGCCAATCAAGAACATTTACGTACTTGGACCTGAAGACCTCCCGCTCCTGGGCATAGCAATGCATGATGATAGCTGTGGCCAAGCTGAACAAGACCACATCTGCGTGCTTTAATCTGGAAGCCCTGGTGAGAAAGCCAGCATCTGATGCACAGGTGAAGAAGCTCTCGATTGCTCGTGAAAGGCAATACAGAGATATTTCCATCCTCCTGCTCTTCTTCTCGATCGCAAGGGCCAGACCAGTTGGGAACTGCAAAAGAAGCCATTTTTCCATTAAAGTTTTAAGTTTCTATTATTATCTATGGAGTCTGGGGTTTATTAGAAAGCATTCTCACCATCCCCATTGCAACCATTGCAATGTTGCATCTCTCAAAAATTCTGAAGAGCAAGCATGTCCAAGCCCTATGAGATGAACTGAAAGGTTAATGCGTTATGGTTTAAATGATGAGCAAATTGGAATGTAAATTTGAACTTGAAACTACATCATTTTTATGGAGGGCATAGCCAGGAGAGCACGATGGCTTTCTCGCTAGTTCATTGAAAACACCAGCAAACTATTTCCCGGGCTTGCCCTGCCACTTCGCCAAACAAGCTTTAATAGTTCGAATAATAGTTGAACTATATAAGTCTATGTGCTGCTTCAATGCAAATCAAAACCTGTAACTGTATAGCAGTATAGTCATGTAGACCAATGGGAAAGCTAGAGAGAAATTTTTGGTTTAACAGTAAGGATCAGAATGATAAAAAAAGCACTTATTTACAGCTTTTATTAATCCTTCAAAGTGATGAAGCACAAACTAAGCAAACTAACCAATTTAGGAAGAACAATACGATGAACCAAAATGTACCAGAATGATTTCAATGGGAAATGGGAGACTGCAGATTCTATTCCAGCAATAGGAGAATAATATGCGTACTGATTTTGTATACTACAACTTAAACAAATATGAAGTAACAGAACTAACCAGGCTGATGAGCAGTATATGGAGAGAAACAGGCTAGATCTTGTTGTACCTAGAAGACTCTTTGCAAGGATTGTATAAGGCCTGCAAAGCAGACAAATATTCAGGAGGTCACAAGAAAGATCAATACAGCTTGAGACAAGGAAAAGAACAGAAAAAAATGCAGCACAAGTTTGGTGCCCTTTAATAGTTCCACCCTCATCCATGCAATAAATGTAATAAAAAAGTAAATGGGGAAAAAGCCATGCCATGGGGGATCTCAAAGTACCAAAACTTTACCCACTTAGAGAAAGGACACCCGAGGTTTCACGTTTACCAAATAATTCTAAGGTTTAGATTTAGTTTGGGATGATTTTTTTTACTGCTTCTTAAAGCAACTTTTCAGTATAAAATGTTTAATTTTTGTACTATAAAGCTGTTAAGAAGCAGTAAGAAAGTCGTCCCAAACTAAGCCTTAAGTTGTTGTTGGCTAGTTTGATTTTTGTGCTGCTTTTGGTAGACTTGATTTGATATCATTTTTCTGCAGTTGGATTTTGGATGTGCTGTGATTTCAACTTCTTTAGCATTTCTCGACTAAAGGTCAGATTTCTAGCTTCTTCACTCCACATCTGTGTGGTTTTATGAATTTCGTTGGCCTGCAGCTGTTTTTATTACAATCAGGTTGTCTTCCTTATCTCTGATTTCACTTTACTACACTGCCTTCTTATATGATTCTTATGAGTTACGGGCAATGATGATTTTTGCTCAACCCAACTGTAATTGGGCGTTGATACAGATACTACTAGTGATCACTCAGCCAAGAATGAATCCAAAAAGCCTCTGCAGATGCTATAATCGAATCCCAACCCATATCCCGTTGCTTTATATCCTGACACCGAATTTTGTCCTTTCTGTCACTACTTCGTTTTGATTTAAGGTCATTCATTTCTGCAAGGTTTTGCTTGAACTATGCACATTAAGGCTTCGTTTGGGACGGCTTTCTTACTGCTTCTTAAAGCACCTTTCTAGTATCAAAATTTTAATTTTTATACTAAAAAATTGTTTTAAGAAGCAGTAAGAAAGCCGTCCTAAACGAAGCCTAAATGTAATTTATGTTAGTTCTTCTCTATATGTTTGTAATAGCTGCTCTCTTTCTGCTCTTAATCAATAGAAAATCATCAGAAAAAAACTTAAGATAGCTGAATTTCGAAGACAAGAAAGGGATGGTCATCTCAACTCGACTCAGAAAAATGCAGAAGATATATCATTAGAACATAACTACACAAATCCCAGCAATAAAGACTACATCATAAGAACAATGCAGAGAAGATATATACATATTCTATGTGAAATAAGAACATAACTGCACAAATCCCATCAATGAAGACTATCATAATAACTATTTAGCTTCAATTATATGAACAATCTCTGTTGGTAAGCTAATTTGAACAAAAAAGAATTTAATACCTTTTCACAAGGTCTTGGCGATGAACAATTAATGCTGGAATCAAGTAAACTGGAGCATAAACAGGCAACGCTCTTCCATAAGCTTGGGCAAGAAATGTAAAGAAGTGCCCAGTGCAGGTCTGATTACCATGAATAATCTGCATGGATAAAAGTGCCACATTTTGAATAAAAGTTGTAGCACAGCCGCTAGTAAATTCGCTCTGAGAATTATAGTATTATGATATACAGCAAATTTTCCTGAAAAAGGGAACAACAGAAATAATTCTTTAAACAAACAGAAAAATGGTGTATGTGCATTAAGTTTTTGAGAATGCAGGATTTGAGAAATTGATGCAAAATATTTTATAAAATTTTGTGAAATAAGAACCCAACATTTTTATACTTTACATTGCATTCAGTATACTTCAAACCAAACAAAAAAAGTAAAGTTCAAAGTATTCCTTTTACACTGTATTTTTTTTTTCAGGCAATCAAACATCCTTTAATTAAATTAAATTCAACATGGACTCTTCACCTATCCTTATGGTACCTGATTTTGCCAAACCTTGTGAAGTCTCTTATGATGACTCTAAGATAGACATAAGTGGAGCGCTTGAACAAGTAATCACCCCTGTTGATTTCTTCAGTGAAAAATTAAATAATACTAAGTAACATTATTCTACTTATGAAAGAAATGTTATTCCATTGTACAATCCTTAAACATTGTAGATACTATTTGTTGCACAATGAATTCATTCTACAGTCTAACCACAATGCCGTTAAATTCATGAACACCTACAGAAAACTTAATTATAAAAATGCTAAATGAGAGAAATTTCTTCGGAATTACAAAGCACAAGCCTTATACGTAGAACAAATCTATTGCCCTATGCCAAGTTATCTTGCTTATCTCCTCAGAATAATAGATTCACAACTTATCTAAAATAAGAGATGATTATATTATATGCCTTAATTTCCACCCCCATTATCATGAACACCTCGATAGCGCCCTTGCTATGGCTACCCACTTCTTCATTTTTCATTCTTATCTTTATTGTGAAAATAGACTTTGCATTCATATATCACTTCTTTGAGATTTCTTAATTATTGAGGTATACTCTAGAAGTATATGGGGTGCTTTGGAAAAGATAAAACCATTAATCTAGTAGAATCTAAGTTTTTTTAGCCTTTCCTAAAAAGAGAAATTGAACACATCGGTTGCCATTGTTTGTAAAATAGTTAAAACAACTAAGTAAAGAGCTAGCAAGTACATTGTCCTCCCTGTCCTCTACCAGGGGTGTCAAATTTTGACACAACCCGAACCCGACCTGGAAAAATCCGGGTTCAGGTCGACCCGGATAGCAAACGGGTCGGATTCGGGTTCAAAAATCTGACCCGATTTGAGTTTCGGGTCGGGTTGACACGAAAACCCGGAATTGACTCGGAAATTGCTCTGCCCGTATGTGCTGCCCGGCGTGCCCGCTGTCCGCGAAATGACCCGACGCTGCGAGCCTGCGACGCGTCAAGCCGTTCCGTCACTTCGTCAGGCGTCACGGACTCACAGTCAGTCACGCGGTCCGGCCGCGAAATGACCCGTTGTTGGCTCGCTGCTGCTGCTGCTGCCCAGCCGCGGCGTGGCCGCTCGCCGCCGTTGTGTCGCCGCTCACACGATCACGCCAGTTCTTCCTCCTTTAGCGACTCCTCCGACGATGTTCTTTCCTATAAAATTGGAAGTCGGGATAGGCAGTCAGCTCGCCGCAGCGCCGCCTCACCGGAACTGGAAGTAGCGACGGGATCTCGACGATGTTCCTTCATGTTGAATCGGAATATCCGTGTCGGGTCAGTTTGACCCGAACCCGAAGCGGGTCGGATCCAGGTCCCAAAAATCGACCAATTTTTACAAGCGGGTCGGGTTCGGGTTAACCGGAATAGTGCCAAGTCAGTTCCGGGTTCGACCTGAACCCGACCCGTGACCCAAAATTGACACCCATATCCTCTACCAATCTTGGTAAGGCCACTCAATGGATTTTATTTTGAGCTTGCCCAAAAGCCCACAAAGAGATGATAGTATCTTTTTGGTTGTTGATATATTCCTCAAGAGTCAAGATGACATACTTCATGCCTGATTTAAAAATTGATGATGCCTCTCATCTAGCTAATTTTTTCTTAAAAATTTTTTTACAGACTACATAGTAATCATCCATCATAATTTCAAACAAGAATCTAAGATTTGTTTTCTACCATTGAGAAAATCCATAAAATTTATTTGAGATACACTTAAAATTTTCATCTATATTTCACCCCCCAAAAGATAGTAAGATAAAAGTTATGTATAGGTCCTTACACAATTTACTAAAATATTTAGTGTATAAAAATATTGGCACTTGAAGCTTGCATTTAGTTATGAGCTTATAACAAAACTATATCTAGATTATAACTCAGAAAATGCTTTTTGAAAATTTTTATGATTATAATCCAAAAATATATACAAATTTGACATATATACTTGATCATTCTATTTCAAATGTTGCATTCACCTCTATAAAAAAATTTTAATGATCTACTAGAATAAATAAAGCAATAAATCTAATTAAATAATAATAATAATTCAAATACTGTAAATTTTAAATGCCATTCTAAGGAATATAATGAAGGAATATGACCAAAAAATAATAAATAACAGTTTATGATTCAGAGCAAAACAGGGTTTTATCCTTCCCACATAAGATTCAAACCCATAATTCTGAAGATCAAAAAGAAGATTCAGGCTCGATGACAAAACTCCTACTGAGAGTGAGAGTGACTATTACATTATTAGGTAGCAATTTCTAGTGCTTCTTCAAACTCAGTTGAAAGGAATTTCAATCATAAAAGTTTTATCTAATCCTCAACAACTTCCAGCAAACTAAATTGCAGTAACTGCAAATACCCTTGTTTTGAATTTAAAAAACACGTCGTCCCTTCGCATGTTGCATGCTTCATATTATGTTTATCACAGTAGAAGTTTGACTAATATTAGCATCTATCTGATCAAATCACAAATCGAAACCACTAACTTCAAGAAATCAGAGTACTTTTGCAAAACTCTCTCTTAAGGGGAAAAAAATGTGAGGAGCACGTACTGAACATGGCACTTTCATGCTTGGATCTAGCTTTAGATCTACGCCCATGTACTTGTAGTGCTTCTCAACTTCATCCAAGTTTGTGAAGGGCGTGCCAGTTGCGATTTCTTTGACCCTTTGTAAAATAACAGCAGCCTTTCCACCATGCCTATTAAGAAATGCTTTATAAGATGGAAGCAAGCTTTCTTGCTTCAAAATGTATGCAGACCTGTGGCACAGTTTCATTTAAAACAATTAGTGCGGCTTCTAGAATAACAAAAGTAATTGATCAAATTGACTAATCCCCACTATATATTTAGAACAAGTTACCACTACTAGATAGATAACATTATAATGTCATTTAGGCTTCGTTTGAGACGGCTTTTTTACTGCTTCTTAAAACAGTTTTATAGTATACAAATTAAATTTTTATACTATAAAGCTGCTTTAAGAAGTAGTAAGAACGCCGTATTTTTATACTATAAAGCTGCTTTAAGAAGAAGTAAGAAAACCGTCTCAAACGAAGCCTTTCGCACCTTCATTGATATCATATGTTGTAGAACGTAAATGGAAGACAACATCCAAACCACAATAGTCTGAGAGAATGCTATAGTTTAACGTTCCAAAAGTTTTGGAAGCGTCAATTAAGAGCAGCTACTAGGTTGTGCCATGCTTGGCATGGCATAATTGTTCAATACTCCATGCATTACAGTAAATAAGTAAAACTTGCAGTAGGTAAACAACAGGAGTAACATGGAGTAAATAACCAATATTTTTGGTCTGATTCAGCTAATTTTGATTCCCAACAAATAACAAACTTAAAGAAGAAGAAGCAAAAACCAAGGTAGTTACCCTTAGATATCATGAAAGCGTGCAACAGTGTTGGAAGAACGTGATCTTTCCTTCTGACTTTCTACAGTGATATATCATGAGGCAGGTTAAGTGATGATCCATGAAAATAGAAAATCCTAGCCGTTCACCAATCTACCACTCTAAAATGGCATAAGTTTACCTTCCGTCTCCGTGGTGAACTAACATTATATAATAAGAGTTTGGCAGACTTAGCTTCACAGATGACAGAGAAGCTGGAGCATGGTTCTAGAAATTGGTCAAAACCAATTCGGATCAATCATTTAGGATATGTTCAGTTGGCACCGCTGTTAAACTAAAGGTTTTAATCAGTTTGGGTGACATGAAGAAAATGCTACAAAAAAAAAAAAAACATTTTCCCATGGATCATTCCCCTAAACTCAAACACAAATTAGTGTTGTGAATTTGACTCTAAGATCAAAAAATGCTCGGAATCGGATCCGCTTTTGGCTTGAATTGAAGTCAATCCATGTGCCTCTTAAGTTTCAATTTGATTTTGATCATAGCAAATATGACTAAATGTTGCTAGTGTGTTTCATAAGTGTTTTCCAGATCATTAGATTAGAATTGTTTTAAAAACTAGATGATGCAAAGTGAAGAACTACTTGGTTTGAGAAACATGCAAGCTCAATATCAAGAAAAGTACATTGGAGCTCAAAATATTTGATTCAAATATTTTCGGTGTCAACTGAGTAATTAAAGTTCATTAATTGTATTCCTGCGATTTGGCTCTTAAGCTCACAACATTCTGATACATTTGGACCAGTCCACAATGGACCGGTTCAGTCTGCCCAAGTTGTGGGCCGACTCCTGTAATACAGTAGGCGCAAGCCTGGTGGTCCACAGGCTCCCAATCCCATTGGTCCACAGGCCCCCAATCTCACCCCCTTTGGGGTAGGGTCTAATACTTAGGGCTAATTGTTTGAGGGATGTTTAGTCTTTTATGTTATTTTTTTATTTGCTTAAAGTAGGAGTTTGCATTAGGGTTAGGGCATCTGATAATTGTGACTGATTTTGTTGTTCTTGGTGCTTGGCGTCTTGGGCTTTAGCAGCGTTTAGGTATTGAGAGAGAAAGATCCTCCTCTGAATTAAGGATCAACTATATCTTGTATTTTCCTTCCGTTATCTTTGAGTATTGCAATAAAATTGTTGTTTAATGGTTTTTCCTCGGAGTTTTGTGGATATTCTACGTTGTTTTTCCAAGATTGATAGCTTTTCACTTGAGATCTTCAAGTGTTTCCTATCAAATTGGTATCAGAGCCATTTTTGGAACTGTTTTTAGGCTATTTTTTGTGAAATAGTAGGAGGAACTGGACGAACTTCAAAAGACTGATGGAGAGGAAGATGCAAGAGAAGAGGCTGAAGATACTATGCTTCAAATATGATGAGAAGTATACTCCAGAGCACAGGTGCAGGGACCAAACTCTTCAGGTTCTCACCGTCTATGATGACAAGAAAACTAAGGAGGGGGTGAGAGTGAAACAAGGGGAAAGGATGAAGACAAGCTGCATCTTGACATGACAGAGGTCTCTTTGAACTCAGTGGTAGGATTCACTCAGAGTCATACCATGAAAGTGATGGGGGAAATAGCAAATAGGGAGGTGGTGGTGTTGATTGACAGAGGGGGTACCCACAATTTCATTTCCAACCAGGCCATGGACTAATTGAGGGTGACATTGGTGAATACATGGTGTTATGGAGAGATGATGGGTACATGAAAGGTGGTAACGGGCCAGGGGATCTGTCGGGGAGTAGTGTTGAACATATAGGAGGTTTAGGTGATGGAAGATTTTCTGCCATTGGAGTTAGGGAGCACTGATATCATTCTGAAAATGAAGTGACTGCAGACCTTGGGGAATACCAAGGTCAACTAGGGAGCATTGACGATGGAGCTGGTGGAGGAAGGGAGAAAGGAGAAGGATAGTGATCAAGGATATGCAGGGCTCTCCAAAGCCATGGTATCATGTAAAATCATTGTGATGAGCATACAAGAGATGTGGAAAGATTATCTGGTAGAGCTACAGAGACTGGAGGGGATTAGATTGGAGGAAGGTGGGGACATTCCTCTTTTAGTACAACCATTGATTCAAGAGTTCAGTGATATTTTTTAGCCACCTTAGGGTGCACGCTATCACCTTAAGGAAATGTGGGTCACCCATCAATGTCAAGCCCTACTATTATCCTTAATTTCAGAAAGATGAAATTGAGAAGTTGATCAGAGAAATGCTGGAATAAGAGATTATTAGGCCCAACGTGAGTCCTTTTTTTGGCCCAATGTTACTGGTTAAGAAAAAAGATGAGAGTTGGAGGTTCTACATGGACTATAAGGCGGTGAATAAGAAAAATATGTCAGATAAATTTCTTATCCCAGTGATAGATGAGTTGTTGGATGAGCTGCGTGGGGCAGTTATCTTCACCAAGATAGATCTGAAGTCAGGGTACCATCAGATCAGAATGAAAAGCGAGAATGTGTCGAAGGCTGCTTTCAAAACTCATGAGGGGCATTATGAGCTCCTAGTGATGCCTTTTTGCCTCACTAATGCCCCAGCCACTTTCCAGTCTGTCATGAACAAGACTTTCTGACTCTATCTCAAGCAATTTATGCTGGTATTTTTTTTTATGATATTCAAATTTAGAGCAGGTCAGATGAGAAGCATTGGGAGCACTTGAGAAAAGTTTTAAAGATGTTATGGGAGCATCAGCTGAGGGCCAATCTGAAGAAATGTTGTTTTGCCCATGCAGTGTGATATACTTGAGACATGTAATCTCTCAGGAAAGTGTAGTTGTGGATCAGGCCAAAATTGAGACTATGTTGAGATGGTCATTGCCTAAGAATCTCAGGAAACTGAGGGGATTCCTAGGACTGACTGACTACTATAGGAGGTTTGTGTAGGGTTATAGTACCATCATATGGTCACTGACATAATAGTTAAAGGATGGTTTCTTGTGGGGGGAAGCGGCCGCAACATCTTTTGAGAGATTGAAGAATGCCATAACAACTGTACTAGTCTTGACCCTGCCAGATTTCAGCTAGGTATTTGTAGTAGAGATGGAAGCATTAGGATATAGCTTGAGAGCAATACTTATGAAGTGCCACATACCCATTGCTTACTTCAGCCAGGTGTTGACAGCTAGAACCAGGTAAAATTCAGTCTATGAAAGGGAGTTTATAGCGATTATTTTAGTCATCCAAAAGTGGTGGCCTTATTTGTTGGGTCGATATTTCATTGGCAGGACGGATCAGCGGAGTCTGAAGTACCTGTTGGAGCAGAGGATTATGACAGAGCACCAGAAATTGCTGTCAAAGTTATTGGGATATGACTTTGAAATCCAGTACATGTTGGGGATAAAGAACAAGGTGGCAGATGCCTTGTCCAGATGTATCGAGGAACTCCAGAAGGTGATCGTGTCGATACCTTCGATATTGGATTGGTGGGCCATTAAGGAGGAGAGTGCCCAGGACGAGGAGCTGAGGAGGATTAGGGTAAATTTATTGAAGGATGGGAGTAATCACCTTGGCTATTCTCTAGAAGGGGAGAGGCTTTTGTACCAGGGGTGATTTGTGATGCATAGGACTTTAGTTCATATTCCACACCTGCTCCAGGAGTTCCATGGGAGTGTTATCGGGGACATTTAAGGGTGCAAAAGACATACAGGAGACTCGCCTCAAAGTTGTATTGGAAAGGGATGCAAAAGGATATAGAGAAGTTGGTCGCCAATTATGAAGTTTGTCAGCATAATAAGTACATGGTCATGGCTCCAGGAGGATTATTGCAGCCCTTAGCTCTACAAGATCGGGTGTGGAAAGAGGGTCTCCATGGATTTTATAGACGGGTTACCTCAATTTGAAGGATTCACCATGATTCTAGTGTTAGTAAACAGGTTGAGCAAGTATGTTCATTTCTTTCCCCTACGACACCGATACACGATAGTGACAGTTGCACCAGTGTTCATCAGGGAGATGATCAAACTGCACGGGATGCCAGAGGTTATAGTATCCAAAAGGGATAAGGTATTCCTCAACAATTTTTTGAGAGAGTTATTCAGACTGCAAGGTACAGTACTAAAGAGGAGCACCGTCTATCACCCAAAGGTCGATGGGTAGACGGAGGTGGTAAACAAAAGCTTGAAGACATACCTACGATGATGTGTCGAAAACCCCTTGGCTTTGGGCCAAGTGGTTAGCATGGGTAGAGTATTGATACAACACTTCATATCATTTTTCTTCTCAGATGGACCCCATTCAAGGTGTTGCATGGGAGAGATCCACCTAACCTGGTGAATTTTAGGCAGAGTCACACACCAGTTTCTTCAGTTGAAGTAGACTTTGAGGAGAGGGACAAGGTGTTAGAAGAATTGAAGAAGCATATGTTGAGAGCTCAACAGATTATGAAGAAAGAGATAGAAGGGCATAGGAAGGACATCCAATTTGAGGTTGATGAAAGAGTGTTCTTAAAGCTAAGACCCTATAGGTAGAGGGCAGTCACCTCTAAGAGGAATGAGAAGTTAGCTCCAAGATATTTTGGCTCTTATGCGATATTAGATAAAATTGGAGCAGTGGCATATTGTTTGAGGTTTCCTACAACAACCACCATCCACTTAGTATTTCATATGTCACAGTTGAGGAGAGCTTTGGGGGATCACACAGTCAGTCAGAGTTACTAGCAACATTAACTGAAGATTTGAAAGTGGTGTTCAAACCCATGGAGCTACAAGAGGTATACCAGGGAGAGGGAGGGGTCAAAGAAGTGTTGATCA
This sequence comes from Dendrobium officinale, assembly GCA_019514585.1. Lineage (NCBI taxonomy): Eukaryota > Viridiplantae > Streptophyta > Magnoliopsida > Asparagales > Orchidaceae > Dendrobium > Dendrobium officinale. The sequence continues at coordinate 11,933,987 of CM033697.1, forward strand.
AGTGGAAGGACCTTCTTGATTATGACACTACATGGGAGCCCTACGAAAGGGTGAAACATTGAATCCCATCTTTCCACCTTGAGAACGAGGTGGTTCTTTGGGAGAGGGTGTAAAGACCATTTTTGCTCCCAGGTTCGTCCGGGACGATCGGTACATGTTGTGCAGGAAAACAGTTCTGGCTGTATGGTTTGTCTAGACGAAAATAGGATCGTCTGGACGAAATTCTTACCGAGAGCAAATCGTACGGGACGATATTTAATTTCGTCTGGACGAAATCTGTCCAGAACCCAAGTCGTCCGTGACGATAATTAATTTCGTTTTGGACAAAATTCGTCCAGAGCATAGATCGTCCGGGACGAAGTTGCGATCGTCCGGTACGATCAATCTTGATATATAAGGAAATGAGATATTTTTGGAAAAGAAAGGACGTCCATGAGAGAGAAAAACGAAGGAAAATAGGATTTTTTAGCGACTCCGGTCTGCTTTCGTCCGTTGTGGTAGTTAGAGAAGTTGACCTACTCGAGGTAAGGCACATTTCGCCTTTCTCAATTTTCAGAAACGAGATTTTTGATGCATTTTCTGTTCCGGATTTTGTTTCCGTTAGCGAGTTTCTGGTAGTTAGAGAAGTTGACCTACTCGAAGTCATATCAAATCAGTACAATGAAAGTCGTATAATGTTGTTGTGAATGTTCTGTGGTAATTTGGTAAATTTCTGAATCTGTGGATTTTGTGTAAATTCCGTACACTGCCGTTATGCCGCTGAATTTTCGTACGATTTCTGAATTTTCTGAAATAAGATGATTTGAATATTTGATGTGTTTGTGCTATCAGAAGGGAGTTATAAGGGGCCGGAATCCTATGTGATTCCGTTGTCTGGATCAGGGAATTCTGAAATCTGAAATTAGCTCTGAAATCTGAAAAATGTTCCGGAACCTCTGATATCTGTTCTGTTCTGATGCTATAAGCACAACGGGAGACATAAGGGGCCAGAATCCGTTGAGATTCTGTCTGTGTCAGGGAAGGGAGGCATAAGAGGCCAAAATCCGTCGAGATTCTGTTGTGTCAGGGACATCTGAAATTTGATATCTGAATCTGCTCTGTGAGTTATTCTGATTATTCTGTATGATTCTGTCTGCTCTGTGATTTGAAAGCTTTATGATATCTATTCTGAACTCTGATTTGATATGACTTCGGTCTTTCGTATCCGATGTCTGATTTCTGATTGAACTATTATTTGTTTTGTCTGTTATACGATTTCTGTACGATTGTTCGATTTCTGTACGGATACTTCTCTGATGTGATTTCTGATGTGAGTTTCTGATGATTTTGATTGGTGATTGATGTCTTGCTGAGCTGTTACCTCATCCTTGTTTTCTGTGTGGTTTTCAGGTTCTGGGAAAGGGAAGGAGATCTTGGACTAGACGTTCTGAGTCTGATCTGTGATTAGGTACTTGATACTTTTGATTTTTGTACAGTCATGGCTTTTCTGTTCTGTTCTGTTCTTTCTGTCTGAAGCCATACACTGTATCTGTATATGATTATTTTGATGAAAGAAAAGATAGATGAACTGCGCTGTGTTTGGATGTTTATAGTAGCTCTGTGTTTTTTTTCTGTCTGTGTTATATTTGGAAGAAAGTTCTGAAGCAAATTCCAAAGCCAGATACTGGATTTGTTAGCTGTGTCGCGGCCCGATGCGAGCGGGATCGGGTTGGGTCGTGATAGAGGGGTATTGATACGCTTGAACAGATCCAACCGGCCCAGCTCCTGCAATACAGTAGGCACAAGCCTATTGGTCCGCAGGATCCCCCTTGGAGTGGGGTCCACTACCAAGTGACTAATTGTTTGAGGGTTGTTTAGTCCTTTTATGCTATTTTTGTACTTGCTTTAAGTAGGAGTTTGTATTAAGGTTATGGTATATGATAATTGTGGTTGATTTTGTTGTTCTTGATGCTTGGCGTCTTGGGCTCTAGTGGCGTTTAGGGATTGGGAGAGAAAGGTCCTCCTCTCGAATTGAGGATCAACTGTATCTTAGTATTTTCCTTCTGTTATCTTTGAGTATTGCAACAAAATTGTTGTTTTCTAATTTTTTGATGTAAAACGGGTAGGACGGCTTTGCTAGGGAGAGGATCTCTTCTCCAAAATTCCAAGTCCTTCCACAAAAGCTGAAAATTTCGTTAAAGGAATATGAAATATTTCAGATTTTTCTTTTCTCAGAAATCTGAGAGGAATTCCAACTCTTAGTGTGGGGAGGAAAGACTTAGCAGCAAGATTTATGGAAAACCATCAACGTGGAGTAAAGGAAGATAAGAAAACTGAGAGGGAGGAGTGAGGTGGGTGACAGGGAAAAGAGGCCAGCGGGATTGAGAAGGATTGGGGATCTTCTTTCCTAAATCCAATATCTAGTTTTAGGAAATAAATTAAAGCCAAGGGATTACAGAAAATTTCAGCTAAGGATGTTAAGCTGAGAAGAAAATTCCCATCCACGTCAAATTCTGGCAGCGATTTGGGGTGCAGGAAACTTATGAAACGGCTCCGTTTTTGGAAGGATTTTGGTGAAATAAAATAAGCAAAACAAATAAGGAGGAGGCGGCTGAATTGTGGCTAGATTTTTGGAATTATTTCCAATTCAGGAGGCTGAAATAAGTGGATAGAAGTGGAGGGGACCACTTGGAGAATTGGCTCAGAGAAAGGCTTGATTTGTTTCCAAGAAAAGGTGTAGCATTAAGAAACTAATTTGATTTTAATCCCATGAGGGGGCTGGCGGGATTGAGGAGGGAATTTTATTTCCCAAATCAAATTCCTAGATTAGGAAATTAATTTCAGAAATATGAGAGAGGGAATTTCGGCTAAGTGGAATTGGGGAGATTTAAAATTATTTCCTAAAGCCAAGAGGGGAGATTAGGAAGTAATTAATAAATCAAGCCAATGGGGGCAAGGTTGGGCCGGCGGCATCCAAGGGGAGAGAGGAGGGAATTTGGTGATTTAAGACTCTTAGATTTGAATTTAGGAGTTATAAAAGTGAGACAATAAATCAGATTTTGAATTTAAATTTCAATTGAATGGATTTAGTAACTTTCCAAAAATAGCACGATAAATTAGGAAATAAATTTGAATTTCAATTTTTTGAACAATTTGAATTTCAAATTAATTCCTAATATCATGCACTCCTAATTAGGAAATCCAAGGAGAGAGGGGGAAGGATGAGGCCGGCGGCTAGGGAGCCACGGCCGGCAGTTTGTGGTGGATCTTCGGGTGAGGTGGCCGGCGGCTTTTGGTGGAAATGGGGACGACGATGGTGGACGGAGGTAGAAGATGACACAACAAGAAGGAACCAAAGAAAAACAAAGATAGAAATGAAAGATAGAAAATAAAAAAAATAATAAAAAAAACCGCGAGCCTCGGACTCTTCCGAAAACTGACGGGTGATGCTTTTCCCTTCTCCAAGGGACTTCAAATCACGAGCCCGGACCCATCCTACGGCTGGTGACAACTCCGATTCCTTCCCATAGGAATCTCACTCTCGTCCTCTCTCAAAAAGAACACAAGTGTGGACAAAATTTTTTAATATCAAATCTTCATCCCTTTTATAATAGCTTAAGGCCCTATATATAGGCCACAACATGAGAAAAATAAAAAAATTACAAAATTGCCCCTTGGGCCACAACACTCAAATAAACTAACATAGGGGTAGAACAGGAAATAACCAAATAAGAATTAAAATGCAGAAAATAACTCATAATTGAATATTTAAATAATGGCCATCGATTTACGACGCCGCCTGTGATAGATGCGCCAAATCTTCGTACCGATGTTCGCATCATTTTTCCTCGAAGTTTTGTGGATATTCTCTGCTGTTTTTCCAAAATTGATAGGTTTTCACTTGAGATTTCAAGTGTTTCCTACCACATTCAAAATCCAATTTAAACAACTAAAATTCAACAAAAAACATTTTGAATTTTAAAATAAATTTCAAATGTGTTGGCACAAGTTTCAAGATAATCATATTTTATTTTCCATTAACATTTAATTCAAATATTTTACAACTTTTTATGCTTAAAATATTCAATAAATACATAATTATCTCAAATAATAAAAAAATTTCCTCAATTTTATCACCATTAAATTTGAAAAATCGTTTATAATCAAAATCATGTATTGATTCATTATTTTTTATAATATATTATAAAATAACATTTAATTTGCATAAGTTACTGTTGTTTTGTTGGAACAGTAATTGTTTAGCTTTCAACTTTATTTTCTACTGGAGATACCCCAACCTTTCACATGTATACTCATTTCACATTTTGTTTCTAAGTGTATAGCCACTCATCCATCTAAGCATCCAGATCTCTGCAACATTTAATTTTATGCTTCTCCTTTAAAAGCTAACATTATATGTCATAAAAGCATTACAGATCTCACCACAATCTTATCTCTTTAAGTTTGATGGGTATTTTTTTATCACACAATAGGCCCAATGCATTCCTCCACTTCAACCATCCAATTTGAATTATACTAATAATATCCTCTTCTATTTCACCATCGTTTTAAACAATAGACTCGAGAAATCTAAAATGTGCACTTTTTTAATGACTTGAACAACCAATGTCAATCCCACCACTAGATCTATTATTAATAAAATTACACTTGTGGGCTCCGAAAATTCGGCCCCGGCCTCCGCTCGCTTTTCTTATTCGGCGATGGAGTTTTAACTGACTAAGTTCCGAGGTAAATTTTGGAAGGCAGATGGGTTTGTAGATAAGACACTACCCAGAGATTTCGCCCTCATTTTGCGAGGACTTTATGATCTGAGTTCTGGTTTCCTATAGGCGCAAGCCCCTATAGTTAATTACCCCTCCCGATCACGAGAGAGAACTTTCGATTAAGGCTAGTCATCGATCAGATACGTATAGAAATACGTGTTATCTGGCATATAGTAGCAGCAATAGGTTTGGAATTTGGAGAACTGGATTTGGATTTGGGATTTGAGTTAAAAGTTTGAAAATTTGAAAGGTTTTGAAGGATTTGATATTTAAAGTAGAAATTTCACCATCTTGTACTTAAAGCGGATGGTGGGGGAATGGATGATGGACCCGATCAAGATCCCATGGTTCCGTCGTCCCGGGCCATCATGGTCCCTGGTCTACTTAGTCAGAGGAGGTAGTCGACCCAACCTGACAGAAGGATCCTTGTCAGCAGCCATGGGTTGCTTCGTCCAAGGGGACCTTGTAGACCGGGGTTGGTGTTTGTCTAAGGGGACAAATTTAAATCCACCTTAGCTGACAGAGGGCTTTGTGCCCTATCGATCATATCCTATTGATTCATATCTCAAGGATTTAACGCCATTAAGGAGCGTATTGGCTCTGGCCATAACCGCTATCTGTGGTGCCATTTGGCGGCAAAACCACTCGGTTCAGAGGGCCCCGGGTCATAACCGTTTACCTGCAGTGCCATTTGGCGGCGAAACTGCCGGTTAGAGGACACGTACCACGTCCTTACTGACAAGAGATTGTTTGAGAATGGATCCTAGTGATATTTTCGACTAGGCATTCGGCTCTTTGTGAGCTAGAGTTTATTTGAATTTGTCCGCCTCGACAAACTGTTGCGGAGGGCGGATGGATTTTGCTTTAAGTTTTTTTTTGATGGATTTATTTCATTTTAAATATTTTTGGGATTTTGGAGTTTTGAGATTTTTCTGGATTTTGAGAAGCTTTTGGGTATTTGGGTGGAACTTTGGATTATTTAAAATGGACTTTTGGGAGATACTTGAAAATATTTGGAAACCCCTCCGGTTGAGATATGCATTCAACACGGCCATCATCGGGGTGTTTGGGGTCATTTTCACTTGTTGATTAAACCTTGTCGACCCTATCAACTTATCGATAGGGGATCGGGTTTCTCGTAGGCTTTGTGCCTTTGTTTATGAATTTTCTTGATTTTAGGCATTGAAGGCCTAAAAAGAATGTATTTAAATAAATACACCGGTCACTACAACCGTGTATCTATTTGATAGTTCGAACCCTGTCGACTCCTATTGATCCGTATAGAAGGATCGGGTTCTTTAGGCTTCATGCCTTTGTTCATGAACTTTCTTGATTTTAGGCCTTGAAGGCCTAAAAAGAATGTATTAGATAAATATTCTGGTCGACCTCGTGACCACATATTTATCTAATGGTTTTGAACCCTGTCTACTCCCATTTACATGCTTAGGAGGATCGGGTTTCGCAGGCTTCGTGCTTTTTGTTCAGTGAATTCTTTTGATTGTAGGCTTAGCATGCCTAATACGAATGTGTTGAAACAAATACACTGGTTTCCACAGCCGTGTATTTGTTTAAAGGTTCGAACCCTGTCAACTTTTATTGATCCGTATAGAAGGATCGGGTTCGAACTAGAATTCACTTATCGACCCGCGCAGCATCCCTAGGCGTCACGTGTGTACCAATAACACGCTCGCCGGGGCCCATGCGGGTGATTTTTATATATCCCCTGTAGTGTATCTATGTGTATACATTCTCTAGTGCACGTGCAGGGGTATTTTGAAATATTTATAGTTTTGCAGATAATTGACATTTGAATACACAATATTTGATTTCAGAGCCTATACACGCCTTCTGTCCGCTAGTACGAGTGTTGCGGATCCGGTGGCGTGTATCTTGATATTGATTCCCCCTTTCTCATTCACCGGGGAAGGATTTTCTGGATTCTGGAGTTAAAGACTTCTTGATTTGGGGAGAACTCCTTTTAGATCTTCGGCGTAGTAGACTTGCTATTTCCGGTGTTTGTGGGCACCTGAATTGCTTTTCTTCTAATGTGTAGGACCAAGAAGAAACTTTGGAACACCAGGAAGTTTGGTTCTAATTTGTTCAAACATTTCCTCCCCTTTGTCAGGGGTGTTCTTCGTACATCGGGCTGCCTTTGTACCCGGTGTACTTAGAGATTTTGATCACCGTTGCTGTATGTGATATTCATACTTGTGCCCACAGTGGTTCGTCGTGCCTACGATGTATTCACTGTTGTTATCCACAAGTTATTTATAGTCATCTGCAGTGGACCGTTGTATCCGCTACGACCTCCTAGTAGTTTTCGTAGGTGAGCCCTTGCTTTTGCATTCAAACCACCTTTCACCAATCTCAGGTGGTTGTCGTTGGGTTGCACTTGCTTGTAGAAGTGGGTCCTACATCATTGGTCTCCCGCATCGCCATCTCAATCAACAGGCGTTTGTAGGAACTATCGTAGGATATGTACTTGTGTCCACAGTGGTTTATTGTGCATACGACATACACACTGTTGTTATCCACAAGTATTTATTTGCTGGAGATCAGTTGTATCCGCTATGACTTCCTAGTAGTATTCGTAGGAGAGCCTTCGCTTTGGTATTGAAATCACCCTTTCACCAATCTCAGGTGGTATTTTTTGACTGGCATTGAATGTGAGAGGGCGATGATGCTCGAACCAGGCTCAAGTTCAAGCCCCTTCAGGATCAGTTTAAATCAGGGTTCATGAGCTTAATGTGCAAGTTCAGTTCTGTGTTCTTTGTAGTCCAACTCAAGTACTCGCTTGAGTTTGAATGTTTGAATCATGTTGGATGTGCAAGTCAAGTCCGATTTGAGTTCAAAGTGCTATGTCCCCTGCAGTCCTTTGAGTTCAATTGAATGTTCAAATTACTCAAATTTGGGTTCCAACTTTGATTTTTATTTTATTTGAATTTGGCCTTTAGGAATCATTCGAATTTTGGTTCTGATCCTCTGCACACATGTTCAATCAAGTTCAAAAGTCCACTGCTCTTTCTTGTTTGGTCCAAATATTTGGTTCTTTTGAGTTCAAAAACAGGTCCCAAGTGTAGTAGTATTTCACCCGAAATTTCGGCAACCTCCCGGCGTCTCCCCCGTTTAGGGGAAAAACTACGAGAAAACTGGGCCTTCCCACCACAGCCAATAAAGGCGTGCATGGTAGGTGCCCTCTTTCGAGGACACCTCGGCCGTGATTTTTCTTCCCACCACGGCCAATAAAGGCGTGCATGGGGTCTTTGACGGTACCTGTTACAAGAAGAGCAGTTGCTTTCCCCCCGCCCGGGGGGTACTTATAAAATGATTCCGGCCGCGCAAAGAAAAGGGTACACCAAGCTCACCTGACCTCGTCGTGTGCGTCAAACCGGTTTCCCTCCTACCACGGCCACCAAAGGCGTGCTTAGGTGGTTTGCCGGTCCGACACGCATGTCGAGACAGGATGGCGTGGGTCGCTCGCTTACCTCAACACAGATGTCGTGCCGGTTGCCCCTCCTACCACGCTCAATAAAGGCGTGCATAGGTAGACTGCCGGCCCGACACGTTAGTCGAGATAAGAGGGCGAAGGTTGCTCGTTTAGCTCAACACAGGTGTCGTACCGGTTGCCCCTCCTACCACGCTCAATAAAGGCGTGCATAGGTAGACCGCGGGCCCGACACGTTAGTCGAGATAAAAGAGCGGAGGTTGCTCGCTCACCTTATCGTAGGTGTCGCGCCAGTTGCCCTTCCCACCACGCTAAGAAAAGCGTGCATGGGTAGACCACTGACTCGCCACGCATGACGAGGTAAGAAAGCGAGAGGGGAGGCGACTGTCCGCCTCGTCGTAGGCGTCGGACCGGGGTCCCATCCCACCACGCGCAATAAAGGCGTGTATAGGCGGTTTTCCGGTCCGTCGTACACATCGAGGTCGGAAGCCTGAGTTCAGAGGATTATACCTTCGGGGCCGGTGGACCGGCGGTGGATGTCGGTGAAAGCTCGGGGACCGAGGCGGGAAGCAATCTCTCTTTTTATCATTAATCTTAATTAATTTCAATTAATAATAATTAAATTATAATTAATTATAATTAATTATAATTAATGATGATTAATTAAAAATAACATAATTAATTATGATTTAATTAATCATAATTAATTAGAAGTTATTTTTAATTAATTATAATTAAGAATAATTAGATTATAATTAACCTAATTAATTAGGATTAATTTCAATTAATTAAAATTAATATAAAAAAAAATCATTTTTTTTTTTGAAATTTACGGGATTTGGCCGAGAGGAGTGCTCGGAAGGCAGAAAGTTACCTTCACAACCCGTGAGCTCCTGTTCTTCCTCTCGATCAAAATGTCGTCACTTCCGAACCGACCGAGAGGGAAAGCCGTGGAAGGAGCGAGGTCGGACAGCTAGAAAGGGGTCGAAGGAGCGTGCGAAGGGCAGAAAGTTAACTTCACGGTCGAGCGAGCTCCTATTCTCACTTCCGCTCAAACTGTCGTAACTTCCGATCTCGACAGGAAGGGAAGGTTGATCGAAGGAGCGAAGTCGACTGGCCACGAGGGATCGAAGCAACGATCGGAGGTAGGGTTTGGTTTCTTCCTCTCACCCTCTCCCTCTCTCTCTCTCTCTCTCTCTCTCTGTGGACGGATCGAGCAAGGGATCCGGGCAGAGAGGCTCTAGCGACGGGCTTGGGGACGTCGGGGCTGGATTCGGCTAGGAGGAGAGAGGTCGGACGGGGGTTCTAGAATCGGCGTGAGGTAGGAAGCTACCTTCACAGCGAGTCGAGCTCTCGTCGCTGCCTCCGATCCAAATGTCGTAACTTCCGAACTGCGGGAAGGGAAAGTCGCTCAAGGAGCAAAGCCGAACAGCACAGAGGGAGGGAGGATCGGGAGAGAGAGCTGGAGCGGGATCGCGAGAGGAGCAGAGGCCGAAGGCCTCGTTTGCGTTGGCTTTTAACGACCCGAGGTGGGTCGTGCCAGCGATCGTGGGGTGCGACGTGCGGGATGCGACATCGAGTAGCAGAGATCGTGCGATGAGCGACTTCGGCAGAGAAGGTATGGTGTGCACGATCTCTCCTCCTCTCTCTCTTTCTTTTTCTTTTCTTTTTTTTTTTATTCGCAGGTCAACAACACTCCATGCATTTGATTTTAGATCTACTCAAATGAAAACATTTAGACTCTAAGGATGATCTTCATAATTCAAGTTTTTCATCAACCTTTTTGTAGCTGGTTCCCAAGACCTGTACGAGAAGGTGGTGAATTGCATTAAATAGTCAACAATCAGCATAAAACTTGTCGAACAATCATGACTTGAGTCCTTTAATAAATTGTATTAGTGTCCTCTCAAGGGTGAAAATGGGTAGGATAACACCATCTACCTGGCTGAACGTGTGGAAATGACATAAGGGGTAGCCATATTCAGGAAAATCTTTCATATACATGTAGTTTCCCTAACGCCTTTTACAAGAAGCATCCAACTAAACAATTTCAATTAACACCCATTAAACACACAAAAATAATGATTTTCCTTCCATTATAGAGACCAACTACCCCTTGTAGGAAGCATTAGGCCTAAGTAGACGTTGACTCACTACACAAGGCAGGTATCGACCCTTCTTTATTCAATTTCCAGTAAAAGAAAAAATAGCCCTTCTTTAGTACCAGTCACTATGATAATCTAACAATTGATGCGTTCCCAAGTTAATAGGTCTCAAAGCTAACTTTGAGTCAATCGTTGCTACCTCCACCCTAAATGGAAATAGGGATGTATATTGTTTCCACATCCAAGATGAGGGTAGACAATTTTTTACATTTTAGCACTCAGGACTCTGACTTGCAAATGGACAGCAAGGTCATATACCTTAATTGGAGAGAAATTGGATCTAGTTCTACCACACCATAAGCTTAAATAATGCTCTTTATGGTATGGAAAGAATCCCGATTCAATAGTCTATTGGGACCACGAGCTCCTACTTCCACTTTCCATGATTTTGTAGGTCCCGTCCCACATGATAGCTTCATGAAAAGCTTCTTTAACTTCATGGAAGAAATCCCACATAGGGGAACTCCTTGTTTGGTCGGTTGTACACATGAGCCGGACCATGATGCACCGGTCTAATAAATAGTTAAATATTGATCACCGCCGAAGGACTCCATAAACTACAAGAATAAATGATCTAAAAATAATTTGATTTGTAATAAGATAAAAATGAAATGCAAACTAGATTGCATATGTTGCATAGTCTATCTGAAGTAAGTTCCCCCTGAGCACATACACTGATCATGGTACACTCAATTAATTTTAAACTGAACCAAGGATCAGCAATATAGAGTTCTGCTAAACTAAAAACTGTAAAGAGGCGTATTACAAGAAAGTACATATACAGATTAATATAAACAAAACGTTATGAGATCCAGTTAAAGTGAACTGCAATGGGCAGAAGGAAAACGTACAAGATTTGTGATGAGGAGAGACACATAAGGAATATATCACCATGTGACCACGTCAAAGGTTTGCAGACATTTCTAAACCTTTTGCTCTTTATTCCGCAACGACATACCAAGACGGCAGCACGCATAAGAATATAAATAGCCAAGCTGGTATGCTGTGTTTCGAGTCCTGTTAGAAGCATTGAAGGACCAGCAACAGCTCCTGCAAGCAATGCCCTCCATCCTGCAGTCCTGAAGGAAAATGAAACATAAGTTTCTACAACCGTAACACCCATCATAAATATATATTGTTTCTACAAAAAAAAGAAAAAAAAGTAGGTGACTAATGAGGACATCAGCAAGAGATTTTGATGCGTTTATCAGACGAGGCATCGGAGATCAATTGCCACAATCAAGAGCCTTTATTTTTTATGCATTTTGTGTATTGTTTATTTTTATATTTCAGTTTTTCCTAGTTTACCCCTATGGGTAGTTAGTTTGCTATTGTAGCCTTATGAGCATTCTAGTCCTTTTTTCTTTTGTCATGTTGAGGCCTATATATAAGGCCCCTTCTATTGAATTTGGGATGATTTGATGAATAAAATTTTGAGCTTTTCTCTTATTCATTGTTATGAGCTTTGAGAGAAGAAAGAGAACCCTAGAAGAGGGTGATTACAATACCAGTCAGTCTTTGGAAGAGTCCGAGACTCGCGGCTCATCTTTCTCCTTTCCCCCTCCATACATCCAGCCACCTCCCCTTTTCCCAACACCCGTCGGCCTGCTCTCCCCCATCTTCCTCTCCTCTTCTTCCCTAACCGAGCCCCTCCCCACCCCATAGCCGCCAGCCTCCCGTTGGCTCCCCTAGCCGCCAGCTGCCCCTCCAAAGCCGATCGCCGCCGGCCTCCCCTTGGCCGCCTTGCCGCCGGCCGCCCCTCCAAATGCCTCACGAATTTTGAATTTCAAAATTCAAATCCCCCTTAATTACTTTCCTAAAATAACTCATATCAATTTGGAAAGTGTCTTTATTTGAAATCAATTCTATATTGGAATTTCAAACACTTTTGACTTTGATAATCCTTAATTATGAAACCTCCCCAATTATATTAAATATGAAATTAAATTTAGATTTAATTTCAATCTCCAATTAATGCATATGGCCCACATACATTGAATCTAGACCCTTCTCTCCCTCCTCATATGGCCAGCCCCTTCCCCTTACCTTTTTTCTCTCCACTTAATTCTTAGCCCCAATTAAACTCCCCCATAATTCCCTCCTAAGTCGCCAGCACCTATAGCCCAATTTGGGATAATTTGGAATTCAAATTAATCCCTTTCCCTCTCTTGGAAAAATTTGAAATTAAATTCAGATTTTTCTAATTCATCTCTTCCACCTCCCTAGCCTAAACCCAAGAAGTTCCCACGTAAACCCTAGTCGTCCCCCTCCCTTTTCCCTCTCTACACGAAACCCCAACCGTCGGCTCCTCCTCTTCCTTCTCCTATCACAAGTCGCCAGCTCCTCCAAGGATCCCAATAAAGGAGTCTCCCATATTCATAGATGGCCGATCCTGAAGTTGACCACGAATTCACATATGATTCTCAAGGACAAATTGATATCCTTCAGTCGCCATTTTTTGACCCCGACCGGGAGTTAAAAGATTCCATCGATGATTACGTCGACCACATAATCTTCCACCTAGCTGAGACTATCGACGAACAATGACCCTTCGGACAGTGGCAACTCGTCGGACGTCCACCTGCGCCTCCTTCTCTAGCTACCTTCCCGTGGATCAAGATCGTCGGCATCCTAACTTTCTTGGTGGCGTCGTTTGGATTACTAAAAGTCTCTCTCCGCTAAAGCCTCTCATAGAGTGTGAGTGAGAAAAGGAAACTCTAGGTGAAAAGCTCTAAATATTTATTACGACACATTTAATTTTATTGTAATTTTTCTGATATTATTTTAAGTTGTTACATTTTCCTAAAATTGTGACTGTATGCCAAAGCAAAACGTCAATCGAGAGTTCTTAAAATTAATTCTTGTGGCTCATTAATCTTAAAGTGACAAACTTTATAATAATTTTATTATTTCCTTGCAATTCCTGTTTGTATCACATCAGAGACAGCCCAGATTATATAGGAAAAAAACATAAATGGGCACAAGAATTAGAGAAAATTGGTTGGGTTCATTCCCACATTTGCCCAAAATCTATACAATCTTAGAAGAGTTCAAAAAAGAAAATATATAAATTTAGGAACTAAAAATCAGCTATACATTTAATTATAACAAAGCAACCCAAACGAATCTGTGAAGTGGGTTCCATTAGCACATAGATCAATGAAGTGGCAATGGACTAAATAAGGAAAGATATTGAAAGCTTGAGTGGTGGATGGCAGAAATGGTAGTTGAGCGTGAAGTGAGACAGACTAGAAGAGAGTGGACGGCTAATGAAGCACTAGTTAGAGACAAATTCAATGAAATTATCAAGGTTTAAAATTGCGTAAATAAGCCTCGAGGCGTTTTTCGTCCGTGAGGCGAGGCGTAAGCCTCGAGGCGGTGTGAGGCGTAAGCCTCACCGACGAAGAATTGCATAAATAAGAATTTAAGGGTTTTAGCAAGTAAAAAATAGTAAGATTCTATCATACAATAAAAACATCTAAATGACAATTAAAATTAGAGGAAAGTAAGAAAATAGATGCAATAAAATCATGTCCCAAAGTACAAAACCACAAAATATTAGTCTATCAAAACTCCCAAAGTACAATTAAGAAAGAACATATAAAATCCAATCATGTCCCATCACTAAATGGGTCTTCAAGGAAATCTTCTCACCCCTTCCTCCTATCCTATAGAGTCCAATGTCTTCCAATCAAAGCATGCACTCATGAAGAAGTAGACTAACACTAACAACTATTACTAAAGATGATGAATAGAACAATATGCCGGACTGCCGGGGGTCCAAGGGGGCGCTGCCCCCTGGCAGGGTTCGACCTGCGGGGGTTTCCGGGGGCAGCGTCCCCGGAACAAAATTTTATTATAAGAGTAATTTTGAAGTTCTATTTATTTTTGAAGTTCGTAAGTTGTTTTTATGGGAAGATACCGAGTGGTACCGAGCATGTTCCTTAGCAATACAGAGCATGTACCTAGCGGTACTGAGCGGTACCGAGCATGTACCTAGCAGTACCGAGCAAATAACTAGCTGTACTGAGCATATACTGACCAGTACCGAGCATGTACCTAGCAGTACCGAGCAAATACCTAGCTATACCGAGCATATACTGAGCGGTACCGAGCATATACCTAGCAGTGCCGAGCAAATACCTAGCTATACCGAGCATATACTGAGCAGTACCGAGCATGTACTAAGCGGTACTGAGCATATATTTGAGGCGTACGCCTCAACCAGAATTGCGCAATTGCGCCTCTGAGGCGCGCCTCAGTCTAAGTGAGGCGTACGCCTCTGCCAAGAGAGGAATTGTGTAAGCCTCGAGGCGGTTTTGGATCAAATTGCGCAGAGGCGCGCCTCTTATTGCGCAATTTTAAACAGAGGAAATTATGCAAGAATTGGTTTGTCAAAGTGATATTTTCATACTCCCCTTTAAGCGGATGAATGGATGTCATTTATTTCAAGCTTGCATGATATTTTTTTAAAACTATTACTGATAATCCTTTGGTGAAAATATCTGCAAGATGCCCATATGTGATGACAAACAGCGCACCAATTAAACCACTATCTAGCTTCTTCTTTACAAAATATTCATTCAATTAAAATATTTTATTTCATTATGTTGCATGGAAATGTGCAATATTGATGGCTAACTTATTGTCATAGTCGAAGAAGCATTGCCTCAATGTTGAGGAAGAAGATGATTGGAGGCAACCCTTCATCGACTATTTCAAAGAAAACAAACTCTCAATGCATAAATCTCTAGCCGCATAAATCTGAAAAAGAGCGTTGCAATATGCGTTTGTCAATGATACACTATACCGATGAGCTTTTGATCAGATGTGGCTAAGGTGCCTAGGGACCAAGGAAGTTGATAAAGAAGTAGTAGAAATCCATGAAGGACTTTGTGGTGCACAACACTCAGGTCCTAAAATGAGCACTAAAATCAATATAATGGATTACTATTGGCCGACAATGGTAATGAATTGTATTGACCACGCCAAGAGGTGCCATGAGTGTCAGATCCATTGTTATGTTATACATCAGCCTCCAAATCGACTGCACCCTATAGTAGCGTCCCGACCATTTGAATGTTGGGGTACAGACTACAGATATAATTGGGCCATTAGATCCGCCATCATCAGTGGGACACCGTTTTATTCTGGTAGCAACAGACTACTTCTCAAAGTGGGCAGAAGCGGCTCCATTCAAAGAACCCACATCTGAGCATATGATCAATTTAGGGGTGTAAACAAGTCGAGTTTAGGCCCTTATCGATCTCAGCTCGTTAGATGGAAAGAGAGCTCGAGCTCGGCAATCGAGCTCGAGTAGGCAATCGAGCTCGAGTAGGCAATCGAGCTCGAGTAGGCAATCGATTCACTATAAACGAGCTCGAGCCGACTTGCCAGGCATGGACAGGAATTTTTAAATTTAGGCAGGATTTTTAAAAATTTTAAAAATTAGGCGGGATTTTTAAAAATTAAGCGGGATTTTTAAAACTTTGACAAAATTTTAAAAAAATAGGAAATGTTTAACATTTAAATAAAATTTAGGTGATTATTATTATTATTATTATTATTTTAATTTTATAAATAAAATAAAATTATTTTAAAAATATTAATATTTATTCGAGCCGGCTCGCGAGCTTACGAGCCGAGCCAGCTCGAGCTCGTTTACTAAATGAGCTCGACTCGCGAGCTCGATAAGCTCGGCTCGCGAGCTCATAAACGAGTTGAGCTCGAGCCGGCTCGGCTCACTTACACCCCTAGATCAATTTCTTTACCCACAACGTTGTCTACAGATTTGGTGTGCCACACCGCATAATCTCGAAAAATGGTACGACGTTCAAAAGTACAAAACTTTACAAGTTTGTTGACCAACACAAGATCGATTGGAGGTATTCGTCAATATATAATCCAAGAGCAAATGACTTGGCGGAGGCTTTTAACAAGACGTTGGTGAAATTGTTAAAAAATATTCTCACCAAGAACAAAAGAGAATGACAAACGAAGATGACAAAAAGCTTGATGCACAGGTTGGACCACAGGGTTCTGAATTGAACCATACACAAATGAACTTGAACTCAAATTGGACTTGAGTTTGAACTTGATATTGGACAAATGAATGACCAAATGAAAATTGACTTTGATTTAGACTACAAGGAACTTTAACTTGACTTAACAATTTGAACATAAGGACGAGCTTACAATTTGGATGACAAAAGATTTGAATAAACTAGAACTCAATATGATTTGAACTCAAAGGACAATAGAGAACTCGTGGCAGGAGGCCTTCAAACATACGTGACATACAAGTAAATGTGTCAGCTCCTTACATATATTGAAAACCAATGAGAATGAGTGGACATAAAACTGATGATGAACAAGAATTCAATCATCATTTGATTGCAAGCAATCATCAACAAAAATCAAGGATATGTGATCTACTTGCAAGCATTGATCAACGAAAATCAAAGAGAATGCAACAACACAAGTACAGATGATCGTACAAATTTTCAAGTCAACAAATGAATACAAGCATTCATCCCGAAGGTGAAAAACTCTGATAGTATTAAACTTTGAGCTGAAATTTGAGTCAAGCCCAAAGTTATGATTCCTTAAAATTGTGATGAACTAATTTACCACACCAAAATCATAGGAAAAGGAAGACTTTAGCTTAGACTAATTCTTGACTTTTCAGAGCAACTGCTACTTTAAGAATCTCCATACCTTTCAAGTTACAATCTATTTGATCATAAACTAGTATGTAGATACTCTGATTTGAACGAATATCCTTTCACAAATAAAATGATTTTCTTAATGAAAGTTTGCACGCTTAGATTTAGAGGCCATAATAATAAACAAGATCTTATGCGGAATCGAACGATAAGATAAATATTAAGTGGCACTTAGCTTAGGTTAAATCACATGAATAAAAGTTAAGTTCAAAAGATAGCCAACTTGATCCGACATTGCATACATGGATCGTTTCAACAATAAATTCCAATACTAACAATAAGATTAGTCTATGAAAGATCTCTCGCACAACTCTTCCTATTACTAGGTTTCTAGCGGCGAATAATTGACATGATCTTCATGAATCCATTAATAACCATAAACGAAAAGTAAACTAGGAAGATAAAAGCGTTAGGGAAAGAGTTTCACCCAAGGAATGAAATAATACGACGTTCCGGTGGTGTTTTGTTGGTTGGATCAGAAGTAGGGGTTGTTTGACAGCTTCTTGGATGACTTGGACAGCCACAATCCACGAACAACTTCTTGGGCAGCAAGTTTTCTACATGGGAGAACGATTTCCAGCCGTCGGGCCTTTAATGGTTGCTCCCGGAGTGGCTGGGACAGCAGCAAACTGCTGCGGGAATCTCTGGACAGCAGCTTTGACAGCAGGAACTGCAGTTTGTCTTGTAGAAAACTTCAAGACAGCATGTAGAATCTGTCCGGAATGCAGAAATCTGTTCTGGACAGCAACCTATATTGCTCAGAAAAGCCTTGGGCAGCTTCTTTATGATGCTGGAAAACTTTGGACGGCAACCTGTGATCCTCAGGGATGCAGGACAGCAAGATGCTCTTGCTGGACTGAGGGAACAGCCAGCAGGAATTTTAGGAAAAGAGGAAGGCAGCGTGGGGAGAGAAGTAACCCAAGAGGCTTTGAATGTTTCAGCCAACAGCAGGTTGGCATTCCAATCCTTTCCCAAGATGTGCACTATCCCGTGGACAGATGTGGAGGAAATTTAATAAAGGAGGCGGGAAGCTGGGAGAAAATTGGTAAGTATTTCCTAATTCTAATTCTAAGAGTTTGAAATCTGGAATAAAAGCTGAAGTTTCGTTTGAGAGGAAAGGTATTTATGAGGCATTTAAGAGGTATTTAAGTGGTGGTGAGGTGGCAATTAGAGAGAGAAACAATGAGGGTGAGGTGGCCGGCCACATGGGGAGAGAGAAGGCTTGGAGGTTTTAAGTAGGTGGGGACCACTAGTCTTAATTTTAGGATTTTAATAAAATCTGAAATTAAATTTCAGTTTTATTTGGAAAGAGATTCCTAAATTAAAGACATTCAATTAGATTGAATTCGAATTTCAAATTCGAAATTTAAAATCCAATTAAATTGAAGGCATGATTTAGGGAAGTAATTTAGGAAACAATTAATGGCTCATAACCATTTGACTCTCAATTTTGAAATTCAAAGGAGGGGCAAGAGGCGGCGGCAGGAAGGGGGAAGAGAGCCGGCGGGCTGGTGGGCTGGCCGGCGGCTGCTGGCCGGCGGGTTGGGCTGGCTGGTGGCTGCTGGCCGGCGGGTTGGGCTGGCTGGTGGCTGCTGGCCGGCGGATTGAATTGTGGAGGGGGAATTTGGTGGGGATCAAGGGGTATTTTGGTGGCGGAATGAAAGTGAAGGGAATTCGATGCAAAAAAAAAAATAAAAGAAAAAGAAAGATAAGAAAACCGCGAACCTTGGAATCGACCAAGATTGACGGGTATTGCTTTTGCCCTCACCTTGGGCTTTCCATAGAACTCACACAGAGATCTAGGAGAAAAGAACTCACTAAGAGATCTTCAAGAAGGAACTCACAAAGAGAACACAAGAGCCAAATTTTCATTCAATAATCATCATCCCCTTCCAAGAGGAAGAGGAGGGCTTAAATAGCCAAATACATGAAGTAAAATAAAAGACACAATTGCCCCTAGGGCAAACATAAAACAAAGCCCTCAAGTGAGGGTATAAATGGAAAAGTACAAATAACAAATAAAATACATGAAAATAAATAGACACGATCGTAGCCGTTGATCTTCGATGTCCTCATCAAAAAGTTTCAAGATAATCAATTACATATTTGAGTATAGCCTTTTCCCACTATTATGGATTTATAATTTTATAATAAGTTATCGGATTTGTATTTTACAATAAAAGCCCACGCTACTTGTTTTTCTCCTTTTGATAGATCACCAATTCTCATATTTTGTTCATTTGAATGGGTTCGATTTCTTCTCTCATAGCATTATTCTAATTCTCATTATTTAAAACTTAGGAGATGATTTTAGGGACATAATGGAGGCTAGTAAAAAAAGATTGGCAATAATGGAAAAGATTTTTGTTTGATAAGAATAAGTGCAAAGTTTGTTTAGTTGAAATACTTTTATGTACAAGGTCCATAGTTAGGTTCAGTGCTAGGAATTGATTCTGCTAATTGGACTTAGATATCTTTAGATGCCTTCATAATTGAGTAAACCTATAATGATTAAGTAAAAGGTCGTTCAAGTAAAACCTTGATTTGTGTAGAACTAGCTGATTAAATAGCTAGGTTGCTTGCTGGGGTGTAGGGTAAATAAGGGCAATATAGAAGAAAATTTTCATTTCTGAATGATATGTCTTCCTTGAGGTATGCAGCAGCAAAGTAGAAATCCCTTTACTGAAAGTGAAATTACCAGACAGATAACTTTCTCATAGGGCATGGTGGCATTTGTATCCTTCTTGAGTGGAAGAGAGGTTAATAAAAACATATTTAATTGCTCTATCATGTTTCCTTTATTTTAAGGATGTGTATAGACAAAGGCAACACTTCATACTGTTTTTGGGAAAAGATTACTTGAGTTGTTAAAGCGAAGAAAGAATATGGCTAAAACTAGTGTAAGACACTTAAAACTCAAAAATCCTAATAGGTATTTATGATGTGAGCACTTGCTAAAATAGCTTCCCACTAATCTTACTTTAGAAAATTATTTTGAAAAAGAGAAAAGGACTAAAATGGTCCCTCAACTCTTTGTAAGGGACCTAAATGGTCCCCAACTCTTTTGAGAAACAAATTTGGTCCCTCAACTCCTTAAAAAGAGGCCTTTTTGGTCCTAACATCAAAATTTGAGATTAATGGTGTAAAATCTAGCGGTATTTTGAAAATTATTTATTAAATATAATTTTCAAGTAATTTTATCTCTAGTCCAAGAAGCTATTTAACTTGCATCAATAAATTTATATTTCTGATGTTAATTTTCAAGTATTCTTGAGAGCCTCTTAGAGTATTCATCTTCCATCCAACGACAATTAAGATGATTAATTAGGGATTACTATTAAACAAAAAAAACTTTATTTATGTTTGAAACATCAGTGCCATGTTATGATAAATCTTTTCTCAAACAAATTGGGAGTCAATGTAACATGAACTAAAAATGAAAGGAAAGAAAAATAGCAATAGACACTTTAAAATGTCCTGGCTTAAGAATTCCTAAATATTTCTTTAGCATACTCATAGAATTTAGGAAACCATAAATTGCCTGGTCAAGTCTATGTAAAAATAATTATTGGCTTGACAAGAAAACAAAAGCACGACAAAAGAACAATAGAAAAAGAAGAAAGCATCTAGAATAGAACAAGAATAAATATGTCACATGTGCTGTTAATAGGAAAAAAAAACTGATAAAAAAGACAAAAACAAGAAAGAAAGGTATGAAAGGAAGAGATTTTTGAGCGGGAGAAGGAATCGGAATCATTCAATGCTACATGACTTAAGCAGCCAATTGATACGGGGAGCTAGATTCGTTTAAATCTAAGATGAAGAAATAGACAAAATTTGTTGAAATGAGCAGATAATGAAGTAGTTTGATGTCAATAACTACCAAATATCACATTCTTTTTTAATTTTTGTATATTATCAAACTCAACGCTATAATATTATCTAATTTTTCTCACAGTAAACTAGAACAGTGCAAATTACTAAATTTATTGGAAAGAAAGCACAATCTTCCCAAACACAGAGAGATTGTTATACACATTGCATCCATTCACAATTTTAAGTGTTAAACAACTATACACTCTCAGAATCACATGATCTATCAGACAGAAAATGTCTACAAATTGGAATAAATTAGCAGTACTCTTCACATACATTCGATTTCCATAAAAAGTATAAAGGAAAACAAGGCAAACGAAGCGCTAATGGTATAAGCCAATCACCTTTTGTGACCCCATATAGCAGCAATCAACTCATCGACAGCAACAAAAGTTCCAGCATACGCTCCTAAAAAAATGCCATATTTCAGTGTCTCCTTCGCAGCACTCACCACGACTTCTCCATTTGTGATAGACACCGCCTTTCTAAAAAGTTACAACGTTTACCAAAAGGATGACAAAATATCGACCAGCGAGATAGCTAAAAGAAAAAACCATAGATGCCCTCACCTTGTGGAATAGCCCTTCGATCCGCGGCTCCTTAGGCGAGCAAGGATGGAGAACAGAGCGAGACCCCCTTTGAGGCCGACACCAACGGAGAAGCCCTTGATGGAGGCCTCCAGGTACCTACGCAGCCACCTCCAGTCCTCCTCTGGCGTCATCCCGATCCCTTCGAGCAGAGCCGAGAAGAAGTGTGGGCGTGCCAATGGGGCATCGCTAGCTTCTCTGCAACTACACCCGGGTTCACTGGTTCCCGACCGACCATCGGCGCCATCCTCCGGCGAGTGGCCGGTATGAGAGCCAACGGCTGAAAGCCCGACCATGTCGGGATAACCGGAGGGAGGTGAGAGTGAGCGCGCGGTCGCACAATGGCGTCGGCTATTTGGCCATTCAAACAAAGAATGAGAGATTTAAACGAGTAGTTTTAGGCAGGCTGAACGGACGCCACAAAGCATTACTTGAAAAGTAAATATGCCTTAGCTTGTCTTATTAATCGGCCTAAATGGACCGAAAAATAAATAAATGTTTTAAAGAATTAGTTGAGTGCTGTTATGTATGCAAATGCTATTGCGTCTATTTTTTAAATAAATTGGCGTCTTAGTATTTGCATTTTTATTTTTAATTTCTTAGAAAATAATTTTAGTTTAGGGATTTACATTCATATCATTTAAATTATAATAATTTATATATTTAACACCACTCAAAATATGGAAATAAAAAATCCCTATTATAATCCACTCACATCATTAATGTTCGCCCCATATCATCTTTTATTGCCAATTTTATTACTCGTCGTTGATCACCATAAGCCTAGTCGCCTTTGACAAGAGGTGGATCGCAACTAGGTTTCTCCTTAGATAGAACTATAGCTTAAACTCTTAGTCAAATCTCAGCTAAGACAAGAAGACGTGCATGTATTGAATTCCAGACGTAGCTCTGTATGGACTCCAATAAAAACGTGACACATCACCTATACATAATATGTGTACATGTTTATATATATAAGCTTATACATACTGTGTACAAACAACATTGTGGATTTTTATTGGAGTCTTGACGCCGCCCGGACTCCGCACTTAATAATCTCTCCAAAATAGGAGAGCAACAATCACACAATATAATGTCTAGCATAGCATATAGTATAGTGAGGTGGGAGACAACTACACCTTGGGGATGCACAATTGTGTGTAGAGGTTATGTGGGCAAAGGGAGCCAAAACTATCCAGGGTTATGAAATAGATCAAACGATAGAAGCATGAGGAGTGACATGCAATGCTAACAAAAGATTGAATCTAAAGTGAGCTCTCTCTCTCTCTCTCTCTCTATATGATATTCAATGATAAATTTAAGATTTTAGTATAAATTCATATAAACATCTCCATTGCATTACATTAAAAGATTAAATTAACATAGCATATTGAAAAAAAAAAATTGGATCCTCCCCACACCATCAGTCCTGATACTAACAATGATGCAATACGCAAGGATTAGAAAGAAACTTAGACATCATTTGGGACGGCTTTTTTTACTAATTCTTAAAACAGCTTTCTAGTATAAAAATTTTAATTTTTTACTAAAAAGCCGTTATAAGAAATAATAAAAAAATCATCCCAAACAAAATCTTAATTTCAATATTGCATCACTAAATAAACCTACACTCAAGAGAAGCCATACATGAATTATTACATAAAAGTCCACATCAAACAAAAAAACTAAAAAAAAAAAAAAAAAACTTAGAACTTGCAATAACACCTATTAAATAAAACTAAATCAAATTTATCTTTGCATCAGATATCCACAGCTTCTCAGCATGTAGCTGCACAAGTACTTGTGTGATTCTGAGTTTTCTTATTATTTTTTAAAATTGATTTCTACTACAAAAAATTTTTGAATAAGAATTTTTTTATTAAAAAGCTGCTTTAAAAAATAGTAAAAAAGTCATCTAGACTTTGTTTGGGACGGCTTTCTTACTTCTTCGTAAAGCAGCTTTCTAATAAAAAAATATTAATTTTTATACTAAAAAGCTGCTTTAAGAAATATTAAAAAAGTCATCCCAATCAAAACCTAAATCAACACGTAAGATGAATTTCATGGACTCCCAGACACCACATGATTAACATGCATATAATACTTCTTTTATTCCACATTGACCACGTAAACATCATCAAATATATATAAAGAAATGCAAAAAAAAAAATCATGAAGTACAAGTGAAGACATTGTTGGATCATGAAAACTATAAATATGGCAACATTTTATAATGGCAAAAGCTTATTAAATATTTTGAAGGAAGAAGAATGAATGTGGAAGGCAAACGGCCACCAAAGCTACATATGATTATTTTTCCAATGCGAAGTTGGAACGGTTGGAGTTAGATAACCTAACCCAACGATAATGAAGAGAAAACAAATGAAATTCTAATTATATAAAATGGTTTTGTGATTCGTTTGGACAAGAATAGGAGAAGAGGTCCATTGATATGGAACTTGCCGAGTGAATTGTTCATTCTTCAATTAATATTGAGAGTTCGATTAAATTCTCATTCATCTAAATATTGAAACAAATTTAGATTTTATTGTGTTGATAGTAGAAATTTTTTTATCATCAAAAAATCTGATTATTTTTATTTGTGATCAGGGCGGAACCGGGTATTAATTTTTCAGGGGGTGGCAAAAGTTATAAGTAAAAACTATTGGTTTTGCCTAGAATTTGACTATATTATATATATACTATATATAAAATGTGTCATATAGTATACTCCTATATATATATAGCGACTATTGATCGTTGTACGCTTGAGTACATAATACATTTTGAAATTATCGATCAATGTTTTATATATCGCTAGGGTCAAGGGTTATTACCTTTGCAAAAAAATCAAAAATGATGCAATTGATTAAAAATTAAATTTCTACTAAAGATGTATTTTGGATTTCAAATTGATATTAAAATGATGAATTCTGTTACTATTTGCTTGAGGATTGTTGTCATTAAAGATAACAAATATTTTAAAAATTTTATGAGAGGTCGATCTACTCTCTTTGTTTTATTCATCAGACAAAAAAATAATGGAGGCGGACAAACCACCTGTAATAATTAAAATGTGACAATTGTCCTAGTGATCATAGTATTGTTTAAAAAAACTTTTAGGCTCAATTGCCTAAAAATAATAAAGGGGGGGGGGGGGGGGGGGGGGGGGGGGGGGGGACATAAAGAGGATTCCACAGGTGCTTCTACTACATATTGATAATTTTTTTTTTTTTTTTTCAGATGGGGGGGATTTTTTTTTTTGTGGTTAGTGTTATTATGAGTAAATTGACATCCATTGATTTATCACTTAAGTAACCAACTCCCCCATTCCTATTAAAGCACTGAGTGATGGCATAAGTCACATAACATACCATAAATCACCTCATCCTTCATCGCCTTTTGAGTTTTCTTTCTTAGTTCATTTTCATTATACACTTCTTAACTACTCATTTATCATCAAATTAGGCGATGTCTCAGCCTTCAATGAAAGGTAGGGCCATCGCTTACCTTTTGCCTGATCGTAAGGGTCTCAAAGGCTAAATTTTTAAAAGGAACCGATTAGCTATTTAATTTAGCATTAGGGACGTAATTAAAATAATTATGTTTCTGTTAATTTGTAGTAGCAAATAAATATGGTAGATAAATATCTTAATTTTGTATTATTGCTTGTGCTAAATATATAATAATTTTAATTACTATTTGATATTAATAAACGTTAAGATTGATATTAAATTTGCTATGGCAACATGTCATACAAGCTGAGTTGTCCAATAGCCTAGGATCCTTTGTTTGTTAAAGCGAGATTAGTATTTATGGTATTGAATTCCTGACAAAATAATTATTCGTTATTTAAGATCATGTAGTTGTTGCTTCATGTAATTGGTGACAGCAACTTGTCACATGTGATAAAAATCAATAATGTCTTAATTGTTTACTTTGCAGCATAAGATTGTTCATTAAGGATGCTTTTTTTTAATCATTTTTTGTAGATACGATATCACCAGATATAACACGAAAAAGAAGCTGGCAAATCTGACATTGATGACATGCAAGAACTTGATTTCGATAATGTTATTCTTTACCATCCGTGAAATTTAGGATGAGTTTATTGTGGACCTATATAGGAAACTAATGAATAATTTATTGCCTGATGGTAAGAGAAGAGACTTCTTAAATAGGGATAATTGGAAAAATCTCCAATATGAGTTTGAGTTTTTCTTTAAATGTTGTCCTACTCAAACTTAACTCTAAAATTGGTTACATGTGTTGCTTAATAAGAAGTGAAGATTTGTAGTTCCAATTATGATGTTGTAAGAAAGTAATTATCAAATATAAGTTATTCTTGTTCTATTCTTGTTTAGGAAGTAATCAATTTATTCATTTATATTATTGTTAATTATAAATCATTATTAATTACATATTAAGTATGTTAATTTTATAATATTAGTTATGCTAAATATATAATAATTATAATTACTATTTAGTACTAATAAGCTTTAAAATTGATTTTAATAAATTTCTTCATATAAATTATACATAATCCAAAATACTTCAAAATGCTGAATTTAACAAACATCTAAATTTAATACATTCACATAACTCAATATCACTTCATAACATCTAAGTCCTCTTTCATGGGATTGTATATGTGCTAGGGGTATACCTTGAAAGTCCTCGTCTAATGATATATGCACGGGTCGTCCATAGGTCATTCCTTTTGAGGCATATTGGAGGCATCCATGCCATTACAGTCTCACTATATGGCATGAATATAACCTGAGATAATGTATTGATATTGAAGAAAGGGTAATATAAAGTTATGCTTGTGTTATGAATATTATATAGTGACATGCATGTCATTGTTGTAGGTCATCCAGCTCATCTCTACATGTTAACATGTTCCTCGCTAGTACCACCGAGATCCTCTCCTCCACCAATCTACATCATACATAGACTCTAGTCAATGAATGATGTTTTCATATAACATAAAAAATAATATGCAAGTTAGAAATACTTGAATCCCAACAGCTTCCCAACTATATCACGAGGAAAAGGCATCCGAAGTGTCAACCTGCCAACATGTAATCGCTCCCAAGACCAAACTTTGTAGAAGGGGCAGGCATCCAGCAATATATGATTGTGACGATTTTGTTGATAAGTAATGGGGACGATGGAGTAACCTAAAGAATTTTGAAAATAATTTGTGGATCTATCAATCCCTAAATAATGCTTAGATTTTCTTTGATATTAAAATTATAAAAACTCCATTTAATATTCACAAATATACGTGTTGAATCAAGTAATATAGTGATAGAGTAGAGTATCGATCCCACGAGAAAGATTATTTAACTTGCAAATACTAGTACTGTCTACTACAACTATAACAATTATCTTACTCAATAAAAATATGTTTGGTGGCGATTTAATCACTTAATTTAAAATGAAAAATAATTAAATGAAATACTATTTAAATAAATTATTTTGAATTGATGGAATGCAAATACAATATGCTTCATAATGATTCTCTTTTATATTGATGTTATTCATAACATATGCATCACCCACTGCTCAGCCAAGCATGAAGATACAAATGATAGATCAAACCTTCCAACCTCGATACCACTTTAAACTCTCATTATATGTCACCCTATAAGAATCTTAGAAGAGTAAATAAGGCATGTATTATTAAAACCTCCTCATGTTAGTTCATCTCTATAAATTTGATACATGACAAGCACTATGTCTATACTTGCATCATATCAATCCAATATGCTTTGTTGTGCTTGCTTTCCTATTCATAGGCTCCACATTACACCTCATATTAACTACACATATGACCACTATATGCATTAAATGAAGACCTAGTATATTAAAAATATCATCAAATTATTAACGAACAGAATTCATTAGTACTCCACATTTTATTTACACCAATACAAAACTAGAGAATTTAGCCATACATAAAAAACAAGCAAAGCAAATTCATTTTTGTTAATTGCATCAAAGAAAAAAAGTACAAAAGAAAAGATTCTTTCACGCATTTCTCTGGCATGGTAGCATTAAAGATTTAAGGCGTGGTGTCATTTGATCCCTACCGTACATGCTTTATCTAGCATGACGGGAAAGATTGACTCCTGGAATTTCCCCTAAATGGGGGAGACACCGGGAGGCAGCCACAATTTGACTGACAGGGTACTTGGAATTGAACAAGCAAAAGGGAACTAGAACGAATACAAAGGACCTGATTTGAACAAAAATGGATAGCAGGGGACTTTACAAACTTAAATATGATGCAGGGAACTGGACTTTAATTTGACAAATGCATAATAAATTTTGAACACACAAAATGCTAAATGATGATCTAAAGAATGCAAATGAACACTAATAGATGAATATGAGACTTGTGGTGAATAAAATTGTATATAAAAATTGCTTGCAAATAACAGTCAATTGAATTAAGAGGGTCACATGTTCTAAATACGAGCAATTCACAAACAAGTAATTATAATCATGTTGAATGTTGTAAGCACTAGTGGCTTACAATGAATACACTAATCCATCAAAGAGATCCTAGGTGCAAGTTGGAGTGTGATCCTCCCACAGATAAGTTGACATGCAAGCAAGCATATCGATCCTTTGCAAGAGAAGATCGATGTACCATGAGCATGATGATTCGATTCAATAAGACATGAAGAATATACAATGAGTGCAACAACATCCTGCGGCCAATGCCAGTATGCATTCAACATCAAACATCTCCTAGATAAATACATGAACCCGTTTGCGAGCAATGACAGTAAATGAGCCACGAATTTAACAACACCCTTATGCTCTACAAGCAGCTAGCTTTCAAGTATGTGTGGCAGTTCGACACAAAGATATGAAAGTGAATGCAGTAATTCACTAACCGATATGCATGAGGAAATTAGTGGTGAATCCAGGCTATCCGACGGCCCAAACCAACATACAAATGAACACACTAATCAGCATGCATGTAAAAAAGTTTCTTACATATTGTCTGAGATAATGTATAGATCTTGGCGATTTCGGACTAGTCCTACGAGATTGTGAATATTTTGTAAGAACCAACTCCATGATTAAATCGATTCCGATTTGACTACTGCAAATGCTAGTGGATAAAGTCCACTGTTCCTGTCAATCCCAACGACAACTAATAGAGTACCTCAATATTTATCCAACAAAAATATATCGTTCAAACAAAGCATAGGATGACAATTCTGCCGCCCATGTATGTTGGGACCGAAAGACCATAATATACCTTTGAAATAGATGCCTTTGCTAAGTTGAGTATTATAAACAATGCCCATATTTGTGAACCATATTACTTCCATCATTATGTTTAAGGAAGCATATGATTCCTCATAACTCCCAAAGACTGAACATATTTCTTTCCTACAAACATCCCATGCTTTTAATGTATGAAATCTTAATTTCAAATTTTGCCTCAATATGCGCAATGATTTCTATGGGCTTCAAATGTAACTGCTGCCTCGATGCAACCATTATGTAGTAACAAATAAACTTTGAAGTGCATTTACGATGAGTGACAGATAATATTGGATGTGTACATTTGAGTCAATCTGAGATGGATGTTATCTTCCATACTCCACCAAGCTGCTTGCTCCTTCCAACATTGAGGCGCCATAAACAAGGGCATGATTGGTGGTTGTTCTGAGTGCATATCATAGTAAGGCGTTGCTTGTTGGAGCATGTCTTCTTGTACTCAACGTTATTCTTAATAGACCAACCATTTAGAGCATAATATTATGCTTCCTTGGTTCTGAATGTCATGCCCTCGTAGAGATCATTAGGAATCATGGCCTCTAACTCCTCTTGGTTATGTCTCAGGGGGGCATCTACAATGTCTGTAGCGTCTTAATCCTCAATAGTATGTATGAATTGTACGAAATCAATATTTGCAATCATGGATTCAAGATTTTCCATGTTTTGTACGATGTTACTCCGAATGATTTCATGCCCATGGACAATAAGGTCCATATCATCGGTTGGAATAAGATCTGTAAGGGGTTCAGCATCATCGTTGGAGCTTTCACTTGTACTATTGTCCATGGTCTCATAAATGGGAAGGTTTCATTCAATTTCATCCAGCATTGCACAAGCTTCAAAGGTAACTTGAGTTGTATTAAGGTACAACGTGATGAACTGTGAAAATTGAGCGTAGGATGGAAAGTTTAAGTCAATCATTGGCCGCTCTCCCAGGCTTAAGCAACGCGTAGCCGACAGATCAACCATAGATGGGGTGGGCCTACATGATTTGTGCAGGGTCATGACTACTTATATTATATTTAAGAGTTAAAGCATTTAGCAAACAGGAGGAGATGTTCGATGTTAACTTGTACATGTGGTTGGAATGTTGGGGGTTATCAAAGGCACAGGGGATGAGTGCTCTGGTTCTAGAACTTCTTTGGGTAACTCCTCAAATTTGACATATATGGCCATTGTCCTCCTTCGAGCCTCAACAAGCTCGAAGTCACATGCCTCATCGTCCATGATACGGATAACAATATGACCACCATCAATATGTAATCAACAAGTTAGATTAATTGTGTGTGCTCTGATCGCGTCGTAAGGCTCAAAGAATTCTAAGTTGCATTTGTTCAAATGTTACAATTTCTTAAAGGATTCATGTCATTATTGTTCGACAAGTTTTACGCTGGCTGTCGACTACCTAACGCAACCCTCCACTTTTCTCATCCAGGACTTGGGACCTGGCAACGACAGTGTTAATAGGGGTGTTGGACCTGATGATATTCCAATAGAGGTGTGGAAATGCTTAGGAGATGAAGGAATTTCATGGCTTACTAAACTTTTTAATACTAATTTGAAGACTAAGAAGATGCCAGATGAGTGGAGAATGAGTGTGTTAATTCCTATTTTTAAGAATAAAGGTGATGCACAAGATTGTGCAAATTATAGAGGTATTAAGTTAATGTGTCATATTTTAAAACTATGGGAGCGAGTTATGGAGCATAGGTTGCGGCGTGATACTAATGTTTCTCAAAATCAATTTGGATTCATGCCGAGTAGGTTGACTATGGAAGCCATACATTTATTAAGAGGTTTCATGGAGAAATATAGAGAAAATAAGGAGGATCTACATATGATATTTATTGATTTAGAAAAAGCATATGATAAAGTTCCAAGAGAAGTGCTATGGAGAGTTCTTGAAAAGAAAGGAGTCAATAATGCTTATATTCAAATCATTAAAGATATGTATGCAGGAGCTATTACTTGTGTTCAAACAAAGGTGGATTGACCAAGTATTTCCCTATTTCGGTTGGGTTACATCAAGGATCAGCCTTAAGCCCATATCTTTTTGCTTTAGTCAAGGATGTTCTCACTAGACATTTGCAAGAGGATGTACCTTGGTGTATGCTTTTTGCTGATGATATTCTTCTTGTTGATAAGACTAGAGAGGGAGTTGAAGGTAAACTTGAATTATGGAAATCAACCTTAGAGTCTAAAGGTTTTCGCTTGAGTAGATCTAAAATGGAATATATGGAGTGTAATTTTAGCAGTAATAGACCTAGTGAGGGGATTGTGACTTTGGGCGATCAAGTCATTAATAAGAGTACACGTTTTAGATATCTTGGATCTATTGTTCAGAGTGATGGTGAAATAGATGGGGATATTATCAGCAGAATTCAAGTTGGATGGTTGAAGTGGAGGAATGCATCGGGCTTGTTATGTGATAGAAATGTACCCCTCAAACTTAAGGGAAAATTCTATAAGATGGTAGTGAGGCCTGCAATGCTTTATGGTGCCGAATGTTGGCCTTTAAAAGAGAAGCATAATACTAAGTTAAGTGTGGCAGAGATGAGGATGCTCAGGTGGATGAGTGGCTTTACCCTTAGAGATAGGATACGAAATGAGCATATACGTGAAAAGGTTGGAGTAGCTCCAGTAGAAGATAAGATTAGAGAAAGTCTCCTTAGATGGTTTGGTCACATAAAACGGCGGCCTTGCGATGACCCGATTAGGAGAGTAGAGGTATTAGATTTGACTTATGTTAAGAAAGGTAGGGGTAGACGTAAAAAGACTTGGTTAGAAAATATTAGGAATGACCTTTCTTTATTATATTTAAACGAGAATTTGACTTTTAATAGGACATAATGGAGAAAAAGGATTCATGTAGCCGACCCCACATAGTGGGATAAAGACTTGATGTTGTTGTTGTTGTTGTTGTATTTGTTCAAATGTTAACATGCCATTTACCTCTAGACATCTAGAGGTTTATTTCTTTCCCCGATATAGGTAAGTGTAAAGTCTTTTGCTAGTTGCAGCTCCCCATCGTAGAATAAGAGTAGGCATGATATATTCACTAATGGTCAACAACATTATAAAAACTTTGATTTGAGTAAAGTATTGCATACAATTCAAACTTAAAAAATAAAATTTAATCTATTATTTAAACTTAAATTAAATAATCCAATTCAAATTAAATCAAGCGGCCTTCTGCTTCTTCTGATTTTTTTTTTTTCTAAATTTTTTTATATTTGGTTTTCAGTAAAGAAAATCTGTATGTTGGCTGACAGTTGCGCGCAGAAAGGATCAAAGGAAGAAGTCGTTCGCACGTGAGGAATCACAGGTCTGGCTGTAGTTGTGTGAAGAAAATGCAAAAAAAAGAAAAAAATTCTTAGAAAAAAAAACAAATTGATTTTTGCATTTTCTACTGACAAACGAAAAATATATTTAAGTTTTCTAAGAAAACCATACTTTCTTTCGCGTTTTCTATCTAATCAATGAAATTCCTGTGGTCTTGCGTTTTCATTGCTTTTAAAATTTAAGTTAAATTTCGTTCCTATTGCTAAATTAGACAGCTAACCAGTTCCTAATAAAAATTTTGCCGGATCTCAAATGGGTTGTTCTTAGCTCATTTATTTAAGCTATTCAAAAACCCATTTTATATCTGTTGTAATCTAAATTTATGAGGCCTACCATGCTCAATTAGGTATGCTTATAATTAATCTCTCTCTCTCTCTCTCTCCATATATATATATGAGTTTGGTCTCATCAAAATCAAATCAAATCAAACATATTAAGAGTTTATTTATTTTTTAGACATCAACAACAATTTCATTTAACAACTATTTTTTTTTAAATATCTATGATAGCAACCTATTTTTATTTTTGCCATGCACATTGAGGAAAAAAATAATTATGACCACATGGCGGTGACAAATCAAGAATATGATTAGCAGCATTAGTGAGAAATAGGAGAAATTATTACATGTGAAACTTATATATATATATATATATAAAGTATGTATTATATACACCATATGTACAAGCTATACACAGGGTATATATAAACCACGTAACTTATACACATTGAAATCCAAATGCGAGGTACATCCAGACTCCACACATAATAATTTCTCGATGGGCAATGGACGTGTAGTTGCTATAAGTAAGCACTACAACTGATTCAAATGTGAGCGAGATCAAGTGTTATTATGCTTAGTCAAATCACTATCAAGCCAAACATGATAAAACAATACCATATCATGTTTAGTGAGTTAAATAAATAATTATATAAAAATTAATTGTCAATACAATAACGATCAAACAAATAAGAAATAACAAACTTTTTGACAGCCCTAGGCATTAGTGATGACCAATGTGGTGTCAAGGTAGCCTGGTAGGGTCTAATGGTTTTGATTTGAGGTACTAGGGCCTATGATGTACCAGCTTTGATAGTTGGCAATGGCAGTGGATGCCATGTCCTGCTAAAGATGAAAACACTAAAAAAGGATCACAAACAATGATCCATAAACACCCGGAAAAAAATAATATCAGAATGCCCTGATTCAAAATAATCCAGACAGACTTCAAAATTTATGAATATGTTTTGAGATTAGTATAATAGCATTCATGGCCCAGGCTGTGGGACATCATGGAGAAATTATTCTGTGAGAAGGCCGGCTGCAGAATGTTGTTCGGAAACCAACGAAAATGCGCCACGTTATCGGTTCGAGCCACGGTACCGAGCATTACCGAGCCGCATTACTGAGCACAGGGGTGACGTGACACATTCTGGTTGATCTCCAGATGGCGTTAGGCTCCAAAAACCCCAAAATCGTTTGTAGAACTCTATAAGCTACAACACCCTCTACAATGTACAACCTTATAATGAAATTTCTCCAAAGGATATTGAAATATGGTGGATACCAAATTTTACAACAGAGATAGCATTATTGTCACAAAAAAGAACCTACTGCGCTTCTTTATATAAATCAATCAGTTCTAAATGTTAAATCATCACCATCTATGCAAACAACTACAATACATGCTCACAGCAGGTGCATGATATCTACAAAGCAGATTATTAATTTACACGTAAAAGCTTTAAAAAACATAGAGAAGCAAACCTTTACAACAAACAAGTAACAGATAGAGCAAACCATCACCAGTTTGGTGGCATATGAGGATCATCTTGCAGCAACCCTTCAAGCTCCAACATGAGATCAACAACCCCCACAGGTTCCATTATTTCATTTGGAGTTTCCGCTTGTATGAACTGAAAAGAGTCAATCAGGCAATTAAATTTACAACAAAATCTGATGAGGACATCAGCAGGACATTCTGGCACATCAATCATAGAAGGAATCGACGACGATCGACGGCTACGATTAGGATTTTGTATTTATGATAGATTTTATGTATTTATTATGCTTATGTTTTAGTCTTTACCATGGTACCCCTATGCAGGATTAGTTTGTGTTGTAACCCTAAGGGCATCTTAGTCTTTGAGTCTCTTTTATTTTGAGGCCTATATATGAATGCCTTCACTATTGTAAAAGGATGATTAATGAGAAATTTTTGCATTCTTGTTCTCATGAGTGTTGAAAGCTCTAGATAGAGGAGAAGTTCCTAAGTGGGCAAAAGCAACTCCCATTAGCCACAAGAAGAGTCCGGGCTCACGGTCCACTCCCCCACCTCCTTCCAATGCCAGTGCTAAGACCACTAAAAAAAGAGGACACTTCAACGGTAAAGGGCTCAACTTCACTGCTTAGCAGTTAGCACCAAAGCAGCCCTCTGCCCACATTAGCTAAGCCAAGTTTTTAGTCTCTAAGGCAGCTAATTATCTTATGCTGTTTGACAAAGCGGCCAGCTTAAGAAAACCTCAAAGCCAAATGCTAAATATGGAATTTTTAACATTAAATATACAGTTTCATGATTGGAAAGTAGAGCTTACATCAGATTCTTGCAGTTCTTCCACAACATTCAGAAGCCTCCTGTACTGATCTATGGCCTCAGGATACTGAACCATGGACTTCACCCTAGCAAGTGCTTTCTCTAGTCTAGCCTCAGTCTGTTTCCTTCCTTCTTGCAAGAAATCATAATCATCCTCTTTGATGACTTGGTTTTCATTACTTGGGCCCTCAGGCGGCTCTTCAGAACGAAAGCCTCTTAAGCCACTTCCTTTTCTTCTCCAGCGTAATATAACTTTTTCAACAATTCCCACCGACCAGAGGATCTTCCTATAATGTTTCCTCACTTGGTGACCGCGTACATGAGCCTGCTCCGCAAAAAGGGTAAATAAGATCATACTAGTAGGAAAACTTGTTCCTGAAACAGTTTATCTGAAGCAAC
The DNA here is from genome assembly GCA_019514585.1 of Dendrobium officinale. NCBI lineage: Eukaryota > Viridiplantae > Streptophyta > Magnoliopsida > Asparagales > Orchidaceae > Dendrobium > Dendrobium officinale. The sequence continues at coordinate 11,969,189 of CM033697.1, forward strand.
TTAAAAAGACTTGGGGGAATTGTATGATTTAAACATTTAAGGAGAGTCAGAGAAGTAAGAAGATATTTAATCACTGGAAGATAGTTTTAAAAGTACAACCATTTTCACTAGAGAGATGGTTCATAAAAAGAATATTTATACTATACCGTTATGCTTACACTAGAGTTAAAATTATTCTGTTCATGGAACAATAAAAGCCCCACTTGCATGAACAGAAAACTTAACAAGCGCTATATGACTTTGCAACCCACCCAACATGACCTTTTTTTATCAAATCCCGAAATACCAGTAATCAAAGGTTTGCTTAAGCCAGGTAGAGTAGGAAATTGTGCGAGGATCTCAAGTTTCTAGTTTTTTTTTTTTTTTTTTTTTATCTCAAGTTTCTAGTTTAATTTAATGCATGTAAAATTGATTCTAGCATTTCAATATTCTAACATTCAACAAATTATACTCCACATAAGATGAAAAAGGACATCCATCCAATTTGTCGAGAAATAAACCTACTAAAAGCCATGAACATCCTTAAGAATTCTAGATATGATAGACACCTTTAAATAAAACGATTTGGCAGGAAAATAGCAGTTCTACAAAGCCTAACATAGCATGTCGCATTTCCTTCTGATCAATACTTAGGAGCACATCCAAACCTTAAGACTAGGAACAATAATAATACAATCTCCAAATATCCAGTGACCTTAAGAACCAAACCAACTACATGTTTATAGACCAGGAAAGTAATGAGAAAAAACCATTCAACAGAACTCAAAGGATCATAAGGCAACTACACGATACATGTACTAAGATGCAGATTATTATCAGAGAATGTTACATCAACAACGCTTGAACAGGTAGTCGGTTTCGCTAACCTGGATTTTGACAATGTGCTGTCGGATACTCAAAAACTCTTTTCGCCCTTTCCATCCTCGAAATTTGTTCTGAATTTTAATCGCAGCAGTATGAACAGGCATACCATGGTGTCCCGACTTGTTACTCTTTACATAAATGAGTGAAAGAGCATCCTCATTTGAAACTCCACAATTTTCATCAACGTAATCAGTGAGTTTCTTTCTATGAAATGATTGCATTCTAAAAACCTGATATATTCGTGCTGCGGCTTCAGTAGCATTACGAACAGCGCTAAGAGAATCTTTCAGTGAAGTTTCTGTCCCCCCAAAGGCATGATGTGAGCTACCCTTATCAGCACCGTGATGGTATCCCAGTATACCAGAAGATTCAGTTAAATCACAGCTTTCTGAGTCCTTCAAAGTGAGCTCTCGAAGATGTTTAAACAGAGAGGACTCTGCCAGAAAGCCAGCAATCCCTTTGTACCCATTTTGAGATGCTAAATCTGCAGGGGTTCTTCCAGAAGGGAACTCGGGAGTTGGATCAGTTAAAGCTCCTGGAGATGCATCCAATGCAACCAGTGTAACAACAGTCCTCTCTCTGAAAGAGATAAAAAATTAGAAATGCTACAAAGTGCCAAATATATCAAAAAACATCAAAGACGGATTGTTCAGTACTAACCAACCTTCCAAAAAATGCGGCCCAGTGAAGGGCAGTCCAACCATGCAAATCTCTGAAATTAATACCAACACCAGCAGCTATTATTGGTTTAATAGCCCAATCATAACCAAGGGCAGCAGCTAAATGAAGCACACCCTGCCCCTCCTTGTCCAAGACGTTTGGACCCTTGCCATCCTCCCCTACTTTATGAAGAAGCCACACATGCAGTTTCTCTTTCAATGATTCTTCAAGTAACTGGTTCTCTGCATTGATATGGGACAAATCTTCATCAGGGGTGTGTTTGAATAAATTGAACAATTCATCATCAACTTCCATTATCATAGAGCAAACTGTGCAGTTTATATGAGGCCTCTCACGGGTATGACTACAATCAGGACTCGAGTGATCAAAATCCTCCAAAATTAATAGCTTTTCAAGACGGAATAGAAGATCAATATCATATGCATCGCTACCATCAGAATCAGTATTCCCAAGTTCATGCATCTTACTCATTTTATATTCAAACTCACGTATTTCACTGCAAGCTAACCTGTTGGAACAGGTCACATAGAAAGGAACCCTTCCAGGCTTATGAGATGGTGTATGGCAGCAAAGCGTTCCATCAGCCAAAATATCAGCTTGCACTTCAATTTCACCAAACATACATGACCATCTGTATTTTTGCACATCCTCTTTATTCAACAAAAATTTTCCCTTGACCAGAACCTGCTTCATCAGTGCAAAGGAAATAACTAACATAGTTATTATATAAGAAGATTCCAATTATCTTAAAAGGAATTGAAAATGTTACATAGTAAAAAAATAATAATATGGCATCTATGTTCAGATACCTTGGTCTCCATTTCCGCGTATGTCCAATTTGGAGAGAAATCTATAATGCTGAAAAGTTGATCATGAGAAATTAAGGGGCTCATAAGATATGTATCAAAATGCTCTTGATTTTGCACACTGGATTCTGCAATAACACTATCACTTTCAAGTGTGCTCCAATATATTCCAGAATTTAAGGTAATCTGTGAGTCATCCACTTCTCCAAGTTCATTGCTTGCCCATCTAGAAAAGCTATCATATTTCTTCAAACCTTGATAATCTATGAGAGACAAGTCTGACTGATTCTTCATGTGATTTACATCTGAGGTTTGGATGTTCTCAACTCTGGTATTAAATGGAACAAGGGAGCCCACCACCTCATCATCGAACTGCAACTTGAAGAGGAGGAATAATAAGAAATAATTTCTAATCTTTTTTGGAACCAATGTACAAATAATGGTTAGAATCGTTAGATATTTGTCACGACGGAAACTGTAATAAGATGATTTCTTCAATGTTTTAGTAATTTCTTGATCAAAAGTTAACGAAAGGAAAAAAAAAAATGAAGAGCACAAAAGTATTTTAATGATACAATAAATGGATGAGAGGAGTGTAAGGAATACAAAACTAAGAGGCCAAAATTAGGCTTGATAAACCAGTGCTCAAACCCATTTTAACTCAAAAGCTTAATCCCATGGATGAGAGCCAAACACATTATTTTTATATCAAAATATTCAACTATTCTTTATGGGACTAAACTCAATACTCTCATATGCCTTAATGATCTCCTCTAACATGAAAGCTCTCCAAATCAACCTTAATTCCCCCTCAAATCAAAGCTATTCAATATTATAAAGTATTAAATATCAAGAGCCAACAAAATCACATGGAATTCTGCGTGTTACTTGGTCTTGAGACTTAATCATGGTGAAAAAAAAAACCTATCAAATCAGTCCAACTTGATTTTATCTTTAACAACAAAACATTAAAAAGTACAATCTTCTGAGAGAATCGTCATTGCTCATATATAATCTCCAACCCCATAGCATATTTCATCATGTGAACTTCCACTGTCGCTATCATAAGGGATGAACCCAGTATTCATATTTTCAGCACAATGTACAAGAAACTAAACTCAGATTCCATCAAAATATGAACCCAGTGTTCATATTCATGAATGACAATTTATGTTAATGCATTGCCAAGAGTATTTTTTTTTTAAATACACTATCTACCGGAGTAAAGACAGCTCACAACTAGCTCATGACCAATCATTCACTATACCTCATTATCTCTGTCCAACGATTCTCACAAAACCAACATTCACATCAAGACATATTCCCCTTATCACAAGATCTTTTGTATCAAAAGGTGCATTTGATCGTGAGATCATTTTGATCCTAGTGAAGCCTACAGCAATAGGCAGAGTTTACATTGGAGAAGATGACCTATCGGCCCATTCATTACCATGTGTGAAACCAGTAAAATAATAGTTGCTTATTAGCTTACATCAAAGTTATATCAGTAGTTATCCCTCTTCTTCTCCATACAGAATTGTGGTTTAAATTCATATATCTCTAGCATTACCCATAAAACACAATGCTTCTATATATTCAAGTTTTACATAAAATCTAAGTTAATTACTATCATGTGATCCTAACAACTTGGGCTGCTTGGACATTCATACAAAAATCATAACCATATGAGAGCATCCACGTTTACTTAATACTTCAAACTAGTGAAAAGAACAAAAATTCTAAAATCCGTTCATTTTTATATTTCATATTGTAAGACATTAAGATGAATTGTTAGCATGACCGCAAGAAATAGTTAATGACTGCAATTTTGAAGGAATGAAAGAGTTAGCATAGCATAAATCATATTCTTCATATGTTATAAGAAATCATGCAATTACTAGCAACTTTTAACAACTTTCCTTTCAATCTTAAGAAAATCCTAACAAAGTGTGCTCTCTCCAAAATATTTCCCTCAAAAAATGAACGAAATTGTGGCGCACCTGCAACATTGGCTTGTCAACTACTGTCGTAACATCCTCTTTGGCATCAAGGAATCCACCATTCAAAATGTCTGCAACAGGATTTTGCCGAGGAAAGTTCACCATGGTATTAGCACATGTAGAAGCGACAATCATGTCAAAAGTAGATGATTGCAACCCTGTAGAACATCGTTCCAAGATCTCATGCCATGATGCCATATCATTCATTGGTTTGGTTCCGGTAAATCTTAATCCACCATCAGATTCATTTGCAAGCCTGTCCATGCCAGCCTGAACAACTGTGAAAGAATCAGAATTAGGAATTTCAGCCTGTAATCTCAGAGAGTCACCTGAAAGGCTTCCCAAGGATAGCGATCCATCTAGAACGCACTGCACAATGTAATCAGAAGATTGCAAGCTTACATGGATCATCTTTTTCCAGAGCTGGATCACAAGCATTTGCAAGATTACCTTTCATCCAAGGTCCATACTGCTGCATCTTAAGGAAAGAGTTGTATCTGGAACTTGGTTGGAAAATATCTGCTGCATCGAATTTCGCTTTAGATACACTGGAGGAAAGGGTGAATGATTGAAATATGAATCAGTTATCTATATTGTATCAGATGACACATAACAGATAGGCTATGGGAGTACAAAATAGACCTGAATCATTTTCAAATTCTGATAGATGTGTGCTGTTAGGACTTTCAAGATCAGTAGCTAATGAAGGCGACTGGCTTTGATTTGCAGAGGAGGTAGAATGTGCAGGACTATCTGCATGGGCAATGCGTGCGATTGCTCCATCCTCTCTTGGCTGAAGAAAATTTGCTTTGCTGCCCTGAGAACCCAACATATGAATTAAATGTGATGACTAATCATTATGTAAAAGTAGTTCCTAGCAGGAAGCAAGTTGATCATGACTGAGAATAGAATATGAATGGAATGTAAGCAAGAATACAGTTTGAATGGAACGAGCATAACCACCACCTCTCTATCTCTGTCCGTCCAAGTACACTTATAAAAGTGTGACAAAGGCACAAAAATTTATCTTAATTCAGTCCATTTGAACATCTTACATCCATGAAAAATGAAACTGAATCACCCAAAGACACCGGAACATTTAATCAGCACACAAGTCTTACCCAAAGCTCCACCAAAAAGTTTATTTGGCTAGCTTCATATTAAATTAAGAAGCCAAGAAAATGTTGTAATACGTATTTTCACAAAAATTGAAACTGCAACAACATTTCAAACCAATATATCCAAGAATGAACAGAATTACAATATGCCAAATTCATTTTCTCTGCCATCTTCATCGGTTTCATTAAAGCGTTAAATTTCCCTGTACTTAACCAACCTGTTTTTCTTTTTCATTTCCGATCTTCTAATCCCATTAATCTGGCATTAACTTTTCCCGATGCATCAAGAATAGCAGATTCCAATAATTCCCAGGCCTATAGCTTATACCACAGTCCCTGAGCAGGATCAAATTGTTAGCTAAAACCACACATAAATTGTGCAGTGCTCTTTTTCTTGAGTTGCCAACACATGGCTTAGCTTTCCTTTGATAATAGTCTCATACATGATGGATATGTTAAATCTTCCATAAAATAGTGTTATTGCATACTAGAAACCAGGCTTATTTCATAAAGCTCTAAATTTCATACCAAGTATTGATGTGCACCTCATGGCAACATACCTAGAACTTAACCACAAAATGTCATGGCTAGTCGACATCTAACTAATGTATAATGGAAATCTAATGCCCATGCCACTCAATCAGTAGAAATCTATTCAACACAGCATTTGGGTCTAAAAGTTGCAATGCTAAAAAAATGACAGAAAATTATCCTCACTGAATCGTTACTGAAACAATGCTAAGCAGTGCATATCCCAGACAGCTGGAGCATGTTTATTTTTCTGATCAAGAAAAGCTGAGACACAACTAGTCGAAGGATTTTCAAAAGCAGATTTTACCACCCTCTTTTCTTCCTTATAAGAAAGGCAGTGATAACAAGAAAGAATCAAGAAAATAAAATTTAGCATATATTCTTGAAAGAATAGGAAGAACAAATTTTTTTAAGGTGTTAAAAAAAGCGATTCCAATTGAACTTAACACCCAAATGAGAGTCAAAACTGGGAATGAACTAAAACCTTGATTGCGCGGTAGTGTACGAGAACAATGTGCATCAATTCCCTGCAAAAAGAAATAATAATATAATGAATGACTTTTTTCTCCAAATAAGCTAATTCTGTTAAGCTCCATCACACAAGAATGACTTGTGATTAAATGGATAGAAGTTGGCATACAGTAGCATGAAATTGATTAAAAAAAGTATATTATAAGACATTTTGTTTCTAATAACGCATAAAAACAGGCAGTAGGAAATATGTCATATAAGGAATTCTAACAGGAAAAAAAAAGTGTTCACTAGTAATAAGAACAGTATACACCAGTTCACAACTGTAAGGGTCGAATTCTTCAGGTTCTCACTATTTGTGATGACGAGGAAGTTGAGGAAGGAGCCGTCTGATAGGAAATACTTGATTTCAAGTATTCCCTAATCGCTTTAGCAACAAATCACGAAGCAAACTGCTGTCCACAGCAGGAAATCAGCCAAAAACAGTGGAAAAAAAGAGGGAAAAACTGTAGAAGATGAGGAGAAAAGACTTGTATTTCACACTAGAAGACAATGAAAATAGCAAAGATACAATTTGTTCTTCAATTCGAGAGGAAGAACGTACTCTCCAAAATCTCCGGCGAAGCCAAGAGCCAAAAGCAAAACCTAGATCTCAAAGAGAAAACTCAAATTCAAGATCCCCCTAATTTTCCCCCCAAACTCCTAATTATACAGAATTAATCATAAAGGACAATAAATGACAATCATAAACTTCCTAAAACAGCCTCACACGTTCAAAATTTCCCTCCTAACTTTCCCCCTCCAGCTCCACGCGGATCGCGCCTTCCGCCCGCCCCGTCCGTCTCCGCCTCGTATAGAATTGGACCGGTCCTTGTTGGACCGGTCCAACCGGCCCAGGATGGGCCGGTCTAACATTACCGCCCTCCCAAAGAATCACCTTGTCCTCAAGGTGAAAATCTGGAAACTGCTGTTTCGCCATCTCGTATGGCTCCCACGTGGCCTCGTAGTCAGGAAGGTTCTTCCACTGGATCAACACTTCCTTAGTTCCCTCCTCTTTCTGGCGAACACCCCTCAGCTGTAAGTGTCGGCGGTAGCTCGGGAATGGCGATGTGATCACCAATGACCCTTCTCAGCTGTGAGACGTGAAAAACCGGGTGTATAGTTGCCGATGGGGGTAATTTTAGTCGATATGCTACTGCTCCAATCTTTTCTATCACTTCATAAGGACCAAAATACCTTGGAGCTAGCTTTTCATTTCTCCTGTTGGCGACTGTCTTCTGCCTGTATGGGTGGAGCTTCAAAAACACCTTATCCCCTGCCTCAAAATGGATATCTTTTCTATGCCCATCCGCTTGCTTCTTCATGATTTGCTGCGCCCTCAGTAAGTGCCTTTTTTAACTCCTCTAACACTCGGTCCCTCTCCTCCAAGTACTCCTCTACTGATGAAACAAGAGTACTACTGCTCCCAAAGTGTACCAAGTGAGGGGGATCCCGTCCGTACAATACTTTGAATGGGGTCATTTGTGAAGCCGAGTGAAAAGATGTGTTGTACCAGTATTCAGCCCAGGATAGCCACTTCGCCCATAGCTTTGGTGTCTCTGAAACAAAGCATCTGAGGTACGTCTCCAAGCTCCTGTTGATTACTTCCGTCTGGCCATCCGTCTGTGGGTGGTAGGCTGTACTTCTCTTGAGCACTGTTCCCTGCAATCGGAATAGCTCCTTCCAGAAATGACTGAGGAACACCTTGTCCCTATCTGATACGATCGCCTCTGGCACCCCATGTAATATGATCACTTCTCTGATAAAGGCTGATGCTACTGTTACTGCGGTGTAGGGATGTCGGAGGGGAATGAAATGGGCATACTTGCTCAACCTGTCCACCACTACTAAGATCACTGTGAATCCCTCTGAACGGGGCAGCCCATGTATATGAAATCCATAGAGATCTCCTCCCATACTCTACCTGGCAAAGCTAAAGGCTGTAGTAATCCTCCTGGTGACATGGCTAAGTACTTACTCCTTTGACAGACCTCACATCTGGCTACCATCTCCTCTACATCTTTATGCATCCCCTTCCAGTACAACTCCCCAGCTAGCCTCCTGTATGTCTTTTGTACGCCTGAATGACCCCCTATTGCACTCCCATGAAACTCCTGGAGTAGGTTTGGGATGTGGATAGACGTCCGAGGCATCACAAACCTCCCCTTGATACAGCAGCTTGTCTCCCTCCATGGAGTATCCCGGGTGGCTATCTGGTTCCTTCAGTAACTCTGTCCTGATCTTTCCCAAACTCTCATCTCTAGCGCTTTCTTCTCTGATGGCCTCCCAGTCAAGCATCCAGGGCACGGATAGAGCAACTGTCTGCAATTCCTCCATACATCTGGATAGGGCATCAGCCGCCTTGTTCTCCACCCCCGGCCTGTACTGGATCTCAAAATCATACCCCAGTAACTTGGACAACCACCTCTGATGCTCTTCCGTTACCATCCGCTGTTCTAAGAGAAATTTCAAGCTCCGCTGATCAGTCCTGACAACGAAGTGTCTTCCCAGTAGGTAAGGCCGCCACTTCTGAATGGCCAACACGATGGCCATCAATTCCCTCTCATATACTGATTTCATCCTTGCTCGAGCAGTCAATACCTGGCTGAAATAAGCGACGGGTCTCCGATTCTGCATAAGTACTGCACCCAATCCGTATCCCGATGCATCGGTCTCCACGATGAAAGTCTGAGCAAAATCCGGCAAAGCTAGGACCGGCACTGTAGTCATTGCCTTCTTCAGGCTCTCGAACGCGGATGTGGCTGCTTCTCCCCACAGGAAGCCATCCTTCTTCAATTGCTCCGTAAGTGGCCATGCTATGGTGCTATATCCCTTCTGTAATACCCTGTCAATCCCAGAAATCCTCTCAGCGCCTTCAGATTCTTTGGTAGTGGCCACTTTAGCATTGCCTCAATTTTGGAGTGATCAGCTGCCACCCCTTTCTTGGACACCACATGACACCCAAGTACTTTACACTGGCTTGTGCAAAGCAGCATTTTTTTAAATTTGCCCTCAACTGGTGCTCCTGCAATACCTCTAACACTTTCTTCATGTGTTCCCAATGTTCGACCTCTGATTTGCTGTATATCAGGATGTCATCAAAAAATACTAACACAAACCGTCTGAGATAAGGTTTGAAGACCTTATTCATCAGGGCCTGGAAAGTAGCAGGTGCATTGGTAAGGCCAAAGGGCATCACCAAGAACTCATAATGGTCTTCATGAGTTCTAAAAGCTGTTTTGGAAACATCTTCCTTCTTCATTCGAATCTGGTGGTAGCCCGATTTCAAATCTATCTTGCTGAAAATCACGGTCCCACTTAATTCATCCAAGAGCTCATCGATGACTGATATAGGAAACTTATCAGGTACAGTCTCCTTGTTGAGTGCTCTGTAATCTACACAAAAAACGCCAGCTGCCGTCCTTCTTTTTCACCAACAGAACGGGACTAGAGAAAGGGCTGATGCTGGGTCTGATGATCTCTGCCTCCAGCATCTCTCTGATCAACCGTTCAATTTCATCCTTCTAGAACTGAGGGTAGCGGTAAGGACGTACACTGATGGGTGATACTCCCTCCCTCAACACAATAGCATGCTCATGCTCCCTCTGCGGTGGTAATCCCTGAGGCGGCTGAAATACCTCTTGGAACTGTTGAATCAACGGCTGAACGGAGAGGGGTATAGCTCCTTCCTCCTCCACTCCTGCCCCCTCCAAACTATGCAATTCCACCAGGCAGCCTCCTCCCTCCTGCTGAATGGTTCGGATTAGGGATTTGAGAGAAACCCCAGCCTTGGTCAACCCAGCGTCTCCTTGAATCATTCTCCTTCTCTCCCCTATCACAAGTTCCATCCTGAAAGTCCCCCAATTAATCTTTGTCTCCCCCAATGTACGCAGCCACTTCATCCCTAGGATGACGTCAGTACTCCCCAATTCCAAAGGAAGGAAATCTTCCTTCACCTGGATTCCCTGAATCTTCAGCACCACCTCTCTACAAACTCCCCTGCCCATTTCCACCTTTCTCGTGCCCATCATCACCCCATAGCCACCTGTGTCCACTAGCTCAATCCCTAGCGACTCCACTATCTGGGTGGAAATGAAATTATGGGTTGCCCCACTATCGATCAACACCACCACCTCCCGTTCAGCTATCTCTCCTCACACCTTCATAATGTGACTCGGAGTGAATCCCACTACAGAGTTCAGAGAGACTTTATGCTACATCCAGATGCAGCTTCTCATCCTCCTCCACCTCGGGGTCATTTCCACCTCTCTCTTCGTCTTCCTCATCTTCACAAACGAGGAGAACCTGAAGAGATCGATCCATGCACTTATGCCCCGGCATGTACTTCTCATCGCATCTGAAGCACAACCCTTTTGCTCTTTTGTCCTGCATTTCTTTGTCGGTCAATCTTTTGAACTGTCCCCCATTTCCTCCTCCACCCGATTTCTCCTTGGGCACCTCCCTCTGGTTCCCTGGGGCTACCCCTTTTGAGGGTAATACAACAGTAGTCATTTTGTATGATCCTCCTGAGTAGTTGCCTCTAGCTCCTCTTTCTGATCTCTTCTGATCTTCCACCAGTTGTGCAAGCTCCATGGCCTTGCCCAAGTTCCTTGGCTCCAGCACTCTGACAGCTGTTCTTATCTCCGGTTTGAGCCCCTTCATGAAATTCCCCTCTAGGGCCGATTCAGAGATGTGATCCAGACGGCTAGCCAAGTACTCGAATCTGTCCCGGTAGTCAGCCACGGTCCCCTCCTGAGTCAGAGCAAAGAATTGTTCATAGAAGTCTCCTCCCCCATCGGCTCGGAAACGTTCTAATAAACAATCCTTGAACTTTCTCCAGTTCCTGATAGGCTCTCTCCTGTCTCGCCATTGATACCATGCCAACGCCTTCCCTTCCAGACACAATCCTGCCGCCGTCAGCTTCTCATCATCTGTCAAACCGTTGACAGCAAAGTAACGCTCCACCTTGTAGATCCAGCCATGGCCATCTTCCCCCTCGAAGATGGGCATCTTCAACTTCATCACCTTCGGATCCCTTCCGTTACCCCGGTAATCTCCATAACCTCCCATTCCTCGAAGATGAGGAACTCCCCAAGTGTCCCGGTCCTCCCTCCGACGTTGGTATCCGAATCCATCGTCATAATCCCCTCTTCCCCTTTCAAAATCAGCACCTCGACGCTGAAATTCAGCACCTCGACGCTGATATTCTTCTCTCCTTTCGCCAAAATCTGCACTTCCTTCATATTCTCCCCTCCGGCCTTCAAAATCCACACCTTGACGCTGAAAATCAGCACCTCGACGCTGAAAATCAGCACCTCGACGGTCGTTTCCCAGGCTCATCTCCTCTCTAGACAGTGGCTCTAAAGGTGGCATGTCGTCGTCTCCCTCAAGGATCTCCACAGCCGGATTCCTCCTCCCCCGAAGCGGGTTCGGATTTCCTCCTACGCCATGGTCGCCGACAGCCTCTCTTGCTTCCGACACCGTCGGATTAGTCTTCATCTCAAGTAATTTCTTCATCATCTCTTCCATAGCCGCGAACCTCCCTTCCAACCTGTCATTGTTGGTGGAAATTTCCAGGAACTTTCCTTCCAGATCTGTCTTCAGTTGTCCGAACTCGTCTTCTAATACTTCCACCTTCTTTCCGGCCATCTTTCTTCTAACGGATCCCACAAAATCTTCTTCCGGAAAGGAAATACTTGCTGAAATTTCAAAATTTCAGCCGCCGGTGGTCCCGAATCGATGCTCTGATACCAATTTGATAGGAAATACTTGATTTCAAGTATTCCCTAATCGCTTTAGCAACAAATCACGAAGCAAACTGCTGTCCACAGTAGGAAATCAGCCAAAAACAGTGGAAAAAGAGGGAAAAACTGTAGAAGATGAGGAGAAAAAGACTTGTATTTCACTAGAAGACAATGAAAATAGCAAAGATACAATTTGTTCTTCAATTCGAGAGGAAGAACGTACTCTCCAAAATCTCCGGCGAAGCCAAGAGCCAAAAGCAAAACCTAGATCTCAAAGAGAAAACTCAAATTCAAGATCCCACTAATTTTCCCCCCAAACTCCTAATTATACATAATTAATCATAAAGGACAATAAAGGGCAATCATAAACTTCCTAAAACAGCCTCACACGTTCAAAAATTTCCCTCCTAACTTTCCCCCTCCAGCTCGACGCGGATCGCGCCTTCCGCCCGCCCCGTCCGTCTCCGCCTCGTATAGAATTGGACCGGTCCCTGTTGGACCGGTCCAACCGGCCCAGGATGGGCCGGTCTAACACCGTCTTTCCAGCTTGCAGACAAGGTGGGCCTTCGGGGGGTATTGTTAGACGCTGAACAAGCTACCGTCTGTTAGGCAGGAATAGCCTTCCGTCTGTTTAGGTAGAACAAGCGCCTATTTAATTGAAGTGGGGCCCATCAATCTAGCAATAATTAAGGACAATAATTAAGGACAACAATTAAGAGGAGCATAAAGAAGGGATTAGAAGGGAAATTCAAATTATGAGGTTTGTTTTGGCATTAATTATATTTTGTATGCTTTACATATATTGTTTAACCTAGGGTTAGGTTTTTATCTTATGTTTGCAGAAATTTAGAGTGTTCTTAGGGAGTTTTGGACTCTAGCCGGAGGCTAGAGATTTGCGAGAGCTGGATCCTCCTCTCCAATTGAGGATTCATTGTATCTTATTTGTTTTCTTCCCTATTTCATCAATTGAAGAGAGTTTTCTTCCGTTATCTTCCAACAAATAACTTTGGAGATTGTATTTCGATTGTTGAAATTCAATTTCAGCCAAGGGGAATTAGATTTCTGCAACTGCCTCCTATCATACTTCTTCATCAAATCTCTCAACAAATGTATAACTTCCATAGTAGACCTCATCATGAATCCAAACTAATGTTCAATGTTGAGGAACATTAGTATCCTGTCATAACCTATGCTCTCTCTCTTAGTTTTAATGTAAGACACATTAACTTAATTCCTCTATAATTTACACACTCTTGAGCATCAACTTTATTCTTAAAAATAGGAATCAATACTCTTTTTCCACTCATCTAACATTTTTTTGTCTTCAAAATAATATTAAAGAGTTTAGTAAGCCACTCAATTAGCATTTTTTCCACTTCATTTTCTTTAAAGCTTCTCCAATTTCAATTTTATCAATACAATGATAAAAAAAATCCATTTTCAATAAGGATGCTAAATCACTATAATCGATCGTATTTTCACAACCTTGGACCAAAATGATTCCTTGACTCTTTATGAAGGACCAAAATGATCCTCAACTATATTAAATGATTATTTTGGTTCCTCGAGTCCTTAAAGAGGAATCAAAATAGTCTTATGGTGTGACTATTTAGGATCTTTTTTATGGAGTGAAGGGAACAAAACAATCATTTAATATAATCGATGGCCATTTTGATCTTTCATAAAAAGTGAAGGAACCATTTTAATGATTTTCTCAAAAATTTATCGAATTATCCCATTCACTTATGCTAAATATCCTCTTCTACGAAAAGCACTTTTTGGTTTTCATCCTTAATACACTTCACTTGAATTAAATCCTTACTTCTCCCATCTTTTTACTTGGCTTGGCTAAACTTAAAGTACTTCCTACTACAAATTGCCTAAGTAAAAGCCTTGATTCCTCAATTAAAATAAATCAAGAATTCTTCCAATCCTTCTATTTTCCCTCTTTCCTTGGCTTGGTAATATAGCAACAACAACATTACTAAATTCACTGCAACAATTTGTAAGTACAATAGAAACAATAGTGCTGTGGTTGAGAACAGAGCCCTTACTCTAGTTGATGGGGCTGAGGGTTTCAGGAGCAGATCTAGTCATGCAAAGAGGGATAAAAGGGTAGTTTCTTGCTAATTTTTAGACTAAATTTATGAGGGATAAATTTTAATTCTGCCATAATTCTTTTGGGAATGCTGTCCCTCGTCTTAGAAAAATTCCTATTGATTCCACAAACCTTTTGCAAATCTAACCACAGATCATAGATTGAGATATTTATATGAAGTTCTAGCCGATAGGAAAATTTTATGGGAGGCTGCAAACCAGAAAGGAAACATCCGAAGATAATATGGACCGTGAAGAAAACATTTAAGCACTATAGGAGTGTTTTCCCAAAATAAAAGAACAAATGGTTGATCAGAAGATCGTAATGATGGCTCCTTCAAAGCTATGGTTCCAAGGAAAGAAAGTCCATTTAAAATTGAAGCAATGTTGTAGTTACCCTACTAAGATGGGGCAATCATAGAAGAGGTAATAGATAACTTGTTCGAACTTCTTAAAACATAATTTATCATATATGATTATTTAGATAGAAAGAAGATCACCTTCACTCTTCTAAAGATATCCTCATATGATTTAGTCCAGTGAAATTCACAACCTAATAAGATATGTCAATCTTAGGATGGTCAAAATTCAAGAGTTTGCTAAGAGCTCGGTTCTACCCCATCAGATATGAAAAAGAAAAGTTAATTGAATGACATAATTTGAAATAAGAGAATAAGTAGAGTGTGCAAGATTATACAATAGAGTTGACATGGTAGTAAACTGCTATAGAGATTTTATTGAACGAGAAATCAACTTTCATTATGTAGCAGGATTCCATGAGACTTTCCAACAACAACAACAACATCAAGCTTATCCCACTATTGGGGTCGGCTAAATGAATCCTTTTTCACCATTGTGTCCTATAAATCGTCAAATTCTCATTTAAATATAATAAAAATGTCATTTATAATATTTTCTAATAAATTCTTTTTAGGTCTACCTCTACCTTTCTCAACATAAGCCAAATTTAACAAATCTACTTCCCTAACCGGTCATCAGAAGATCGTAGTCTTATGTGACTAAACCATCTAAGACGACTCTCTCCAATCTTATATTCCACTCGAGCTACTCCAACCTTTTCACGCATATGCTCATTTCGTATCATGTCTTTAAGAGTAAAGCCACTCATCCACCTGAGCATCCTCATCTCTGCAACACTTAATTATATATTATGCTTCTCTTTTAATGGCTAACATTCTACACCATAAAGCATTGCAGGTCTCACCACTATCTTATATAATTTCCCCTTAAGTTTGAGAACAGCAAACCCGATGCATTCCTCCACTTCAACCATCCAACTTGAATTCTACTAATAATATCACCATCTATTTCATCATCACTTTAAAAAATAGACCCAAGATATTTAAACGTATACTCTTATCAATGATTTGATCACCCAAAGTCACAATCCCCCCATTAGATCTATTATTATTAAAATTACACTCCATATATTAAGTTTTAGATTTACACAAATGAAACCTTTAAACTCTAAGGTTAACCTCCATAATTCAAGTTTTCCTTCAACTCTCGTCTTATCAACAAGAAGAATATCATTAGCAAAAAGCATACACCAGGATACAACCTCTTGCAAATTTCTAGTGAAAACATCCATGAATAAAGCAAAAAGATATAGGCTTAAGGCTAATCCTTGATGTAATCCAACTAAAACAGGAAAATACTTGGTCAAACCATCTTGTGTTTGAACAAAAGTAACAGCTCTTGCATACGTATCCTTAATGACTTAAATATAAGCATTATTAACCCCTTTCTTTCTAGAACTCTCCATAGAACTTCTCTTAGAATTTTCTCATATGCTTTTTCTAAATCAATAAATATCATATGTAGATTCTCCTTATTATCTCTATACTTCTCCATCAAACTTCTCAATAAATGTATAGCTTCCATAGTGGACCTATATGACATGAATCCAAATTGATTTTGAGAAACATTAGTGTCAATGCCGCAACCTATGCTCCATAACTCTCTCCCATAGTTTTTAAAATATGACACATTAACTTAATTCCTCTATGATTCGCACAATCTTGTGCATTACCTTATTCTTAAAAATAGGAATCAACACACTCATTCTCCACTCATCTAACATCTTTTTAATCTTCGAAATAATATTAAAAAGTTTAGTAAGCTAAAAAATTCCTTCATCTCCTAAGTATTTCCACACCTCTATTGGAATATCATAATATCCAACAGCTTTTTCACACTTCATTTTCTTTAAAACCTCTCTAACTTCAATCTTACTAATACGTCAATAAAAACAACAATTTTTATTTTCATTACGGTGCTAAGATCACTAAAGTCAATCAAATTCTTACAATCTTCATTGAAAAGTTTAGTAAAATATCTCATCTATCTTTATAGAATATCATCTTCTAATGAAACACTTTTTGATCTTCATCATTAATGCACTTCACTTAAACTAAACCCTTACTACTAATATTTCTTTGTTTGGCTAACTTATATATATAAATCTTTCACCCTCCTTAGTATCTAATATATTATATAAATCATTAAAAGCTAAGATCTTTGCATCGCATATTATTTTCTTAGATACCTTACAGACCTCTTTATATATATCTCAATTATAAAAAAATTTATATCTAAACCAATTTTTATAACAAATCTTTTTATTTTTAATCTTGTCTTGCATATTTTAATTCTATTTTTACTATTACGAGATTTTTCTATTGATATTCCAAGCACATCTTTTACAACATTCTTAATATCGCTATTTGTCTTTTCCTACATAATATTAACTTCCTCATGCACAGACAAAATTTTAAGATCTAGAATCTTATTCTTAAAAATATTTTGTTAATATTCTTTAAATGTCCTCATCTAATCCTAGAACAACGTTTTATTTTATTTTTTATTTGTTGTTCATTCATCTTAAAGTCCAAAGCTAATAATTTATATTTGGTACTTGATACATAAACTTTCATTCGGATTAACTTTACAATCTTTGCAATCTAAATAATCAATTTTTCTTATAAAAAAGTAATCAATCTAAGTTTTATTAATATCTATTCTTATAAGTGATGAGATGCTCATCTCTTTTTTTACTATTACGAGATTTTTCTGTTGATATTCCAAGCATATCTTTTACAACATTCTTAATATCACTAGTTGTCTTTTCCTACATAATATTAACTTCCTCATGCACAGACAAAATTTTAAGATCTAGAATCTTATTCTTAAAAATATTTTGTTAATATTCTTTAAATGTCCTCATCTAATCCTAGAACAACGTTTTATTTTATTTTTTACTTTTTTTTCATTCATCTTAAAGTCCAAAGCTAATAATTAATGTTTGGTACTTGATACATAAACTTTCATTCGGATTAACTTTACAATCTTTGCAATCTAAATAATCAATTTTTCTTATAAAAAAGTAATCAATCTAAGTTTTATTAATATCTATTCTTATAAGTGATGAGATGCTCATCTCTTTTCTTAAATAAGGTATTAGTAATTATAAAATCATAAGCTAAAGAAAAATTTAATATGGTCTTACTACCTTCATTAGTCTCTTCAAACTCATAGCCACCATGAATGCTTTTAAAATCATCTAGCTCTCTACCAACATGTTCATTTAAATCTCTTCTAATAAAAATTCTTTTTTCAAGATGTATCTTTTATATTAACTCTTTTAAGTCATTTTAAAATTTTATTTTTGAACATATATCCAAACCTACCTGAGAAGCGTAAGCACTTATAATGTTAACAATCTTAGAATCAATAACAATCTTTAAAGCTATAATTATATTATCAATTCTATTAATTTTTTTAACATTATCCTTCAAACTTTTATCTATAATCACACATATATTATTTCTAGTATGACTCCTACCATAATACAATAATTTAAATCCTAAAATATCAATCTCTTTAGTCTTCTCACCAACCCATTTAATTTCCTAAATGCAAAGAATATTTATCTTCATGAATCATAATATCTTTTAATTCCATTAATTTGCCTGTAAAGGAACCTATATTCTAAGTTTTTATTCTGATATTAATTTCAGGGGCTAACTTCTTTAAACACATCCGTCCATAATGTGAAAACCCTAGCCTATTTAACACTTCACCCGAGCGCCAATGCAGCGGCCCTTGCACACTTGTTATTTTATTCAAGTCATACAGTGTGTCACTTCCACGAGACTTTCCGTACATAGAAATTTTTTTCAACTATCAATGTTCTTGAAGCTACACTAAAAGCATAGCACTAGAGAAATAGAACAAGTCTTTCTCCAATGGGCAAAAATCCTCCATGAAATTACAAAGAAGAAATTACATAAGCATCTTTAACGCTGAAAGACAACATACCATCATGCAATACATACTCAAAGATTGATGGAATATGAAACAAATAAAGTAGAAATTAGGAAAGAAAGAAGAAAATGACTTTATCATCACCTCAGAAGAACTAATTCAAGTTGGTTAAACATCAAAGATAGACCTTACATTAGCTCTGATGTTACATAAACATTACAATGGGGAGAGGAGGAACATTTTCAACTTAAACTTAGATAAAGTATATTCTCGCCCATGTTATCTAGAATAAGGCAGTGAAAATAATTTGATTTATCAAGCTTTTGTTAAAGAATTGGGGTTACTTACTACAGAGCATCCAAAACTTTATTCTTTGAATTGGTTACATAAAGGTAATATTTGTCGGGTCACTAAAAAATGTGCTTTGTTTGCTTTCTTAAGAGATTTTATTGACTAGGTAGTTTGTGAAGTAGTTCCATTTTAAAAGCATGGTCTGCAATTTTGAGAAGTCTTTATCGAAGAGATAGAAATGTTATATTTTACTGAAGATAACAAAATTTTTGGTTGGTAAAAGAAGGGAGAAAGTAGAAAGCCATGATTGATTGTTTTACGTTCATAAGAGATGGGGAAGACTAGCAAACTATAAGGTCCTGAAAAAATATCAAAAGCTCTCTTCCTGAAGAAAAGCGTTAAAAAAGCAATCCCAATTGTTGATCCATTGTCTGCCCAATATGATGAACCATCACAACAAAATAAGAAGACCAAGGCTACAAAGAAAACAAGATAGAACAATCTAAAATGGGTAGCAGGAAAAGGAAAAGAGTACTCATTTGTAGGACAAAATATGCTAAAATGGGGAGTTGTGATCCGAGATAACCTCTTTTGGAAGAATTTTTTTAAATCAAAATGTTGGAAAGAAAAATCAAGTCATCAAGAATTCCCAAGTGAAGAATATTGCAAATCAAATGTCATATGAGGGAGATCAAAGCCCAAGAAGTTGGATTTATTTTGGATGATAATTAAATTTTAAATTTTCAATTGTAAATAAGGTTTCGTTCTTTTGTATAGTTAATTTATGAAGGATAAGTTTATTCCTTATTCTATGAAATAATTTATAAAGGATAAATTTCTCCTAAATTGTGAAATTATTTCAAGGGAATGATAAAAAATAATGTTAAATTCAAATTAATTCCTGCCATGGGTTGCCCATTTAGCGGCCCTAATTCCTGCATTGACAAAAATTCAAAATTCTTCCAATGCTTATTCCATTTCCCCTCTTACCTTGGCTTGAGTTAGATCAATGGTGGCACCAAAGTATATGATAGGAAGTGGATGCAATTTTCTTGAAATCAACAAATGACTATAAAAAATTAGGAAATAAAACACATCAAAAATATTTTTATTATAATAAATATGAAAAAAATAGCAAGATATAGTTGGATCTTCAATTGGAGAGGAAGATCTGGCTCTCCCAAATCCCTAGCCGCCGGCTAAAGCCCAAATAACCTAAGAATAAACTAAATTCAACAAACTCTCAAAACATCATCCTGAAATCATCCAATTATTAGCCTTAAATAGGCTCCCATAATTCTCTCCCAAATTAGCCCCATTTTCTTAAATAATTCCCTCTCAAATTTGAATTCAAATTAGGTTTATTTCCCTAATTAATTCCCCCCTAATTATAATTAAAACTTTCTTAAATAATCCCCCTTAATTCCTCCTCATCTTCCCTAAATAATTCCCTCTTAGATTTTTAATTTAAATTAGATCTCTTGCCCTAAATAATTCATTCCCAACTATAATTAAAATATTAATAAATAATTCCCTTTTGATAAAGAACCTTCTTAAATAGCTCTCTCTTGATTAGGAAATTTTTTAATTCTCTATCAATCAAATCGGCTGATCCATCAATACTCTCCTCCCAAATTTCCACCTTGTCCTCAAGGTGGAACGAAGTAAATTGCTACAAAAGCACTTGACTAATAGCACTGGACTAAAAAATGGACTGACATTGGGTCGAACGATCCCTGCCTCGAGAATCTCCTTGACTAATCTCTCAATCTCTTCGTTTTGGATTTGGGAATGACGATACAGACGATTTCTGATAGGTGAGACTCCTTCCTTCAAGATGATAGCATGCTCACGTTCCCGCGGAGGAGGCAACCCCTAAACTAGCTGGAACACCCCTCGATATTGTTGTAGGGGTGCGAAAACCATGTTTGGCGCTTCTATCTTCACCACATCTTTTTCTCCTTCCAAACTTTGCACCTCTTCCAAAAATCCTAGTCTCATTGGAAGTGGCTCCAAATGTCGCATCTCCTCTTCTTACCCAAATATTTCCACCTAATTTTCTCCTCTCCTAATCAGATTAGGATTTTCCCATTTTCTCGGCCGGTGGTGGCTTCCCTCGCCTTCGACAACACCTTTTTGTTTGGAACTCGAGCAGCTTCCTAATCATCTCCTCCATGATGGCAAACTTCCCATTGATCTTCTCATAGATGGCTAAAATTGCTTTTCGAAATATGAACAAAATCATATTTCAATTGTCTGATCTCCCCTTCTAACATTTCTACCTTTCTTCCCACCATAGGTAACCGGATCATGCTCTGGTACCACTTTGATAGGAAGTGGATGCAATTTTTTCAAAATCAGCGAATGACAATAAGAAATTAGGAAGAAAACACACCAAAAAATATTTTTACTGCAAAATATATGAAAGAAAATAGCAAGATATAGTTGGATTTTCAATTGGAGAGGAAGATTCAGCTCTCCCAAATCCCTAGCCGCCGACTAGAGCCCAAATAACCTAAGAATAAACTAAATTCAGCAAACTCTCAAAATATCATCCTGAAATCATCATATTGTTAACCTTAAATAGGCTCCCATAATTCCCTCCCAAATCAGCCCTTTTTCCTAAATAATTCCCTATCAAATTTGAATTCAAATTAGATTTATTTCCCTAATTAATTCCCTCCCAATTATAATTAAAACTTTCCTATATAATCCCCCTTAATTCTCCTCCTTTTCCCTAAATAATTTCCTCTAAGATTTTGAATTCAAATTAGATCTTTGCCCTAAATAATTCCTTCCCAATTATAGTTAAAATATTACTAAATAATTCCTCTTTGATTTAGAACCTTCCTAAACAACTCTCTCTTGATTAGGAAATTTTCTAATTCTATATCAATTAAATCGGCCGGTCCATCAATAAATTTGATAGGAAGTTGATGTAATTTCAGCAAAATCAGAGAAAGACAAAAAAATTTAGGAAGAAGAACACAAGATCTTTTTTTATTGAAAAAAAAAAAACTAAGAAAAAAAAACACAAGATACAGTTGGATCTTCAATTGGAGAGTAAGATCTGGTTCTCCCAAATTCCTAGTTGTCGGCTAGAGCCCACTCAACCTAAGCAAAACTAATTCCAACAAAATCAAGCGTAAAAACTGAACCTTAGGGTAAACAACTTATTTAAAGCATACAAAACATAGCAAATTCCAAAATAACCCTCCCCTAGTTCCCTCCCAAATCAACCCCAAATATGCCCTCTTAAATTAGGAAATAATCTCCTCCAATTCAACCCCTAAATCATCTATCTTCAATTAGTAAACATCTCCTAATTAATCTCCTCCAAATCAACCCCAAATCAGCCCCCTTCAATTAGGAAACATCTCCTAATCAATCTCCTCCAATGCAGCCCTCAAATTAGCCCTGTTCAATTAGGAAACATCTCCTAATTAATCTCATCCAAATCAGACCCCTTTCTTTATAAATTTCCCTCTTATTTAAATTCAAATAGGAGATCTTTTTATAATTAATTCCCTCATATCATAATAAATTATTGCTTTGTTGGGCCCCACAAGAGGGGGCCGAAATCTCCCTTAATTTTGTTCCAGGTTCCGCCCCATCCCTTGCTTGCTGGGCCGGCCTATCCAACCTCCCTTAGCTTGCAGTCGTAACAATACTCCCCCCCCCCCCCCAAAGACGCACCTTGTCCTCATGGTGGAAGGATGGGAGCTGTTGATAGCTTTCTTCGGCTGCTCTGTTAGTGGCCATGCTATCGTCCACTGGAACCAAGCTAGTGCTTTCCTCTCTAGACATAGTCATGCAACCGTAAACTTCTCCTCCTCATTCAATCCATTCACCATAAAATACATCTACACTTTCAACAACCACCCATAAGCATCCTCCCTTTCAAATACTGGCATCCTCAACTTCCTCACCCTATGATCGCTACCACCCCAATAACATTTTCCTCCTCCAGTGTAGCGATTGTCGTGATCTTTCTTTCTCCCATGTATCGAGGGCGGGAATCCCACCTTCCTTCCTTTCGCCTCACATGAACCGATCCCCATGGTTCAACAGGTCCCCCACCTTCGGCCGTCCACTCCCCTTGCCCAAAAGACCTCCCATAATGGTCAGTCATCCCACCACCTTCACCACAAAACTCCCTTTATGTTGTTCCCCCATCCGATAACCCTATCCCGCCCATTATCGAAGACCTAGGAGGTGGCTCTTAAAAAAATAAAATAGGAGGTGGCTTTTGACCCCCTCCTTCTCTGATGGCCAACTCCCCTTGCCCAAAATGCCTCTTATAGTGGTCAGTCGCCCTACCACCTCCACCAAAATATTTTCTCTTTGTTGTGCCCTCATCCAGAAACCCGGATCCACCCCTTATTGGAGCCCCATGAGATGGCTATTGATGAAAGAAACTCCCCTCTTCAAACTCTAGTCTGATCTTCTTTCCCTTCGATTCAATCAAGGGAATCCCTGTCAAATCTTGGTTAGGGTTAGCCATCGGAACCCTCAGTGAAGTTTTTGTTTGCATCTCCAAGAGCCTTCTTAACATCTCCTCCACCCTTCTAAATCGGTTTTCTATATGGTTTTCCATATATGAAAATCTTTCTTCCATCGCAGAGAACTTCTCCGCACCGGTTTTGAATTACTCCATCTCGTCTTCCAACGGCTCCATCTTCTTTGCTGACATTAATTGGATCTAGGCTCTAATTGCAAAAACAACAAAGATATCATATTTTTCGGCCCAAGAAAGCGCTCTGATACCAATTTGATAAGAAGTGGATGCAATTTCAGCAAAACCAGAGAACGACACAAGAAATTTAGGAAGAACACAAGAAATTTTTTTTCATTAAAAAAAATTAAGAAGAAAAGCACAAGTTACAGTTGGATCTTCAATTGGAGAGGAAGATACCGTCTTCTAAATCCCTAACTGTCGACTAGAGCCCATTCAACCTAAGCAAAACTAATTCCAGCAAAATCAAGCGTAAAAAATGAACCATAGGGTAAACAACTTATTTAAAGCATACAAAACAAAGCAAATCCCAAAATAGCCCTTCCCTAATCCCTTTCAAATCTGCCCTATTTAATTAGGAAATAATTTTCTCCAAATCAGCCCCCAAATCAGCCCTCTTCAATTAGTAAACATCTCCTAATTAATCTCCTCCAAATTAGCCCCTTTAATAAAAAAACATCTCCTAATTAATCTCCTCCAATTCAGCCCCCAAATCAGCCGTCTTCAATTAGTAAACATCTCCTAATTAATCTCCTCCAAATCAGCCCCCAAATATGCCCTCTTCAATTAGGAAACATCTACTAATTAATCTCTTCCAAATCAGCCACTTCTAATTAGTAAACATCTCCTAATGAATCTCCTCCAAATCAATCACCAAATCAGACCCCAAATCAGTCCACTTTCCTTATAACTTTTCCTCTCTTATTTGAATTCAAATAGGAGATCTTTTTTTAATTAATTCCCTCCTATCATAATAAATTATTACTTTGCTGGGCCTCACAAGCGAGCCGAAATCTCCCTGAATTTTGTTTCAGGTTCCGCCCCCTCCAATGCTTGTTGGGCCGACCTGTCCAGCCTCCCTTGGCCTACAACCATAACAGTATACCACAAAATTGCAGAAAAGATGCTGTTAAAAACCACAACACTTTAGCAATGGACGTATTGTAGTAGAGAACTGAATTCTGCTACTCTAGCTTAAGGGGCTTAGGGTTTCAAAAGCAAACTTATAAGGAAGAATTCAAAGGAAAATTAAGGGGTCGGGGAATCCTAATTTCTAGTTCCTCTGAGAACCTTAACGCGCATCCTAAAAATAACTCCACTGGTTCCAAAATCTTTGGCAAATCTAATTATGAATTAAAATATTAGATTGAATTATATCAACCTTTTAATGCAGAGTCTGAACCCATCTTGCCGCAGACCTTTTCTAAAGCACAAAAGTATGTGGTACTTGATAAATCATGTCAACGGATAAGAATTTAGCTGAAGTACGGCAACTTCATGTACAGTTATGCTAATTGAAACTAAGATGACTACTACAAACTTTTAAAAAAACATGGTAAATTGGAAAATAAAAGACACCAATTGTCAAATTAAGGAAAGCTTTAAGTCATTCCAAAAATAAACCACTTGTAGCTCCGACAACACATAAGAATTAATCTCAAATACTGCAAACATGTAACAGTCTGCTACAAATACAAACTTTAAAAATAAAAATATAATGGGCAACAAAAGCCATTACCAATTAGACAAAATAAAAAATTAAAATTAAAATTAAACGAAGGAAAAGCAAGGCTTTGTTATACTAAATTGTTGTATGAAAATAACAGTTAACTAAGTCTCCATCTGCAATTAAAAACCTGCAACAAGGATAAAAAATTCACAGCTCATCTAATCATGAAAAAGGGAATCAAGTCGCTTACAATCTAAATGATCGATAATGCATTAGAGGAAGCAAAAAGAAACAAAGCAGAGAGCATTCATTATCATAAGGCTGACCCCAACTAATCAAAATAAAGATAGCATTTTTGAATAATATAATATTCTCAGACCACAAATCAGAACAAGCTATGAAAGAAATGTGCTCCCATACTCTTCCAACATCCAGTAACTTCGTCTCTGAAAGTTCTCATCATCTTCTCCGTGTGCATAATAGCAATGCAAAACGTCTACGCTTCCAGCCTGAAATTTTTGACATGTTGAAGTAGCTAATTACTCTTGAGAAGTGAAGCACTTAGGAGAAGTAGAATATTCATGTGAAACATGCAAAAGTTTTCATAACAAAGTAATGCTGTTTTTTAACATGAGTTAAAAAAACGAACAATTAAAGGAGCCATACCAATTTGATACGCAAATTTTAACCAGAAGTTCTCTACGAACTTCATATTATGGTGCCATAAAAGCAGCCATTGAAGCTGGAAATTTAATATATTAACATGCATATGCACAAAATTTTTTGTATTGTTACGTATATCAGTCATATTTTACATATGCGGTGGAGATGTCCACGTCAATGTGCACAGTACTCGAGACTTGAGAGATAAAATAAGTAATCAAAACAAACTGCATGCAAATCATATCTCATGGACACACAAACTTTACTTATCTCAATTGAAACATACTTTTAGCTTCTCATGAGCTTCCTTCACAGTCTTTCCATCCTTTTTCTTCCTCCAATTATGGCCATCCTTCCGGAAGTATCTCAATACCTTCCGATCAAATAGGAAAAGTGAACCACCTAATTTACATGTTAAACAAGTTAGGATATTTATAAGCAATAGTATGAAACATTCTTAGGTTGAATATCCAAATTTATAAAAACATGCATAGAAAAAAATGATGCGAAAATAGAAAATAGTAAAAATAGATTTGGCCACCCTAAAAGACTTTAGTTATTTAACATATAGAAGCAAGCTCTCATTCCCGAAACAAAAAAGCTAAGCTTGAAAGTTTATCTAGCCTTGAAGGCGTGGATGCAAGGCTTTCAATTTTGAAATGGGTGGCTATGGATATGTAAAACACCTCAAGATTAATGGAGAAATTTTATGAGGAGAGTAGGCTAAGTAAAACGGTCGGCCAAGAGCTAGGTCAAATCAATCGTAAAACTATCTCTTAGGATGATACCTTTATGGTTGTGGCATAGAAGGAACTTTTGGGCATGAATCCTCTTGAAAGTTGTAGGGGGAGGCTGGGGGATGTGATTAAGTTTTTGGAGCGAATTCAACATATTAAGGGATAATTAGTAGAGGTTATACCCATGACTAGCTCAAGGTGTCTAATTTGAGCTGATTTTGGCCAATTTTGAAATACGTAGTTGAGAGAGGAATCTAATGGTGTCTTCGAGACTAGAGAGGCTTTAGAAGGTTAATGGGGAGAATGGAGAGTTGATATAGAGTATTTGGTAGGGATCCAAGGTGTTTTGAGGATTTTAAAAGGGGAAAGATAAACTAGGTCAAGGGTGCCCTTGTTTTTGTTGAACCTTTGCAGGGGGCTTAGAAAAAAAAATTATATGAACAATGGCAAAAACCTATCGAAAGAGGAGGCTAGGGTTGTGGGGAATAAGCAGGAGAAGCTGGGAGAGAAATCAGAAAGAGATAAGAATGATACCATGTCTTCTACCAAGAAATATCCAAAGGGGCTAGCCACTAAACACAAAACAAAAGGGGTTCGGCCATCAGGCACACAACCCTAGAAATGTCAATCTCAATTTTTTTTTTCTCAAGCATCAAAAGCTGATTTTCATTCTTTAAAGCAAATGTTTGAAGCATTACATAAGCTTATAAGAAAAAATAAATTAAGAAATGAGAGGAAATTCAAAGCAAAGAAGAGAAGAGAGTGGAACCACTCCAATCTTGACTTCAATCAAGGAATGACCAGCTCTTCGCTCGCCAAAATAAGGAGAATGAAAATAGAGTAAGGGAAAATTAATTAAATAAAAACCTCCCACTTGGAGGGAAAGACTTATAATTTTATTTTCACTTTTGAAGTATAAATTTAATCATGTATAAAATTTCAAAAATTATAAATGTAGACTTCTTTTTTTTATTGGATGAATCTCTCTTGACCCTTGATCTTGATATTGTGATAGAGTAATCATAGCCTTTGCTCTCATTTGAAAGCTTAATATTGTTTTGATAGTGGGGCCATAATAATTTGTTGTTTGATGTTTCACATCAATTTTGTTGAGCCCATTAGATCTTTTGCTTTGCAAAGTTGAAATCCGAGCATTCTTTAGAATGTCCTGGTGCTAATTTCTCCAAATCTTCCTTTGTGATCTATATGTCCTCAATATATGGCTTGTTCTTCCATATGATCAAAACATGTGTGCCGCAACTTGATTTGTAGGTGAGGCTTGAAAATTTTTTTATGAATATAAAAGTAGAATAAAAAAATGCATAAGTTAGAATGAAAGCCACATCAATGAGTCTCTTTGAATCAGTAACACAACCATCTAGCCTAGCTTTAGAGGGCCTAATCACTATCAATTAAAGTTGAGCATTCTTCTTTTTTATTAAATTCCGATCAGATAATAAAAATAGGATTATGGAGTGCAATTAGAGAGATCTTTTTTATGGGCTTGATAGGTAAAAATTTGATGTTTTTGTTATCTATGTTCGAACACATAGCTCTCCATGCCATAATGAATAATAGACAGATAACATGAGCATGGCCGCCTAAAAGGATGTGTGCTATATTTATAAGTAGGACATCACACCAAAATTTTATCCTCGGCCAACAAGCACATAATAATGGGGTTCAACCACAAAGAACACAACCATAAATATTTCAATCACAAAATTCTTCTCAAATATTCAGTGCTAATTTTCATTCATCGAAGAAACTATTTAAAGCATTACATTAGGTTCTAAGAAAGGAAATAAGAATGAAAAAAAAAAAAAAAACAATGCAAAGAAGGAAAGAAAGTGGGCTGCTCCAATCTTGACTCCAAACAAGGAGTGACAACTCTATGCCTTTCAAATAAGAAGAAAACAAGTAAAGCAAAGATAAATTAATAAAATAAAAAAGCCTCTCACAAGGAGGGAAAGATTTTAAATTGTAAACATGTATATAAATTCAGTGGAAGATAAGATTAGAGAGAGTCGCCTTAGATGGTTTGGTCACATTAACCGGAGGCCTTCCGATGACCTGGTTAAGAAAGTTGAGGTATTAAACTTGACTTATATTAAGAAAGGTAGAGGTAGAACTAAAAAGACTTGGTTTGAAAATATTAGAAATGGTCTTTCTTAATTAGATTTAAATGAGAATTTGACTTTTAACCGGACATAATGGCGAAAAAAGATTCATGTAGCCGACCTCACGTAATGGGACGAAGGCTTGATGTTGTTGTTGTATATAAATTCAAAACTTCTCAAATATCAACTTATTTAATTTTCTTGTTGGATGAATCTAACTTGGCCCTTAATCTTGATCTTGTGCTGGGCCTTGATCTCATCTTAAGCTCTTGATATTGCTTTTGTGTTTAGCCATAATCATTTTCTGCTTGATGTTCTACCTCAAAAGCTCTCCAATAAAATTCTAAAAATAAATACAACAGTAAAGGTTTGAAAAGGATAAATATAACACCAAGTAATAAAGTTTGATGGGAAACTTCTAATTCTAGTCATCCCAAGATAACAAATGAGTAACAAAAATATAGCATACATGGTTTGACATGCATTGAGTAAAATACGTCCATGCATAAACCAGACCATATTATCAATAAAGTATTTTAGCCATCACAATTGAAGTTTAGTTGCTATAAAAAAGAAAAAAATTGCAAGTTTAGTTAGGAAATGAACCATACTAGGAGGCTTGTTTGGTGGCTCCGGCGCAATGCAAAACTTATGGTAGTTACGTAGGATTTCACATATTTCTATTGGGCGTAACCATCGATGTTGCGCTTCTTGAAGTATTTGCTCTAAATCTATAAAAATGGGTCAAATTAGATAACAGTAAGATGTACAATGGATAAAAGGTTGAATAAACAAAAGAGAGCATTAATGCAATGAAAAACATTGGCTCAATCCAATAGGACGATATTTAAAATATTGTATAAATGAACTAAAAAGTTATTGTAATTTCAAAAAACAAGTCCCACCATTCGCATGGGTCAAAAGTTTTGAACAGATGTTTTAACTGGCATTGACAATCACGCAAACACAAATATCCAATCAGCAGACGCTTCTATTTCCTTAGGACAAACAATCACTTTCACAATTTATTAGAGTTTCAGTAGAAATAAGGCAAGAGGCAAACACTACAAATGCAAACTAGTATGCAATAGCCATTGTTGTGACTTTGGAATTTCACTCCAATCAGCATACGCTTTTATTTCCTCAGTACAAACAATTGCTTTCACGATTTATTAAAGTCTCAGTGGAAATAAGGAAAGAGTCAAACACTACAAATGCAAACTGCTATTCAATAGCCATTGCCGTGACCTTGGAATTTAACAAAAACTTGAAGCATCTCTATCACTATAAATGGAACGGTATACTAAGACACATAACGTGCTTAAAAATGTTAATATGTTATATTGATGGCAAGCTTCACATAACCAAAATCTGCATATTATTTCTAGCCAAGATCTAGAAATAATATTCCTCACTACTAGAAGTTAATTTCAATATATTAATGTCGTAAGCTGTAGAGCAATCAAACAAGGGCTTCTCGTGCATCAAAAGAGTAAGGAGAAATTTTTTAAAAAGTCCCCATAAAAAATAGGTTACAAAAACACTAAAATATATTTGCAAAAAACAAATATTTTGGCTCACGTCAGTAATTACATGACAAGTTAGCATGAATTATAAAATGAAAAAAAATGATCCTGAATATGATGTGATTCATTAAGACTTACATATGTCATTAACTTCACTAATGATTTATCTTGAGTAAGCAGAAATAAAAAATTTGGGGGATAAAATGAATATCATAAGAAAATCCTTAAAAATTTTCTTTGTTCCCCCGTATTGATTTTGTTCAACTAAAACATTAATATTTTGACAAATTTAAATGCAACCCTAATACCTATCATATTTGTTCTCATTTTCCCTTTAACCAAAAATAAAAAATAAAATTTTTTCCCTTTAACCGAATAGATTCCAGGTATCCCTCCCTTCCCTTTGTATCTAGGTTGCAATGGCTCAATAAACTATCATATGATCACATCAAAGCAAACCTGCCCTCCCCTCTCTCATTTCTCTCTCTACATATAAGTTGCAACTACTCAATCATTGCCTGATGATCGCATCAAAGAGGGCCCTCCCTCCCTCCCTGTGTCTAGGGTGCAATTTCTCAATGAACAACTAGCTATTCACATCAAAGAGAGGTTTGTGGAGAATCCTAGTGGTAGTTTAGCATGTCCATATTGGACAAACATTGATACCTCACTCTTCTTAGGAGTGTAAAGGCATACATATTACTTGCAATTTGCTATTTTATTCAATGACCAATACTTTCAAAAGGAGCTGCATCTCTAATGGCTTCCAAATCCTCAAGGACTTAGATGGATTTAGATAGCATCAACTTGAAGCAAGTTTATAGTAAATCTCTTAACGTCCATCTTAACCATATCAGCCAAATCATTATCCATTCAATGGAGTGTCAAAGGTCAATTTGCAAGCTGAATCGACCCCTGACTCACACTATGCTCACACACAACATCTTTCAAAGCATATTCTCTAACAACTGAAGCCTTGAAGCAATAAAGACAATGATTTGTTATAGTTTCTTCAGCTAGGTAAGTGCATAATTACTCCAAGAGAGCCAACTTAAACTTTCTCTTACGTGTAGACCAAATTAACAACTTAAAACTTCTAATTATAAACCATACTAGCATCTAACAAAATGATCTAATTTTAATAATTTATTTAGAAGAAAAAAATTAGGGAATAAAGGTAAATCGTGAAATATGACATCAACGTAAAGAAGACGATGCACCTTGGGATCACCATTTAATATAGAATCTAAACGACTCTGCAGTTTCGTGCCTAAGATGGGTCAAAAGATGGGCATTTACCAAAACTTCATTAAAATAGCAAGCTTTCACCAAGTGTTTACTAGATGAGATATTTTCCAAAAATTAGCCCAAAAAGCGATCAAATTAACATCTGCCCTTGATATCCTAAAATCCAATTATAATTCGTGTCGGCATCCTTATCCAGCAAAGCGTATTCTTTCTGGAGAAGGAACATCGCCCTGCCCTAGAACACATTTATTCCTTAAGTATGCTCTACAAGAATTGTCACTACTGAAACGCATAAGAAATCACCAAATTCTGCTTAGACAACGATAGATTCAACTTAAGAAATCAAGAAAGTTGAAGAACTCTCACTTAACGGCGGGGTGACCCCCGAGATGCGGGCTTCCGCCATCGAAGAAGCAAGAGAGCCGAAGTAAGAGCAAATAGCCAGCTCAATCAGTCAAAGAAAGGATAAATAGGCGAAATTCGGCGGCAAAAACATCCAGGTAACGGATCCGGAGAAACGGGTGGTGTCAGAAGTACAAGACCTCGACTTGTTTCTTGAGATTGTTCAATGTTTTAGTTGAATGAGCAGGTGGAAGGTAAGACCAATATAGCCGCCGCCAATTTGGAAACCCGGACAGAGATTTTGGACCTGCTTTTCCAGACTTTGAGTTTGAGGGGCAATTTACACCTCGTTTTAAGGGTATTATGGTAAACTAACGTTCGTCGGAATGGACTGAATTGGAATTTTAAACCTCTAACCAGTTGTATTCATTTTAAATTGAAACTAATAGAATTTTTTATTGTTTATCTCCTTTAAAGAATTTGTTTGAGCAAATATAATTTTTTTTTGGATTTAATATTCTCAAAAAAAAAAAAATCTCACATGAAGAAAAATTTCTTATATTAAAGGGCTATTCATTGGTTCAAATATCTATACTACTATATAAAAGTGGCTTGGGATTCCACTCCTAGCAAATCCTGATCGTTCATTTATAAATTTTAAATTAATCTGAAACATTGATTTATTACTCTTCAAATTCTTTATTTATAACACACTGTATTAACTTCTTATACTACAAAACGTTTTATTTTCCCGTGTGTTTCATTTCTTTATATGTTTCGAGTTTCTTGTTATTAAATCTTCTAAACATTTTAATTTCCCATCCGTTTCATTTTCCCATTATTAACCTATTCATGCGAACGCGAAAGATGATACGACGGCTACTAGCTTCCCCTATTCTTCTTGGCTCTTCCTCCTCTTCGTTTCTTCGTGTGAAAGGTGAGGCGTCGGGGCTCCTCTTTCCTATTATTCTTTCAAAAACTCGGTGGTGTTACCTTCCCACTCATGAACTCCCGCATTCGTTGGTTGTCTTTATGAATTTTCTCTTTTTTTTTTTGCAACAACAAAGCTCGGTGGGGGAATGCAGTGGGAGATCGTTGGTTGTCTTTTTGGATTTTCTGTTTTTTGCAGCAGGAGAGCTCGGTGGGGGAAAGCGGGAGAGGTCTAAAGTAGTTCTTCTATTTCAGGAGTTAGATAAGGTAGCTGATTTTAGTAATACTATAATTTTCTATTTGTAGATTGAATTGATTTTTAATTGATGAAATATTTGACAAAATTTCAATCTGTTTACTAGAATTTTCTGGAATGTAATAATGATTTGTGATTTTTTATTGTAAGAATATAATTGATTGTTTCTGAGCTTCTCGTTTTCCCGTTATTCCTTTCGCTGGTGGGTTATGCTTCTTGGTAGAGATCCTTTGAGTATTGAATGTTGCGTGCCTTCTCTTAGGAAAGGAATAGATGGCCAAACCTGCTAGATTTATTCTATGTTTAATGATTTTTTAGATGGGGTAGATTCACAGAATCTTCTTGACTCTTCACCTGTGAAGCAATGCCCGTGACTCGCATGCTGCTTTGTTGGTTGGCCATTATGCCTTCCACTATTTTAGTTGATTTACTTTTGTCGCATGTGATCTTTCTTTGAGCCCAACTATTTCATTGAAGGCTTCTATTTTTTTTTTTTTTTTTTCTCTTTGGTTCTAAATATTATATACAGTATCTTGTGGATTTTTTTCTTATTAAGAAAATTGGTATTAATTTCTGTATTTGTTACCTTTTTGCTCCCCCATTTTGTATGCATGTACCCAATCTTCTGAAGTGCTATATTCATCTTCCTACTCTTCCAATCCTAGCAAATTTTTCTTCTGTATCGTACTCATATCTTCTTTAGATTTCTCGGTTGTATATGATTTTCATCCAATAGTCTTACTTCAGAACTATCATATGCTAATCATCCATTTTTTTATTTATTATAGGCCAAGTTGAATTTCTAGAAGTAATTTAAGGGATATGGAATGCTTTATCTACCTCGAAAGATGCAGCTGGTTACAGAAGAAGGCCTAGAAAACTTGGGGAGATGATTGTATACGAAAAGAATCGCTAAAAAAGGTTTCTCGTCTTCTTCTGAAATCATGACGAAAGTTCAGAATTAATTTTTTGCAATTTACCTTTTTCCTATCGTAATTTATCTTTTCAGTTTTTCTTAGATTTCTTTTATCTTAAAAGTTCATAATACCGAAAGCTTTTCTTTTGAGATTTATGCTCCATCGATTACATGATATTAGTTGTAATTTTTATAGAAGAGGGGCAATCTTTTCTATTTAAAATCTTTTGAAATTTTTTCGGTTATCAATAGTTAGTTGAGGATCTTCTTTGTATATATCTCATCTCGTGTTGGCCAATATAAAATACAATATAATTTCGCACTCTCATCTCTCCCATTACATTTATGTTATCATAGCTTTTTCAAGTTCAACATATCGAAACAACAATGTGGAATCATTAGATATTATTGGTGTATCCAATGCCATAGCTCTTCTACAGAGAGAATGATCATTTTATCTTTCATTTTGCTATTAACATCATGATTTATTTATATTTTCAAATGTGTAGCAAAAGAATTGTCTTACATAATATTTGATTTATCTAATCACCTCCTTCATGCATATTATTACGAATTTATTTGGGTGGAATGAGTTGTTTTAAATATTTTTAGGATCATTTCCATGAAATTGCTCCTTCATTCATATTAATAATTACTTTTTTTAAAAAATAATCGCTTTACATTTTTATAAGATTATTTCCTAATAAATATCTCAATTTTTACTTGAAATTACTTTATCGCTGCTGCCACAAATTGAAGGCAATGTAATATTTCAGAGCAGTGGAATATATATGCTGCTAATTTATCTTTAGAGCTTTCAAAATATTACTTTTTAAAGTTGTCATTCTAGGTGTCTCCCCACTAAATGGGTCTAAGAATGAATACAACTTAACTGATGGGCATCTCATCTTAAAGCATCACTGATTTTTGGACCTTTAAGATTTTTCTTGTACAAATATATGCCTACAGACTAGATCAAAACATGTTTTCATATAAGGTCTTCGAATAATCTACATTTGTAACAAACTTGTGGCATATAATTCATATGCTCTAACTTGAGAGGTTGTACTTGAATTATAAATAGTAGATGCAGTTATACTTGCATTTTACTATTTTATGGTGGAGTATATTGAATAATGTTTTCAACTTTTATTAGGTGGTAGTTGAGGTTCATCTTTAAATAAACCTCGAGTGTTGATCAAAATGAGAAACAATATAGCTTATCCCTCTCTCCCGTTTATCTTTTCTTTCATCAACGAGGTCAAGCTCAACCCAACCTTAATAATTTCTACCTGGCATTTGGTTTAGAGGTGGTACATTGAGTTATTTCAGATTACACCATATGAGATTTTGATTTGACCCTCGACGCTTACAATCTCTCAATTCATGTACCTACCAAAGCCATATTCATTAAAGGACATGATTATTAAAATACATAAATTGTAATTAATAATTTCTCAGCATCATTTTCAATATATAACGTTCGAACTCCTATTTACTTTATCTTCTTCTGATCATTTATGAAAAATATAACTAATTACAAAATTGATGCAGGGGTCGCAAGAAAAATATTATTTTCTCAAGTTCAATAATCTTTTGCTCCTCTAGATAAGAATGTAAAATGCATCATATCACTTTCTCAAGTTAATAATCATTTGTGAATGCTGTTATATATATATGAATGCTATTTCTTGTTTATATTTTATTTTATCTTTTATAGAAGAAGTTGTGTTAATTACTACTATGTCTCGAACTCTGTTTTTTTATAAAGAATGACTTCTTCTACTTTTTGAGTGTGAATGCTGTTATACACGAATGATATTTTCTTGTTTATATTTCATTTCATCTTTTATAGAAGAAGCTGTGTTAATTGCTACTATGTCTCGAGCTCTGTCTTTAGTTTGAAGGACCAATGAATGAGGGGAATAAGGGAATAACATCTTAGATACCTTCACAAGCAGATCAGGTCAAATTAGACAATATGCAAATAAGAAAGCTTCCATCTTTTTATTATGATGACAAACACATAAATTATTTACATAGTCATTAGTTATCAGAATTTTCATAGAAAAGAATATATGTGCACATAGGAAATATTTTAGACTTCAACATTGCCAACACTGCAGTTGATCAATACCACATATATAAGGCAAATAATGCAACCCTTCTACATGTTGTCCAATGGATCACAATCACTACATTATAGAAGGATTAAAACTCAAAATTATGTAGATTGATGTGGACTCGATGAAAAATATTGGAATGTCTACATGCAAGTTGTCCATCTCCTGGTTACAGATGTTACCAAGTAAAAAATTATAAATATTTTACTTTCTTTTTCCTTCAGTATTGTTGCATGCGTTTAGTGGGCCTGACATGCTCTACTTGGTAGATGGAAGAGGAGATATCAATCCAGAATGAATTGCATACTACAACGACTTAATAGATGTCAAATTTCTTTTTATTGGTCAGTTTGGTATTTAGTTATTGACAATTTATATTCTTTTAGCATTTTTTCAATTCAGCATTAACCCAGTTCCATCTAATCCAATTCGATTTTATCAACTTGGTAATGTTGACTTTCATTGCAAACTTCAAGCCACTGAAAATGGGTGCCTCAAGTGGCACTACAATACAAATACAGTCGACATCACTGTTTGACGCATGAAACATTCTTGACGTAAGCATGCTTTCTATGGAGAACACTCATGTGTTTAGGATAGAGCTAATAACAGGCCAAAAATGGGGACTGCTATAGTGATGTTGGATGGAGTAAATATGGCTCATCCAATGCCAAGACAGCCTACTTTTGTGTTTGAGAGAAGCATGTGAGACTGTATCAACTATTCAGAGATTCATCTCTGGAAATTCATTAATGATCGCTATGGTATCAGGTCCATAGTTTTAAGTTCATAAGTTTAATCACATTCTTCAGAGATCATCTGCAAAGTAGAATTATGCGTATCCTTATTGTATTTGCATGAAAAAAAATTTATTTCTTAAAGAAACAAATATAGTTATAGACATCTTAATCTTAGTTCAGAATTCATTGCAAGGTGAAGCAGGTTCAGTTTATGCTTTTTGAAAGTATTTATCATATATATGGGAGCTTTGTTAGTCTATTTATGGCAGTTTATGCTTTTTGAAAGTATTTATCATATATATGGGATCTTTGTTAGTCTATTTATGGTAATCATATAAGACTTTATTTTTTGAGAAATTACATGTTCCCTAATATATAATAGTGTTTGATTATAATGATATTAGTCCAAAGTTTTGATGCTATTAAGATAGAAATGTTGCATGTTGATTCTTATGAAATGTCTACAAACTGTTCAGACAATAACAGAGCTATGGCATGGATTCTATAGATGAAAGAACAAGCGAAAGTTAAGTATGAGAGAATTTTGTGCTCTATATATTCTAGCAACAGGAGATCTTTTTTTTTTTTTTTCAAAAATATTATTGATAAGTTAGGTTTTTTTTTAAGCATAGTTTTGATTTACAGTGACAAGTGTGCAAGGGCCACTGCACCGGCGCCCGGGTGCAGTGTTAAATAGGCAAGGGTTCCCGCATCAAGGACGGATGTGGGCAAAGAAGCTAGTCCATGATACTAAAATTAGGATAGGATCTTGGAATATAGGTTCCCTTACAGGTAAATTAATGGGGTTAATAGATATTATGATTCATAGGAAATTAAATATTTTATGCATTCAGGAAACTAAGTGGGTTGGAGAGAAGGCCAAGGATATCGATAGTTTAGGATTTAAACTTTGGTATTCGGGTAGGAGTCGTACTAGAAATGGTGTAGGTGTCATTATAGATAAGAGTTTAAAGGATAATGTTATAAAAATTAATAGGATTGGTGATAGAATTATAGCTTTAAAGATTGTTGTTGAGGATAAGATTGTTAATATTATAAGTGCTTATGCTCCTCAGGTAGGTTTGGATATAAGTTCTAAATTAAATTTTTGGAATGACTTAGAAGAATTAATACAAAATATACCTCTTGAAGAAAGAGTTTTTATTGGAGGAGATTTAAATGGACATGTTGGTAAAGAGGTGGATGATTTTAAAAGCATTCATGGTGGTCATGGATTTGGAACGACGAATGAAGGTGGCAAGACCATATTAGATTTTTGTTTAGCTTATGATTTTTCAATTGCTAATACCTTATTTAAGAAAAGGAATGAGCATCTCATCACTTATAAAAATGGTTGTAGTACAACCCAGATTGACTATTTTCTTATTAGAAAATTAAACCGATTAGATTGCAAAGATTGTAAAGTTATTCCGAGTGAAAGTTTATGTACCCAACATCGATTATTAGTTTTGGACTTTAAGATAAAGGGGCATAAAATAAAAAATAAAGTAAAACGTTTTTCGAGAATTAGATGGGGGCATTTAAAGAATATTAACCAAAATATTTTTGTGAGTAAGATTTTAGATCTTAAGATTTTATCTGTGCATGAGGATGCTAATGTTATGTGGGAAAAAGTGGCTAGTGATATTAAGAATATTGCAAAAGATGTTCTTGGAGTTTCTAAGGGAAAAGCTCCTAATAGTAAAAATAGTTGGTGGTGGAATCCAATTGTGCAAGAAAAGATTAAAAATAAGAAGATTTGTTATAAAAATTGGTTTAATTTTAAAAATTCTGATAATTGGGAATTATATAAAGTGGCTCGTAAGGATTCTAAGAAAGTAATATGCGATGCAAAGACATTAGCTTTTAGCGATTTATATAATAGATTAAATACTATGGAGGGAGAAAGATATATGTATAAGTTAGCCAAACAAAGAGATAGGAGTAGTAAGGATTTAGTTCAAGTGAAGTGTATTAAGGATGAAGATCAAAAAATACTTTTCTTAGAAGATGATATTCAACAAAGGTGGATGAGATATTTTGCTAAACTTTTTAATGAAGAGTGTGATAATAAGATTGACTATAGTGACCTTAGCACCCTAAATGAAAGTAAAGATTTCTGTTTTTATCGGCGTATTAGTAAAACTGAAGTTAGAGAGGCTTTAAATAGAATGAAGGGTGGAAAAACTGTTGGACCTGATGATATTCCAATAGAGGTGTGGAAATGCTTAGGAGATGAAGGGATTTCTTGGCTTACTAAACTTTTTAATACTATTTTGAAGACTAAAAAGATGCCAGATGAGTGGAGAATGAGTGTATTAATTCCTATTTTTAAGAATAAAGGCGATGCACAGGATTGCACGAATTATAGAGGTATTAAGTTAATGTGTCATACTTTAAAATTATGGGAGCGAGTTATAGAGCATAGGTTGCGGCGTGATACTAATGTTTCTCAAAATCAATTTGGATTTATGCCGGATAGGTCGACTATGGAAGCCATACATTTATTCAGAGGTTTGATGGAAAAATATAGAGGAAATAAGGAGGATCTACATATGATATTTATTGATTTAGAAAAAGCATATGATAAAGTTCCAAGAGAAGTGCTATGGAGAGTTCTTGATAAGAAAGGAGTCAATAATGCTTATATTCAAATCATTAAAGATATGTATGCAGGAGCTATTACTTGTGTTCAAACACAAGGTGGTTTGACCAAGTAGTATTTCCCTATTTCGGTTGGGTTACATCAAGGATCAGCCTTAAGCCCATATCTATTTGCTTTAGTCATGGATGTTCTCACTAGACATTTGCAAGATGATGTACCTTGGTGTATGCTTTTTGCTGATGATATTCTTCTTGTTGATAAGACTAGAGAGGGAGTTGAAGGTAAACTTGAATTATGGAGGTCAACCTTAGAGTCTAAAGGTTTTCGCTTGAGTAGATCTAAAACGGAATATATGGAGTGTAATTTTAGCAGTAATAGTCCTAGTGAGGGGATTGTGACTTTTGGGCGATCAAGTCATTAATAAGAGTACACGTTTTAGGTATCTTGGATCTATTGTTCAGAGTGATGGTGAAATAGATGGGGATATTATCAGCAGAATTCAAGTTGGATGGTTGAAGTGGCGGAATGCATCGGGCTTGTTATGTGATAGAAATGTACCCCTCAAACTTAAGGGAAAAATTCTATAAGATGGTAGTGAGGCCTGCAATGCTTTATGGTGCTGAATGTTGGCCATTAAAAGAGAAGCATAATACTAAGTTAAGTGTGGCAGAGATGAGGATGCTTAGATGGATGAGTGGCTTTACCCTTAGAGATAGGATTCGAAATGAGCATATACGTGAAAAGGTTGGAGTAGCTCCAGTAGAAGATAAGATTAGAGAGAGTCGCCTTAGATGGTTTGGTCACATAAAAAGGCGGCCTTCCGACGACCCGGTTAGGAGAGTAGAGGTATTAGATTTGACTTGTGTTAAGAAAGGTAGGGGTAGACCTAAAAAGACTTGGTTAGAAAATATTAGGAATGACCTTTCTTTATTAGATTTAAACGTGAATTTGGCTTTTAATAGGACACAATGGAGAAAAAGGATTCATGTAGCCGACCCCACGTAGTGGGATAAAGGCTTGATGTTGTTGTTGTTGTTGTTATAGTTTTGATATATATATATATATATATATATATATATATAAGCGGAAAAATTAAAATCTATATTTCTTCGCTTTGATATAAAGCAATGGAAAATAATTTTCGTTGATAATTGATAATTTTTAACTATTCACACTTTTCTTAGTACATCAATTTTTAAACTGCAAGCTTATATTATTTGTTACATTTAATTAATGTACATATAAATTACACCAATACTTATGTAGTAAGTATCATTATCATTATCTATTAATGCGTCTATTTGAAAATTCATCATTAATGTTTGTTATTTAAAGCTAATATTATAAAAAATTATTTAAAATATTATTTAATATTGTAAAAACTAATAAAGATAAAAAATTTTTATTTATATGTTATAAATATAATGATTTTATCTTATTTATTTATTTTGAATTATTATCTTCTTATGATAAAATTATAAAATTTTAAGGATGAGCACTTATTAAATGGGCATTTTTATTATTTTCTTATTAATTTTAAAAATTATAGCTATATGCACTTATTGCATGTTCATTATATTAATATAAAATTTAATACAATTGTTATAGCATGTCATAAATTAATTTTAAATTTTGATTATATATTCCTTATTTTTTAAAATTTTATTAACGTGCACCATGTGCACGTGCATTTATACTAGTTATTTTAAAAGTGAATTGAAGTAATATTCAAAATGGGTGAGCCTTTGATGTGGGTTTGTTGGAAGTAGGGGACGAGGGGCAAGTTAAGATGAGGGTGATGCAACGACGAAGAGCTTTTATTTGACCTCAAGTTGTTAACTAGAGTAACTTATTATTTTCTCCAACACTCACATCCCTTGCTTCACCTATTATATTATATTTACGAACACACTTAATAAATTTTCCACTGTCAACCCTATCTTCGCTCAAGACCTACAAGAACAGTGTCTATCATCCAACAAGAGCAAAGATGAGAAACCATTTCAGAGAAATTATTCAAAGGAAGAAGGAAGCTATGGAACTAAAGTCAAAATGATGGGCAGAGGAATCTTGATGTAGTGCAGGAAAACTAAGGCCACCTCGTTGGACCTCTCGATCAGGCTGTGATATAATGTTGAGGTACCCTGATTGGGTGGTTACATAGAATGTAGTAAGTATTTAAATGATGGGGATGTTTCCCTTGAAAGGGCGTAGGATGGGGATGTTGGTTCAAGGCTCCCCAATGGCTTCACCCACGAGAGCCTTGGTAAAATTTTTTTTTTCTCTCTCTCTCTAAGAGCCTTGATTAAATTCAACTTCCAACTTGGATCCAAATTGTGTTTGAGCTAGTCCAAATCAATTCAAACTTGAACCAATCTATAAAACTTACAACTTTAATGCATAGTCTAGGTATTGATGTTAATCAGGATGGTGGATCGAGTTCAGTCCTAACCTGAAGTTACTTGACCCAAGTATGTTTAACCTCAACCTAGCTAGTTTATTATATGGGTCAAAGTGTTTAATCTGAACTTGACTAAACCAAAACTTGTCTAACCATAGCCAAATCCATTTAACACATTTATAATATGGACACTACAATTTTTTAAAATCAATATGACATCTTTAACTCAAATTAGCTCGAAAATGACATGTTTAACTCAAACTTGACCCGTTTACATCAACTGAAATAATAATTATATTTTCAGGCCAACCTGAACCCAAGATAATAAATCTCAAAAGATGATGATCTCATAAGATAGTTGATCATATAAAAACCTCATAATGCATTTCTCTTAGAAATTATAGCTGCACTTAAAATCTCAGTATATGATCATCCTAAAATCTCATATAACATAAGCTTTAATATCTATATAAAAAATATCATAAAGTATAAGATTTATCAGATATATCTACATTAAAAATATCAAGAAATTAAAATCCTCACACAATACATGTTTCTTGAGTTCTCCAAAACATTAATTAAGAAGCATAAGCCTTAGAAAGCACACATGAATTGACGACTAAAAATCCTGCTTTCGCTTTCCTCTCTCCTCATCCCTTTCTCCTTCTTTCCTTCCACGACAAGCCACGACTGAGTGAGGTGATGGAATGAATGAATGGAGCTAATGCCATTTTAATATATTTAAAAACTCATTTCAGTGCATGACACTGTGACACTCAAGTAATTTGGCATCGCAGCCCTACATGCTAAATCCCCATAATTACTGTAGAATATAATCTTCAATATCGCGGTGGTAATTTCTAGCAATGTTGCGCTCTAAGGCACATCGCCACGGCGCTCCAATTTAGACAAAAATTTAGATTCTCATTTTAAATTTATTTTAATGATGATCAAATTGTTACAATTATTGCATGGCCAGCTTGACCTAACATTGTATCAACTCATCTTTTAAGTTAATTACTTCTTGACCTTCATCATCCCTCCTTCAATCACACTGACATTATATTTTATCTTTATAAATTTATTATTCTAATCCATCAATAAAAAAATCAATTATGACTTGAGTTCCAACTCTCATAATATTTTATAAAAAAAAGGGGGACATATTAATTAGTATGGAATATAAGGATTAAAAAGAGAAGTATGAGTGTCTTACCAACTCATTTGCCATGTGGCGATTGTTATCTATATGATTTAGTACATCTTTAGTTACATGTATATTGAAGTATAAAATATCCCTCCATCATTAGTTAGTATAATGGATCCCCTCTTCACAATTCTTAAAAAGTAGCTTAAGAAACCCTTTGGAGTTCGTTACCACCTCATCATTTTTGTTGAGCCTATTCAACAAAAGTGCATGAGAACTCCTTGCTTAGACAAAAAGTCTTACCTTGAGGAGTATGTAGTCTAACTCAAATTGGAGCTCAATATTTGGGATATTAAGAATATTTGGTATCTCTTCATTTCTAGAATGGATTGAACTTGGTAGCTTTTTTAATATCCCCCACTTCTTGATCGGAGGAATATCCTATTTATTTTTCGTATAAAAGTTTTCAAAATTATACTAACTAATGATGTCTAATGATGCCAATAATACCTTAATCCTAATCTAAATTAATCTAAATCAAGCACTTTAATGTATATTTGGAAACTTCTTGGGATAATTTGAGGGATCAAATGACTTATGATTTTTTTTTTTTGTCTTTAAGTTGAAACGAGCTTCTTTACTAGACATTAGATAACCCCAAAATCAAACAATTATGATATCATTCATATAATAAAATATTTTTAAAAATATTTATTGGTCAAGTGGGATCAACACAAATTGTGATTGTGTGTTCTAATTTATTGTCAAAACAACTAGATACACCCTCCCAAAAATTATAACTTTGTCATAGTTCCACTCATTGATGAGGCTGACATAGAGATAATTTTAAGACTTCATCTAGACTCTAGAGCTTTGCCCATTATCACCCAACACATGTCGTCGACTGTTGTTGATGTCCACCAACAACTCATACTGATCCATGTCAATGTTTCTCGTCAATCACTGTTGATGCCCTTGGCCTACCATTGCCAACATCTTTTGTTAGACTTCGTCCATT
The DNA here is from genome assembly GCA_019514585.1 of Dendrobium officinale. Lineage (NCBI taxonomy): Eukaryota > Viridiplantae > Streptophyta > Magnoliopsida > Asparagales > Orchidaceae > Dendrobium > Dendrobium officinale. Next base: position 12,013,075 of record CM033697.1, read on the forward strand.
ACCTAGTGTAGCTAATTTATGTCGACATTTATTGTCGATCAACACTAATACCAATCATCTTATCTTATAATCTTACTTCCTCTAGTAAAGTGAAGGGGCATACCATTGCAATTCTTAACTCCCATATTAATGTTTTTCAACTTGATCAAACCCCATTGTTGGGATTTCTTGGGGTAGGAAGAGAGCTTCTTGCTCTTCTAGAGAGAGAGAGACAAAACCGAACTTTAATATTAATTATCGCTTGGCTTAGCCTTAAGCCTATTACAACCTCTATATATAGAGACTTATTGGGATAAAATAAACCTAAGAAACATCCTAACTAAAATTAGACCAATATCTAGTAATCTTCACCTTGGTTCAATTTTATAAAAATAAGATAAGATATTTGTTGTCCTCTAAAAATAATCATGACAGCCTTCTTCTTCAATTACCTCTTCTCATCCACCTGTTGTTCATAAAGAACAACCCAAGAAAAGGACTCCACCATATCATTACCAGCTTCTCCTTCACCTATTTACTCAAGAACTGCTCCGCTAGCTTCTTAAGCCTCTTATTTCCCGAGCCCAGCTCCACCTCCACCCTGCTAGTTGCAAATAATAGCTCAAGCAATACATTCCCTTTCGATCCTCCACTTCTCCTAATCCATTGATAAATCTGACCTTGTATCCTACTCTTGTCTCCAAAACAACTAATCAGGCTCCACCCACTTCCAGTTCCGAGCCTATGCGACACACTCGTCGGCCTAGAGCCTACCTTCTTAGCGCGAACCGCGCACAATGCCCTACTTGGCCCTAAGCATGCGCCTTGTGCCCCACATCTGCCTCGCACCCCGCAACCTGCGACTAGTCTACTGCCCTGATCAGGCCCGTTATCATGATCCATAGTCTTCACTCTTGTCTAGCCCACATGCAAGAACTGCACGCCCAACATCAGCTTGAAGTCGCTTACTGCACCTCCTGATCGCGACACTAGGCCACTTTGTACCTCCTGATCAAGGCACCATGCCTGACCGAACAAACCTCGCACGAGCCCTGTCTTAAAACCTTTTCTTCCATGCTAAACAGCACACTGAACCACCTCACGCAATCTAAAATGTGCCTTTCATTCGTCCACCTCCCTTTGTGCCCTAACAAATCAGTCTGATCTTCTGTGTCGATCCGACGTCCTACCTCTCCCTGCTGCGTTGATTAACTCCTTGTTTTGATACCAAATTGTTGGGAGTTCTTGCGGAAGAAGAGAGCTTCGTGCTCTTTGTGTGTGTGTATGAGAGAGAGAGAGAGAGAGAGAGAGAGAGAGAGAGAGAGAGAGAGAGAGAGAGAGAGAGAGAGAGAGAGAGAGAGAGAGAGTGTCGAAACTAAACTTCAATATTATCGCTTGGCTTAGCCTTAATCCCATATTCCCATTACAACGTCTCAATTTATAGAGGCTTATTGAGATAAAATGAATCAAAGAGGCATCCAAATTAAAATTTGACCAATATCTAACACCCATAATTTTCTCTCTTTTAATTTTTCCGCATCTTCAGCTTCTTATGAGCCACAACTACACATTATTATTCTTTTATGCAACATTAAGATGAAAAACTTGTCATCTACGATCACAAATAACTATCACAAATATTACTTCAAATCATAAATTCAAACAAATCTTGAAATATCATAAAGTTTGATTCCGAGCAAAGACAATCATAGTTCTTGTTTGATTCAAACAAATCTTGAAATATCACAAAGTTTGATACAGTATACCATTTAGAAGATTTTTTTTCTTCAATGAATTAGTGCCACAATATTACTAATTCAAGTTTTTATCATAGTTCTTGTTTCCTAAAGATATTTTATTTATTAAAAAAATAAAAAAAAATAAAAAATAGATATCATTTCTAATTCAAAGTGAAATAAATCGACAAACCTACTACTTACCTCACAAAAACTTAGGAACTTTTATTTGGTTCGGTGAACGTACGCTCCTCTACGTTCGGCCACCAATGTTTTAGCACCACGTAGCATGAAGAAAAGTCGCCGACCCGACCCGCTGTTTTTTGGGTTCTAGCGCGTGCGTTTTTTTAATTCCTTGACGAGCCGAACAACATCCCATCACCTTTTGGATATATTTCAAATACCTAGCAAATACCGAGTTGTACCTAGTTTTTTCTAGCAATACCGAGCAAATACCTAGCAATACCGAGCAAATCCCTAGCAATACCGAGCAAATCCTGAGCAAATACTGAGTTGTACCGAGTTGTACCTAGTTTTTTCTAGCAATACCGAGCAAATACCTAGCAATACCGAGCAAATCCTTAGGAATACCGAGCAAATACTGAGTTGTACCGAGTTGTACCGAGTTTTTTCTAGCAATACCGAGCAAATACCTAACAATACCGAACAAATCCGTAGCAATACCGAGCAAATCCTGAGCAAATACCGAGTTGTACCGAGTTGTAGAAAAACTCGGTACAACTCGGTATTGTATAGTTTTGGTCTTCACAGAGCGGTATTTCTCGTTTTTTGCAAAGCAATACCGAGCAAATACCGAGCAATACCGAGAAAATCGCGAACATAGCATTCCCGGGTTCCGCTCCGGGTCAAGTCGTCGGGCCGCGCGGTAAAGAGTAAGAGCACGTGGCGACATGTTATTGGCGGCCGAACGTACCTCTACGTCAGGTCAGAGGACGTAATAATTGTTCCAAACTTAGGCTTAGTTTGTAACTTTTTTCTTCATGTTTTTTAAATAAATTTTCTTAATATAAAAATTTCTTTAAAATAGCGAAAAAATTATGATCAAAAGTTGTCCCAAACAAAATCCTAAGCAGAGAAAAATTATTTTGAGCGGGCCTTGGACGGCGTCCGGAGACTAATCAGAACACGCCATGTTACTTTTTTGTTCGGTACCGCTGCTCGGTAATGCTGTGTAACGGATGGCGTGGCTCATTTTGATTGGTCTCCGGACCGTTCGGTATCCGCACAGAATAATTTCTCTTATGCAGAGCAGCAGAGGTGATTTTAAAAGTCAGAATTAATGAGAGGGGACCTTCAATTAATTCAAGAGGTTAGAAGTGGATAGGATGGTCTTATTGGGCCATTAAGTGAGTGTTTGCCTGCTTTAAATTTATGTTAATTGTGAACCAAATCAAGAAGACAAATTAATGGAAGAGCGATGGGCATTCAATCTATCCTCAACTGTTTTCTGTATCATCAATATAAAAAAAATAAATATATTACAAGACAGTATTGATGTTGACGACCAAACAGTCCCTTAACGAGTATTAATTTCAGTTAAAAATAAATTGTAAATGTATCAAGCCTAATTTATATTCCTATTTGATAATGTTGCACTTGAATAAAAAATACATAAAGAATTATTATTATAATTATAATTATTATTTTATTTTACTTTATTATTTTTTTGGGAATGTGGTATCCACCCGCTGCTATCCCCGAAATGTGCTTAGCGGCGTGACTAATTCTCAGCTGACTTAGAAAATGCACCTACCTCAGAAACCTCCTGGCCCGCACTTGATTGAGTCCCACTTAAGAGGTGCTGCCACCCCTGATTATTAGGTGCGGAGTGCGGACGGGGAGAACCGTCCACACAAGCATTGGGTACCTAGTGGTACCCACACTCAGTACCGTTCGGTACCACTAAGGTACCTAGTGCTTGTGCGGACGGTGCGCACTCCACACCTTATAATTTTTTCACCGATTGGGGGATTCCCAACCGTACTTGCCCACCAACCAGGCTAAACAAGAATTATTAGTTGCTCGTTTTTTCCCTTAAAAGTAATAAAATGAAGGTATAAATAGGCCATTTTACAGTACTAATCCTTCAACTTCAGCTCTATGCTCTTAAATATGAGGTATCCACAAGGCAACTGAGTATGAAAGGCAACAACTCTCTAGTCCTCTGCTCTTCTCCTCACGTATGAACATAGAAAGGAAGTGAAAAAAAAAAAAAAAAAAAAAACTAGCCATGATATCTTTGCAAGCAACACTCTCCAGTAAGGAAAAGAAACCTGCTTCTTTAATGGAAATATCCTCTAAGAAGAAGAGAAAGAGAGAAGAAGAAGCGGATAAAGGAGGAGTCCAGCTGACAAATGATTCTTTCATCGAGCTCAGCCTTGAGACGCCCTTGCCCTTGGACTGGCAGCGATGCCTGGACCTTAAGGTACCATTTATAAGCTTTTTTTGCATCTTTTATCTTCACTTCTGTAGCATATAAGTTTCTTATTCGTTTATATTGTAAGCCTGTATTTGAAAAAAGAAGCTCATTAAAATGTTATAATAACTAAGTCTTTACAAAATAGTTTTTTTTTTCTTAAAACTATCCCTACAGTCAGGAGAGATACACTATTACAACACCAGGACCAAGAGAAGAGCATCCAATGATCCAACAAGCCCTCTCCAAGGCTTAGACCTGGAACTGAGCCTCATGTGCACTGAACCATCGGAAATCCATGGCTTGGATTTGCAGGAGCCATCATCCCCTTCAATTGTTGTTGTAGATGCTTCTGATGAACAGGAGATGGTGGCGATGGTATGTGGGAGATGCCACATGCTTGTCATGATGTACAAGTTGTCGCCTTTGTGTCCTAATTGCAAGTTTTCAAACTCGCCGGGGCCTGCAACTGGGAAAATTATTGGGTGTGGCGTTTGAATTTGTTCAGAGACGAATTCGGAAGTGCCACGTCACTATGGGTCTGGTGCATCCAGGTGATGTGGCGAGTCCGGATTTGTCTCCTGGCGGTTCGGATGGCGCACGCAATAATATGTCTTGCAAGTGAGCCCGAATCAGGGCTATTGTCTTGGTTTGATTGTTAGTCAGCTGTGTAAATTTTTAAGTTGGGTTATAATGGAGAAGTTGAGCTGTAAGGAGAAAGGATATTTTGAAGAAGTAAGAAGAAAGGAAAGATGTAATTACGCTTATAATGAGACGGATGTAATGGTCATGTTTATATGGATATATAGAGTAGCAATGAAGATCATGTTAAAAAAAAAAAAGAAAATGGAATTTTGTATCCTTCAGATTTTCTTGCAAAGTTTTACTAAGGGGTTGTTTGGTAGCACCTAGGATTTCATTTAAGTAGGATTTCGTAAATCCTTTAAATCTGAATTTATGAAATTCCGAGGGAGTTAAATCTTGAAAACTGTTTGGTAACATTCATGATAAATCCTGTTAAATTCTATGTAACTGTTTTGACTATTCTGCTCAAGATTTAATGAGGTTGAAAATTTTGAGCAGAGTTTCTTCTTTCCCACGCCAATAGAGCCATAGGATTTCGTAAATCCGACATAAAATAGAATTTCGGAAATCCGGGATTTAGCACAAAAAGGTGAAATTCTCCGTCTAAGGCTGCTTTCAATTGACATGAGATTTGGTTTTGCATTTTAAGGCCGTTTGGCTGGATTTCGCTCAAATCCGCCTCAAATCTGGCCTAAATCCTGCTACCGAACAGCCCCTAAGAGTTGAGAAGATATAATGCATCTAAATCAAATAGGGATACGCATAAGATACGACATATAACAAATTTATTATTATAAATATTATTATATGTTTGAACATTTGCAGGAGCAGTACATAGAACCTTTTTTCTTGTAATTTTGGGTTGGCTTATGAAATGAATGTTAAGATAAATGCCTTTTTATCATTTTGGTAAGTTTATTAATACAACTTCACAGAGAAAAGTGCGGGGAAAAAAAACCAGTATGGAATTCAACACTGTTCTGACTTACAAAATATCGGAATTCAGAACGTGTTTAAGAAAAATAATTTTATCGAACAAATTAATTTTTTGCTTTACCTTTGCCCGATGGAAAAAACAGTAAAATTATCAATAAATGGTTTTTCTTCTCATTCTTCCTCCATCAGAGCAAAGAAGTTTCTTATCGTCGACTCTTCATCCTCTGCTTTTGCTTTTTTCAGTTCTGCTTGCTGGTTACTGGATATAAAAGCTTCAGAATCTGATACAAGTAGTATAGATGGATTTAATGGCATATCCTCTCTTCCACAAGTCTTAATAGTATAGCAAAGTTTTCTTCGAAATGTTCAGAATCTTAAGCCTATAAGTTGTTCGAGGGAGCAGATTTAATTTAGTTTTAGAGATTTTCTGATGAGTGTGTCGAATTCAGAATTGTCTGTGAATGACTAAATAACCGATATGCTGAGGTCGCTTGAGCAGTTGCTGAAGCCAACTTGATATATTATAATTGCTTGCTTGAGACGAGTTCAGATGATTCGTTGTCTGGTTGAGATTACTACTTTTGTAGATGGACAAGTTCTTTCAAATTGAAACTAATCAAGTCGGCTTGAATGGATTTTTTATAGCCGCAAATTCATCAAAAAACCGTGGTAATTTGTAGCGGAATTTGCCGTGTTTTACAAAAGTGCTGAATCCTACGTAAATCTGCCGTAAATCGGCCGCAAACACTTTTGCGACGCGACTTTTAATGTCAGATTTGAATTTGCAGCAAATCAAAATTTGCGACGGATTTCGCTTGTTTTGAGAAGATATTTCCGCTGTAAAATCCTGACTTTTATGTAGTGTAAATTATTTAATATACGTTTTTTAAATTTTTGAAAAAAATATCAAGGCATGAATATGAATTATGTCTCATTTTCAGAATAGTAATATATCTATTATATATTCTTACAAATTTATAAAATTTTATTGCAAATTCTGCCTTTGTATCATGTAATATATAATGATATATCATTAAAAAAACAAACTTGATCAAGCACGAATCTCAAGGTCATTTCGCATTGAAAACTTTCGAAATTAGATACGAGACCATCCAAATTTTGATTTCAACAAATTTATAGTTGTACTTAATGCTTGAAAAGACGAACCTAACAACACCAATGTTTTGGCTGATTTATGACAAGCTTCGAGTCATCTTGATGAAAGAAAAGAATTGTTAGTGCTACTGAACGAATGCATGAGTGTATGACATGAGCAGTTGATAGCCCATTAGAGTAAAGAGCAAATGCAAATGAAATATTTAGATTTTTAGGGGATGATTGGTCAGAAGATAGTAATTATGTACTCTAAAATGTACATGCTAAATATATGTAGATAAAGACCTATAGGATGAGAAATTTCTTAAATTCTTATGGTTGGAAATAATGCATAAAAAAATAGTTACTAACATTCTTAATTCTTTATCTTCAACACTTTTGCTCTATTATTGTTCAAACACTTCGTCTCTCACTACTTAGCTTCAGAGCCCTGCATTAGGTACCCATACTGTGAGACCTCGTTCCCTTACTGTTCCTCTCAGATTTGGATTTTTTCCTCTCAGGATCGTCCAGGACGATTGGAAATCGTCCAGGCCGATCGGTACTGTAGAAAAATATCGGCCTGAGAATAGTTCTGGGAATCGTCCAGGACGATTTTTCTGATCTGATCGTCCCGGGACGATTTGGCGATCGGCCGGGCCGATCAGACAACTGATTTAAAGAAATCAGCTCGTTTTGATGAGAGAGAAAATATTTTTAAAATCAAAATATCTGTTTTAGAGAGAGAAAGAGAAAAGGGAAAAAGAGAAATCTTGGGTTTTGGAGGCCGCGGAGAGCTTTTCGTCCGACGTTGCTGTTGGGAAAAGTGAAGATCTCGTGGTAAGGACTCCGAACCCTATTTCTGTTTTCAAAGATGTTGAGTTTTGACTGAGTTATGAATTATTTTGTGTTTTCATAATCGACTTTTCGACGTGATTTGGATTTGGCACAACTTTCACCGCACAACTTTTGATATGTTATAGATATGATTATTGTACACGATTTGACTGTATTCTACTAAGATTTTACCGGTCGGAATTGATTCTACGCGATTTTAATCGAATAGAAAATTATCGGGACTTGATTTGATTTGGATTCTATAGGATAATAGTCTTATATTGAAGTTATGGATCTTCGTCTGTAATTTAGAAAGATTTGGAATTTGTATCTTTTTGCAGGATTTTTGTGTAAATTCGACTAACTGCGGTTACGCTGCCCGATTTTCGTATGATTTCCGAATTTTCTGGAATTGATAGATTAGATTGATATGCTTATGAGTATTGATATGATTGTTATAGATTGCATAATATTGATTATTGAATTGCTTATTGATTGATTATTGATACTGAGAAACACGTATAGCCTGGTTGAACATTGGTTGGAGATTGATATTGACCTGTACAGGATGGTGGGCCGACGGGCTTTCCTTTAAACCATCGATTATTGATATAACGATTGGGAGTTATAAGGAGTTTATAGAAATACCGACGGGCGAAAAGAGTGGCGACTCTTATTGATAGAACCAATGTACGGATCTACAACAGCAATATGGATTCTACAACAGCAACATGACCAGTTGATTATACTTGTCCAGTATATAGTATTGAATTGCATGTTTACTGTATTGCTTTATGGATTCATTGTTTTATAAATTTCTGCTTTATCGACTTTGATTGGATTTACTAGATCGTATGATTTCATTGATTTCACTGATTGCTTGTTGTGCATCGACATCGAGCATTGATATAGAAATGGATGGATATAGATATTGCATTGATAGCATGGACATGAATAGTATAGAATCATTGATACTGTTGCCTATAGATTCATTGATTTCTTCTTATACTACTGCCTATGGATTTATTTTGTATATGGATTCACTGCTTTCCTCGTATTGATTTTATTGAATAGATATTTGATTAGACCGTATTGATTTGATTTGATAGCGATTGATTTAACGGATTGATTGATTCGACGACTTGATTGATTTGGTGAATTGATCGATTTCCTATTGTGTACGGATTTCTTCGCGATTGAGTTGATTTATCGATTTGCCTGCCGCTGCATTGACTGGTTTTATTGACTACTGGATTTCCGTATTGCATAGACTCATTGACCATTGACTGATATAGATTTGAGTGACTGTGATTGACTGACATGCATACTGATAGCATAGCCGTGCTTTGATTTCAGTTATAGGTATTAGGTGACCTGCTGGGCTTTATAAAGCTCATTATATGTGGTTGATATTTTCAGGTCAGGGCAAGGGAGCAGAAGATAGGAATTGATCCAGATCTTCAGGTTTTTGTCTTTTGATTGATTTTGATTCTTTTGTACTCAGGATAGATTTCAGTACTGGTGATTGTAGTGTAGTTCATGAGTATTGTACATGACTTTTGAGATATGAATCGACTTGTATATTGATGTTTCAAATTTCATAGATGCTTGATAGACTGCTTAATTGAAGGTTTTAGATAACTCTGGTAAATTGTTTGAGAAATAGATTGACATTCTTTCCAAGTTAGATCTTGGGGCATCACACATAACCACGAACAATACCATGCAAATACCGAGTTGTACCGAGTTTTTTACAACTCGGTACAACATGGTATTTGCTCAGGATTTGCTCGGTATTGCTAGAGATTTGCTCGGTATTGCTAGGTATTGCAAGAAAAAACTCAGTACAACTCGGTACAACTCAGTATTTGCTCAGGATTTGCTCGGTATTGCTAGGTATTTGCTCGGTATTGTTAGAAAAAACTCAGTACAACTCGGTATTGCTCAGGATTTGCTCGGTATTTGCTCAGGATTTGCTAGAAAAAACTCAGTACAACTCGGTACAACTCGGTATTGCTAGAAAAAACTCAGTACAACTCGGTGCTAGGTATTTGCTCGGTATTGTTAGAAAAAACTCAGTACAACTCGGTATTGCTCAGGATTTGCTCGGTATTTGCTCAGGATTTGCTAGAAAAAACTCAGTACAACTCGGTATTGCTAGAAAAAACTCAGTACAACTCGGTATTGCTAGAAAAAACTCAGTATTAGCTCAAGATTTGCTCGGTATTGCTAGGGATTTGCTCGGTATTGCTAGAAAAAACTATTATTTTCTATCGACTCCAAGGCAGCGCAAGCCGAAGCTTCTCCGACCCTATCTCCTTCCCCATATGTTGATCTTCCACTAACCTTTCTCCATTTTTTCAGCAAAGTCCGACGCCTCCACCTCTTCAAGCCGAAGGCAACCCTTTCGATCCCTTCAGCAGAGAGAGAGAGAGAGAGAGAGAGAGAGAGAGAGAGAGAGAGAGAGAGCTTCTTCCCCATACTCTCCGACGTCATTCCCTTCTTCAGGATGGAAAGTTACTCCATTTTGATCGCAAGCAAAAACGGGAGCTCGCTGTATCTCTCTTATACGCGGTTCTTCGGCCAAATCCTTTGGGAGAGAGAGTTAAAAAAACGCATGTGCGAGAACCCAAAAAACAACGGGTCGGGTCGGCGTCTTTTCTTCCTGCTACGTGGCGCTAATACATTGGTGGCCGAACGTAGAGGAACGTACGTTCACCGGACCAAATAAAAGTTCCATACCCACACCCACCCATGTACCCACCCATACCCAATGGGTATGGGTACGCCCATGGTCTTATAGGTGGGTATGGGTGGGTACTAAATATTGAGGGATAAATCGATTTACATTGCTAACCATATATCTTACTTATACTACTGCAATCATCTCTATGTATTGTGCAGCACTTAACCACGATACGAGTACGATAAATTTTGATATTCGACTTGAAATTAAGTTTGCCATCATAGCAAATAACAACAAGCCTCAAGGCCATCAGTCCGTGGTAGACTGCGTTCAAAAAACATGGAAAGTGGGTGGGTACGAAATCCCGGAAGTCACCATGGGTGGGTGTGGGTGGGCAAATCCCGTCCGAGTAAAACATGGGTATCCAATCAGGACCTCATGTAGGGCTTTGCTTAGCTTGCTTCTTCTCCATAGAAAACACCTGTACTTGTACGTCGAGAGCAATTATCATTCTCAACCATGAGGATAATTTAAAAAAATTTAAGTATTGTTCTTCATTCAATTTCAACAGTACCAATTCCAAATAATTCATGTCATTATCGGCCACAGGATCGTAACACGGGGCTATTATTCACCCATAATTGTACAACATCAATAATGCGGAAAAATTAGAGAGGGTGTATGGTTTAAGAGGAAAACATGAAAAAAGAATCCAATTTTTAATCTTAAGAAATCGTGAAATCAATTTCCATTTTCTTAAGAAACTCATTTTCATATCAATTTACAGTTCCGGAAACCGGAAAATCTAAAAGCGATTATGCTTATTCTTAAATTTCAGCCTCATTACACTTATAATCCTAAAATAATTTAATAAGTTTTTTTATTTATAAAATTCCTCCTAAATTATTGAGAATATTTAAAAAAAAAAAACTTTATTAATTTAAAACGTAATAGGATATATAAAATCAAAATTTTCTTATAAAAGTAATGTTCATCGTATGATAAATATGTAGAAAATATTTTGTAATTATATATATATATATATATAAATACCATATATCTATATATAATATATTGGTATATATATATATATATATATATATATTCTAAAAATATGTAGTAAATCCCTTTTTTTAATACATGACATGCAAATTTCGTTAATATAAAAAATAATACATGACATGGGCTTATAAATTTCATCCGGCCTGGACCAGAACCCGGTATTGCTATGTATTAGCTGATTTGTGCAGATCAGGGTATTGCTAGGTATTGTTCGGTAACGAGAAATATCATTATGTCAAGACCAATATCTAGCAATGCTGAGCAATACCCCGGTTTTGCTAAGTATTGCTCGGTATTGGTAGGTATTACTCGGTATTGCTCTTGAAAGAGTGATATTTCTTGTTATTGCTGAGCAATATCGAGCAATACATGAATATAATAATACCGGGTTCCGATCCGGTTCGAATCGTAGGGCTGCAGGATAAAAAATAATAATACATGGGCTTATTTTATTGCCGTTCGGATGTAACGCTACATATAAAAGTTCTCCTAAGAGGGCCGGAGCACCACTTGAAAGGCTGGTGAAATTGTAGAAAACCAGGCGACGAGCTCACAGCAATCGAAAAACATAGAGAGAGAGAGATGGGGAGCAGATTAGGTCGCCGCGTCGTCCACTTCGCCAACCTCCCCATCAAGCTTCTAATGCCCTCACCACCCTTCGAATCCATCCGTGAGATCGCGCTCAAGACGATCCCTTCAGCTTCAAAGATCGAGATCCGACGAGTTCTCGAATCCCTCTACGGCTTCGAGATAGAAGACGTCCGCACGCTCAACATGGAAGGCAAGAAGAAAAAGCGCGGGCCTTTTCTCGCCGCTAAGCCCGATTACAAGAAGGCCTACGTCACCCTTCGCTCTCCGCTCTCGCTTAACCCTAGCCTTTTCCCTATACGCTGGATCCAAGAGGAACGTGATCGGATCGCTCAGGCCTCCTCGGCTAGGTCCCGGAAGTCGTCGGTTGTGGATGAGAGTAAGGGAAATGAAGGAAGATCGCACTGGCTAGATGATCCTGAGCGGCGAGAACGCGAGGTGCTTGAGGCTCGACGGAGGTATCCTGCGTCGAGGAGGGATGGGGAAAGAGGGCAGAGGGGTAGGAGGGGAGGTAGAGAACGGGAAGGGAGGAGAAAAGAGGAGGAAAACAAGTTTCCATGGAGCAGTATGCGAAAGTGGAGCTAAGGTATTTGTGGTAATGCTCAATCAACTGAAAAGTTTTTGTTTTGAAGGTGCATGGCCAGTGCTTTTGGCTACTGATAGGGTATGCATTGTTTGTACGTTTCTTTTTAGCGGTAAAAGGAGATTTTTGTTGTTGCAAACGTGCTTATATGGCTTTGATCTGTTTTAGAGCTTGTTGGGATTTCCATTATTATTATGATCATTTTTTGCGACTTTGGGAGTGAATCTGGAAACCAAGCATGGACTTTGCTAGGATGATCTGTAAGGATTTTTTGTTATTCAAATTGAAAAGATATGAGAAAGCTATGAAACAGAAATGGATGGTTTGCTTGCTGTCTGAGAGTGAATATCTGTCAAAAATCTTTTAACTTCCCTCATCATCTCTCTGTCTTCTCCACCTAATCCTTGCATCTCTGCTTTGGATTAATTCTTTAATTTAGGTTGTCACATAAATTTTATAATTACATGAATTAATGGTTTGAATCTGACATTTAATTTCCTAATCCCTCCTAACCAAAGTGCTATGGAGCATGAAAATTCGGCTACATTTGAAGAACAAGTCTTTGCTTCCATCAATATTCAGCACACTGGCCAAAAACTTGAAAATAGTTTTGCCTATAGAACTTACTATTATGGTACTGTAAGACACATAAGCGTACTTTTGAAATCTCTAGAATGGTCAAGACTATTGAACTTAAGATTGCAGATTTACTGGAGCCTATTGTTTTGTTCCTACAAGTTTTACATAGCATTTGTTCTGAGGGCTCATTTCTTTGCGTGAAGTTTAAATTTTTTTAGAAAAACAATGAAGTGTGCCACACCCTTCATTCGGTTAGTTGCAGTTAGAAACCAGCATTGTTTTCAACCGCATAAAGCTCCTCAAAACTCCTCCATAGTGATGATTTCATTTTTCACGTTCAAAATGACTGCAAAGACATACAATCAATGAGCCCTTAAGTCTCATAAAGTTAGAAAACATGTTTTGAAAAATGATTTTTTTATTGGATTTAGGCTTCATTTGCGATGACTTTCTTATTGCTTCTTAAAACAGTTTTATTGTACAAAAATTAAAATGTTTCTACTAAAAAGTTGCTTTAAGAAGCAATAAGAAAGCTGCCCCAAACGAAAACTTATTCATTCGGTTGGATGTAGCGAGAAATCAATATGAATTTTAAACTCGTCAAAATTTTTTTACATTTCTCAAATGAGATGATTTCATTTTTTTTTTTCATTAAAAATGAATGAAAATGAAGTCCTCATTTTCTAAAATGTCTTTTATCTACAAACAATAAAACGAGCCCTTAATTTTTTGTGATGAACAATACACTGTTTTTTTTTTGCATGAAGTGGATGCCAGCCATGATTGTGTATTCTCTTCTTCTTCCTCCTTATGCTATATTAGTAGGACTACACGATTTTTGGCTGTAAAATGATTTACAAATTTATACCTATTGTTATTACATCTATTTTACCGTTTGATGCTATAACTCTTTTGTTCGAAGTTTATAGTGTCTGGTTCTTATGAGACAGAACCTCTTTATTGCCTATCATAGATTTTTCGTGTTTGAAAATGTTCCTGATTCGCTTAATAATTTCTGATGCCCAGATTTGTCTGCATTACTATTTTCTTATAATTTACTGTTCTATCCTATTTCACTTCTAGAGAAATGGTCTCTTTGAAGTTGGAGACTGTGCCTCTATTCATTTAATGGCTTTAGAAGGCTAAATTTTGTGGCATGGCTAGTTTTTGTGATTTCTTAACTCTGTGGTTTTGTATTATACAAGAGTGTATAAACTTAAGTGTCTTTCAAACTAGATTAAGCTCTGTGTGTATAGAGGGTATACTTCCTGTGAAAATAATTTAAAAGGCACATCGAATGATGAAAATGATCTGATCCCATTGTGAACTTTTTATTTTCAATTGAATGAATACTTACACGCATTATTGTAATTATGAATCCCAAAACTTGCAAGTTAGTATTATAGATTTTGTTTGGAACAATTTTTTTAGTTCTTTCTAAAGCAGTTTTTTTATATAAAAATTTCTTAAACTTAAAATTTTTGTATATAGAAAGCTGCTTTAGAAAGCACTAATAAAATCGTCCCAAACGAAGTCATAAACATATATGAGTACCCATACAATTCCACATTTATAAGAGACACATATATTATTAAAAATACAGAAACTATATTGACTGGAGACATTTATTATGAAAAATATAAGATATAAACAGACACAATATTATAATATTATATAGACGTTATTTTGTCTGAGCTTTAAGCCTTTAAATATTTCCAAAAGCAAAATATTTTTGAGAAATTTATTGAAATGGAAGGGATACGCTGTCACAGTTGATTTCATTTCTGGATAAGAAGTTTGATGATTTATTATAGTTAGTCAATCAATCATAAATTATGTATATCAAAATTAATGAAATGGATCCCAGTTATTGTTTTTTAGTACCAAGTGTTCTTAGATTAGCTTAATTGTTGAGCAAAGTGGGCATGCCGATGGCATAACTTCTAAGTAACGAACTATGGTTTAATTGGTTGTTGAAAGAAGTAGATAACAATTGGCTAGGGCCTTATAAATGGCCTGCTATAATTTAGCCCGCTTTGATAAAAATTGAGCTATAATTGGCTAAGATTTCAGACTGTTTTTTTACTGGTTTTTATAGCAGCTTTTTAAAACACATATTTTTTGGAAGTATAAAAAACAAATCAGAAGTTATCTCAAATGAAGCCTAAGTTTATTACTTAAAATTGGAGGACTTTGATTGGAAGACTAGAGAATTAGTGAAAGTTACAATGAGCAATATATATTATATAATTACTAGAAATTTTAAGAGGTGTGAAATAATTCAAAAATTTTCTAGAAGGTTCTTTAAAAAAAAAAAAAAAAGAAGTAATTGTATAGTTTATGAAGACTTGAAAGATAATTTTATTGGTGAAGTGCATGATTAGCAATGTGGTTGGACTTCTTTTTGATAGGGTTCATTTAGTTTGATTTTTGCCTTTCCATTACGTAGGGTTGCAAGTTGCTATCCGAAATTGCTTTGTGAAAAAAGTTTCGATATTTTGCTCTAAAATTAATTTTTTTCAATTTAAACTTTTTCGAAGGTAGCTCCTTTTCTTTATCCGAATGAGATGCATCTGTTTTATGATTAGCTCTTTGTTGCTGCAAAACAGATAAAAAGCTCAATGAATCAATAGTTATGCCATTGCACAGTTAAATTCATTAAAAAAAGTTCTTAGAAAAGATTTTTGGATTGGAAGAAGCTAAGCCACTAGCCATAATTTTGAGTTGGTCTATTTTTTTAGCAAATTTTGATTTGGGACTCGGTCCTGACTCCTGATCAAATCAACTAACGATTTGTTTGAAATATTTAAAATGTCTTATCTATGTATCTATATATGTATGATTTATATGGTAAAAACATTACATTTTTTATTTTAATTAAAATTTTGAGATTGAATTCTACATATATTCCTTGGCAAAGCCTAGGTCTCGGGTTCGATTCCCATGGGCGGCCACGAAAGCCTTAAGTGTTGGCCCGGGCGAATTGGTGTGGGTAGTCCGCTAGGTCGATCGGGGAGATTAGTGGCCGAAGGCTGATACTCCCTGTCCCAAAAAAAAAAAAAAAAAAAATCTACATATATTAGATCTGTCCTTCCCCGATAAACTTTGCCAAAAGAAGAAGATCTACGCAAATATAAAAATAAGTAGTACAATTTGGGCCCTATATGAGGGCCGGAGCTCATAACAGTGACGGGGTCTGGCAGTATGTACAATCAAAATGGAAGAAACTACCAATACTTCAACGGCTATTCTCACGCTCAAGGCAACCTCAACCTCAAATTCTAAACCCTAAATTCAAATCATAAACTCTAAACCCTAAATCCAAATCTACTATTTAATCTCTTTTTATTCCCCCATCTCCACAAGAAATTATTCTATGTTAACACCGAACGCAATTTACCATCCGGAGGCCAACAAAAATGCGTCATGTCAACAATATCGATCGAGCCGCGGTACCGAGAAGTACCACACCGCACACCAAGCAGGAGGTGATGTGTCACATTTTGATTGGTCTTTAGACGACATTTAGAGTCCGCATAGAATAATTTCTTTATCTCCACGCTCAACCAAATCGGCTCCTTAATCTCTTTTAATTCCACCACAACCCCCACTACCCGCCAACCCCACAAAATATAAAAAAATTCTCAATTTTGATGGTATTGTTGAACTTATAGAACTCACTTGCCGATTTAGGGAATGTTATATAAAATAATTATCTAATATTTTTTTTTTTATTGAAAGTAGAAATAAAACACTATATCAAATAAAAATTATAATTATAATCTAAAAAATAAAGCAGAAATAAAATTATCCCATATAACTCATGAATTATCAATATTTCTACTTAAAATATATTACCCAATGTTAGAAAATCAACCAAAGAAATACAACTCTGCATCAAAACACTTTGTTGGTATTTCATACATAAATCAAAGTTTATAATATAACATTTTTTAAAAAAATATAACTAAAAAGCATTATCAAAGGGATAATATAGTTTCCAAGAAAATTTCCACCCGCAGGACAAATGTTGACAGAGGACGGCTAATTGTTCTCTTAATTCGTGAAGGCCGAATGGAAGAAACTGAATAAATGAATGTTCTGTTTTTCTATCACGTCGGATCAGATAAAAAGAAAGCCCACAAGTAATCACAATGAAACGGGACAATACGAGGAACTGAGAAAGTTTCCAAACCTGCAATGGCTCAAAAGCCTAGTGAAGGATCTATGTTGGTTAGTGCTGATTTCTAGCAGGCGCATCCACTAGATTGCTGCACGGTGTGGGACGAACTCGCAGTGGGCTTCAGATTCACATCGACCATTTCTTCTTGTTTGGTAGAAGACAAGTTCTCCATCCCTGGCAGAGCTGCTGCAATTTTCCTGAATAGTGGCTTTATGTTGAATCCTGCTTTGGCACTGGTCTCTATGAACATGACTCCAAGGTCTCGAGACTTGCCTTCACCTTCTTCTATAGAAACTTGTCTGTTATGCTTTCAAGTTAGAAAAAGGGAAGTAGAAGGAACCAAGGATAAGTCCTACAGGTACTAATAGGAATTGTGAGACTTGAGAATATTCATGAAATGAAATGATGGGGTTAAACGATAACAGAGGGTCTATGTGCTGCTTCAAAATTTTGTGAGTAATCCGTCTTCAACCGAACTCCAAACGTATGAATGGCGCCGCTCGTGAGCTCCAACTGAATGAAAAAACTTCCGCTATTTGGTTGCGGGTGAACAATGCGACGCCAATATTGGCGCCGCACTGTTCACCTATGCCATTTTTTTATGTCTCTATCGGATTTGCGGAAGAAACGTGCGAAAGAGGAGAAAGACAGTTACTGCGCAAAATGGAGTTCGATTGGAGATTAATCACTGTATTTTTTAGTTTCACTTCATTTTGGAGTGAAAAATAGGATTTTCGGTTGGAGATGCCCTTACAAACCATGATAAGGTTTTATTCAGACGCAGCATGGTTAAAGTCTGTATACAAGAACACTAAAAGTAAATTTTGCATCAACGAAGGAAAGCTGGACTGAATAAAGTTGCAGAGCCATTTCATGCAAAGGAAGTCAAGATTCCACAAAGTGCAACTAAATGCCAGATTACTAGACTAAATAAAGTTGCATAATTATGACCATGTGGATAAATACGCAGAAAGTTGACAAATATGATACAATGCAAACTTCAGCTTTAACGAAAAAGATGCATCAATATTTTACAATTTTCCCCCACTTTCCAGGATTAGGTTCCCTCTGTTTCAGGTCCTACATCAAAACTGGTATCAGAGTTTAGTGAAAGGGGGATTCATAGCGGAGGGCAGCAAACCTAATTCAATTATATGGAAATCGCCCCAGAGAAAGAAGCTAAATATGTTGCTTGCCACTTGAAAGGAGAAGCGAGCACGTGATGGCTACAATTACAATAAACAAGATGCCGAAAAGGGAAGGGGTGTGCGCACAACTGGTGCAGGATAAAGCAATTGTTATGTGGGCATTTCCTCCCAATTGATTATGAGAAAGTATTGCACCTACAGTACCAACATTGCTCAAAAGGCAATCAAATAGTGAATGAATACACCGAAGAAATTTACAGGCTAAGTGCTCGAAATAACCTTAACGAATCAAGCAATCAATTGGTCACTCACTATATTGGCAGGTTAAAGGATGATATTCAGGATAAATTTGAGCTGAACTCTGTCAAGACTCTTTCCTAAGCCATTAATTTTGTCTTGAAAGTAGAAATGCAACTCAATAGGCACTCTCACAGCTAATAAAATTGTAAATATGCCAATGACCATGCAGTTGACAACAACAAAATTACAATTGCAACAGGAGGAACTTCTCTGTCTCAGGTGGGAAGTCCTAGTGGCGCTAATGTTGAACTAAAAATAGCTAACATGATTAAGTTTCCTGCCAAGGAAAACCCATATAAGGGTGTAAGTGAGTCAAGCCGACTCATGAGCTGGCTCGAGCTCAACTCGATAAAGAGCTCACAAGTCGAGCTTATCAAGCCACGAGCTCGAGCTAAAACTCGAGCTCATCAATTAAACGAGTTTTGAGTTCGAGCTTGAAGAGGCTCGGTTTGCGAGCTGGCTTGTAATTTTATAACAAATTAAATTTTTTTCTTAGACAAATCAACAAATATTTTTGTCCTCTAATAAAATTTGCTAGTAATGAAAAAAGCAGCAAATTATTTCCAAAATAACAAAATTACCATGATTTCCAAAGATTTTATATTCCCAAGAAAAAAAGCTTGGATCAGGATCGTCTGAAGGAAGCCCTAAAGAGTTTCTTTGGATCGGGATCGTCAATTGCGCAAGTTCCGTTAACTTCTCATATGTGGCACTGTCGTCTCTCTTTGTTGGTTTCAATGCGCTTTTTGGATTGTTTACAAGTGAAAACGATGAGTTAATTTTGATATTCCTTTTCACCGTGAAAATTTTTTCATGGATTCATCATTGTTCACCGCACCTACCTCGTCCACTACTCCGGAGCAAAGAGTCTCACAGTCGAATGTTATGGAACAGAGAGGGAGAGTATAATTTTTTTTTAACTTGATTTTGCATATTTGATTTTTTTTTCTTTGCATTTATTAACTTTAAAAATTTTAAAATATGAATAAATTCTATAAAAGAAATACCAATTGAGTTGCTTAAATATTCAAATCTCTCACTTTCATTTCTTGGTTTAACTGAGGAGAATGATGATAGTGCAATGACAATAAAGATAGAGAAGGGTGATGGTGATGCTAATGACAATAGTGTCGATAGTTACGATGTTGATGATGACGATGATGTTGATGATTGGTTTGAGTATACAAAAACACAACATAAAACATTTGAATGGTGTTAATGAGTGGCCAATGAGTAACATGATATAACTGTTGCCGCCAAAGTATAATAACGCAAAGAGGGGAAGACCATCAAAGATGCGAAGAAGAATTATCAATGAAGAACATCATATTCACTCTGAAAAAGGTTAGGGAGAGCCAATGTCAAGCTTCAATGTCGTAAATGAAGATAAAGTGGACACAACAGCTTAACATATGATAAAAGAACATGTACTGTGGAGGGACATGGAGAAGTCCAGGACGTTGTTCAACCACAATTGAACCTGCTTTGGAAGTTCTCACTCAAGGATCTTCTAATATAAAACTTTTAGTATGTTGATTTCAGTTTTTTTCTTCATAAATCACTTTTTCTTTTGCTATGTAAATCTAATCAAGTCTTTCTTTTTGTCCGTAAGTTTAGGCCTCCAAAAGAAAAAAAAATTCATTGAATGAAACTTTTGAAGCAAAGGATTTATCCAAATTTTGGCGTTGGTTCAACTGCACGCCTTTTTTGCTTTCAACAATAGGGGATAAAGAAGCATTGAGAGAATTCCTATGCTTCTTTAAAACAATATGCTTCTTTAATCTACAATGTATGTAATAAAACAATGGATTACTCCAGTTAAGTATTGAGAGAATTTTTAATTGCCAAAAGTTTTTATTTTTTCAATTCTTTATAATTCTAGAGCTTGTCCTACATTTGTAATGGACCAAACTTTTTTTATTCTCTCTCTCTTTGCATTTTTTTATTGCTCTACTCAATACTCCACAAATCCATTAAAAGAAAAAAAAGCATTGCATGTCAATTTCTGCA
Source organism: Dendrobium officinale (assembly GCA_019514585.1). Classification (NCBI taxonomy): domain Eukaryota; kingdom Viridiplantae; phylum Streptophyta; class Magnoliopsida; order Asparagales; family Orchidaceae; genus Dendrobium; species Dendrobium officinale. The sequence goes on from CM033697.1 coordinate 12,033,819, forward strand.
TGCAAGAACAAATATGGATTTATGGGATATTGGGAGCAGAAAAACATGAAACAATTTCTGCACCCTGTTGATCTCCATGTCCTCGACAAGCAAAAATTTCTTGGAACAGGAAGTCATTACAATGCAATCTTGCCTTTAGAGCAAGTACAAGGCAGAATAGAAACAATATAAAAGTTTTAAAAATAGTGAAATTATTAAAATTAAATTTAGTTATAATTTTTTTATTAAAGAAAATTTAACAAAAAATTTTTCAAAAATTATAATCCCTTAAAAATTATATTTATTAATATTTTAATTAAAAATGATTAAATTACACTCATACTTAACACCATAAACTCTACAATTGAATGATGGGACCAAATAGTATTGAGGAAGATGAGGAGTAAACACCATAATGACGAAACAAACAAAAAAGTAGAAGCAGCGGAAAAGTAAGAACACCAATATTTAACGTCAAAAAATTCAAAATAGGGAAAAAAACCACAGAGTCACAACACACCAAGAAATTCACTATGAAAATTGGGAGAAATAAGTACATATCTCTCTTCTCTCTCTCATGCTCAATGTTTCTCTTCTCACATGCACCGTTCTCACTCTTGCCCTAATTGAAAATACAAGAGAAAGCCAAGTAAAATAACTCCAAGGGACGCAATCCTTCAGAAAACGAGAAAAAAACTGTCGAGTTCGTCTCGCAACACCACGACGCCAGTTTAAAGCGCTACAACTCTCAAGTTGTGAACCCCCTTAAGTAAAAAGAAGCTAAACTCTTAAACATCGAGACGCATTTTGGTGTAATGGTTGGAATTTCATTAAGAAACTCTGCAGTTAAATGCACTTCGACCATTCCGAAGTAATTCTGAGATGGGGGACCTACTAGAAAGTTACATCAACATAATAAAACTGTAAGGCTCTTAAGCCAAAGCAGACAATATCTCGATAGTTAAGAGTTTGAGCTATTACAAATGGTATCAGAGCAATACACCAGTCAGAAGATGAGAAATAAGTGTCATACAAAATTAAGTGTTATGCCATGAGAGCCACCTCTTGAATCCTGTATGGGATAAAGTGCTACATGGCGGAGCACCACTTGAACTTGTAGGGGCCACCTCTAGAATCTTATCTGCCTTGTGGATGATTATGCGACAAAGATGCTGATGACTACCTCAGTTACTTAAATGGGGGAGATTGTGAAACCCCGTAAGTAAAAAGAAGCTAAACTCTTAAACATCGAGACGCCTTTTGGTTTAATGGTTGAAATTTTATTAAAAAACTCAACAGTTAAGTGTACTCATCTCAGAGTAATTTTAGGATGGGTGACCTACTAGAAAGTTACACCAACAGGATAAAACTATGAGGCACATAAGCCAAAGCATACAATATCTCGATAGTTAAGAATTTAGGCTATTACACAAACCTCTCTCTTGAACCACTACGGTGTCATATTTAGGCCGCTGTGGTGCTCTGCTTTCTGTCATTCAGTGCCGAGGTGCTCGGGTACACAGTGCCGGGGCGTTGTACCCAAACCCAAGCAGGGGGTAAACCCCCCTGCATCCCCCAGTATATATGACAAACTTTGAGGTCTGAGACAACATAACAACCTGATTGATCAACACAATTAGATTCCACACATAACAAATATGTCCCATTTGGAGGGGTTGAGGGAACAAACTGGTCCCTTAGAAGAGTGGAGGACCATTTTGGTCCCTCACAAAGAATTGATGGACCATTTTGATTCTTTTCTCTATTCATTTTATTCAGTCATATAAACAATTGTTTGATGAAGGACATTTCATTAATAAAATTGTCAATGGAGAGTAAAATGTCAAAAATATCTAATATTTTCCATCTTTTTCATCTCTTTTACATTTAGATGTAAAATAATATTTTCTAACAATCCATTTCGGATGGTGATGGTGTTATTTGACACGGATCTAATAATCTCACGCCTCCAACGATGTTGTCAATTTTGTGCGAGCTCACATAAATATTATGATAGAGTTCTAATTCACATGCTAGAGCTTTAGATACATTTGCAACTTCTTTTAAGTCCTTCACGAGCATAAGAGTAATGGTTCCGATGAATTTTCAAGTCATGGATCACCCATCTTTGGATGATCCAACAACAATGAAGAAGCCAAAGCTATCCATCACCTTATTATCCCCTAGTTGACTTCATCTATATAGTCTTGTCATAACTCTAAATTTCCTTGGCTTTCATTAAACTCCTAACACTTTTCACAATGGAACTTCGCCTACTTTCCAAGCAAAACAGTGATAATCATCTAAAAATCTTAAAAGTGTACGCTTCTACATTGTCCACCTCCTCACGCCCTACTTTCTACCCCAAGATCAACTTCCAAGCGAACATAGTCGTCGTCGACATCTCACTAAGCGACAAGAATGATGATCTATTCTTCTGTGGTAGGGATTTCAATGTGTTTGCATCGATATTAGAAGCATCGAGGTGGTGGAGTTTTTGAATTAGAGTGGTGAGCTTATATCAACTTGTGTTTTGACTAATGATGTGTACGCCAAACTAGCTGAGATGCTCGATCATAAAACCCCATGCAACGAATATTAGAATCAGAGATGGCAATGAGACCTCACATTGATTCTTAAGATGTGTAGATTGATAGGAAACACTTGTGTTCCCAAGTGTTTCTCACCAAAACTGAAGTTGATCCGATGGAAACTGCTGTCCACAGCAGAAATACAGCAGAAATCTGTTGTTTACAGCAGAAAAACAGCAAAACGACGTGGAAATCTGAGAGAAAACTCAAAGGAAAGCTTGTATTTCACTAGTAGATGAATAAAAACAGCAAGATACAATTGATCCTCAATTCGAGAGGAGGATCGTTCTCTCCCAAATCTCTAGACGCCGCTAGAGCCCAAAGAAAACCTAAATCTAAGAGATCTCAAATTTCAGCCAAATTCAAGATGCCCAAACCCTAGCAAAAATCAACTATTTAATGCATACAAATCAAAAGGAATTCCCTAAACAGTCCCTACATTCAAATTTCTCTCTTAAACCCCCAAAAAATCCTTCCTAAAACGCTCCCGTGGAGCTTGCGTCTCGCACGGTTTTCGCCCAGGCGGAAGTTTTCTCCGCTCATCTTGCGATTTTACCCGAGAACCGGTCCCGCCTGGACCGGTCTAACAATACTCCCCTCCCAAAGATCCACCTTGTCCGCAAGGTGGAAAGACGACACCCTCCATTCCTTCTTCATCACAAACAGTAAGAACTTGCAGAGTTCGGTCCTTACACCTGTGCCCCGGCGTATACCTCTCGTCACATCTGAAACAAAGCCCTTTTGCCCTCTTCTCCTGTAATTCTGTCTCAGTGAGCTTCTTGAAGTTATCCCCACTCCCTCCTCCTATTGGCTTCTCCCTGGTGATCTCATTATTGTTGACTGATACAGGCCCCTTTTGTGCTAAAAGAGTGGTCGTAGTCTTGTAAAAGCCTCCTGAGTTGTTGCTACTAGCTCCCTTCTCCAGGTTATTCTGATTTTCTACCAGCTGTGCCAACTTCATTGCCTCCTCCAAGTCACTAGGCATCAGAACTTTAACTGCCGCTCGGATCTCTGCCTTCAACCCCTTCATGAAATTCCCCTCCAATACGCTATCTGATAATTTCTACCCTACTAGCCAGGTGCTCGAACCGATCACGGTAGTCTTCTACTGATCCCTCCTGAACCAGAGCAAAGAACTGCTCATAGAAATCTCCTCCCCGGTCAGTTTGGAAACGTTCTATTATGCAGCTTTTGAATTCCCTCCAGTTCCTGATATGCTCCCTCCTGTCACGCCACTGATACCATGCCAAAGCCTTTCCTTCCAGACACAATCATGCCGCCGTCAGCTTCTCATCCTCTGTCAACCAATTGACCGCAAAGTAACGCTCCACCTTGTAGATCCAGCCATGGTCGTTTTCCCCCTCGAAAACGGGCATCTTCAATTTCCTCACCTTGGGATCTCCCCGGTATCCTCCATAGCCTCCCATTCCCCTCAGAGGAAGCGTTCCCCAATTGTCCCGATCGTCCCTCTGACGAATATACTCTAACCCCTCTTCATACTCACCTCTCTTCCCTTCAACCTCATCACCTCGACGCTGAATACCTTCAAATTCAGCACCTCGACAATGACGTTCCTCCCTTCTTCCTTCAAAATCTCCCCCTCGACGCTGAATTCTTTCGAATTCAGCACCTCGGCGATGAGATCCCTCTCTCCTCCCACCAAAATCACCCTCCCTTCTGTCATATCCCATACTCATCTCTTCCCTCGAAAGAGGCTCTAGAGGAGGCCTGTCGTTCTCTTCCTCTAGGATCTCCACCTCCACATTTCTCCTCCCCCGCAAGGGGTTCGGATTTCCTCCCATGCCATGGCCGTCGGCGATCTCTCTTATTTTCGATGTCGTCGGATTGGTTTTCATCTCAAGTAGTTTCTTCAACATTTCCTCCATTGCGGTGAACTTCCCCTCCAACCTTTCATTGTTGAAGGTGATTTGGTTTTGAAGGTTGAAGAATCTTTCCTCCAAATCGGCTTTCAATTGGCCGACTTCGCCTTCCAAGATGTCAACCTTCTTTCCGGCCATATTTCTTCCCAATGGATCTCAAAAATATCACTTCCGGAAGCCAAAAGCTCGCTGAAAAATCAGGATTTCAGCCGCCTAAGGTCCCAAAAACGATGCTCTGATACCAATTTGATAGGAAACACTTGTGTTCCCAAGTGTTTCTCATCAAAACTGAAGTTGATCCGATGGAAACTGCTGTCCACAGCAGAAATCTGCTGTTTACAGCAGAAAAACAGCAAAACGACGCGGAAATCTGAGAGAAAACTCAAAGGAAAGCTTGTATTTCACTAGTAGATGAATAAAAACAGCAAGATACAATTGATCCTCAATTCGAGAGGAGGATCGTTCTCTCCCAAATCTCTAGACGCCGCTAGAGCCCAAAGAAAACCTAAATCTAAGAGATCTCAAATTTCAGCCAAATTCAAGATGCCCAAACCCTAGCAAAAATCAACTATTTAATGCATACAAATCAAAAGGAATTCCCTAAACAGTCCCTACATTCAAATTTCTCTCTTAAACCCCAAAAAAATCCTTCCTAAAACGCTCCCGTGGAGCTTGCGTCTCGCACGGTTTCCGCCCAGGCGGAAGTTTTCTCCGCTCATCTTGCGATTTTACCCGAGAACCGGTCCCGCCTGGACCGGTCTAACATAGATCTCATATGCTTTTTAACCATGAACTGTAATACAAAATTATATAAAGGACTTATGAATAAATTTTGAAATATGAAAATTGTGTTATAACTCGCTCTTTGATTAGATGAATTATTTTGGTGGCGTATCAATCTCAAACTTTCTTACTCTCAGCTCTCCACTCCAATAACAACACATTTTGTTACTCTCAATTCTCCAATGCAATAATAATAAAGCTATTTCTGATATTGTAGATACAAAATTTTACCAGACATAATGAGCATAAGGAATATTTTCAATTTCTCACAAAAAAACCTAGCATGATAATAAGTAGTATTATTTTCCTAAATGGCAGGCTAAAATGTAATGTAAAAGAAAGAATGCCTATGATGATCAAGGAAGTAAACTATAAAGTTGTAGAAAGAAACCTAAAGTAATTCCATGGAATTGCATTTCAAATATTTAAACAAAAAGAATCAAGGCATAGAAAAATAACACGAATCACCCTTCAAAGTAAAAACTTATTCAGATGTGTAACCTTTTGTCCACGAGATCAGTTTTGTTTCCCACAAGAACAATGATAACATCACCACCACGTTCTGTGCGAACTTCCTCAATCCACTTTGACGTATTTAAAAATGATTGCCGATCTGCAATTATTAGGATTAAAAACAAAACATTGTTTACACAGCTAAAAATTTATATATGGGAAAGCAAATACATTTTTTAATTTGAAGAAAACTTATGAAGAGAAAGAAATACTTTCATTTTTCTGGATCCATATTACGAGCAACTAATTTTTTCAGTTAATCACGCATAAAATATGAATCAAGAAAATAATATTTACTCAAAACTTCATGAGGTATGAGTAAATTAACGGACCACTGATGTTTTGATTGTTTTAAAGATTTTTTAAATTGACAAACCTCATGAGTTTAGAACATTTAAGAAAAAAAAAACATTATTATTTTATGAAGTCGTAGGAGAACGGATAAAAATTTATAATTAAGAATGCATGTGATCATTTGCTTATTGGTGCATTCCACTTGTTTGCATATTATTGAATGGCTACAGCTTTAGGATGATATTTGTATGTGCCAATTAAGGATAAAGTTCAACTGATGGTGAAGGTTCTATTGAGGTCAATAAAAATATAAATCATTGTGCCCATAGATAATTAAATCATGAAGATCATCTGAAGGGAGTGATTATCTTTCACATTTAATTATTGTAATACAACAAATGCTATTCAAGAATTAATGAATCAAAATAATAAAATATGCCATAAAGTATATGTCTCACGACTGAATAAAGTAAAAGACAAAAAAAGAAGATAATATAAGGATGAAAAAGGAGTGTTTCTAGAGATCTTCTTTTACATGGTGGTTTTAGTTGTCTTCTTCTTTAATATAAATGGGGGCAAAAAACGAAAACGTTGGTATAGATACTACATTAGTGAAAGGGGGCTAATAAGCAAATTCTAGAATAATTAGATGATTACATTGCAAGATTTTTTTTTTTTTTTGCAAGTTTTACTTTCAATTTTACAAAAAATCATCATCATAACAATATGCTTACTGGGAGTGCAACACCAAAATACACTCCAATCTGAACAAAGTTATTGTAATAAGAGAAAGCTGCTATTGAAATGTTGCTTTAACGTACAAAGGAACACGGAAAAGAGAGCATGAATTCATTGTGTGATCGAAATTATTAGAAAGTAATCAAAATTTTTAGATCAGTAAATTATAAGGGAAAATACAATAATATACAGTCGTCTCTAACTTGATTAAAGAATTGATGATAGAGGTCACCCTTATATAAGATATTCATTTAATTACTGATAGAACTCCTACTTCTAGGGCAATGAGTTTGCTATTTGAAGACATCCTTATATTTTTTTGAACACCTTGTGTTGTACATAAGCTCAATCTTATTTTGAAAAATATTTATAACATTAAAATAATGGGGCTAATGAAGTCACTTAATGATGCCATTGGATAAATGTAGCTGTTTATGATGCTTTCATGGCTAGAAAGTTATTATGAACCATTATCAGAGGATTTTTACGTTTAATGATTTTTAAACATCGAAAATGCTTATTATGGTTGAAACTCATTTTTCTCTAGTTATTGTGAAGATGAAAATATTAAGACATTAAAAAAAAAAAGCTCTTTTAAGTCAAGGTGATTACAAAGAAATGGTATACTATCATGAGTATGATGTTAGAAAGATACGAATTGAGAAAAAAAAATTGTTAGATTACGTTTAATGTTAGTTATATTTTTTTTTTCTTTTAATGATCCTATTTATGTGATGTATGTTGATAAAATTAAGTCTTGGTTGGACTTGATTTGTAAGATGGTGATGGACCGGCTTTGGATGGACCGATTCACCCGGTCCATCCGCCCAGACCCACGCGGGTCTATAGGCGGAGAGGGGGGCGGGCGGACATTCCCGAAGGAAGCAGGGGAGGCAGCCACGGTGGGCCCCATGGGCCACCTTTTGATCCAACGGCTAAGGGGGGGGGGGGGGGGGGGGGGGGGGGGGGGGGGGGGGGGGGGCGCGAAATCCTTAGAGGAGATGGAGGGTGGATTGGGAGGGGTAATTTAGGGATGTGTTGGGTTGTTGGGGTGGTATGAAAGGGGGCTTAGGGCTCATTTTTTGGGCATCATGTGAAGAAAGTTCTTTTTCTTTTCTCTCTTGTTTTCTCTAGGGTTTCTTTTGGGAGATTTGGTCCTTCTCGAAGTGGACTAGTTTTGTCTTTTGTTTTGTCTTGAAGATTAATGCAAAGCTCTTTTGTTCTTCCTCTCAATCTTCTTGTTTTGGGTTAACTTTGATTTGGTGGAGAAACTTCATCCTTGAAGGAAAATTAGGGCAAACCCTAATTTGTGAAACCTAAGGCGTATCAATTTGGTATCCGAGCTCTTGATCCTAGAAGGCATGGCGTCAAATAAAGTAGAAGTTTTGGAGGGAGAGATGAGCCAATTGAAAGAGGAGGTGGGTGAGAAACTTTCATCGATGGAGGGAAAATTTTCATCCCTAGAAGAAAGATTTGGGGGAATGGAATAGATGATCCGGAAATTGTTAGAAGCTCAAGTTGTTCCATCAAACCCTAAGGAAAAAGGGAAATCTCCGGTGACGAACCAAAACCCTAACCCTAATTTTCCAATTAGGGAAGAAGGAGTAAATCAAAGTGAAGATGGAATGCAAGGGCAATGGCCAAGGGAAGGAGGAGAAGGGTCGGGAGTAGGTGGCCCTTGGGGAATGACCGGTGATCAAGGGGGCCGGCCATACATGGGCTCGGGGGGCCCCCACGGCACACGTGAAGGGTGGCCGAATCAGATGGGGGGGGGGGGGGTTTCCGGAAGGAAATCGTGCCACATGGGAGCATGGAGGAAGAAGGGAAGACTACGACATGGGCTATGGAGAGCCAAGAGAACCCCCATGGAGGGGGCTTCCAAATCCTTACCCGGTGGAGAGAAGGGGAAGACCACAAGGGGAGGGATTTACTCAGGGGACTTGGGGAGATGGAAGAACCTTCCACCGAGCTGACAACCGCATGAGGAAATTGAAGATCCCTATTTTTGAAGGGGAGGATGCTTATGGATGGATCTACAGGGTGGAGCGCTACTTTGCAGTGAATGGTGTCACAGAAGAGAAGAAGTTGATGGCAGTCCCGGTATGTTTGGAGGGGAAGGCATTGGCCTGGTTTCAGTGGCTTGAAAGGAGACAACATGTTAGAAGTTGGGAGGAGTTCAAAGACCTCCTACTGCACAGATTCAGGGTGTCCAGCGAGGGCACACACTATGAGCAGTTGGTGGCTCTAGTGCAGGAGGGCACAGTGGCAGAGTATAGAGAGCACTTTGAACTACTATCAGGCAGATTGAGAGGGATTCCAGATGACCTTCTAGAGGGGAGTTTCATGAAGGGGCTGAAGCCTCACATCAGAGCAGCCATCAGAGTAGTGGCTCCACATGGGTTAGTAAGGATCATGGAGACTGCACAGCTTGTAGAGGACAAGCTGAAGGTGGAGCCACCGAGGAGATCAGGGGTGTCTTACCCCACTTACCGACCACCACTCATGGTTGGAGGCCCAAGGGCGACGACCATCCTTCCTCCTAGAGAGATAACCAAAGAGAAACCCACTACGGCAGTGAACCAAGGAGGGTTCAAAAGGTTGACTGATTCAGAGCTGAAGGAAAAAAGGGTCAAGGGCCTTTGCTATCGATGTGATGAGAAGTTTACACCGGGGCATAGGTGTAAGGAGAAGACCCTACATGTGATCCTAGTGGGGGATTCAGAGGAGGAGGAAGGGGATGCAGGAGCAACTGAGGAGGAGGGCGAGGAGGAAGAGCATCCTCATTTGGCTATGGTGGAGGTTTCACTCAACTCGATAGCAGGACTGACATCACATTGCACCATGAAGCTGGAAGGGGAGATTGCAGGGTACAAGGTGATGGTTCTGATTGATAGTGGGGGCCACCCACAACTTCCTTGCTTGCAGATTGGTGGAGAGGGTGGGGCTACCAGTGACACAGGGGAGAGGTGTAGGAGTCATTTTGGGCACGGGAAAGAAGGAGCGTTGTAGTGGGCAGTGTAAGGGAGTGACCCTTACATTGCAAGGAGAGGAGACAGTGCAAGACTTCCTACTGCTAGATTTGGGAAGCACTGACGTGATACTTGGGATGCAGTGGCTCCAGTCCTTGGGGGAGATGAAGGTGAATTGGAAGAAATTATACATGGAGTATGGGAAGGAGAGCAGGAGAGTGACACTACAGGGAGACCCCAGTTTATGCAGAACCAGAGTGGCCTTGAAGTCTATCTTCAAGACTTTGAGAGATGATGGGGAGGGCTATTTGATAGAGCTACAGCAGGTGGGCATGGAGGTAGAAAGAGAGCCAGAAGTCATACCTGAGGTGGTCCAGGATCTTCTACAACAGCACTCCACATTGTTTCAGATGCCCAAAGGGCTACCCCCTATCAGATACAGGGAGCATGCTATTGTGTTGAAGACAGGGGTAGCACCCATCAGTGTGCGACCCTACAGATATCCTCATGCTCAGAAGGAGGAGATTGAGAGGTTAGTAGCAGAGATGATGGAGGCTCAAGTGATCCAGCCCAGTGTGAGCCCATTTTCCAGTCCTGTACTCTTGGTAAAAAAGAAAGACGGTAGTTGGCGATTCTGTGTGGACTATCGGGCCCTCAACAAAGAGACCGTATTGGACAAATTTCCTATTCCGGTGGTAAATGAGCTTTTGGATGAGCTTGGGGGAGCCACCATCTTCTCCAAGGTGGACCTGAAATCTGGTTATCACCAGATTAGGATGAAGACTGAAGACATTCAGAAGACAGCTTTCCGGACACATGAGGGTCATTATGAGTTTCTAGTGATGCCATTCGAGCTCACTAACGCTCCCTCCACCTTCCAAGACCTGATGAATCAGGTCTTCCAGCCCTACTTGAGGAGGTTTGTTCTAGTTTTTTTTGATGATATATTGGTGTATAGCAAATCTCTGCAGGATCATATCACCCATCTTGGGGTGGTACTCACGACCTTATTGGAGCATCAGCTATATGCCAACCAGAAGAAGTGTTCTTTCGCTCAGAAGGAGGTGGAGTATCTGGGACACATCATTTCAGAGAGTCGGGTGGCGGCTGACCCCACCAAGATAGAGGCCATGATGAAGTGGACTACACCAAAATCCCTTAAAGGCCTACGGGGTTTTTTGGGACTTATTGGCTACTACAGGAGGTTTATCAAGGGCTATGGTTCCATAACAGGCCCTTTGACTGATCAGCTAAAGAAGGACAACTTTCAGTGGGGAGAGAGGGCAGAGGAAGCCATGAAGACTCTGAAGGAAGCCATGACTAATGCCCCGGTTTTGGCTCTTCCAGATTTCACTCAGCAATTTGTGGTTGAGACTGACGCTTCAGGAGTGGGTTTGGGAGCAGTGCTCATGCAGAATCGTAGGCCGATTGCTTTCTTCAGCAGGATCTTATCACCTAGAGCGAGGTTGAAGTCAGTTTATGAGCGAGAACTGATGGCCATTGTGTTGGCCATTCAAAAATGGCGGCCTTATCTATTGGGGAAACGATTCATAGTTCGTACTGATCAGAGGAGCCTCAAGTACTTACTGGAGCAGAGGTTGGTGGCAGAGGAACATCAGAGGTGGCTGGCAAAACTCTTGGGGTATGAGTTTGAGATTCAGTATAAGCCCGGAGCTCAAAACAAGGCGGCCGATGCTCTTTCCCGTGTCGAGTGCTCACAGTTGATGGCACTATCGGTACCACAATTGGTGGATTGGGGTGAAATGGTGAAGGAAAATTAACATGCAGAGGAGCTAGAGAAGATTCGGGCGGCTGTCCAGAAGGGAGAAGGAGGGTTCAAAGGGTATCACCTGGAGAACTCTCTTTTGTTATACAAGGGGAGATTGGTACTACACCGTAATTCAGCATTCGTCCCCATTCTTCTACGGGAGTACCACGACAGCCGTGTTGGGGGACATTCAGGGGTGGAAAAGACCTATCGGCGGGTGAAAGCCGAATTTTTTTGGAAGGGGTTAAGAAATGATGTCGAGGACATGGTGAGCAAATGTGATATTTGTCAACGGAACAAGTATCAGGCTTGTGCCCCTAGTGGTTTGTTGCAGCCCTTAGTGCTTCCAAACAAGATTTGGGAGGAAGTCACTATGGATTTCATTGAGGGATTACCCAAGTCTGAGGGGTATACGGTCATCATGGTAGTAGTGGATCGGTTGAGCAAGTATAGCCATTTTATTCCACTACGACACCCCTTCTATGCCCCTACTGTAGCATCTACTTTCATCAGAGAGGTGGTTCGCTTGCATGGAGTTCCCACCTCTATTGTCTCAGACAGGGATAAAGTATTCTTGAGCTCTTTCTGGAAGGAGATCTTCAAGATGCAGGGTACATTCTTGAAGCGCAGTACAGCATATCACCCACAGACAGACGGACAGTCTGAAGTGGTGAATCGTAGCGTGGAGACTTATTTGAGATGCTTCGTGGGGGAGAGGCCTAAACAGTGGGTCAAATGGCTACCATGGGCAGAATATTGGTACAACACTTGCTATCATACTGCATCTCAGTTCACACCTTTCAAGATTCTTTATGGGAGGGACCCGCCACCATTGGTGAACTATCAGAAGGGAACAACCCCTGTATACCTAGTAGATCAATATTTGGAAGAGAGGGATAGGGTGTTAGAAGAGTTGAGGGAACACCTATTGAGAGCCCAGCAGATCATGAAAACCAAGGCGGATGCTCACCGCAAGGATGTGACATTTGAAGTGGGAGAGATGGTATACCTGAAGCTACGGCCTTATAGGCAGAAGACTCTAGCTAGCAGGAGGAGTGAGAAGCTCTCTCCATGATACTACGGGCCTTTCAAGATTGAAAAGAAGGTTGGGATGGTGGCATACCGTCTCAAGTTGCCTCCTCACTCCTCCATCCACCCTGTATTCCATGCGTCACTATTGAAAAGGAGCATAGGAGAACATATTATGACCACTCCTACTATACCTCAGAGCCTTACAGAAGATATGCAATTTGTACTAGAGCCACTACAGGTGAAGGAAGTGAGGAAGAATGATCAAGGCAAGAGGGAGGTGCTCATCGAGTGGAAGGACTTACCGGCACATGAGGCTACTTGGGAGATGTACGAGGCTATGCAGGAGCAATTTTCAGACTTCAACCTTGAGGACAAGGTTGATCTTCTAGAGGGCGGTATTGATGGACCGGCTTTGGATGGACCGGTTCACCCGGTCCATCCGCCCAGACCAACGCGGGTCTACAGGCGGAGAGGGGGGCGGGCGGACATTCCCGAAGGAAGCAGGGGAGGCAGCCACGGTGGGCCCCATGGGTCACCTTTTGATCCAACGGCTAAGGAGGGGGGGGGAATCCTTAGAGGAGATGGAGGGTGGATTGGGAGGGGTAATTTAGGGATGTGTTGGGTTGTTGGGGTGGTATGAAAGGGGGCTTAGGGCTCATTTTTTGGGCATCATGTGAAGAAAGTTCTTTCTCTTTTCTCTCTTGTTTTCTCTAGGGTTTCTTTTGGGAGATTTGGTCCTTCTCGAAGTGGACTAGCTTTGTCTTTTATTTTGTCTTGAAGATTAATGCAAAGCTCTTTTGTTCTTCCTCTCAATCTTCTTGTTTTGGGTTAACTTTGATTTGGTGGAGAAACTTCATCCTTGAAGGAAAATTAGGGCAAACCCTAATTTGTGAAACCTAAGGCGTATCAGATGGATTCAATTATTTATAATGATGGAAGTCATTCATAGACATGAAAGAGTCATATCACGAGCATATAAGATTTTGGGCTGTTTTTTTTGTTATTTTGGAGGCCATGTGAATCAAAAGCAACACTCTTAATTGTTTAGCTCATTCTTTGAATCTAAGATAAGTTTCATTTAATGCTTCCATCTCATTTTATTTCTTCTAGCATAAAATATTTGTCTAATTGTGTTTTCTTGATTTTTTTTTTAAGATGCTCAAGAAAGGAATGACTAAAGAAAATTCTCAATGTGTATTTCCTCCAAAATATGTCAAAATATGAAATAATATAAGGAAAAGCTTGCTTGAAATATTAGTTTATAAATGAGAAGAGACTCCTTGATGAATGTGAGTACTGAAATTCTATGAATATTTTGATGTATATGGGGATCATGAATATTTGCATTCCAAAGATATGATGGGTAATTCATGAAACTTGAGCAACTCGCACCATCCACTACAAACTACTGCCATAACATTGTTTGGTTAAGTCTTTTTCTCCCCTTGTTCTAAGAAAAAATGGAGTGCATACTCATTTATATAATTAATGAGGAATCAAATCACTCTATAACATGTTGAAGATTTATTTTGTGTATATCAATATCCGACTCCTATCCTATCAAGTAAGATAAAATAATATGTGAAAGATGATAACAAAATGTTGAATGTTGAATGCTCTTGGAGATAGATTTCAATAAATCAATTGATGGTATGTTTTATAGATTACTTTTTTTTTTTTAAGAGCTTGAATTGAATGATTTCCTTATTAATAATGCTAGTGGAAAATAAGCAAATGAAGTTTTTCCTGCAAAGAACATTGAAAAAAAATATGAACCAATAGACGCGTTCCTCTTAGCTTGAGTATGAAAGCTGTTGAAATATTTAATGCAAAGAACATTGAAAAAACTAATTTAAAAAATTAAGAGAAAAGCACCCAATAGTACTTGATCCCAGAGAAAACTTACTGGCTACATCATAAACAATAACGGCAACAGATGAATCCCTGATGTAGCTCGGAATTAAGCTTCTAAATCTTTCTTGTCCTGCAGTGTCCCTATCAGATAGACAAAATCAAAATTTTATGCAATGGAACATACTTAACAAATTATATTTGATGTAAGAAAGTAAAAAATAAGATTTAATAATTCAACGGAAAATGAGAAGCATGTGAAAACAAGAAAAAGCTCAAAATAATTCCCCGAAAATTAATAAGAATCCGATTTTAGTTCCAGAGTTTCAAACCACCCCAATTTGGTTGACTATTGAAAATTAATCCCATTTGGTCCCTCCATTAAGAAACAGTCAAATTTAATAGAAAACACCGTGGGTCTCCCATTTTTGATAATTTGTGGGTGGAAATTTTAGTAAAAAAAATACAAATTTATTTTTTATTTTTTTAAATGCTTCTTATCATTCTTGTTCCCCTCGGAGTGCAAGATTTATGCTAAGAAATGACAAGGAATTGCGGAATTCAAACTACTAGCGGTAGAGCATTGAAGTACCGTGTGTCAATCTCCCACGAGCAATATGTGAGCGGCTAGAGTTTGCGATTGTGCGTGCTAGCCACAAAGCAAGTATAACATAAGGCATATGTTTAAATTTTTTTTTTTTTTCAAATTTCAAGTGGCTTTAAAATAGTCAATTAATTCCCCTATAAAGTAAACAATAATTACTAATATAATTAGTGTTATAATAGCTTACTAACTTGATACTCGTTATAACTATTTCTTTCATTAATTATTCATTCTTATTATTTAGTAGATTATCTTTCATTTAGGTTTTTAAATTTATTATAATTTATTAATTGACAAAATAAAGCAACATAAGGATTAGAGCCGTAAATCGAAAGTTTTATGGGCAACTTATCAACAGTCAACTTTCTCAATCAAGTTAATTCAATATCCTACCATAGTTGCAGGCGGACTGTCCGATCTTCAAGATACATTGTCTTTGAGAGAAAATCAATGCCGATTGTAGCCTGTCATAATGACCAAAAGTGATGAGAAAATTGAATATTGAATATAAGGATGATTCCACCAGTTCACAAATAATACCACAAACTACACCATTCATTTACATTAGAACACATTTCCAAAGTTTCTTCAAAAAACAAATAACATATTATTTTCCAACAAGAGGTATGTTTTGGATTGCTTTGAGTCATAGTCCTTTTTCATGATGGTGTCATATTCCTTTTTCATGATTTATATTCTTCCTCCAATACGTTCATTGAAGCATTTTGATCCTTTTAAGCGGCAGCAAGCACACATCAATCTTTTCAATAATGCATTTCATCACATTCAAGTATTTTACAAATAATTGCCAAAATTGGATATTTACCAATTAACGGAGTGCATGCTTTCTAAAGAGACAGTACACAAGTATCCTTAGAGGCACCTCAGATTCATTTTTCTCAGCACACTTTAAAACTAATAAGCATCTTATACTTCTAAAAATTGTTGGCAATACATAAATACTCTATAATGTCCCCAAAAACCATAATGTTTCATATTCCTCCAAAAACTTCTAGGAGAGTTTAATCATTAAAAAAAAAAAAAAAAAAAAAAAAAAAAAAAAAAAAAAACAGTCACTTTTAGTTTACATCATACCTGTTTACACAGTATAATAGTTTGATAAAATAAATGGTCTCTATTTCATAACTTTGCATTTTGTGTGTATAATATAAATGTAAATTTGGATATCTGATTGACCATAGTTAAAGAGTGATCATCAATCATTTATTATTCATCAATTTCAATTGATCAAGCATTTCATCTTGAGTTCAAAAGAACTCTTCTAGTTAGCCAACTTGCAGATATGATTCAATTTTAAGGATCACACTGTTGGAGCCTATCAAGCCATTCCTCATTGCCTTTGATCCCCCACCCGATATCAGATTAGATTATGCATTAAGATCTTTTAACCTTTTCTGTCCTTTTCCTTCTTTGCTATGATTGTTATGTCATTTATTTATACTAGGACCAGTTTGATGTAATTTAATTTGCAAGGATTATTTAGTAATTGTTTGGGTCATAATGTCATAACATTGCTGTAAATAGCCAATAAATTCCCTCTTAGACCAAGTTGATGATTGAGAATAGCCACTTACTAGACCCCTTTCTACGATCAATGAGATCTCATCCTTTCCTAAGTGAGTCAAGGAGCTTTGTGAGACAACTGCAAATCTTTTTGCTGTAAGAACCCCTCCCTTTCCTTTGTTGCCTTCTCTCTGTTTTCTACTAATTTTGCTAGGGTCCCAGCCATATCTCACCAGGAAACCCATCAAAACAAGGCATAAAAAGCTATTATTTCCGCATCCCCTAGCAGCTACTCTATCACCCCATTTGCCAAAATTTACTCTAAGTAAGCTTGGATTAATTGTTAAGTTCCCTTCATGGTAAAGTGAAGGTCAGGGTTTGAAACAGAGAAACAATTTGAAACGCAAAACTAGTGATGCATACATCAATCCCTCACCATAGCCACATTGACAGAAGCCTCATACAGAAACTAAACAACTTAAACAAAGTTTTTCACAATGGTAGGTCCAGAATTTGCATTCAAGTTATAAGAGATTATTGATTGCCCAGAAGAGCCAAAATAAATTTCATCGACCAAATCCAACAGTCATACAGTGTTAATATCTCAGGTATCCTAATCCAGTTTAAGATTCTGATTTCAATCATGGAATGAAAATTAGCAGCAGCAATTCAAAAGCATTTTGAAATTACAGAATAGTAACTATATATCATTTCCACTGTGCAAGAAAAGAATCCATACTTCCACCACCAATACGAGCAGACGGAACATTTCCATAAATATAAAACAAGAAAGTACGTCACGTGGAGGATCTGGATCATGCATGCTATAAGAGATCCCACAATAGAGAACAAAATCACAAGATTATGTAAAGTATTTTTGGCTTATCAGATCGACTAATCCGAACCCATTCTAATCTAAAACAAGATACCCAGTCAACGAATCTCAATCGAAAAGCCGTACATCCAAACTCCAATTTTCTACACCCAACCAAACCACTTGATACCGGAAGTCATTCGATCAAAAGCAAATGGCACTAGAATCCACAGATCGGATGCCAAAAGACCGCCACGAAATCGAAGGAAAGGGTGATCGATAACCTGATAGGTGGTGTCGAACTTGTCATACATGAACCGGGTAATGATGCTGGTCTTCCCCACGGATTGATCTCCCAAGAAGACAAGTTTGTACTTTGCCAGGGCTGAAACAACCGCCATTAGGGATTCTTTATCAGCCAACCCCTTCTCTCTATATCAATCTAATACGTTGCCTATAAGAAAGAGAAATAGCCGATCGGAGCAGAGATCTAGAAGAGGAACTATCTGAAGGAAGAGAACCGAGAATTCCGTCCTGTTTATACAAACGACTCCAGGACAACGAAGGGGAACCCGCGGGCTGGCGCGGGCTGCCAGCCCGCAGCGACAAAAACCGATTTCCAAAGCGCGGATCTGATGTGGAAAAATCATACACAGGTGTACCAAAATTTCTTTTTGGGAAATTTTAACGAAATGTTTATAACGAAATGCGATAAATTTACTATACCGCCCTTGCTTTATATTTTTTATGTTTTAAATGTAAAAAAATTATTTACAACGATAATATTTTATAAAATTGATTGAGAAGATAATATACTGAAAATAATTTCACTATTATGATTCTAGAAAATAAAATTTAAACATAATATTATGAAAAACAATGAGAAAATAATAGAAAAATAAATTACGATTGATGTTTGAAAAGCAAAGTAGCAAATTAGTCAGAAAGCTTTTCAAAATGAGAGATTGTTATGTGTGGATATCGGACGGGAAGAATCGTCCGATTTTATCTTTGTGAACAGTAAAAGTGTATCATTAACACTAAGGCTTCATTTGAGATGACTTTCTTACTGCTTCTTAAAACAGCTTTTTAGTATAAAAAATTAAAGTTTTGTACTAGAAAACTGCTTTAAGAATCAATAAAAAAATTATCCTAAATGAAGCCTAAAAATTACAATAGTTGGTGTGGAACATGGAACATCTATAATGTTAATGACAGTAGATATCATAAAAATTTTATATCATAATATTTGGATTAAAAATTGATTAGAATAAACTATAAAATTCTTAAATTTTTAGTGATTATAATATATAAATATTTTATATTGTATTCATCTTAAAATAAAATTAAAAATTTTAATGCTCATCTTAATAAAAAAATTATTAAAATATTATGATAAGTTTCCTTCCTAGAAGTCTAGTAGTCGCATCATTCTCTAGTTGATGCCCATTTGTCCTCAAAAGGATCTTTCAATGAATTCAAACAACAACATTGTACAAAGAATTGTTCACAAACAAATAAAATATCAGTAACGTTTTTATGCAAATTTTAATATGCATAACAGACACATCATAACAACATACAAAATTAATGCTATCATGTTAATTAAAAAAGCCCTATTTGATTCCATAGGGCTTTAAAGCAAAGCATGAGACATAAAGCATGCATAAAAGATTGAGGTTTCGTTTAGGATGACTTTTTTACTGCTTAAAGCAGCTTTCGAATGCAAAAAACTTTAATTTTTATACTAAAAAGTTGTTTTAAAAAGTAGTAAAAAAGCTGTCTCAAACAAAATATGAGGTTTTGTTGGGAATGACTTTCTTAGTGCTTCTTAAACAGCTTTTTAGTATAAAAATTTCAAGTTAAATTTCTTGAACTTGAAATTTTTATACTAGAAAACTAAAGAAATTCAAATCAAGCAGCAAGAAAATGTTTCTAAGAGCTGTGAAATTTCGTCTCTCTGTTTCTCTCACAGAGATTCATTTCAGTCAATCACAATCTACAACTCCTACATGTATTTATACTAATCAGTAGGTGTGTGCTAGTACACGTGTCTAGCTTTGATTGATGAGTCAGTTATAGTATGTATATGTCATTCTACTTATGTTACTTGAGTTGCTATTATGGCCCCACAATTTGTTGGTCCGAAACGGACTGTCAAATTGTTCCGTAGAAGTATAAACCGTGCTGTAGAGAGATGCTTAGTTAGGATGTCAGATATTTGATCTTTGGTGCTTATAGGAACAATCCAAACTGTATTGGTGTTGACATGATGACGTATAAAGTGATGATCTACTTCTATGTGTATTGTTCTAGCATGAAACACTAGATTGTTAGCCAATGATATTGATGATGTCTTGTCACAATGTATATTTGTGGCTGATTTGAGATTAATGTTGAAGTCATGCATCCGTTGTCTTAGCTATATGATATCCGTGATTGTAGCTGCTAAAGCACAGTATTCTGCCTCAGTTGACGACCGAGCTACAGTATGTTGTTTCTTTACACTCCATGCTATGATAGTTTGCCAAGGAATGTGCAATAACCAGATGTAGACCTTCTTGTTGTCGTATCACTTGCCCAATCAGCATTTGAAAATGACGTCAATGTAATTGGAGCTTTTGAAATTGGAATATCATAATGCACTGTTCCTTTTATGTAGCGTAGCAATCTTTTTAACAGATAAAAATGAAGTGGTTTTGGATCATGCATATATTGGCATAAAAGATTTACATGATAAACAATATCAGGTCTCGTTAATGTGTGATACTGAAGCGATCCAGTGACTTGCCGATAATGTTGAGGAGTTCTGATTACTGAATCTTGCGGGATAACAGTTGGTATTTTTGTGCAGGAAGGATTTGCTAGAGGTTTGCATAGAAGCATTTCGGCTGCAGTAAGTATGGATATAGCATATTGCTGTTGTGATAAAAACATATATTCTTTGTGATCTTGTATTGATATGACAAGGAAATTATTTATTGTACCCATATGTTTTATTGCAAATAGAGTGCTTAGTTGCCGGATGATTTCAGAGACCTTTTTGCTATTATTTCCAGTCAACAAAATATCATCTACATATATAACAAGATATACTTGATCATCCTCTTTTGCAAATATGAATAGTGATGGATCAGCCTTACTTTGATGAAATCCCAGTTGTTGAAGTGCTGTTAATAGTGTATTAAACCATAGTCGAGGAGACTGCTTGAGCTCATATATTGGTTTTTTTTAGTAAACACACATGATTTGGGAACTGAGCATCTTCAAAACCAGTTGGTTGACACATGTAGATGGTGTCATTTAAGGTTCCATGAAGAAATGCATTAGATACATCCAATTGTTGTATTTTCCACTGCTTGTTGAGAACAATTGTTAGCAATGTGCGAATAGTAGGGAACTTTGCAACTAGACAACAAGTTTCAAAGTAATTTATGTCATATTCTTGCTTATGCCCTTGAGCTACCAACCTTGCTTTATATCTAGCAACAAATCCATTCGAATGTAATTTAGTACGATACATCCATTTACTTCCAAATATAGATGCTTTCGGTGGTGGTTGCACTAATGTCCATGTTCCTTGTTACTGGAGTGCCAAAAACTCTGTTGCCATAGCTTGTCTCCAATGAGACATTTTTGAAGCTTTGGTATAACATGTGGGGTCTGGTGGAGGAAAAGCTTTTAAAGAGTGTTGATGCATTAGGTTAAGTATGGTGCGAGGTTTAAGGGATCCGATTTTAATCTTGGTACCATGGGATGAATTGACTCAGAATTTCTGGCATCTGGTATTGGTGACGAAGAGATTGAATTATGTGGGATGTTTATTGGAGTTTATGTCCTGTTTTGAGAATGAGAAGATTGTTGAAGAGGATAAGATGTTTGGTTTTGGTTTGTTGTGATTATGGTGTTCATATGAGAGCAGGTGGATGTAGGAATGAGCAAAGATGGGCTTGTAGTAGTGAAATGATTTGTTCGAGTTGTATGTGAGTTGTGAGCAAATGGAAACATATTCTCGTCAAATATTACATGTCTAGATGTGATTATTCAATTATTAGATGTATTTAGACATCTGTAACCTTTGTGTGCTGAGGAATAACCTATAAAAACACACAGAGTGGACCTAGGCTCAAGCTTATGTCTTTGTTTTGATGGAATCCATGGGAAACACCTACATTCAAACTTTCAAAGACTAGCATAATTTGGTTGCTGGTTATATAACAGTTGTATAGGAGTTTTATTGTTAGTGGTATGGGACGAAAGACAATTAATATGCTATGATGTTGTTAGCAAAGCATCAGGCCAATAGGAAAATGGCATGGATGACATGTGTAGAAGTGTTCTGGTTATCTCGATTAAGTGCAGATATTTTCTTTTGGCTAAACCATTCTATTCAGGCGTGTAAGGACATGAGCCTTGATGAACAATTCCATGTTGGTTCAGATATGATTGAAACACTTTGTTTATGTACTCCGATCCTCCATCAGATCAAAGTTTCTTAATATTATGAGAAATCTATTTTTCCACCATGGTTTTGAATGTGATGAATATAGAAACAACTTCAGATTTATGTTTCATAGGAAACAGCCAAACAAAGCATGAAAAATCATCAATGAAAATAACATAGTATTGATAGCCTTGGTTTGATGTTATGGGAGAAGGTCCCCACACATCGGTATGAACAAGTTCAAGAGGAACAACAGTATGAGACATGGATTTCAAAAATTTTAGCTTGTGACTTTTTGACACTCTACATGAAGAACAAACAAAAGGTAACGTGATGATGTTAAGCTATTTATTACTGTTGGAGATACGAGTAAGAATCTGCGGATGTGGATGTCCCAGGCGATTATGCCATAAAGACTTTGTGTTGCACGATGTATGAAGAGCAAGTGAGCTTCGACTTGATGAAGAAGAAGATGGACTTAATCTTGATGTGGTTTTTCAGAATGGGATAGAGCCCGTTAGAACAAGGCCCCTTTAGTATAATCTGTTGATTCTGCATATCCTTGATAACAAATCCAGATGCATCAAAAGAAAGAATGAGATTGTTATCCTTTGTTAGGTTTGAAATAGACAGCAAATTATGAGTGATGCTAAGAATGTGGAATGATTGATTCAAGTGAAGCTTACGTGTAGGTTTAGGTAGTATTCCATTTCCATTATGAGCTATGGACACAGAACTTTCATTTTCCACTTGAACATTATCAGATCCTTGATAGCCAGTGGGGTTGTTAATCCTGTTAAGATCATTGGTGAGATGAGATGATGCTCCTGAATCCAGATACCAGTCTGAATTGTTTTCTTCTGTAGTTGCTACTAGTGCTATGGATGTATTACCATTAGCAGGTGGAACATAGTTAATATTCATTATGTGCCAGCAAACATTTGCTAGATGTCCCCTTTTGTTGCATGTTTGACATATAGGAAGTGGTGACTGAGCTGGTTGCTGAGATCGCTGTTGTTGATTATTGTTCATGTTTAATCTACCTCTTCCTCTTCGTCCTCGTCCTCTGTGTGTATATAACGCAACATTTGGATCAGGCACGGTTGTATTCCGAGTGGATTCCGCTTGAAGTTGATTTCCTCATTGATTAATAATGAATATAAGTCTTCTAGACTTATAGGATTGAGCATAGTCCTGATTGACGTCTTGAAAGCATTATATGTCGGTGGCAAGCCATTCAGTGTATACATGATTATGTCTTCTACATCTATTTTTGATTCTGCTGCAAAAACTTTGTCCACAATATTCTTGATTTCTGTTAGATATTGCACCATGGTAAGATTCTTTATCGCTATGTTATGTAATTCATTTTTCAATTGAATTACACTCGATTTGTTCGTCGCTTGTAATAGTCGTTTGATCGTCAACCAGATCGCCGAACATGATTCTAAGTGTAGTACATATTGTAGTATAGATAGTGCAATTGTAGAACACATCGCTGCCGCCAGATTCTGGTCTATAAGTAACCATTCGTTGTACCTGGGGTTTTCCGATGTAGTTCCATCAGATGTCTGTATCGTTCGAGAAGGTGGTTCTGCACCATCTTCAAGAAATCGAGCAAATCCATTCGCCCTTAGTAACTTCAGTACTTGAGATCTCCATATAGCGTAGTTATCGCTATATAGCTGAGTCGGAACTATCGTCTTGATGTTAGAGATCAAAAACTTTTGAGAAGCTGGAACAGAGCATCCTTCGTAACTTCTTCCTGGGTCGAGTCTCTAACTTGCGAGGAAGATGATTGCGCCATTGTTCTTCTTGCAGGTTTCTTGAACCCGCTCTGATACCATAAAGAAATTCAAATCAAGAAGTGGGAAAATGTTTGTAAGAGCTGTGAAATTTCGTCTCTCTATTTCTCTCACAGAGATTCATTTCAGTCAATCACAATCTACAACTCATACATGTATTTATACTAATCAGTAGGTGCGTGCTAGTACACATGTCTAGCTCTGATTGGATGAGTCAGTTACAGTATGTATATGACATTCTACTTATGTTACTTGAGTTGCTTTTAAAAACTGCTTGAGAAAGCATTAAGAAAGCTGCCCCAAACGAACCTGAATTAGAGATTTACTAGCTAAATAGGCATTTGAACAGAATCATGCTAGCTAAACTGAACCGTTCACTAATTTTATGAGTTAAATGAAATTTGTGCACATTTGAAGTAGGTAAATCAAAGTATAAAAAGGCTTTGATCGATCGAATTGGCTTATGATCAATCAAATTCAGATCAAAATGTTGGATGCACATCCTGCTCTTCAGCGTCATTCGTTGGCATCTCCATTACAATGGGCCACTGATTTGTTGGAATATTTTAAATTTTAATTTTCTTTTCTCATTGATGTCAAAATTTTGAGTTCTAACGTTCGAGAATTCTATTGGAAATTGCAATGGTTGATTTCGAACTTCAAAGAAACCTCAACATTCTTAAGATTAAGGTTTCATTTGAGATGGCTTTCTACAAAATCTTTAGGCTTCCAACTAGTGGTGATATAGAGTCAAGTTTGTGTTAGTCAAATTTAGCTAGAGTTTGACATATTTGACTTTAGCTCGAGAACTTCGAACCCCCTTTCAACTATGGCTTTGTTTTAAACAGTTTACTAAAACAAAATTTATTGTAAAAATCTATTTTAGAAAACGATAAAAAACTGCCCCAAACAAAACGTAAGTTAAGATGCCGACTAATTTTTGCCTACTATTAATAGTTGAATTACATGCATATTCTTTTTCAAGTCGGCTCAAATCATTTGGTGAGCGACCAGCCCAACGCCAGAAATTAGACTGAGTTTATACTTCAACTCATAACTTAATTTCGAATATTTTGAATTGGCCTAAAATTTGAGCGAGAATAAAATTCTGAGCAAAATTTATTAAAAGTCACACTTTCCAGGATTATCAGCATGTACAATGCAAACAATCAAAATTTAAGTACAAGCATAGTATGAAATTTTCTCAGAAAACTCAGAATAACAACATAGAAGAAACAGGACAAACCCAAGATTTAAGATTAAATTTGCAGGTTTCAGTCATGGACAAATAGCAAACAATCCTTATCCCTGACTTCCATGATCAACATAACAATCTAGACAGTAGATCTGCTCCATATGAAAAGTTTAGTTAGGTTTCATTTGGAATGGCTAATACTGATTCTTAAAGCAGCTTTTTAGTTAAAAAATTTTAATTTTTTACTAAAAAGTTGCTTTAGGAAGCATAAAAAAAGCTGTCCCAAACGAAGCCTTAGACGCAAAATAAAGACCAAAACTTGCAAGAATCACTTTTAATGCTCAAGTTTAAATCCATTCCCATGAGCCCATGATGTTCACTGATTTGGAGAGAAGACCAAAGAACAAATTTTATTTCAAACCAAAGCAAGCAGGCAAGTTTTGCATTTGGAAGAAATAAGTACACATGCTTCTGATATTCTCAGAGCTCTTTGATAGGATACTTCAAAGCTAAATGAATGGCTGGGATGGAAAATGGTGCAATCAACACGAAAATTGAAGAGAACTGTACCTGAGAAAAGAGTCTTGAGGGGCCAAAACGACATTTAACCGGCTTACTTCCAAATTTGCTATTGTAATTGATTCCATGGCACATTAGTTCTATGAGTTTTCTCCAAGTAAGCAAGATTTCAATGATACCAGTTCTGAGCCAATTCAAAATTCGAACAAGAAAGAGCCAGGTTTTGGGTTTCCAAAGCTTTTCCACATTCCCTAACAACTCTAGCTCACGAAATTTTTCAAAACTGAAAATTGACAACCTGATCTGCTAACTGGATCCAAGCATGGCGTTTTAACAGTTGCAGTGTAGTTAACTGCTTTAGCATTTTAAAAGAAGCCAACAAATACTCAAATCTCCATCAAGAAAACCCATGGGAGAACTGATGGTGCAACCATATTGATGCTTTCATGGCATTCAAAACCTGAAAGTAAATCAAATTGCCCCAAGATCTCCAGTGCGCACTTTCCCTGGCTTCCTCATTAAGGCCTGTAAGTGAAGAAATAAATGGGCTTGACTAAGGACATATAGATACACTTTGATTTATGTGATTTCACCCTTCAGGCCATGATTGCCAGCGATGTGCATGGAAATCCTCTCTGAAAGATCTGAAACAAGAGAGTATCTATTATTCTCATAGCATCCACTCAGAAATGCAGTGTATGTTATGTGATCCACACTGCAATCAACATCTAACAGCTTGTTAAGAAATAAGAGGGCTGCATCAACATTCCCAACAGAACTGAGCTTTCTAATCAAGATATTTGTTGCTTGCACCCAATGCTTTTTCTCAAGTCTTTCTAACACCAACATAGCAATCTCATTTTTTTCTCTTTTACAAAATTCATACGCTAGAGTTATCCCTGTAACTTCACATGGAACTAAACCCTTGTCCAACATTGACTCATATAATGCTCTTGCCTCCTCTAATCTAGAATCTTTGCAAAGCCCGCTTATTAGAGCACCATAGGTAACGGAATCCGGCATACATGCTTCCTGAATCATCTTTTCAAAGATCCTCAATGCAGATTGTGTCTTTCCATCCCTACAATACCCAGAAATCATGGATGTGTAAGTTTGCTTGGTCGGTTTAAGTCCAAGCTTGAGGCAATCACTTAACAACTTCTCACCATCTTCCATTCTTTTTTGTCTGCAACAACCAGCGATCACAACGGTGTAGGTTTTGATATCAGCCTGGTAACCATTTCCAACCATCCAATCAAACAACTCTAGAGCCTGAGCTATCCTGCCTCTTCTAAAGTGCTCATTGATGAGAATTGTGTATGTAACTTTATCAAGCTTCAGTCCTTGTAGTAGACATTCTTGAAGTAGCTTATGTGCCTCGTTGGCCCTCCCTTTCTTAAACATGCCATCAACCATTGAATTATATGTATGAATAGTGGGAATGCAATCCACACCCTTCATTTCATCTAATAATTCAAAAGCCCGATCAATATCTCCTTGTTTGCAATTCCCATCAATCAGAGCAGTAAATGTGTTAGTGCTTGGCAGCAAATCCTGCTCTCTCATTTTTGATAATAACATTGCTGCTCGATTAAGCTTCCCTTCTCTACAATAACCACTGATCATTGCAGTGTAAGTATAGACATTAGGTTTATATAAATTGCTCCTAATAAGCTTCATAAACAGCCTAAAAGCCCTCTCTGTCCATCCAATCTTGCACAACCCATCAATCAATATAGTATGTGTATAAACATTCGGCTTCATCCTCTTCCCAACTATTTCCTCCAAAACCTGAAAGGCTTGCTTCACACTGCCTCTTTTGCAAAGCCCGTTGATCAAAGCAGTGTAGTTGATCACATTGGGAGGAACATCCATTTCATACATCCTTTCAAAGATCCAAAACACCTTTTTGAATAAACCTTTCTTGCAAAATGCATCCACAATCAACGTACATGTCACATTGTCCATTCGGAATCCTCTTGCCTCCATTGCTTTGAACAATTTCTCGACATCTCCAACAAGTCCATCCCTGCAACAAGCAATGATCATGGTCTTAAATGTATGCATGTCAGGAGAAAGCTGGTTCACAGACATTTCACCAAATACTTGTTGTGCAAGTCCTACCAAGCCCGAATCAGCTGCTATTCTCAGAATCCGATTCATGGTGTGGATGCTCAGGGGCAAGCCTCCATTTTGCATCTCAAAGACCATGTTGGATGCCTCCTTCAACCTTCCAACTTCAGCGAAGCATTCGATCATGCACCTCATGACCTCCTGAGCCTTTTCAAAGTTCCCTCTCGCAACCAAAGATCCGGCCGTTGCTATATAAAACCTCATCGAGTGCCTGAACTGCGCTCGGACAATAGCCCAGTGGAAGAAACTGAGCGCAGCAATGGAACCCTCTCGATCAGCGAGAAGAGCGACGACGGCGACTGCCTGCTCAATGCTGATATCGACGTGAAGAAAACGAAGGCTTTGATCTCCCTCATCGTAGGACTGACAGACCAAATTGAAGACTCTGCCTACGATTCCAGAGGGAGAATCCATGGTAGCGTTGCTAACTTCGTCAAGTAGAATCGGAATTGGTGTTTGCAAGAGAGAGGAAAAACGGGATTTTGCAATAGAAAAGATTCGATCTTGAAAGAAATGGCGGCAAAACAAGAAGTGAGGTTTGAGCTTGGGGAAGATGAGAAGATAGATGCGATGGCTGGTTGAGGCTTGGAGGAAGAGCATTGCTTCGAGGTGGGAAGGTTGCATGTGATGGTTTGCAAATTCTAGCAATTGACATTTGCTTAAAATCTGAAACTTTCTGTTACAGTAAACCGGCGTGCTAAAAAGTAACATCCAATAGGATATATGTTGACTTTGACATGAAATCTACGAAATCAAATCGACCAAACTATCAGTAGAAACCTAATTGACCCGAATCAAAATGTAATTCGATATTTTTTTTTTTAAATAGGTATCTACCGGTTGTCAATTTAAAAGAAGTGCTTAGCGGTATAACTAATTCCTCGGCGAAATCTAGCGAGGCTATCCACCGACATCAGGTCTACACTTGCTTTGTCCCACTGAAGAAGGCAGGTCGTAGTAGAGGAGATTCGAACTCGAGATGGGAGGTTCCCAACCATGCTCACCCACCAACCACCCTAAACATCGGTGGATAAATGTAGTTTGATCTATTCTATTTGATTTTAAATAAATAAAATACATGGGTAAAAGAAATATTTAAATTTGGTTAGGTGATAAAAAGCTTTGCAATAATTATTAAGATTTTTTAATTCAAATTTCAAATTTGTATTTGGGCAATAAAATTTGATTTTTTTTTTCGATAATATATTAAATTAATATTTTGCAAAATCAAATGATTAATAAAAATATATTATATGCACATGATAAAATAATATAATTCATTTGATACATGAGAGAATAAAAAATATTATTATTTTCTTCTAATAATTTATAGATCATGACTTTGTTTATGATAATTTCCTTACTGCATTTTTCAAACAGAAACTATAATTTTTATTTGGCTTTTGACTATTTTTTTTATTTCAAAGAAAAATTATGAAGATATTTTCTACAACAACTTAAAAAATTTATTTTTCTTCTAGACAAATTTTTAATAAGTAACGTATGAACAATCAAAATTATAAGGAGCAATGTTCAAGAAAAAATTAAAAAGGAGCAAAATCACTAAACTATTTTGTCGTAGCCTACATTTGTGAAGAAACACCCAAAATATTTAACTATTTGTGCACAAATCACAAAATTTGTCAAATATTTTGACGTATTCCGCTCACCTGGGAGGGGAAAGAGAGATAAGAAATAGAGAGTCTTGGGTAAAAGAGAGAGTGTTGGGTAAAAGAAAATTTAATTAATTTTAATATAAATATAATTTAAATATAAGTAAAGTTATAATATTATTTATAATTTTAATTAATTTTAATGTATTAACATGATGACAATTATAAATTTTAATTAACTTTATTTTTATTGTTTTTTTACTTAAATTTTATATTTCATTTATCTTAAAATAATATATTAATTATAATTATATATTTTAACTAAAATTTAATAGCTATAAAAATTAAAATTAAAATAAATTTATGTATAATTATTTAATTTAACCAAAATATTTTGGATAAATTGATATTTTATCTAATTATTTATTGTAATATTTTTGTATAATTATTTATAAAATATTTAAATAAGAAATTATGTATAATTTTTATTAAAAAAATTATGTAAATTTGTATTAAAATTTAATTATAAAATATTTAAATTAATTAAATTATTTAAATATTATAAAAATTATAAAAATAGCATAAATAATTTAAAAATTTTATTTAAGTAATTTATAAATATTATAATAGTTATAATAAATTAAAATAAATGTGGGTAATATAAATTCTAAACCAATATATATATATATATAATAATTAATTTAAATTAAAAAAATATGTATAATTATTTAAAAGTATGATAAATTTATGTGTTATTAGATAAAAGTAAATTTATTAGATAAAAATATTAGTTTATACAAAAAATATTAGTAAAAATAAATAATTATATATAAATTTATTTTATTTTATTTATAAAATATAAAATTTTGGTTAAAATATACAATTATAACTATTATATTATTTTAAGATAAATGAAATATAAATTTTAATTAAAATTTAATAAAAATTAAAGTTAATTAAAATTTAATAAAATTAAAGTTAATTAAAATTTAATAAAAATTAAAGTTAATTAAAATTTATAAATATTCATCATGTTAATAAATTAAAATTAATAAAATTGTATACTAAAGTTACTTAAATTTTATAAATTATATTATAGCCTCACTTATATTTAAATTATATTTATTTTAAAATTAATTAAAATTTCTTTCACCCGCACTCTCTCCCTCTCCTCGAGTTCTTTCGCCTCTCGTTCCCCTAAAAAAAAATCAGTGCACTTGTTTGGAGAGAGAGATGGAAAGAGAGAAGAGTATGTGTGCAAATTAAGCTCTAACTATTGTAAAAAGTCAATTTATAAAAAAAATCTTGTTTTAAATTTAAATTAGTTTAAGGAACATACTTACGAAAAAATCTAAAAAGAACAAATACAGAACTTAATTATCCGATTTCAATAAAAACCAGAACTTTATAATACATTTTCTACTTTGATCAGAAACCGAATTTTACTTCTCAATTTCTATAAATTCTTAAATTTTTTATTCACTTCTCTAGTTTTTATAAATTTTTTTTTTTTTGTTATTTTGTGATTTGAAAAGAAATTCCAATTTCTTAACAAACTTGATTTTTATATTCTGGTTTCTTAAGAAAATGAAATAATTATTTTTATTTATTGGCCTTTTCTGAATGACATGCACTTTAGCATATTTGATTAAAAATTAAGAATTAAAAATTAATGAATAAAATTTGGTTCTTTTTGGCTCCGTCAATACTTGTTTAACTTCCGATTAGTAAAATGTAATCTTAATCGGGCAAGAAAATCCAAACGAGAACCATCAAATGCTCATGAGCAACTATTTTAATGTATTATAACATTCAAGATAACACGATAAATAGAACTATTTTAATTTAGCTTCTTCATAAATAAAATTTCTGGCTCCATGATTATATGAATAAGTAATTAAATTTAATTGTTAAATATATAATAAAAAAATATATATTTTGTGTGCAATATGCATATCCCCATTTATTTTAAAGAAATAATTTTTATAAATTGAAATAATCACGCCAACATTTTCTTCCGATATATTTTTTAGGCTACGCGCCTATACGCCACACACGTGCCGCACCTTGGCCACGACGTTGCCTCTCCTATGCCACGCACCTGCCGCGCCGCGTCATTTCGCTACGCGCTGCTTGTTAATCAGGAGCATCGTATACGGGATGCCACATCCAATGGGTTAAAGTGGCATCTCATAAAATAAGCCAAATTGCGTCCCGCTCCGCCACTGTAGAACCTCCTGGCTCACTATTCCATTAGTAAATGAAGACAAAAAAGGACAAATGGGGATGAGGAAAAAAACAAGAGAAATTTACATACATATTACTTTATGACATCTTATTTATATATCTAACATCTAAAATTTTAATATTACATGCATACCACCCTATATTATTTTAATATCAAATATACCACTTATATTTCTTTCTTAGCACTCATATATTTCATTTATATTACTCATTTTTAATATGAAAATGAATTATAGATGGTATGTATGTAATATTAAAGTTTTAAGTGTTGAATTATTTAAATAGAGTAGTCTAAGATGATGTGTATGTAAATCTTTCAAAAAATAAATAAAATGAGAATAGATAGAGATGACAGAAAATTTTGAAAAATTATATTTATAAATTTTTTATTTTTATTTTTATCTCTCTTGAATAGTACATCAAAATCAGAGATCTTAAAAATTCAAATTTAAAATTAAGTCATACTAATTTTAAATATGACACTCTCATAAATATCATCTCAAATAAAAATATATTATTATATATTATATGCTAACAAATTTATGATGATAAAAATAGATTTAATATTTTATGGTTATATGGAGATTTCGTACATGCATAAATAAGTTGGAGAGGTAAATATCAGAAATTTTTTATATAAAAATTAGAGAAAATTGGAGAAATCATAAGGTTTTGCCCAATTTAAATTATCTCACTAGTACATGTCAAGGGTTATAGGACATTAATTATTAAAATTGAATAAAAAGATAATAGATTGAATTATGAGAGAGATATCTCTTTGGCAGTTGTGAGAGGAGTTTTGAGATGTTCGAATTATGAGTGTTGAACAATTGATAATATGTATCATAAGACAAGAAATGCAGGTGGATAGTTTGATTATTATCTTATAGAAAGGAAAATTAGATGTCTAAGAGGTTGGGTGTTCGCGAAGACGAGCATTAGATGTCAATGGCAGTAGATATCAAACACCAATTGATTGTTAACAATGGTTGGTGTGCAACATGGAGCATTTATAATGTTCTATACCTAGTGTTGGATAACGGTCCATATTAGTTAAAGATCAACAGTGGTTGATGGTAGATGTCAATGTTAGTTGATGGATGACATCAATTGAAGACTAGTTTTGAAAAATGTTGGGTGTTGATTTTGATCAATAAATAGTGTGAGCTTCATCTTTCTCATAATAGAAGAGGAGATAAATCATTTAAAAAGATGGCCAAAGACATTAAATAGTAATCATTGATATTACTCAAACAATAAACGATGAAGAATATTAAAATTTTGATAGTGATAAGCGATCAATTTATTCATTTTCATGATATGAGGGCATATTGAGTGATTAAGAAAATATGTGGTGAAAATCAGTGGTTAGAGAACATGAGTTATTTGTAGGTAGCATGCTATGATCATCGTGAAACATTGAAAGTCTGTTGACATTAGTGGCCACTTAGTAATTCTAAGAGGGGAGATCATGTAGCCAGAAAAACAAGTATCAGGGCCAATTGTTGATGACATTAGACATTGGTTATTATCCACGTGGAACATCAAAAACCATATATTGGTGGGAATGGCATGATTGTTATATTCATAGGATGGGAGGCTACATAGCTAGAAATATGAGTGTTGGACAATAGTGGCTGACCAACATCAAGCATTAATTGATATTAAGTATTGGACAAAGTCAAAAGGGAACATCTGAGTTAGGTAAAAGTTGATATCCAACTTGATCATTCTACTAATAAAGCAGAAGATTGGATGATTGTAAGATGGACAATAATTGTTAGTCATTATCTATTGACTGATATAAAACATTTAGAGG
Organism: Dendrobium officinale; assembly: GCA_019514585.1. Taxonomy (NCBI): domain Eukaryota; kingdom Viridiplantae; phylum Streptophyta; class Magnoliopsida; order Asparagales; family Orchidaceae; genus Dendrobium; species Dendrobium officinale. Next base: position 12,066,934 of record CM033697.1, read on the forward strand.
AGGGAGATAGAGGGAAGTCAATTTGGTTATTCTTTTAACATGTGATGAGATGACAATTAAAAAGATAGGTATTAAATGTTGATAGTTGGAAGACATCAAATATAAGTTATTGGAAAGCATTAGAAGATGATAAATAGGGAATATTAGAAGGTGAGTGATTGTGGATGGTTAATTTGACCATTTCTTGATACGAGAAGCTCAAAATCATTTTGGAAAACCCAAACATAGGTTGCACTGTTTAAAATTGTATTAAGGGGCTTCATTGGTATTAAGATTTCTATATATAAGTTTAATTGGAGGAAATGAATATATAGGGGTGATTCAAATCCTTTGCAAAGCTGAGGAAGAGTTCTTTAGAGAAACCTAAATATTATTTAAAGGAATCAAATATAGAAGCATTACTATTGAATAAAGTTAAACTAAGATAAATTTATAATTAAAGAGTTTCAAGATGATGCTTCATAAATATAAATAGAGTGTTGATAGGTTAAAATGCAAGATCCAAAAGTGTCGAGAGGTCTTCAAAACATGCTCGAGAGATGAGCATCTCTAAAAACATGAAGGCCAATGATTACATAGTGATAATAATGCCATCAATTCATGATTTAACACCAATTTTGGCACTGATTTGTGCTCATATTCCTCATAACTTACCAAAAAGGAGCCATGATGATCTATATCACTTACATCACTACATTCAATACTATATTATAATTAATGTTCACATATACCTTTATCTATATAAAATAAGTGTTAGAGGAAGGAAATACGTTAGCATATTTAGATGAGAGGTACTTGGTATGAGCTTATTAAGATAGAACCATAAGGAGATCATGTTAATCATATAAAAAAATATAAAAATCAGAGAGAGAGAGAGAGAGAGAGAGAGAGAGAGAGAGAGAGAGAGAGAGAGAGAGAGAGAGAGGGGAGAGAGAGACTATGGAGTTAGAGACATGGAGAGAGATAATTCATGGAAGCATAATTTTTCTCTTTTTAATTATTTATTATTCACTTATTAGTAAAATTTATGCATTTCTTGCTCCAAAAATTGGAGATGAAATTATTTTACCTTACTTTATTAAGCCATACTACTTTTGTTCATTGGTTCCACTTTTGAGTCTTTGAAAATCAATCACATAAGTCCTACAACTTAGGCATAATTTAAAAGTAAACCCACTCCCTATATATTAATATGAGTCTTCCCTCAATGCTAAGAACTAACAATTCACCTCTACTCATAACCTTATATTTATATTAGCTTTGAAAATAATCAAGATGCCTTTTAGTTCAAAATCATTTTAGAAAATCCAACATAAAATTCTTCAAAATTGTTTAAAATTGTATTAAGGGGCTTCATTGGTGCTTAAATTTCTATATAAATGGTTTGGCTTTTGGAGGAACTTGAATATATACTCATGCTTCTTTCCCATCCTTGAGCAAAATCTACTATTACTTGAGAACTTCTTAGCAATGTTTCAGACCTCTTGAATAGATTTTAGAGAAGGCACCTCATGGATTGCTCAAATTTTATTTGGATTGGCTTCACTCCATTGATTGAAACCAAATAACCTGATATTTTTTTCTTTCTAAATTTTAATTGGTACTTGACATGTCCCTTCATATAGTAATTTTTTAGAGAAGATAATGTCTCTATGAGGTCGTTGAGGTTTTCTTCATTGATTTTTCTTTTGATCAAAACACGATCAAAATATATATCAAAATTGCTTCCGATTTTGCTATGAAATATTTTATCCGTCTATCTTTAATTTGTAGCTCTAGCATTCTTAAGACAAAAGAACACGACTTTATACAAGAAAATCTTCTAATTCATTATAAAGGTAATTTTCTCTTTATCCCCAAAGAGCACTTTGATTTGATATCATCTTAAGAAGATATTAAGCAAGCTTAATATTCAACTTCAAAACACAAAATACACCATGGCATTAGTGTTCAATAATGGAAGAAAATTCATATTTTAATATTTGATATGTATAATAGGATGGATTTTTGTTTAAATTTAAGGTTAGACTGTCATATTATAATATTAATATAATTATTTTTTAATAATATTATTATTTATTACATCCCCGGTCGAACCGTAAACCTTTTCTTCTTTTGGTTCATTGTCTAGTTCGATTTTTTAGTGCATGATTTAGACCAATTTAAACTCTTATATGGATATTTTATTTTATTTTTTTAAACAAAAATAGAATTTATTTCAATAGAAAAAGGAGTACATGAAGCAGATAAACAGAATGATTAAAAGGAACATAAGATACAAAGGCCCATTAGGCTCAGTATTTGGTAGAGACTTCCAACTACTCTCAGAACAAGCACGAACCATCCAATTTGGAGGGAGAGCAGACGAGCACAAAATAGCAAACCAAATGACTGCAACAGAGACCCCAACAGATTAAGAAATGAACCACCAAAGGTTGCCACGGACCACGACACAAAGTAGTGAGCCCTAGCCACATCATTGCCCGAAACCTCCAGCAAAAACTCAACCACCAAAAGCAATGGGAAAATACCAACCAACCAATGCAGCCCACGAAAACACCCCAAAGGGAAAAAATTGAAACCAGCAACACAGCCACATAATTATTTTCCACCGCATTTACCCCTACCATGAGAGGAAACAAAGACAACCGGATGATCAATCTATAAAGCAAAATCAGCCCAGGTTCATCATCGCCACTAGAAGAGTTCGATCCCTCCAACCAATCAATTTTCTCAAGACAGCTACGATTCAAAGTAGACTTTAAATGGAATTTCAGTACCCTATTATATATAATGGAAATAGGGACTTTAATAAAAGGTTCACCAGACTAATGCCTAGGACCTAGAGGGGATGACGAAACAGAGCCATCCACTTCCAAATGCACAAGAGTAACATAAGAAGTTCCAACCAACTGCACATGAACCATATCAGTGGGAGAAGACACATCATAACCAGCAACCATAGGGTCAACAGACCCCCCCCCCCCCCCCCCCCCCCCCCCCCCACATACAGATCAGTAGGAGCAAGCTCAGCATCCCTACACGATAAGCTACCTTTACGATTAGTGTGACAATTCAACTCTCCCACATCACCAAAAATAGGAGCATAAAAAATCTCCACACTCGCACCTCAAGACTAACATTCTCGTAGGGACAGATGGGGAGGGAACCAAAATACCATTAGACCGGCCATCAACGACCATAGCTAAGGGGCTGGAAACCAAGGTTTCCACAGACTCAATATTCATTAAGTTAATATCCTCAACCTCTTTAACAATAACATTATTCTCCACCATAGGCAAGACAGGACCCTCATTAACCAAAGGCACCCAGGCAACGCACAAGGATTAGAAATAGAACCATGAATGTTTTTAGTAGCAGAAAAAGGCTGATCAGCCACAATGGGAAGGGAGGAGGAAATAACCAGCTCAGGATTAACCAAATATTAGACGAAACCTTACCCGAAATCAAAGGATCAGCAGCAGGATGATAATTATCAAACAGATGCACAAAATACTTACAGGAAGCACAAAATTGAGGGAAATCCTCCAAAATCAGTTGCAGAACATAGCCAGACTTCTCAGGGCCTAACCAGACATTATCGGGGTAGGACTTAGTAACATCCAACTCTACCAAAATACGAGCTAGTGATGGCTTGGAACCAATGGAGGTAGCTGAATCAATTTTCAGGGATTTTCCAAAGAGCAAACCCAAACCGTGAAGAATGCGGGAGAGAGAATAGGTGAGGGTGCAAATGAGGGAAAGAGACCCAAATGTGAACAATCGGTGACTCGACACCGATATCCACAAGGGGCGACCACTTGGTAATCTTCATATAATCAATTATACACTAAATAGGATCTATAGCAAACACATGACAGTAATCAAGATCATTTTTCAACTTGATAAGAATATGCTTTGAATCCAGCAGGGTGACCGAAAATTCCTAATTTAATTTGAGATTAAAGAAAAATTTTCGTATAGAGTCCAGAGACGGTCGTTTCGACCAGAAAAAAACTAACTAAATAAAACTGGAAAGGGCAGCTAATGCATTGATCTCCTCATCCGAGGTCCAAAGAGAAGGTAATCCACGAAAAGAGGAAACCCTAAGTTACAAAAAAAAAGAGTTTTTTTTTTGTTATATTTATTTTTTGATTTTTTTTATAGAAATATATTTACAGAAAATTGAAAAGAGGTGTGTAGGTTTTAATTGAAGTTGAAGCAGGGAAGGGCTTGGGTTTGCGGTTGGCTTACAAATTAGAGAGAGTGGGAGAGTGACGGGTAGGGGACAAATAGAACAGAAAATGCCGAGAGACGTGAGAAGTTTAGGCAATATAGAGTATGAGAGGAATTTGGTTGGGTGTCATGAGCTGTAGGCAGTGGGGAGCTGTGAAGTGAGGCGTGAAGACCGTGAGTAGAGAATAGAGAATAGAGAGCCTTGCTGTAGTTGAGTTGGGGCAAACGTGCCTAAGAAAGTGAGTTATTGGCTTCATAATGGAAAAGAATGAGTAAACAAAGTTGGATTTCTCCTCTTCGATCTGCTAGGTGTCTGAATTTTGGAAGATATGAGTGGTGAATTGGCTTGTATGAAGGACGTGTGCAAGAGCAGTTTGGTTACAAGAAGGCACGTAGATGTTAGCTGGCATTCTAATAATTCTCTAGGTGTAAATGTACATGAATAAGTTGATGAGATACTCTCATATTATATCTACATACAAATAATAACAAAATTCTTATTAATATATAAAGCTTATCATTCTAAATTTAAATATCTAACTAAATAGCTATAGTTATATTAATAGACTAATAGTACTATAATAATGTATTAATTATAATATTATATTATAGTACAACAAATATAGAAAAGCAATAAAACACTATTACAGAATCTATTTCTTCACTCTTTTATTTATATATATATATATATATATATATATATATATATATATATATAATGATTTTTTTTATACTTCATATGCCGGCTCTTGCATTTCAATTATCACACATCGCAATTTACGTGCCGTCATCGCCTCGCATGCGAGCAAATTTTTATATTTTCGCACATGTAAGGATCCATGCAATATGATAGTCATTTTCTAGTATTTTCAACGTTCCGAACATAACGGAGAAATTCATTTTGCAAACGGAAGACGTTTGGGCAATATCGAGTATGTCCTTAGTCAGTAGATTTCAATCGCTTTTGTTCAACTTGATTGCGCGGGATCTTTCTTTAGTTAAATTCGATGCTCTAAACTCATCGACAAAGCTTGTTTGATGCCATTTGGATAGTGTTTTGCTAGCGTCGCATCCACTTCGTGCGAGTTATTTTGTAATCGGACGAAGATTTAATCATTTCATTATAATCGAGACACTCCAATCTTCATTTTGAGCGATGTCTTATTTACCAACAATAATTGATCATCACATATGTAGCTTGCATTGATCGTGCTACATATGTAAAGGTCAACAGCAGCGACAGAAGACGAGCCTGTAAGAACATCTAAAAAAGAACGAGACGAATAAGAACCCTCTAAAAAACCCGGGTCGCAGAGCTTCGGAGCCATGCATGCACTAGCTGGAAAGACAAAGAAAAGCCAACAAACGAAAAGCCAAGAGCACAACCAGAGAGTAAGGTGAACTTCCCTGAAGGAACAGAAGGAGGCGGCGCCAACGACCGGCCGAACAACCGCACCGGAGAGAGCTAGGGCAAAGCCCTAGCAGAGCTCACACGACAATCCCACATAATGATACACACATGCATATTTGTATTTTAAAGAGATTAAATGATATTTTGTATATTTATGAATTCATTGCATCAAGAAAATTTGAATTGACTATAAATTCATTAAAAATAAAATTTTTAATAATCTCTAAATCAATTAATAAGATTTCTTATCCAAATAATTGTATATTTTGATATCAAAGTTACATCAAATTTATGTTAGCTTGGATTAATTAAAGAGCCACAAGCTCTTGATTAATTAATTCATTTAATAAAAAAGATTTACAGCTGTTGGTTGAGAGCTTATGCTTCCAACTAAAAGGTCTTGGGTTCGAGTCTTTGTGTATGCGTTGTGTGTATGAATTTGCCTTATTACCTAAATGTCCCAAAAAAATAAAATAAAAAAATAAAAAAGATTTCAGGAACACAAGCTATTTTTGTCTCGTTTCCATATCCCTCAATCCTCATTGCCTGCAACAGATTCCCAAAATAATAATAATAATAATAATAATTGTCTGCAACAGCCAGCTCAGTACATTTTATTATTTTTTAAGGGTCGCGCTGTGCGCATGCTAGTTGTATACTATACTACCCTTTGTTAGCTGCCTGTATCCCCATTCGTTACTATATTTACTCTCCATATTTTCCTAATCTCTGCGCATCTTTTCCATTAGCCGAGACGATCAACGATATGGCGACGATTTCGATCCCTGAGCACGTTCCTTCTGCTTCCGAGGACGCTGAGCAACTGCGCAAAGCTTTCTCCGGTAAGTCCGCTCTCCTTAGATAGCATCCTTAAGCTTAGAATTAGGTTAGGGTCTGGCAGAAGCCGTCGATCTCTCCTGAGAAAATCTAACGCTCCCCGATCGGTGATCGGCTACAGGATGGGGCACGAACGAGAAGCTGATCATCTCCATTCTCACCCACCGCTCCGCAGCTCAGCGCCGTCAGATACGGCAGGCGTACGCCGATATCTTTGGTGAGGATCTTCTCAAATCCCTCGACAAGGAACTCACGCACGATTTCGAGGTGTGTTAGCTTACGTTTTTCTTTGCTGTCTTTGAAAGGAGAAATTATTTTGTGCGGAGTCGTCTTCGATTTATTTCTTTTAGGGTATTAATGGTCAAGGGATCGGGTTCTGATTGTTGCAGAAAGTGGTGCTTCTTTGGGTGCTTGATTCGGCTGAAAGGGATGCTGTGCTAGCCTACGATTCGGCAAGAAAATGGGGCCCAGGCGACCGAGCCCTGATCGAGATCGCTTGTGTCAGGAGCTCAGATGAGCTCTTTGCAGCGAGGAGGGCTTATCATGCTCGCTATAAGAGATCGGTTGAGGAGGACGTCGCTGCCCATGCCAAGGGAGATTTTAGGAAGGTAGCTGCTGGTTGCTGTAAACTTTTTTTTTTTTAATTGCTTGTCGAATTTTATGAAGTACGTCCAGATAAATACCAATTTAATCCTTCTTTTTTTTTTGGATTTTGATATGTTTAATTTCTAAAAAAAATTGTTTGGCTTCCAGGTAAGGGTTTTGAAGATTAGATGATCATTATTGGGTTTTGGATTCGATAGATTAATTAACTTGTTAGATGTTAAACTAAACTAATTAATTAATGAATAGGTTAACTTGAGGTTGATTAATTAGTTTGACTGGTTAGGCTCATTTGGTAGGATTAGTCATTATTTAATTAGTATTTAGTTCCAATAATTTGGATAGCTTGCATTTTATTGGCATAATTAAGAATTAATTATACTTCAATTAGGAATTAACAAACTATTGATTAACTAGGGAGTAAGAGAACGTAAATATGAATTAATTAGTTATTATAGTGAGTAGATAAGCTATTCTGCTTAACCAGTGTTCTGTGTGCCTTGAGAATGAATATTTCGTTTTGTTAATTAGGAATAATTAATCCATTGTTATTTAAGTAATCACAGATAAATTTATTTGTTAATTTTTTTTTTGTTGACAAATTAGTCTTATATTGTTCCACCCTTCTCGTTTATTTTAAATCTTTTGCAGAGTTCTCACGTCCTTAAATGGATTTTAGGATTAAGAAAATTATTCTACATATTATGAGTATTGTCTTTTCTAATTTATCACATTGTTAATTATTTATAGTAGGAGTTTGCTCTATTTATTATCATTATTATATTTTCTTTATTGTTAAATGTATTCTTCTTCATTCTTCTTATATTGTTTGTATATAGGCTCGAGGTGTGTAAATGAGCTGAGCTTGACATGCGTTCTTCTTCGATTCATTTGATTTTTTGTTTGTTTGTATTCGGCTCAAAATATTTGTTTAATCTTGGCTCATTTTAATAATGAGCTAGTCCAATAAGATTTATTTGCGAACAACTAGATTTTTTTACTGCCATAATAGGCACATATGTGCTTATACTATGAAGAAAATTCAAAAAAGTTGTAGCAGCACTTTTTCGATTCTCTTTCTTATAATATGGAATTAAAGGAATGGTCTTGAATCATCTCTTTCTTCTCTACACACTTTGCTTCTGAAGTCTGACTCCTTGAAATTTGATCTCCATTATTTTCTTTCATACTTCTCTAAGACAAGGATACATTTGTGCTATGCTAGCTTCTCCCTTCAAGAGACCTTGTATTTATCATCAACTATTGAGGCACTTGACTTCATTCTCTATTTCTGACAAATTTGTCCGCCTTCGCATTCTACTTCTGTTCTCAAGCGTTGGCTGTGACATTGTCTTCTGCGATTATCTTGTCGATCTCTCTTTCAATGCATTCTATCAGCTTTCTTTGGCGACGCTATCTATTGATACCTCTGTTGACGCTCTCTATTAATACCTACATCAGTGATTTATATCCATGATTTCTATTGATATATTTATTCGTGTTTTTTTTTTTTACATAGATATCTTTAACGACTTTTTATCCCCGATTCTCAATATTCTTTTTCTCAAATTGGTCCCCTCTTGTGACAGGCATGACCAATGGGCAGTCGATAATTTTCGTGCACCATTTATAACATTAAAAGCTAAAAACGATCATTAAGGCTTCGTTTGGGACGGCTTTCTTATTGCTTCTTAAAACTATTTTTTAGTAAAAAAAAAGTAATAATTTTGTACTAGAAAGCTGCTTTAAGAAGCAATAAAAAAGCCGTCCCAAACGAAACCTCAATATCTAAAATCATTGAAACAAATTCCGCTGCGGATATCTTTGCTTTATTGGGTAGCAAATACTTTAGTTTCATCAATCCCTTATGGAGTATTCTTCTTGCCATGCTGCAAAGCATTCATCTATTCCCCAGCATGAATACCCTCCACACCTCACCCCTTTCGCCTAAGCTCTAAAAATGGGAACATGACTGGAAAACTAAAGACCTGCATTCGATCAGCTCTGCAAAGTTCTTATCTTATGAAATTTAGGGTTCGGTTAGGATGGCTTTCTTACTGCTTTTTAAATCAATTTTTTAGTACAAAAATTAAATTTTTTTACTAGAAATATGCTTTATGAGGTAGTAAGAAAGCCGTCCCAAACGAAGCCTTATTCTTGTGCCCTCAACTCCAATTTTTGGAAATTTTAGATTTTAGAACCTTGCTGTATATAAACATGAATTTCGCATGCATTTATTGAGAGGAGTGCTTGCTGTTTCATTTTATTTCTCGAAATATTCTACTATTAATTGTAAGCTGTGTTCTGAGAAAATACTATCCGCGTCCAGCTCTTACTTCCACTTGTCAGCGCTTACCGATATGAGGGTCCTGAAGTGAACCAGACATTGGCAAAATCCGAGGCAAAGCTGCTGCATGAAAAAATTGGAGATAAATCTTATGCAGATGAGGAAATTATCAGGATTCTTACTACCAGGAGCAAAGCACAACTTACAGCAACTTTCAATGCTTATCACAATGAGTTTGGCAATCCGATTAACAAGGTATAATTCTCTTACAGAAATCCCCTTCCTTCCGCAGTTCACCTGCTTTTTATTCCTTGAATATGTTGAAGTTTTCAGCCTCCAATATATTGCATTTAAGGTTTCGTTTGTGACAGTTTTCCTGCTGCTTCTTAAAACAGCTTTATATAATTTCTGTACTAGAAAGCTGCTTTAAAATGCATCAAGATAGCCGTCCCAAAGCTTCATTTGGGACGGCTTTCTTACCGCTTCTTGAAATAGCTTTTTAGTATACAAATTTTAATTTTTGTACTAGAAAGTTACGTTATGAAGTGGTAAGAAAGCCGCTCCAAATGAAACCTAAATCTTTTCTAGCACCGCATCCATTTCAGTATGCAAGTAAGTTTTCATCAGCACATCCAAATCTCTCCATTAATGTCTCGGGCGTGCTATCAAGATTGCTCTTTATATAATATAAACCTATTCTTTGCTAGTATCCTTGGCTCTGAAGCATCTTTCACACCTTTTTATATTTTTCTAGGACTTGAAATCGGATCCGAAAGATCATTTCCTCTCAGCACTAAGGGCCATCACAAAATGCATAACTGCTCCGGAGAAATACTTTGAAAAGGCCATTAGGCTTGCCATCAACAAGGTCGGAACTGACGAGGAAGCTGTCACTCGTGTCGTTGCCACGCGTGCTGAGCGTGATTTGAAAGTAATTAAGGACCTGTACTACAAGAGAAACAGCGTGCCACTGGTCCGTGCCATCAAAAAGGATACTAGAGGAGACTATGAAGACTTCCTTGTTGCCCTGATTGGCGAGGAGAGTGCTTAAGCTTTCTATGGTATTGTTGTGATCGTTGAGACTGAGGAAGCGTGTGGCTTTGAGGTGTGTTGCTTTTATCGCTTTATGCTTGGAATAAAGTTTTAGCTAGTCTGTGTGGCTTTTTATGCTATATTTCATGTTGTGTTTGATGGCTAACCGTAAACCAATGGTATGGATTGCAAACAGGTAAGTATTCACTATTAAAGTTTATTGCAGTGATAAGAAATTCTATCGGGGGAAAAAAAATTCGGGTAAGTATTCACTTATATTAGTTAAGACATCTTCATCTGTAAATCAATAATATAAAATAATTAAGTTTCTGTCTCATATTACACCCAATTTATAAATAATCTACAATCTTACTTGACAGTGGTCCAAATGATGTTATGTTCGGTTTTATCGCTACAAGAATTGCATCATTTTTATAAATTGTCGCCTCTAAGTCTTCTAAATCAAGTTCTGGAGTTGTCTCATCATCAAGAATCCAAAAGTCAACAAGTTCAATATTTGTGTATTCCAAAGGATCGTAACTCCTTTTCTTAACAAGTGATATATTTAATGTGCATCATAATATAAAAATATGTTTAAATGTAGTTACAAATATTAGATATTCCGTAAATTGAGATTGTAACGAATATATACAAAATCAAACACACTCCAATTCCTCTCACAATTAGATGAAGATAATGTTTGGCTAAGAAGTCTAACAGCCAAAATCTAAATTTGGAGCACTAGACCTGAACATCTTCTTCCATTTTTCCATAAATCAATAAATATTAGTTTATTCAAATGCATTTAATGTAAACGAAAGCTTCACAACTCAATTAAATATTAAGTTTTCACTAGCATTTCCTTTGACATTGTTACCGGTTTTTATCGTTTCTAGGATGAGGTGGTTTTAAGGGTATTCCGAATCGGTTAGTCGATTGGTTCCCGGTTGAACCCTCAATCTGGTTTGGCCTGATTTTATAAGTCTTGGTATATACATTTTGTTAAATTAAAATTGAGTTAAGCGGTCATTTGGTTGCTCGAAAAAAGAATACTTAGTAAAATGAAATAAAGTATAAAAATAATATTTTATATTTAAAAAAATTGAAGGTATTTGGGTAAGTATAAAGAAAATACTTGTGATTATTTTTCTTTTATTTGACTTGAAAAAAAAAATAAATAAATGCAACCTAAAAGCCCATATATGATATTGGTCGATGGACAATCGACAATTAGCATCTAGCTATTATAGCCGACACAACCACAAATAATTTATAATGTATTTGAAAATCGCCCAAATCAAATATATTTTAAATATGCCATAATCATACTAAAGAGTACAGCTTCAAATGCATCAAAAAGTGCATTTCTTTTATTTCAAATCAAACACTAATATACCCTTAACATTTATAATAATTTACCTCCATTTTACTTCATATTAAACAATCACTAAGATTTTGTTTCGAACAGCTTTAATACTGTTTTATAAAGTTATTGTAGAGAAAATAAAATTTTAAAGTTTTTAGTAAAAATTTTTTGAAAAAAAAAGGATAAAAAATTATGATTATAGTATGGAGAAGAGATAGAGAGAGAGAGAGAGAGTACGCATGTCCAAACGGTAAGTTTTTAATATAGATATGACTATGTTGGGAATAATTATTAGGTCCGGACACCGGATGTAGCTCTATATCCGGACGGCCAATAACATGTCACCGCATGCTCTTAGTCTTTACTGTGCGGCCCGATGACCCGACCCAGACCGGAACCCGGTATTACTATGTTCGAGTATTGTTAGGTATTGCTCGGTATTGCTAGGTATTGTTCGTTATTGCTAGGTATTGCTTGACAATAACGAGAAATACCACTATGTCAAGACCAAAACCTAGCAATACCGAGTAATACCTAACAAAACCGAGATATTGCTAGGTATTGCTCGGTATTGGTCTTGACATATTGATATTTCTCGTTATTGTCAAGCAATACCGAGAAATATCTAGCTATGTCCCGGTCTGCACAAATCAGCCAATACATAGCAATACCGGATCCGGTTCGTCGGGACGTGCGGTAAAGAGTAAGAGCACGTGGCGATATGTTATTGACGTCCGGAATATAGAGCTACGTCAGGTGTCCAGATCTAATAATTATTCGTATATTGTAGTAAAAAATGAGCAGAAACCATTCATATAAATCAAAATCCTACTAATTACTAGGCCCCTCCACTAGCCCGTGTCTCCCAACCACTAATCCTTGCCAATAATTCGCTGCCACTTCAATGAACAGGACATACAGAAAAGAAAGACTTTACGAAGAACAATGCTATATATATCATATATGTGGGCCTCAATTTTTTACCCGTTAATTAAATATACATTTTTAAAAAATAATGATTTTATTCCATTTATTTTGAATAAAAATTTGATTTTTTTTTTTTTAAGTTATTAATTTTGGCGATTATAAGATTTTTGAGTCAATGACCTGGTAGGATTAGGAAAAGCTTAGGATGAGCAATCGTTTGTATTAAAATTTTTTTAATAGAATAAATATTTTAACTATTTAATTCCTCTTACTAAAAATATTTATTCAAAATTCTTTAAAAAAATTATTTTGTATATCATAGTCTTAATCCTGTTTTACCCACTCTTTTCGGGAGGTTGATCCTGCCCTAATCAATATTCGAATCAAAATTATATGTAATTAAGGGTTTCGTTGGGACAACTTTCTTACTGTTTTGTAAAACAATTTTTTAGTTAAAAAATCTCTTAAAAAGTGAAAAAAAATTAGTGATTTAAAACTGTATCAAATAAAACCAAAATAATTATATATTTAATTTCAAGAAATCTAAGGAACAACAAAATCTTAGTGATCACAAGGAGAAATCCCACAGATTACTATGTGCGGAGACTGGACACAGAGAATCGTTCGATTTTGTCTTTGTTAGCAGTAAAAGGTTATCGATGAACTGTAAAAGCACAGTGATGAACAATAACTATGTTTTTATTGTTCATAGAGAAAAAATCGGACAGTTCTCTGTTTTCGACTTCCACATGTAATAATCTCTCCTTTCTAAGACTACTTTTTTCTTCAAAATATCTTTTTCTTTTCAAGCTATTAGCTTATTATAGAATGAAGATTCTTTACGATGAGCTATTTTACTGTGTAGTTAACTTCATCATTATTGTGCGTAGCATTTTGAATGGTTGTGATTTATTCCAACATAATTAGTTATTAGTTTAAAAAATTAATGAAATTAATCATCACCGCCCAAAAGATTTCATAAGCTTAAGAATTCATTTGAGGTAGCTTTTCTATTGCTTTCTAAAACAATTTTTTTTAGTACAAAAATATTTTATATTAAAAAATGCATTAAAAAAGCATAAAAAAACAATTCCAAATGAAACCTAAGTGACCTTTTTTGGGGCCACTGCAAAAAAAAAAAAAAAAATGTTAGTCATTAGTAAATTTTATCATAAAAAAAAAAAATTCTCATTCTAAAAATTTATATAAATTATCAAAAAGTAGTGGCAAAATAAAATTAAGATTATTGTATTAAAAATGAAGTTATGAGAAAATTATCCCAAACAAATCCTAAGATAAAAGTAATTGTACAAGCTAGGAAAATGTTAATTCATCAAAGTGGAGGATATACATAAAATTTTTTTTTTTTGGGGAATGGGGGTATCGGCCCGCTGCCACGTCACCTTGTGAAGCATTTGGCGGTGTCCACTAGTCCCTTGGCGAGTCTACCAGCAACCAGCCCCACAGGTGCAGGACTCACAGTTCTTTTCTCTCCACTTAAGGAGTCGTGTCGTATGAGAGGGGATTCGAACTCGGGATGGGGGGATCCCAACCAAGCACGCCCACCAACCCTACCTAAGCCCGGTGGGGTTGATATACATCAAATTTTACTTGCCTTAGATTTAAAGGTCCATTCAAAGGACAGATGCTCGACTCGACTTGACTCATTTACACTTCTACGGAATCTGTTACATTATGTGCTTGTTCAAAATCTAATTTGTATAGTAAAACCTTTGCCTTCTTCTAATGACAAGAATTTATGAGCTCATTTGGACCCTCTAATACTAATCCCACTCATTATTGTAGTATCGTATAGGATTATGTAAAGAGTTTTAAAGAGTAAAATGCACGTAGAGTATTTTTTTCTTTGTTATGTATATGAGCTAGATATTTTTATAAAATGAAGATTTCATCTCACTCTCTATTGTCTCGAATATTTTAGCATGTAATAGTATTAATGTATTTATTATTTATAAGTCATTATAAATATATAAAATCATCTATAAATTATATATTGTTTTGCTTCTCTTATAATATTGTCCTCAAAATTTAATTTTTATGATACCTTATAAGGCTTAAAGAATTGATCTCATCTAATATCATTCAAATAAATATTGACTAATGTAGAATAATAAGGCCATATAAATCTAATTTTGGTAAGCAATACATTGATTTATTCGTGTAATAACATTTTGAGATGTCTTGCAAATTGATTTTATTATCACATAAGAAGTTGATTATTAAAAAAAAAGTAAAAATAATGCATGCATAATATTCTCATCTTTCATTTATGAAAGATTTTCTTTTTTGAGAAATTGTTCAATGTATTTTTAAGATAAGTATTATTGCGTGCTAAAAAATTTGAGTTAGTAGTGTGTATTTCATGTCTTAATAGTATATAAAGATTCAACACGTCTTAATATTGTCTTAGAACTTGAAAGCATTGGAGGAATTTTCTTGGCCATGGTTGCAGTCAAGATTGTCCCCCAGTCCATATTTGATTTCTATAAAATTGATGCACCAATGGCTAATGTCAGGATATTGACATGAATGACCTTTCAAGATTAGAGCAAAAGTTTCCCTCCAGTCAGGAATGACGTTCCTATAGACGGAGCCAAAATGTTGTGTCCAGAAATATTTGTGGCAATATAAAAATATAAAGTCTAATGTCTTAGCTTTGTTTAAAGATCCATCATATAAATAGATGAAAGATTGAGGTATACAACTGTTGCGTGCTAAAATATACGCGGCAGTAGAGTTAGAAAATATTCGTCTTAGCATTGCACGAGTATTCCGCAAACAAACAGAAAAGAGAAATGAACACCAGAGTTTTTACGTGGAAAGCCCAAAAAGGGAAAAAACCACGTGGCCTCGCCCAGTTGTAAAGTTCCACTAGTGTTTGTATGAAGTACAAAGGTTGATCCGTCTTACAAATCAAGATGATCAGTTTACAATCAACTTCTCAAAAAGTTACAAAGTTCTGCAAATTCCCGGTGTTTCCCGAAAATTCAGCAGAGTTCCGGCGTCTTCAGGTGGCAGGAAGAGCTCTGACGGTGGTCGAGGAGGAGCTTCTTCCTTCTTCTCTTCTTCTTCTCTCTCTTCACTTGAGTCCCCTTTGTGTAGAATGAGGGCTCTATTTATAGTTTTTTTGGAGTGGCATAGCTCGTAAATAGGTGTGAGATCGTGGGCGAAAAGGGAGTGGTTTGAATGGACGGCCGATGTTGAACCATTCAATCGTGCACCGTTCGTTGGACATCTGGAGGCCTTAATGATGTCGGAATTCTGTGATCTTGAGCTCGTTGGATTCCTCTCGTCGAGCCGCTCGATTCGAGTATAAGCTCGTTAAAATCGGAGACCGTTTGGTAACTCAAATTGCCATTTGAATCTTCTAACAGCGCTTCGGGTCCTTGATTTGGACCCATTTAGGCTCGGATTGGATCTTGGTGTCGTTGGGTTCGTATTTCTGAGACGCTCAGTTTAACTGTAAGCTTGCTGAAATCGGAGTTCGGGTGCTCCCAGAAATTATTTTTGAAGTTTCCAATTAGCTTTTGCCTCGAGATTCGTGTCCGATCAAGCTAATTTTGTGATGCCATATCAACAACGTTCATATGAGACATCAAAGAAACCTTTGAAAAGGCGAAAAAACCATGGGGCCTTTCCAAGTTTAAATGAGTCCAATAATATTTGTATTTGATTAAAATGAGGTCCTTCCTTGAGGGAAAGGCCTTGGCTTGATGTAGTCAATATATATTATATAGAATGCATTATATTGTGGGAGTTGGAAGAATCAGTATTGACACATTCGTTTGGTTAGCATGACCATAATCAACAGATAACGAATGTTAGAAAGACTATCGTTGGGTGATAATGGTCGAAAGGACCATAATCGGTGAGCGATGGAGGTCGGAAAGACCGTAGCCGAGTGACAGTGGTTGGAAGGACCATAGTCGGTGAGTGACTAAGGTCGAAAAGACCATAGTCGGCAGACGACTGTGGTCGGAAGGACTTTAGTTGGCAACGACGATGGTCGAAAGTACCATAGTCGGTGGGAAACAAAGGTTAGAAAGATTATAGTCAGGTGGCGGTGGTGGGAAAGAGTCATAGTTGGCATGCGACGGAGGTTGGAAAGATCGTAATCAATAGATAATGATGGTCGAATGAGTTGTAGTTGGCGAGTGATAGATGTCAGAAAGATCATAGTAAGGTGAAAGCAGTCATAAAGACTATAGTCGAGCGATGGCAGTCGGTGTGGACCATAGTCAGTAGGCAACGATGATCTGAGTGGATCGTAGTTAGTGGGCGATGGTGGTCAGAGTGTAAGTTTGACAACAGCTGATGTTCTCGTAAAAATTTGATGAAAGTCTAGAGATTATTGGTGGTCGGGCAATGGTGCACCGACAGCTGGTGGTTGGGTAGAAGTCCAACAGCGATTGATGGCTGGGCGGTGGTTGAGGTGGAGCTTGATTGCAAGAGAGATATCCAATTTTCTCTCTCTCTCTCCTCTCTTCCTTCTCTTCCTTTCCTCCCTCCTTGCTTGGTCCCCCTTCACGTAAAGAATGAGGGACTATTTATAATTTTTTTTTTTGAATGAAATGACCAGTAAATAGGGAGAAGAACAATGGCAAGTTGGGAGTGTTTTTAATGGAAGACTGATATCAACTCCCTTGATCATTGACCGTTTATCGAGTATTTAAGTGTCTTAATGATGCTAGAATTTCTCAATCTTGGGCTCGTTGGATTCATTTTGTCGAGCCGCTCGGTTCAACTATAAGCATTCCACATTTGATGATCATTTGTTCATCCAATTTATCATTTGAACCTTCCAAATATGTTTCGGGTCCTCTATTTGGACTCATTTGGGCCCGGATTAAGTTGAGTGTCGTTGGGTTCATCTTTTCGAGAAGTTTAGTTAAATTATAAGTTTACTGGAATCGGAGTTCGAATGGCCCCGATTTAATTTTGAAAATTTCCTACTCAAATTTACCTCTACATTCGTGCCTCACCAAGATAAATTTTTGATGATATATCAGATAATATATTTAAAGAATATAAAACTCGATAAAAAAAAAAAAAAAAAAAAAAAAACAATATCATTATCACCTTTAAAAATAGAAACAAGAAAAAATAGATTTGTTTTGTTTTTGTTTTTGGAGCTAACGCAGACTGATGTTTGAGAACTGATATGGAAAGAAGCCGAAGCAAAGAATAGGGCCATCATGCTCCTTGCTCAGTCAGCCCTCGTTTGCCCTCTTCTTCACCACACGGTAAATTCATCATCTCCAGCTTCCCTTTTTCACCTTCTATTTACCTCCTTTCTACTCTTACCCGAGAAATCTCAGCCCATCTTGCGACAACTCTTTAATGCCAGGAGATTGGCCTCTTTTTACTGCCGAATCTTGCGGCTCCGCTTTGCCTTTCCCTTGAATCTTCCTCCGGAGGTATCTCTCTGTTAAATTCCATGGCTTTGTTACTTTTTTCTTCTTTTTTCATCCCTCTCCTCAAGCAAAATCTCATCTTTCTGAAGATTTTGTTTGCGTGGGTCTAGTCGCATTTGTTGCTTTGGGAAAGTTAGCATTTTTCTTGCTAAGATTTGATTTTTCCCATTTTCTTCTGGTTGAACGATTCTCATGTCTTCGGGGGATTAATCATCATGGCTCTGTTTGATTAAGTTTGTTCTGTATTTCACATATTTGAATTTTCCCGAGCAATCCCATTGCATAAAATGTGTTCTTCCTCTAACTTATGCCTTATGGATCTGCGGGACTCTTACAAACTTTTTGAAAGTTCTGCATCTGGAAATAAAGAAGGAAAAATAAAAACATGAATTATTTCATATAGTATTTATCCCGATATATTGCATTGAATTCATGTGTATGTTGAAGGAATATTTGAATGAATTTGCTGCTTCTGCATTTTGATTTTGATGAGCAGGCTTGAAGTTCGTAGGACTGAATTGATAAATTGAGAAGATTCCTAGATCATGGAAATTGCCCCAGCTGACTGCCCCTTTCCAGGCTGTTTATTCTGTGTTATGAAAGAAGACAATCCGACAAAACGAAGGGCAGGCATTATCAAATTCTTCAAAGATCTTCCCCTACAAGATGAGGATGGGCAAGTTCTACCTATCAGTGGGCTTTGGAACACTGCCATGGCACATCCAAATGATCCTGAGTTCATTGAGCTGGGAATATTTGAATGCATGGCTGCATTGATTTGGAAGGGTTTGAAGAATCGGCGCTGGCTTTCTCGTGACCAGAACATATACATACCTTACTATGCTGCTCATATTATTGGATCTTACACAATGAACTTGGAAGAGTTTGCTGTTAGTGCTGTGAATGCTTTAGTTATTCCTCCCTTAGTTGAACTCTTGAGAGGAAGGCTAACATGGGTGGAACAAAGAGTAGCAGTTAGAGCTCTGGGGCACTTGGCTACCTATGCCAGTACTTTTCCGGCTGTTTCAAACCATGAGGAGGTTCTTGAGCTTGCCATACAGCTTGCTTTGAGCTCTTTGGAGATTGTTTACTCTCATTTTTACAAGTCAGTGGACAGGAGGCCGCGATATCACTGCGATCTTCTGACCCGTGGCATGGGGGGTACTGAGATGGAATCAAGGAAGGCCGAGGAATGGGCGAGCCAGTTGCAATGCTGGTCACTTCAGCTAATTAACTGCTTTGCATTTAAGCCTGAGTTTCTCCCAGACATTTGCAAGCCAGAATTTGTAATGAAACTACCAGGGATGTGGGGTGGACTTGTGAATGAGAATTCACCTGCAGGTATTGGATTGTTGAGAACTATCTGTCATCATAAGCTTGGTAGAGGAACTGTTGTGAACTGTCCTGGCATTTTGGAGGCACTACGCAACATTGCTCGTTCTTCAGATGATTGGCAATATATGGCAATTGAATGTCTCATTTGGTTACTTAAGGATCCATCAACTTGTCATAAGGTAGGATACATATACTTTTAGTATCATCCTGCATATACGCACATTCACAGCTTATAGAAGATCAGAATATGAAAATCGACCAAATCTTATTCATAAATGCATGTAGAAGTATTCGGTACATAGTAACTTAATACTGTGTTGTCTTTGCGCTCGTTCCTATTGCTTTTGTATTATTCTGTATGTAGTATTTCTACTGATTTTAAGTCAACTGAGCTGGAAATTCTTACTATTCTTGGAGCGCTAATCATTCGCGATGAAACTTGGAGGCCTATTGGTGAGATTGAAATTAAGCGTACCAATATTTGAGCGGAAGAAATTGCAAAAATGTGACTTTTTTCATTGATCTGGTCCATCTGGATATGAGATGCAAAGATTATGCATAACTTCATGATCTAAGCATTGTGAAATTTTAATCTAGTCATAGCATATTCAACTTTGAGTTTTGATCTAAGAGTTTATTCACTAGAACAAATAGGAGAGGGTAGACATTTTTTAAGGAGTTGCCAACTTTTAATGACATGAATTCTACTCTTAGAGGGATTATATTTGAGAGGTTCCTTTGTTTGTGGCATTTATTTTGCAGTATTATGGTACTTGGAGGGTAATTGTTTGGGTTGTTGGCATATTTAAACAATAGATAGATATAGATGAACTTGACATCTTAGTTTTGATAATATTTAGATCTCACCCAAATGGATTGACATCTATATGTTGAGTATTTGAACAATGAACTGACACATAACATTTGACAGATAATGTTGAGGCAAAAACAAAGGATTTGATTGATAATATTGAATTAACTACCTAGTAGTGACGCGGCGCTGAAATTGAAGGCAAGGGGAATCGATCGGGTGGAATAGGCTACAAGCCAGCTACAGGCAATTTTTGGTTCTATTTTATTTTTAAATTTCAGATTGTGTTTCTGTAGCCTTTTTGCCCAATTATAAATGCTAGCATCTTTCCGTTGCGAAGACAATTATCTTTTAATTAAAAAAAAAGGTAAGAGCTGTCAAGGGTTGGTTATTTTTTTCTATATCATGAGTTGTTCTTACTTAAGATGATGTTCTTCTTGGTTGCTTTTTCTATTTTAGTTGCTTTTATTTGAATCCATGTAGTTCTGATATCATTTGATGTCAAAGCCCAACAAATTCGGCACGATGTCATGTCGATGAATGAGTCAATGTCTAGTTCAAGAAATCTTGATCGGAAAGTTGCAACGGGAGATTCATCATTTGCATAAGAGGCTTACTATGATCGAACTTCAAACACTTGTTGAACGCTTGCGATAGACGAAGAACATGTTGAAGAAGAGTAATTACTTTTCATCAAGACTTTTCCAACGAAGAAGAACAACCACATTGTCCTCGTAGGTTCGGGAGATAAAGATAGCTCACGGATTTCAAATTCAAGGCTAATATTCCCGAGCTTGAAGAAATATTGGATCCATATGAGTTCATCAATTGGATACATACAGTTGAAAAAATTCTTGAATGCAAAGATATACCATAAGATCGTACCATTCAATTGGTGGCAATCAAACCAAAAAAAAATGTGGCTCTGTGGTGGGAAAATCTAAAGTGAATATAGAAGTGAGAAGGAAGAGCCAATAGCACCTCTTGAACAAAAGATGAAGGAGGGGATGCAGCAGAATTTCTTGCCAAAACATTATCGACAAGACTTTCTACGATTGCATAATTTACAAATTGCAAGAACTCACTGTTGAGGTATATGTCGCTGAATTCGAACAGTTTTGCTTAAAATGCAACTAGACTGAGCCGGAGAAGTGCTTGATTTCCTAGTGGATTGAGTCCCTCTATCATTAATATGGTTCAATTGCTCTCAAGGTTGAGCAGGTGGCGAACGTTGACCAAAGATGGAATTGGAAGATCAAGAGGTATTAGATTCAAGAATGCTATTTCAGGTTGGCAGACAGAAGAATCATGATGTAGTGGATTGGCGGAAGAATAGGATTTGCAAGAAGGAATTCCCAATCCATTGAACAAACAAAAACGCTAAACTTCAAAAGAGTACATATTTCATCAATACCTCAATACTTCTTACATCACTCTATATATACTAATCAAGTAGAGAAACCTAGAATATTCTAGAAACAAGTAACAAACTTGTAAAATACTAAATCAGATATCCTAGGAACATTTTAAGCTAAAATGCTCCGCATCAGTCTCCCATTGCGTCAAAAGAACTCGACTCCGTTGAGACACGTTATAGGGAGGGAGATAGATGTAGAAATTATAAGCGATCCTCCTGGGTCGAAGAATTTGCGTTTTCGATGATTGTCATTGTTGTCAGATTTTTTTGATATGATTGTAGATCTGGTGAGATGGTTATTTGAAACATCAAGCAGTTGCAACTGGTGCAAAGTGGCAAGTGAAGTTGGAATGATGCTAGTGAGATTATTGTTGCTCAAGATCACCTTTGTCAGCCAAGGTATATTGGCAATCTCCATAGCAAAAGACCACTCAAGAAGCTGGTTTGTGAAATTAAGGGTCACAATGTCCTCATGCTGACCACAAATCACAGTGAGCCATCCATTTTTTTGTGAACTCTTCTCCTATGATCCTATACTTGCAATAGGTTGGCAAGAACAATTCATCATAAGGGAGCTCATCTACAATGATAGCAACACCATTTTTATTTTCTCCCAAATCAAGAACACTTGCAAAATCTTTTGGTTGTACTAAATGTTTGTGTAGATAAAGAAGACCGCAGTCGTTGCCTATAATAGTCTTAAATCTTATTTCCCAATCCAATTTTGGTTGCTCAGTTGGATCAAATATGCAACACTTGTCTTAGGGAGACATTCATAAATAAGCATCATTTCACCATCTTACAAGCAACAGCCCAACATTCTAAAAAGGTTATTGTGCTGAAGATTGGCAACCAAAGCAACCTCATTCTTCATTTCTACAAATCCTTGTGTTGAAGTTCTTGAAATTCGTTTTACAGCTATCAGTTGCCAATCTTCTAGTAAACCCTTATAAACTGGCCCAATAAATTTGGTATCCGATCATTCAGTGACATTTCGTCGAACGGCTTGGGAGCGTTGCATTGGATTAGCTTTGTTAGTGGACTTCACATCAAGTATTTGCACACTTGTAATAGAATCGTTCCCAATACCAACATTGTAGTTGTCAGTCGACTCAGTCTCCCCTGCTCTCAACATAAGCATTTCTCCCATCTCTAAGATCAATTAGCTCAATTTATCGGAATTGGGAGCTGGCTCAACTTGTTGCCGAGACTATAGGTTTTGGAGCATCCAAACCAATCAATACAAGGGCGTCCTCGTGCTCTGTTGGAATTTCATCAGAGATGTTATTTTCTTCACAAAATTGCTTTATGGCATCCGATCCCTACTGTTGTTCGCAGTTAGTAGTGGCGGAGTGCGGGCGTAGATCGTGTGTGTGTGCGAGGTCGGGCATGGGGTTGCCGAAGTAGAGAAAATGCGAGAACAGGGTGTCGGGGATGAAATCGCGTTGGAATGGGTTCAGATCATGGCTCTGGTCGTGGGAGGAAGCGGAGGTGGAATCGGTGTTTGCGGAGATTGAGTGGTCTTGCTTCACAGCATCCATAGGCGAGAGGCCCTCATGCGACTTGCTGTAGGAATCAACTCCCATGGCTGATTTGAAGCAGTATTATTGGGAGGCAAGTTATCCTTTGGCATTTGAAGCAGTATTCACGGAGTCGTCCATGAAAGCATTTTCGAGAGGTCCATCGTCTTGAGGCTTTGGAGATGGGTTGAGCGATCAGGAGGCATTCGGATTTGGGATCCAAGTTGGTTCTTGCGTGCGGGAGGTCGATGAGGTCATGCGAATTGCTCTCCCTTGACCAAGTGGATATCAGTGGCGATGCGAGACTCTGGGAGCGCGGGCAGATTTGATCAGGAAATTGTTTGTTGGAGTGGAGGCGGACGCGTGT
Source organism: Dendrobium officinale (assembly GCA_019514585.1). NCBI lineage: Eukaryota > Viridiplantae > Streptophyta > Magnoliopsida > Asparagales > Orchidaceae > Dendrobium > Dendrobium officinale. The sequence continues at coordinate 12,090,518 of CM033697.1, forward strand.
GGGAAGTAACATGCTGGAGTGCAGGAATGGTCGCGAGTTCCAAAGGCTAGTGCTGGGTTGGATTGCGGGAAGAAGCGGAGGTGGAATGGGGCTAGAGCGGAGGCAAGTCGCAGGTTGATTGCTGACTAAATGGTCGGGCAGGGGATTTTGCCATTGGAGTGGAAGTTGGAGTGGAGGATAGTAGGGCGGCGGATCTCGCATTGGAGTGGAAGTTGGAGTGGAGGATAGTCGTCCACTTCCAATCTTCTTTGGCTTCAATCGTCATCAATCAACCATCTCCTTCGGTGTTGATCTTTGTCGACTGCTCATCACCTTTAGCATTGGTCTTCGTCGACCGCCCATCTTATTCGGCATCGATCTTCGTCAACCGCCCATTTTCTTCAGCTTCAATCGTCATCGACAGCCTATCTTCTTGGGCAATCAATCTTTCTTTGCAAGCTCCAGGCTCTGATACCAACTGATGTAGTGGATCAGCGGAAGAATAGGATCTGCAAGAATGAATTCCCAATCTAGAAAACAAACATAAGCACTAAGCTTCAAAAGAGTATATATTTCATCAATACCTCAATTCTTCTTACATTATTCTATATATAATAATCAAGTAGAGAAACCTAGAAGATCTATGTGACATCAAACAATACTTGGTTTAGTTTTTGAATGGCCTAAAAATGTCACATAGATCTATGTGACATTTTTATATCGATGCATGCCACATTACTAGAAAGACCATGGCAATTTAGTCGAAGAACTAAGCATGATAGGTTTCATAATACCTACTCATTTAACAAAGACGATACCTCTGTTGTGCTCTGCCACTAAAGGTGAATGTGCCTAGCGAGGGCGATAGCAAGGTAGTTTTGCCGTAGTTTGTTGTTCTTTCAGGTTTTCATGCAGAGTGCTCATGGTTTGGTAGTATTGCTAGAACAAAATCCAAAATAGGCACCACCACCCGAAATAATTTCTGTCTTTGTTGCAGCAATTGGCTGATGTATTCCCCTATTCCATTTTGGCTGGACTCCCTCAGATGTGAGAAGCACAACTCGTGGTTGATTTCATTTCGGGATCAGCCATATCTCATTGTCTCACCTACCATATGTCACTAAAGGAGTATGAGGAGCTTCAATGCCAATTCATTAAACACTTATGCTCTATTACAACACCGACCGATGTAAGGAGGTTCCATACGCTAGCTTCTTTCTATTGCCAATTCATTAAACACTTATGCTCTATTATAACACCGATGACCAAACTCCTAAAAATCTCTCCATTTGTTTGGACCAAACAAGCTCATGATAGTTTCGATCAACTGAAGCTGCTAATGACCTCAGCATTGGTGTTAGTGCTCTGTGATTTCAATGAGGTCTTTGAAGTAGAGTGAGATGCCGCTAATGTGGGCATGAGAGCGGCTTTGAGCCAAGGTGGACATCTATTTGCATATTTTAGTGAGAAACTCAATAAGTCTCGATGGAGATCCTACGACAAAGAATTTTATACTGTGTAGCTGAACTAAATCTGAAATCTTTATCTCTAAAGCTCAGATTTGTAGCTGAACTAGCACAACATTTTTCAAACCCTCATCTTTTCAGTCCCAAAACAAAATATTTACTTTGTTATCACGTCTTGTTATTCTTATTCAATAACATTGTGGTGCCCTCTACGTGCACTAAGGTGTGGCATTGGTTGGCTTAATAGGTGATAGATATAGCAGCACCAGCTCTTATAGATCTTGCGGAAATTTCCAAGCTTGGTGATCACCTAAGGCTTGGCGACTCCATTGTTGAACTCCTTCAAGAAAGTTTGCAGACCTGTCATTCCATAAGCAACCATGTAAAAGAACAAATCCAAGAGCTTGTGATCTCCAGGCAGAGATTAAAATGGGAGAAGAACATGTCCAAGGAGGATCTTCACATAAAACAGGCAGCTGCACTTGTTGTCAAGCTGGAAGGGAATTCTCTATTTTCTTCAGGAAAGATTGCTGAAGCTGCCTCTAAGTACTCAGAAGCGTTGGCCTTGTGCCCAATGAGATCCAAAAAGGAGAGAGTTGTACTCTATAGCAACCGCGCACAATGCCATCTTCTCCTACAGCAGCCCATGGCAGCCATTAGTGATACTACACGAGCTTTATGCCTCCACAAACCATTTAATGGCCACGCCAAAAGCTTGTGGAGAAGAGCTCAAGCACATGATATGCTTGGTCTAGGCAAAGAGAGCTTGTTGGATGCCATTCTCTTCATCAACGAGTGCTCCCAGTCCAAAGATACTGAGCTATCGCTGAGACAGAACAGAGTTCCAGATTATGCCACCAAGTTATTGAAGAAGCAAATGAGATTTACATGGCTATTTCGAGAAGCAGCCATGAAACATGGTGGTGTATATTCTGAGCATTATAATGGTGATGCACAAGATGACGAGGCTGATTCAGATTGGGAGACGGCGAGTGAAAGCGATTTAGGAGACGACCGAAGGGAAAGTGAATTCTGAGGACAATGTAAATGAATGGGAGGATGATGAGAAGTTCTGAATGATAATCAACTTGTACTCTGAAGTCATTCATGCTTAGCATGAGATGTTTTCTCATTTCATGTGTGCTGAACTGATTGGCTATTTGTATTCATCTTATTTAAATGTTCAAATTTTTAGATATCTATTGAATTTGGCTTATAAGCTGTTTTGCTTGTTTTGCATCATTGAACTATGTAGATCATAGTAGATGGCATGCACACTCAAGCCCGGAAACAAGCTCAAGTGGTAAGTCGTCCTTCACATTTCATCTGAATTTTAGGCTTCATTTGAGACGGCTTTTTTTATTGCTTTTTTAAAATGGAGTTTTTGTTAAAAAATTAAAATTTTTATACTAAAATTTCATTTTAAAAGGCAATGAAAAAATCGTACCAAACGAAGCCTTAATCATACATTTCAAAGCAAAGAGAGATTGAATTATTTTGAAGTGTATGATACAATATTGTATACTAAAACATTCATAGTTAGCAGGTAAAGCTTCCTTAGCATAGAGGGAAACTTCAAAGAGAGAGATTCTCTATGGAAAAAGTCTTCATCATTAACCATAAAATAAGCAAAATTTTCAAATGATTAAGAAAGCAAACTCCATTATGCCTCAAACCTCCCAAAAATTAGTTGCCAATTGTTAGAAAAACCTTTGTGCCACACAAATTTAGACCAAATGCATTAAGCTAATCTAAACAAAAAGAACCTTTTAGTGTGAGCTATAAATTTATTTTCTTTCAAGTTTCAAAGCATATTGTTTTTATCCAAAATAAATATGTGGATTTAACACCATACAAGCAAGTAGAATAATGCAGCCTAAAACATAGAGTAAAATCCGACAATTTATATAAATAATGACTTCCAAGTTAGAATTCAAAGTAAGACAGGAGAAAGCTAGATCACCCAAAAACTCATACAAGAAATTTCCTTTAATCCAAGGGTTGGAAAATATAGAATAGCTAAGTAAATCCCCAATAGTGAAAGCAAGTCAATTGTGCATGGTAGTAGTAGCAATTTGGAAGTTCCTTTCATAATAAAGAAACCTTTCCAAGAGAATTTACCCAAATAGAGCCATGACAAGCTTTGTACTAAGAGCAAAAGGATTATTACCTTCAGTTTCCAAATCAATTTTTTTTAAAGGGAGAGTTGAGAGTGAAGAGGTAAGGAATACTCTGACCATTTTTCTAAGGCAATTTAGCTTTATTCCAATATATGATATAGAACTTTATAAAGTCTCCCCCATTAAAAAAAAATAAAATAAAAAAGCTATAAAAGATATTTGTTTACAACAATTTCAAGTACATAAATATATTTGTCAATAAGATAAATAGTTCAAAAATATAAGCACCTATTCTTCATGAGACTTCAATTAACCTATTCTTCGACAAGAATTGACAATTGGGAATAAGCACCTCCCTAGAGATGCCACTTATTGCATATAATATATAATTGATGGGAAAGATGTAATAAAGAAAAAATAGTTGATGTTTTAAGGGTTTGAAGATATTTATATAGATATATAATGCTGATATTTAAGAAAATATACTTGATCTAATAGTGAGATTGTGTGAAATAGGAGGAAGTAATATTACGAAAGAGGATGATTAATTATAAGCCTAAACTATAATAGGCGAATGAGGGAGTTCAAAGAAGCTTATTGATTGAGATAACATATGAAGTTTAAAAGGGGTTGTAATTGCACTTGTGAACATTCAAGTTCCTAAGAGTTGTGAGGCAATCTCACTTGATAATTGGGTGTGAAAGGAACAATAGCCTTAGTATGAAACTCTCTTGCATATAGTCCCCTACTTCATCTCCTTCTAGGAGGAAAAGTAGAATCCTTAGATTAGAATGGACAATATATTCTGTTATCGGCAAATATATTGTAAGATGGCCATACATCTGATTTCTAATCATATTCCACTCATGCAAAAAAAATTGTATTAATTAAAGTTAGTAGGAGCAAAATTTCAGGGTGTTCTAACGACATAAAATGACATTTAAAAATTCAACGCAAATACTATTTCCTTAAAATCTTACTATACTAGTTTGAAGTCTCAAATCCACTTCTCAAAAAAAAAAAGAAAGGATATTTCATTCATGAAACAAGAACCCCTCATTAGTATTGAGGGATGGAAGTTGAAAGACCACACCAATCTTAATGCTAGTTGCTTGAGGGAAAGAAAGCATGCAAAGCGAATGTCTCTAACAGCCCCAACAAGGCTTTGGGCCAAAGTAGTACAGGACCGCAAGGTTAGGCTTTAGCCCGTTATTGACCAATCAAAGGAACTTTTATTTTATCCAGTGAACGTACGCTCCTCTACGTACGGTTCTGAGCAAAAAAAACGCAATACCGAGTACCGAGTACCGAGTTTTTTGAAAAAACTCGGTATTGCGCTGTTTTGGTCTAAAACCGAACGTAGAGGAGCGTATATTCACTGGATGTAATAAAAGTTAGAATTAAAGAGGATTAGATTGCGCTTTAGGCCAACTGGATTCGTATTTCTTCGACATAACATAAGAAGTTTTTGTGGCCAACATTTAATACGAGCTTTTTTTTCAATAAAATTTCAACATTGCTAATTAAAAGCAATTATAATCATTTTTATTGTGGTTCTTTAGTAGATTGTTTTTCAACAAGCAGCAAAAGGAAGCCAACCAATATTGAGCATTCTCAACTTTTACATAAAATAAAGAAAATCTTCGTTTGAGATAGTTTTTCTTTTATTACTTCTTATAAAAAAATTATTTTAAAAAAGCAACAAAAAAATCACTCCAAACAAAACTTAAGCCTTCATCTATCAACTTATTTGTGGTTGCCGGTCAGAATAATTTTAATTATATAAAAATACATTTAAATTTTTTATTTAATTTACACAGCCTCTCCACAATAATATTAAAAAAAAAAAATATTTTTATATAGTACAATACCACAACATGTCTAACTTTTGAGCTTTCAAAGCTGCCAGCCTCATCTACTTGTTAACGGCCTTAACCTTGAGGGAAACCAACAGCAGCAAGTTATATACAATTCAAAAATCGTTATCATAAAATTGAAATTCATGGGGGGAAAAGAGAGAAAAAGATACAATTAGTTCGGCAGAAGCTTGTAACTAAACAATTTATAGAAACATTTTATTTCAGATAGAGAAGTAGACAACATATCATCATATTAGTTGTAATAGACCATCCTCACAGGAAAAGCATTGCAGTTTAGATCAACTGATACCCATTAATTAAAAATATTAGTGGTACAACGAAGTGAATAACTGACAAATCCAAATAATCCCACTTGAACCAAACTTTCACAAGAAACTCTTCTAAATCCACCACCATTGCACGGATCTTTGACAAAATCTGCAAAATATAGGAACCAAAACTGGACCAATTTGAAGGAAGAACTGCAAGAAGACAGCCAGAGCTACATTTTAATGGTGAAATAATCAGAATCGAAGTGATGCAGTCTGATATAGCCATCTTCTCCTCCGCTCGAAAAGCTAACAAAACAAAACGGTTAGAATTAGCCCATAAAATAAATACACTAACGCGAAGAAATGAGTTCAAACCCTCCACAAAATACCAGTTTCCATGATATTCAGTAATAAAACAATCAAACTAAGGAATAGAGTTGAAAATACAGATCATGTTGATACATATATGAGAAGACTATTCCAGAAATATCCTCAAATCCCAAACAATTACATAATTACCTCATTAAGGAGAAATGAAGGGTAGCAAATCATAGGGATTATCATTTTCAAACGAAATTACATGTCGTAGAATCCCATGTATTCCATCTCCATATCCCAAATCAAAACATTCAAAATAAACATTATCATCACCATTAGCCCCTTGCCAAACTATTTAGTATTGGATTTATGAATCCTCATTCTACATTCTCCTGTTCAAGACTCATTAAGATGTTAAATTTTTTATAGGTAAACTCATTGTACACAAATTCTATCCATATAACCTTTGGTTAATCCTTTTCCTCATTAATCCTTTTTTTTATACAAATATGATCTACCAATCTCATTGATGCATCTTCTATCATTTTGTTGTACATACAAATCACATAATCTCTCATATAATCATTTCACAAATCTAAATTTTGGGACATATACAACTTAAAATTTTCATCTTTGCCTCGTTCAACTAAGCTATACTACACTCGATGCTTGAATCAATAATATCCTAAATATATTTCTTCCTTTTGACCCCTCAATCTTAATTCCATAAGTTATAGCCCACATTTAAATGCTTAATCACCAATAAAATAAATCCTAAATACTTAAACCTATCACACACATCACTTAATCTTCTATCAATATCAACTGATAATTATATAAATTCTACACTCATTAAAATCTTGTATATACTAATACAAACCCTTTATAAGTAAATTACAGCCTCCATGATAGGTACAGGTTAATCGCATAGGCCCCATTTGAAAGTGTGATGCAATAGAAAAATGCCCCATTATACAACATCTGTTGCTGCCTATTAAAGCTTGCAACAAGGCAAATGTTTAATTACTTAACAATTCCAGGAAACAATTCTCCCAGGAGGACGCATGCCTGGTTTTTCACCATGCTACAGAGGCTTCAGCTACATTTACAAACCAGGCCTTACCACCAATTCTGCAACGACATGGATTATATCATTGGAACGCTCATTTGGCTAACTTCGTCTTTTTAGCCGTCAAAAAGAGGAAGCAGACATCTATGATTTTCTGCTAAGCTTGCGATGTTGATATTGTGATAGTCCAAGTGACCAACAGATAAAACTAATCAGCTCACAATACATCGCTGCCATCAGAAACTTAGCAAATCACATTTAATTCTTTACTTAACGACTTAGATTAAGCTCTAGAACTAATATCACTATATATAATGCATTCATTTTTATAATAAAAATAAGGTACTTAAACCTACCCAATTTAGAATAACATTATTTTCTACTAATATTAGATCATAATTAATAATACAACATCTATTAAAACTGTATATCATATAATAAATCATTATCTACCAATCCTAAACCCATTTTCTTCTAAACATTTCCTATATTATTCAAGCTTTTAACTTATTCAAACAAATGTGTTATCAATTAAAACTATCATTTAAAAATTATATATACACCGACATACATCACTTTGATTATTCTTATTATGCATCTCCATAACCATAATACATACTATTGATCATTGATTTAAACCTTCAATGATTTAAACTTCTTGGTCACTCCATACTTTAACACGCTCCACTTTTGCATACCAAATAACTCTTATGATACTCAACCATATATACCTTCTCAAGAATAATATAAACCATAAGAAGATCCTTTCCAAGTTCTTAATATTCATACGTCACTTAGATCATCCTTATTAAGCATCTCCATAACTATAATACATACTTTTGATTTTTGATTTAAAACTTCAGTGATTGAAACTTCTTGGTCACTCTATATTTTAACACACTTCGCTTTAATAAATGCATACCAAAATAACTCTTATAGTACTTAATAATATACACCTTCTCAAGAATAATAGAAGCCATATGAAGATCCTTTCTTAGCTCTCTATATTCAACCATTAATTGCCTTAGAAAAAATCACATCTATAATTAAACTTCCTAGTATTAATCCAATATAAATATAAATTTTCTAAGCCAAAACCATCTCTAGTAAATTTTTTAAATTAGTCATAAATTTGAATCCCCCATAATTACAATGATCATAAATATTTTCTTAATTTTTAATAGTAGTGTAAAAATACTACTCCAATCATTTAACATAATCTTAATTTTTAATTTTCAACATAAAAAAAATTGCTGACCAAATTATTCAAATAACACATAAAAGTTTTACCTATATGTATTTTTTCCAAAGCGAACTCTGCTAATTTATTTTAAACTATAATATACCATGCTCTTCATCATGCATTTCCAAAAAGAATTCTTTTCCTCAACAGTCATGGTTAACTTCAATCAAAAACAATAATTTGGCCAAATACATCATTTTCTCTAAAAGAAAGCGAAAAACAATTGAGGATAACTTTCTACCCACCCTCCCTATGTTAACATTGTGATAGTTTGATAGAAATAAAACAAAAGCAGCAGCCAAAAGTTAATTTTATTCATATATTATACACAATAACATAATTAATTAAAAAATTGCTATTAATCTAGCCAAAAAGTTTGAAAATAAATATTTTTAGCACAGTTTGGCTACGAGTAAGGATTTATTTTAGGGGGTATTATACAAAACACCCAAATTTTGACTATTTATAAAACTACCACCCATGTTATTTTTGAAACTATCAAACTCATCCATTTGCTTCTGTCATGATCAAACCATTGGAATATTATCAAAAGCAAAAAACACAAGTTAGGATTTCGATATTTGAGTGTCAATATAAAAACTGAAAGTAGAAGAGTGGTAGTTCTGTAAATAACTAAACATTGAGTGTTATATATGTAATTTCCCCTTTAATTAAAGTAAGATTAAATGAATCATATAAATCCAAATCTTGAAGATTATTTTGTAATATAATTATTAATTTGGCTAAATCTTGGTCATCAATTTTGTTGTCAGCTTAAGGATTTAGAATTTAAATGAATAAAAAATTTAATCATGAACAAAAAAAAAGGATTTTGGCTAAACAACAACAAATCAACAAATTCCAGTAGTAGATATGCCTAATCTATGCAGATCTGAGCATATCCAACAGCTCAAACGCCAACACACAATTAAAATGATAAAAATCATAGCAAATTGACAACTATGCATTGGCGACAAAGGATGCAAGAGGGTGGTGTGAAAAGAGAGATCGAAGATAATTAGCATAAGAGTAGAGGAAGTGGTAGATGTCGATAAAAATCTATGATGCAAGGACACTTCTTAATGAGGTATGCAGTGTCCGACATATATCAAATACGGCACGCGTTCGACACGCATCCGATATGTATCAAATACGTCGAAGATGTGTCCGACTAAACAATTATTAAAAATAAATTAGACACGCGTGTCCAACATGTGTCTTAAATATTTCATGAAAATTTTTTATTTTAATTCTTATATTTCAATTTTGTATTTATTAAAAAATAAAAACTAAATTACTTATTTCCTTTTAATAATCCCAAATCAATTGTCTGCACTCAATACTTAATTCCCTAAACATACCATTTTCGTTTCTCTAATAGATAGCAACTATGATTTCATAACAACGTATAATGTCATCGCAACATTGATGTTCGACGCCACAACACCAATGTTTCAAAATTATATGAAAATCAAATTTTGATGCCAGCAATTTACCCCCACAATCACGCTCTCCCGTCGTCTCGACATCTCATCTTTGCCTAACATCATCTCAAAATAGACGACTATATTGTCTTGAACAGATGCTCAATGCCAAACTCCTAACAACATTTTCGTCTCCCACTCTATGATGCTTGAAACATGAAATCAGACTCTTGGCACCCTAATATTATTCATTTTAAGCACAAATCCTAATTAAATGATTTATTATTTTTTAATTATTCTTAATATTATGCTTACTTAATTTCTATAAACTATTTTTAGGATATAAACATTGTAATGTCGTGTCCAACCCGTGTATGTTTCCTATATTTTTAATAATTGACGAGTCTGTGTCCGAGTCGTGTCCATGTCACCATATCTGTGTTTGTGCATCATAGATAAAATCCCTAAATGATGAAAAAGTGTCAGCTTAGGATAAAGTTGTCAAACGAGGGTTTGTGCTTAAAATTAGAGAAAAAACATTATATTATCCATGAATGCAACACAGTGTGAAGAAGATGCAAAGAAAGGAAAAGGAGCTTGCTATTGAGGAATATGTGTTAATGGAGCTCATAGTGAAGTAATAAGTAACAATGAACAAGACAACCAGTAAAATCCACTAAAAATCTCCTCCAGAGATTTGTTAAATTATATTAAAACCAAAATGAGAAGCAAAAAATATCATTTAATCCAGCAGCAAGACTTACACAAAAAAACTATTTGACTTTATCTATATCTCAGTTAGATCCAATATATACATTACTTGGCTTCCCTTTCAAGGAGTCAATCATCATAAATGGTGAAAATCATACTAAGGTGCTATTTGGTTTGAAGTAAAGTGAGCGTAAAACATTCCAAATGCAAGGGTTTTAAGAATATTGGTGTTTTATTTTAAGTAAAATAAATGTAGTTGGAATTCACCCTCTAGTTCATTCTTAGGGATTGTTTGGTTGGCTAAAAAGTGGTAGACGACTGTGGGAGGCGTTGACGACTAGCTGTGGTGGCGAGCTGTAGCAACAACGATGGCAATTGGCAATGGTGGCAGGAGGTGGCCGACTTGGGCAGAGGCTGCCAATAGTGGTAGCGACGGCGATGGTGGCGGGCCGTGGCGGCGGTGGTTGGCGGCTGATGGTGGCTGTGGCGGTGGCAGATTATGGATGGCGATGGCCAGCATCGACTAGTGGCAGGTAGTGGTGCCGGGCAATTAAATTCCGATGTATTTGAAAATTGTCCAAATCTAAGGAATTCCAAATAAACTAAAAATGAACTAGATGAATTCCAAATACACAATTTTTTATTGCATTTGGTTTACTTTAGACAAAACACCAATATTCTCAAAACCCATGTTTGGAATACTTTATAACCCTTTTACTTCAAACAAAACAACCCTTTAGTGTTTTTAGAATTTTCTCATATTTGGCAAATTCCAAATACACCATAAATTCACTTGTCATTGTCATTGCCCATTACCAGCCCCCATCGCTGACCACCACCTCTGGTTGTCATCGCCAACTTTGGCCACTACCATTGTTGGCCATTGATCACAACCTTCTTTAGACTTTGCATTGCATTCATTTTTCTTCAAGTCGAGCCAAAAAACAAAAGAATCTCATGTATTCATTTTACATTCATCCAAATAACATTAAAATATTATTTTTAAATTACATTCCTTTTACATTGCGTTTCTTTTTCAGCCAACCAAACCAAAAGCCTCATATAATATCATATCATATCAATATGATAAAAATTAACTAACATTGTCCCAAATTGTAAAAACTTTTCTAGATGGAAAGGAAATTACTATCATCTTATGGATTATCCACCAAAGTCGAAAGACACAAAATTTATAATTTGGGAATGAAGTGAATTTCATGATCATAACATAATTGTGGAATACCATGATACTCAAAATTAATGGGTCATATATTTTTCTCTCTACCACAAAAGGAGTTTGATTAGGGCTGCAAATGAACCGAGCCGAGCCGAGTATGTGAGTGTTCATGTTTGTGTTCATTTAATATCAGCTTGTTCAAGTTTGGTTCATGTTTGTTCGAGCTTTATTGTTTGTGTTCATGTTTGGTTCATTTAAATTAATGAGTGTTCATGTTTGGTTCATGTTCAGTTCATGTTCGTTCATTTAGTGCTTATCGAGCTTGTTCGCGAACATATTTAAAGAATTTTTTTTAACTATCAAACAAATATGTTCATGAACATATCTATGAACAAACACATTTATAATGAAAGCAATTGTCTATGTAACAAAGGCAATGATTATTTATATTTATTAATTTTATAGTCAAATATTAATTATTTTTATCCAGCTTATTCACGAGTTCAAAATCGAACACGAATCAAGCTTTTATCGAGCTTAATGTCGAGCTTGTTTACGAACTTGAAATGATGTTATTCGCGAACATAAATGAGCCGAACGCATTAGTGTTCAAGTTTGTTTATTTAAGAATCGAGTATTTAAAATATTGTTCAAGTTTGTTTGTTTAGCTAATTAAACGATCACAAACGAGCTTTAATCGAACCGAACAATGAGTAGCTCGTCGAACGTTTGGTTCGCTTGCAGCCCTAAGTTTGATGCATTTGAGTTCATTGCAAAACTCGATAAAGACTTTGACCAAGTTCATAACAAAATCTTAAGTAGAAAAAATATACAATTATTGAACAAGATTTTTTTCTTATACAAGCCAAAGAAGAAAAAAAAGATAATTTTAATGCCCTGATCTCTAAAACATTTGTAATGACAACAATCAAACCCGAAGGTGTCGAATTAACTATTATATAGTCTTTCCTTAAAGAATAGCACGAGTCGTCTTTCAAAGGCAATCTAAAGTAGAAGCTCTATGGAAAGCCCCCAGGCTATGATGAAAATAAAGCATGTCACAAAAAAGAACAAGTCCCTTATGAAATGTAGAGTTCAATTCATAAGATATTGGCAAATTCATAAATTTCCTCAATTCTCTAGAAAATCACTGGGATCATGCTCGCTAGCTCAAATAATATGACTTCTAATTATTGAGTTTTCAATACCTTAAAGAATTTTCCTCAAACTCATATCCCAAATTCATGGGCCACTAATTACATAAACAACCGTACTAACCTTTTTCAAACCTACTAACTCTGCCCAATAATATACAAAAATAAAAATAAATGTTCTCTAGCAACTATTGCAGCTCAATTAAATGTTTTAATTTCCTCAATGTTTATCCTCGTTAATGTACGGTGTATTCCTTATCTTGTAGTTAATCTTCTATCAATCCATAAAATCACTGAAGACCACAATTACAAGGAAATCTTTTTTTGCAAATCATTGTGTATTTCAGAACCTCACCACGAGAAATGTGATTGAGCAAGCTAGAGAAAATAATGGGCTACAACTTCTTAAAAACCGAAACCACTTATCATATTCTTTCATTTCACCCTCAATATAGAAGCTATTTGAAAACATCATTATAGGCTAAATCCTTTTTTAAAACCCTACAATATGTATTTGCTTCTCTTTTAAATATAAACATGAAAATCTTTCATTATAAAACTTATGAAATTCCCAAGAATCAACATGTTATTTTTTTAAAAGTGATTCTAAATTTTTTACTTTTCTAATTGTGCACTCAGACATTTGAAGATCTTCCGAAATCTCCATTAATAACATTATCATATTTCTTATAAGATAAAAAAATAATTCCTCGTGATTAATTCACTCACATTATGATAAAAAGATAATTCAATAATAACATCAAGATATTTTAGAAAGATAATACTCATGAATAATTCAATCACATTATCATATTTCTTTTTAAAAAGTAGACATCATCCGTCAATCCACCTATTCTAACACTCCCCAATAAAATGGAGTGGCAAAAAAAATCGCCATATACTAGAAATCACCAGGACTCTTCTCTTTCAGAATCAAATGCCAAAAAAAAAATCTTGGGGAGAAATTGCCTTATCTGCCACATAACTAATCAAGAGTACTTAGTTTCAAAAAAATAAATTATTAGGTTGAAGTCATTCCTACAAATAACTTCCTCTTAAAAATTCCTCCAAAAATTTTGTGCATTGCATGTCCACATCCACAACCAACATAGAGGTAAATTTGACCTTAGAGTTCCCAAATCAGTCTTTATTAGATATTCCTTCACCCAAGAAGGATATAAGAGTTATCATCCAACCACTAAAAAATTCTTTCAAAAAATATCACCTTTGATAAGTATAATTTTTCCAATCAAATTCATCTTCAAAGAAAGAACTTTCAACAAAAAAATAAGTATAATGAAACATTTAGCTTTCAACTTAATACTCCTATAACACAAACTCTAACAAATCCAAACATAGTACCCTTTCAAGTCTATATAAGAATGAAAAAGCCAAACAAAAACATTCAGCAAGCTCAATACTCACAATTGTTATCAAGCAACAATGATCAAATCATCACTATATAATTTCCTATGCATCCCATCCCCAAATAGACATAGACATATTTTCTACCCATAAAGAATTCCTAACAAATATCAGCTCTAATTCCATTACAATACCACAAGTCCTATTTAAGGCACTTGGAGAAAACGAAAATAAAAAAAAGATGTCATGATAACGGTCAAAATGGTAGGATGCAAGGTTATGTTGGATAAAAATTTCATAAAAGAAAAATGGAAAAGTTGGTCGATCTACACTCCATATGTGGCCAACAAACAATCAATTTATAAACATTCTCACTAAAAGACTACAACCTCCCGTTAAAAAACATTATAAAAAAAATTTGGAATGGTAGATTTATGTCATTCAATTTAAGAGTGTTGATGGATCATGAAACTCACAAGTCAACCAATCTTAGTAGGAATCCTTGAGCACACCGATTAAGAATAGTAATCGGTGGACTGATCCTCTTTTAGCCCTTGATTGCAATATGTGCACCTCCTATTTCTATTTTAGCAGCTTGCCCCTCTTGGGGACGTTTTTTCTTCTTTTTTTTGTTAAATAGCTTTGAGTTATTTTCATTGTAAACCTTCGAGAAATCTATAAATACTTCCATAGTTTATATAAAATCAAGCAATAAAATTCAAATTAATTTTTCTACATTTCTACTTTTATATAGATAATAAAAAAAGCCAATTAAAATCTATTAAATTATTCAATATATTTTTCTAATTATTAACATTCATCATTTCCTGAAGCTTAAATGACAACTTGATGTAAAGTAATGAGGTTTGAATATCTAAGATCTATTGCATAGAACAAAACAAATAATTAATTTATAGAGTTAACACAAAATCTTTAAGCAAAAGTAACTTAAGAGTATTTGGCATTCAAGGAAAAATATTAGACTTGAAAAGAAAAAAATTATAAAACTACAATTAAATCAATCATTTTATATGAATCAATGTATTATGTGATAAAGAAGTCACTTATGCCTAGTTTAGTAGCACAAAAATAAAATGTTATGATGGATGTGTGATAAAACTAAAATGAATAAATTGAGAAATAATTATAATAAAGAAATGGTGGGAATCAACTGAAATAAACATAATTTGAAGTAAATTTATGAGACTTGGGCATGTACAGAAGTAAATGATGGATCAATAAAATGGGTAAGTAAAATTAATCTGGAAGATTAATAAGGAAAAGAAGCGCAATAAATGTAAAAATTTTATAACTTGTGCATAAAGATTAGCGAAAAATAAAAACTTTGTATCTATGCATTATTCAATAAGAATAAATGAAGAATGAAGATTCATATCCCATATAATTGGTTAGAAGTTAATGGAGATAATTTCAAATTGAATGTAGAGTAAAGTCGGTGGCGGTGGCCATCGGTGACCAGAGGAGGTGATGACGGTGGCGGGTGGAGGAGGTTGAAGGGAGGCGGGTGGCGGTCAAGCAAGCTTGTGGTGTAAACGGTTTTCACTCAAAATCGAAGAAGTTTGGTTTACACTCAAAATGAATTACTTCACTTTACATTATATTTAATATACTTTACTTTACATCATTTTGTATTTCAACCAAACACAAAAATTTGTAAAACTCTTGCATTTCAAATACTTTACACCATAAAGTAATCCACCCAAACAACCCCTACATAAATTCCAATTCTATTTCGGCAACACTAGATGTTCGCTCAATGTAAACAAAATGTCAAGCACTTTAGTTGCCAAATATGAATAAATAATCATAATTATTGTTGAACATTCCTATTCTTAAGTGTGCAATAAAATAAACACACTTCATACAATAAACTTACTATTTTCTAAATAACACCACAATCTAGATAACATTCCACCAAAAAAATATAATTATTAATTGTAAAATTGTTAGCATAAAACAATATTTTATTCATCAAATACATTTTTGTAAGTACCTAAATAACTTGAGATTTTATTCATTTAAACTAACGCCCGCAACAGCGCACGCACACATGCATATATATATATATATATATATATATATATATATATATTGCACATTGTCAGATGCTTCCTGAATTTTTCTTAAAATGTATAATATGCATGTCTATGTTCGGGTATTCAAGATTTACAAATAGGAGATCTCATCCATATTTTGGATCATATTATAAGAGAAGCCAAACGAATTAAATAGATGTATCAAAGTTCATTTAATACCCCTTACATGGAGAAATATTAAAGAAAAGCAAATTGAAACAAAAACAATCCTATATCCCAATTCATTGTGGTAGTACAGACCATTTCATTGGAAAATGTACACATCTTCAGAACAAGAGAAAAACAAGATCTATAAGATTAAAATCTGCCAAAATGTACTACATAAGGACAGTAGCACCGCACCAAGAGAGAAAAAGTCCTATCATGTTATCATACATGAAAGTTTTAAGAATGTGAGCTTTCCGATCAGAAGTCTGTCATGCAAATCACATCAAAAAATATAACCAACCATGAATAAGAAAATTTTAATGAGCAAAGTAATTTTCAATCTCTAGGAATCAAAACATAGACTCGAATACAAATAAATTGATTAAAAATAGCAGATGAAACCATAATGTTGACTAGATACCAAAAAGGGATCAAATAAACTGAAGAAAACGAGAGGAAAAATTTAGGTGGAAAAACTACAAAAAGCCTGCAAAGATGCATAAAACAAAGCACTTTGTCGTCCAACTTCTTCCATAAGTGAAAATTCAATACTCAAGTCGCATCTACAGCCCAAATAAACCACAATGCACTCAATGATCCGCAAGCAGCAAAGAAAATTTGGTCTGCTTATAAAAAAACTGGATGCAAAACAGCAGCAGCTCTCATAATCTTTAAAATCAGCATTTAAAACTCAGAATAGCGTATATTCCTTCAAAAAAAGGATGCAATCATCGAGCTGCATGAGACCAGAAAGGGATAAAAAAAATACAAAGGACTAATAAGAACAAGTGCAAAAACACTTGAAATAATGTCACGGAACCATAAAACAGAAAATGTTGTATCTAATGTCACTTCAGTTGCAGTAAATCCCAAGTGCTTGCAAATGAGGAATATCAAGAAGCCGTGACTATTAGATAAGAAATATCCAATCACGAGCCGATTAGACCCGTCTAACAATTGACTCAAGAAAAACTGATCAAAACTCAACCTAGCTGTAGGCTGATTCGGTCTTGATCAGATTCCATAGCTCGTTAGTTTCAGTTCACACAGAATTCGAGCTTCAACCAATTTTCCTCTTTTAGTTAAGACATTCTCTGGCATAGAACAGCTGCAGGATAAATACACACAAGAACAGCACAGAGAAAAAGCAGCAAACTGATATTGATAAACCTTTTCCACCGGCAAAATACAGAGTAGTTAGTATCAAATCAAAAGAGATAACAAGTGGAAGTGTTCCCTGCAGATACTACTACCTGTTGTGATATCCTGAGTACTAGTAAATACAGAAAAGGAAATATAAATTGCGAGAAAGCGCATAGCGTCCAAAATGGAAAATTTGATATAAAAAAAGGATAAAGCTGCCAAATTAAAATTTATACTACTCTAAAAAAGGAATTTCACAATGCTACTCTAAAATTTATGCTACTTGAGCAGAACTCTTATCAGATAATGCGTTCCGGCAGTAGCCTAGTGAAAGCCATAAAATAACATAGATTTAAACATAACTGGCAGTAAGAAAATAAGCATCATGATGAAATATGTGGATAACGTATATAATTCATAGATCCAACAGATATACAGCTAAAAAATCTGTAAAGAAGTGGCATAGAAAACAAACCTTCGCCCATCAGGATTAAATGCCAGAGCATTTATTGGTCCAAAATGACCTTTTACACCCCCTATTTCTTCTTCAAGAATCTGTAAGGAGTTGAGAAAAAGCAAAATAAAAAATCACAAGAGCATCAGAAAGGACTTTTAGTAGTCAGCAATTTCGTAAAACCACAACAAAAATAGTATTCGAGAACCAAAAAACTTAATTAGAAACTATTTTATTTGATATCTACTATTTGATGCAAAAGAGATCAATAGTCAAATAGTTTGACAACTCCGTTGTAAGTAAATGGCAGCAAACCTTGTGAAAGAATTTTGCTTCAAATTTGCCAGCCCTGTGATCAGTTCTTGTAACAGCTGATGCATCCTGACCACCACCAATAACGACCTACAAGTTTAAATAAACCACATCGAAGTAAATTAACTTTTTCCTCAACATATTTCCTTCCAAATAGCAATTCTGAAATACCACCAATAAAAAGGGTAAAATCTGTTCGCACATAGAAAAAGCACCCAGGTAACAAAAGGAGTTTAAGGTTTGAAGCTAACCATAGACAAAATATCTAAAACACTTAAAATAAATTTACTCCTCATCTACCTCCGACAATAGTGCTACCAAAAAAAAAAAAAAAAAAAAAAACTTTACTTCACTTTTTAATCAAAGCAACAATGGCATCATTTCCTCCACTTGTCTGGGATGGCAGAATTTCTTTCACTTGCATATGTTCTATGTTCCCATTCTATCACACAATCAAGTTTTAAATTGCGCAATCAAATATTGAGGTATTTTCTTTCCATGAAGTGAGGTGTACCCCTCAAAATTAAACCATTAAATTGATACAAAATATAAAATAATAAATAAGATATTCACATCACAGATAGAAATTAAAGATAACAAAAAAAACGAAGGTTATGAAAGGTCATATAAGCTACAACCAATGCTAAATAAATAGTCTCTCCCACCTAGTTCAGCATAGAAAAGTAGCATAATGTCATAATTTATGAAATTTAAATTCTCCTACTCTTATCACTTAGGATCTTCTTTAAAATCAACATTATAGTTATTTGCTTTCTCTCATTCAACATAATAAACCTAAGAAAAAGGGTTTCCAACAACAAGATGAGAGGCGTTGGAGGAGAGGCAACAGTGGCAAAACAGCGATGGGAACTTAACAGGATCAAGTATGAGCATAAGGGTATTGTGACTTGCAGCTATAAGTTTGAGGTTGTGGGCCTCTTCTCGAGTTTAATTTGAATTATGTATGATGAATATGTTTAATTATGCATAAAAAGTTTATAAATTTAAATTTTAAAAGTACTTAAACCATAATTTTCGAGTCTCTTCAAAATTGCATTAAAATTGCGTTGAGACATGCATTGAGGCGTAAGCATCATCCCGCAAACCCAAGGCATACCCATCATTATTTCTTAAAATTGCATTAAGGCAAGACTTAAAACGAGCCTCTAATTGCACACATTTAAACCATGCACACAACTATGATATAAATTTCATCCTTTATTTGTCTCCACTCATTCATTTCATTTCTTCACCTCTAACCCATCCCCTTTCCATCATAAAATGCCACTTGGACAATTTTTGTGACATTCTATTTAAGGCAAAATGATGTAGACAAGATAAATGTATAAGAACAAATAACCCCATAATGCATTAAGAAAGCAACAAGTGTAGTAATGAACCTAGTAGAATCAAGCATTACCTTATTCAAGTTCGCTTATTTGTTTTTTTTTTTGAATCATAACAACAATAGTATCATTTCCCCCGCATATTTGGCATGGCAGAAAATTTTTTTTTTTTTTTTTGCACATGTTAATTTACTACATTTTCCCATTCTATCATGCAACAATGAAATAACTACCATCCATTCTTTTTAGTTATCTCCACTCATTCATTTTTTTTTTCTTCACCACTTCTAACCCCTCCTCTTTCATTATAGAATTGGGATGTCTATCATAAAATGCCACTTTGACAATTTCTGTGGCAAAAGCCTATTGAAAGGCAAAATGATGATGCATAAATAATTAAAAGTCATGTAGACAATATAGATAGATATAAGGCCTGTAGCCCCATAATGCATTAAGAAAGCAGCAAGTATTACTGTAAATAAACCATGTAGAACTAAGCATTACTTATTCAAGTTTGTTTGTTTATTTTATTAATCAAAACAACAATGGTATCATTCCCCCACTTATCTAGCATGGCAGAACTTCTTTTTCTTGCATTTGTTCATTTACTAAATGTTCCCATTATATGACACAACTATGATATAACTTTCATCCATTCTTTCTTTTTCCCAACTCATTTTTTTTCTTCAACTCTTCTAATCCATCTTCTTTCATTTTAGAATTGGGATGTCAATCATAAAATGCCAGCTTGACAATTTTTGTGGCAACGCCTATTGAAAGGAAAAATGATGATTCATGCATCATTAAAAGCTATGCAAGGATAGATAAAAGGCAGATAGCCCAATATGCATTAAGAAAGAAACCATTATAGTTATAAACAAACCTACTAGAACCAAGTACAATCTTATTCAAGTTCCTCTATCTATTTTTTTTATTGAGTTTGAGCCAAACTTAAACACAACTAGAATTTTAAAATCTTGATCAAGCAAGTTTATTAGTTTTCTAAGCAAATTTGGACCTAGTAGAACCAAGTACTATCTTATTCAAGTTCATTTATTTATTTTTTTATTGGGTTCAAGCCAAATATTTTTTTTTTTATTTTTTTATTTTTTATTTTTTTGGGTTCAAGCCAAATATGAAATGGCTAGAGTTTTAAAATCTTGCTCAGGCTTGTTTATTAATTTTCTTATCAAGTTTGAACTATAATAGAGTATTAGTCGGACATAACCAATTATATATTTGCTGCTAATAAATATCTACATATATGTTTATCACAGTCCAAAAAGGTTCAAATTTTAATTAATATTGACACAATTCGCTAAATAATATTTATCATTTATGTTATTTGATAAAGTTTAGATATTTATAAAATCTATTTTAATCTATATATTGTTATTTTCAGCATACTTATATCTCAAATAATATACACAAATTTTAAAGTGCATAGTATATAAGAAAATCAATGCAAGAACAAAGCCGAAATCCTTAAAAAAGTAATTAGATCAATTTATTTAGATTTAAAATAGGAATAAGCATATTTACATACATAAATAAATGAACAGATCAATGTACAAGTTTATTCATTTACATGTCAAGCTTTTTAAATTTTGTAAAGCTAATTCATCTACTTAAATAAACAAACATCCTAATATGAATGAAAACCGAATTGTTTATCAAGAATACTAGTTCGCTTACAATCCCAACAATAAGTTTAATGTGGATAATGGAAAGTGGAGACAAAGTAGTATGTCATTTAGGTAGCTAATAAAGTCTAAATTTTCAAAATGAAACAAGAATAACTTTAGATAGAAAGTTGTCCTTGATAAGTTGTGTACTAATTTACTGATTGTATAAAAATTTATAAGAAAAACAATGATAATTGTAATAACATGGAAAAAATATGCTTTTAGCATAAAAAATAGTGATCCTAGAGGGTAGGCATGGAGTAGTGGTTATGTTGCCTGCATTGCCACCTAGAGATTTTAGCTTTGAGTCATGAAAAAAACTGTTCCCTGATATGGAAGAGTAAACTTGTGTACTTTAACCCTTCCCTAAGCCTACTTTCGCAGAAGGTTCATGCAATGAGTTACAACCCATCAAAATAATGATGCTAAACTAAAGAATATATATAAATATCAAAGACAACAAAATGTATGCTTACATGATCAAGAAGTGGAGAGATGTCACATGCATTTACTGGACGCTCTGTCACATATGTCTTGATAAGAGTCAATGTTCTTGAGTCCCATAGCTTAAGAAAAAAGAACAAGGAAAATCAGAAGAGACACCCAAAAAATAAAGCAGAATAAAAAATTGCAATTCACATCAGGAACAAGTCATTAAAAACCTTAGCTGATTTATCCAAGGAACCTGTGAGGAAATGAGAGCCATCGGAAGACTTTACTAGTGAGGCAACTGTTTTCTGATGACCCGTCTCTTTGTCAGACTCCTTCAACAACTGACCAGTCTACATGCATGAAGGAAAACCAAATCAGAAACAGAAGCAACTCTAAAAGGAATCACAAAAAACAACTCGATCCTATTCATTCATTCATAAATCCAAATAAGAATGCATATTGACAGGAACCTCAACTAGCCATTCTTTGTGAAGAATAACTAATAACAATTACAGGCAGGCAAAAAGAGATCATGGCAATTAATCAAAGCATTTTTCAACAAAATTTGTCTGCATAAAAGCATAATAAAAAGTGCAAAAAGGCAAATACTCATGTCAACTTATCAATGGCAAATACCAAAGAACAGCAACTAACAGTGGTAAAGAACACAGATCTGTGTTATCACACAAAACAACCGACATGGAGCACCACATAATTTGATGATGCTTGCACAACTGAATAACCACAATCTCATTCACCAAAAGAATGCAACCTCAGTCATGAACTGGATTACATCACCTGATCACCATGATTATGGATGATATAAATATCAGTTTAACTTTCTGAACTTGTAACCATAGTGATGGCAAGGCAACATATGTATGGGAAAATAACTCTGTTCACGATAAACCTCAAATAGTATGATAAATATAAGAACCAGCTAATATGACTAGACAAAATTAAACGCACCTCAGAATCCCATAACCGGATTACTGCATCTTCACCAGCACTTATAATAGTCTTATTTAAAGGCCCCCAAACAGCTCTATTGATTCTCCCTTGAGGGCCCTTAATTGTAAGAATAGAGTCGCCAACCTCTATAAAAGATAACATAATAAAATAAAGACATACATCATAAATGAGATTTTGATGATTCAAAAATCAATAGCAATAATAAAAGAAAATAAGCAAATATTGCATGATCTATGTTATTTAAGTATGACAGTTGATCGTTAAGATTTTCAATATCTTGAATTGCCATAATGTGTGGTTAGAGATATCAATTAAGAAAAAAAAAAAAGACAATATTTTACATATGGGTTAATCACTGCTTAAGAAAATATCATTGGTGTATGGAACACACTGATCCTGCAACAAATAAGAAAAACAGAGAAAAGAAAGGAAACAGAGACGGGGAAGAAGAACGGAGGTTCCAGGAGGAGTATATTTTCCACTGTAATAATTCAATACCAGTCTTCTACAGCTCCTCATACTAGTATAATACTATGGTTTAGTCTAAAACAGTAAAAGACTAAAATAATGCCACTAGGCAGCACATGTGTAAAGGCAGTAAGTAATGATTGCAGAAATAACAGAAAAAGATAGTGGAGGCTGTAGTTTGTTAGGAAAGCAGAGTAGGTAGCTGCGGTAATGGGTCAACCCGGAACCTGTGATTGAACCTGTTCCACATCAGGCTCCCCGGCTGTAGAAATTTCCTTGTCACAGGAAATGGACTGAGCTTGCCCTGAGTCTGGAGGTACATAAGGAAAAATATCAGAGACATTAAAAGTTGAAGGCGTAAGATACTGTGGAGGAAGGTCGAAGACATAAGCATTGTCGTTGATTCGTCGAAGGATCGGTATTGGCCCAACTTTGCGAGGACTGAGCTTTGAGTGTGATCCTGGAGGAAGTCGTTCTTTGCGGAGACGAACAATCACTAGATCTCCTGGGTTGAACGACTTAAAACGGCGCTTGGAATCAGCTGCTTGCTTATAATTGGCATTGGCTGCCTCCAGCTTGGTTCGAATATCAGCTAACATCTTCGTATACTCTTCAGAGGTCTTGGTGGCTGATTTACTCCGGCATTGCGGCAGCACTGCTATGTCCACTACATGATTGGGAACCTTGGTGTATACGATACTAAATGGACACTGCCCAGTGGAACGGTTGGCCATGGAGTTGTAGGCAAATTCGGCTTGGCCAAGGTACTCGTCCCACTGTTTTGGTTGATCATGGGCCAAGCAGCGAAGCATACTTCCCAGTGTCCGATTAACCACTTCGGTTTGGCCATCAGACTGTGGATAATAGGCGGAACTCAGTTTGTAATCTCTTCCACAGTTCTTTCCAAAAGTGACTGATAAATTTTACGTCGCGGTCGGACGTAATGCTGCGAGGTATCCCGTGCAAGCGAACTATCTCTTTGAAGAATAACATGGCCACATTGAGTGCATCAAAAGTCTTTTTACAAGGTAGGAAGTGAGCCATTTTTGAAAATCTATCCACGACGACCATAATAGAGTCCGCCCCCCGTTTCGTTCTCGGTAGCCCCAACACAAAATCCATGCTTAAATCTTCCCATATAGATTGCGGCACATGCAAAGGAGTATAGAAACCAGTATTCTGAGCATTGCCTTTATAAATTTGACACACCAGACAACGTTCTACAAAACGATTTACATCACGGCGGAGGTGTGGCCAATAAAATCTAGATTGCATCTGTTCTAAGGTTTTGGCTTGCCCGACATGTGCAGCTAACCCCCCACAATGAAGTTCCTTGATGAGATGTTCCCTCCAAGACGACTCTGGAACACACAGCTGATTTCCCTTAAATAGGAAGTCATGTCGAACGGAGAAATCTCCCACTGGTCTGAGCGGTTCCTGCATCAATTTGGTCCAAGGATCAGCAAAATCACTATCCGTGGCGTATAACTCCTGCAACGTATGAAGGCCCTGCAGATCGGTTTGCAGCTGTGTGAGCAAAACGGTCCGCCTACTAAGGGCATCGGCTACCCTGTTTTGAGCTCCTGACTTGTGGCGCAATACAAAGCTGAATCTTTGTAGAAAAGTGATCCATCGGGCATGCATTTTGTTTATGGTCTTCTGTTGATTTATGAACTGGAGAGCGTGATTGTCAGTATTAAGAACAAAATCTTGATGCAGGAGGTAATGCTTCCACTGTTTTAACGCTCGAACAAATACATACAACTCTTGTTCGTATGCCGACCAATTCTGGCGGGTTGGGCTCAGTTTTTCGCTGAAAAACTCAATAGGTCTGCCCTCCTGTGAAAGCACAGCTCCAATGCCTATAGAAGAAGCATCGGTGTCTACCTGGAAAGGCTTCGTGAAGTCTGGGACAACGAGGACGGGAGCAGAAGTCAATGCCGCCTTGAGCGTTTCAAAACTCCTCTGCTGTGCCGCTTCCCATTGGAATGCTTTGGTCTTGAGACAATCTGTAATTGGTGCGACAATGAGGCTGAACCCACGTATAAACCGCCGATAGAAGTTTGCCAGACCGATGAAACTCCGCACGTCCGTGGCCGAGCGTGGCGTAGGCCACTGCGTAATAGCTGCTACCTTCTGGGCGTCCATATGAACGCCTCTGCACGAAATAATGAAGCCCAAAAAATGTACTGAACCTGTTGCAAACTCGCATTTAGGCAGATTAAGATATAACTTGTGAGTTTTCAAGATTTCAAAAATAGAGGTGAGATGTTGTAAATGATCTTGGAGATTAGAGCTGAACACGAGAATGTCGTCGAAGTAAACGACACAATACTTTCCCAAGGCCGGTCGTAAAATCTCGTTCATCAACCTCATAAATGTAGCCGGAGCGTTGCACAACCCAAATGGCATGACGCGCCATTCAAATAATCCATCGCGCGTCTTGAAAGCTGTCTTCCATTCTTCCCCCGGTCGGATGCGAATTTGATGGTAGCCACTCCTTAGATCGAGTTTGGAGAAAATTTCAGCTCCCACAAGCTTGTCCAGCATATCCTCCAGCCGTGGCACAGGAAACCGATACTTAATTGTAATTTTGTTGATAGCCCGGCTATCAATACATAGTCGCCAAGTCTTGTCTTTCTTTGGCACTAGTAGAGCTGGAACTGCACACGGGCTTAAACTTGGTTGTATCAACTTCTTTGTCAGCAATTCATCGACAATGTCCCTTAATGCTATATGCTCTTGCGGGCTCATCTTGTAGTGAGGCAGGTTAGGAAGTATTGTGCCTGGTTGGAAATCAATTTGATGTTGAATTTCTCTGAGAGGCGGTAGAGCACTCGGCAGCTCAGATGGCCAAACTTCAATAAATTGTTGGAGTATCGGTTGGACAGTGGATGGAACATTGGGTGAAACTCGACCGGTTTCAGCAGCTTCAGCTATAAGTGCAAACATCACCGAATTTTCCAGCCACGAATGGATGAGACTAGCCCCGGATACAACGAACATGGTGGCTTGTTCATTGATGTCTGAAGCCGACAAAGTTTGAGGCATTAATATAATCTTGCGACCCTTCCAGTCAAAAGAGTAAGTATTGCTCCTCCCGTCGTGAATTGCTCCCACGTCAAATTGCCATGGTCGCCCCAGGATAATGTGGCAAATGTCCATCTCAAGGACGTCACACAGAACTTCACATACATAGTTCTTGCCAATGGAAAAAGTAATTCTACACATCTCCGAGACGAGTATCTCTACTCCTCTCTTGACCCAGCTTATCTTATATGGGTGCGGATTCTTCGTCGTCTTCAATTGCAGCTTGGAGACCACCGAGCGTGCCACAATATTCTCCGTGCACCCACTGTCTATCAACATGTTGCAGACCTTACCACCAACGGTGCAACGAGTTCTGAAAATTGAGTGGCGTTGCGAATTATTAATCTGTCTAGGGGCTAAAAGAAGCTTCTCCAGAACACAAGCAACAGTTTCCCCTTCATCGGCCTGAAGGTATTCGGGCTCCAATTCATTCACGACTTCAACAGATGGTTGCTCTGCATCGTCTTCTTGCTCTCCATCTATCAATTGGAGTTGTTGGTGATTTGGACACTCGTTTGATTTATGACCCGGTTGGAAACACCGGTAACACTTGAGTGTCGCTGGTTTGGTATATGGATTAGCATCCTTGGGTAACAACCTGGGACGAGAGACTGGTTTCGATTCGGTACCCAAAATACCTGCTCCGCCTGCTGGAGTTGCTGGAGTTCTAGCTGAATGTGATACAGGGGGTGGTGTCACGGTCTCCACAGCAAATCGACGAGTGTAATTGGTTCTAGGATGTCGGCTAAGCTGTAATTCAATTTTGAGAGCGTAATTTACAGCTTGAGATAGCGACCATACGGCATTCAGTTCAAGCTTGTCTTGGATAACTTCTTTCAATCCTCCAATGTATCTAGCCACAAGCTGATTATCCGTCTCGTTCAAGTTGTTCTGAGCACTGAGTTTGTAGAATTCCTCGGTGTATTCATTTACTGTTATATTGCCTTGTTGACAATGTTGATATTGTAGGCAACATTTTAAAAGGCGAAATCAGGAATCGAGACGTTTTGGCTAAGCGAGGCGAGGTGTAAGCCTCGAGGCGGATCGAGGCGTAAGCCTCGGTACCGAGCATATATCGCTCGGTACTGAGCGGTACTGGCTCGGAATTGAGCGGTACTGGCTCGGAATTGTGCGGTACTGGCTCGGTACCGAGCATGTACTGAGCAATATCGAGCATGTACCTAGTGGTACTGGCTTGGTACCAAGCGTGTACCTAGTGGTACCGAGCGGTACTGGCTTGGTATCGAGCATGTACTGAGCGGTACAAGCTACTCAATAATTATTATTAATACTATTAATTATATATTTAATAATATATATTTTAATATATTAACTAGGCTAATTATATTAATATTTAATTAATAATTATATTACTAATTAGTCAATTAATTTATGCACTAATTATACTATTAAGTATTTAATTAATTTGCTTAATTATTAATATTTAAATTATATTAATTAAGTTAATCAATAATAACTTAGCTGCGTCTGGGGTTTGCCTTTCATCTTCTCTTTTCGTCCTTGTTGTTCGGCTTCGTTGCTTCATAGGAGGTGTAGAGATTACACTCGTCGCTTCTTTGGCTCCTTTGTGGCTGTTCAACTGCGCTCCTTCGACGACTTTCCCTTCCTATTCACTGGCTTTGAAGGTAACTTTCTCCCTTTCGAGGCGCTGCCTCGATGCGCCTCGGCGCCTCAGGTATTGAGGCGTACGCCTCCATGGAAAAAGGCGTAAGCCTCGCCCGGACGTTCGAGGCTTAAGCCTCAGTTCGCCCGACCTCAGCCTTGATTCGAGTTGCGCCTCGAGGCGTCCGCCTCGAACGCCTTTTTAATCGTGGATTGTAGGTACAGCATTTGCTCGAAATCAGTAGGTAGGAAATGTCCACGCAACAGCCGCTTCATCCTATACCAGCTCGTAATTGGGCCTTTGCCTTCTCGCCGCCGTGACTGTATCATTTGCATCCACCAAGCTCCCGCTCCGGCCTTCAAGCGACAGGCAACATATTTTACCTGTTTATCAGGAGCGATTTCCATGTAATCAAAAAAAGATTCAACCGCCCGCTCCCAATCGAGGTAATCCTCTATGTGTAATCGGCCATCGAAGAAAGGAATGTCTAATTTGACTTTGAACTCTCCCTGTTGGCGATGGTTCACCTGATGTCGCCTGGGTCGGTCGTAATAGACAGGGGGTTCTTCTTCAGCTGAATCTGACATTTCAAATGGCTGGGGAGCTTCAATTTCGAATTCCGAATCTGAAGCAACTAACCCAGTGGGTGGAGTGTGACGTCGACGGTGATGCTGAGGCGCCGATATGGTTGCCGGTGCTCCCAGACGCACCATCGTTGGGTTTGGTCGATTCGTCCAAAGGGATCGAATCTCGTTGCGCATTTCCGTAGAGAACCGGAAAAACTCAGTAGTGAGTGTTTCCAGTTGTCTTGAAATGTTTGTCTGTGCTGTCCATAAGGCGTCCATGCTCCTGTCGTCGACTGGAGCGGTTTGCCTGCTACCTTCCGCCATTGAAGCTCGAAGCCAAGCTCTGATACCAGTTGGTGTATGGAACACACTGATCTTGCAACAAATAAGAAAAACAGAGAAAAGAAAGGAAACGGAGACGGGGAAGAAGAACTAAGGTTCCAGGAGAAGGAGTATATTTTCCACTGTAATAATTCAATACCAGTCTTCTACAGCTCCTCATACTAGTATAATACTATGGTTTAGTCTAAAACAGTAAAAGACTAAAATAGTGCCACTAGGCAGCACATGTGTAAAGGCAGTAAGTAATGATTGCAGAAATAACATAAAAAGATAGTGGAGGCTGTAGTTTGTTAGGAAAGCAGAGTAGGTAGCTGCGGTAACGGGTCAACCCGGAACTTGTGATTGAACCTGTTCCACATCAATCATCCTTAAAGTTACATAAAATGGAGGATCTTTTTAGGCCTGCATTAAAAATGAGGCACATAAAGCGCTAATAATAATCTAATTAAAAAATAATATCAATTCTGTGAATTCAATTGATAATTTACCGATCACAAATCTACTTTGATGATGTCAGACCACCATCGAGGTTACGGAACACATTCTATCTAAATTGTAACTCATACATGTAACTCAGGCGAGTCACCATCACCTAATCAAGTGCTGCTAGCAAAAAACTGGCTTAAGATTGCAATAAGAAGCTATCTGAATCACATGAATTATGCATTTTCCATTTATAGATCTTCAAAACAATTGTGCCCAAACATGGAGGATAGAATATTGAAATCAATGCCATTCAACTATACATTACAAATAATGAAATAAGATACTTCCATTTTTCACTGAATTTTATAAAATATTTTAATGTTATATCAGAAAACTTTTATAATAAATTGTTAAGGGATCTGAAAAAAACAGAAATTAAGAAAAAGGGACAAGCATATCAACTT
This sequence comes from Dendrobium officinale, assembly GCA_019514585.1. Taxonomy (NCBI): domain Eukaryota; kingdom Viridiplantae; phylum Streptophyta; class Magnoliopsida; order Asparagales; family Orchidaceae; genus Dendrobium; species Dendrobium officinale. The sequence continues at coordinate 12,120,263 of CM033697.1, forward strand.
TAGCACGATCCAATTAGCTACCAATTAATCAGATTAGTCCAAATTAAAAACTAAAAGATAAAACATACGTTCATTGGGATCTCTCGATATCCTTTTCACTTGTATAGTGGATGTTTGTCCCATAAAAGGGTCCGTAGTTATAACAGCAAGTTTATCCCCAACAGAAAATTCCACAGCCCTGGCGGGAGAGTCGAAGTTAAAGGAATAGAGTTGGGTGCCGGACTGAACGTCCCATAACTTAACAGTCTGATCTGCACTGCCCGTAATAAGGCGCCTGGAATCCCCTACACGCAATACGGACAAGTTAAAGGCATAAATGCCATAACATGCAACAAAATGCAAAAACAAGTATTAAGTCGAAAATTCATATGTACAGAAATAACTTTCATCAAACATGTCTTATCATGATCGTTAAATGACATTATATATCAACAAAACAGATATCGCAAAAAGATAAATAGGAAACTGATCTGGAAAGAAAAAAAAAGGAAAAAAACTGCAATATAACGTACAAACCTAATCACCTAGAAGCTGGCTATTGCCCCACAATGAAATGACGACAAATGGAAAACCCAACAATTTTTGAAGAAGAAAGGGCACTTCCTAGCCGAAACAACCCAATCTCAGACAAAGATAAAATGGAGTCACTCATCAGCTTATACTTGATGAAATGAAAAAAGAATCCGCAACACATAGTAGTAAGACAAAAGAATACAGATGAACAACATAAAACAATCAATAGATGCACCTGTTTCGTCAATCACGCATGATTATCCGGCAAAACAAAAATCAGAAGAAGAAATTCGCATATTTGACACGGAGTACGAGGTGAGAATGAAAGCTTACGGGAAACATCACAGCACCAGACGGCTCCGTTGTGACCTCGATAGACGCCGAGGCGGTCGCCGTTGTCTGCAAACCAGACGGTTGGGTTATGATCTTTGGCGCAGGAAAAGAGAAGATCGCCCTCACGATTGTATTTGAGGAAAGTCAGGGGCCTCTCATGCCCCTTCATCAGAATTGGCCTCATCTTGCTCCTCCCTCCCCTGTGTCCCACGCTCACTTCGGTCGACGACGAACAAAGCGACGGCGCCAACCTTTATAAAACCCTAATTCGGTCTCGCGGCGCTTTACCTATTTGCTCGGGAACAAAGGCCTGGGCCTTGGTAATGTGGGCCGGATAACATTCTTGATCTATGTAAGGAAGGACGATGTAAAGCCCAATTATGAGAGACGCAATGGCTAGCATAAAGGGCTAGCAATTGCTATTCTGTTTAGTTTTTTATTTTTCTAATTCAAATTAATCCTTAACATTAATAAAAAAATTCATTTCTCAAAAAAAAAAAAAGTAGCTATCTTTTATAAGCTTTGACTCGATTTATTCTCTCACAAATCAACTCATTTGATAAATATTAATATAACATATATTTTAAAAGTATTAAAGTTTAAGAGTTAAATTATAAATTATTTAAAAAATTTTTCTCGCTTCTATTTTATTCTAGTGATTTCTTATGATTTATATTCTATTTTATCTTTTTTTAATTATTTTTTTATAACAATGGCTTAAATTAGAACTATTATCTCCCTTTTATATAATAAATAAATCAACTTGTTAATATATTTGAGCCTATAGAATCAAGCTTGAACTCAAATTTAAATTCGATAAGTTAATCAAACTAAAGCCATGCCAATTTAAATTCAACTCGACTTGTTTATAACCCTTCTCATGCTATTAATACCCACTCAACTCAACTCAATTTAGGAGATTGTATGATGTAGTGGATCGTCGGAAGATGCGACCTGCAAGAAGGATTTGGGTTTTCTCAATCCAGGGAAGAAGAGAAAGAAAAGCTCAAAGGCTCCAAAGACTAATATATTTCATTCAATACCTTTCCTATTATAAAACCTCCTATTTATAATAGCAAAAAAGAGAATTCTAGAACCTCATTCTAACAAACTTAGATAAGATGTCTTAGGGAATACCATAAGCATAAGATGCACCGCATCATTCTCCCCTAGCGTAAGAAAAGGCTCGACTCCGTCGAGTCATGTTATTGAAAAAAAGAGATTATTGCAGCAGACAGATTCCCGGATCGAAGATTTTGTTCTCATCGTTTGGCAAGCATGCCATGTATGCGATGTCGAATGCTCCGCAATGTGTTGGTTCGTCAGCACCGTCAAGTCCTGCTCGGTCCATCGCAAAGCTCACGGGTAGCTTCTGTAAATCTTCAGTAGCTAGTCCTGCAGCAAAAATCACAGCGTGCTGTTCTACAATTCCAACATCAATGCATCTTTTAGGAAACTTCTTCTGAAAATAATTAAGTCCTTTTCCTCCTCCCATAGCAGCATGGATGGTCACAATCTTACTATCCTCTTCATAAGTAGAATTAGCAACATCAATCTGCCCAGCCTTCACATATCCATCCAAAAGGACATTATAAGTAATAATATTTGCCTCATGCCTATCTTCCACTATACGATCAAACCAACTCCTTGCTTCCTCCAACTTCCCTTGCCTGCAAAGCGCATTGATCAAAATATTATAGCTTACAATACTAGGCACATGTCCCAAGTCAAGCATTCCATCAAACAGCTTGAACGCATTTCCCGCACGACCGAACATATAATGCCCTTTCATAGCAATATTAAAACTGCAAGCATCCGGCTCAAGTTTATACTTTGGAAACAACCAAAACAGCCCTTCCCCGGCTGCAACCCTTCCTTTGAGGCATGATCCAAGAATCATCGCATTGAAGGTCCTGACGCTCGGGCGAGGACCTCGAAGAATCATATCCTGGAACAATTTCCAAGCATTTCGAGAATCCCCCGTCCTGAAGAGATGCCGGAGGAGAATAGCATGGACTGAGAGGCTCGGGGTAATATCCACTCGCCAGATCTCTGTCAAAGCTTGGAGCGCCCTTGATGTAGGAACTAATATAGGTGTATTGCTCTCTTTCATCACCATCATAATAGAAGCATAAGGTTTCTTGTGTTCTTGTCCATTTGAAATACCCGGAACAGTTACTATAGCCTGAGAATCATTTGAAACTTCATTAATCACCTCCTCTACTGGGTCTTCATCTTCAACAGTTGAAGCTTCCACAGGTTCTGACGTATCATACGCTACCTCATCAATCACGACATCTACTTCTGATCTCGCGGCAGTTTGCTCAACATCAAATTCTTCCTGTGAAGGGACGGAGTCTATCTCCGTGATCTGAGCGTGAAATGAAGTGGCGACAAGATAGGACTCAGGGCGTGAGAGATCGACTCAACACCTCTGTCGCCCAGCTTCACGTCGGGTTCACCATCTCTGTCGGAATCGCTATCTGGAGCGAGCTCGCCAGACAGGCGCTGCCAAGGAGCGAAGTCTCCCAAGACCGGCGCTGGGGGTGCGGGGGCCTGGTCGGCGACTGGGGGTGCGGTAAGCTGGTCGGCGACTGAGGTTGCGGGAAGATGGTCGGCGGGGGTCTGATCGGCTGCTTTTGGCGACGACAGAGCGGTGGCAGGTCGTCGCGGTTGGGAGTTTTGGAGGCCAGCGGGTTTGGCTTGAGCGGTTGTAGCGGCGGTGTCGGTCTTGTCAGGCGGACTGTCACGACCCGACCCGAGACGGATCCCGCCCCGCATCGGCCCGCGACCAGCTTAACGAACTAACCAGGATCTGGCTTTGGAATTTGCTTACTGAACTGAATCTTCCAAATATTATACAAAACAGACCAGAGCTACTAAAAATATCAAATGCAGCGGAACAAATCATCTATATTTTTCTTTCTTTTCCTCAAAACAATCATCTACAAATACAGTACATGGCTGACAGAAAAATAAAGCAGAAAGAGCCATGACTGTACAAAAATCAAAAAGTACAAAAGTACCTATCACAGATCAGACTCTGAACTCTAGTCCAAGACCTCCTTCCCTTTTCCAGAACCTGAAAATTACCAGAAAGCAAGAGTGAGCTCAACAGCTCAGCAAAGCAACAAACCTCCAATCAAAATTCTCAGAATCTCAAAACCAACACATCAGACAAATCCGTACAAAAATCAAAAGTTCAGATCATATCGGAACAGAACAGAATCGTATCAGAATCATATCAGAATCATATCATACAGATCGGAATCAGATTCATATCGTACGGAAATCAGAATCAGATTTGCTTACAGAACAGATACGGAAATCAGAACCATATCAAATCAGATATCAGATATTTAATTAATAGCTAAACTAAACTAAACAGAATCACTACAGATTCTGACCCTTATGTCTCCCTTGTGCTCACGGCACCAGAAATTCTCTGAGTAATTAATAGCTAAGCTAAATGTGCTCACGGCACCAGAATAACAGAATTCATCGGATCCGGAACAGAACAGATATTTCTCCAACTTGAGCTCATCTAAGTTTTCCCCAGACACTAACTGAATCTCATAGGATCCAGGCCCCTTATAACTCCCTTTTTATAGCATATACAGATAGCATATCAATTCAGAGGAATCCGGACAAAATCAGAAATTACCAAAAAATCGAGCAGCATAACGGCAGTATACGGAATTTACACAATTTTTCCTGAAAATCACAATTCACCAAATTTGCACAGAATATAGATAACAACATTTCAGAACATTTATTCTACTGCCACAGCATTTAATATTCACACAGAAAAATACAGACGGAATAAAACGTCGTCAAATCAAAACGATCCGGACAAAAATCTCCGAAATATATTCAAAATGTGCACACCCGGCACGTCAACAACATACAGAAAGTTACGCGGTAAAAACGAAACCAATCAAAAGATACGGACGAAAATCACTAACGAAAACAAAATCCGAACAGAAAATACCGCCAAACACGACGGTTCTGAAAATTGAGAAAGGCGGAATGTGCCTTACCTTGCGTACAGCAATTTCCTGAACAGTCTCTTCGGACGAAAACAGCTCGGCGTCGCCCAAAAATCTACTTTTCCACTTTTTCCTTCATTTTTCTCTCTCCTCAGCTTTTTCTCTCTCTTCAAAATATCTCATTTCTATATATATCCAGACTGATCGTCCTGGACGATCGAGCTTCGTCCTAGACGATCTCAGCTTTAAATGAACTTCGTCAAGACGAGATTAATTATCGTCTAAGGAAGACTTCGGCTCTGGAAAATTTTCGTCCAGACGAACCATACAGACAGAACAGTTTTCCTTGAACAACCTGTACCGATCGTCCCGGACGATCCAACTTCGTCCTGGACGAACCTGGAGCAAAACTGATATTACACGGACGTGGAGGAGGTTTGGGAGCATGGATCCGAATGTCGACAGAGTTCTTCGGCGCCATACCAGTGTCTCGCTGGGGGTTCTCCGGCTGGGGCTCTGATCGCAGAATGTCGATAGAGTCCGGAAGTTCGCCGGCTTGGATTCCGGTTGCAGGAAGATCGAGTCTCGCTGTGTTCGAATGCCTGATCATCTCGGACGATTTCTACGTGAGGTTTGAACACGGGATGGAGTCGATCAGAGACAAAAGAGATCGTGTGGTTCGGTGTATAGGCGAACTGGGCTGAGCGGCGGATGCGAGAGCAGGTGATGGGATCTGGAGTGTGGTTTGGAAAGACGCATGAGATGATTTAGGGTCGGGGCTGAGATCACGCTCGCGTCTCATGGGTGAATCTGCGGCTGGGGTTGCGGAAGCCTGGTCGCTGGCTGCTGTTGGCATTTCCAGATCTGCGGCAGTTGTGGCTGTAGGAGTCTGGTCGGCGGGGGCCTGGTCGGCTGCTGCCCAAAGGGGTTCATGGCGTCGATCGTCGTCAACCGCCATTCTTCTTCGGCGTCGATCGTCGTCGACCGTCCACCTCTTTCGGTGGCGATCTTCGTCGACCACCCATCTTATTCGGCGTCGATCTTCGTCGACCGCCCTTGTTCTACGGCTTCGAACGTCGTCGACAGCCGACCTTCTTCCGCAGTTCATCGATCTTCACAAGCTCTAGGCTCTGATACCAACTGTTGTAGTGGATCGTCGGAAGATGCGACCTGCAAGAAGGATTTGGGTTTTCCCAATCCAGGGAAGAAGAGAAAGAAAAGCTCAAAGGCTCCAAAGACTAATATATTTCATTCAATACCTTTCCTATTACAAAACCTCTTATTTATAATAGCAAAAAAGAGAATTCTAGAACATCATTCTAACAAACTTAGATAAGATGTCCTAGGGAATACCATAAGCATAAGATGCACCGCATCATTGTATGTGTACTTGCCAATCAAAATTTGAATAAGTATGAAATAAATGCAGGAGTTTTTTTTTTTTTTTTTTTTTTTTTTTTTTTTTTTTACTTGAAGTAAAATGAATGAAACGTAAAGCCCAATGATTGTTGGTGATGGGTAACAATTGAGCCAGAGGCCAACCATGGCTACGGCAAGCGGCACCAGTGGTAAGGGCTAACATAAGGCCTCCAGAGGTTGGCAGTGATCGGTGGGTAAAAATGGTGACGAAGGGTGGAGGCCCATGGGAGGCAACAAGGTATGGTGGTTGGTTGTAATGGGCGGCGATACACGGCAGCATTGAGTTTGTCGTGATAAAAAAGAATGTGGTCAAAATTGGGCCATTTTTTAATACATTAAAATTGAACTAAAGAGTTAAAAATGCATTCAATAAAATTTATATCACATTTATTTTTCAACAACAAAATTTGATTTCATTAAGAACATTTAAATAAGGCAACACAACTCAAACTATTTTACGGTACTCATATTTAAGTTTCTACTGAAACTGAGCATTTTTTTTTTTTTGGGAAAATTTAGAGGCGTTAGCCCATTTCATTGCTATAAAATAAGATTACAAGTAAAAAAGTTGACTATACCACAACCGTCCAGTATAATCCAACATTCGGATATTATAAAGCAACAATAACAGGAAAAATACAATCAACCTATCAGCATTTGCTGCAGAAGTAAGACAAAAATACATTCCATAAACAAAATTGCAACAGGACCAGTCAATCACAAAGCCAAAACTGATTGACAGATAGGAAGAAGATTGCAAGCAGGCAACAGCCACAGCCAAAAAATACCAATGCTCTCGAGGCCAGAAGTTCCTGGATTCATAAATAAGAAAATTGGATTGCAGCGAAGAGATTGATCCCTGGTTGCCCCAAAGGCCCTCCAAGGGATCCAGTCGAGAGAGCATCATCATCGTCCAGGAACGGCCAATGCAGATATGGCGTCTACAATTGTCCCAATAACCTCTTATCAGCCAGTAACAACAAGTCATCCAGATTTCACAGCAAAGGAGGAATGCCAACATCAAGTAATTCTGTTTTGCCCATGCCATTTTGAGACTTTAGTAGAAATAACTCTGTTGATTTTAAGCTTCACAGTAGTGGTACTAGAGGCATTAGCATTGAATCTCCTTTCATTCCTCTCTCTCCAAATAAAGTAAATCAAACAACTTATAGAAAAGAAGTAAAGTTTTTTCTTAGTAGAAGAGAAGCTGTCGTTCTCATTCACCCAGTCTAACATTTGCATCAGATTTGGTCTCATCAATAAAGCGGCAGACTCAGGAATCAGACAGGAGAGAATTGAGTGGGAGAAATTACACTCAAAATACAGATGAGAGGTGCTTTCAGGGGAGGAGTGACAGAGAGAGCATTGCAAATCAACCACAATATTCCTATGATGCAGAGCAGTAGCAGTTTTGAGACCACCCACAAGAGCAAGCCAGGAGTAGGATGAAAAACGTAAAGAATGCTTCTTATGCCAAATTAAATCCGCCCAGGAACAGTTTGGAAGGTTTTGAAAGTAGTTCTTGCAGTAATCCTTAAAAGTAGGCTTGGTTCCAGTACTCCAGGTGATGTTCTCAGAAATGGAGTCAAAAATGAAAACAGACGAAATAGCTTCAGTTAAGTCATTAGAAAGAGAAATGGGAAAATGCCAAAACCCATCCTCGTCAATAAAGGTATTAAACAGGGCAATCCACATAATTCACCAGCTCAGGGTTCAAGTCCACCAATCTGTTATTGTTACACCAATGATCCCAGAGAAAAGAGGATTGAGAAGACTTGTTAATCTTAAAAATCCAATTAGAAGTAGTAACAGCAGCAGTGGCACATATGTTTTTCCAATACTTTGAAGCTCTTGAGTGAGGAGGTTTCCAAGGGGAGGAGTAGTATTTAAGGACCCAGTCAGCAAGAAGAGAATTGGAGTTGTAAATTCTGTAAATGAGAGAGCAGTTGTAACAGTGAATTAAGGCATTGAAATTAAAAATGCCAAGACCTCCTTTATCTTTAGGCAAACAGACTTTATCCCAAGAGACAAGGTGAAGCTTCTTCCCCGCATTGTGATCCCCCAAAAAAAGAAACTTAGAAGCAATTTTTCTAAAAAATTTGAAACTGAGCATTTTACCCATATCAAATCTATCAATTTCATATTTTCGGTGGACATTTTTTTTTTCCTATCGTCAAAATTTCGTGAAGTTTTTTTACAGAAAAAGTTTTATCGAAATAATAATGATTTTTTATGTCAAAACAAAATATTTGACGATTTTTTCATCAAAAAAATATTGTTGTCATGTAAAATTAATTCTTCTTGCATAATAACTATAAAATATAGCTGGTTTTAATAAGTTGAAAAAAAATCAACAAAGTTATTCCATTATTCTAAGGGTTGTTTTGGGACAAATTTCTTGCTGTTTTTTAAAGTTTTTTTTAATACATAAATTATAAAATTTTGTATTAAAAATTTAATTTAAGAAATAATAAAAAAATAATCCTAAACAAAGCCCAAGTATATTACAATTTTGCATTTTACAACATCATACAACATAAATTCTTTTTAATCATTTTGCATATTAAAAGTTAAACTCTGATTTAAATATGATAAAAGAGTCATGTTAATGCTTTCTAGTCAAGATGTAGCTAATCTTGATATTTCAACCAAGAGATTTTGAATTCGAGTCTTATGAGTTTGCCTTAATCGACCTAAATGTTCCAAAAAATTCTTTCTAGTCAAGTCTTTTTAGGCCTACCTCTTATCTTTTTTTAACATATATATATATATATGTATACTTAGTACATATACTATCCTAATAGTTTGATATATATCATCTCTAATTCTACCTACCACTAGAGTTACCAATTATTTCACATATAAAAAAAGATATCTTCATTAAAAATAATAATTATTATTTATAATTTATTAGATTTAAGTTTCGTTTGAGACAACTTTCAACAATTATTTTTTATTACTTTTAAGACTTTTGTTTACTAAAAAATTGCTTTAGAAAGCAGTAAAAATATATCTTAAACGAAATATTAGACTTCATTTAAGATAGCTTTCCTACTGCTTGGCTTTTCATAATACAACCATAATCTCAATTTGACCATATATTTTTTTCATTGCTTTCAATTGTAATTGGAAGCTAGTTTCTACAGCAACTTTCAAAAAAGCTATTATCTGTATATTAACTTTACAATTATCTTTATAAAAAGATGTAGCTTTCTCAAACGGATCCATAGATCATATTTCTCCACACTTTCATTAATCACAAAGTTTAAATAAATTAGACCCATATATTTTTTTTTATCCAAAAAAAAGTCAAAATATCTAAATAAAAATATAATCAATATGAGTTCCATTTGCATTAAATTTGCACTGAGATTAATCTAGTTATTAAATATTATATATAACACTAATCACAATACAAATATACTAACTTATTTTTTGTTTCATTTCATTTATTTTATAAATTTCATTACGATTATATACGAACTATTTTCAATGCCATAACTACTAATAATTCTATCATAATAACATTATTTTCTTACATTAATTGCTCCTTTTAGGAAAATATAAAATTGGAAGATCTGTATTGATAACGGTGTCGAATATTGGTTGTGAACAGATGGGATGTGAGTGGGTCCACTCGGGCCTGGGTGCCTCGCCTTGTCTGCATGGTCTGATAGATGTGGTGAGGTTGGGGTCAGTTTGGGGGCGAATTATTACGTCCGGTCATCCAATTCAGACGCGTCACGTCACCCAAATACACTGGAATCCGCTGTATTTTGATGATGTGACTCGTTTGGATTGATGTCCGGATGAATCCGGACACCAGACGTAATAATTTGCCCAGTTTGAGTGAGCGCTTGGGGAGCAAGCCATCATGAGGAGAGGCATCATATGAATTTCCATCTTCTTCAACCTTATAATCATCATCTCCTCCATTCTATTTTGTCTTCAGCTTCTGTTTCTTTGTGGGCATGGAATTTTGCTTCCAAGTTTTTATTTTTATTTTTATATTGATTAATTTGTTAATTAAAAATAATATCTAAGGTGTTAAATTTATTTAAAGAATATCATGAAGACCTGATCAAATTGATGAAGAGGAGACTTAAAGTTTAGTTGTGTCAATAAATATTCCCATTTGAACCCACCTCGAAAATTTGGGGTCAGGCTGACCCGTTTAATAAACATGTCGAGTTTATGTCATGTCAGATTCGAGTTAACATGCGAACTCGTTTTTAACCCATTTAATATTTTTTTTTTTAATTTTATTTTTGCTTGTGAGTATAATCTTTTTATTTTTATCAAATATATTATACTTTATTGTTAATAAATTATATATATATAAAAAAAAAAAACTAAAATCGATAATGGCTCGGGTTCTAGTCATTCAAGTTGCTAACGGGCATATTCTAATTGGTGTTTTTACCCGATTTATGAAATGAGAGGGGTTTAGGTTGGCTTAATTCAGGTTAGGATCAGTTTTGGGTTGAACCCGAGCCCAACTCGTCAAGCCATTTTGACACTCCTATTAAACCCCCAAAATATACCATATATACAATTAGTGCAAGATTGATTACTTATGTATTGCATCTATCTTAAAGCATATATAAAAATTTTGAGGTCGATTCCCGTAGAAATTTCATTCATGATATTTTGACTGCAATTTTGTTTATAAATTTTAATTGATTTGTCAGATATTACATTCATCTCAAAATAAATATAATATATTTTTATCAAAGATTTGATGAGAATATTCTTATTCTTTTCTTTTATATTAATAGAATGAAAGCTTTTTCTTTAAAAATCAAAAGGGATATAATTACATTGAGAGTTACTTATATTTTTTCTAGCAATGGTTTTAAGTAACTTTAATGAATGAATGATTATGAATTTGATTGTTAAAAGCCTTGATTATGATACCTAGTTGTTTACATTGTCTCCTTGAGTTGCCAATGGCCTTTTTTTTTTTTAATGACAAAACCGCGAAGCATAAATGGCCCAGGAAAAACAAAGATGGCTACAACCCCTACAAACTCAGACATGGCAATCCTATACCCACCGAGTAGCGATGGATTGACTATCCATTGGAGGTATTAAACCACAAAGCAACCAGTCGATGATCTTAAAAAGGAATAAGCAATACCCCCACAAAGCACTGAAAACCACTTGATAAGAACCAACCACCATGGTTGCCAGTCCAAGGCCAACCCGAAGTTATGCAGAATTGCCTCATCATAGTCCGGAAAGCAAAACCAAAAGACAACCAGAAAAAATCGACTCCAACCAAAGAAAATCCCAAACCAAGCACAACAAGAAGTGCAACACTAGAAAACACGCCAACAGCCCCGGAACCACCCACAATATAAAACCCAACTTATAATAGAGCTATTTTTTCTTAGATTTTCTTTTACATCTTTTGCTAGCACCACTCTTGAAACTGCATGATCAACTACACAGCTCGCCATGAAATTATACATATCTTGAGAATCTTAAAATCATTTGCAAACTGACCAACATCATCATCGGATACATTCGACCAATCAGATGATCCAAACATGAGTTACTCGCCGAGAAAGCTAGATGGGCTTTAAACTCCGCATTGGACATAACCGAAATTGGAATATCAATAACAGCTGTCGGTAAAGCCAAGTTAACTGCAAGACTAACTGCATCCCCCGACCACAATCCCGTCATGTATTGCCCCATTGGAAACCTCAACGCCCTTCAGAGCCAACAAGGAACCCGAACATTTAAATTCTCAACTGACCCTTCCAAAGAAACCACAGGACAAACAACATCCAGCCCCAAAAAAGTAGAATGTAAAACCACAACAACATCCTAATCAATATCATCAATAGAATTAGGAGTTAGACTAACTGGTTTTAAGGAATCAAAACAAAAATTTTCCTCCACATCACCATTAATAGAAGTTGGGACCATAGTAGATACATGATTAACCAAGCAAGGGGTAGGGCTCATGGCACCCTCGCTATGGACAAAAGAATCATTACCCATATTATTACAAATCCCCTCCTTAGGACCACAAGAACCATCACTATAGTTAGTAATCACAATTTCCTTCCCTTCAACATTCTGCTGAATGTCAGCTACAACCACACTAACACTAAGCTCATTAACACCAACTTAAGACAAAAACAACCTTTGTAATACCATTAGCATTCCCATCAGTTAAAATCGAATTAGCATTAGATATTGGAACAGGTAGTGGGGTAGGAGACTGGCTGTTACGCTCACCTTTATGATGACCCAGACACTTGCATGAAATACAGAATGGAGGAAAATCCTCCATCTTAATCAATTGAACACATTCAACATTTTCAGGCCCAAACCAGATTTTATTAGGAAATTTTTTTGTGATGTACAGTTCTACTAAAACCCGTGCAAGAGAAGGCCTAGAACCAATAGACGTTGCACTATCGACTTTCAAGGGCCGAACAAATATAGAACCAAAAGCATGAAGGATTCGAAGAGAAAATAGATGGGGTCGTAGATTGGGAAATGATACCCAAATAGGAATAATTGAATATGCAACGCTAATGTCCTGTCAGGGTGACCATTTAGTGAGTTTCATGAAACAATTGTTCACAAAAAAAGATCTATGACAAAAAACTCTACTATAATCAAGATCATTTGAAAACTTAATCAAAACGTGTGATTGATTAAGAACTATAACGGAGAAATTAGCATCCAGCTTCAAATTGAAGAAAAATCTACGAATTTCATCCAAAGAAGGTTGGTGTGAAGGAAAAACCCAACCAAATAAAATTGAAATGGAACCGCAAGAGCCAAAATTTCTTTCTCCAAGATCCACAAAGAAGGCAAACCACGAAATGCACATTGTCGGAGCTCGGGAAAAGAAGAAGAAGAAGGAGAACCAGAAAGGACATCAACAAAAGACCGCAGTTTAAAAGAACCATTTAGAAAATCGGGGTCACAAACTCGTTTAACTGCCATAACGATTGCGAACGGCCAGAGGTGGAAGAGACGAGGAAGCCAAACTAAAAAGAAGAAAGGAGAGTGTCAATGGCCATTTTTGTATCACCTACGTAAGGCCATCTTAGGGCTCTTGATAATAATTGCAAATTAATATTGATTTCAGGACTATAAATTTTATCAAATTCTTATGATGATTTTTTTTTAATTAAAACAATAAAATTTGTGCTTATTGAGTTTATGATTTTTTTTTTTTTTTGAGCGAATGAACGTAAGCTTACGCACACATCACATATGCAAGTTTCAAACTCATGACCACTTCGATGGTCGCCTTAGCATCCAACTAAATATCAAGGTGTGTAATAACCCATATTTTAACTCAGACAAATATATTTTTTGGAGTCATTATAAGACTAAATCACAAATTGTCTTCGTCATAACATTGATATTGTAGTTCTTTAATAACATGTTTTTTCTCGTAATTATGAGGCATCACAAAGTGGGTCACATAAGTTTGGATAACAAGTTGTAATCATGTAAATATAAGGCTATACTAAATATAAAAATTGATTAGTTTGTTTCATTTGTTTTCCAATTTTAGGATTTCTTTGCTTGTTAATGAATATTTTCTTGGCGCTTAGTGTAATTCGAATTTGTTCTATCCTCTAGAGTATAATTACATATGTGTACTTATCCTTCAAATTTCTCTCATACTAAGCTTGATCAAATATGCTATGATTGTAAAGACTAAACTATAAGGTTGTCATTATTTGACATGACCCAAAAATTTGACTCAAACCCGACCCAAAAATTTGACTCGAACCCTACCCAAAAATTCCGGGACAGGGTCAATCGGGACCCGAAACGAGTTGGGTTTGGGTTCAACAATTCAACCCATTTCAAAAATAGGGCCGGGTTTGGGTTAACCCTTTGATCCGAAAGTGACCCAAAAGTGACCCGAAATTGATCTGGTTTTTACCCGAAAAACCATTTTGACCAGAAAAGCGGAGTTTGACCTATTTTTAATACAAAAACTAGCAATCTTTTCACAATCCCGAGTCATTTGGATAATGTTGGGTTGACCCGGACCCGAAGCGGGTCGGTTTCGGACTGAAAAGCCGACCCGTTTGCAAAAAATGGGTCTGGTTCGGGTTGATCCGAAAAGTGCCAGGTTATTCTCGGGTTTGACCCGAACCCGACATGTGACCCAAAATTATCACCCCTAATAATACTATTACTATATAGTTTACTACGGTCTCTCTCACATCTGTCGCCCGCCGACCAGAGTCACTCTAGCCATCATCGCCTACAAACTACAATCCCTCCAACCTTCGTAGCATGCAGACTATGGTTCTACTTCCTCCGTCGTCCTACAAGCCAAATGAATAAGCCAACTTTCTCTTGTACGTAAATAGCTCCATTATCATTGGATTGTTCCAACCCCAACTATGTAATGTGTTATGTATGATACAATGAATCAAAGTCTTTCCCCCGAGGAAGGGCGCCATTTGTAATCGACTACAAACACTAGTGGAATCTTTTTAATTGGGTCATACATCGTGATTTTTCCCCATTTTAGAATTTTTCACGTAAAAAATTTTGGCATCTCTTATGGTTATTGCATACCTCTCTTTTATATGTATTTGTGATGGATCTTCATTCAAAGCTAAAACATTAATCTATTTATCTCTCTACAGCCACAAATGTTTCTGTCCGCAACAAAGTGTAAGCTTCAAAGAAATGATTTGTTTGATGAACACCTGAGTTTCTTTGAAAACTTCAAAAAGATATAATGGAAACCTATTTCTTCACATATTTATTAGGTATTCTCCTAAAAATATGAAATTTTTAGATCTAAATTCTCAAAAAATATTTTAAAACACCCTTAAAAAAACTCCAAACTAGCTATAATATTGCACTAGGTTGGGTGGTGTATGGACACTACAAGTTATGCTTAGAGTGCAAATGAACATGACATATTAATTATAGGCAGTAATATAAGTGAATTTTTAAACATTTTCGATACTATTATTTTAAACTTGTGTAAATAAATATAAATGAAAGATATTTAAAATCATATATCAGAATTACATGAAAACACTTAATTAAGCTTAATTAACATATTTAATAAATGAGAAAATGCATAATCAAAGTCCTGATAATATAATTAAGATCAATTTTTAGAATTAAGATATTAAATTTTTAATAAACCATATTAATCGTTATAACAAATTTGTTAAATATTATATAAATTTTGGATCAAATAAACTTTCTGCAATCATATGTGATCAATGATTACATGCAAAGTAAATTAAGCACAAGATCACAAAATAAAATAAATTTTAAAATAATTTTAATATATTAGTACATATGGATTAATTCACATAAATAAAAAAAATCAATTCATTCAATTATAAAAAATGCTTTTTTGTAAGTTAAAAAATATATTAACTAAGATCAATTCATTATATAAATCCATTTAGTTTTTGTAGTTACCCTAAATAGATTAATATGAAAGAAAAAAGTTAGCTAATCATTATATAATATCATATTGTCTCTCACCCAAATTCTGATGCTTTGGCTGTGTATGTTCACCGTTCCGATGAGGTCTCTGCTCGTGTTAAAATTCCTTCAGTTCTTACCCCGGTGACGCCTACTTTTGAATTATATGGCCGTCTTGTTGAGGTTCATGTTAATTTAATATCACATCAGGCTTTGGTTTCACATGTAGGTGTCAGATCAGGGGAGAGTTTTAGGTTGCAAATAGATTGACTTGAATGCTCGTTCGCTTCCTCCTCGGAGGTTGATGAAACTGAATGTTTAGATTAGCAGAATGTGCGAGTTGGAAATGGGGTTGGTAAACGTAGAAAGCGGAAAGTCAAGAAATAGCTTGTGTGCTGTTCTTGTTTTGCCATGTGTCCCTTGTTGGCTTATTATCTGTCGCCGCCTCGATTATATATGTTATTTTTGAGCGATGATGTGGCTGGGGCTCACCACTCCGGATCCGTGGTTCGTTGGCAACCTTTGGTGGTGTTTTTTGGAGCTTTCCATGCTGGTGGTGATTTGGATTGTCGACGGTGTTTTGCTCTTTCCCTCCTCTGGATGGCCTTTATCTCGCTTCGGAGTGGTTTGAAGTCTTTGCCGATTACTGAGCATGTTGGCCTTTGCTGCCTTGTTTAGCCTTTTGGCCTTTTCAATTGTTATCTCTCACTGTATTGGGATTTTATTCCTTTATGCCAATGATTGTAATCGTCCTTTTTTATTGGAATAAAAGTTTATTTTCATATATAATTTGAGAAACTTAGATGAATTATATAGACTCATAAGATGAGCAAAAATCTATGATATTAAAGATATTTTTTTCCTCTATGTATCCTACAACATAAAATAAATTACTTAGGTATATATGGATATCAATGATCTCTCCATAATCATTAGAAGTTAATTTTTTTCACAACTTTTTATTGCTAAGAGTTTTGCACTCTCATTGATTATTTGTTACTTTGCATTAGGATAGACTATACATTGTGTTTCATATTCTGTCTATGTGATGATGAAATTGATCTTATAAGCTTGCAATATCTTCTTAACTCGGTTTATTGATGTGTGTGTATATATATATATAATATTCTTGATTGTAAAGCTTAAATATATTTTAGTAATGAGTACTTACATATTTTAGTTCATTTGGCTTGTTTTTTACCAAGATGGTTCTACATACAAATTTTATTTTTGAGATATTTGTTGACATCGTTTTTCACACATTTATCCTCAATCATGCTAGATCGACTCAATTGAGCCTCATTGAGCCTAATTTGGCTCAAGTTGGTGCCAATTTTAGTTTAATTTCGCCTAATTAATTTGATTGGATTGAATTGAACTCGAATTTGACCCGGATCAACCCAATCGATCGAACCTGGGCCCAATCAAACTTTCTAAATCAAGCTTTGCATCCAAACGACTAAAATTTGACCGAAATTTTCGCTCTCAGTCGTTGGCTTGCACATCATCTACTCGATTCATAACAAGAAATGTGCGGCTGCAGCAGAGATCTAGCGCATATGATATTATCACGATAGAGGATAGTATGGCAGAAAACAAGAAGATATATCTGGCTCTAGCCTCTGTGTTCGTAAGCCTCTAAGAGCTTAAACACCTGACCCTCTCTCTCCCCCATGCTCTCTCTAGTTCGGAACTATCCCAGCTGGCGCGATTCCCCCCACTCTCTTTCTCCCCCCTCTTAAAATCCTTCTCATGTGTATTTATGCTCTAATTACTTCATGAAGTTATGATTTCACAATTCTAAAATGATTTTTTTTCTTTATTACTTTCTTTACAATGCATTTAATATGCTTATAACACTTTCATATTAAAAAAAAAAAACAAATAATCCATAATCTCATTTCCATTTTGTCTCGTCTTCTAAATGATTACAATGGTTATATTGGAGAACTTGTATGTATAGACACAATTCAATAGTGTCGATATTTTCTTAAAAAATTATTAGAAGGATTGTATGCACATTTGAATGATAAAATTACTAGGTGGCATGAAAGTAATTTATAGTTATATTGAAAGGAGATGGGGATGCTTGAAAAAATTAAAAGTTGTGTATGTTTTCTTCGCACAATTAGCATCGAATATATATTCATCGAATTCAAAAGATGAGTGAAGATTGTCATTGGATAAACACCCTTGTTATCGGTGAAAGTTTTATAATATGTTATTGGTGGTTACAAGATAGAATCAATTTTTTTGTTTAAGTTATGACATATCAAGTGTTAAAATTTGGTGTATACATTCATGCTTTGAATATTTGTGAGCAAAAATGTGCTTAGTTTCATACATAATTTGGGAAGATATTTTACACACTAACCAAATATTCATTCATAAAATTTCTATAATGGTCAAGAAAAAATTATGATATTGAATATATGAATGTCTCTTTATGTCATCACAAGCCATCTCTAAACATACAACTCACCAGCAACGTCTATGTGATATTCATATGTAATCTTGATTTTTTTTAAATCCAACCTACATGATTGAAATCATGTAAATAGAGAAGCTTATAATTACATTATATAACTTCACTGATTCTACACTTCGATCATAATTATATGTTGATTCAATATGCAGTTGTATGATTTATGTTAGAAAGTTTCACGAGTTAAAAAAAAATGAAGTTGTTATTATGTGGTATAAAGATTTGTATCCAAGTTAGTAAGCTCTCATGTATTTCAAATATATGGCATTAAGATTTCATATGATATATGTATGATCTTCTTATGTATTCTATGATTGCAAATCTCTATGTTCCATGGTAGTAGACTTTCATATGACTTTTGGCTTGGTTTGATTATGTTTGTTTTTCTTTTGTATTTTGTAGATTGAAGAGTGGATATTTGACCTTAAGTAGTTAGAATTTTTAGTGATTTCTTTTGTAGGTGGCCATGTTCCCAAAGGTCAAATAAGAATGCTATAATCATGATTATAAATATGCTTGCTAATTAACATGTACTATGAGGAATATTAAGCCTTTGGGAATGTGGCCCGAAGGACTAGGTCTAGATGTGAATATATATGATTATGTTATCATGATTATGCTATTGTTTTCTCTGTATGGAGCATATATAATTTTTTTAATTTTCAAATGTAATTTTTGTTAGGATATTCTTGTAGGTGTGGTGGGTATTTAGAAGGTAGGAGGTCAAATGTATGAAGATCGATCAAGACCCCACACACCATTTCATTTTTTGTATAGATTTAGGTTGAGTTGTAGTTATGATAGAGCTTAGTTACTTTTTTCTTTTTCCTGGGGAGTATTACAGAACCCAGCTGTATTTATGATCATTTATTTATTATATATTCTCTAATGAACTGTTTGTTTACATTGCTTACTCATTAGAGTTGCATGATTTTTTTCTTAAGTTTCTTTCTTCACTTTGCTTGGGGGTGGCTAGGATGAAATCTTTACGTTAGGTTCTTAGGATGTTAAATTTTTTATAAAAGTAAAATTTACCTAATCAAGATACAATGAATTTAGGTTTTAAATCAACCAATCTTTTAAAATTAAATGCATGACCATTGTTGGGTCAATCTTTAAAATGTAATCGATGTTTCAAATCTAGCTCACTTCATAGTGACTACTTTATAGTTCTGATTAGCTCTACCTATGTATGCATAGTCTGAATTAAAGCAATATATATATATATATATATATATATATATATATATATATATATATCACATAGAGATATATTTCACCTTTGCATTTGTATAGCGACATTCATAGTTGAGCTTTGGCCCATTCCTTTTATGTATCTTTCACTAATCTTGCATTTGCATATGACCATATTAAATGGCTTTGAGATGCTATATGGAGTTTAGCTGATACCCCTTTCCGAGCAAGGTGGTAAATCCAAACCGAGGCTGCTTAGATCCTTGGTGGGGTTTAAATTATAAGTCTCATCGGTGTTTTGCATTAGTAAGGGCATTGGCGTTAGTACTGAGGGTATGATACGTCCTTTGTAAATCAAGGTCAAAGATTGGCTGTATGGGCATATCGTTGCATGCCTTATTATTGGGTAAGTTCTTCATTTTTTAGAGGCTATAAATATTATCTATCCATGTCACATTGATGATTTCACTATCATTTTTCTCTGATGCATGTTTTGTGTGTGATGCTTCCTCCCCTGATCTTAGGCTTTTTGGACCGACCGAGTGATTCTATGATCATTGTGTATTGAATATTGAGTAAGAGAGTCTAGAAATCTCATTATGTGCCAAACCAAGAAGGGAATAAAATAATATCCCTAATTGAGATTATTCTTAGGTCAAAACCTAAGATATAATTAAACATGAGGGCTTGCGCTTGTAAGGAATTGATACTCACATTAAATAAACCCCATGTAAGCTAATGTATCAAATAGGAGAAATCTTGTGACTATCTAGTTATACATATTATTATCTATAGAGACATGTAGGCGAAAGCTGCTATTGTTTATAGATAATTGTATGTATAATTGTATATGCTCTTTCAATGATCTACTTGTGCAGAATGTAAAGGCCTGTAACTGTTTTGTCCTACAGGATAGTGCAACCGTACCCTTTGCATTCTAAACCTAACAAGCATCATCTTTGTGTAGACCCACAATATTTATATCCATACCACTCAACTCAAAATATAAATTCAATTATCTAGTAATCAAAGAAATATTTGGAATAAGAACTATATGCATTTACACAATGTGATGAAATTATTTTGAAATTTGAAGAAATATTTAAAATAAAAGTATATAAAATTGTATTGAATTTTAATTTTTAGGTGATATTTTGATGACTATAAACAAAAGAGCATTAATATTGTACATAAATAAAACTTCAGCATTATATAAGTAATTTGTTCCTTTTTACAATGCACAAATTTGTTAGCCTCAAATATTTAAGAAAAAAACTAAAATGACCATCTTCAACCTAACTTCGTCATGGGTCCTATAAGTAATGTCTGTCAAAAATAACCTAAGTTAGCCTTATGCAAGTATCTTAAATTTAATTTTTAAAAAATATTAAGTTAGTGTGTAACCATAAAGTTTTTTGCCTGGTTGATTTAGGCTTTATTTGCGACAGCTTTTTTATTACCTTTCTAAAATAGATTTCTGGTGCAAAAATTTAAAATTCAAAAAAATCTTGTCGTAAAAATCTATTTTAAAAAGCACTATAAAAATTGTTCCAAACAAAACCTGAGTTTATTTGACTAGATAGGTTGAGTTATAATTAATTTGAGTCTAATCTCTCAGACTTATAACCTACCTAAGTCAATCAATCTATTGAATAAATCATCCAAGAGCTATCAATCACAAGTCACACAAATTCAGCTCGAACAATTACCACTAATTGAATTCTACTTTCAGACTATTACACTCAACATGTTGTACTCACTCAGTTACCCGACCAATCATCACCAAGTAGTCACATTCAATAACATTTTTCATTTTGCAATACTCACCTAACAGTCTATTATTTCTGGGGGCACTTAAGTCAATTAAGATAAATTCATACACACATCACGCACGTAAGATTCAAATCTAATATCTCCGGTTGATAGCCAAAACTCCCAACTAACAGATGAAGATGAGCAACTTGAGCGAGGCCACAATACTAAGCACAACAACGGTCGACTATTTGTGGGGTTATTTCAACAGTCAGTGCTGTTCAACAACAGTAGATGGACATAGAATGAGTAACTACCATTACCTCATATTCTTTTTTCTCTAACTATATTTAAATAAGAACTTGTTATATAAAACATGGAATGAAATATTTACCTCTAAGCCTGGGCTCATCATCACGTCAGCTACAATGCATGTGGTCCATGATAAACAAGATGTAACTGGAGAGAACTTAACCGGCAACTTTTCTAAGTTCCAAATGGTAGCGATGTGCGGCATCCAGCGCACGCTGATCCGCTGGTGCGCATTGCAGCGACCACCGGGCTTCGCCCCAATCATGCGGTCCGCAGACCACGCACCCTCCTTTGTACCCTTAACCTTATCCTCTTGACTAGTCAACCAACAAAAGTTTTTTCTTTGGTAGGTCCCACTTGGACTCCAAATACTAAATGCCTGAGTACTTTTCTAATTCAACTTATAAATGAAATAGACACTTCTTATAATTAAAAAATCAACATACTTTCAATATTTTTATTTAAATTTAGCTTTATACTTACTAACAACACATTAACTGAGATATATTTTCTTTTTTAAAAAATTTCAATATTATAATATTTAATTTCAAGCTCTTTATCTATGAATTTCTTGGCTACAAAATATTAGAAGAAAATAATTTAATAGCATGTAAAACAAATAATATTTTTGTAATTATTTTGAATATTAAATTTATATAATAATTATTAATTTGTGCTCTTGTAAGAGAATAAATTTGATAAATTGTTATTTTATTTTTATGATATTATAAATTAACACTATTAACATCAATAGTACTTGTAACAAATAATTAGTTTGAAAGATTTAAAATCTGATTAAATTGAAATTACATATTATTTTATGCAAATAAAAATTAATTAAAGAATGGATTGATTAATTTAGTATAGTTTATAAATACTTAAAAAAAAATCTCATTTGAAATTAATATTTCACCATATTTAAGAGTAAGACTATTAAATTAGATCATTAAATAATATATTAATATTTTTCTATTTATTACTTAAAATTAATTTATATATCCTAATAAATAAAAAAATGTAAAGTGTCTATGAAATGGATTATTTATATCAATTAATCAAAAGAAAATTTAATAATATATCTATAGATTGTAGCGATAACTACTGAAATTTTTTGAAAAGTTTAATTTGTTGCTTCCATTTTCAACTTCTAAATGCTGCTTAAAATGGAGGAATGCAAAATAACACAAAAAAGGGCTATGTCTAGAAAGTGATTTCTATTTCAAAGTTATATTTCACTTCACTTAATAACATTTTAAAATGATGGAAAAAAATACAATCTTGTGCATCTAAGAGTCAATCTTAGTCATACTTGTGGTAGATATGCAACTCTAAAATTCAAATTCTCCCAACCAGCTTAGCATGCACCTCAAAATTGTCCTTGACAATGTCATCAAAAAAACTAATTGGAGGATTGTTGGGAGCAACCTCAATAAATCTCCCAAACAAAATCCTAAATGAAGTTATTCTTTATTGTCCTTTGGAGACCCTCAATTTATAACAATGTGTAAAATCTCCTATGGAATGCTTTATGCTACTTCAATAGTTTTGACACCTACACTATAATATTTGTTAATGTTGCATAGAAAGTAATGAAATTATAGATATAAAACATTAATGATGTGTTCTAACTTTTTTTTTATTCGATTAACTCATTAAGGTTGCCACACAATTGTTTCAATGGGATCAATGTGATGCCCAGAATATAATTTGAAAGAATTATTTATTTATCCTTTAAATAATTAACAACAAGAGCTATCTAATATCATCTATCAATAATAAAGAGCAAAATATATTCTATAATTTAAAACATTAATGCACACATCTATATTCATTCTCAAAAAATTATATACACTACTCAGGACTATAACAAAAAGAAACAGAACCTAAAAAAATCCTGATCAGCTTCACACTCCTGCTCTCATACCCTGACATAAAATCATTTAACCATATATAATGAGCTTAAAAAACCTAACATATTATCAAAACCTATAATTGAATTCAAAGCACAGTAAAGAAGCAATATGCTTATCAATAGTCAAATCATAACAATTACATTCATATGATTATTGAATCAATGCAGAAATAATAAAATTTATATATAATAGTAATAAAATCCACAAAATAAATCATTTTTTTTAAAAAAAATATTAGTGAAATCGATTTATAAAACTAATACATGACAATCTTGAAATCCTCACTTGTACCAATATGTATAAATTCTTCCTTAATGATTTTTGTCGGTGCCCAAAAATTACAAAAAAATTGTGTAAGTAAAATATTTCGATCAAAATATTATGGATAAGACGATTTACAATTTGGAGTTATAATGACTCCAAAAAAATTGGTAAAGCCAAAATATTGTTTATTACAATCAACACATCCACCCTCAACCGATGAGCTAACTTCTTAATTTCTCTATTCAAATCAATGTTATAACTCTAAATTGATCATCAACATTAAAACTAGCTAATTATTACTAGAATTTTATAAATTGACCTAAATTCTAAAAAATCATTTATAAATATGTCAACGTACTCCAACATTTATAAATACTGACCCACTAAATATGAAAAAAAGGGCTTTTATATATCAAAATACAAATATTCTTAGAAGAAAAGAATGCAATTTCATTTATAACTACAAATATTGTTCCTAGCTAATTCACATTATAACTTAGAGCTTTATTCTTTTTCTCTCTTCTATTTTAGGCATGTTGCAACTTTAATCTTTAGAGCATTTATTGTCATTGTACTTCTCCGTATTATTATAACATCTCTTTTACTTAACTTTCATCTTGGAATGAACTCATCCTAGTGTAATTCTCCTCTACCAACTCCTTAAGTACATAGTAAGTTCTATGATAAACTCTATAATTGACATATATTAATTTTATGATTGAACTACTCTAAAATATATATGTAATCATTGAGTGACTTTTCTCTTTCTTTATAATCATCTGCCTCTCCATAGAACAACTCTAGAAATAACACTTTTTAAATGTTTTACTCCGTTTGAATCTTGAATGCACAAACTGTTCCCCTACCTACTGGGGGGAGAAGAGCAAATGCCATTGACATTTCTGACACCATTTGCTAGAAACATTTTATATAAGTATTGGTGAAAGAAAGCCATGGTAGAAGAAATTCACAACTCTAAGTCCTAAGAAAAAAGCCTTATTTTTATCCTGATTTGGACGATTGATGGAGCATTAAGGGAAATTATAATGCTTGTATTGCTGAACAATAATTCATGATAGACAAAATAAGGGCTAATGATGTCCTATTTAATTTTCATGCGTATAAGAGGCTATATATTTTCCCTACATATGACATGACTTTAACATTATCGAGACTTAGTCCTGGACATTCTAAGGAGCCTTTCTTGTGTGCATACTCCAACCTTTCACCCTCCGAAAGCCAAGAACCAATCTGCACTGTTCATGAAGGATGTTCATCTAATAATATAATGCAAACCAACTCCTCTACAGGTAAGCCCCTTTGAAGTATATTTTCATCATGAGGATTATAATTTCAATACTAAAATTAAGTTAATGATGGTTGTTATTGAGCTTGCTTAAGATAACATAATTATTTCAAATCCTTGTTTTTAAGCACTTCAATAACCTCAACATGAGTTTAAAAAAATATATATCTTTAAGTGTAGCATAGAAGCAATACCACAAAAAAATTGACTGAAGCAACCTCTTAAATAGTATTGCAAACTAACTCTGACTAAACAATTATGAATTAAATCAAGTTATTTGCTTTTTGAGAATTTTTTTTTTTTTTTTTTTTTTTTTAAGTTTAAAAGAGAGAGCCTTGTTCCTTCCCCCAAATTTATCGATTTTCAAATTCATATAATGATTACACAACATATTAGAGCTTCTACAACCACGCCCAAGTTGAAGGAATGCATAATAGGATACATTAGTAGATCTTCTACTATTGATTTGTCTTCTATTAACACTATATCAAGATCACCAATTCTAGAATTAAGGAAAAGTATATCTTAATGTGGAATCTAGATCTCATCATAATCAAAATCATTAAATGAAATTAAGTTGCCAATATAAGATTTCTTTAATTCTAACTCTTTAACCGTGATAAGCACATACTGGAAAGATAATAATGGTTCTCCAATAATGGTCCCAACTTCTCTAATTTTTTATTGGTTGCATTGTTGATGCATTTATTGATGCTAATTTTACCCTTAATAAAAAAGGATTGATTAAACTATTTTTTATATGCATTGCTATTTGTTTCAATAGTGATTTGTGGTTCAACTCTATGGAT
Source organism: Dendrobium officinale (assembly GCA_019514585.1). Lineage (NCBI taxonomy): Eukaryota > Viridiplantae > Streptophyta > Magnoliopsida > Asparagales > Orchidaceae > Dendrobium > Dendrobium officinale. The sequence goes on from CM033697.1 coordinate 12,146,005, forward strand.
AAGGTTACCATAAGAGCATATTATTTCCCGAAATCATAAAAATTATATTATATAAATTAACTTGCAAAAATTTGAATCCCCTAATGATATAATGAAGTTAACAAATACATATATATAATCAACTAAAAAAATTATGAGAGGAAAAAATTAATTACCTAAAAAATATTTTTATTAAATTCTCTATTTAAATAAATCTTAACTTCGTTAATTTTCTTTGTAATAAAAAGTTTAATAAGTTTTATAAACTTTGTATGTTTATATTATTTTGTAACAAATACATTTTTATAATTTTTTTTGGGACATTTAACATTTAAGGCAAACTTACTTTTTTATATGCATACACATAGACTAATTAGTTGAAAGCCTTAACAAATGCAATAGGCTAAGAAAATGTGCTTTTTATAAATAATTATAGAAACAAATGCAAACAAAATAATAAATTTAAATTATATTTTAATTTATGTAATGGGCTATGCTTTTGCACCGACAACCCGACTATAAAAAGCAGAGGCGGATTCCTAATATTTATAAGGCCTATAAGTAGCACCACTAGGGAGAACCATAATTAACCTTAGAATTCTGTAGCCTCATTAATTTACCTTAGGAAAGATCTTGATACTAAATATGACTTTCATGAATAGCCAATCCTTTTTTTTTAATTAATTCATGAATCATGAATCATCATAGCTCATACTGCAACATGAGTGGCCACTTTTCATGAATAGAGAAAAAAATGTTATATTTTAAGAAAAAATAAAAAAATACATTTTCAATTAAGTCATTAAAAAACTTTCAATTATTATTAAATAAATGATTATATCTTTAAATCATATGTTTCAATTTTTAATATTTATTAATAAAAGAAAAACATATGAACACAAGTTGATGATGTTTTCTTATTTTGATTGAATGATTTATAAAAATGAGTTTGAAATATAATTTTATGAAATATATCATACTTCTAAAAAAGTTATATACATTCATTTCATGTGACATTTAATTAATAAGATTAATTAGATTAATTTAAATAAAATAGGCGACTCTTTCAATTTTTTAATTTTACTAAAACAGTTATATAATTAAAAAATATATAATAAACTTATTTATTTTTTTTAAATCTGAATAATAAGTTTTGCACATGTCATAAATTTGATTATAAAAAACTACAATTTTATTTGGGACGAATGCAAATTAAAAATTCATTATAAAGATACTATAAAAAATAATTATATTAGTTTACAGTAAAAAATAGCTTTTGAGTACAAATTTTTTAAAAAATAATGTAAAAATGATAATTAAATTAAAATTATAATTGCTATTTGAAAAATAAAATAATTAAAAAAACTATGCCAAATAGACATTGGGATTTTTTTTTTTGATGAAACAACAAATATATTAATATAGAAAAATCAACGGTTACAACAGAAAAAGATAGGGAATAAAAGATAAAAAGAAAGATTACAACCAAAAAATTTTATATTAGAAAATTGTATTAAAAAGTAAGAAAAATTGTCCTAAATAAAGTCTATATCTCATCTTAAATTATTATTAAAAAAATAATTATGGGTGGATAAAATTTGATGGCTGCCATGAAAAAAAAAAATTCAATATATATAACTAAAAATTTAATAATAATAAGATATATAAAATATATAAAAATTATAAAATAATACACAACTTTTTATAAAATAATAAGTAACAACTGTTTTTATGAGTTCGACCTAATAGCAATCACCCAATTTCAGTCTTTTAAGACTTTATGTTTGAAGCTTTAGGGACCTAGTTTGCCCAACTAGCTCTTCACAAAAAGCGGTGGGTTGAGTAGTTTAAAAATTACGTCTTGGATCATCAAAAATATTATTAAAAAATTATCTTATCAAAAAATTAAAAAAAATTACCATGAAAAACAAAAAGCTTCAATATATATAACTAAAAAATTTAATTTATTTATTTGATAAATAATAAATAAAAATTTATAAAATATAAAATATAAAATATATTACTACAAAATTATAAAATCATAACACAACTTTTAATGAGTTGAGTAGGATCCCCCCAAGCAGTCTTTTAGGATATGTGAAGCTTTGGAGTTTGGCTCAAAAATATAGGGAATAGCTTTTTTTCCTGCAGTCAGCTTCGGCCATTGGGGGGGCATAAGCGAATTGCCTAAAAACCGTACGAGTTGCAGCTCTATTCCCTGCCAATGGGCTGTAAGCGGTCTCGCTCACATGACTCTGAAGGGAAAGCAAGAATAATGCCATCATTGCCTGCGTACATATTATTCTCGGTGGGAATGGGCAGCCATGATTTCCATTTATTATTCACATGCTTCACTCCTCTATTCTTCTACTCCCAAATCATATGTATTTAAAACTAAATCTCGCTTACTAATTATTTTAATAATTTCATAATCATTTCCCCACAAGCCCTCTTCGATATATAAATTATTATGTGCGGTTATCGAATGTGATCAATCTAAAGGTTTGATTTATCTTCAGATGATCCGATGATCACACAGAATAATTTTCTTATTTTGATGAACTCAACCGAAAAAAAAGATATCCCAAAATCTCTTTGATTTTAAAATAATAAAATCAATTATAATTGAAAATATTAAAAAAATTTTAGGGTAGTTTTTATCAAAATTATTTCAAAATTTTTGAAAGTTAAAGTGATAATTGCAAGGGCATAGCATTTATTATGGGATTGTGCGAGCTATTATAAATAGAATTATTGATAAGCTTTCTTTGATTAAATCATAAAAAATAAATTTCATCATCCTCAATTAATTCTATAGAGGGTGGCTCGTCATGTCGGACAGTGTGGTTAGTTGAATTGTGGGTTGTCTTCTTATTGTGACGTTCAATTCGAATATAAATTTATTGAATTTAAAGTTTATATGATTCTAAATTTAATTCCCAAATTTTTTAATTCAAATATTTCATTAAGATTTGTATCAATCAGGCCAACTTTTGATAAATACATCAAAAATTAATCATTTTTAATTGTCAGATTCTTTTTTGTGGCACGGACATGCTAAGAATGCTCTCGAGATCACTTTGTGTTTAATTTTTTAAAATAAATTGAATTATTATATATTTTTAGGTAATTTATTTGAAAAATATTATTTAATATATTCAAAATAAATTTCAAATATGTTCGATATTTAAAAAATAATTATTATCATTGGCTAAGATCACTATCACCAATCTGGTTGGCATTGTAAGCTTTGCCATTAACTATCATCATCATCACAAAAATAAAAATTTTTATATTAAATTAAAATAAAACTAACATATTTTAATATATTAATTATAATTTTATTTTATATATAAAATATATAAATAAACTAAATTATAAGTAAAGAATAAAACTAATCTCAAATAACCGCAAATATACAAAGCAATTTATTACTTTTTTAAATTTATTTTTGGAATATTTCTTTGTATAATAAGCAACATAATATATAGTTTTAAATTTTTTTTAGATAACTAAGTCAATTAAATCAAATTCACACAAATAATATATAAATAAGGCTGAAATCAAATCTTTTAATAGATAGTACTTAAAGCTCACAACTCAAAGATTAAGGTTTCGTTTGGAATGATTAAGCCGTCCCAAATGAAGTCTAAGATTTTATGCTTTTTATTATTTTTTAAATATTTTTTAATATTAAAATTTAATTTTTTAACTAAAAATTTATTTTAAAAAAAATAATAATAAAACCTTCTCAAATGAAGCCTATAAGCTATGAGAATATAGTAATTTATAGTTTTTTTATTTACAGCCGTACCACTCCACTCACCTTTCGCGTAACAATCCGTTACTTTTCAGCTAGTAAGGGTTTATCATCGTCACAGAGCATCTTTTGTGTGAGGAAAAAAAAAAGAGCTTGCGCTGGTCTTTTCAAGGTTGATTTACTCTAATTATTCTTCGCGAGAGCCAATAATTTTGTCTTTACTATACTACAAAGTTGTCTTTCTTATAATCACGAGTGCATCCAAAGTTGTGTGAAGTGAATTTTTCCATTTGAGCCTTCATTATTTAACTCCTTATAAATAAAAATAAAAAAAATCTTATCTATTTAAGAGAGCAAAAGAAAATTTAACTCATGAGTTTATTAATCATATAATGATGGAAATATGCAATTATTGATTAAACCTTTCATAATTGCTGATATTTCTTTCAGTCTAATTCACGTACAAATACTTCCTAAGTAACAAAAGCGGAAACTGAGCATGTATTGGGAGAGGAATTGTTCTGTGAGAAGATCGGACGCAGGACGTGTTCGGAGACCAACTAGAATGCATCACGTTCGCGGTACCGAACCGCACAGTTATGTATTGGCTATGTATGGAGAGTTTTTCAAGACACAATTTAAGAACAATAAAACTTTTGTTTGAAACATCTTTCTTATTGCTTTTAAAAGCAAGTTTTTTATATAAATATTTTTTGAACTAAAACATTTTGTACTAAAAAGTTGCTTTATAAAGCAATAAGAAAACCATCCCAAACGAAGCCTAAAAAGAAGAAATATTGGTTCTTGAAAGTCCATTGCATGGTTAATTATCTTTGGCAAGTATATATTTTGGATATTTCAAGCTAATTATTGAAATATATTATAATAAAAAATAGTTTATAATTCTCTTAGAAAAGTTGGAAGATTGGGTAATTATTAAGTTGACTAAGCTAATAACTTATGGTAATTTTTATGGAAAGGGTAATATTATTTAGGCTTAAATCTAGTATGGACCAGCAGTTAAGTAGAGTGGCCCTTATCCTACAATGGAGCGTATTTTATGAGTTTTGGCTCATGAAAATTTTGACTTAAATAATATTATCTTAATTCAAAATTTAACTTTCTTTTAGTTTAAAGTTGTAGATATTATTGATTGATAGACCCTCTAACTATAAAGAAATCCCTCTATGCTGATATCAATGTAAGAATCAATAGTTTTTTTGATATACAACAAACTAAAAAAAATTGTTATAAAATTATGATATATATCAACTATAAAAAAAATAAACTTAATTATCATTTGTGATAGAAAAATGCTCAAGACCTCGAGTGATACTCGATCTCATAATGGGTCTCACCACTTAGGCTTCGTTTATGATAAACTTTCTTACTGCTTTCAAAAAAAAGTAACATTTTAGTATAAAAAAAATTATTGTATTAAAAAATTAATTTAGAAAACAGTAAAAAAGTTATCTCAAACGAAATCTTAATATTCAGCCAAGTTAAATTTTATCATGAAAAGTATTGTCCTTCCTAGGTAATTTCTAATGGAGCAATAAATGCTACACTTCTCAAATATAATTATTATTTTTTGATATTTTATTAATTCTAAATTGCTGATGTAAATGCTTACAACATAAATATATTGTTGGAATTCCTTTTATTGAGAAGAATTCATTGCACATGATAGCAAAAGATGATTCATATGGAAAGTTGGACCTTATAGGCAACTTGCTAGATTCTTCTTCAATATTAAATCTACTCATGAGGTTCCTTTCACACTCTCCATTTATCATGCTAATTATAATCATCTTAGCCATTTAATTCAATTTAGGCCACATAAATTTTTTCCACACATTTCATTGGATGATTGAGTAAAATGATTACTACAAAAGCACAATTACATTGCAATTTGAAACGCCATGAATGATCACCAAGATAGTTAGGATGTATAGACACTACTTATTTCATTAAGTATGTTTTCAATAAAAAAAGAAAGAGAATTAGTATCAGATACATATTTTGGATAGTGAGGACAGATTGTTAGTTTTTATTTAACATTACTGAAAAAGTTTTGAATATTCGATCGTGTTGCAGCCAGTTGGTCGATGGAAGCAATTTCCTCCCAGTGATCCTGTGCACGTATCCCATAATTTGTTCGGAAAAAAAAAAAGTTGAATATAGATGATAAATGATACCACCTATCATACTACTTGTTGGCTTTTTGTTTGTTCTTGTATAAGAGTTATATTATATATTTTTAACATATGTAATGGAAGTAAATATATAATTAAAGTATGAAATAGTAGATTAAAATATTAATTTTTGGCAACAAGAAAATGATGAAATAAATTTTAAGAGTCAATTTTGAGATAACTTTTTGTTGCTTTGTTTTTAGACAGTAATTACTATTTTTTTCTCACTTTATTTTCAAATAATTTTGTTGTGACAAATTTATTTTTACAATCAAAACAACTGAGTTATTTTTCCCACAATAATTTATAAAAAACTAAAGCCATTCTTAACTGATCTGAAATCATAATTTTCTCAGATTTGAAGCCTAAAGTCAGAGGCTGTTCATAAAAATGACCGGCTGTGATGGAACTTGGGACAAAGTGGGAGCTACAAGTTGTGCCATGAATCATAAAAATTGTATTCATTATTGAAAATAAATGAAAATAAAAAAAAATAATAAAATCAATTTTAAAATATAAATAATTTTATTTAATTAATATGAAATCATTAATCACAAACAATGCAATGTTAAATGTCATTAATTAAAAAATGTGTAGCTTTGTTTTTTTTTATGCTACAATAAATGATCATAGTTAAGGAAAGCTTTTCTTGATAATGTAAGCTTGCATCACATACTTATAATATAAAAATTAATTAATTAATTTGGATTTAGATATATCTAATCATAGAATCCTTTTTAAATGGAAACAATGAGTGAAATTAATTGGGACCATTCTACCAAAATAACTCTAATTACTAGAGATCACTTCTTAACAAACAAAATCATCATCACTTACTTCCTATGAAAATAGTTAGTTTTGTAAGGCTTATAACCATTATATCCATATTCATCATCATAATTATTTAAGGAATATATTGCATCCAGAAGCAATTGCATAAAAAAATTTATATAAATAAATTCAAAACAAAACGTATAAACATACCTTTGTATTTCATTTTCTCTTAAAAGCATAACAACTAAAGCTGATCATTGTACATATTAGTTAAAACATGAATGCATTACACATGATAATTTAATTTAAATTATTAAAAAAAATTAAATAAACAAAATTACAAGGAGTCCTTAAAGATGTTTTTAAGGGATAAAAATCTATTTTAAGCATTTTATTTAATTAAAAATTATGGCATCATATTGATTATAGATTAATTACAAATTAAATTTCATGAGAAATGTAGTAAAAAATTTTAGGCTTCGTTTGAGAGGGCTTTCTACTGCTTTTTTAGAACAGTTTTTTTAGTAAAAAAATTACTAAAAAATTTCTTTAAGAAGCAAAGCAATAAGTCCTCCCAAAAAGCCCTCTTAGAAGATGGCAAATTAGTCTAACTTGTGATCTCTATCATAAAAACTAAGAACATATCATTTGAACTAAAGATCTTTGACAATATTGTTCTTTAATTAGAGAAAAAAACTACCTTTATATGATGGAACTTTGACAATGCTACTGATAATATAAAACAACATACTTTTAATGGTTATATTGACATTTTGTTCAATCTTACTAAACTTATTTTTTTTATTCATGATTTCATGAAATCCTTTATTAAAACTACTTGAAAGAGCTATCTTTCAAGAAAATGAAGACATTTTTATTGTGTTTTCTTCTTATAAAGAAATTACACTGATCAGGAACAAAAAATTTTTAGGTGAACAACTTCAAAGATAATGCTGGTTTCAGCAATGATTATAATGCTTTAAATTTATTTAACCCCTCAAAGTAATAAAAAAATTTGCTGCCCTAGAAAAGAAAAAAAAAAAATTGCAGAAGGAGAGCCTGAAAGAAATTTGCAATAAAAGTGCAGAGAAGAGAGGGGAGGGAGATCATTTGTCTGCATTTTTTTTTTCTCTGTGGTGAATGAAAAACTCTAAATATTGGACCTTTTTTGTAATTAATGAGGAAAAAATTACTGAGCTTTTCAATCAGGTTAAAAAGGTGAAGTAGAAATCATAGATTTCTGAACACAAATATTCTAAATTATTAATAGCATTGCATGTCGAGGTAAAAAAAAAAAAAAAAATCTAACAAAAGCAGCAGTATTTATCATATATGTACGTGCATGTTTATATCAATATGTATACAGAAATACATAAATAAACCAGCTACTGTACTATCTATTCTAATTTTCTAACTATTCTTCCAAAAAGGCAGAATCTTTCACAAACCTAAGTAGAAGAATAGGAGTCAGCAAGCAAACAAAATTCTGATATAAACCTTGCTCTTAAGCGTATTATAACTCGTCAGCAAATGCACAAATAATACTAGCTAGCTACAATTATATACACTCAAATGCTTATAAAGAAGTAAATTTATAAAGACAGTGATGTACCTTCTGATCATATACTACCAAAGCACTTAATTCAAGCAAATGATCGAGCAAAGGAAGAAGCACAGATCAGCTTTTTTTTTATCCTTGCCAAATTGTTTAAACTAATCAGAAGAGAGCTGCCAGGCATCCATTCCACCTTCTCCCCTAGCTGCCGCAGCTGCTGCTGGCGCCGCTGGGAACCCGTCAGCTGCAGCTTGCTTATCTGAATGAGAAGAACCCGTTTGATCCGTCTTGCAGCTTCCAATCCTCTTCGAATCAGATTCAGCAGATGCGCCGGCGATAACACTCCCCAGCTCTCCACCGGCGTAGCCGGCGCCCGCTGGCCAGTGAAACAGACCGTCGCTCGCTGCTGTTCTTGAAGCAAGGATTGCAGGTTGAAGGAGGGATTTTGAGTATTGTTCAACAAGAAAGTTTTGGTTTTGAACACCGCTGGTTGAAGGCAAGGTGTTTGACGAAATGCCGGTTAGGGAACCCGAAGCCCCTGTCGCCTGCCGTTTCTGCGCAAAGGGTCGGAGAAGGAAAGCTGGAGTCGACGAGGAAGCGGAGTGGTGAAAGAGGTCGAGGCGAGGACGGGAGAATACGGATGAGGTTGTGAAAGGCGGTGCTGGGATGCCGTGTGAACTCCTGAACCATGGCGCGGAAGTTAGAGGTATCGGTGGTTAGAACGGTGGTTTCGGAGCACGGCGGGAGGCGCGCGCGCGTTTTTTTAGAGGATCGAGGAGCCGCTACGGAAGATGAGGCGGCGTTGGCCGTGGAATTGGGTGCGGGATGAAGGCAGCTGAGGCGGCTGCTGCGGCGGAGGAGGCCAGGTGGTGGCGTTCGAGGTCGGAAAGGAAAGAATTTGTTTGGTAGGAGGGTGGAAGGGTGGGGTCGATCTCGAATATGTTACGAGATGTTTGGGGGATCGGAGGTGGCTGAGGAGGTGGGAGGTTGAGAAAGGAAGAGATTGTGTCGGGCGGTTGCCGGGAATCGAAGTCGTCGAAGTCGCCCCCGCCGCCGCCGTTGGAGGACTGGAAGCTTTTCGCTCGTGGGCAGAGTCCATGGACATCTGATGAAAGTTTGAATTTTGAAGAAAGTTTGGGAATAGCATGAAAGAAAGCGTGCGAGCTTTGAGAAGGAAGGGATCTGGTAAAGGTAGAAGAAGCTGGTTGGGTTTGATTGTTTTTCTCTTACTTTTTCGGATATGGAGGAGAGAGAGAGAGAGAGAGAGGGAGGGAGAGAGAAAGAGGAATTTAGGATTAGGAGGTTGTGCCTGACTACTGAAAGAGAAGGGCGGCTTGAGGTTTGGGGTAGCAAAAAGATCCTGTAAAGATGGGGAAAGGAGGTGGGGCCAATAGGCTGAGGTGTGAAGGAAGGTAGCCAGTCACGCACTGATAAAGAAAGGAATTGTAATTAGTGTGTGATTTACTGACTTTGGAATTTGAGTTCTTTCTTATTATATTCATAATTGCGTGCATGTAATTGGTCTTGTTTAGCTTTATTGATCAGATAATACATTGGGCTTATATAAAATCACACATTAAAACTTTTTAATAACTACAAAATTCTTTTTTTTTTTTTAAATTTTTGGATGAATAACCTTAGATGAGACTTTGTTCTTGCATTTTAAAAGTAATATAATGACATTTTATATGTGATGTAATTAAGTTAATTGTATGGGCAATAAATGGAAGTTGTTAAGATTTTAAAAAAAAATTAGCAAGGAGATTATATGAATGCATTAATTAAAGATATTATTTGAATTAAAACTTTCTTTGTTTTTTAAATTTTGATGTATAATTTGTAGGTAAATATATTTATATTATTATGTATATATTATAATTTATATATTTTGATATTATAAGGAATCAAGATATAAAAAAATCATGATTAAAGTTTAAAACACTTAATTTATAATTTTAATGATCATAAATATAAATCGATAAGTGCTAATAATATTACCTAAGGGCTGTTCATGAGTGAGCTCAATTGCTTTTAAGTCAAATCTAAACTTACAATATCATGTTTAAAAATTACATTGAATTGAACTTATGATTTTATAAAGTTGGTAATTTGATTAGCTTGAGTGAAGTCGGTCTTCGTTGCAAGATTAAGCCTTGTTGTGGGACGACTTTCTTACTATTATTTCTTAAAGTAGCTTTTTGATATAAAAGTATTTTTTTTTCTAAAAAAAAAAAACTTCTTTAAGAAGCACAAAAAAGTCGTCCCCAAACTAACCGTCAAAGTTTCAAGTCCAAAATAATTATTCATTTATTAGTTCCAAAAATATTGTTATCTAAAAATATTGGGAAAGTTTTATATGATGAGTACATACTAAAAATTAATATATTTAAAATAATCAAGAAATAAGTATTATCAGGCAAACATTGCTAATCGTTCCATAAGACGATGATTCTTAGTATGAGTAGGTCATTCATAAGTTTAATTCTATCAAATTTCTTGATTAATAATGATATAAATTTATTTATTAAAAATTAAGCTTACTGCCTACTTATTAAAATTATTGATTTTGACAAATGATAATAAAGTTTCAAAATTTTGATTTTTAATTTTGTTTTAGAATAATTGAAAGATGGAAAGGAAAAACTAATCTCACCTTTTTATGTAATCTATTTGAGATTTGGTTATTCAATGCAATAAAGAAAACTTCCACAACTTGAAACAAACCTTAATGATTTGTGGACGTAATGGA